>OY829913.1:32964782-34268949 GCA_963691935.1 Nephrotoma guestfalica | reverse complement strand
TATCTAAATCAATATGAAAATGAATATGAATATGAATATGAATATGAATATGAATATGAATATGAATATGAATATGAATATGAATATGAACATGAGAATCAATATCAATATCAATATCAGTATCAATATCAATATCAATATCAATATCAATATCAATATCAATATCAATATCAATATCAATATCAATATCAATATCAATATCAATATCAATATCAATATCAATATCAATATCAATATCAATATCAATATCAATATCAATATCAATATCAATATCAATATCAATATCAATATCAATATCAATACCAATATCAATACCAATATCAATATCAATATCAATATCAATATCAATATCAATATCAATATCAATATCAATATCAATATCAGTATCAATATCAGTATCAATATCAATATCAATATCAATATCAATATCAATATCAATATCAATATCAGTATCAGTATCAATATCAATATCAATATCAATATCAATATCAATATCAATATCAATATCAATATCAATATCAATATCAATATCAATATCAATATCAATATCAATATCAATATCAATATCAATATCAATATCAATATCAATATCAATATCAATATCAATATCAATATCAATATCAATATCAATACCAATATCAATATCAATATCAATATCAATATCAATATCAATATCAATATCAATATCAATATCAATATCAATATCAATATCAATATCAATATCAATATCAATATCAATATCAATATCAATATCAATATCAATATCAATATCAATATCAATATCAATATCAATATCAATATCAATATCAATATCAATATCAATATCAATATCAATATCAATATCAATATCAATATCAATATCAATATCAATATCAATAGCAATATCAATATCAATATCAATATCAATATCAATATCAATATCTATATCACTATCAATATCAATATCAATATCAATATAGCAAGCGCCAATATATACGGCTACATGGTTGTCAGCGTTGTTTGTGTTTGCAATGTGGGCGTCGGCGAAGTGCGTGTCGACGATGTAGGTGGCTGCGATATGAGTATCTGCGATGTGCGTGTCGACGATGTGGTAGTCAGGAATATGGGTGTTTTTTTGATGTGAATGTCAGTCATGCAGGTGTCGACGATGTAGTTGTCGGCGATATGGGTGTCGGCAATGTGTGTGTCGACGTTGTGGATGTCGGCGATGTGAATGTTGTCGAAGTTGGTGTGTCGGCACTGTGGCTCGCGATCTGGTTGAGTCAGCTAAGTGAACTTGTCGGCCAAAACTAATTTATAAGAAGGAGTAGTAAGGTAGCTCTCGATCTTAACACGGTTCCATTAAACAAAGGAATCTTAGATTTTTCTGATCACTAACAGAAACGGGCTAAGTAGACAATGCAGCAAAACACTGCTACCTAGTGCTTTATAAAAATGAAGAAAAACGTATATATAACTTCTCCGAAGTTCCATCGAGGTCACATTTAAAGGGCGAGTGCGCTCAGCGCCGTGCACCGTCCAACTAATATATTAGTAACTAAATTCTCTAAGATTTCGAAATTTGATAGAGGTGGGCTGCAAAATAAAATGTTCATATTTTTATAAAATTAAACTTTAACCATTCATCTTCGATTTGACAGGCGTTCGTATAAGGACATAGAACATCAAAAGCTATAACCGTAAATAACTTTGAAGTGTTTCAATCTCAAACACATTTCAAAGAGTAAAAATAAACAAATCAACAGTGAGATTAAATTTTTATTACAAACAAATCTTACTGCACCAATTCACATCCTCCGTTCATGTTTATTTTACAAACCGCTATAAATAAAATTTGTACCGCGAACTATATAATTATCTTACACGTTTAAATAAATTAATACAGTCAAACCCATTTCTATGTATACGTATGTATATAAAGTAGTAAATGTGTAAAGTAAAAATATCGTAGTGCTGTGTGAAACATACAATACACCGAGCGACGTACAATCTTAGCTGTGTAGGTAATTGTGCAAACAGAGTGCAAGAAATACAACAAAACCACAAGAGTTCTTTAAAATTAAACCAACCAACGAAACACAAAAATGCACTTTGAGAAGACTAGAACAAACTCAGAAATGGTTTGGTATATATGTTAAGCAATAGCACACAATACAAATATTCTACATCTCTACTTGGTAAATAACCGCAGGAAAAAATTTCGTGTCTGAATTGGAAAATATATTTACATAGAAGACGTTTCAATGAACATAAACAACAAAAATTGTAACATACTTAAAAAATAAAATCGTAAAAATATAAAAAAAAACAGGTTGGTTTACTTCTTACCATCAAATACGAAGAATATTATTTATGTGCGCGCTCAAATTACCATATTCCATTTATATAGTACACGATGCCAAAAAAGTTCCCTACACGAGATATATGAAACCAATAAAGCATCCCATCTACATATTCGGTATCCACTCAAACGAGGCGGGACTCAATATTTATTCTTGTTGCACTAAATCTTTAATTTCATTACAATTAATTGCCGTATAAAAAACGACTTGCTGAAATGAAAACACATTTCCAGGAATGTCATCGGCAATTGAAAATTAATTGGATTGTGAATTGTGCACAACATATAACGGTTATGTTTTTACAGTGTTGATGATTTCGCTGCTAATCGCATAATGCGATTTGATTAAATTGAAACACATCAAATTTTTTTGTATTCGCACTCGAATGATAAGACGCAAATTTTACGAATTATACAAGTTTAATTGGTTGCACAATAGATGAGTAAATGATTTAAAAAAATTGTTATATGCATTCAGCTGTCAAGGGGCTATTGAGCGCAGAATTTATTGGTTCGTTACATTAAACTATAAAGTGAGATCATGAGCTAATCGGTTATAATCTTATAAAAGAGCAATAAATTTAATTAAGAGGCCCTTAATAAGATTTGTGATTTCAATAAAGATGGAAACTCATAAAATCTCTCTTTTGTTTACAGGTTGAAGACGAGACGATCTGGGGAATGGTGTGCCAAATTCACCAGCGTTGAGAATTGTATATCTGTTAAGAAACTACGAGTATGTGATGAGAAATGATATTCAGCCTATTAAAAAGCCTGTTAAGCGAAAATTGCTAGCCGAAGGTAAAAATAATCGATAATGCAGACAGGGTCTCGGCTACTTCAGTCGAAAGTCAGAAAAATTGTATCTTAAAAATCCCAGCCGAGAGTAGCTAACCTACAAAATCAATCGAAAACATTATTCATGTTCATTTAACAGAGTAGAAAAATTCAGAAGGTAAAAAAACTGCACTACTCCTCCTTCTTTATATACATTCACCCAATCCACACGAGGACGCATGCGACCGATCTTTTTCTTCGGTTTTCCCCCTCGTTTTCCGAAAACCGATTTGATAGGTAAAGAGGAAAACGAGGAATAAGACCGGTCGAATGCGTCGAATCGACACTTACGATAATACACGTATAAGTCGGTGTCGATTATCATAGTTGTTCAGTTCATTCATCCAACCAATTAGGCACTTCTTCGAAACTGGCCAAGTGTAGCCCTGCCAAGCCATGCGCCATCGACCGGAACAAGTGCTAATCCGAGGGCTCCAGGTCTGGTGAATAAGGCGGGTGTGGTAGTAGATACCGGTTTGAAGATCTTAACAAAATTTGTTATTTTAAAATTTACGCGAGTGTGCATTCAATATTTTAACAGTGTAATTCAACAAAAACTTGAACAGAAATGATTGAAAATCTCATTAAAATAGTTAGAAGTAAATTCATTCAATTTTTTGTGTTGTTCAATATATTTTACGAGCCCGATTATAGATCGTCCCACGCATTTATATTACATACATTAAAAAGTTTACATAATAGGCTTTCAAAATACATTGTTAAAAGTAAGGGCGACGACTCATTCACTTTTTTGTGTTAGCACCGGTTTGCTGTTTGTTATAAGGAGCTAATTCTAAACATTTCCACGCGGTTTCATTATACAAAATTTTCAAAGCCTATTAGTTATGTAATTTAACATATATAATGAAACCGCGTGGAAATGTATAGGATCGGCCCGTATATCGAACTACACAGCGGCGCCAACACAAAAAATTTAATGAGTTAAGATTTCCCATTGAAAGCTTGTTAATTCCTATTGCATCTCACTAGCCCTAAATCCTACCATGATATTTTGAAAGCCTGTTAGTTGAGTGATTAATCGTATATAATGAAACCGCGTGGAAATGTCTAGGATTAGCTCCTTATAATAAACCGGAAGCCGGTGCTAACACAAAAAATTTAATGAGTCGTCGCCCTTACTTTTAACAATGTATTTTGAAAGCCTATTATGTAAACTTTTTAATGTATGTAATATAAATGCGTGGGACGATCTATAATCGAGCTCGTAAAACATATTGAACAACACAAAAAATTGAATGAATTTACTTTTAACTATTTTAATGCGATTTTCAATCATTTCTGTTCAAGTTTTTGTTGAATTACACTGTTAAAATATTGAATGCACACTCGCGTAAATTTTAAAATAACAAATTTTGTTAAGATCTTCACACCGGTGTAGTAGATTACATCTCAGCATTTTGATGTTGTCCTGGACGATGAGAGCGCATGGAGCGTTGCCGTGCTGCAATATCCCTCGTTTGTATTTCGTGTCCCATTCTAGCGGTTTTTTGAAAAATGCATGGTTCAGATTTATGAGTTATTGTCGGTAGTGTTGCCCATTGACAGTTTCGCCCTGTTTCAGCAGTTCAGTGGTACACAATTTATTTCTGGCCTCACCAAACGCAGAGATTTGTCTTCTTTCCTAAGCGATTTGGGCGTGCCGTCGATGTTGATGCCTCGCCAGGTGAAAGTCACGATATTTTGCATTTGGGATTCTTAAAAAAGATCCACTTCTCATCGCCCGTAAAAATCCGATGCAGCTCTTTCTTTCATGCCATGAAAGTAAAATTTTGCAAGTGGCTCTGCGATTTTCCATATGTCTCTCAGTCAGCTCATGTGACACCCATTTTCCCTCATTTTGAATTTTTCTCAAAGCATGTAAACATTTGGAAATACCTTGGCGAGTCGTGTTTAATGCCTCCGCAAGTTGCTCTCGAATTTGCGTATCATGTTCATCTAAAAACACTCGGTGTTTTCAAATGTGTTTGGTCTTCCGGACCCCTTCTTGTCCTTAATGTTGAAATTGCCACTCCTCAAGCGCTTAAACCAATCACACGCACTTCGTGCATGTTCGCCGTAGGCCTCCTCAAGCAAATGACGTATTTGAAGCTTGGCACAAAACTCGACATTTTCGTTCTTAGAAAATATATTTTTGCGTTGCGATATGTGCTGGTATTACAACTGGTTATCATTAACAACGGTCCACGCTATGAACAAAACACAACTTCTGACATAAATGATAACTTTATGTGTTACTAGCACCGTCTATGTGTGAAACTCGGAAATTTAGTTGCACACCTGATAAAAGCAGGTCGCATAATTTGTCGTGTTAGAGTGCAATGCATTTGCGTTGCAGCATTAGCAGTGAGCCCGTTTTCCAAAAAATAAAAGCTGGACGCATGTTTAGTGCTAATTTCAACTTCACAAAGTTAGACCAATTCGTAAATGACTTGGTCTCATTAGGGAGCAACGATTTTGAGTTGTTGCACTAACAGTAAACACCTGTACCAAAACTTAGAGCATATTTTATGTCAAGGGTTTTCCAATAAGAGATTTCATTTTGAATAGCCTGCTTTTGGGCGGCTGTTAATTTTGAAGCTGTTATCTTTTGGCATTTGACAAGTAAAAAGTACGCCATTACTAAAAATGGTACGATACAAGCTTCAACAACGCACTGAAATTGTTAGAATTCATTATAAAAATGGTGAACATTTTGCAGTCACAGTTCGCAAAACTAAAGCACTTTTGGCTCGTCGTGAAGCACCTTCTCGGCCGACAATAGTGAAACTGGTGTAAAAATTTGAGCTGTTGGGACAAGTTAGTGATGTGAAGAATCGAACCCGTGTGCGTCGGTCAAGAACAACTGAAAATATTGCTGCTGTAGCCTGTAGTGTTGACGAAAACCCAGGTTTTTACACCGTATTTTGCATAAAGACTAAGGTCTTAAGGCTTTTAAAGTTCAGTTAACACAAGAACTCAAGCCGGTCGGTTACCATAAACGTCGTATATTCGGTAATTGGGTCCTTCAAATGCATCAAAACGATCCGGATTTTCATCGAAAAATCATCTTCAGTGATGAGGCTCATTTTCACCTCGGAGACTACGTTAATAAGCAGAATTATCGCATTTGCGGCTCATAAAATCCCAGAATGATTGTTTAAAAGCCTCTCCATCCTCAACGTGTCACTGTTTGGTGCGGTTTTTGGGCTGGTGGTTTGATTGGAACTTACTTATCCGAAAATGAGGCTGTTGCAACTGTTACGACGAATGGATTGCGCTACCGAGCTACGATTAATTATTTTTTATGGCCGGAATTGGAAGATATTGATATGGATGACGTTTAGCAACGAAACAATCACAATTTCGCAAGCAAATTTTCCTGACCGTGTTATTTCTCGCAAAGATGATCACAATTTGCTACCGAGATCTTATGATTTAATACCTTTAGACTTTTTTGTTTGGGTCCACGTGAAAGATAAGGTAGACCTTATGCCAATGCTCCACAATCGATTCAAGGCCTTAATGATGGAATTCGTGAAGTTATCGAGGACATACAGCCACAAATTTGCGAATTGGTCATGGCCAATTTCTTAAAAAGGATATGGCTGCAAGCGTAGCCGTGGCGGCCATTTGGCTGATATCGTTTTCAAATGTTAATGGCATACCTTCCCCTTTACAATGAAATATATATTCATCAATTCCTTTTAAAAAATATTCGTTTTTTAAATATTAAAATGAAACCTCTTATTGGAAAACCCTTTAGCATTATAGCCAAATAAATTAAAATCAATTTTTCGGCGAAAATACACAACAAGTCGAAAATGTAGATTTTCTGAAGTAAGCGAGACACTGTCTGACTTCAGACACCTCAGACAACAAACTATCGTTAACGTTAAACTATCGTTAACCAACAACAGGGTTTGCAAAAAACCGTGGTTCTTATAAAACGGATCAATTATGTATCAATTCCGGAACTAATATCATGAGAGTTTAAATTTGTTAAATGTCGCTCGAGTTCCATCCTTCCAGGATAGCTTTCTTCGATTTCAATAATTCCGTCAGATGTGCAGCCACATAAAACTAATTCGGGACAACATGACATTTGCTTGATTCTAGTCTGTGTCTACTCGAATCCCTCTAGAAGAACCCTCTAGAATTATATGGCCAATACATTTTATCCTTTTCAATACAAACTACCTTATTTCTATATTTACAAAAGTCCAATATTATCCTTAAAGTAAACGAGCACTCTGTTGTGGTACAACCTGAAAGGTATTATAGTGAAATTAAAGTAATCAGTAAATGAATCGCCCAAAACGGAAACTGCTATAACTAGTCTATGACGTTACATAGGAGTTAGTTTGTGAATTTGAAGTAGTGAATTATGATACCTTACATTGAACAACTTGATGAAACCAACACTCAGATGTAAGGACTGAGATAAATTGAAGTTGGGTTGGAATCGAGAAAATTATGTCAATCCTTACGGAATACACTAACATTTGCTCCAGAGTCATTAAGAAAACTTTAATTATTTAACTAAAACTTCAGGTATGGATAATCAACATGTGGTTCTAGATTAGAAATGACTGAACTACACACGGCACACCGAAGACTAAATCATAATACCTATGCACCAACCAAATCTAGGGTTACAAGCAGAATTTAATTTTGAAACATGGTGGAATTTCGATTTTATCGCTCGAACAATTTCGTAAAATCCTTGATCCGTGTTTGTTTCAAGGGATTGAACGAATATACGAATTCTTTCCTGTGGGTTTTCGTGTTTGGGTGATCGAGAATTACAACGAAGGTTTACTGCGAAAATGATGTTGTCAAATCCACATCCAAAATCAATTACGTTCTGTAATTCTACAAGAACGATAGCCATCTGGGATGGTTCTGTATGAATTCTTTCAAATTTCTAAATAACGGCAGATTAATTTTGTCTATAATTTAATGCGTTGACGTTCGGTATAGAGTGAGGTTCATACATTCCCTGGAACACATCCTGGAGTGGAAAATCCTTGAGATTGGATGACTCCTCATGGACTCCTTTGGTTAAGTAGAGAAGAAACAGTTTTGTAAATCAGCGTACTCGATTTTCGTGTTTTTTTGGTATTTTACTTAGTACGAGGATTGCCCATTGTTCTTTTAATATTCAATCTGACCGGAACAGGATGAATCGGTCCATCACGGCAGTTTTGATCTGAATCCAGTTTTGAGTACGTAATCGGGCCAAATATTTCAATGTGAACAAGAAACGGTCTATTGAACGGTTCTTTGAAGTGCCCCTACTGATTCCATTAATTATCACCGAAATAGAAAGTAGGCTCTAATTGTACATGGTAAAAGCAGACATCGCTTGATTGGGCCGAAAAAAATGACACTTTAGAAACGTGACGATTATCTAATTTGGGTTTGGGAAATGTGGGCCACTAAAATAGAAGAATGGCAAATATTGTTAGTGTTTATAGTCGTTTGTTTCATACTGCACGTTAGATTAATATTTACCACAATTATCCGCAATATCTGAACCCTTGATGTCCCATTTTGCAACCTACAAATCGGGTGACGTTCGTTTTATCGTAAACAATTTATAGTGTTTCAATTTAACCTCAATATTTTACCGTATAACAGATTATCTTGAACCCAATTTACCGTGGACACAATTTATCGTGCGTTCAATTTATCGTATGCAGGTTTTCGTAGTTTGTAAAATTGGCCGTATAACAAAATTATGTGTAAATAAAAAATTAAAGTGCCTTCGTTTTATAAAATTATATTGAATTCGGCCTTTATTAATCGATTAAAGTGGGATTGGATATGGTCCACGTGATCCCATATGGTCTCTATTCCACATTGAGATTCTTAAATGATTTTTGGATGAAGCTCTAAAATATGGCCACTTGGGACAGAACTCGGTAATTTCTTAATCGATATTGATGGGATTTTGTATTTTGAATGGAAATGGAATTTTAAAACAGTTTTTGGCCGAAGTTCTTGAAAGTGGCCATCTGGGACGGAACTCGATTATTTTTTAACCAATTGTGATGGGATTGATTATGTTGGATGGAAATGGGATTCTTAAATGAGTTTTGTTAGAATTTCTTGAATATGGCCACCTGAGATGGAACTCGACCATTTCTTAACTGATTTTGTTGGAATTTTTTATTTTGGATGTAAATGGGATTCTAAAACAGTTTTTGGAAGAAATTCGGAAATATGGCCATCTAGGAAGGAACTCGGTAGTTTCTAAACCGATTATGTTGAGATTGGGTAAGTGAGATGGAAATGGGATTTTTTAAATGATATTTGGAAGAAGTTCTGGAATATAGCCACCTGGGACGGCACTAGGCCGTTTCTTAGCCGATATTGATGGGATTTTGTATTTTGAATGAAAATGGGATTTTTAAATAATTTTTGGAAGAAGTTCTAGAATGGCCACCTTATCGATGATCTCTGACGAAATCAAGAAATGGCTTAATTAGTATTATGATGATGAATCAGTGATGATTATGAAGTGCTTCTAAGCAGGTGGCCATATTTTCGGAACTTGTTCCATCCTAGAATCAAATTTCGATCCAACATACTCAATCTCACCATGATCGGTTAAGAAATGGTCAAGTTCCCTTCCCAACTGTCCTCACGAAAAACTGTTCTACGATTAATTGTTCAACGATAAATTGTTCTACGGTAAATTGTTAACGATAAATTGTTCACGATAAACTGACAGTAAATCCTACAAACCAAATAATATTTTAAAAGAGTGCGAATATCTTCTGCATATATAATTGCAAACCATCACGAAAATAAAATCAGCGTTACACATAGGCAATATAAATAAAGAACATGACCCACCTGGTAAAGACCTCTATTTTACTTTAAACTCTCGTCTAAGCTCATTAAATACATTCACGTTATCTAAACGTCACTAATCTCGTTTATATTGTCGGTTGAAAAGACAACCAAAAATATACAGACAAAATTTCCCATCCCGTATCTTGTTCATAATATATAAATTGGGGTAAGGTAAAAAAATTTAGGTAACGATTGCTTTAAAAAATAAGAAGGGAGGATAAATTTAACAATAACTTCACGAAATGAAGTCAGACATATATTTTTAATGTCTTAAGTATAAATGTCTGTACGAGTACATCAAGAAGCAGCAGCAGCGCTTGTATGGTTTGTTCACCTTGACTAATCATTTGAAAGACACTAAATTAATCACATTGAATATATTTACGTTCATTGTGTTATATTTTTATACTGAAATGGGTTTTAAATTTTATTATTAATAAATTCTACGGCAACATGATTTACTAAGGTTGTTCGGAGTGTTCTAAACTGGTAATGATAAGTAATGAACTGTTTTCGTACTGCGATGAAAGATTTGGCCTTTCAAATGGACTTTATATTAGTGGAAGATATTAATTTTGATGTGTATGGTTATTTATTACAAAAAAATATAATTGCTGAATTTTTTTTGCGGTAAGCAGTTTATCTAGCCAAATTAGTATTTTTCGTATTATAATATAGATGTCTCTGTCTAACTCTTTTAACGATAAAAGTCAGCTAAATGTTTGACGTTTGATCAATTATTTGTATTTGCTGTTAAACAAACTCACATAAAAAATATTTTGGCAAAACAAATAATAATTTAACATGAAGTTGTCTGCGTTAAAATTTTACGAAAATCGACAAACTAATTTTGCTTGCCATGATTTATCTGGTTAGTTTGGGCGACTAGCAAAAATTTCATGATTATATTCAAGTGAGTATTGAGAGAACTAAATCTAAAGGTGATTCACACATATAAAATTATAATTATTATCAATCTTAATGGTGAATATGTTGCTGTTATTTTTCACATAATTAGGTGGATTATGTAACCATTACCAAGAGAACCATTATCTGAAGGATCTTCTTACATCTGTATCAGCGGTCTTGAGTTTTGGCAGGCCTTAAATGTATTTAGATCTTACAGAGCCAGTTTTGAATTGCCAATTATCCGTCTTAAATTTAATTTATACAGCAAAATGTGGGGATCGCGGTTTTTCATTGGACACCTTACCACCCAGTAGGTGTTGGTGCAATGCAGTATTAAAAAACCGCTACCACTATTTAAGTTTGTACAAGGTCCCTTTCGTGAGATAAATCGATGAAGTGAGGCTATAATGAAGAAGTCGGCAGAGCTTGAACCACTTCGAAATGACACGCTTTCATTATGAAACAAATATGCAAAGCGATACCAGCGCAGTGACCTGGTTGAATCTGAGTTGGTAGTAGTTCTCCCATGAATTGCCCAGTGCTTTTTGGTTTATCAAAGCAGCATGACTTGCATGGAAATCGCGAGCATATTCACTTCACGTGATGCGTTCGGCTTTTATATACTGCTACCGGGCAGAGGAATTGGATGTTTGTAGTCATATTACGAACACGAATTTGTCAAACGGCCACCTACATGAAGCAAATTAATCTTGTCGAAAAGTGGATTTAACTTTTTGATTCAACTATTTTTGTTGAGTATACTTCATATCTACTTTATATGACTGGGTTTTAACATATTGTGCAAAACGAAGGCAAAGTACACTGATACTAAGCAATTTTGTATAGGTAGTCTGAATATTTTTGGATCAAAAATTATCTTGAATTGTGACATTAGGCCCTTGATTCAGCCTTGATTGTTTTGGCCATTAATGGCAGTCTAAACTGAGAAAATTTGGGCCGTTCCATCAAATTTTCGATGATTTTAAAATACAAGGTATTGTGTCCCGAGGAACTATGTCTGCGGGATTAAACTCTACAGGTACATGTGGCCAACTATCGATTGATGTAAGATCTTGTATCTGAGAAATATGATGAGATGTAAAAGTATTTGGCAGGTGCCAGTTTAATCCTATGCAGAGTTATTTTGGATTGGTTCTGGAATTTCATTATTCCAAGACAATTCAGATATCGACCCATTTCTACACCAAAGGCGATGGTTCACAATCCCAAAATTTTCAAGATCCACAGATAGGTTCCATAAGGCAAATTCTACAAAAACTGTCTGTCCAAGTCGAAGTAATAAATAAACAACAAGTTGAAATGCGGGTTAATTCCCAAAGAATCGTAATTCTATATATACGACTGCTACCGCACCAAACTGTCATTCCAAGTCATTTCATGCCAATATCTAGAGACTCATTGATTACACCAGTTGGTCAACCACCACTTACAAATATAAGCCGATCAGGATCAAGTAAGAGAATAAGTGTTATTAAATAAACCAAGCCTTTCTACTTCCGGTCTTGCTTGGAATGGTTTGTCCAGTATAACACCGAATGGCTCACCGAAATAAGTTTCGTATAAAAAAGGCCAGTCCAAAATTGGTATCGTCTTGCCATGAGACATAATTTAATCAAAAGGTTTAAAGATAGGCGAACGGATCTAGAAATTCACGAATTGATCCACCTCAAATGCAAAATATGAGTCCAAGTTTGCAATTTCAGTTAACGGATAAACAGTTTACATCTCTTGCTGACATCACCATCCGAATTGGGAAAATACTGTTAAACGGCTTAAAATTCGCCAATATAGCAGCGTCGTAATTTACTAGCCAACGTCGGATGAGACGGATGAGATAATGTAAATTCCGAAGCACACGAAGTGGCTTTACAAACTCTTTACCAAATATATAGATCGCGGCCGGCCCCACAAGACCGGGTACTTCTAAATAATAATCTGCAAAAGATTCAGCCAGTTCTTAGCTCTGCTAATAATAATTTGATTATCTGCTATATCTGAGACGATATTGGACATATATACATATCCGGATGGTCTGAACCTCCAAATTACTGGTTGTGTACAAAATGCGGATTAAAAAGAACTGCAGTGCCAAAGTGTCGATGCTGTTTGGTTCATGGAGAACTGGAAATCATGGAGCTCCGGAAAATGTAATCACCGGTCAAATAACAACTATACCAACAACGTCAGAGTGACCAAGCAACCGTAAATTCGTCATCATCATTTCACCTTGCCCAAACGTATTACTCTCAGTACGGTTCTTACGTGCTACCTAATGAAACGGCCAAACAAACAATTGCAGCACCGAACGAATCCCAAAACAGGAATAACCCTGGTTATGCAGATTTCACACAACATTATTATTCCTAAGAACTAGACATTATTACCTCGTTAGGAGTGGTAAAAGAGAGAAATGACAAAGAAAGATGAAGAAGAGACAGGACAAACTATATTTCAACTTTAGACCTCACAACAACTTTTACTATTCCAGTCAGACGTTTGTTTCATTTCAAGGTCATGCCATTCGGCTTGTGTAACATTTCGATTTATTTAATCAGGTCGCGAACGGCTTGTTGCAGTAGATCCATAAACGTTGAGAAGAGCCATTTCTTGCAGGTTAACCCAGAAAAGGTAAAAGCAATTATTGAGTATCCAAAACAGAAAACCGTCAAACAGGAGACGGAAGGAGATTTTTAGGGCTTTGTGGTGGGTATCGTCGATTTATAATTTTTTTTGACTACAATGGCTACCTCGATAACGGAGCTACTAAAGAAAGATATAAAAATGAATTGGTCTGAGGGAGCTGAACAAGCATTTCGACGCAGTTGAATGTGATGCTAGTAATTTAGGAATAGGAGGAATATTGTATCAATTTGACGAAGAAGGAGCTGAACGACCAATAGTATATTCACGAAAAACTTAATAGATCACAAAAAATATATCCAATAACACAATTAGAATGCTTCGCCACAGTACAAAGTTTATATCCTAATCCTGATATCCTTTCACTATATACACATACCACGCTAGACATCGGTGGCTCATGTCGCAGCGAGCTTTGTCCGGTCAACACGCAAAATGGAGCTTCAAGCTTCAGGCTTTTGATATTGAAATCGGTTAGAAATAGGGTCCAGACAATAAAGTGGCAGATGCACTATCTCGAGCTTATTGTGACGTCATATATATATATTTCGATCGATTTCGGCATAAGAGAAATTCGTTTCATTTATGGGATCCGTAGCATGTGCAGTTGATAAAAGTAAAACGTTTTTCTTGATGTTGGTAGTAACTAAGGAGGTTTTGTAAGGATATGCAAATGCATTTGTGGATATGCATTACTCGTTGTATTTGAAAAACTTTAAAAATTCGATTCACGAGCCTTGTTCATCATATTGAGATAAGGCTTACTAATTTAAATAGCTCAATGTATCTTCTTTCGAACGTATATAGTCGCTATGCGAGCCAATTTCTGAGATTTTTGCTATTTGCACAGTAAAAAAAATGCATTGAATTTTACGTGAATTTTCATGTGGGCAAAGTTGCCGAACCTTTTCGCGTAAAATTACATGAAAAATTGAAAAATAAATTTTAATTGAAAATTAAATGGTTTATACAGTAAATTTACTAGTAAAGTTATGTAATAAATTGTAGGTAAATTTTATAATTTTACGTGTTTCAGTGTTTGATTAAAATTATAAAAAAATATATCGTAAGAATTGATAAAAATATCCAAAGGCTCGAAAATATCAATTCGGCACAAAATATCAATTCGATGCAAGTAACATTTGATTAAAAACGTAACATTATCATTTGAGTATCTGCGCATTAAATATTATTTCTCTTAAATTGAAAGAGGAAACTAAAATTGGTTGAATTAGTTTGTAATTATAAGATACATTTCATGTAATTTTAAATTCCAGTTGAAAAATACAGAAATCTTCAAAAGAGAAAGAAAAAACACGTAATAATCACAATATTGTGCGATATTACAGTTAAAACTTAAATTTGTGAGACAAATTAGGTAAAAGGAACGTTGAAAATTCAATTTTTTTTTTACTGTGTGGCTTAGTGCAGTAGAACATCTGTGGATATGCATTACTCGCTGTATTGTAAAAACTTTAAAAATTCGATTCACGAGCCTTGTTCATCATATTGAGATAAGGCTTACTAATTTAAATAGCCCAATGTATCCCCTTTCGAACGTATATAGTCGCTATGCGAGCCAATTTCTGAGATTTTTGCTATTTGGCTTAGTGCAGTAGAACATCTGTGGATATGCATTACTCGTTGTATTGGAAAAACTTTAACAATTCGATTCACGAGCCTTGTTCATCATATTGAGATAAGGCTTACTAATTTAAATAGCTCAATATAACTCCTTTCGAATCTATATAGTCGCTATGCGAGCCAATCTCTGAGATTTTTGCTATTTGGCTTAGTGCAGTAGAACATCTGTGGATATGCATTACTCGTTGTATTGGAAAAACTTTAAAAATTCGATTCACGAGCCTTGTTCATCATATTGAGATAAGGCTTACTAATTTAAATAGCCCAATGTATCCCCTTTCGAACGTATATAGTCGCTATGCGAGCCAATTTCTGAGATTTTTGCTATTTGGCTTAGTGCAGTAGAACATCTGTGGATATGCATTACTCGTTGTATTTGAAAAACTTTAAAAATTAGATTCACGAGCCTTGTTCATCATATTGAAATAAAGCTTACTAATTTAAATAGCCCAATGTATCTCCTTTCGAACGTATATAGTCGCTATGCGAGCCAATCTCTGAGATTTTTGCTATTTGGCTTAGTTCAATAGAACATCTGTGGATATGCATTACTCGTTGTATTGTAAAAACTTTAAAAATTCGATTCACGAGCCTTGTTCATCATATCGAGATAAAGCTTACTAATTTAAATAGCCCAATGTATCCTCTTTCGAACGTATATAGTCGCTATGCGAGTCAATCTGTGAGATTTTTGCTATTTGGCTTAGTGCAGTAGAACGTCTGTGGATATGCATTACTCGCTATATTGGAAAAACTTTAAAAATTCGATTCACGAGCCTAGTTCATCATATCGAGATAAGGCTTACTAATTTAAATAGCCCAATGTATCCCCTTTCGAATCTATATAGTCACTATGCGAGCCAATCTCTGAGATTTTTGCTATTTGGCTTAGTTCAGTAGAACATCTGTGGATATGCATTACTCGCTGTATTGGAAAAACTTTAAAAATTCGATTTACGAGCCTTGTTCATCATATGTAGTCACTATGCGAGCCAATCACTGAGATTTTTGCTATTTGGCTTAGTGCAGTAGAACATCTAACAGTAAACTTCACAAAGAACACTCGCATAAATTTTTGTCCAAAAACTTTTGTCCAAGAACTTCACACCGGTCTACTTGTGCCAAAGTTCGTTTGACTGACGTATGTTTCTGGCTGGCTTTATCATGTTCTGGCTGGAATTATAAGGTTCCTCCTGACGTGCTACTTGTGCCGTAGTTAGTTTGGCTGTAGAGGGTATGGTTCCGGCTGAATTTGTAAGGCGTTTCCGAAAAATTGTATGTTTATGAATTTATAAGGTTTCGGCTGAAACATCATTTGGTGCATCGTGCTACTTGTGAAATAGTTGATTTAGCTGTTATATGGTTCTAACGGGATTTATCAGGTTCTGACTGGAATTATAAGGTTTCAGCTGAAAAAGTGCATAGTGCACAATGATACTCAATGCATCGTGCTACTTGTGCCATAGTTGGTTTGGCTGTATTATGGTTCTGGCTGGCTTTATCAGGTTCTGGCTGAAATTATAAGGTTCCAGCTGAAAAATCACATATTGCACAATGAAGCACGAGGCATCGTGATACTTGCACCATACTTAGTTTGGCTGTAGATGCTATGGTTTCGGCTGAATTTGTAAGGTCTTCTCCTGAAAAATCGTATGTTTCCGGATTTATAAGGTTCCGACTGAAAAATTATATAGTGCACAATGATGCACAATGCACCGTGCTACTTGTGTCATGGTTGAGTTGGCTGTTATATGGTTCTAGCTGGCTTTATCAGGTTTTGGCTGGAATTATAAGGTTCCAGCCGAAAAAGCGCATAGTGCACAATGACGCTCAATGCTACTTGTGCCATACTTGTTTGGTTACGGCTGATATGGTTCCGGCTGGCGGGACGGACACTTTTTATGCCATGATTACCCATAAACTTTTCAAACCACCATAATATCGCACTGTTTCACATCAACCGTAAACACATCGTTTTTTTTTTGTGCTCAACAATCAGCATTGTTGAGGTTTTATTTATACAAGTTGTTAGTGTATATATGTGCTTGATAGTTTATTATGATCTGTGAGAGTCTCACAGTATAATAAAACTATGTAAGAACTTTATACAAATTTTTTACCACGACTTAACATTTATACGAAACAACTATACGTAAACACGACGTAAGATGCGGTTGTATGTGGTTGGTGTGTGCATGTGTGTATGCATTTTTTATTTTTATTAATTTTGTAAGTTTTCATTCAGTCTGTCATTTAGTTTCTTTTGAATTGTAGTGCAAGGTAGTTAATCTTATAAAAAAAATTTAGTTTCAAAGTGAATTGTAGTTTATGTATTTCTTGTTGATTTGATCGTTCCCGTAAAATCAAGTAAAATTTTTAATTATCACATTTATGAGTTCCAAGTGCGAAACGTGATTGCATACGGTGCGATAAGAAATATTGGAAATGAATACATCTAATCAAATATATTCCTTTGAGATATGATAAGAAGTTCTAAATACTTAATTACGTACGAGTCTACGCGATTATTAATGAGTGAAGACTTAGTAGTATATAGTTAATAACAAAGTGTTGTGCTAAGAGTTTTTTTTTTGTTATGGTTATTTTTTGTGGCCGCAGAGCCAAGATAAATCAAAGTGATTGTTTATAGTTTGTAAGAAGTCAAATAAAAAATTTTGTGGTTGTGTGTTCTATGAAAAAAAAAATTGTGTGTGCGCGCGCTAACGTGGCTCATTTCTCGTGATTTTTTTGGATACTAACATACATAAAAATATACATAAGACGGTGAGAGGCAACAAATTTTTATTGGATACCCCGCTAAACCCGCTACAGATGCCTTTTAGATGAAGATATATAGAAACATATCATAATTCGTTTTTATTATTCTAATAAATGTGAGTAGGATTGTTTTCAAAGATACAAGAATTATATACTGTTAAGCCAATAATTTATGGCCAAAATAAATAAATAAAATGTTAAGCAGTTTGTTTCGAGTATATAGTCGAAAGATACAGATAATCATATTAAGAAGAAGATAAAGAATAGGAAATTTTATTTTTAAATTAATATTAAATTAGTTATAGAGATATCATTTTAAAATCGTTGAACTCGTTTATTTCACGTTTCGAAATCAGTACTCGATATACATAATTGGATTATATTATACAAGCAGTAATAAGCTTGGTGCAGATGCAGGGCAAAATCTTATATATTTCTTGCATCTTATGTATAGGTAAAAGTGTACGGCAAATGAAAAGGAAATGAAACTATTGTGACGTAAAAACAGGTTATAAATTTTTATTTACAATCAACACGAAAATTATGTATACTTGCAAGATAAATTTCTGATTGGTACATAGCTAAGTATAAGCAAAGGAAATAATATGTCGTTAAGCAATCGATTTTATTGACTTGCTTGTTCTCACATCTACAGTCATGTCCATTGCCCATATACAGAATTTTAAACATTTATTGTTGACCTATCGGTCAATTTAATTAAAATTTGCATTGATTGGTAAACCGTTTATAATCGTATTCTTTCATCGCATTTGGTGAAATTTTCGAGTTTACTTGGTTTTGTAAAAAGAAAGTTTAAAATATATTAAAATCCTTTGGCACATAAGTCTCTGACTCAAATTTAACAAGTTAAAACCTAGAAACGAAAATGATTTTTATGTCTTGTAGATAGAACCAAACACGAAAACATGCGACGAGTATTTGAGACTTTCGAAAAAACTTCAAAATAAATAGTTAATTCGCTCCTGTTCTTTTTATTTTATTGCCCAAGTGATTCTTAAAATATGAAGATTAAGGCGTCCGCTTTAGATAATTTTTAGATTGTACTCAAAATATGTCGCTACCTTAAAATAATATGGTCTTAAGTGCACTTTGGTATATTATGAGAAAACTGTGGTACACATTTTAAGTGCGCATTCCAGCTGCTATATGTTAGAAGTACTTATTAGGATACATAAATGCTAGATCATCAGCGAATGTTACAAATTCACCTTAACCGTGCGAACTGACTAGACAAATTTTATCAGATGCAAGTGTTTACATTTTTTAATCTACTAATAGCTGCGTCTACTTCCTCTACTGTGGGATATGGGGCAAAAATTACTCGCCTATGGGGCATCAACTCGCATAGTGGTCACTTCATAATTCCGATTTATTAAATTTTGTTTTAATCAATTTTATTTATTTATTGAATCTTTCAACACGAAAATAACAATAAGTTGTCAAATCTTAATCACTAAGATAAGTAAATCTGCGGAAACAGAATCTACTTCTTATCACTAAATAAGTTTTATAATTTAAGTTGTCACAGCCATCATTTTCTTCTTTAATCGTGAAGACATAGGCATCTCTTGTAATCCGTCTTTAACAATTTAGGCTGCTAAGGTCCTTATGTATATTTTTGTTTGTTACGAACCAGGGTGCTCCTGTAATCATTCTGAGAATTTATGACTATGCCAATATTCGAATTTGAGGTTAATTACCGTAATTTGCAATGACAAAATTGGTTTAATCATTGTGTTATACAGAAGAAGTTTGTATTTTAGGTCAATGGGCTCGTTTCATTTCAATATGTTTTCACCAAATTAACCGTCGGTCTATATGAACGCCTAGGTATTTTGCTCCATTGGATTTATTGTGACAACTGGATTCGAACTCGCTCTTAACCACTCGACCATCAAGTAATATGCTTATGTAGAGTAGAATTAAGTAGTGGTACCTTAACTCTGTTGGTCCCGAATAGACTCGTTAATTTTCCTCCATTTCCTCCAACACCATTTTCAACTTTTATTCTTTTGGGATTATAATACCAAACTAAATTCCCCTCTGCAAATCTTTAGCTATCGGCTCTTAGGTCATATCTCATTTTCATTCAATCGCTGGCCTTTGTGATTTTGTTGCTTACTTCATTATGAATCCAGTTCATTCTTCGTCTTAGATTGGCTACGTACTCATGCTGCACGATGGGTTCTGTTTCTGGTAACCTAAAATTTATATCACATGGGAGCGGGGCACTCCAAACAGCACCATTTCAGGTGAATTTCCTGTTGTGTGATTGGCCTTGGCTTCTTTCCACAAATACTCTTCCAGTGTTCGGTTAAACCTCTTTACCCCATCTGATTGTGAATGTAATTAAGTAATTAAGAATTTTACACAGTTCTTGAAGCACGGTCGACTCGAAGTTTCTGCCTTGTACCGAGTGTAGTTCTTCAGAACTCCGAATCTGCAAATACAATTGTTCACAAATGAGTCGGCCACTGCCCGGCCTTCCTGATTAAAAATCGGATAGGCTTCCACCCACTTGCTGAAGTATAGTCAATACACACCAATATGTAACGATGACCATTTTTTGTTTACGGAAACGGGCCGGCGTTCTCCATTGCGGCATTCTTCCTTTCGCGCGAGTTTGCGAGCCTTATTCGCCACACACACTTCACACTGTTTGCACCAAAATTCAATATCCTTGCGTCAATTAACCTAATGAAACCGGTATCTTATCTTATCTAAGGTTTTATTGATTCCCAAATGTGCTCCAGATCTCCCACCGTGTGTTACATATAGCACTTCTTGTATCCGATTAGCAGGTAGCACAATTTGATGTTTATTGTTGTCGCCGTTGACCGTTTCCCAGATTTTTACTAGTATTCCGCTATCTATTGTCAGCAAGTTCCACAGCGCCCAATATTTTTTAACAGGCCCAAATGACTCATCAGCTTTCTGGTCTTTTTTCAAATGTTGTTTTTCCCAACGACGTTCCGATTCAAATTGGATTCGTTCAGTTCCTGTGGAACAGTTTTTTTCTTCCTGTTTTACACGTTGCTTACACTGAACTGGGCATGACCTTCTTAGTAGTCTGTTTGCATTGTTATCCAACATAGCTCGTCGGTGTTCTGTCTTTAAAGTGTAGGCTTGTAGTCGTTCGATTCATCTAACCACTTGCCCCTCGGATTCCTTAAACTACATCAACCATTTGAGTGCCGCGGGATCCATTCGAAGAATACACTCTTGCCCATACAGATATTTGTTGAAATGTTTAACACTGGTCACCACAGTCAGCAGTTCTTTGCATGTTACACAATAATTTTCTCTGCTTTAGAGAGCTCTTGCTCTTTCGCTTCTGTGATAATAGTGCGCAGCTATCACCGAGTTGCTAGCATCTGTATCCAAAATGAATTTTGACCGGGCTGCGAATACGCCATAATAAATGAAATGGTTTTTCGGTGAGGCGATGGAGACTTCGTGCAACATTTGCGAAGTTTGGCACAAATCGTCGGTAGTATGAGCACAATCCTAGGAAAATTCTTAATTGGCTAATATCATTTGAGCCAAAACAATATGATCCAACTAGTGAACCTATATTCACTGACCAGTTTCCATTTCGGTGCACTTAACTTCAATTCTGCCGAGAAGCGATCCTTCTAGTACTCGTTTAAGATTGTTGACGTGTTCATCAAATGTGCGGCCTAGTACGATGATGTCATTCAAACCAGACATGTTTTCCAATTTAAGTCTCTTAGAATTTCCTCTATTAATCTCTGAAATGTAGTAGGCCCATTGCATAATCCAAACGGCATTACCACAAATTGATAAAGACTGTTTCCTGCTGAAAACGCCGTTTCCTCTCGACCATCAGGATGGATTGCTGCTTGCCAATATCCGCTTTTCTGATCCATATACTGAAAATCTTGTCTCCTGACAGCGTTTAGTTTACGGAAATTAATGCAAAATCGTGTTGTCCCGTCCGTTTAGAACTTCATGGGCGCGAACTTCATGGGCTGCTAGACTCCTCTATTACTCCATCACGTGCCATTTTTTTTAGTTAACTCAGGAGTAATCTTCTGCTTTGCGAGCGGCACTCGACTTGGTGCTTGCCGAATTGGAGTAGCGTCTCCTGTGTCGATTGTATATTGCACATAATTAGTTTTTCCTAGTTTTCCTCATCATTATTAAGAGCAAATAATAAATCGGCTAATTCATCCAGTGTCTCCACTGCGACATCTAGCTGTTCCGCTAGGAGATGGCTGCACAGTGAGCGAATGATCTTCTTCTGCCTATGGTTTGGTGATCGACGACATTATTTCGACAGGCAGTTGGTAATATTGTGGATTCCGTCAGCTGTAGCAATGACCACTTCTTGAAGACTTTTTCACACGTCGGTGAAATCTCGACCCTACCTTCGACTATAATACGCAATGCATTTTGTTTATTTGGGTTTATTTGAAAGAGGTACCTCAACATTGCGCCACTTTAGCACCTGGTTCCTCAAATCCACGACCATCTGGTATTTCTTCATAACATCCAATCCGATAATACATTCATCAGTTTTTGCAGCTATGATAAACCGATGTCTTAACTGCATGCCGGCTAATCTTACTGGAAGAGTACACCCTCCTTTGACTATTACGGATTCACCTATTGATGTTAGCAAGCTATAACGGACAGTAGCATCTATCTGTTCTGGATGTACCGTATTAGGACGCACTGATTTTGTAGCTCCGGTACCAGAGTAAAGTTACATTCATGCTGTGCCAATACACCAATAATAGCGACACTTTTGTAATCTACCCCTAGTTATGTGATTTTAACGTTGCTCTTGGGTCATTTTATTCCTTCATCCAGCTTACGCCCATCAAAACTTGTGTAACTTAATTTTCCGGATCCATGGCCACTAAATGAGACAAGTGTTTTCTCTATATACTTACAATCCTTCATATAATTCCCGGGTTGTTGGCATCGGAAAGCCATGATGGCTGGCCATGCATTTTTATCTCCTCTTTAATAAGGGCCTTTATTTGCGTGATATGGGTCAAACTAGCTCTAGCTGCGTTATTTTCTAACGCCAACGCCAATACTTCATTCATGGTTTTACTTCTTGTGTTCGTTCTTAATTAAATGAAGCTTCAGATAGTCGCCCTTAATAGGACAGCACTGATAAACGCATCCATTGTTAGTCCATTCAATACATCTGCAGGTGCATTGCTATAAGCTTGACGCGCCAATTTCGTTACTTCTCTCTTCAGGTCTAGCAAGCTATTCCCGCGTAGTTGCCACTTGCTTTGAAGTTGAATCTTGCATAATTCTCTGATGATTGCCCGTATCTTAGTTTCAACTTTCTGTTGCGGATACATTTTGCAAAATATCTGCAGCTTTCCCACGAAAAGCCAAAATAAGTACGTTGAGCTGCTCCCCTGCGCCCCAACAATTGTGCTGCATTAAAATTTTCAAATGAGATTGAATCGCCATCGAATCTAGGAGGTTTCAAAATTTCCCTTGAGCTTCCAACAATTGGTTGTGTTAAGAACGTTTTATCTAGCTGGCCTTCTGTAATACCTTGCGATGTATTTATTTGTTTCGAGGCGGGCCTCCATTTGAATAATTTTATTTCCAAACTCGTTGAACTAGCCGTCTTCTTAGCTCTTTAACCTGAAGATCTTGGGCATGCTGAATTTGGTTGTGCTTCTGGTCTAACTCGGCAAGTCACCCACTTTGTTCTACTCGTAATTCTGACCATTGCTGGCCGATCTTTGCGTATCTTACTGATCGTTTTTTGCACCTTGCTGGTCTCTGTGCAACGTTTATCCAATTTAACATCCATTCCCTTTAGTTGAAGAAAAATGCCTGCGTCATGTCTCCGATGTCCAAGGATGGCTTCTGCTGTTCGTGAATAGGCGGTTGGTTATTATGATTGTTTCTTTTTACACCATCGGCTCTGGTTGCCGTTTTTAACTTCTTCGCATGGCTGGACTTTATGCTGATCGTTTGGGGTAGCTGGCGGAATCTCTGATGGTCCTGGCATCGGTGATGATTGTTGTAATCTTCGCCCTCCTCTTATAGCATCCATGGCCTTATATAGTCTCGAAAGCAGCTCGCTCTTATTGTCTTCGATTGAAAGCCGTTTTTAACCATTGCTGGGTATTTGCAAAATCACACTTCTGACACCAAATTTTACGAATTTCAGGCGTTCGATATGGATAGGATTCGCACACGATTTTGTAAATAAAACACTCAGCGATTTAAGATACAAACTTTATTTTCCAACACCTATAATTTGCAGTAATTCACATATTCATGTCGACTTTCAACTTGCACTGCTCACTGGTTAAATTACAACTGTGTCATAAATTCCAATTCTCCATCAGTATTGGAGCAATACTTGATCCGACAACATCAAGCCATGCCAAGAATAACAATCGCCTTAATAAAATTATCGATTCTGACTAGTTTCGAACTCGCGAGTTTTGGGTTGACAGTATTTGATTGTATAGAACTTAAACACTCGACCACCGCCGACTGATATACTTTGAACTTACTCGTATATTCAAAATAAAATCCCAATGCCTTAGCGAATTATTATATTTCGATACGCAATTGTTAACCCTTTCGTAACTTTGAGCTATCTTTTGTAGTTTGGTCACTGCAGTCTGTTGAGACGACCGAATTTTTTAAATTAAAGAATCCAATGTTGAAAGTTTTAGGACTGACTTTTATTGCCCTTTATACACTCCGCAAAATTCAATTAAAGCCACCATTAAATTTTTTGGTATTGATCTTCAATTTTGACAAAAAATGGGCAAAGGAAAAACACTAACAACGGAAGAAATATGAAAAATTCGACCTTACAAGGAATGCAAGCTTTCCAAACGGCAAATCGATGTGTCAAAAGGTTAATAAGACCAATTTAACGGAAGCACATAAAATCAATAGATGAAAGTTTGGCAAAAAATACATGTCCATGAGACCAATTTAGAAAAATGTTATCTTCCCGGTCGAGAAAAAGTTTAATTTGGACGAGCCTGAGGGATTCAAGTATTAATAGCATGATTTAAGATCGGACTGAAAGAAAATGATTTATGATTTGAGCCACATTTTTTTGTTGTGGGAAAACCCCTATGTCTAAAATTTCGACTCGAATCAAATCCAAATATGACAGAGAGCTGTTATATGAAATTTTAATAGATTTGGTGAAAATCAACCAAACTCGAATTGGATTTTCTAGCAGGATAATGCTCCCATTCACAAATCGGAAGAAGCAATCGTTGGTTTAGAGCGACAGATCGAAGTTTTGGGTTCTCTTGACTTAAATCCGATAGAGAATTAATGGGGCAATGTGGCACGATAGGACTATGGAAAGCAGGACAACAACTTGGTTGGGTTGTATAAAGCGGTTGTAGCGTCAGGTTATGCTTTAATTACTGGCCAAGTCGTAAATGCTATTCCAGAGAGGGGATTACGAAAATTGGTTTAAATAATCAATGCTGCCTTCAGATTATATGTCCCATGACACAGTGGAAGGTTGCTAAAGTAATTATGATTCCTAAACCAGGCAAACCAGCAAACGACAAAAAGTCGTACAGGCCGATTTCACTACTTCCTGTCATTTCAAAATTGTTTGAAAAATTACTGCTCAGCGGCTCAAGGCAATAATAGAAGGACGAAATTCAATTCCACCACACCATTTTGGATTTAGGGAAAATCACTCTTCGATAGAACAAGTTCACAGAATAACGGACATAATAGAAGACTTGAGAAAAAGTAAATATGCTTCAGTATCTTCTTAGATGTAGCACAACCATTCGACAA
This sequence comes from Nephrotoma guestfalica, assembly GCA_963691935.1. NCBI lineage: Eukaryota > Metazoa > Arthropoda > Insecta > Diptera > Tipulidae > Nephrotoma > Nephrotoma guestfalica. Next base: position 34,243,100 of record OY829913.1, on the reverse strand, counting down.
AATTTGGCACCAAGGACTTGAATTTAAATTGCATCGATATTTACCTAACCAGTTTTATCAAATTTTTAAATCTTACATCGCAGATCGGCATTTCCGTGTAAAATATAACGTCTGAACTAAAGAGAATAGCAACAGGCATACCACAAGATAGCGAACTGGGTCCTATATTGTATATCCTATTTGCAGACGATACAGCTATTCTGGCAACTGGAAAGATTACGACAAAACTTCAACAAGCAATCAACTCAGTGAGTAGCTGGACAAAATAATGGCGCAAGAGCCTTAATGAAGCAAAATCGGTTCACGTGAACTTCACAAACCAGAAAGTTAACTGGATTCTAGTGGAACTTAATTTAAGACAAGTTCCAAATGCAAATACAGCCAAATACCTTGACATGACTCTCGATTGCAAACTTAGATGGAAAGAAAGATGTTAAAAGAAGAATGGAACATCTACGAGTAATATAGGAGAGCGTACAATACACAATAAATTGCTAGTATATCGGCAAATACTTAAACCAGTATGAATCTATGGTATTCAACTTTGGGATTGTACCAAGAACCCAAATACACAAATGATACAATGTTTTCAAAACAAAGTGCTGCGTGGCATTGTTAACGCACCTTGGTACATCAGAAATGATAACCTAAATAGGGACTTAAACATGGAATATGTCCATATGAAATTATGTTTCCACATCCCAATTAAAACCTGATAATAGACCAAGTTTAAACTCTAAGTCTTACTTCCATATCAGAAAAATTAATGGCGGCTTTAATTGAATTTCGCGGAGTGACCAGTACGCGAATATTATATAAAAAGATGAGACAGGGATCTCGTTATTTAAACATATTTGTCTGAACTTGTTTTGAGAAATTACCTTAAAACACAAAAATTGTGTAATATTGCCTATGCCAATATTTTAGGCACTTCGTGAAAATATGATTTGCTTAGTCCAATTATTTAAATACTCAAAATTTCCCTGCAGCAAGTAATACACATTTTATGGTCAGTCGACATAGGTAGGGCAGCAATAAATTAATTATTTAGGCACGTGGTAAATCAAATCAACAATAAAAATTCCAATAGCCCATAAAACAATTTAGATTATCGCTAAATATTTTGTATTGGAATTTCGATTGGGCGACGAAATTACACCTTAAAAATTTGTGTTGTATTCTTATTAATTACAATACTGTTAATAGATTTATGTCTTTTTAAATAACAAAAGAATTGTTTGTATATTTTTTTATAAAAAATAATTCATCAAAAGGCGTTCCAACCACCCAAAATTAAAAAAAAAAACCTGTCTTAATTATTTACCTTACACTAAACTTGATCTCTCTCACCGCGCATAGAATTTAAAAAGTTCTGTTATCTCACATAAACAACATCTACAAGCATATAAGAAATACCCTCGCCGCACTTTCCCATATTATGTTTACACACAAAACTGAAAGAAACACAAAAATACCAAAAGATTTTTTGTATAAGAAAGTATTCTAAAACCGACTGTAATGACCTCGATTTAAAAAAATACTTCTTTGGCTTTTTAATGCAAAAGGTGATTTCAATCTTATACATGTACATGTTTATACCACAATCCTATTAAATTCCGTTAATTTAAGAGGTTGTTAAAAATATGAAATGGATTTAAGAATCTTAAGAATTTGCGCGCGCGCACACTGTGGTCAAAGTTGTATCGGGGAGGAATGGCCTAGATTAAATTCGAAACTGGATCACTAGGTGACGGTAATGGTGTAACACCTGCAGATATTATTACTAATTGCCCAAATAATTACATAATGCCATACCGCCTATATGCAATAAATTATGTGAAACAGTGATTTGTAGGATGCATTGTTCTCGTAAACATTACGCATGTGAGTCATAATCATAAATATTATGTTCATTAAGCCAAGTGTAAAAATATAACATTACTCGTATACTTCTTAAGAAAATTATTCTTGCTTGACATTTTACTGCATCTGTCATGTGTCGGTTTATGTACGAATTCGACCCAATTTTACATCAAGCGCGGGACGGTATATAATTTGACAGGTGCATAAACATAATAAATTTTCAACATAACATCGTCATAATTTTGGAATTTTTATTTATCCAAGTCCAATACGTTTAAAGGTATAAAACCACAAGTTACCGACATTGATACGACGATTGCGTTCCAAACGCAATTTCAATATCAAGTACACGGTGGTGTATTACCTTTTTCGAATAAGTATACGATTGATAAAATGCATTTCCCATATTAAACTCAACGTACTTAGCAAGTTTACTTAATTGATTACTCGTTACTTTTTATTTTTAGTCAGTTTGGAAACGTGACTAAAATTTGTAATTGAAGCGTCACTCGTTCATATTGATAAGCGCGAGGTACATACGAAAGTAATTTGATTAGCTGCCTAATGAGAGTGTAGATTACATGCACGATTAGATGGTTTGATCGGTAGTAATGATAAATTTGATAATTTATTCAAAATTTTCGTTTTGGATATTACGAGTAGGTTGTGTGAGTAGCTTAATTTTGAAACTGATATATAGCGTCGATTTAGCGTTTTGTATTGTATTGACCTTCGGCGGAGCGTGATATTTGCATATTAATAGTGTGGGTTTATCATTCGTTTGTGGGTGACTAATTCCATTGGGGCTTATGAATATAATAGAATAGACAACACCGCAGCGGTTTCTCCTCATTTAGCTTGTAAATTCTGGAATTTTATTTACAAGATTAAAATAAATAGTTTGTTGTTTGTTTCGAATGAAACGTAATGATTTCTTTATCGGTACACGTGCGTAATTTTATACTAAGTATAAAATGCCAAAAATATTTTCTATAATTGACGTATCTTATCGCTAGGGTTATGCATTGTTCGTTGGCTTATTATTTTTCACATATAATTTACTAACCCGTCACACTTAAACAACGTTTTCACATGCACTTCTGGCAAACTTAATATGGTTTAAGTTAGACTTGCCTAAACTAATAATAATTGGTTTGGCGCTGGGTCGTAAATAGGCTGTGAAATATTTGAATCTCGAGTGTTGTTAATGGGGTTCAACTCGAGCGTCCATCTAGATGTTCGACATTATTAATAAAAAGATTTATCGTTTGTCAATCCTTAATTCGTATATTTATAATGGCTTTGGAATAGCCAATGATGGGTTCGGGACCAGTAAAAGTTCTATATCCACACCTGGTTCACACAGAGAGAGAGAGAGAAGCTCCCTCGTTTCCTAAAATGCAACACTAATGTAATTTTGTTTTAAGTGTGCATACCACATTTTCGAGAATTTCCGTAGTCTCAGACTAAGCCCTCTTGATCTATTATTGTAACATGTGTTGCTTGTCAAAAATCTAGAAATCGGGAACTCGCTCAAGATCTAGAAATTTCATGGAAACACGTTTATTTTTATTCGAATCACCGCGGTTTTCTTATTTTGTCGGTAGTCTTTGATTGTGGAATTTTGTGAAATTTCTGACGTCTTTATCACTCCAGAAATCCCATAGATACGTTTAAACATTGAAGTATTTGTTTTACTTTAGTTGAGTTGTGCGACACTGTGCATACCAAAAACAATTTATTTTTCCTCCGCATAATTGGGCAGGATTGGTCCTAGGCTACATCTAACCTCTTAAGTGCATTATGTACAGAAATCAACAGATTCTAGTAGATTTACTATGCTAGAAAATATCGCAGTTTGTTGTACCCAAATTGTTTAAACTAGATTTCTATAACCTGATAAAGCAATGATTCACTGTTCATTCTCCACATCGGCCAGATTTGGTCATAGAACACGTTTAATTCAACATGCGTTTGCCGATTTTGTATATTTTTCCACACGTGTACGTATAAAAATAATATTGGAATATTTATTTTCCTATAAGATTCTGATTGAATTTGCTAAACGAACTACGTTTATATTTTACACAAATAAGTTTTCAAAGTTGCAAACCTTTTCATGGATAGTCAAAACTACAACCATTTTAGTACAATAATTAACTAATATTCTCATGTGAATTCTGATTAGATTTATTATTTCTCTTCTACTTTAACATTTTCGTTCAAAATCATAATAGAAATATGAAAATTCGAAAACGAAAATCTCTGAGAAGGCGTGTTAATGGCCGCTTTCCATTTTCCTCCAAGCACTAATTATAAATTCAAAAATTCGTTCTGGTTAGAATGTTGCAATACCACGCTGGATGAGCAATTTAGCAGCCAATTAGAAGTTGTCACGGAATCCAAATCTCTGGGAAAGCGTGATAGTGGCTGTTTACCATTTTCATCCAAACTCTAAATAAAGATTCAAAAATTCGACGCAAATTTGCTAACCTAGGTGGGAAGTGGCAATCAGGCTAGCTGGATAAGCAATTTAGCAACCTATTTTAGTTGATTACGGAACCTGAGTCCAAATCTCTGGAAAGGCGTGTTAATGGTCGTTTACCATTTTTGTTCAAACTGTAAATATAAATTCAAAAAATTGTAGCAAATTTGCTGACCCCCAGGTCAGGGATGGGAAGTGGCAATCAGGTTGGCTAAATGAGGAATTTGGCATCCTATTAGAAGTGCTCACGGAACCTCAGTCCAAATCTTGGGAGGCGTGTTAATGGTCGTTTACGAAACGTTGATCTTTCATCCGCTAGGTGTCACCAGAATGCGGTTTTATAAAGCGATTATATCAAAAGAACTTTTCTGATTTTTTTCATGTTGGTATGAGGCGAAATTATATTTCTATATCGTTCTTTTTTACTGAATAAGGTTTTTTGTGTAAATTATTAAATTTTAAAAAAATTATTAGAAGGAAAACAACTTGATTATTTACAAAATTTAAAAATGTACATTGCAACTTGATACACAGCCCTACTTTACAAGTAAGATGAAGAAATAATTTTTTATTTTGGTGTAATGTGAATTCATTTTGCGCAAGGGTGCTGCAAAAGCTGAGGAAGAGCTTCTCTCAAAACAACAAACATGTTTGGCGTACCCAAGAATTTATATACTCGTATAGTCATATGTCGTTGATCATTTAGAAAAAATTTACCGGATTGTTGATTTTGTGTAAAAAAATACGATTGCGAATGAACCAATAGACGCTACCTTACAAATCCAAACTCAATTGATCAAAAGTGAAGATAAATAAACAAATTGCACGTTCATAACAATGAAAATTTATTTTGCCGTCAATAAATAAATGTGTTTAAATTTTAGAAGCCTAAATACACACCAACTTAATAGTTTTTGATTTGGCCATATACGTATACTGCCACTGAAAGTATATTTTAAAATTACAAAACCGTATTCTAGTGACATCTATCGGATGAAATATCAAAGTTTCGTACTAAATATTTTAATGTACTAAATTATTTCGATTGATTTGTAAATTTGATTGCACAATTAAATAAATATAATTACAAAAAGACCATAATTTTATAAATAAAATTATAAAATTGATACACAATTTTATGTTGAACTAAAATTTTGATTAAAAATTAAAAATAATACTAAGATTTTCTTCTCAGAGATTTAAATTCCTTTTTGAAGTGCCGCTGGCACCTGGAATAGCTTTAAAATGTTGTTAAATAACTCCTCTTGCCTGCAAATTTCCTTCGAATTATTGTAAATAAATTGTGAGTTTGGGCGAAAAGAAATTTAGACTCAGGTTCCGTGACCACTTCTAATATGTTGTTAAATTGCTCATCCAGAAAGCCTGATTGCATCTTCTCAACCAGGTTAGCAAAACGAATTTTTAAATTTATAATTAACGTTTGGACGAAAATGATAACTGGCCATTAACTCGCCTTCCCGGAGATTTGGACTCAGGTTCCGTGAGCACTTCTAATATGCTGCTAAATTACTCATCCAACCAACCTGATTGCCACCTCTCCCAACCAGGTTAGCAAATTTGCAACGAATTTTTGAATTTATAATTAGAGTTTCCCGAAGGTTTGGACTCAGGTTCTCTGAGCACTTCTAATAGGTTGCTAAATTGTTCATCCAACCAGCCGGATTGCCACCTCCCGACCAGATCAGCAGAGTTTGGACGAAAATGGTAACCGGCCTATAAAATGCCAATTGGAAATTAACGTGATAAATTAATTTGTTATATTACAAGCCCAAATAAACATAATTTTGAAGTATATTCTAACATATTTATAAATACAATACTTTTCTTTCCTCCAAATATAACTCTACTTTAATTTGATAAATCGTACAAAGAAAATGTTTACTTAACATGTAAAAAACTACAATTAGATTAATTTTTAGAACTAAAGTTCCAATTGGAATGGCTAAATGCTTTCTAATTAGCTTTGGATTTAAGAGTGTGCAACTAACACTTTTTTGTATACAAAAGATACGAGTCACTTAAATTCGATGTAATGAACATATTGGCCAAGGCTCTTGATTGTGCCTTTTGTCTCATAAGCTAGAATCAGCCGTAAAAATCCCTAATTCCCACCGTAACTTCAAAAGACTATTTTTTCAACTTAATCACTTAAACTAATTGAATTGAACATACAGATCAAGTTTCATGATTGATGCCCACATCCATCAGCCAAAATTTCATCAGGTGAAACCCATATTTGAGTTGGGGGAGTAAGCATAATCATAAAACTTGATCAGTATGTTCATTACAACCAGTTGTTGTGCAACCAATTTTTTTTTTTAATTTAGCTTGTGAAAATTGGGTTTACAATTTTTCTACAAAAAACTGCGATATTTTCTAACATGTAAATCTACATCAATAGATTCTGTACATAATGCATTTAAAAGGGTAGGTATACCCCTTTTAGGATCAACCCTGACCAACTCTGGAGGAATAATAAATTGTATTGGAATGCACTGTTTCGCACAACTGAACTAAAGTAAAGGGTTTTCCAATATGAATGATACAATTTAAAATAGTTATAATGGCAACACTGCGTATTATTTTTAGACATTTCTTATGTCATTTGTGTTCAGTAGGTTATGCTATTTAATCATGTAAGATACACGATTCAACAACATTGGTTTATCAAAATCAGTGCTCATTTGTGAATACTGAGAGAAATTTATGATGAACATTTTTATCGAAAAATTGTAGAATTTGGAGTGATGAAAATCCACACAAAACTGTTCAGACACCATTCCATCCAGATAAAGTCACTGTGTGGTGGAGTGATTGGTTCATATTTCTTTGAAGAAAATGGTCGAAGAGTAACAGTCAATGGAGAACGATACAGAACAATGTTAAATGATTTTTTTTCGTGCCACCTACCACACAGCCACTTTAACAATCGATTTATTGAAAACAAAATTTGGTGATGAAATTATCTCAAAATTTAGGCCAGTTTCAAATTAAAAAAAAAATTGGTCTCACTGAATAATTTGTGTTTTTTTTAATTTTTAATTTGTATCATTCCTATTGGAAAACCCTTTAAAACAAATACTTAAATGATTAAGCGGATTCTATCAGAAATCCCACATTATCTTCCAAAATACGTAATGCACACATTTTACCGTTCGACAGAATAAGAAAACCGCTGGATTCCCAAACTGGGATTCCTGGCGTGGCTCACACCATTTATAATCAAGACAGATTTATTTTAATTTGGCCATATCACTTCTCTATTCTGGAATGTTTTACTTGAATTAATTTCAAGTGTTTTAGTTTAAGGCCTTCGAATCGGTCATGCCTTACGATTTGTAAATTCAAGTGGTTAAGCCCTAAGAAATTCACGACATCAACAGTTGATAGCTCCTGTTGCACAGATTAGCATCTGAGTTTTATTTAGTATTGTGGAAGTTTTTGTCTCTCCACGTTGCTACGAGTTTTCCATATCAATTTTACTTTCTTTGAAATTTTCTTGAAAATTTTCGACCTCGAAGTTTTTTCAGATTTACCTTTTGCTATATCGCCGAAGTAAATTAAGTGATTTAAAATAATCTTTGTGGGTCGTTGTGTGCAGATTAAATGTCTGTGTCCTCTTTACATCCCAGACGATTTGTCAGATCGTGGTGAAACTTTATGCTTAAGTTTTTTTTTCATAAATTGGGAGACCTCAATGGTATTTGGTCGAAATCGGTCCACCGATCCCATAATCTAAAATATTGTTAATTAAGTTTGCGGTTCAATTTTTTTTTCCAAAATTTGAGCTTAAATTACGTTTTATGGGCAAAAACCTGTTTTGCAACAAAAATGCAGCCCTGTACAGCCCAGGTAGGTTGATTGATTGGGGCGAAACTTCGGTCGTCCGTGACAGCTTCCAAAGGAGCTTTATCGGTTTTTGCAAATGTGCGTTCCCAAATTCAATTCAGTAGTTCTTGTTCTTCTTCTCCTTTTCGTGTTTGACAATTTTACAAATTTTTTATTTGTATTCCCATTCTTGTATTGGTTCACTGTGCAATCACAAAAATAAATAAAATTTGCTTCTTCAGATTGATTTAACAGCTAAATTTAGATAAGGACATTACTTGGTCGCTCATGGACATCATCCAATCATGGACTTGCATTTTCTTTACTAAACTTCTTAAAATTTAAGAGCTTTAAACACTTGCTTTGTTACACTTTAATTGCAATTTATTACAAGAAATTTTGATCTGATTACAGTTGTCGTTTTCACGGAACAAGTGGTCGGTTTGGCTTATAATACGGCCTGCAGTGCCAAAATTGTAACTTTTGATGTAGCTATGATATCGGTATGGTTCTTAGACCAAAATGTATTACAAATTATTCACATTTCATTGGTTAGTTCAATACCAGTCCTTTATTTGCCTAAGGGTAAATTTCACCCCAAAAATTATTACATCAGACTAGATATTGGTTGAAATGTTACTCTATGAGTCTTGTAGAGATCAGACCTACCTTATCCTGGTGTGTAAAAAATTATTTATTTGTCAGATTAGACGGGTTTAGCTTCAGACGACATCAGCTGCAAATATGCAATATAGAGCTCGATTTTATCATTACACCAGAATCACCATCAGATATTGGGTCAAATTTTACTCATTGAGTTTTGAAAAAGGCAAGTCAATTTTATCCAATTTTTTTCAGATTAGACGATATGGGCTTCAGATACGTAATGTAGATCGATTTTACCAACTACAATAATTTATTACACCTATGGCCAGGTGTCAACAGGTCAACCTTACCCAGGTGTGTAATAAGTTCTTTTTGTGTCAGATTAAACGAAATTGGCTTCGGACGATATGGGCTTCAGACGATAAACGTTTCAGATGTAATTAAATAGTCGATTTTACTAAATTCAATAATTGATTACATCAGACCGCCACCAGATATTGGATCTAATGTTAGTCCTGAAGCTTATATTAGCCGCAGCCAATTCCATCTAATCTGACACAAACGTAATATATTAGACACCTGTATAAGGTAGACCTGTCCATTACAAAACTTTTAATTTAACATTTCACCCAATTTCTGGTGGCGGTCTGGTGTAACAAAATATTAAAGGTGTTATTTTATTACAAAAGGGAAGCTCATTTCGTCTGAAGCCAAGTCTTCCTAATCTAACACAAAATATTTTTTACGCTCCTAAATAACGCTGACCTTTCTTCTACAAGACCCATATACAACATCTTGTGGCGGTCAGGTGTGATTAATGGTGGCCAAATCGTCGTTTTTATTACATATTTAGCCCATATGTTCTCAAGCCACTTTCGTCGAATCTTACACAACAATAATTTATTACACTCTTGGGTAAGGTTGACCTGTCCTCTACATGGCTCATAGACTAATATTTGACCCAATATCTAGTAGCGGTGCGGTGTAATAAAAATAAGGAAAGTTATGTTTGAAGTCAAGTTTTTCAGTTTTTAGCCCAAGAAATCCTTGATTCACCTGGTTGACAACATTTTTCACCGAGTGTTTAATGACCACCATTATGGTCTTGAACTAACCAATGAAATGTAATATCATAACTATACCTATTGTACAGGTTTGATTCAGGGATGGGCCAGGTAGCAGGCAGTTATACGTAGTTACATAGCGGTTTTTACATCGCTGGCGACGATAATGTAGGCAATGACAACATTGCCGTTAGTCGCTCTGGCAAAATAGTTAGTAGGCCAAATATGTTTACATTTTGATAGTAATTCACATAAATTATTCGTTAGTATATGGACCGAGTCCTACGTTGACATAAGTCTAGTAGAGACATCTATCTACAAATAAGGAATGGCTACTAAAAATAAATATCAGAGATGATAAGTCGAAACTACATATAGTACTTTGGCTGTATGAAAAATCCTCAATATTAACCTTCCCGTTTTATGAGATAGTTTACCTTCAAATTTGGGTCTGTTGGGTATGTTTAAGGGGTGAGTTATTTAAGTTCCTCATAAAGATCACAAATTGTTTTCTCTTTTCAATAATGCCTAAATATGAAAGCAGTTCTTAGATTTAATGTCAAATTCAAACAAGAAAAAATTTAACGAGACGCGAAATTTTTCAATCCCAATCCTTATTTGCGATAGTCGAGTAATAAATTTCAGACCCAGAGAATAACCGGTGCTATATGTTGGTCATATATTTAAATAATTTTGAATGGAGAGAGCTAAAATTTGTGAGTGATAAGCGGGTGGAGGCCAACGGGTATTCGAATTATGATAAGATCATTAGCGTGAAGTAATAAGAAAGTTTAATTACCAAACAAGCTATGTCTAGGGGTGTACAACAGCACACGCATCTAATTAAAATTTTGTCGACGCGGTTTTCTGCTGCTGATTCAAAAGTAGGACTTTTGTTCGTACTGATTGACTCAAAGCATCTCGATCATATTGCCGTCCATTGCCGTACTGGCATCCATAATTCGCAACATCTTACCGGACATCATCAGGCATAAATCCTGTATGGGAATCAACGCATATTTGTGAATCTCCGCGTTAAATTCAAGTTTGGGATTCGCTGTTGTTGTACGCACTTGAAGCAAAATGTCTTTAGCCATATTGTCTTTGTATTTGTTTCACAAGTGGGCTCGATGGAAAAAACGCTAAAATGATAATGGCAAAAAGTGATCGAATTGTGTATCAACAGTAGACGAAATAACAGCATCACCAAATGTATGATCCCAATGAATGTCATCCTCGAACAAATGTAAACACTGACAGGCCTCTCGATATGTTGCGCCAACTCACCATTAACACTTCGTAGAAATTCAAATCAAATTCAATGTCGGTCCACGAACATTAACCAATAACACACGCATATTCACGTATACAGGAACATGCTGTCCGTGTTTCCGACGTTGATATTTTTTCGATCATGCGTTCCATGTGAAATATTTCGGCATCTCCGAGTAAAGTAGTGTTCTTGCAAATGGATCACTTGCGCATGTCGCGAAGAAGCTTGTTAGCGTTGTCGCGAGTGGTCGTTCAGACTCTTTGTCCATTCTCCAAGTGTACAGCTGAACAGACCATAGTGGAATGACGTTCGTGTAAGAAGTATGAAAAGATTCTCCAAACTGCAGATTCTGCAATACTAAATACAACGATCTTGCCTCCTTTCGTAATGTACTTCTAAACGTGATGGACTTGACAGAACTGCAGTCCTCAACATTGCAATGTGCAATTAATGTTTTAAAGCAACGGCGAATACGGAACAATCCAGCTTTTGTCTTTATTTTTACCTTTCAACGTTATCGTTCTGCCGTTATCCTCTGCAGAGCAATGACGATACAGGAGGTCACCGTCATTGCAAGTGATTGTGTCAGCCAGCAACGCACGCGGATAACGTTTGGAACATTTGTTTTCGATCATGCACGGTAATTTCCGGTTTTGACCGCCACACGGTTCATGAATCATATTCGTCGTCACTACTTCATACAACTTTAGATCTGTTTCGGTATCAGCAATTTCTGCGCAAATGATGGCGTCAATTTCATCCGGGTTTATTTTCTCGACCATCCAACATCGCACGCCTCCGAAGACACGATACTTCACAATGAAGTCCGTGCTATAATGTCATAGCGGTCGCTGCATGATTGACCGGGTAGTAAAAGCTGCGTGATTTCGATCCATTTTGGGTTGCATGTGAGAGTGATGAATACTGGTCGACCGTATTGAACCACGTCATACAAAATACGTGGCTGACAAAATGATAAGTCGGCCGACATTGTTTATATGTCCATCTATACATTCATGGGATCGCACAGATGAATGTATTCTTCCATGTGTATGTATCAGACGTTCCGTTCCGCTGCGGCATTTAAATATGTGGTTGTCCTCGTTTCGACTAATCATCAAACGATAGGTATAAAACGTCATTGAGGTGACACTTGTTGTTTATTCCTTGAATTGTAAATGAATAATGAACTTGTGTTAGGAATCGGACTGACAAACAATTTCTACGTACCGCTTAATGGATTGATCGTCATGATCAAAAATGATATCCATCCTCACCTCGGCAAAATATCAGCGGGTTTTGTAATGCATTATATACGAACGATGGGTTTGGTAGATATGGCGAAGGTTATCACCATCACGCTGACGAACTCTCCAACAACCACAATGGCAACTTAAATCAACGACGGTGCATTGAAGCGTCCTTCGTGTTCGCCAGCTGGTCTTTTGCCGGCTCTGATCACTATTTTGTGATCATTCGGGGACATCATTTCTAGCGCAGTCTTGAACAATTTGACCAATTGATTGTGTTCATGTAAGAGTTGTTGAAGTTTTGTAAAAATGTCGCGCTTTAGCGCTCGACTGATGCCAATAACCCTGATTGATTTCATTATCAGAATTTTCAAGAAAATAAATCTAAATAATTTGAGATCAGCTTTCACTAACCGCAACAAGGCTCCTGCAAGATATTTAATTTGTTTTTAAATCTGGAAAATTGAACAAAAATTCTTAACTTATCGTGGTTGTGGGTTTGTATGATGTGTTTGTGTATGTGATGTATGTTACAATCGAAAAACAATTTACCTTAAAAGTTAGATGCAGGCGCACGAGGACTTTACGTGCTTCGAACATATTCGATTATCATATTCCAAATGATCTCATTTGTAAGGAACTGTCATACTTTTGTATATTCTGCAAGAAATGCTTCAATCGTGGTTATTGGATAGAAAGCATTGATGCCAGTGGCTCTGGTGGCGATGCCAATTGTGGTAGTTTGACCTTTCCGCTCGCACAACATAATCCTGAAGGTTCGTGTCAAAATCTCAAAGCGTTGAAATGTTGACAAACAGACATTCAGCGTTGACAGCGCCAAACATTCATTTCGAATTGTCACGTTTAGCCGTTTGTTTTGTCAGCACTCCAAATTGAACGTAAGCTCAACCGAGCGAGGCGAACTCGACTGTATCCGTTGTTCCGGAGTCATAATGGACCGCGCTTCAGAAATTTTATTCGATTTTCCTCCAAACGCTGTCTACGCCCTTCATCCGTTTCATTGACTCGACGATAATGTAGTTGGCTTGCGTTGCGCATACGCCGACCATTATTTCGACGCCTCACTAATATCAATTCAATTTTGCAGCACACCAAATTACAACGAACTTAAATAAATTCAAATTGATGAATTTTAAATGCATCAAAAAAGATATGATCACCATCGATAACACACTGAACTATCACTTACTATCCAAATTCCCGACTTTGCCGGTGGTTTTTTCCTAAGTATTTTTTCATACAATTATCCTTGTCCTGACAATTACGAATACAACAATAGAACGTTCTCAAGTGATGGTCTTTCATACATGTGACGGAAACATAGATATCCGGAAAGAGAAGCTCAAAATATGTATAGGTCATTCAATGACTACTGACGTGAGCTGCAAGTAGTTGTCGACTTGTCTACGTTCACTGGACGGTGTCAACGAATAGTTAATCGACGAGTTGTCGAGACGATCACGTAAAAATTAGTAGACGACGCGTAAACGCCCATCTCTGGTTTAATTGGGTCGATCTAATTACGTCGGTTTAGGTTTAAAGCACTTACAATTTATTATAAGGATCACGTTATTCGAGGTAACCCTGTATGCAATTTTTCTTAACTATAACAAACGGTTAGGTTTTATTCCGGTATAATGATGCTACCGATTCTGCAAAAAAAAACTAAATTACTTATGTAGGTTGGTACACTGTTCAGATTTTATATAATTGCATTTTGTGAGAAAGATCTTAATAGAATAAAAGAAATTTCTTTTATTTTACTTCATATTGCATTGATACACAATGCAGAGTTAGCATCCATTTCACCTTTTTCATTCGCGATATACTCAAGATTTTATTAGTCATAAATTATAAGTTTAATTGGTTTTTTGCATTTCTATGTGTAAATGGAAAGGTTGACATTTTTTGTAGCACGTCTTCACTGTAAGTAATTAATGTTCTGCAGTTTGTAATCGTTTAGCTCGTTGCGGAGGCCGTAACCAATACAAACTTCCATAATCGCTAAATAAATCGCATAAATTCGATGGTTTAACAAAAAAAAATTGAAACAAGGTGAAATTTAAGTACAGGGTAGTGCACGTCATGTATAAAAATAAAAAAAATACATAAATCATGTAGATAAATTATTTAACCACACCAACATTCGAAACATAATTTCAAATTAAATATTCTTTAAGCAAACATGATTTCGGATGGCGCACCTCTGGCTTACTTTCGTTTTCGTTTAGTACAAATGCGATGATCGTGCGCCATAATATTCACAATAATGAGACCGATTAGAGGATTTTATGCTTTGAAATATTTAGCAACGCACTTCCAAGCTTTCGTACTCGAATCATATTTACTTCAGTTATGCATCTCAATTAGTTTTTAAATCGATTACGTCAATTGCCAACATAAATCGTTTAAAAATTTCTCTTTTTGTTAGTATTTTGTGCACGGTTCGTAAACAATACAAATCTAGAATTACAGTCGATTAGTTTATGTAACTTAATTGTTTATTGTGCACTGCATACCTAAAAGTTTAGTCACCCGTTTTATTGAAACCATTTAGCCGTGCCGGTCGACTAGAAAATATGAAGTGTTGATGACAATGGATGATTTTTGCTCGCTCGCTAGTTATTGCCTCATGTACAAAATTAACACGTTGATGTTACGTAATGATCCGTATGCCAAGGAATCAATCAAGTGAGATAAAATATTGTTTATTGTTGTTAGTTAAAAATTGCAATTATTTTTATTACAGTACAATTCTTCCGTATAATTTGTTATTGGCAATTGTGAAAGGTATGTTCACGATTTTATGTATTTTATATCTTAAAGCTGTTACTTAAGACATATTGTTGTCGGTCGATTAATAATTATTAATTTTTATTAATAATTGAACGGGCTAGTATATAGTGTTTTGGGTTCAAGGTGTATGTTCAATTATAGAATCACTTTCATTTCAAATAACTTTTACTATTAATAATATTAATGAGCAACGCGATGAAGCTGAGTGTAGAAATCAAGATTAAATTAAAACAGTTTATGGAAATTTTATTCAAATGCTTGTTAAACATGATTTATTTAAGACGAATACGATTTCAAAAACAGTAGGTTTTATTCATTTGCTTCTGTCGTTTGAATATATCCGTTGTGTATTGCTTTCATATCAGGACCACCCGGGATCTGTTCCCGGGAAGAAAAGAAATCTGCGAGTAAGTTAAAATTGTAACAATTCAACTGTGGCATGATGCCAGGTAAAAAAAGTAATTGAAAAAATATCTAAAGAATATGTAAACCACCATTAGATCGATGGTCTCAGAGAAGGCCACTTTATGATTTCGGGGACAAAATTAGTTTTCGCTATGGCCAACAACGAATACTTCAGTGATATTTTTTGAGGTTACATATCCCAATTTGATCGTCGACGATGTTGAAAGATTTAGACGACCTATTAATGGGGTTATTTTCTTCATAGTTTCGTGTTGATTGTGTCTCAGAGTCAGAAGTTGGGCTCGAAGTTGGCACAGTGCTGCAGATGGCGGTAAATTTCTCATACTGGATGTTTTGTCATCTATAGTATTCATTTGTTTGTAATTCTGGGCAAAAACTTCATGTTCATGTTGAGTAGGTGGTATAGATTGTTTCACCGTTTGACATGTTATTTGTGTTATGTACCGATATTTTGGAATTTTTTCAGCGATGGTAAGGCTCGGTGTCTTCGGTATCGTAAACCAAAACTAGAAAATATCTTGTGAGCCATCAGGGAAAGAGTTGCGATTTTTGGTTGGTAAAACTAAAACAAAAATTTAGTTCTGAGTACTAAAACCGTCGCAGATAAATCCTAACTACGATGGTGAAAATATTAAATTCGGTTCAGCGTTTGATGAGATTAGCCCAGGCAAACACTGCCGACAGATAGGCAGACGAATTTACTGCTTATTGTTTTTTCAATACGTTCAGTAGAAATTTAATGTTATTAAAATAATTAATATGCGGTAATTAAGGTTGAAAAGGTATAAACACAATTCAGACCGGTCAAGAAAAAAAATTAAATTACATTACAAAAACAACAGGTTTCAATTTAGTATTGCATAGTAAGCAATGAACCTTAAAAAAAGACTTTCGCTATATCACTTCCACCCACTCATTGTCACCTTTACTAAACTTTCTTATAATCGACCGGATTTTAAGGGCTATAACCGCCACAACCACAAGTGAGGGGCAGTGGGTGATCGTGGAGAAACGTGAGTGTTCACAATCACAGACTTGAGTGTTATATCAATTATATTCATTTTACTTCAGCGGATATTATAACTAACAGTTTGAATTGTTTGCATTGTAATATATGGTCCAGATAATAGTCAAGCATATTTGGAAGAAGAAGCAGTAAGAATTTCCATAGATGGAAAGTATTCTTGGTGCCTTAACCAAAGCTTTAGAACGAAAAAAATAATTTATAGTGTTGACAAAATCAAGGTATTCCAGTCTTAATAAATCTAAAAGGAGCATTCGGTCAGAATGACCCAATTTTACAACTCTCACATATAATCAGCTCAATCATTTTAGGCCAGTAAGAAATTCTCTTTTCGCAAACATTTTCGCAACCGAGTCTCTGTCTAATAAAGATATTAGAAACATTAATAATAATGTGCTTCGCTTCATCACGTAATGTTTTTCGTTCTTCATTAAGCCAACTATTTGTCTTAGATGCACGTTCTCTGAACATCTCATTTTCACTTCCATTAATAGCTTGAAAGGGCTCAGCGCAATGCTTTTCTGAAAATAGTTATTCTGGTACTTCTGCAATGGTTCAGCACGTCTGCGTATCAAATTTCTTTAACATTGATAGCTAGTTTAGTTATAACTGGAATAATCAATCGATTAACGCTCTAATTTACCATTTCCTGGAGGTATACTCCTGTTGTAATAGTTGAATGATGGATGTGTTCAACTCTGCAATAATCTTCAAATTCCGTCGAGGTAAACGCCGTTTAGTGATATCAGTAATCAGTTTAGTGTAATTATTGATATTACGTGCTTTTGCAACATTTCCTTCGAAGTGACTGATTTGGTAGGATAAAGGCAAACAAATTTGGAGAAACTATTTCCAAATGGTCAATATGGTAAGTGGCTAGTAAAGTGTGACCTTTTGGTAAGGGGTTAAGAAAACCATCCGTTACCCGATTTCCTTTAAGCAACAACACAATATATACAGTTTTTATTACTTTCTGAATTTTTATTTTCAAATTAAGAATATATTATTCCCGCTGAATAGTTCTATTTGCCTCGTTTCAGCAAGATGACCCTGTTCGTGGTAGGCAATTGTATAACATCATGTCCTATTGCCGGCGGCATGATCAATAATAGACTTCCTTGGCTCATCTTAATTAGAAGACCGTTGTTAATGATAAAATTATCATACCCACTTGATTGTAATCA
This sequence comes from Nephrotoma guestfalica, assembly GCA_963691935.1. NCBI lineage: Eukaryota > Metazoa > Arthropoda > Insecta > Diptera > Tipulidae > Nephrotoma > Nephrotoma guestfalica. Next base: position 34,225,259 of record OY829913.1, on the reverse strand, counting down.
AGTAAATATACGAGTAGGCTTTAAAGATTCATCATCCCACTGAGAAGCTCTAATTCTCGTCACCAAGTTGCTTTGTATTGTCAATAACACAAGATTCCGACTTAAAACAGAATTTTGCTTGCAGGGCAATGTTCTAATTAAAAATTAAAATCCTGAAGCTTTAAAGCCCATCCAGCAATTCGAGAGGTTAATTCTCGCTTTTCCATAGTTGTTTTAACAGCAGCACAATCTGTATAGCAATTCTATATTGTAGCCCCAAAACCATGCACATGAAGCGCAACTACGATTGTTACGTCCAACTCATAGTTGCTATAATTCTCATCTGGTTTTGTTGTGTTTTACAATGGTAGAAAACAGGATTAAAATTCTTATCTTCCCCGGATCGCTTACATCCTAAATACCTCAGTTTCTTCCTCACGTATTTTCGAAATTAGCTGGTAAGTTCGAGAAAACCAAGCAGTCTTCACATGTTTGGTTTTTGTGACCTTACAAATGGACAACTGGCACTTGTTTGTACCATTTTGTTCTGCCACTTGTTGAATCTCCTCGAGTCATTTTAATGCTTCCCCTTGAGTACTAACAGAAACCATTAGATCTTCCATAGATACGAAAACTATTTTCTGTGAGGACAACAGCGCAAACATATTATTTATAAACTATTGAAATCCAACTGATTAAGTTCCTGTTTCAAAATTTTCAAGTTTCAAATTCATACAACCCTATAGGTGTAATAAAGTTCGGGTATTTGACAGATTCTGGAGCTTCGAGTACTTGGAGAAACGGGTACGGGTACATTGAATTTGCTTGCTCGAATAAATCCTGTTTAAGCCATTCGTCGATTTATTTTCTTACTATATCAGTTAGTATTATTTTCATCACCACCTCGTCAGTTGGTGTAACATGTTTTGGAATATAGCTGATCACCATTTTATTTATCGCGTTCACGTAACTATACGGAAGCCATTAAATGTAAGCACACCATCAGCCACAATACGAAAAATAGTTTAAGAAACATCTCCATCAATTACCACATTGATAGTGAAACATCTTAGAGTGTTCGTAAAATTTTCAAAATCTGGGACACCAAACGCACAAAATTTTCTGGTGTAATGTTCCGTCAAATATTCTAATGTGGTTATCAATTTGATTGGGTGTGATTGGGAAATAAAATATTTTAAATTCCAAATTGTACGTGTTGGTGGTGCACCCGCCTTTCAAGTTTAACTGTTATCCCAGATCCTCAAATAATAAATTGGAAGTAAATCGTTAAAGAGTAAATATTTGGAGAAGTGCACTGTCCATGATAAATTCCATAATTCGACCAGACGACATCGACTGCAAAGATCATCGGTTCATGAGATATTACAGCCATACCACTATGACATAAAGGTGTTGGGCACATACAACCAACCAGCCTATGTTAGTGACGTCATCCAAGCCTTTGATTACGCGGCTAATGATTCATCAAGTATAGGCGCAGTCTTTTAAGTCGTTCGGTTAAGTTGCTATTCAGAAAATTACCTGTTACAATTTTAGCTTAAGACGTTATTAACTCGTCAAATTAGTCGACTAGTTCCTCCAGGTTATGCGAAGAGCTGAAAAAATCTAGGAATACCTAAGTTACGAAATACAACTATTTCTTGATTTAGAACAAATATGAATATGCTTATTATTTGAAACACACTACAGGGCTTCATGAAGCAATAACTAAACACAACTGCACCTGGCATTCTAGAGGTAAACTAACTTATTGGCTCAGTGATCAAAATCAAACACCAGACCTAATTGATTTATTTATAAGAAGAAAAGTCCAGATTATTTATTGTGGAAAGCAACCAAATATTTGAAAACACCAGTTACGCACATACCACCAATCAGAACAAATAAAGGTCGCCTGGATAGAACCAAAGAAGTTTCAGTCCTGTTTAACAACACTCAATCAACAGGATACTGATTAACAACCATACAACTATCTGTAGGCAAGAAATGCCATTAACTTAATACATACTAAAGAAGTAAAACAAGAAATAAAGAACCATGAGGTACTTAAAAATCACCAGGATATGAGAACAACCTAACAAAGCTATAAAGAAAATATCAGACATAAGTAATGCTTCCCCTAATGTCCCTCTATATCATGGAAATTTGCGGAAGTAATAATAATACCTAAACCAGGTAAGCCGCTAAAGGAAATAACCTCGTTCCTTGCCATCAGTTTGGATTTAGAGAGAAACACTCCACAATCGATCAAGCCTATAGAATAACAGATCTAATATAAAAAACCTTAGGGGAAAAAATTATTTGCACAGCCATATTAGCTGCCATTTGAGTATTGTTAAATTCTAAAGTCGTATCTGAAAAGAAGATATTTTGGAGTTAAAGAGGAAGGAGTTTAGTCCAGCATAAAAGAAGGTAAAGCAGGAGTCCCGCAAGAGTCTCCGAGGGCCTTACCTTTTCGTAAACCACATCCAAACAACAAATAGCCATAAATAATATCCAAGGTTGGATGGCCAAGTGGAGAATTAAGTAAATGAATCGAAATCTACGCACTAATATTCCGGTATCATATGCAAACCAAGCAAAATACCTTGCCATGAACCTTGATATAAAGCTAAAGTGGAAAGTACACGTCAAAAAGGAAGCAGAAGAGCTTCCACTGAAATATAGAAAAATGTAATGGTTAAGTGGGAGAAATTTTCAATTATCCATTTCAATCCCATTTGGACATAAGGTATTAAATTGTAGGGATGCACCAAAACCAGCAATCAACAGATAGTTCAACGATTTCAAAACAAAGTACTCAGAGGGATTGTAAACGTTCCTCAGCTCACCCGTAATAGTATCCTTCATAGAGATCCCGGAATGTACACAGTTGCAAGTGAAATAATGTATTGTGCTGAAGAACACCACGAGAGGCTCCATCAACTCCCAAACATGGCACCTGCAAGAATACTTCATCAAGAGCGAATCATAAGAAGACTAAAACCTTTTGAGTTGCGAGTTGCCTGAATAGTCTGCTTACTGCAAAATTAACCAAAAACACCTATTGTAAGAAGACTCAAAAATGACTTTCGTAAAAAAAATTAAAAGAAAAAAGAAAAATCTACGTTATGATTTAAGAAGCGATCTAACAAACACATGCGTATAAATTACCGACAAATCTTGTCGCCTGGAAATCCTTTAGACGAAATACATTTAGAACGTGTACAACGCGAATTTTTACCGATTTCATCGAACTAGGATTACCAACGTTATACGTTTTAGGAGTTACTTTAGCTTTGATGGAAAATTTAGTTCGTGTAGGTTAGGTTTCAGTGGTTGCTTACTGCACACTTAGGCCAATTTTTAGGCCCATTGTGATACCACTCATTCACTCCACATCATTAACCCACCTACTTCACCTACTCACACAACTACAGTATACCACCTGCAAATTGCAAGCTCCATGTCAACCTGTCCATTGACATGGAAGGTGGGTCGGCGCGTGACACGGAATTCTGCACTCCATCAGAGGGTCTTAGTTGTATTTATTAGCATCACCGATCGTAATCGATGATGAAAATTCGATTTGCATCTAGCCTCTGATGGGATTCGAACCCAGCACCTCCCGGTCCAAGTGCCGAAGCTTTAACCACTGCACAACTTGTCCGGTTTAGTTCGTGTAATGCAATATTGAACCGAAATGGCGCCACCAAAAATATATTGAAGTCGGTAAAGCTGCCGCATTGTAAAAAATTAAAAATATTGGAAGTTTTAGTTTAAAAGCCTTATACGTTAAGAGCTAAATAAATTAGCTTTATTATTTAGAGAACGATGTTTTCAGGATTTTCGTTTATGATATATTTGGTATCGCATCCTGTAATTGTAGTATATGATCGACGGCTTCAGAGCGACCATTTGACCCGATGTACACATGGTTGCACAACATCGTGTCGATTTAACACGTCCGTAAGTGTGACGAGTTTCATAGCCTCGTATTTTCGTTCTTCGGTCATACCATCTAGATTTTTGAGCCGTAGAGGATCATAACATCTACGAATTGGATTTATTCCATGTTGCAATCCTTTGCAACCTTCAATTGATATCGTTATCTTCGTTGTCGGAAAAACATTCACACACACGACGGATTGATTCGACCTCCAACTAGGTCGCGATTTCGCGAAAAATCAAGTATCATTTTCGTATCACGCTTTATTATACGCCCTAAAAATAATTCGGCTGATAAATCGCGAACTTGGATTAATGCTGTGATATTGTAAATCACACAAATGATTTCGTAGTTTTGTACTGGGTTTTTTGTGGGCGCTTTTTGACATCCTTTAAGTAGTGTGTAGCTTCGTTGCATCAAACACATTTAGCTGTAGGGAAATAGTTTTCTGTACCGAACCAATCAGATGCCGTAGGAAGCCAATGTTATCGCAGTCACATTAAAATACATACATAAATATATCTCAACTACGTTCGAAACAAGCTCATTTTAATTTTTTGAGCTCGCGTCAAATTGTAATAAATTCTGAAGCACAACGGTCAACTACTCGCTAGATGACGAACCGTTAAATTGAAAAGCACCTTAAGTATTTCACATGTCAAATTTCGATATATAACGGAACAGGGAATTTTTGAGTCTGAAAACTTTGGTAACAAATATTTCACATTACCTGTTATGACAGTCGAAAAACACAAACAAATTTAAATTCCTCGTCAAGTTTGGTCAAAATTGGCGTATGCTGACGTTATGTTGGATGCTACTAAAGTTAGACGAAAAAAACTCTGCATTATCGACATATTTTGTATCAGGTGGTAGTACAAAATTTTGTTGATATTAGCCGAAAATTACATGTTATTGAAGTTACCAGTAATTTTTCGCCGAAAAAAATTTCAAAAATCAATATCACATAATTCGAATGTATGGATGCATGTTTAGTGGTAATTTGTACTGGGTGAAGTAAGACCAATTCGTAAATAGCTGGTTCCCGTATTTATAATTTGTCGCGTTAGGGGGAATGAATTTGAGTTGTAGCACTAACAGTGAAGACCTGTGCCAAAAATCAGGTCATATTTTATGTAGCATCATAGTGAAATAATACGGGTTGGTCTAACTCACCCAGTACAAATTACCACTAAACATGCATCCATACATTCGAATTATGTGATATTGATTTTTGAAATTTTTTTCGGCGAAAAATTACTGGTAACTTCAATAACATGTAATTTTCGGCTAATATCAACAGAATTTTGTACTACCACCTGATACAAAATATGTCGATAATGCAGGTTTCTCCCGGCTGAAATTTTCGGCTAACTTCAGTAGCTTTCCTTTACTCGGTAAGTTGTTTCAGTGCTAAATTTAGCAAAACAAACACACGAAAATTAAAATATGATTTTCGGATTGGTTTTTCGTCCTAGCTTCACCTACATTCAAACGGATATTTTCTCAAGTACTTGTCAAAAGAAGCTTGTGAGTACAAATGCGTATGGTTGTTCTGTTCAAATTTTCACAAATATGCATTTGTACCCCTACATTTTGATGACGTACAGATGCATGACAAATTACACAAATGTAAAGCACAAACACGTCATTCAATGAATATCTGTGGCCAATAAGTATTTTGGATACTCGTAACATGTATCATAAGATATTTTCTTGTAGGTGTTCTATTCGTGTTTCAATTAATCTTGCTTAATAAAGAACCTAAATAAAAATTATTACACGAAACTGTACAAAAAAATAGTTTTTTTTACTATTAAGAATACGAAATAGAACTTACAACTAAAAATTAAAACTTCATAGTTTCTTGATTTCACACTTCTAATTCTAAATATACATGACACGTAAATTGTTAATTAAAAAATATTTTTTTTTATATTTATAAATAGCATATTATAGTTGTAAACTAACATACAACAATAATAATAAATAATTTAGTTTATGTTTATAGTTTTTATATTGTTAGTTTGGTGACACGCTATACACGTACTCGGTCTCAATTTTGTATGCATTATAAATAATGTATGTTGATGGTCCTTTACGCCATGTATGGGGATGGGCCTTCATTGAATCAATGGTTATTGGTATTTAGTTCATTGCCTAACGGAATGGCATATTTAGACAAGTATTTGGGTAATGTCGCTTGATTGCTATCTGTGTAAAATATGTTGGTCTCGAATTATTAATTCTTCATTCCGGCGCTGCATTTGTAGGTGTGTTAGCATTTAAACTGTTTCCGCCAAAATTGTCAAATATAACGTAAACATCATAAATTTTTTATTCTGGTTTATAGTTAGCCAACCCTTTTCTAGGAAACCTTTATTTGCTAACATTTATAACATCATGAATCTTAATAGAAAGTTTCGATAAAACATCAAGATAAACTAATTGAAATCTCAGCATGTCGTCATAAATTAAGACGTTGCTGTAATTCTTTTAAATCACTATACATAAACTTCTTTCAACGGAGTCGCATATATTCTTTATAAATAAGAAAATAATAAAACTATATAGCTACATATCTTACAGCAATATAAACGTCTTTAATTCTCAAGTCGTTCCTATACAGGGTGTCCCACAATTGGATGATCAAACGAAGCAGAAACATCCAAATACAATTTTTTCGAATTGTTGACGGTGCTAAAGTTATTCCACTTCCAAAAATTAATGTTAAAGAAACCAAGAGCTCGAACGTAAAATCATTTTTATAAGCTTTATTATCTTCTGTCAAATAGAAACAATGGTTATGTAAAGTCTTTTTGTTTCTCAACATTTTTGTTGATGTTTAAGTGACGCCAGCGGGAAACCAATGTACTACAGAAAGTTCACAAATTATCAGAAAAATATGCGACACTAATACCGGTGTGAAGTTTCTAACGTTAATTAAAAGTGTAGCTACTCAGATTAACAAAAAGTGTAGCGTACACAAAAATAACGTAAACTAATATTCAGTTAATAATGCTTTTAAGGCAACCCCGAACAAATTTTTCCATTGCCTGGTCATTTAAAGTTTTAAAATGATTAATCTAAAACTAAAAATAATTTAGTAAGACTTTCATATAGCAATTTTAATTTTAAAATTACCAAGGAAACTTCCTTTTGAGTTTCTAACCGAACATCACTTTGAAGTTTATTAAAAGCTTATACAGAATCAGCAGGTAGGTCTAACTCTTTTCATTTTACATTTAACGCCGCATGGCATGTGCAATTTTCTTTATAACTTTTAAATTCCGATCCAAAAGTTTGATTTCTCTTAAAGTAGCTTTCATTATTACAATTGCATTTGCCTCAAAATTAGCTCTTGGCTCTAAGGAATACTGACCAGTTGTATTGTGGGTCTTTGGCGGACTTATGTTTTGCTGCGTAACGTTGTTGGTGTATAAATGGCTTTGTTTATACGGGCGGCTAGTTGATTGCTTGTAAACGATTTGTTACTATTGTCGAGAGTATGGTTTATTTGAGTTGATGAAGCTGGTGTTGAAATAGAAGAATTTTTGTCGGGTTGCGAAACATTGTTACTCAAAACAGTAGGCCTTTTGTCATAAGGAGTATAAATACCTTGGCTTTCTCGAATTGGTAGTTGTTTGTTGGCTGGTGATTTGTTTCTGTTGTCTAGGGTATTACTAATTTGGGTTGAAGTAGCTGGTTTCATTGCTCCATCGATTTTTAAAAATTTTTTATAATTGCATTCGGAATCAAATATGAATTCTTCAACGCTGTTTTCTTCTTCTGAGAAATTCATTTCTGTAATAAATAAATATAAATAATGACAATAAATATCAAAAGTATCAAAATACGTGATTAATTTAATGTAATTATAAATGCTGCATTGGTATTTCCAATAGGTCAAATGATGTAGTTTGTGGTTCTAATTGTTCGTCTTCTGTACGGTAGATTCCCAGGTAATGTGAAATTTGAAAAAAATGTCTAAATTTAAAACGAATTTCCGTTCTACTTGATTTTTGTTATGTTGTAATATTTTAAAAATTCGATTCTTTATGACGCAACAATTATTTGGAAAATTGGAACTAACAACAAATACAGGTCGGAACGGATAAAGCGCATAACTTTTGTTTATGTTTTTTTTTAATCTATTGTAAATTTGTTGAAAGCTGCCCAACCTCAGCTTTCTTTACTAATTTTTTAATTTGTTGCATATCATTTTCAAATGAGAAAGCACACAGAAATTGTCTAGCTGGCCATATTTTTACACATCCTCTGTTAAATGTAGTAGGCTATGAACATTATAAGACATAAGCTCAAAACAGAACAAGAGCGACAACAACGAGCGTCGACGAATAAATAAAAAATATCGCTGTGATATCGCTGTAGCTAACAAAACAATAGCGTCAGCGTATGGCAATGAAAAACAACCACAAACGACATAACCACGACAAATTATAAAAATTGTTTAACTTTTGTGATTTTTGGCACATGACGTTGGTGTGCTAGGCCACTAAACTTATAAGAAACCATAACAGATTTTTTTCGACGAAGCATAAAAATGAAATAAATGGAAATCGATTGAAAAAAAATGGTTAATAATATGACAGTTATAGGATTACCAACTTAAATAATATAAAAAACAGTTGGCAACATTGTCTCGCCAGCGATAAAAATAGAAATAGACTCTAAGGCTCAAAACAGAACAAGAGCGAAGGAGGCGAGCGAAATCGCTTGTCATATACACCGAAAACATGCAATACAAACACAACCATCGACGTTGGCGGCGCGATTTTTTCGCCGAAACAAATTTAGAGTCTATTTCTATTTTTATCGCTGGCGAAACAATGTTGCCAACTGTTTTTTATATTATTTAAGTTGGTATTCCTATAACTGTATAATCGCCATACGCTGACGCTATTGTTTTGTTAGTTACAGCGATAACACAGCGATATTTTTTATTTATTCGTCGACGCTCGTCATTGTCGCTCTTGTTCTGTTTTCAGCTATATTGTCCTTTGCGAAAGTCAACGAAATTGTTGGCAAAATATTTCAAACAAATTTGCCGCACATTCATTATTTTGAAACCAATCTTCGGGATGTGCTAGAATCCTTATTCCACAATCCAAATGTAGGAAATGTTCATAGTAATCGTCACTAAGGACATTTTTAAATGCTACCATGCCAGTGTAGCATAGAAAAAGACGAAAACCTGAAGCTTTCTAATGCTCCAGGTCATTTAATTTTCGTTGCTTCCTTTGAAATTCTATTGGAATGCACTTGTGCAGTTGATGGAGGGATGTATTTATCGCTTCTATTTGAGTTCGTGAAAGAGAAACTATGTTTTCGCGTTTCAATAATGCGAGTTAGCATTTGCCGCATAACTACTAATAGCACGCAATTCATATAATGTACTGGGAACATAGTAACGCAATCCATAGCTAATAGTTTGTTTAATTCAAGATTTAATCTTATGTGGTGATCTTTAGCAGATTTGTTATGAAAGTCATAATTAGTTCGAAGCACATCAATGCTTCCGGGAACAGACTTTGTGATTGTAATATGTACCAGTTATCATGTATTTAGTGCACGGCAGGAATACACAGAATGTGATTTAACTCCTAAAAACCAAAATTCGAATTAGATCATAATCAAACTATTTGAATAAATATAATGGTTTGTACTGAAGTCTACCTAGTAAAAATGATCTTGCTGGTGCATCTAATTTTCACAGTCATTTTTCGTAGTATCATTGTTTGCTTCCCTAACAAATTCCTTCAAAACCTGATTCGCACAAAATGGTTTCTTGTAACCATGAAATATGCCAATGACAAATACTTCTTTAAATGAAACGATTCGTCCTAGGATAGGCCACAACTAATTTGAAGAGCACTTTGTTAATGGCAGTCCATCTATCCCAATGTCAATGGTCAACGTTTTTTCTAAAAATTTCGTGCTGTTTAGGATTATTACCAATCTACATCTTGAAGAAATTGTAGCTAGATTAGCTGCACTAGAGAGAACCTGCCGATTGCCAATTTATTCGACACTAGCGTTATGAAGTTAATTTATAAATATGTGATAAAATTAGGGGTGAAATTCGAATGAAAATCACTGAGGTAGGTATTTAAACGTTCATATTTATTACGAGAATCGCGAATCGCAAAATCTTGGACTGCTTCGTATACATGGAAGTTGCCCAGCCGAAAAAATGGTTTATTTGGTTAACGAAAAATTAAAACTCGTTTCAAATTAATTTTGAAAAAGATGTTGTCGGTACAACCAGTGATGGCGCCAGCGTAATGATTAAATTTGGATCCTTATCTCCGCCAATAATTGAATTGTGTTGCAACCACGCCATACATTTGGCAGTATTGCGGGTATTTTACACCAATACAAAAATTATACAAGAAAATATATCCGATTACGATGAAGAAAGGGAGACCGACGGGAACAGGAATCAATTGATATGGAGTCACAGCTACTGCTCGACAGTAAAACGTGATGGAACAGCCTGATTCCCATGCTCGAGTGGTTTATAAAATTCAAAGATCCGATGGAAAAGGCGTTAATTGATTTGAATTTGCAGAACTTGTGGGATAATAAGTATATACAGGTGCAGCGAAAGGTATTCTAGAAGCACTGAAACCAGTGCAAATTGTTGCTGAGGCTTTATCGCGACACGATAATAATTTACTAAGCGGCGAAGAAATTTTAAAATTCCTTTTCGAGTCCCTTCAAAACAATATAACGGCCTTATCAACCAGTTTGTTAAATGAAATTCAAACTGTAATTGATAAGAAGCGAAACGTACCACTGGTTTTGCTTTTAAATGGGAATGCGGATGCGGATGGGAGTTCGTTTAAGGATTTTTTCAAGATGATTTCAAAAAATGATCTAGTAAAAGCTTCGAAAGCTCTCATGAAAATACTACTTGTTTTCGATGAAGATTTATCCCGAGAAAATGTCTGCAGTAATAATTTGGTCGATTTACAACTACAAGGTGCCGATTGTGCTTCAAAAACTTTGAAAGAAAAATTAGAAGTTGCTATCCATTCGAGTTTAGAAACCAATAAAGTTCGTAATGAATTGTTTAAACAAATCTAGTAGTCCGAATTTAACAAAATTTGTGGTATAAAAAGAAAAACATTTTGTAATTCATGTTAGTAGTTCCATACATACATACTCGAACGTTTATAATTAAAATGTCAACAAGTTATGTGGCTTATTCCCACCGCGAATATGCAGAAATGCATTACATTTATGGCTTATGAAATGGCAACGCCCGAACAGCAGCAAGAGAATACGAGAAACGATATCCAAATGGGGAACGCTTTCCCCAATACAGAGTATTTCAAAACGTACATGAAATGTACAGTGAAGACGAAGTCCCCGGTCGTCCGAGAAGATATGAAACAGCCGGTCAACTTGATAAAGATGAAGATAGAGTAATTGAACTGGTGACAGGCGACCCATATGTGGGGATGTGCCACGCTGCACGTTGCATCGTATTTTAGAAAGAAATCAGTTGCACCCACCATGTGCAACGTGTACAAGACCTTTTTCTTGCTGACCATGAAAAAGGGTGCAATTTTGTCAAGAAATGCCGCGCCGATTGCAAGAAAATTCACGGTTTTTTACAACTTTTTATGGAGTGACGAAACACGTTTTTTGGGAATGAGGAAAAATTCAATTTCCACTATTAGGACTATTGGGCCCACGTAAATCCACAAAAAGTGCGGCGTAGTCGGTTTCAAGACCCATTTGGAGTGAACAGGTTGGCGGGAATAGTCGCCAGAAAATTGATTGGCGACGTCTTTGGAGACGTCTATCTAAATTTTCTACAAAATGACTTGGATGAATTACTTGATGACGTTTCTCCTCAGCACTATGCACAAGTAGTGAGACAATATCTGAACGTAAATTACCCAAGCCCATGGATTGGAAGAAGAGGGTCCATTGCATGTCCACTGCGGTCTCCTGATCTAAATCCTGTAGACTTTTTTATGTGGAGTTATTATAAACAGCTGGTTTATGAAAGAGTAAACCAGACCAATCAGGAGAAGCGGCAACGTATAGTCGAAGCGTCGAATATTATTAAAAATAACGTTCGTGCATTTCGATGGATTAAGCAAAATTGTATATTGTATTTTGGCAAATCTGGTTTATTTGAAAGATGATAATATAGCTTACAAAAATGCTGTTATTGAAAAGAAACACTCTTCTAGATCGTATTAAAACAGAAAGTTAAACAAAAGAACTCTTGTTTTCTTTAAATTGATTTTTGGTGGCTCCTCTATCACCCGGCTTCCTTTGATCGCCCAATCCTAGGACACTCTGTATATACACGTAAACCTCTTTCAACACCATACTGCGTGTATAAATCATACCAATAAATCACCCAACACTTGTTAGACATTATAATCCAACCGTTACATCCACATGATTCTAATAATTTTCTTTTATGTAAGAAAAATACTCTATAAATAAATATAAAACCGTATGAGACGCATAAGAAAGTATTTGCATAACACACAAATTATTATAAAGCAACCGTACACAATAATAAAGTATACAGTTCCCGTGCCACCATATCTGCATATAGTTCTGTGCGATAACAATGGAACCCAATACAAAAGGTTTACTTTCATCTCGTTTGTTTTTCGACAGAACCAATTTTACATTAATAACATTTTCACAAACAATTAGATTCAACATTTTACTAAAACGTACAAAGTGAAATCTGCTGCATATAGACAACAATTTATATGCTTAATAGAGGATGCTGAAAATTTCATCGCCCCCATAAATATTCGATTGTCAAAAAAAAAATGTTTTCTACTCCACCTTCATGTACACAACGAACTCTCATCTTTCTAAAATACAATAAAAGCAAAACTTGAATTTTGAAATTTTTGTTTAATGCAGAAAATATGCTAATGTCGATTTGCTATATAAAATTTATTCAACCGCGACCTTATATGTAATTTGTTCGGTAGGCTGCAAGAATTTTATAAATTTATGTAATCGTCTTTGATAGTAAAGAAATTTTTTAATTACACGAGTACATCTGGAAAAAATTGTAATCATTTTATGGCATGTGAAACTATGATAAACAATTTGACGGGTTACCGACAAAGCAAACACATTTTTATTTTCACAACATTTCTGACCACAGTGTAAGCGAAGCATTACAACATTTACCACGAATGTGATGTAAATTTCCTTTGTGGATGAAGATGAAATATTTTTTCTAACTACTTACCACCTGAAATTGTTCCGCTTGGTTTAAATAAAATAATATTCATTAATTTGAATTAATTAACTATCTAAATTGCGCTATCGAGATTATAAAGAATTCCAAAATGGTCGGGCAGTATTCTCGATTGAAGGAGTGAAATTTTCGCCTCGAGTCATTATTATGCGCGGTTAATATTTTGACGCATGATCTTGGCACTTGAATAAATTTATGTTTAAACGTATTTCGAAAATTGCTAATTTGTTTATGATATTTTGCGAATTAAAATTCCAAGCATCTATTCATACATGAATCAACTAACAAATAAGCTGCATGTAAAAATGAAATCGGTTTTTCGGTTGAATATTTTTTAGTGGATACAATGCTTATATCTTCTGCAATCATTTTATTAAAGAGTAGCAAACGTAGTCAATAACTTACTTTTAATTACTCGACAATTTGTAAATAAACTAGCTGAATAAGAATTATTTTGAACTATGGATGTTTCGTAGGAAATCCCTCGACGTCGCTGTGGATGCATCACCTTGCGATTATTGCAGAGAAGTTGATTATTTTGTGGAAGGTATTTGGAATATTATAGAACATTTGACATCCCGCTGTTTGTATTCCACTTTTACTATTTATGTATCGCACTGTTCACTTTTTACTTATTAACTTGCACTATTCATTGGTTAACTTACAACTGGGTATTTATGGCAATTTGCTTGCACTTATGTGCACTTATAAACGGCGATAACTGGCGTTGTGTGCGTATTGCATTGCTAGTCATCTATTCTCCTGGCTTGGATCTACTGTTCCGACTTCTGGAAGTGTAAAGCCACTCTAAATCGACCTCGTCGAAAGTTGCTATATCCCTTACGCTGGCGTTCGTGACATTGCTAATGTTCGATCTTTGTGCATTCCCCATCGTGGGTCAATTAGGTTGAATTTACGGCAACTGGATTCTTTTGTGATGTGGTCGTGATATCTCTCTAGCTTGAGTTTAGCTTGCAACACATTTGCTCCACTTTCACTAGAACCATTATCTTGCTTTACTGTCTCTTGAACCATGAAGTCTTCGAGCCGAGTTTAACCATCGAATGACTGAGATTTCAAATCTTATTTCGAGGTCTCTGTTTGCTTTCCTTATCATTGTGGACAAATTGAATCTCTAGGCTAAACTTCTTTAATTCGACTGTCGAGCTCCTGCCTGATTTTCCTTTCGAACCGGTCAACTAAGGCGTCCCATCTGTTTTTAACTTCTTGTACTTTTGCCACAAGAGACTTAATCGCATGTTTGAGCTCTTGAATTTTCTATTCTTGAACGCACATAAGTTGGTCCAGTTTCTTGATCCAGTTGGTCCAGTTTCTTGCTAATTGTTATTTATCCATATTTTAAATTTGCCATCTAGCTTGACTAGTTTAGCATCTATTCTCCCTACCTGAAGCAGCAGCGTTTCATCATGTCTCTTATATTAAGCGCCAGTTTCGTTTGCTCGACTGTAAATAGTTACACAATAATTACTGTAGTAAAACAAAATCACGCACTGGTCCGGTTCCCTTACATTTTAACTTATGTATCTTGATCTTCTGACTATCTAACTAGCGGCATATATTGATGGTTTTGGAACCGGTGATGGTCCTAATTCATAATTATATGCTCGAGCTTTTTCCTCCCATTTAGACAATGTTATAAGCCTTGACAATAAATAACACTTGCCTACTTCCTTCGGCTTAAAGCTCCCGACTTAGTAGCATTTCCTCTAGTTTCTGGGGCTTGTAGAAGAAGTTAATTTCTACTAAACAGATTACGGATGTCATTTGCAAAATCCCAATTCTGACACCGAATTGCTAGTTTAGGAACAGTGCTACCGCCACTGCTAAAACGCCACAGAATTTTTATTTTTTGAAGAATTTTATTGAATGAAAGTAAAAAATGTTGCACGAAAGTGGCTCATTCCCGGCGAACCGCTTGCTTGAGATGATCGACACTTTGGTATTTTTTTGTCCCAACCTTACTCTTCAAAATACCCCAAACCGAGAAATCTAGCGGATTTTCATCTGGTGAATTTGGTGGCCATTGGGCAGTGGAAATTAACCACGGAACGTTGTTTCTCAGCAAATCTTGACTGACGCGCGTTTTATGACTCGGCGCCGAGTCCTATTGAAATGTCCAGGCTCTGCGGCCGAAATGTGTTTGTGCCCAAGGGTTCAACGCTCCCTCCAACATATGATCTCGATAAATTTGAGCATTTATCTTGATGCCACGGTCCAAAGAAACGAACGGTGGACGGCTTTCGGCCGTTATGGCAGCCCAAACCAGCATCATCGGCGGCGCTTGGTTTCGAGTGGCAATCCGTTAGTCCAAATTTTCAGTAGAACGGCCGGGCAAGTAAATCCGATCGTTTTGCTTGGTCACATATTGCTCAATAAAGAACGGTGACTCATCGGAGAAAACCAAATTCGGCAAATCGCCACTTTCGTGCAAGCGTAACAACTCCTTTGCTCTTTCCACTCTAACTTTTTTTTGAGCATCGATGAGACCATGCGTTTTTTGGAATTTCAAGGACTTTAGTCCAAGATGATTTTTCAATATGTTCTGCATCCGTTCGAGCGAAATGTTCGCCTCACGAGCCATTTTTCTGCCGCTACGGCGCGGATTCCGAGCCAATTTGGCCTTCACCTTCCGAATGATATCCGGCGATGTTGCAGTGCGTTTCGGTCCACTACCACTGCGTTTTGCAATGCTGCCAGTATCGTTATAAAGATTTATGGCGCGATATACAGACATTTTATTCACATGCAGATGTTTTAACTGGTTAACAATCTGCGGCTGTGGTTTTCCAGCCAAATATAGAGCAATCACACTATTACGCTTGAATTCCATTGCGAATAACTTTTTTCCGAATGTTTCCCACTAAAATGCTTTTATACGCTTGTAAACAATAGAATGAACTGTCATTAGTATGAATTTGAGCGCCCTGTCATCACTGGTTTGACTGCTATGACAGTCTGAAGTTGGTAACATTTCATGTCAGTCACCCGGAACTTATTAACTTTCACTGATTCTTTGGTTAAATTACAACTGTCTCAAACGAGGAATTTTCCCGCGTTTATAACTTGTTTATCGCTATTCGACATTATTATATTTACTGTATTTGGCGATGTGTGCGTTTTGCAAGTATAAATCACTTCTATGTAGTTGTTTTCCTTATTTCCATATTCCATATTCCATATTCTTCACCTGGAATACCATTCCAGAATCCAGTTTCAGTTTTGGAGGAGTATACTTGATTTGGAAAATCGATGCATGTTAAGAATAATAAATCGCTCAATAAAATTATGGACTTTATTAGGTTCGAACCCGATACCATTGGGTTGATAACACTTGGTGGTGTACAACTTAACCACTCGAACAACAAGTGTCATACATCTGCGTAGAATAGAATTGAAAAGAAGAGTCACTTTACCCTGGGGACGGATCCCTCAGATTCGAGCATGTCATTAATTTCTTATAACCCCTTTCCTAAACTCATTCCCGTGAAACAATTTAAAATAAATTTTTAATTTTAAGAAATATTTGTTACGGGGTCCAATCCCTTCAAAATGCCGTAAGTTTGGTTCTGAACATGCAAATTATACAGGGGCGGCAACTTCATTTCATGAAAAAAGTAGACTTTGTAGACCTCCATACCCAGATCTTTGTATAAAATTCTTCGCAAAGTCCTATCGCTGATGTTCAATTCTTGTGAACGAATATTAACATGCCAGTCGATCGAACTTTATTCACAAATTTCCTCACACTGTTCTCAGTTGGCGCTTCATTTCTACCGACTTTTGTACGCATTTTTCGGCAAACTTCGGCAACTGACTCACTACTTTGGAAATAACTTTTCTATATTTCCCAACGATGATCAAGCGTATATCGACTCATTTCGTTTACCGGGAATACAATACTGAATTTCTGTCACTTGACCGAAAACATTCGACTGACTACAAATGGTGTGAAAAGTTATAAGAAAGGTCCATTTGTACCAGAGGACGCACCTCTCGGATTCGAGCAAGTTACTAGTTTCATATAACTCCAATCTTAAACTCATTACCGTGAACATTTAAAAAAAAAGTGAAAGTTTAGGGAAAATTTATACCGGGGCTCCTAGACCCTGGGGTCTAACCCTTCCAAAAATACAAGGATCTTCGTTATTACTGTGACGGCTGATTGGTAACTCTGCAGTGATGCTTGCACTTTTAAATCACTGACATTCCATCGAACGGTCTTGTGTGCTTGACTTTTGAAAGTAGATGGCAGTTTCCTCACCTCTGTAAAATCTAATGTCGGGTATCTTAGAGATCATGGCGTGATCGATTTGATTTTCCATTCTTTCGTCATTCGATTCCACGTTACTTTGTGGATCCTTTTTTTTGTGGGAAAACGTACTTGATACGGTCGGTAACACGTTAATCGTTGTTGTTATGAGTGAGGTGCAAGCTGTTAGGACCCAGATGTATTTTCGGCACTCCAACTCGGCAAATAATAGATCTTTGACGTCATCTGCTTTTTCTTCGGTGGGTGCGTGTACGTACATTAACGATCGTGATAATAAATTTCTGAGTGCGGAATTTGACCGTGCATATCCGCATATTGATACAGCGGAAGTCAATGATACGTTGCTTCACGCGCCGATGTAAAATAAAACTCACTCCAAATTCACTTTTATTTTCTGAACTGACTTCTGAATGAATAGTGCAATCATTATCATCAATGGCAGATCATGGGTCCTATTTCTAGACCATCTAAGCTCCTTATAGTGTAAGTACATTAAACGTGTAACAGTCTGCCTGGTTCGAAAGATTTTGGAGATCTCCAGGTCTTAAGAGACTAAACACGTTCCGAATTTTG
The DNA here is from genome assembly GCA_963691935.1 of Nephrotoma guestfalica. Taxonomy (NCBI): domain Eukaryota; kingdom Metazoa; phylum Arthropoda; class Insecta; order Diptera; family Tipulidae; genus Nephrotoma; species Nephrotoma guestfalica. The sequence continues at coordinate 34,207,190 of OY829913.1, read as the reverse complement.
ACTAAACACGTTAATTTTGCATGAACATTCATTCAAATGGTTTTCAATGGCAGCGAAATTTTTGATCCGGAATCAAATTTACCGCAATTAGCAGTTAACAGAAGTTTATTTTATTCGAAGGATGCCGAAGTGAAAAGCAGTAGTTATAATTTTGGGCTTAGGACTTAACCTCTAGAATTAATACCCCCACTCTCAAACCTCGACCATTTATCCCTCGATCGAATTAGATTCGGATTTTAAAAAAGTTATCTTATAACGAGTTTTTGGGTCCAGCTGTCGGTTTTGGTGGTTGAAAATAAGGTTATGGGGTAAAATATTTGATAAAGCTCCGAAATGTAGTTAATCGTTTAAGACAATTGATTATTTTATCCAATCATGATAAATGTGATTCTTAAGTGATTTTCTTAATATTGCCAGCAGGGAGAGGACTAAGCCTTTTATACAGAGAATGCTGCTGGTACTGTGGTTGTTTCTAAACCTAAATAAAATATAATGTGATTTTGATCATGATGGATTTGGTTTATTGTCTTTACAACAGATCTTCATTTTATTCATCCCATTTGAATATGAAAGTGCTAGTTTCGAATGACTTCGCAATACATATACAGAACTTTATGCAAGACCGCAAAATGGGTGATCGAGTTCCGGTCGGTCCGGACTCTGATTTCAGCATCATCTAGTTTCATTCCGCAGCGATTAACTAATGGATTACATATTTGATTGGCCCTTAATAGTCTCCATCACCTTGTAATCGTACAGCACACAAGGCATAACGACGAAAATAGATGATAAATTTTCGCGAACAGGTAGTAAGAATGTGCGATCTTGTGACACGTTGAAATCACTGACACCTAGTTCGGGTTGTTTTTATTCTATCGCGGGTTATAACATGCCTCAGATACTGTATATTACGACGAAAAAAGTGATACTTCTCCCGATTATCTCGTAACTTGAATAGTTGTAATCGTCGGAAAACTATCTCCAGATCACTTAAATGTTTATTAAAACCACTTTGTAATCAGTAAATGAGTCGTTTACAAGAAGTCGCCGGCTCATTTTTCAACATGAACGACTTTCTTTTAAACCGTTACAAAATGGATAGCAATCCGTAACTGTGGCCAAATTTAAACATCTATTATACAGGGCACGCACATTCGAACTTCGCCATTCTTCTTATCATAACTACAGCTGATGCCCAAAGTGATTCATACTCTTCGATGATATCGTTATCGAACATCTTATCAGTCTCTCGTTTTAAAATTGTTTTACGGTGTATGGCGGAATGGCTACGAGAAGCTGATTGGGACCAGTTAGGTCTTCCATGATTTTCAGTTAGGTCTCCCAAGTCTAAATTTTTGAAATTTATTGAATTTGGTGAGGTAGTTGATCTTGATTTACACTTCAGGCTTGTCAGGGTGTACCAAACCCATAACACATTATTTCGGACGATGGCGGTTTATAATATGCCGTGCTTGGTAATTTATTCAGCCTAAAACAATTTTCTTTGGCGTGACCCAGAGTCTTACAATAATTACGCCGATCTTTACGTAACCGTAACTCCAACAAAAAGTCTGCACATAACTGGCCTGTTCCTTTTCTTTATGGTCGACAAATTATAGAAAAAATTTCTTTTTTGTTAACTGACATAGTCGATACGGGAATTAAATTTATTCGATTCAACATATTTAAGGTTATTACTTTAAACCCGTAGAATCAATCAAAAATGAAACTGTACAAAACACGTACACTCTATTTAACTGTAATATCAACAAAATGACACAATATGTTTAAACACAATTGTTCTCGATTATCTATCAAACACTGATTATTTATATTTACGAGAGTTGTCTGAAAAGTTTCCGACCTAACAAAGATACAAGACATTTTTTTTACAGCGATGCTCCCTTCTCCTCAAGCCGTCCAAATAGTACACGACGTCTTTCTCTGGAAAATAGTTGTTTGCTGGCCTCCTCATTCGACGAAAGTCTCTGTCCTCCGAGCGCAACTTTTAGCTTAGGGATCGAAAAGATAGTCGCTTAGGGCTTAATCTGGTGTACCGTAATTCGTAGATTTTCGTCATGACATCCGCTGAGGTGTGAGACGTGTTGTCGTTTTCCCGCAATTTCTGCCTTCAGTTTGTCAAGTAATGATGCGTAGTATGCTCCTATAGTGGTTTTTCATTTTTGAAAATAATCGATTAAGATAAATCCATGACTGTCCCAGAAAATAGTAGCCTTCACTTTCCGCAAGCGTTCGAAATGTTCATTCGAACACAGGTTTCTTATGCCTAAATCTTGATTCAATGTGTAACAAACACGTTCTTTGGACATATTCTTCCTCTTCTAGGAAACAAAAAAAGCCGTTTGGGGCTAGATCTCGTAAGTAAAGAGGGTGATCAAGCATTTCAAACCGTAATTCGTGAATTTTCGCCAAGGACACCAATAAGGTGTGAGACGGCGCATTGTCTTGGTGGAACAAATTTTTTTTCTGCTAATGTGGCCGTTCTACCGAAATTTTTATCTTTTGCAGTTTGGGACGTTTCGAACGTTTATGGTCACACATGCTGCCCAAAAACTTCACGGTAGCAAATGATGGTGCAGAGTCCCCGTATATAGCGTCGAACGCTATATATCCATTTTCCATTTTCACAAAAACACTCACATCGACTCACTCAAACATGATATTTCGGTGAATACCTAGTATTAAAGATGGCAGCACTCTTCATGTTGGGGGGATGCGAACTATGAAACGACATTTACAAAACCAAACAAATAAATTTTACACGAGAACTACAAAGCGTATACATATTTCACAATATTTTATAACTTTAATTTATTTCAGCACCCCCTTTCTCTAAAGTACATCGCTGACTAATGCCTCAACCAGCGAACACGAAAGAGTATAACTTGCACGCTGCTTGGACTATTTGGGTTAGCGCTACGATCACCAAAATTGTATAAGCTTCCCATTGCAAATAAACAAATGATCCCTAAAATTTTGGTAGTCCTTCCGCCCCCTTAAGTGAACCAAACGGAACACAACTTAAGCTCTTAAGTATTCGCTGATTGAAACTTAACTACATATTTTATTATCCGCTCTACAGAAAACGGAAAGCAAAATAAAGAAAAACAGCGTTGTCGCTTTAATATTTCCCTCCCTAAAATGTAATCTTACTTATCTATTTTAATGGCCATCAGATTTAAATTTATCAATAAATGCTGGAACACTGATCGATTCACAATTTTGTAAAAATCTAAATTTCTAAACGGAAGTGTTTTGGTACACAAGTCACAAATCAACTTTAACTAATTGTTTGGCCACAAAAAACTTGTAAAGAGTTGAGGGCATTTTGCAGCCTGCAAGTACTCTGTACCAGTTACTCTTTTTAATCCATTTCGAACTATTTCGAAATGATTATTTATTATTATTATTAATTATTAATTTCACAGCGGAAAATTAAGATTATGCTACTCGCCGCAAGTGGCAGCACTATCACAAAAGAGAATTTATTTTGTTACATAATTGTCAGCGGAAATTTTTTTTTCATTTTGCATCACTTTTTTTCGCAAAAACAAATATCCCAGCGAAATAAAATATTAAATGTGATCCTTTTAATGACAAATTGATGGATCTCCGAAGTAAAGGAACTCAGTATATGAAATCTTGAAATTTAACAATATTCTGTCTTTAACGAATAACGATGAAATTTGGATAGTAGTATTGATCAGGGATTTTAAAGTTAGTTTTGGACAAAAACCTAGGATATGTTCATGCTGGAATAAACTTGGCCATTTCATAACGAATTTTCATGAAAATTGGTTTCTAAATTGATTTTCCACTGAAATATAAATTTTAGATGAAAATATGGTATCTGCGTGGAAAATTTGGGCCAGAATTCGGGAAGAACTTATTTGGCTGCAGAAAATCAAAAAATTATACTGAAAATTCTAATCAATAAATTTTGTTCGAATTATTTGCAATGCAAATTTTACAATTATTAAATAAGAAAGAGCCGAGTTCTGCAGCTCAAAATCCATTTTAATCGCGTAAAATGTAGAGATACCATATTTTCATTTAAAATTTCAATTTCAATCGAAAACCAATCTAGAAACCAAATTTCATAAAGAATGGTTATGAAATGGCAAAGTCCAGTCCAGCAACGACAGATCCTAGGTTTTTGTCCAATACTCACTTTAATATCCCTGATCAATACTACAGTCCAAATTCTAGCGTAATTCGTTAAGAAATGGGGGAAAGCGGAATATTGATAAATTTCAAGATTTCATATACCGAGTTCCTTTACTTCGGAGATCAATGAATTTGTAATCTTAAGGATCACTTCTTTTAATATTTTATCCCTGAGGAATGGGATGTTTTGTTTTGTGAAGAGAAACAAAATGAATAAAAAAATCCGCTGGTAATTATATAACAAAATAAATTCGCTGCCACCTGTGGCGAGTAGCGTAATCTCTTATTTTCCGCTGGCAAATTTCCTCTATCTTTAATTTATTTTTTATAAATTTATTGGCGATGTGACAAGCAACAGATCGCCAAATACTCGTACTTCAGGTTCCATTTCCGTTACAGATTTTGCAATTTAAATTATGAAACCATACAAAAATAAAAATATTTTCACTTATCTTTGTTTGGACGAAATATTTGAACATTTAACATCGACAGATTAAGTTAAAGAACTGTTTCATAATCTTCTACGTTTCTAAAATAAGTTTCAAAACAATTAAGGTACTAATTTGAAATAAATGAAAATTTTGAAAATTATGAAGTTCAAAGTTAAAATATGACAAATTTGCGTTTTGAGGGTTACATGAACTTCTTAACCCTCCGTTACTAACGTTAATTTAACTTACAACGTTACTGACGATGGGCTAAATTGACCCATCTTTTAAAAGCCCAATATTCTGCAACGGTTAATATATTCCACCAATTTTTCCAATAATTATCTTTGAAATATGGCTAAATCTAAACTTCTGAATTACCTAATTGAGATTTTCACAAAGAGTGCAGATACCAATCAAATGGCTTCCAGAGATTAGTCTATTGCATCTGAAGCAAGTTGTGTTTGCCTTACGATCTTGAGTCGGTTGACAGAGTTGGCATCTATCGCGCTTTGGCGAAGGCTCGAACGATGGATTTTGCACAAATATGTTACAACTAAATTTGAGGATTTTATTCAATTGTTGGATTTTACTCCGTCTATCTACGAGTATATGTGGTTGCATAAGCGGTAAAGCCAAGGCTTTTAAAAATAATTTCCGTTTTTTATATTGTACTGGAGGATTCTCGGTGGATAATAGAAGTATTCGGCTATTTATATTTGCCAAATTTAATAAGCTGAAGAAAACTACCATTGGCCATCGGTTTGCAGTTCTTGCAACATTGTATGTACCGCAAAGCTGGTCGGTAGTATCGACGCCGCCCTTCGTGCTATTGTAAAATTCGATTATTGCCGGTAAAGATTTTGGCCCTTTTGATGTTTCGCCTGTTGTGTGCATCGTAGATAGTAAGATCACAAATTTGTTTTTTTTGGCACGTATGACAATATAGTGGCTTTCTTCTGGTAACCAAAAAATTGTAGATTTAATCACACGATTTTTTGTAATGGTAAACGACGGTAGCAACACTCGTTTATTTTTTTTCATTGTGCCAACTAAAGTCATGTTTTTTTCAAGCAGCTCTAGTGCCAAAGGGTATCTCATAAACCAATTATCTATACGGTGACATTACGTCCAGGCAGAGAAAATTTGTATTCCATATTTTGCTGGCTTACTGGGTATATATTGCCTAAATGAGCATCTTACACGAACGCTTTCTAATTTCTCGTCCACTGTAAGAAAACAACCCACACTATAATTTTGCTGGCAATTTTCGTTGAATTTTTCGAAGATGCCATGAATTAGAGCGAGTTTATCAACCGAACGACGTCACATGCGAGTGTCGATGTTGTCAAATCGAATGCACCGCATAAGAAATTGGAAGCGACTGTAGCTCATGGTTGCAGCAAATATTTCCAAACCTGTGCTGTCGGTAGCCCAAAAATCTCGTACATGCACATGCGATGGTTTATGCAACCCCGTTAGATACAACAATCCAAATAAAGCATTAATTTCTGTATAATCGGTGGTTGCAGCATGTTTCACGTCCTAATATTTTGTTTGTAGTTTTTTCATAAATAGATTTGTGTTTTCCACAATATCATTGATGAAAGTAAAGAATAATTGGAAACTTTCTAAGGGTGTTTTAACAGATTTCTAAAAGTTTCGGAATCATGATTGCTAAATAGCCCTAAGTCTTCTGTTTCACTAACATCTGACCCATCGACAGGGCCTTCCTCCTCGCTGTCTAACTCGGCTAAGATAGCACGTAGCCGATTTTGCTGACGCTCATAGTCATCCATTATCTAAAGTTATCTAAATAAATACTTATTAATTATTTACTAACGTGGGTCAAAATGGCCCACACAGTTCTAAAATAACTACCCGCCTTAGATATCAAGTAACATGAAGTTAATTGTAATTTGTTTTCTATGTTTTTTGTGGATTTGGTTAAGTTTGATTATTGGAATACCGATTAGAATTATTATTGCAATTTTGTACTTTACATTTATTTAAAATTAATTAAAGTAACTAATCCATATTTGTTTTTCTCATTTCAGATATGCTGAATGGATAATTAATTGTTCAATGTGGTAAGAAAATATACAACTCTTTATATTTTGCGATAATTAAAAAAATATTTGTGACACTTTCTATTCTACACCGGAAAACTGCTTCCACATATGCCACTCAATAGTGCAATTTACTCGTAGACGCGATATAAGACGACTATAGTTAACGCTTTTTCACACATAATTCTGTACCTTGCGCAATTAAAACAAGTCCACCGATTTTCCCGCATATTTATCAACCGCAATTTTAATTATCAAGTTCTCAATTAATCAACGAGCTAAGCAAAAAATAAGAAATTGAATTACAAAATTGAACAATATAATCAATAAAACCAATTACTATTCCCATTATTACCATGCCATTTTGCAACTACGTACGTACATAAATTTTATAAACACACAATCGACATGTAGTTCAATAAAATTCAATTTTTATTTTTCTATTAAGTGAACTTCAAAAATGTTATTCTTGTGCAAAACTGGGTTGGGTTGGGTTGGTAATTTATCATCACAACTATTTATGTGTTGTATAGTGCGCGAGTTACCTACTTAATAAAATCAAATCCCATTATTCACCACGTTTTTGTAACCCGTTTTGTCATCAAATATTTTTTTTTTGTAATTCGTGGCTAAATGCCAAACCGCAATTATTTTAGTTTTCTGTGGGTATGTTCTGCACGTCCGTATACCTAGAACTTTTAAGTATTATAAAATAGCTGCAATCGGCCAAATATGATGGATGAATAATTTTACGATTATTGAATTGGTAATAAATCAATAAAAACTAATATTCTTTGTCTTGTTAAATTACTTATTATTTACCACCAAAGTTCTACTTTAAGTTATGTGAATTTGAAATTAAAAAAAAGATTGAGGTTATTAAATTTGATAATAGCGCAAGGTGTACGTGACCTTAAAGTTACGTGCTCGCTCGTAATCACTCATTGTGTTAACCTTTTCGAACATGAATGAAATATAAATTGTCACCTTAGACAAGCTGCGTATGTCTAATGCTTTTCTAATTACACAATTAGTTAGCTGCTCTTGAACCCTAAACATGTATCAAGATAGTTTAAATTATTACAATAAATTTGAAGGAATTTTAAGTTCATTAAAGAGGTCAATCAAAATTATGAAATGTTTTGTATTAAACTGAAAACGAACTTGAAGCATACTCGAAGTTTGAAAGTTTTTTGAAATACAAATATGTTTCTAATATTTATCAGATTAATTTAAAACATCTGGTAAATGTTTCAAATTTCAATTCGCCTAGTCGGTTCGAGCAAAGCTGTAGTTATTTATACCCAAAACCACGAAGGCGTGGCAGGAAGAATCATTTTCAATCACATACAATCCATCCAAATTTTTTTCAATAGCAATGATGTTTCTGCTCTAAAGACATCAACAACAAGGAACCAATAATTCTAGAGACTTGCGATCCAGTAGGTTCCAAAGCTCTTCGATGTCATGCTGCTGCAGTCGCAGTACACAATTCCTTGCAAATTTTACTGAATACCATACGTCGAAACAGGTGTTAGGATTTCTTTATATAACAGCATATTCTTGTGCGTGGTCAGTTCGGAGTTTATTCCAATAAACCAGGGCATTTATTGAATTTTAAATCCAGTCTTGCCTTTTTTTTCTAATATGCGCTTTCCCCTTTAGCTTAGTGACTAACGTTATTCGAGGTTCTTAACGTTGATTTAAATACGTTTTGTGTTTTTTCCCATTTTTATTGTCCAGTCATATTTTGTAGTTTCTGTGTTGACTCAACAATACCAGCATCAGTGGTCATAACAAGTGTGTCATCAGCAAACGTTCCTATTCTAGCTCCCACTACAGTAGTTATACTACAGCACTACCTTGTGGAACCACAGAAAATATTTTCTCCTGCCTCACTTGGAAGTAACGGTCGTTGATGTAAGACTTTAACAATTTAAAATACTGTTTTAGAAATTCTCATTGGAGTTTAAATTCTAGCCCACACCTTATCAAATGCTTGGGCTCGGAACCCAAACTACGAGGGCGGATTGAAAATGAAGCTACCTAAGCTACCTAAACAAAATTTTTTTTTGCCAAAAACCATTTATTTCTCAACAAAGTCTCCATTTAGTTCGACACACTTAGTAAGACGATATTCCAACTTTTTTATACCTTCTGAATAATACGATTTCGGGAACGCCTCAAAATACGCGTTAGTTTCGATAATCACTTCTTCGTCTGAGATGAATCTTTGTCCTGCGAGCCATTTTTCAAGTTTGGAAACAGGAAAAAGTCACTAGGAGCTAAATCTGGTGGATGATCAAAAAATTCGAAGTGTATTTCACGTAATTTTAGCATCGTATCTAATGCTGTGTGAACCGGTGCGTTGTCTTGAAGAAAAAGCACTTTTTTCTTCTTTAAATGTGGTCGTTTTTCCTTGATTACATCAACCAATTGATCCAATAATGCACGATAATACTTTCCTGTGATTGTGGATCCATTTTTAAGATAATCGATGAGCAATATTCCGTATGCATCCCAAAATATAGTGGCCATAACCTTGCCAGCCGATATCACTGCCTTTGCCTTCTTCGGAGCACTTCCACCAGCTTCCACCCATTGTTTCGATTGGTTTTTGGTTTCAGGTGTGTAGTGGTGGACCCACGTTTCTTCAACAGTAATTAATCGACGCCAAAAATCAACAGCATTACGCTTTATCATGTCCAAACACCGCTGTGAAGTGGTCTGTCGAACTCGTTTTTATTCGACACTGTGCAAACGCGACACTGTTCATGCAAAATGTTGAACACACGTTCATATGATATGTTTACCTTTTAACAATCTCACGCAACTTGACTCGGCGATCATTCATAACGATATCGAGGATTTTCTTCATTAACCACCTCTTTTGGCCTTCCTGTTGATGGTATTGTTGCAGTGCTTCTTCGGCCGCGTTTAAATTCAGCAATCCAATATTTTACCATGTAATCTGACGGAGCAGACTCACCGTAATGTTTATCGAGCTTTTCTTTTGTCTCTTGCGCCGTTTTCCCTTTCAAATAATAGTGTTTAATCACTGCACGAAATTCGTTTTTTTCCATTTTTCAAGAAACGCAAAAGTTGCTTACTTCAAACGACTACAACAAATAAACTAATCGATGAATTTGGGTGAAATTTTAACAGCTGACGTTTGGCAGATCGCAATTTCTAAAAGACAAAAAATGTTTGTGTTTGTGCTGCCATCTAGCGCTAGGTAGTTTCATTTTCAATCCGCCCTCGTAATGTCCTGGTGTAAGATGCATGCTCTATATAATTGTCTTTAGTCTCTTGAGAAACAGTTTCTCGAAAATTTTTGATGTTCTTGTTAGCAAAGAAATAGGCCTATACGATGTTTTGCCGTTTAGCGGTTTATTAGGCTTTTGAATTATTATGATTTCTGCTACTTTCCACTGTCTCGGAACCTAACTTAGTTTAAAGATAGCATTGATTATGTGCTGTAGTTTCCGTACTACTTTTACTGGTAGGACTTTGATTATTTGCCCCGTTATAAAATCGGAGTCGTTTCAGGGGATTTTATATCTTTGAGCTTTTTCACTTCTTGTTTGATTTGTCTTTAAGAATAACTGGTGACACAGAGATACCTCGCCTATTTTGCTTATAGGTTTTAAATATTCAGTATCCGCTTATCCAGTTGGTGGTTTGAAGGTACTTTCTAGGTGTTCGACATATCAGCTTCTTACTTATCAGGTTCTATCAACCATTTTTATGGATCACTTGCATTTTAAACTTTGGTGGCTTTGCACAAATCGACATTATATCAGTGCATCGCACATATTACAGCGTGATCCTTCGAATCGTCATCGGCGAGTCCTTTATATTGCTCTGGACACAAGCTCTTTTGGTTTATTCTAATAAATTTTAATCTGGTGACTTCGACCTGAATTTACGAGTCCATCAACCATTGCTGCGTCAACTTACCGCCTTTCGGAAGGGTTGAAAATATTTTGACCAATCGATGTGAGGGCTGTTTTGAAGTAAAGCAAGGTGAGATTAGCACAAACGAAAACTTTATTCGTTTGTGCTCCGTTCCGTTTTTTGTTCAACATCACGCATCAGACGATAAGTTTGAACAATTCAGCTGTGTTGTCTGAAGTTGCGGTCGATTTCGTTTAAGATTCGACTTAAACATCCTGGAATTGCTTCATGATTATTTCATTGCTCAGTCGTCTGAGAGCTGTCAATAATTTTAAAAATTGTCCTAATACAACGCAATATTTTCAGGAGAGATGGTAGGAAAAGCTCACTGCCCGAAAATAACTCCAGTGAGTATACATCTTTTATACAGTTTGGTTAATTTAAACAAAAAGTGGTTGCATCTTAAGTGGCCATTCTTATGGTCCTTTAGATTGATTATATCTTTCATTTTCATTATTCAAATTGATTTTTGTGCTAATCATCTGGAAAATGGAGTAGTTTCAAAGCAGTTCTTCAGAAAGTCAATCGGGTCTCACTTTGGACGTATAATTATCATTAAAACTAGAATTATATTTTAGTCGATTGCGAAATTGCTTGGTTAAGAAATAGCTAAATTTCCCTCACATTTTCTATTTGTCAGAACAACATCCGCACAAGATATTCCCATATGGTAATTTACTTCCATCTTAAAAACTTAGTTTTATCCAAGTTAGATGAGAAGTTTCATTAAAACTTGCCACTTACTTATTGTTCCAGTTAAATAGTAATTTAAAAAAACGTACTACCGATACTAAGACTTAACTAGGCCATTTTTAAGGCGACCATGATGAAATTGGGTATCTTGATAGAAATGGAATTCTAAAATGATTTCTGGAAGAAGTTTTCAAATATGGCCGGGTTCGCTCTAGAACTACTCAAATCCTTTAGAATTGGTGTGACTATGCAGAATAACCTATTTCAGTCACGCTCACTAAAGCAGATGATTGATTGGGCTGTATGAGGACAACCAACATTATCCATATTGATCTAGTAACGTTTTACAGTTGTATTTCCATTGAGAATTAAACAAGAAATAAACCACTTTGGTCTCAGTTGATCATATTCCAGAACTAATTCCAAAATTTATTTTAGGGTTGCATTTCGATGCAAATAGTAATTTTCAATCCCATTTCAATTCTTCAAAAACAATTTCTTTATAATCAGTTGGCCATCTTAACTTGTTCCAAAAATCATTTTCCAATTATAATCACCTAATTTTAAGATATTTAAAGAATTGCCTAATTCCGCCCCAATAGAACTGCTTCCTATATTCCAATTTGATTTAAAATCCCATTCCCATCCAATTTAATCGAGGAATGACATAGTTCCGTCACTGTTGACTTTATTCCAGAATTTGTTTTAAATTTCATTTCCATCCTACATCTCCCCCAATTTCCTGATAATTCATCTGAAATGGCCCAATTACGTTCCAGTTAGCTATTTTCCGGAACTTCTTTTAGAAATCATTTTAAAGTTCAATTTCCGTGCTGCATACCAAATTTCATCATGATCGGCTAAGAAATGATTTAGCCCCACCCCAGTGGTCTTGGTTATTTCACCAAGATCAGTTGTGAAATCACTTAGCTCCAGGTTTACAAATTTTCCAGAGCTACTTCTAGACCTCATTCGAATACAATGACCATCATACAACCCGAGCTTAAGATCGAGAATTGATCAAAATAACCGTAGGACGAGAAAAATACAAATCCTGTACAAAAACGTGGGACCTCCTAAATTATTTTCCCAGAAATTGGAACTCTTGACCGTCTATTAAATTTTTATCAACGTCGTTCAAATAAAATAAAGGGTTGGCCATCCGCCACCAGTAATTAATGTTATCTGTACTAAAAAATTCTTTAACATATGAAAAGTCAAAAAATTGCCATTTATCATCTTGGAGTCGCTAACAACATAACAACGCATTTTGATTGTCCAAATTGATTAGGAAAATAATCGTTCAAAAACAACAACATTTCATAAATTACGTAAGAGGTTTGGTCGCTATGGACGTCCTACTGAGCGTGCAATTGGCAAAACTATTGGTTGTTTTGAAGAAACTGGTTCAGGAGAAGGTCGCAGACCGTATCAATGTTCATCCAGTTCGTACTTCTGATGTAGTGACAGCTGTTAGTGAAAGTGTTCGTAATGAACCAAGCACATCAACCAGGCCTCGTTCACAAGAACTAAACACTTCACAAACCACACTTTGCATGTTGATTAGACCATTTAAATCGTCGTCGTCGTGTTAATTTTATGCTCGAACGAAATGAAGGGTTTTCATCAAAAATTATCTTTAGCGATTAAGCTCATTTTCATGAAAAAGTCATCGAAATTTTTGATGTTCGGATGCAGGCCTATAGACGAAGTCGTGGACGACATATGAACGATATTGTTTTTCATACATAAACGGCATAGAAGCAAAGCTGTATAACATAGCGGAAACTTCTCAGCGGAAAATAAGAGATTTCGCTATTCACCGCAAGTGGCAGCACCATCACAAAAGAGAAGTTATTTTGTTATATAATAACCAGTGGAAATTATTTATTCATTTTGTATCTCTTTTTTCACTAAATAAAACATCCCAACGGAATAAAATATTAAAAGTGATCCTTAAAATGACAAATCGATTGATCTACGAAGTAAAGGAACTCGGTAAATGAAATCTTGAAATTTAACAATATTCCGTCTTTCCGCCATTCTAAAAGATTGATGATGAAATTTGGATAATAGTATTGATCAGGAGTCCAAAACTTAGGACGAAATTCTAGGATCTGTTCCTGCTGGACTGAACTTGGCCATTTCATTACTAATACTTTTGAAAATTTAAATTTGTTTAATTAATTTATTTTCAGTTTCTGGCCAATATCTCAAAAACTTCCACTAGTAACCAATACTTTCGATTGTTTTTCTAGTAGCTTTGGTCATACTGAGACGACGAGGAAAATTTGGGGAAAATTGATGGATTAGAATTTTCACTATAATTTTTTGATTTTCTGCGGCCATATAAGTTATTTTCAGTTTATGGCCAAACTCTAAACCATAAATTTTCCCTTAATTTTCCTCGTAGTCTCAGTATAATCTAAGCTACTAGAAAAACAATCGAAAGTATTGGTTACTAGTGGAAGTTTTTGAGATATTGGCCAAAAACTGAAAATAATTTAATAAACATTTTTAAATTTTCAAAACGATTGGTTATGAAATGGCCTAGTTTAGTCCAGCATGAACAGATCTTAGAATTTTGTCCTGAGTTTTGGACTCCTGATCAATCTTATTATCCAAATTTCATCGTCATTCTTTTAGAATGGCGAAAAGACGGAATATTGTTAAATTTCAAGATTTCATTTTCCGAGATCAATCAATTTGTCATTTTAAGGATCACTTTTAATATTTTATTCCACTGGGATGTTTTATTTAGTGAAAAAAGAGATACAAAATGAATAAAAAAAATTCCGCTGGTAATCATATAACAAAATAAATCTCTTTTGAGATGGTGCTGCTACTTGCGGCGAGTAGCAAAATCACTTATTTTCCGCTGAGAAATGTCCGCTATCTTATTCAGCATATAGAACCATCTTTCCTTAATAATAAAAAATTTTGACTTTTCATCTCAAAATGTGTGTTTTATCTACAAATGAAAAAAGGACTAACAGATGGCCCACCCTGTATGATACGATATACAAACCCTGAGTAACTTATTTGTCGTTTCCAGAGAAATTTTTTAATTTTCGGTGAATTGTCGGTTCATGTGAATGGTTGTTTCAGGTGAATTGTCGTTTTCGGTGAATTGGTGGTTTCGGTGAATTGTCGTTTGTGGTGAATCGTCGTTTTTGTAAATCGGTCGATTTCTGTTAATTGCTATTTCGGTGATTTGCTTTTCAGTGAATTGTCCTTTTCAGTAAATTGCGTTTTTGTGAATTGTCGTGCTACCCACATTAGCATTTTTTATAAGCAAGAACTATCTTATCTCCTGAAAGTGCTATTGGGACCTAAACCTATTAAATATTTGTGTAAGCAGTAGACAAATGTTGTTCAAGGCACGCTTCGTACAACGTAAGTAGTTTTTCGTAACTTGTGACCTCTAAAAAATTGTCTGAACAACAAATGATCTAGAACTGCTAGAGTTATATCGTTTTTACCAGAGACGAAATAGAACGATTTATATTTTTATTGGGATTTTGCATCCGACCAATCACTAATGCTGGAACTTCTAATATACTCGTAATATCGTCCTTTTCGGCCATTTACCTTTCCTGACGTAACATATTCTCTTAGAAATTTTGACGCGTTAAGGTCTATGTGTATCAGGACTAAATGTTGTTTTACAATATAGATGGCCGCGGAAATTTTAGCGTTCGCCTCACTATGGAATCCAAAAATGGTTTTTTTATGGCTGAGCGGCCAATAAGATCTATACTTGAACTAACCTGGAAGGTATAAAATCATATGTTTTCATTGCAAACTCAGCAAATGTATATGGCATAGTGGTAGTCAGACCCAAGAATGGTTGGATTGATAAGGAGAGTTTTATTGCTGTGACAGCAGCAAAATATACCAAAATATAATGAGCTTCCTATTAGAGCGATTATCGGTACAGTTGTTTAAATTAAGTCAACGAATTTCATCCAATTTTCAGTGCTATATGTTACTTGCCACTTGGGACAAGTACAAAGGCCAGCTACAAACATGTTGCAGGCTATTGATGAGTTAAATCAAATTCAGACTGCGAACGAACACATCGGGAACTATTCGTACTAGGTAATGTAAGCATTATTACCAAATAAATAGTGCACTTGATATTCAGTGACCAGACTTTCTGGAACTGTTAACCCGAAATAGCTCTTCTTCACACAGCATCATTATAGATAATTTCACAACTCAAAATATCTTCAAGACTCAGTTACTTATCTACTTTACAAATATGTCATAAATTATTCTAATGTCAAATTGATCTGTTACAAATTAGTAGTCTTGTTTATATTTATTGTTTATCTGCCAAAACTGGTCCGGTAAGGTAAAAATACTTTAGACTAGGCTTTTCAAATAAATTTTAATTCCAAGTCCATCCAAAAAATGCTTAATCACGCCTACAGGTCGTAAAGCATCTCCGATTCACCCCAAACAATTATTGCATCTGATTCAGCTGAATTCAATATCGATTTGTCCATTTTAATTTTGTTCCAGCAACGCAGAAACTTAGGCTGAATTTCAAACAGAAATATTTACATCTTGTTCGGTGTGTCCACTCTATTTAAGACAAACAGTGGAAAAATATCAGAAAATTGAATCAAAGTAAAACGATTTTTCCGTATTCATAAAAAATTTGAAAACTCTCATAAAGTGTTTTTGTTAGATTACAGCAGTTACACAAAAAAAAAACGATTTGTTAGTTGTTCCATTGTTTACTTTAAAATTATCTCGAGCACAAATCTAAGATTCAGTCCAAAATGTGTGTAATCAAATTGTGGAAATGAATCAAAATTTATCAGCCGTGTAATAATCGCGTACAAAGTGTTTTGTGATTTCTCGACTTCTTGCACTGAATAAACTTTTTATTACCAGCTGTGACTGCTGCGTGCATATAAAGCAAATAGAGTAGTTTGTTCACAGAATTAATCTTATTTATTCTTTGTTATTGTTGTTGGCTTACAAAATATAAAACTCATAATGTTACAAACAAAATAAATAAAAACGAATTTGTATCAAATCTTTACTCAAAGTGAAATTTAATTTCTTCTTTAAAGGCATGCAGATATATACCGAGATGAATGTGAATTTTGTACAGGCAAGTGAAATTTAGTTTTTCGCTTAAGACAAATAATAGAGATTTTGTATTGTGTATTCAGATTCTGTATAGAGCTTTCCATTGTGATTTCGGAAATGGTTAGAATTACCTTGCGTTTAGTTCCATTAAGATTATAAAAAAATATTTGTGGATCAATTATTTCGGTTGAACAGTTAAATTTCTATATTTTGTTTAGAAAATTTGTTAAAGATTTCGGTGTGCTGATTTTAGTTTTTTGGGGGGTTTGACGTCGAAACAGGTACACAAGATTTTTTGGAAAGAATTATTACTATTATTATTTTGGTTGCGGGAACTAGAGCGTTTAGTTAGAATATAATGGAAGTACGAATAACCTTTTGTGTACTGTGCGGTATATCAAGGTTCAATACATATTTGGTGTTTTTTAAATTTATTTTGTATTCGTAACAATTAGATGTCAGAGTCGTTCGGCATTATCAAACAAGGGATACTACATACGAAGTGACGAATAAGGTCCTGAAGGCTTACGGCAATCCTACCGTTCCCCTCAAAGTGTGTGTTACGGTGCAAGATAGGTGGTGGGAAGGTAAGCAGTGCATGCTACCACTCCTGCTGGTCAACAGCAACAAAACGTCAAATATTCTTTGTTTAGTGTATGTTCTGTAATGAATACGTCTCAGCAATACCTAGTCGAATGTGCTTCAAAGATTTGTGCGGATTACCCAAATCTGTTTTCGCCTACTTTCGGATTATGCAATTCCTTCCAGGCGAAAATTACGTACAAACCTGACGCTCGCCCGAAATTTTTCAAGCCTTACAATGTGCCATTTGCTTTGAAAAAGGATGTGAATGAGGAGATTCAGAGACTAGTGTCTAGCGGCATCCTTAAAACGATTAATTTCAGTCGATGGGCTACCCCAATTGTAGCTGTAAAAAATCCAAATGGTAAAGTGCGGAATATTGGAGATTTTAAAGTGACCATTAACCACAAATCGAAATCGA
Organism: Nephrotoma guestfalica; assembly: GCA_963691935.1. Lineage (NCBI taxonomy): Eukaryota > Metazoa > Arthropoda > Insecta > Diptera > Tipulidae > Nephrotoma > Nephrotoma guestfalica. The sequence goes on along the minus strand of OY829913.1, from coordinate 34,189,746 downwards.
TCGATACCAAATTCCACGGATAGAAGAATTATTTCATAAGCTCCAAGGACGGCAATTCTTCACTAATCGGTCTAAGCGACGCCTATCTTCAGGTTGAGCTCTCAGAGGAGCCTATCTAGTTAACAGTAAATAAAACACCTTCTGGGCTTTTTCAATACCAACGTTTACCTTTTGGCATCGCCAGTGCTCCTGGAATTTTTCAACGTTTGATGGAAGAAGTTGCCGCCGGCATTCCAATGTGTGCGGCATATCTGGACGACGTAATCGTCACCGGTACAAGCAACGAAGAGCATCTTCGAAATCTAAAAGAGTTGTTGAATCGGCTTGGGGTGTAACCCATCAGAAAAGTGGTTGGAGCCATTGAAGAACATGCCGCGTCCTACTGATGCCAAACAAGTGGAGGCATTCATTGGCAAAATCAATTACTACAATAAATTTCGATGCATCCAAGTACGGCGTTGGTGCCGTAATTTCGCACCGTTTCCAAGATGGATCTGAACATCGTATCGCTTTTGCATCAAAAACGTTGACGACAAGTCTGCAAGTTTATGGACAAGTTGAAAAGGAAGCTCTTTCCATTATTTATGGTGTGTAAAGTTTCACCAATATTTATACGACAGAAAATTTGAATTACTCACGGATCACAAGCCGTTGACGATAATTTTTTATCCAAACTACAAACTGCCAGTTGCAACACTCAAAGACTTCAACGTTGAGCTATCGCTATCCAAGGTTATAAATACGACATCAAATATCGCCCAACTAAATGGCATGCCAATGCAGATGCATCATCTAGACTTCCATTAGGTAAAGATGAGCAATTTGATGATTACGATAAAACATTGACGAATGTGGACAAGATAAGTCAAATGACTTTAGATGGCTTATCTATAAATGCATCGTTGATTGCTAGGGCTACCCTCGATGATTCAGTTTTGAAGAAGGTCTCAAGCTTTTTCGAGACGGATGGCCAAGTGCTCTTTCCAATATAGATAGCGTCCTACAACCATATTACAATCGAAAGTTTGCTTTATATTTGCAGTCAAATTGTATACTTTATCAAACAGAACACAACCGAGTCGTCATTCCGAAAGCGGTCCAGTTAAAGGTGCTTCAGCTTCTTCACGAAGGTGATTGGGGTCCAACTAGAATGAAGCAGACCGTCCAGAGACATATTTGATTTCCGAATATTGATAAAGATAAAGAATGTATCGTAGCAAAGTGTACAGTCTGCTAGTCAAATATGTGTGATCCTATGAAGACATTCTCCAGTTGACCTGCTGCGAAGTATCCATGGGAGCGTATTCATGTTGATTTCGCAGGTCTATTTTTCAATAAAATGTAGTTGATCTGTGTGGACGCTTTCTCTAAGGTTCTGTATACGGTCGAGCTGAAGAAAATCACAGCAGCTACTACGGTGCAGACACTTCAGTCAATCGTTGCAATTGACGGTTTACCAGAAATGATAGTGTCCGACAATGGCAATCAATTCACGTCAGAAGAATTTCGCAAGTTTTGTGATCAAAACACTATTATGCATCTGACGTCAGCTCCGTTTCATCCAGCTTCGAAAGGGCAAGCTGAGCGGTCCGTCCGAAAATTCAAGTCAGCTTTCACTAAAATCATGGCAGATGAGGATAATCGATAAAAAGCTCTTTTAAAGTACCTCAATACTTACAGAGGTACACCAGATCCAGTCAGTGGCAAATCTCCAGCAGAACTTCTACAAGGACAACATCCGCGTACTCTAATAACTGTCTTAATACCGAATCCACAATACCAAAATTATGAAAAACGTGGAAGTTTTACCCACTTCAACAGATCTGTAGATGTTCGTCTTAAAATGTTCGCCGTTCCTAAAATTAAGAAGGGGAAAATAATGTGTCTCACATTATAATTGCAGCTACGTTCAATCCAGTGCATATTGTGTGCGGTTATGAACACACTCTCTTTCTTTTGTGTCCATGTTGAAGTTTGAACCTTGAAATTAGGTGTCAACGGTAGCAATAACCCCTTGTGGCAGCCAAAGGCCAGTATGGTGAACACTAACGCCCTCCCTAAATGGTTAAACATTAACGCCCTCTAAAAATCATTTTAAAAGCCCATTTTCATCCAACATGCCCAATCCCATTATAATCGGTTAAGAAATAATTGGGTTTAGTTCCAGTAAGCCATATTCCCGAACTTCTTTCAAACAACATTACGGGATTTTTATAATATTTTACGGGATTTTAAAATACGGGATTTTGAAATTCTGGATTTTGAAATAGAGGATTTTGAAAACTGAATTTCGAAAATGGGATATTGAAGTGCAGGATTTCAATCCCAACTCGAATTAAACACAATTAAATTGTTAATCCACTTGATAAAAATTTGAATATCGAACTAGTTCGTAAATAACAGTATTGTGCGTCTACGCGTATTTCCGAATTGTCTACGTGTTGGTGTCGAAATAGCGTAGACAATTGGTTTTTGAGTAGACAATGTCAAGAATTGGTAGAATATGTAGACAATTCGTAGACAATAAGGATATTTGCTTTTTTGTTGTTTTCTTCCCTTGTTTTTCTGTACGAAGTAGTCATCTTATATAGTTTTCCAGCTTAATTATGGGTTTACCTATATTTTACATGTTAAAATTCAATTTTATAAAACAATAAGGTGAGAATGAAATATATTGGTCAATCAATATCTTCGATATTGGTACGTGGAATAAAATTAAATTTTATAAATCGTAAATTGTAAATAGTTGGCATTTCTTTAGCATTCACCGGTAGTCCCAGTAACTTTCATATCAGACGTTTACACTGTCCTGTAACATTTGCTGGTTCGATTATATTATGGCGTCGATATAATCCTTCGAAAAGGAATCCGAAAATTGGAAGTATCTTCTCAGATTTGTTTCTGTATCCAGAGGGCGTTTTAGAAATGAATAATTTTCATTCTGGTAGAAATCGAGTTAATTTCGTAACCAGATCAAATAAAATGTTGTTGTTGATCAAATACACTTTTTTGTGCTTAATCGATTATCACGACGCTGTACGATGCAATTTACTGTGCCAAATGGACTGGGTTCCAAATGGGTTCTGTTATGAACATTTTCGAAATGAATCGTTCGTTCGTCATCTTCATTTCTGATTTTAATATCCGTTTCTTGAGGGACGTATAGTTGTGGTCACTACAAAACATTAAGGATTAATGAGTTTTTTTGATTGAATTTACTGTTTTTGGTTGTGTTTCGACCAAATTAAAGAAAAGTAAGAAAAAATGTGGCGTACACCACAAAATGTGGCATGGAGATTTTTTAATGCAAGCAATATCCATTTTATTCAGATTAGCTCAGGGTTACATTTGTCCGAGAGATTCACTACTACATTATCAATTGACTTTTGTTTTTTTCGGCCCTTTTCCAATGAAGTTATCTTGCTTGAAATGGGGGGCGAGTGGCAGATACAGATAAGACAACAAAAACTTCAACAAACAAATGGGTGACCCTTTGGGAACCTCATAGAAGAAAGTCAAGAATAATGGATTTGAACGAAAACATGATCCCCCGGCATGTCTGTAACATCGCCCTTCTCTCCTTACATTCATTACTCCAAAATCTAAATGATTACAGAAATGGCTTATCTTACTCATAACAGAAACATCAAGGCTAGCACAACAGAAAAAGAAAGAAAATGTTATATTCTGGACACGCCACATTATCAAACCGCAAAAGCAAAGCTGGTACTAGTGGAATAAGGAACCAGTTTAAATAGCAAAATAATCGTAGAATCGTAATAAAAAAATCCATTCAAAAATCCGAAACACAATAAATGTTTCTTGTATTCAATGATATGGTCCCAATAAAATACGCAGCCGAATCAACAAACCAAAGACGTGTGTCCTTATGACACCAAACAATACAAGCCTCTCTCACTAAAAATATACAAGGAGTTTTTTCAAGGCAAAAAGTTGGAGAACGATAATTATAAATTACCGGTCTGATTAAACCAAAATTTAAATTGGGATAACAAACTAACATTAGACACACTTGTGTGTAATTAATGGAGAACGACCATGGACTTCTGCGTCATAAACGAAGCAGCTCATAAGAAGCAGTAAATTCCCACACAAAAAAATGTCCACCCAAAAATATTACCCAACTATGCACATGGACCCATTTATTCATTCACCTTGATGGCTTTACAACTAATTCACTAAGTGATTAACAAGAAATTTCTTACGACATTATAGAAGTTTTCAGGGCTTTTAAATAAAATGAATGGTGTGGAATTCACAGAGACCCACCAAAACTGGTAACCATCACAGTTCAAAATTAAACACCTGTTGTAAAACGCATCAAAACAAATTGGAAGAAATTTTAACACTTACAGGATTTTATTAAAAAGTGCCGCCGACACAAGGAAAAACGTCAAATTTAGAGCAATATTGCAGATCGAAGAAGCCTGTATCGAGACAGCTACCAAAACACACTCGTAATTCATATGTAAACCTGTGTAATAGTGGTGAAAAATAATTTCAAAAAAAAAAAATTGAAGAACGCCTGCCTGCCACTCAACTTGCAAATGTGTGTTGTCAACAAAATGCGTCGGAGCTGAAACGTCAAGAAGATACGCTGCGAGAAATCCAGAAAATGGAGGAATCCAGAAAAGGAGTGACCGTGGGCAGCACACTGAAAACATTCTCAAGGCAGCAGAAGAGTCTGCAGCAACCCGACATGAGGGTACTGCAACTACACAAATGCGTATGAGTATAGCAAAGCGGGAAATTAGCGGTGTTATTACTCAAATGAAATAACAAGGACAAGGAACGAACAAAAAATATGCAACCTGAAATATTCAAAGGGACATATCGACAACTGCAAGAACTTCTAACACCAACCATTAAATATCAAAACTGTGGAATTCAGGTAGAATACAACCGGTCACGATAAAATAAACTTAAAATTTCTAAAGAATATTTTACCATTCATTGTATCACCTTTGACATACCTGATTAACAGTTGTATCTTGCGTTCTGAATTTCCTGAACTCTGGAAAATAAACACTGTGATTTCGATTGTAAAAAAGAAGGGTCCGCTTAGTTTAGTTTCCGTTTTATTTAAAGTATTCGAGATCATTCTTCGTGATAAAATCAATCAGCATTTGGCTAATTGTAATTATCTAAATAAATTTCATTCCGGATTTCGTAATAACCACAGTACAACGACTACCCTGCTTCACGTTTTCGACGATCTGGCCTATCATCTTGACGGAAAAAACTCGTTTGTTGTTCTAGTACTGTTGTATTACTCCAAAGCAATCGACCTTTGAACCAAGTTTTGTTACTACTGAAGTTGATGCTTTTCTGTAATTTTGACAATAGAGCACTTAAACTGTTTGAAGCTCCAATAAAAATGTCTGCCCTAAAAATGTTCGAATTTTGTTGGTTAGATCATTAGAAATTCCTCACGGGCTATATTGCGAATTTTTTTTTCAAGATGTGATTATACCTCAAGTGACTTGCTGCAAGTTACTTTGCATAATACCGTTAGATATTTTAATGGACTGAGAAAATTTGACCACATATCCGCTAAGTTTAAAGAATTTTTTGGTTGCACTATGATTCAATTCTTTTACTTTAGAGTCTAATCAAAATGGTAAAATAATGACTGTATGTTAACCGTTCAAATATTTACAACAAATCGCCTCTGTTTACCGATTCCGATTGATTAGACGTGCGATGCCTTTTACTAAATTTAAAAAATTATTGTTTGATTTACAGCAAAGAAAAGCTATGCTGTATCCTTTAAGCTGAATGAATAAATAAATAACTAAAAAAATATATTGAAATGGTTTCATTTACAAAGAAATCATAGAATTTTCATGATTTCTAACAGAAATAATAGTTTTTGACATTGTTTACATTCTCTACATTGTCGACACCAGTTTTTTTTAATTTTATACATACATTAATTGTCGACGCTGCGTACAGAATGCGACACTGGCAAATAATCGCGTGACAATGTAGAGAATGTAAACAATATCGAAAACTATTATCGACATTGTTGACATTCTTTACATTGTTGGTGCCAGTTTTTTTAACTTTCTACATACAGTTTCTACACGTGTAGAGTATTAATTATCGACGCTGTGTAGACAATACGGCACAACACTGGTAAATAATCGTGTGACAATGTAGAGAATGTAAACAATGTTGAAAATTATTATCGACATTGTTTACATTCTGTGTATAATCTTAATTATCGACGCGGTATAGACGGCACAACACTGGTAACTAATCGATGATACAAATGTTTCCTCAAGATCGATTCCAAATCAACTTACTTTTATTCAACGTGCCATTCTAAATTTATGTTTATCTTGTAAATCATTTAAAACATTAAATTTACCAACAATCTAATGGAATATTTACCTTTTGACATTCAACCCAGTTTTGTACGTTTTATCACAAAAAATTGTGTTACATTACGTTTTAATGTAAAACTGGAAGCTGATATGCATGATTTTACATGCTTTTAAAAAAAATTATGAGATCATTAATCATCATATTTACATTAATGTTTACAGTCAAGTCCAAATTAAAATAAAAATCATGAATTATATTTCCACACTCGTGTTTGTAACATTTTATGATTAATTAGTGTCTAAGACGCTAAAAACTATTTCTACGAAATTTCTTGATGTATTTTGAATCACTCTAATCAAAAGGCTGGCTTACTCAAGGTGGACGGAACTATATACGAAATTAACTGGGAACAGAGATTTCAGCAACTTTTAAATTCTTTAATTAGAACGTGTACACTTTTAATTTTCGCTAATGCACGTATCGCATTACCTAATCAACGTATTTGAAAATGCCCACAAAAAACTGTCTGATTTTTTTTTTACCCAACGGTATATCATAAGTAAAAGGTATGTTGTATACATAAGAAACTTAAAATATTTAAATTTGGATTATGATTTAATTACATGTGTAGCTGCACATAACGTAATGTGTGCATTTCAAGTGAAAGGTGTACTCGTATAGGCTAAATGCTTTCGTGTCCGGCGCTATACATACAGAAAATTGATTAGAAATCTTTTAAGCGCGCACCGGGACTTTTTTTGTATGTTTGTTGAGGGAATTATTATGCCTTAAGCCAGTAACTGTTTACATTCACATAAACTGTATTCCGTATAATGTTAGACTAAATAATTTTATGGATAATTATAAGTTAGACGTGCGTTCTCTTAATGCATAAGAGAATGCCCCCTAAAAGGCCGGCTAAGCCAAGAATTCAGTTAGTAATGAAGAAACTTTTGAAAAATTTCTCACAGTAGATTAATTTATTTTATGATAGCGGTTTTTTGAAGCCTATCCGATACGTATGTGTATCGTGTGCACACAAATTTTAAAACTATAAACTATTAAAAAGGTTAAAGAGGTTACAATTAATGAAATTTATGTAAGAAATTGAAAAACTAATTTTTAATGGTTCTCACACGATATGTATAGGCGTAAAACGGAAGATCGATAAATTACATACAAAGTAATTGCTTTGCACCGGTGGTGGTACCTAGAGTATATAAAGTGAAAGTACCGATATAAGTGGTTTCATTATATTCCAATTAAATTGTGGGTTTATATCATTGAGTCAAGGTTAATTTAGCATAATATCAACGTAATTAGGTTTTAGTTTTGCTTTGAAAATAGCCCGACATGTTTACAGTATTCGTAAAGAGATATTTGGTGTCAGAGGTGTATAGTAAGTGATCGTATACATAAATAAATCAAAGATCGGTACGAAATGATAATTTTATATGGAGGCCATAGGAAGTGAGACCGTATATTCAAAATATGTTTTGAATGTCATCTTGATCTAAGCTAAATTTGTATTTATATACTCGTACATTAGCTATTTAAAAATAAATAAGATTTCATGAATAGTAAGGTCAAACATAAGTCTTAAAATATCCAAAAGTCATGTAAGTACAAATGGTGATTTTGATGACTGTGCATTACCGTTCTGAATTTCTGACAAATTATTTAAACTCCGCAGAAGAATTACAACAGTTGCCTATATACAGGGTCTTCCTGTATATCAGCTTCAAAATCGTATTAAAATAATCAAGACAAGGGTGGTTAAATTTTAAGGGCCGATGTTGATTTTGAATAAAACACAAATTATTTAGGAAATTATTGTCAATTCGTTTTATTATGATAATATGGTATGGTTCAATTTTGTTAGAAACAAAATATCGGCCAAATGGCCGCCGCGACCTCGGCGGCACACCTCCACCCGATGGTCCAAATTTTCGATGACGCTTAGGCATAATTGAGGTTCTATGCCGTTAATGTCCCGAATTATCTCATCATTTAGCTCTTGAATTGTTGCTGGCTTATCGACGTACACCTTTTCTTTCAAATAACTCCAAAGAAAGAAGTCCAACCGTGTCAAATCACAAGATCTTGGCGGCCAATTGACATCGCCACCACGTGAGATAACACGGCCATTGAATTTGTCGCGCAAAAGAGCCATTGTTTCGTTAGCTGTGTGGCAAGTGGCACCGTCCTGTTGAAACCACATATCGTCCACACCCATATCTTCCAATTCGGGCCATAAAAAGTTCGTTATCATCTCACGACAGCGAACACCATTCACAGTAACTGCCTGACCGGCCTCATTTTGCAAAAAATACGGCCCGATGATGCCGCCAGCCCATAAACTGCACCAAACAGTCACTCTTTGTGGGTGCATTGGTTTTTCGACAATCACTCTTGGATTATGATTCACCCAAATGCGGTAATTCTGCTTATTGACGAATCCACTGAGGTGAAAATGTGCCTCATCACTGAAGATGATTTTCTTCGAAAATTGATCATCCACTGTTGCCATTTTTTCGAGCGTTGCTCGATTGTGTATCTTTCCATGGTTCAAATTGAGTTAGTCTGAAATTGATAAATGTCAAATTAAATGCAGAAAAAACTTGACGTTTAGGTGTGGTTCACATTCAACGTCGGCCCTTAAAATTTAACCACCCTTTACATTATGAAAATGGTGGAACTGTCAAAACAACATTTCGTAAAACTCACATTATTTTTGGTAAACAAAATCGCGATTCTAAATCCGCTTTTAAAAATCTATTGCAAAAGTTTAAGTCCATTGGTTCAGTGAAAACGTACCGATCAACCGAAAATATTGCTACAGTGAGACAAAAAGTGTTACAGAGAACCAACATTTACCGATTTAACGACGCTCTCAATAAATAAACTTGTCCACAACGACCACATGGCGAATTTTACGCAAGGATTTATTTTTACATCCTTCTAGGTTCAATTGGTCCAAGAATTAAAGCAGTAAGGTCATTCTCAACGTCGACAATTTGTTGATTGGACTATTGAAAGATGATGGTTTAAAAACCAAATTTTCTGGTGAAGCTCATTTTCATTAGTGCGGCTACGTGGTGGGAAAACGATGGACTTTAATTAATAAGAAACACAAAAACACATTTAGAATTTATTTATTTAATTTTTAAATACTCTACTCTATTTATGACAATAATCATCCGGATGGCGAAGCACACGGTGGCACTGCTATATTGAATAAGAGAATACTAGAATATTATGAACTAATAAAATATGAGAAAGACCATATCCAATCAACGAGCATCTGTCTGGAGAAATGGTCTGGAAATTGTGTGATATCAGCCGTGTACTGCCATCCAAAGCACGCCATAAAAATTGCAGTTTGATGAATTGAATTGATTATCTTGGTCAGCTGGGTAAAAAAATTTCTCGCGGGGAGGGGGGGGGGGAGGGGAGGGGCGGGGTGATTACAAAACATACTCAATGGGGTTCAAGACTAACAACGCCTAAAGGCAAACAACTCTATGAAGCTGTAGAGGAACAGTCTCTTGATTTTTATCTACCGGTCATCCTACTAACTGGCCCACGGATAAAAAGAAAGTACCTGATCTAATTGATTTCTGCGTAACCAAAGACTTTGCGCGTACGTATGTTAAATCCACGGATTGATATGATCTGTCGTCTGCTCACTCACCGATAATATAGTAACAATGAGTACTGTTGTCTTAAAATGAGCAACATCGAAACGTTTGACAAGCAAACGAACTGATTGGAATCAATATAGGAGAGAAGTCGAACAAAATTGTCATCTTGATATCCCGCTAAAAACACCAGCAGATATTGATGTGGCTGTAGAAAAGCTAAAAGAAGCACTGGAAATATCAGCAGAAAAGCCTTCACCAATCATCAACAATTCTGAAAATGGCAACAAACAGAATCACCATTGTTGAAATGCAAATTAAATCGTGCTATCAAAACCCTGAAATTTGCACTACAGGAAGAAGAAAACCAATGTGTCCAATATTATTTAAGTGAACTCTTGGCAACATAGAAAACTGATTATTCTTTGTGGAAGGCAACAAAGGACCTAAATAGACCTACAAAGTCGAATCCACCGATTAGACTACCAATTGGAAAATGGGCGAGAAGCGATGAAGAAAACCCAACGCTTTCACTGCACATCTAAAGAAGGGGTTTTCACCACACGAAGGAACTGATAATATCGTGCTGCCTCACCAGATTGATGATGATTCATCCTTTAAACCTATAAAGTTTGAATGGAAGAAAGTTAAGAAGGAAGTTAGGGTATGACCTTATTACTAGAAAAATGATAAGGGAATTACCAAACAAATACATAAAACTAATAACCTACAGTTTTAATGCGAACTAGTCATATTCCTCAAATGTGGAAGATATCTTCCCACAATCTCAAAGCTGTTTGAAAAAATGTTAATAACAAAACTGAAACCGGTATTAGAAGAAAGGCAAATCATTCCAGACCATCACTTTGGGTTCCGATACCAACAGACACACCTTTGTTATAAAGCAATACTGTTCTGCTGTCTTCATGGATATAGCACAAGCATTTGACAAAGGTTGGCACGATGGACTAATATACAAACTTAAAGTTCTGCTGCCGAAGAATATTCACTCAGTTCTGGAAAACTATATCCTCCAAAGACAATACAGGGTCCACCAAAATGGTGCAACAACTTCCCTAAATGATATAAGCGCAGGAGTCACACAAGGAATAGTTCTGGGACCTATTTTATACTTGTTGCACACCTGTTACACACCCGGTACACACCTGTTACCGATAATGTAATAATATCAACGTTTGCTGATGATACAGCCATCCCGGTAGCACACGAAAATCCACAAAGAGCCTCAAGAGAATTGCAAAGTATCTCAGCAAAATTGAGGATTGGCTCAAATTCTCGCGAATAAAAGTAAACGAAAAAAAATCAATTCATGCCACATTCATGCTGAACAAACGCTCCGGCTCACCAGTACAATTAAAGGGTGTATATATTCCTCAACAAGCCAAGGTCAAATACCAAGGCTTACATCTGCATAGACGGCTAACGTGGGAAGAACATATTGAAGCAAAGCGCAACCAAATAAAAATAATATTTTCCAAAATGTATTGGCTGCTAGGAAGAAAACCCAAGTTATCATTAGACAATCAGGTTATACTATACAAAGCGTTAATCAAGCCAATATGGACATATGGTGTTCAGTTATGAGAATCCACCAGTGCATCAAATAGAGACATGCTTCGATGTATTGTTAATGCTGCATGGTATATCCGAAATACTAAGATACACGACGACCTTGGTATTAAAACCGTTAAAGAAACAATATAAGAATTCAGTTCGAAAAACTACTCAAAACTTCACGGACATCCCAACGAATTGGCTCGGGATATACTAAAACAGCCGCGATTTAAACGACTGAGAAGAGCAGATCCACCCGGACTATTGAACCTGTAAACTCATTAAATGTGTAGATTACGCTTATAAGTAGGATCTAAATTAATTTATGAACACTAATATTAAGTAATAACATTGGTTAAAAATTAAAAAATGTGATCAGCTTAAGATTTGAACACATCTTGTTATCTAGAAAGATTCAAGAGTAAAGCCATTGACAATTAAAAAAAATAAAGTTTACTTGGTTTAGGGATCGCGGTTTATTCTTGTGGATGTGGATTTCATTACGCAGATCTAATGCATGGATTTTCGTGTCAAAATTAAGAAACATTTGTAAGGAAGGATCGAAACAGCAACCACATTTATTGCTGGAGAGGGATTACTAGAACTACATTCAAGTTGTATCATACGAGGAAATACGTTCACAGTATCAGGTCACTTGAGATCTCGTTTCTATCACAATACAACCTCAGCGCTACTGAACCCAATCTCAAATACAACCTTTTCCAAAATTAAGGCTATTGAGATGACCATTCAATAACATAAGGAACAACTATACCTATGCTTGCAATAAATTTGCTACTTACGGCGACAGTTCAGAACCTAGGAACACTGCCTACTCCTTGACTGCAAGGGGGAATATGTTGACACCGCAACATTCCATTTTTCATATATAAAATGTAGCTGACACATTTTTAATTACTTTTTATGTTTTACCCAAAGCCCTAATTAAACTTGAATTATTTAGTCAGCATATTAAACTTTATAAAAATATAAAATATAATATTTAAGGTAGAATAAAGTGAGCAATCAATATAACAACGTGTTCCCTTATTGTTTGACCCCATCCATGATAATCTAACAAAAAACAAATTAATCATTTAGGCCTGGCTATGAGAATATACCTGCTAGCTGTCTAAGACAAAAGCATGGTATTATGTTTATAAATCGGCTAATGGTAAAGACTAATAGTGACGAGAGACTGGCTTATACGTCTAACTATACGACGGAACAATTCAGTTGCCTTTCTAAATTGAGCTTCTTTTATTTTGAAATGAAAGCTACCTATACGAAACGTGCGTTCGCAGCATATGGTTTGTGCGTACCTGCCAAATTAATTGACGACCACAAAAATAATTTCTTGAACAAGCTGATAAAAGATAAATGTGAAAATGTAACAACAACATAATTCATCAATTAATTTAACACTCTAGTTGAGCAAATTTAGCCAATCCATTATAGAAGACAATTAATCCATTTTACCTTTCTCCAACCGTGATTATAGCGATTCTTTTTTTACTGAGCGTGGATAGTTTCAGGAATTCCACTTGAGTAGTATATGTGTCCAACTACAGATTTGATATTAAAGGTCAGGAACTTTGCATAAATTCAAGACGGATGATTTTAGAAATTCGTTTAAATGATGCTTTAACGCTATTTGCCGTTATTTTAGCCTTGGAAATTGCCCTTTAATCTGTATAGTTCACTTAGAAAACCCAAATGCGATAGGGTTTGAAGGTACAAAAATAATAAGGATTTAATGATACAAAGAGAGATATAAAGAGAAAGGCAGTGCTTGATATCTCAGTATGAGCTGTCAAGATCTAGATTAGTGTGTGAGTTGTAGACCAGAGACTAGCAAGGGACTTGCAATGCTAGGAAAAATGGATAGAGGCTGACGAGGTTTTGGTTGTTGGCACTCTTCAATATTACAGTCTCTACTAAAGCCAAGCTCTTAGTCTATATCGAAGCAAGGTCGAATCTCAAATAAACCTGCATCAGTTTTTAAAACAATTTAGAAGAAAAAATCAATAGCTTATGATTCTAACACTTAGTGGGCTGAAGATGGCGTGACATTTTCGTTGTTGTCTTAAATCGCTCGGAACATTAAAATGTGAGTTTATCTCCAAAAGAAAGCCAAGCTGCTGGCCTACGACCCAAATAAAATTCCTGACCTTCGGGATTTCTATATATCAAGAGGTATCTCTGAAAATTACTTAGCAGTCGAAAATGAAGGAGGGCTATCATCAGACCATTCTCCAGCTTTAATGATAATAAGTGGGAATACTTTCGACAGCTATAGTCGAAGAAAGTTTCAACCTACAGATGCAAATTTCGAACGCTTACGTGATAGAAGAAGAACTGAAAAGCCTCTTTGAAAAGAGTGTGCAAAAGCGGCCTGGCAAAGTACCCCTGATCAGCAAGAAATATTACAAAAAGTATATACCATCCAGTTGAAGTGAGAGAGTTGGTTAACGAAAAAAGAAAAGCTCGTAAGACTTGGCAGAGAATTAGAGCCCCCCCTGAACACAAAACAATCCTAAACAACTTGTGCAACAAACCGAGAAACCGGCTGATTGAACAGACTTGATAGCGCGAGTATTGAAAATCAAATTAAAGGCTTTGATGGACGATCTGACCGTGAATTGAATCTTCCTGGAATATTTTCTAAGCTTTCTGGCGCGGCCTTCCGCGCTCCCACATTTTGATGACGCTTTGAGATGAATGCAAATTCACAACACCAGAACACATAGATCAATACGTATTTGCTCAGATTCTAGGCGTGAACGGGAGTCCTGGACTGCACGAGGTCGTCAGGGGCTGCATTATGCAAGGACCCTTCAGAGTTCTCAACCGAATTGCGGCATGCATGGAAAACGATCATTGCTCAAAGAAATTTCCCAAACCCGCTACTGACGTAACCTTGCCCAATGATGACGGTTATCCAGTAACAGTGAGATGCGTTGTGGTGAACAATTGTATTGTTGTTCCTTACAGTCTGTATTTGGTTATCAAGTACATCGCGCACATCAACGTGGACGCCAACACATCATTGAAAGCCGTAAAGTACATGTAGAAAACATTTTCAAGTAATTCGACGGCGCCAGTGTTTCCATTAGATGTCAGTGCACCCGAATCAATTGGAGACTTCCTGAATCACAAATGCATGATCGTTCACATACGGTGAACATGAAGAAAACTATTTACGGGCAGCATCCACTGGTCGGACCATGCTTGAATCATGACTCGAATTCAACACAAACAGTGACCACGCACAGCATTCTTTCTATACTGAGATTTCACACCACTTCATACATATTAATGAAACATGAAAATCGCGTCAGCAAGGAGGAGCGAAAGTCAACGACCAATGTACTCCGTTAGCCCGGGAGATGAATAACGTTTATACTTGAGACTTATGTTGCTGCATGTTCGACGGGCAGTTCTGAAGCCGTTCAAAAATTCAACGATGAGGTAGACATGTGAGTTCATTAAATCTATGGAACAAGTTCTCGCTCGATATGACATTCACTTTCGTGCTCTTTTTTTGGTCTTCTAAATCTAAAACGGAAATATGCCACAAATTCAGCTTTAAAATGAAGCTCAAGAACTCGATGTACCTGTGAATTGCGATGCTGAACGACAAGCGAATCGATGTATTTGGAAAAATCATCATAGCAGTTGATGACCGGAAATTATCCGTTATTCCTTTTATCGGAATTCCTTTTATTCGGTGACCGAAGAGCACAATCGTCAATGAAATCACTTGGTATTGGTGAGAATTTAACACTCGATGTTGTTTCACTTCAAATCCCAAAGAACAGGAATGTGACGGAAAATCTCATAGTAGCACTTTTCGGCAGAGAGGTTAATTTATTAACTCCCGACAAGCTATCCAAGCGCGTCATTGTTACTCTAACCGTGCGAACTCAACATTTCTGAAGATCCAAATGACACACAAATTTATCCGGTTACGCATTTGAACAATCTGACACCATACGGTCTCCCACCACATGTTTTGCTTTTGACACCTGGCGTCATCGTAATTTTGCTGCACAATCTGGTTTGCCGTTTGTTTTGAAGTAAAGACAAATTCCGATAATCTCAGTGTACGCAATCACCATCAAAATTGGTGGTGCTAAGCAATAGCCTAGCGGCCAGGGCCGTCTAATTTGAATAAAGTATTTTAGACATAAACAGATTGGAGAAAACCAATTAGTAATGGCTTCAATTTTTTCACTTAGCCTTATTTTTTAATGCCTAAGTAAGTTCAATGTCACGCGATATATTCTTAAATTTTTATTAATTTCGAATTTGTGTTTTTAGGGTGGAAAAGTCACAAGGAAATGGAAAATAATTTCGTAAAGTTTCACTACTTCTATATCCATTTGATAGGCCTTAATGTTAATTCCCAGTGTGACATCCATATAGTGGCATCATCAGAAAAAAAGGTTGATCTAAAGTACCAGACCATTATACGAATTGCTTTCACTAACGGAATTGCGTTAATAGGTCACAGTCTAAACCGTACAGATTCGTATAACATTGCGATTTCGCGCAAAAATTATCAAATCCGGAACAGCTTGACAGAATATAAATTTTATTACTCATATAAACCGTAGAATTTCTAAAGCAGTATATTTCACGCCCATTAATTAGACCAAGCAAGGCTTCACAATTAAATAAACTGTAATTATGTTAATTTTAATATTTTGTTTTTGTTTATTTTCAGATTTAAAGTTAACATTAAGACAGCAACTGGAAATACAAAATACACAAATTTCGTGTCAATAATCAACTTCAATGACGTAATCGACAAGACGACCAATTTTAAATCGTAGTAACGACGACCGCCCGTAGTGGAAACGATTATAAAATCAGCACACAAACATTATCATGATTCCGTCATCTTGGATACCGGAATTTGGTGAGACGGCTGGTAATTAATATTCACCACGATTATAAATTATAATTAAAAATTAATCCAATTAAATGTTTTGTTATTTTTTTTAGATTTGTTACTAAGTTCACGCGCAATGCTCGAACCAATATTGGAGGAGGGTTCTGAAGACGAGGGCGAAAATGGGTTGGATGAATTATGGTCACACTATGAAAGTGTTTGGAGTTCAGAATCGGATACAGGTTCTGTTATACGTGTTGATATAGCACAAGGTTAATTGATTTTTTATTTGTTACATTTAAGGATTAAGAATATTGTTCGATTTAAACAAAAAATTTGTTAATTTGACGGTTTTGTATTTGTATGGCTTCAAAATCTAATAACTAACAGGTATATAAAAAAATAATTGGTCAAGGCTACGTGCATTAAGAGCTATTTAGATTAAATAACAAATGTAATTTTTAAACGGCTTTATCTACACAGTCACTTTGTTTAACAAATAAGTAGGTTATTAGGTATAAAACCGAACTTTTCGCGGAACCTTATCTACGATTGATTTATGACACAAGTTCAAAAATTATTTGACATAATTCATAATCATGTTGAAATTCCGGTAGACTATATTTTACTATTTAACGAACCCCAAGAAAAGTGACCGGAAAAATTTGAGGTATATCCCTCCTCAACAAAGCATAGAGATATTTGGAATGATCGATCGGAAATAAGAAAGGCACAAGCTGGCTTCAGGCGAGGACGAAGTTGCATATCAACTCAACACGCGTCATCATTGAGCAGTCCCAAGCGCACTATAGTAGTTATATCGAATGGAATTCACCACTATATCTACTCTTCGTGACATATGGAAGACTTTTGGTGGAATGGGCATCCCAAAGAAATTAATCGAACTTATACAAAATATGTATGCATACTCTCACCACTTCTGTTACTAATAGTATTGCATTGCGTAATCCCAAAGTTACATAGCACGTCCCCCAACAGCATCCAGTGGGGATTAACGGAGGACACATGTTTGCAAACACACAAACACGCGGACCTGAAACAGAAAGTACAGAAGCTATCAGATCTAGCTAAAGCGCTTGTCCTCAAAATAAATATCAGCCAAACTAAAACGATTAGACTAAACAAATTAATATTCACACCGATATGTGTAGACCAAGAAGAAATAGGAGAGGCCAATGAATTTGTATCTTGGTTGTACGCAAGCGAAAATGGATGGGACAGAGGAAGACATAAAAAACGAATCAGCCAATACAACAATATCCAACATGTTACACAAAGTCTGGAACACAGCTGTCTTATCCCGCAATGCCAAGCTAAGAATATTCAATTCGTGTGTTAAATGAGTGATGTTGTGCGGTTGCGAAACCTAGAAGCATACACAAAGGATCAACAATAATTCTGAGGTACGTTTTGTCCAACAAAATAACAAATGTTGAGCTCCTTAGCCAAACGAAACAAGCAGTTGGGACCGAAATAAGAAACCGCAAGTAGGTATGGGTTGCTCACTCGCTGCGCAAAGCTCCAAATGACGTGACAAAAAGATCGTCGGAGTGGAACCCACAAGGGAAAAGAAAAGTTAGACAACCAGCTTTAACGTGAAAACGAATGACGCTATAGCAGATGCGAAACAACTCAAGAAGTCATGGGTGGAAATAACGCTCCCAAATTAGCGATAAAGGAAAAAAACTCAAAAATAATGATCTTCTGCTTCGCTAAGAATTTAAAGTCGTTTTCCTTTTCGTATTATGAGTCACCTGATAAAAATTTGCCGTGTGTTTACCTTCTCGTGATGGCCATCTTCGTTGCTACTTCTAGTTGGGATAAAATGGTTAACTGCATCCAGATAAGTAGGTGAAGACACTGAAGCATAATCAAACTACCTAATTAGGCTAACGATGCAAGCTCCTAGAATAAAAAATGCAAATTGTCCCAAATACATATAACAATGCATCTAACACGCAAGGCTTGCAGGAACTACTCATGGTGTGAATCAACGACAACTAGTCTTGAAACTCAAGAAGAAAGGGAGGAACTGATTTGAATATACGAATGCAGCAGAACGTATGGTTGGGCGGGCTATAACCAAATGTTTAGAATATGAACACAGCGAAAACTGAAACGGAAGTACATCATACGAAATCACAGGTTAGAAGAAACCATTCTGAATAATATCAAAAGGAGAGTTAAGACTGAGCGGAACACACAAAGTTTAGAAACCCTACGCCAAGAATAACCATCGAGCAAAAGGAGGCAGAGACAAACCGAAGCGTACAAACTCAAACGCAGAAATTCAAGAAGAAACCTCACATCAGATCGGCGTAGAAGCACAAAAGGCGAGACAGAGATTGCTAAAAGTGAAAAACGACGGCCTTGCAATGGCCTGACCGACTGTCGAAAGGCCTTCGACTCAGTATTACAACACAGGATCCTGGAAATGGATAAGGAGGTAATCAAACTCTGTGAAAAGATGATCAAGAGCTGGAAGTAAATATTGTCACGAAGAATGCAAATATAAACAAACTCCACACAAATTGAAAGATGAATATTCTGCATTTCAATGTGTCCGTTATCAAGAATCCCAAATAAAACTCCGTACGGGTACAAAATTGTAAATAACAACACATGCTTAGGTAATTTGCTATATAACTATGAATGATATAAAGTTACTGAATGATATCGAAGAGCACCTCAAACTGAATCTTAGATCGCTCAAACAATTCAGGAACTTCAGGCTCGATAAATGTGCAACTATAATTGCGCATCTCAAAGAAATGGCTTCAAACCACCAATCGTAAATAGATTATGTGTAAGCAGAAGAAAAAGAGGACGAAATCTGCGATAAATTGAACCTATACGCGTCAATACAATATTGAATACAGCAAACTATCTGAATCGAAACGCAGTCAATGGTCCAATGATAACAGTGCTGTTAAACGGCACGACAAGAAAGACGTACGATCGATCTTTATCAATTATAAAGAAAGCTGGCTGCCTAATAAATTCTTTGGGGATTGCTACATAAATTAATAGTAAGATAGACTACCAGCGAGAACGGACTACTAAAATTACCGATCAATGGTAAAGAAATGAAGCTCTAAAAGGAGAAACGGAAAGTCTAAGCATTGCAGCACAAGCAATGCACACTTTAGGCAATTAACGTAAAGAGGTAATTTAAAATTGTCAACCCAATGCAGCCCAAGTAGGACGAAACGTAGGAATCATTGTTGCACTGCCTCAATTTCAAAATGTGTACTTCGTGATAAGAAGACCATACCTGATAGCGTACTCCAGCAGGGGTCGAACGAAGCTGGCTTAAAGTGGTTTTGAAACAATTTACTCTTTAAAGTTTAGTTCACTGTCACATAATATGACACCGAAATCACGAATCGAGTTCATTTTAATGATAGACAGAATGAAAAAGGTACGCCCAAATGATTGCTCGATTTGGGCTGTTGTTTTTAATTTAAACAGAAGTTCTTTTAGAGATACGAGGTTCGACTTAAAATGTATTTTCAATTTGGGCTGTATGATTCAACTCGATCGGTGATGCGCATACCGTTGTTATTTAATGCTAAAATTTAGGAGGCTATACGGATTATATCGCGATGCTTACTGTCAGTGCAGCCGGTACATTAAACTGTCCCAAAACAATTATTACAACACAACAGTTATCTAGGTGGCCTTAGAAATTTTCTACTAGAAATCGTTTTCGATTACCAAAAATCGATTTTGTGAGTCCTTATTTCGTGAAAGTTCATTTGGGGGGCCAATCGATAGGGCCCGAGAACAAGCCTTCTTTTAACGTTGTGCAAGTAAACGATCACAAATAATTCTGATTTCTGGAAAATTCATTTAGGATTTTCCAGATAATAATGCTACATGATGTGCACCATGTTCTTTGATGTTACGTTTTGTTGAGGGGTGTTGTGTGATGTTACACTATGTTTCATCTTATTGGTTTGGGACGCTTTTGAAGTTAGACCTAAACTAGTCCTAGTTTGTTTGTATTGATAAAAATTAAATAAAGATGACATTTAGGCGAAATATTGAAATATTTCAATAATTTTCCAATCCAATTATTTTTTCATAAAACAACATTTTTCGAATTGGCGTAGTTAAATAAATATTTTAATAATCTGCGCAATAGTAAGAATTTAGGATTTTCTTAAGAAATTGAATATCTCGAGAATTATTATGTTTATCACCCACCCAGTTCTGTATGATTTTCTGAAAGGTTAAGATTAGAATTTTCAAATTTCTAAACCATTTAAAAAGCTAATGGGATCCACTTGGCCAAATAAATACTTTAATAACCTGCACTATTCTAATCCTAGAAAATCCTAAATAAAATCCTTAAATATTATCTAAAATGTCTATTTTTAATTCGCCTAAATGTCATTGTTTGCTATAGTTACCAATACATCTACAATTTTTTTTGTTGGCCTAGGATTAATTTAGTTCTAACTTCAAACGCTAGTTCGTAGTAAAGTTAGTTCTTTCCTAGTTAGGTCTAACTTCACATGCATTGGTTTGGGCCTTCCTTAAACATTTTGGTTGACTTGAACCGTTTTGATAAAATTTGGCGGGGTAGGGTTTTCGAATTCAAGAAAATTATTACAAGGAGTTTGATTTCTGGATAATTCATTTAGGATTTCTCTGGATTGGCCATCATGTTACCAATGTTATGTTATGTTGCACCATATTGTGTGATGTTGCACCATGTTGAGTAATGGTGCAACATGCTGCGTCATATTGCACCATGTTGCGTGATGCTGCTTAATGTTGCTTAAAGTTGTGGGATGTTGCTGGATAATGCACCATGTTGCGCTACGTGTACCTTGTTGTAAAATGTTGCATGATGTTGCATCATGCTGCGCGATTTTGTTTGATTCGTGTTTTCGGTTAATTAGTTGAATGTTGCACAATGATAGGTTGGTTGCATTACGGTTACATTAGATAGTTCAACTAATCACATCCTTTTGAAAGTCTTGGTTAATATTAGTAACAATAATAATTTGTAGCATTCGCTACAAATTAGAGTGGTAAGTTCTAAATTCAGGAAAATTTGCTTTGGGCGATTAATGCAACTGCGTGACAATGCTTAATAGTTGCTTTCAGTTGCTTACAAAATAGGTCATTCCTAACACGAACCAACAAATGATCGCCTTACCAAATGTGTTAAACAACTTAACCAAATATTTATATTCGCTAGCTTCGGAGGTGAATATACTTCAGATCACGCAACTTTTAAGAGATCTCTTCCAAAACACATTCCTTAGTCAGTTAACGAAACACTCAAAAATATTGAAAAGATCGACCCACTAATTGAAATGGCAAAACAGCTTGATGAACAATAGCGCTGATATACACCTAAACACATCGAGAACGTTTTTGATTCCTGAAAGGCTGTCGGACAGCGGTATATACTTAAATTTATGACACCCAAACCCCGAGTAACCATAATACGAACATAAGATCCCATTACCCACACGACAAGAAGATCATTGTCAATACAATTTAACGGTGCAAAAGTTGAGTTGTTCCTGCCAGTTATAAAGAAGAAAGCCTGTTATTGTTCAGAAATATTTCGGAATAAATCCCAAAATTCATCAATTACTCGAAGAGCCTAATACAGAAGCGTTCAATTTACAGAAAACAGGCAGAATCCGGACACCGATTAAGGAACTAAAATTAATAAAGACATTTTATTTTACTAGGGACAGGGCTAATAACGCTGTCTTTTGAAGTGCTCTATAAGCGTGTCCGTTTTTTGCGGGGATTTACTTTACTAATGAAGGTACTTTCTAAGGCTTTACTCTTTGCAATGTTATGAAATCTAGCAAAACGAACCTGGACCACCTAAACGAATTTTCAGAGAAGATTCCAAAAAACACAGTAATCTCACCAAAGAACCCAACGATAAGAATGATAACGAAAGAATTCTTATCCTTAAGTTTCATCACAGGTAGCCGTGTTCCAGAACTTTCTCTAAAAATAATTACAATACCCCATTTTCGGTCACCACAGCCAAATTGATATTGATTGGTTAATAAGTAACTAATAAGTATTAATTCCTTGTACCGGTTGCCAACATTCCAGAACTTACTCTAAAATACAGTTCAACATTATATTTTAAACCACCATGGCAACAGCACAACATGGTGCAACAATACACAACATGTCGGGATCAACAGAAAACTCGTAAACGAATTTCCACCAGGTGGGTCTTTCTAAATCGATCAAGCTAAAAAAATAATAAAAAGGAATTATTCCTCACTGCACACTCCCAAAAAAAATCTGAAATTAGAACGTATTTGACAAATTTTTATCAACATTTTTTCGAGTCCAAAAATATAAAAGAAACGGTTGGCTCCGCCGGGAGATAACTCAACTAATTACTTTTCGCTACTAAATGGGATTGTTTAGCATCGATAAGCTCACCAATTTTACTTTCACACTCACGTACTATACGAATTTTCTCAAAATAATTATCCATTGAAATCGAGTCCTGGTACTTGAAATCCTTTTTTTACCAATTTTTATCAGTCATTGAGCTGAAAAAAAATAAATGAACTTGAGCTCGAACTCGAAATCAGAACCATCACAATCGATTCCTGATACAAAAAACATCCGATTTCAGAAATATTCAAGAAAATTGTTTGGGCCGATTGCTACAAATATTTCTCCTTTTTATATATAAGATTAGATAGATTAGATAGATTAGATAGATTAGATAGATTAGATAGATTAGATAGATTAGATAGATTAGATAGATTAGATAGATTAGATAGATTAGATAGATTAGATAGATTAGATAGATTAGATAGATTAGATAGATTAGATAGATTAGATAGATTAGATAGATTAGATAGATTAGATAGATTAGATAGATTAGATAGATTAGATAGATTAGATAGATTAGATAGATTAGATAGATTAGATAGATTAGATAGATTAGATAGATTAGATAGATTAGATAGATTAGATAGATTAGATAGATTAGATAGATTAGATAGATTAGATAGATTAGATAGATTAGATAGATTAGATAGATTAGATAGATTAGATAGATTAGATAGATTAGATAGATTAGATAGATTAGATAGATTAGATAGATTACATAGATTACATAGATTACATAGATTACATAGATTACATAGATTACATAGATTACATAGATTAGATAGATTAGATAGATTAGATAGGCTCGTCGATGTGTTATGTTAAAGCTCGAGAAAATATTCTGTAATATAAACTTAAACTGCCAATTGATTATATTAAATATTCTCTTTTAATTTTCTTATTTTAGATCAAGACTGCTCATCAGAACGTGAATTTGCCTGTCCACCAAAACGACCTCGCAAACATGAATTTGATCTGCTGGAAGAGCATCCACCGCTTCGGTTTCAGCCCCAAAGATCACCAATCATTTCGCGCCATCAAACCTCCTTTAATATTAAGCAAGCCATTGATAATCAGCCACCGCTGCAGCGTACAAACATCCACCCACCAAAATTGTGCGATGATTTTTTCCAGTTCTCAGATTCCGACAGCCTATCATACCAATCGTTAAGTCGATCGTCGTCCCTCATCCAATTTGAATCGCTGGAGAAACAAATGCAAAACGATAACAATTCAATGTTTGGTAGTTCACCGTCGCTGTACTCGCAAGTTAGCTTGGACAGCAAAGTTAATAAATTAAATATTATTAATGAAAATATTGTGATCGCAACCGATCAAGACCAGGAAAATAATGATCGTGTCATTGCTGTCAGTGAGTCGAGTAATAAAAATAAAATTAATAGTATCGAGAGCCTGTCGGAGGATAGTGGTTACAATGAGCTACAAAATTTTATAAAATTTAAATCGAAATCAATTCCTGTTATATACACGTACGAGGGCGGTGATCAAGTGGACGGATGTACCACACAATTACATCCGCCGTATGAACATTTTGAGCACACAAAAAGTTTGGAAAATTTTTTGTACATCGAAAAAAATATCAACGTAAATGAAAAATTACGAATTTCGACGTCAAGTTCATCGTCGCATTCGTCATCGTCGTTAAATGAAAATATTATTGGCGACAAATGCGACGACTATGGAAGAAAAAATCATCATCATAATCATCGTCGCAATCATCATCACGACGACGACGACGACAATACATTTTCGTCGTTATACGTAACGAAAAATACGAATAAATTTTCGAACGAAACTAAAAATAACAAAAAATTTCAAAATCAAAATCAAAAATTGGTTGAGGCGAAGATATTTTATTCGTATTCACCCATATTTCATAAAAAATGTGGTCTAATATTTTCAAATAGTAATAATAATAATAATAATAATAGTTATAATCATAGTGATAATAATAGTTTTAGTGATAGTCGAGATCGCGATCTATTTCAAATATCGTCATTGCCAAATAATTTGAATAATTTGTGTGCGCTAAGTAGCAGCGGTGACGACGACCGTAGTAATTCCGATAGTGACGACGAGTTTTGTGCGTATCGTGATACAAATCGTAGTAGTGAAATTAATTCTTATAGTGGTAGTGTTAATAGTAATAGTTTTAAACCGTCGCTAACCATGAGCTATGCCAATTTAACGTTGATCAACGATGACGAGGAGGACGAGGCAAACGGGGGCCTTATTAAGCCAAACAATAAATTTTTTAAATACTCTAATTTTAATCATAATCTATCGATAATAAACGATAAATGTGATAGTGACTATGATAAGCTCGAGGATATTGTGATGGATGAGAAACCGATTCCGCCGCCCCGTCGCACAAAATCACGAGAAAATCTTGTGCCCAGATCAAATGTCTCGCACTCGAACAGTAAGTTGACGTTTGACCAAGATCCCACTAATTTGTCCACCTCATACACATCGTCGCTTGAAAAGTGTAATTTTAATATTTTAGAATCGATCACTACGATTAATTTGAATGATTCGAGTAATGAATCGCTCCTCGATCACAATTATGGTGGTGTAAAACGAAAAAAGAAGTTCGTGTCCAGTACACCAAATCTAAATTATTTTAGTACGGTGGAGTGTCGTGGAGAGGGACGCGACGATGATGAACACGGTTTTAGAAATTCGAAAAAGGATGATTTTAAATCGATGCGACAAATCGATAATGAGATTAAACCGATTGGGATTATGGTGCATAAAAATGGGACGACATACCAGTCGACCGGAAGCAGTAGCAAGGGTAAGCAAATTAATTATAATATTTTTAAACACTGCGATCGTATATACAAAAGATTTGTTTAGTCTGATTTAACATAATGTGTATTGATATCATAATATTTTGGCAATCAATCCCACACCCACACAAACACACTACGAATACAATTATACGAGTGTAATGAGAAGCACACTTTTCAGTGGCGTCGCCCCATTGATTGATTTGCTTATGCACTAGATCATCGAGAACACGGGATAATTTGTAGCGATCACGTTTGCTTGCAAAATAAATTGCAAATCTAATTTACTGACACAAATAATTCTTTGCAATTAATTCAAGTCTCATCTCTATTTTTATAAATAATCAAAGAACTTTTATTTTGAAATCAGCATCTCAGCGGTTTTTTCTAATTCACTTTCGTTTTGTTTATATATTTTTTTGTCAATTCAGATGATGATCGTCATTATGATCGCATGATCATCGAAATATTTGTAAGAGAGTTGAGTAGACTCTTGAATTAAATCAAACAAATCGATTCAATAAATTGCGTACGGTTACATGAAATATTCTCGGTTCTATTTATAATCGGGCATCCAAAAAACTATTTTAATATACGGCACGACGTCTCTGCGATGGAAACTAGACAGCACACGGAATTTAAAATTAATTTATTTTTCTGTTATTTTTATTGAAACACACAACAAAAATAAATAAGCGGAAAAATTTTTTACTTTTAAGTCAGATAAACAAATGAAGATTTGAAGAAAAGATCGCAAGCATTTTAATAATGGGGGGAAATGTGAGTGATATTGTCCGGTGCTGTCAATCAAGTTTTTTTTTTGTTTATTTTTGCCTCTTGCCAATTTTTTATTTTGGGCTAAACCTTTTTATCTGTGATTGGTTTATGCAAGCTTGAAGGGGTTTCAAAATATTTCTCTATGTTGAAGGCAAAGGCCTTCTATGGCATACCACTAAACAGAAATAAGCTTATTGTAGTGCTTTTCGATAAATCGATTAAATGGTTTGCATTTCGAATTTTTGCGAGATGACACCAATCACTTTCCAGTTTACTTAGATTCGCCATCGGTTCAATGGATGCTTAATGCTATTAATTATTTTTCAAGATAAGCCCGGTGTGAACTTTTTAACGAAAAGTGTGGCTACACAAATTAATGAAAAGTGTTTTATTTACATATGCGACACAATGTCCGATTTAAAAAAAACTCAGAGTTGATGCCAAGTAAAGGCATATGCCGTCTAATAGTAAACAACTTGAGCTGTTGAAAACAGTTTACTAAAAAATAAAATAAAAAGATTTGGAATGGTTCCACACATTTCATAAAAATTCAAATATTTTGCAAAACACCTGATACACTATGGCGGAATCAGTGTGAACATATATTTTCTGAAAGTGGATGAATCGTCCTGTCCGACATTTAACCACCCTATAGTGTGGCAGGTATTTTGACGAATATGAAAATATTCATTAAACTTTCCTACAAAAAACTTGTCGTGAAGAAACTCCAAAAATACTTTTGTTATCACGTGATAAATTGTTTCGAACAGGACGATTCATCCACTTTCAGGAAATATTTGGCCACACTTGGTAACATCTTTGAGTTTTCTGGAATCGGCCATAGTGTAGCAGGTGTTTTGACGAATATAGGAATACTCATTAAATTTACCTACATAAAAATTGTCGTAAAGCAGGACGATTCATCCACTTTCAGAAAACATATGGCCACTTACACTTTTCGTTAATTTGTGTAGCTACACTTTTGGTTAAAAACTTCACACCGCTATCAAAACAGCATTCTGAATTCCGTCGAGGATCATGATACATTAAGTTGACTGACTTTCTACGATCAATCATGATCGGCAAAATATCTTTACGAACCTTTTTATCGGTAGAATATCGAAATATTAAAAAAATACTCCCTACCACCACTACAATATCAAGGAAGAATATTTATCAGAGTTTAACTCATCAGATCCATACCTGATTTCAACCAAAAATTGCGTATCAAACAATTGTATCTACATCGAGAGTCAAATTGTCACTTAATGGAGTTTCCTTTATAACCCATTCATCTTCGTTTTGCAAAATTGGGAATAAACCCCGTTTAGTGCTTATAATTAAATCAATTTTATTATCTACAATTTCCGCATGTATAAAAAATAGCAGTTGCCACACTTGAAAAGTCTTGAATTGTAAAATATGATCACTGTCCATTTCATTGACATGGTTAGATTGTCCGTTCAACTGGCAAAATCTCAAATTACGAACCATTTTATCGACAAAACAACGGAAAATCATCAAACCTTATATCAAATTCAATCTGTAATCGGTCGTGGTTTATTTACTTCATCAAACCTACCCCAAACATAAAATCATCGGATCGGTGTCCATAAAATATGGAAAACTCAAAATTTCACCCCTAACCTCATCAAGCCATACTAAATTCAAATTATGGTCCTTCGAATTTGCCACCCGTAAGAACGACATCCATTTAGTAAAATTTTGAATGATAAAAACATCGGGAAAATAAAAAATTTATCGAATTGCATTAGTGAGATCGATTTGAGGAACTAACAAATTTTACCTAAACCAATGATTCTCTCATTGAATTGGCATCAGAACGCTGACAAAATTTTAATACAAGTTCAAAGGTATATTTTTATGGTAATGTTGAATTAACTTAGTGAGATCGGTGGCTATCTAGCAAAATCTCAAATGATAAACCGATAAATCTGGGGAAAATCAAAATTGCACATTCGCGACTGATTTTCCAATCCGTCCCGTCTCACTTCAACGTTATATTTAATTATTGCATATAATTAATGAGCCAACGATAAGATGTTTTAAGCATCTTATTGATTTGTTGTTTATCTTAAATATGCATTACCGATAGTTTTCGACTGCATATTTGTAATAGATCGATCTTCTTTATCGATATTTTCCGCCTGATAAATTTATCTTAATTTAAATTTGGATTATCTAGATTTTTTTACTTGACTACTATCAAGTAGTTGACCAAATATGTTTCGTTACGACCAAATCTTATCTACGCATGTTTTTCGACTGCATTTTTTAAGGGATCTTCTTTGCCGACATTTTTCGGCTAATATATTATATTGATAATTTGAATCTGCATTGCCGACTTTTTTTTTATTGTCGAATCTGCAATAATCTCTTCTTTTAATGTAGAATCATATTCTGCGAAAAAAAGGATTAGTTCCTGTTTAAAGAAAGAATTCACTAAAACCTCAACTCACCAAACGCTTCGCTGTTGGTAACCTCACCGGTTCGTATAGCGTTTAAACATGCGTCCAGATTTTAATTTATTTGACTATGTTGCTACATAAAACATAACCTGATTTTTGGTACAAGGTTTCTCTTCTGGGGGGGGGGGGGTCCTAATTAAAATGTATTCCCCCTTAACACGACCCTTGGCTTGAATAGTTCCTCACTAGTTCCAGAAGTGAAATTAAGGAGACACCTTAAATAACCGACCCTGAATTAGATTTGTGTCGCTTTCGTTATTGATTTAGTTCTCTTATTGTGTAAAATATGTTCATAATTTTTCATTTCTTATGTAAAACTAATTTTTATTGATTGCTAAATTTTTTGGGGCGAACATTTTCAGTTAACTTCAGTAGCGTTCAATTTTCGTGTAAAACCAGTAGAATTTTCTACTAATACCTGATATAAAATATGTCGAGAATGAAAATATTTTCCGGCTGAGACTTTCGGTTAATTTTCAGCAGCATCATTCTCTCAGAGTGTTACAAGATACGGAAAAATTATAAAAAGAAATCTCAAAATCGGACACCCGAGTCCTAGTCGAAATTGGATCATAAATTCGAGGAAAAATTCTTTTACGAACTCCTTTTTTCGTTTACTTCTATCAATGATTTTTTTCGATATTCGATATTTTTGTTTCAACTATCGATGTCGTAAACGGCCATTGATTCCCGTCATCAGAATGAAAATAACATCTCTTGATTAAGAACTATGGCTATGTTCCAATTGGTATATTTACAGATCAACCACAACCTGAAAATAAGATACAAAATTAGCTGTGTTTCCTGGCTTAAGTGATTTGCTTTCGGTAAATTGCCCTCGTGGGTGAACTGTATTTTTTGATGGCTAATAAAAAATAACCACAGCGCGGGTTCTCAACTAGCCAATTTGAGTCTGACTGAGTCAATTCTATACCGGTTGTTTCAAATTACGATTTCTAAATTCAGTTTGCAAGACAAAATAGGCTTTGTGGTTCCCATAAATGTTAATTTTGTCTTAGTTTAATTTCTTCAGAGACCAGGAATGCCGTTTCTCTTCCGTACGGGTAAAAATAAATAATTTCAAACGTTTGAGAACTTTTACATTTCTCTCAATGATATTCCCTCTCAAATAGCAAAAATCTCAGAGCTTGCAGAGCATGTGGCTAAGTAGGATGGGTTTCTTACATAATTTACAAATTTAGAAACAATTCGATATTTCGGTGCAATTCGTAGGGGTTGAGTTAAATAATTTCAAATGTTTAAGAATGTTTGAATTTCACTTAATGATATTCTCTCTCGAATAACAATAATCTTAGAGATTTCCGAACATGTGGTTAAATAAGATTAGTTTCTTACATCAAATAAAAATGTTGGAACCACTTCGATCATCTCTGCCTGACCCGTAGGGCTCGGTTTAAATAATTTCAAATGTTTAAAAATTTTTACATTTCACTCAATGATCTTCTCTTCCGAATAACAATAATCAAAGAGATTGCCGAGCATGTGGCTAAATGAGGTGGGTTTCTTACATCAATTACTAATTTAAAACCACTTCAATCATCTCTATGTGACTCGTACCGCCCGAGTTAAACAATCTCAAATGTTTAAGAATTTTTGAATTTCACTCAAAGATATTCTCCCTCGAATACAAAGCTCTCAGGGATTTTCGAGTATGTGGCTTATTCAGATTGGTTTGTAACATCAAAATAAAATTCAGAACCGTAGGGTAGTGCGATCGCAGGGCTCGGTTTAAATAATTTCAAATGTTTAAGAATTTTTACATTTCACTCAATAATCTTCTCTTCCGAATAACAATAATCTGAGAGATTGCCGAGCATGTGGCTAAATGAGGTGGGTTTCTTACATCAATTACTAATTTAAAACCACTTCAATCATCTCTATGTGACTCGTACCACCCGAGTTAAACAATTTCAAATGTTTAAGAATTTTTGAATTTCACTCAATGATATTCTCTCTCGAATACTAAACTCTCAGGGATTTTCGAGTATGTGGCTTATTCAGATTGGTTTCTTACATCAAAATAAAACTCAGAACCGTAGGGTTGTGCGATCGCAGGGCTCGGTTTAAATAATTTCAAATGTTCAAAAAATTTTACATTTCACTCAATGATATCATCACTCAAACAACAAAAGTCTGACAGATTTCTGCGCATGTGGCCAAATAGGATGGGTTTCTTACATCAATTACTAATTTAAAACCACTTCAATCATCTCTATGCAACCCGAACGGCCCAAGCTAAACAATTTCAAATGTTTAAGAATTTTTGAATTTCACTCAATGATATTCTCTCTCGAATACAAAACTCTCAGGGATTTTCGAGTATGTGGCTTATTCAGATTGGTTTCTTACATCAAAATAAAATTCAGAACCGTAGGGTTGTGCGATCGCAGGGCTCGGTTTAAACAATTTCAAATGTTTAAGAATTTTTACATTTCACTCAATGATATCATCTCTCAAATAACAAAAATCTGAGAGATTTCCGCGCATGTGGCCAAATAGGATGGGTTTCTTACATTAATTACTAATTTAAAACCACTTCAATCATCTCCATGCGACCCGAATGGCGCGAGTTAAATAATTCCAAATGCTTAAGGAATTTTGAATCTCACTCAATGGTGGTCTCTCTCGAATACCAAAAATCCAGAAGTTTCGGAATATTATATATAGTTACTCTGGAAAATTAATAGTTTGTGGAGTCTTAAAATTGTTTGCTTTATAATAAATTTTACATATCAAATAATAAGTTTGGCCAAATCCCAAAAATTTCTACTAAAACTGTTGAGTTAAGTTGCGGGATTGTTTTTTCGGTATAAAAGTGTTTTACGCTTTTATCCCGGAAAAACCACAAAGTTTTAAATTATGTGATGATACAATTTTGTTAAAAAATCCGGAACTTTTAGGTCACACTACGGTCTCAGTTTTATGGCTAATTCAGATTAAACAATGCGGATGATTTTAGAATAATGGTTCCCTGGAATCAATAGTTTCGCGAATGTTCTCGTTTGATATCAATTCGACATTAGGGCTCATATATGCAAGGCTCATCCAGATTGTGTAAGAATTATTGATTTAAATTAAGAGAGATTAGATTCCAAGGAAACACGCTGAACACACATCACATATGAATCCACGGGCCTATAGCCGCAACCCTGCCATACGATAAATTTAACTGGTAGTGAACATCTTATTTTATCGTTCACCCTTTAGGTACCAAAACAATTATTTCTATAAATCTGCAAAGTCTAGTTAAATAGATTGGGCCATTCCGGGGTTCCCTAGTTCAAAACTCAACATACGGATGGTCTGGTGAATTTCATTTTAGAAATTATTTATCAAATTGTTGAAATTAAACGAGATTGGTTACGACATTTATGGTTTCTCGAAATACTTAATTTAAATCAATAATTCGTGTATAAAATGCATGGGCTGCCAACCACTTACTGGTACAAAAAATTTAATGAATCATTTCACCACTTGCGTATTATGAATTATTACGAATTTCGGTAATTTGAAATTTTCAAGCGCCAACTTCAGAGATGTCTACGTTAAATTGGTAGTTGTTTCAGGCTTCTGAAACACTAGAAAATTAGGCAGCTAAATCTCAATAAGATATGACGGGGATTACTGGTACAAAAAATTTAATGAATCATTTCACCACTTGTGTATTGAGAATAATTACGAATTTCTGTAATTTGAAATTTTGAAGCGCCAATTTCAGAGATGTCTACGTCAAAAGGGTAGTGGCCTTAGGCTTCGGAGAAAATTAGAGAACTAAATCTCAATAACATATGACGGTGATTACTGGTACAAACAATTTAATGAATCATTTCACCACTTGCGTATTATGAATTATTACGAGTTTCGGTAATTTTGAAATTTTCAAGCGCCAATTTCAGAGATTTCTACGTCAAATTGGTAGTGGTTTCAGGCTTCTGCCTGAACATCAATAAGATATGACGGGACCAGTTGAAGGAGGACAAAATTTATTTTCCAAAACCGATCTATTTTTGTAATTTCAATTTTTTGCTTTTAATTTCGAATACTGGCTTTAAGGAATCAGTTTATTTTTAATTTACATTTTTCAAGTCAATTTTTATTTAGTAAAGTGTTTTATCCGTAGATACGATTTTAGGTTTTGTTCATGGCTAAAAATAGAATTTTATAAAGCCTTGATTTCGTTGTTATTTTTATAGAAAAATTATTTTTGTAAAACTGATTTATTATATTGTTGAAAATGTATCTGAAAAAGTTCCTAAAGGTAAAGTAATAATAATAAAAAAAATAACATTAGAGCTAAAAAACCATTATTAACTTCTACAAATAATATTTTTTGTTCAAAGATTTACAAATGTCTCGAGTCGTTCCACGCAAGTGATAGAATAATTCAATAAATTATTTCTGCCTGTAATCTCCGTCATATCGCATTGAGATTTAGTTGTCTAATTTTCTAGTGATTCGGAAGTCCTAAAACACTACCAATTTGGAGCACGCTTCTATGAGAGTGGCGCTGGAAAATTTTAAAATTACCGAAATTCCTCATAATTCATAAAACGCAAGTGGTGAAATGATCCATTAAATGGTTTGCACCAGTAATCCCCGTCATATCTTATTGAGATTTAGCTGTCTAATTTCTTAGTGTTTCAGCAGCCTGAAACTACTACCAATTTGACGTAACATCTCTAAAGTTGGCGCTTGAAAATTCCAAAATTACCGAAATTCGCAACAATTCATAATACGCAAGTGTTGAAATGATTCATTAAATTGTTTGTACCAGTAATCCCCGTCATATGTTATTGAGATTTAGCTGTCCAATTTCCTAGTGTTTCCGGAGCCTGAGACCACTAGCTTTTTGACGTAGACATCTCTGAAATTGGCGCTGAAAATTTCAAAATTACCGAAATTCGTAATAATTCATAATACGCAAGTGGTGAAATGATTCATTAAATTGTTTGTACCAGTAATCCCCGTCATATCTTATTGTGATTTAGCTGTCCAATTTCCTAGTGTTTTCGGAGCCTGAGACCACTACCTTTTAGACGTAGACATCTCTGAAATTGGCGCTTGAAAATTTCAAAATTATAGAAATTCGTAATAATTCATAATACGCAAGTGGTGAAATGATTCATTAAATTGTTTGTACCAGTAATCCCCGTCATATCTTATTGAGATTGAGCTGTCCAATTTCCTAGTGTCTCCGGAGCCTAAACCACCACCAATTTGACGTAGACATCACTGAAATTGGCGCTTCAAAATTTCAAAATTACAGAAATTCGGAATAATTCATAATACGCAAGTGTTGAAATGATTCATTATATTGTTTGTACCAGTAATTCCCGTCATATCTTATTGAGATTTGGCTGCTTAATTTCCTAGTGTTTCAGCAGCCTGAAACCACTACTCATTTGGCATTTAAATTGCTTTTTTTATTTATTACAGTGAACTGAGCATAAATTAAAATCTTACAATTACTCGTTATTTGGAGAGATTACTCAAGATTTTTGAAATACTTTTTCTGCTTCTTTCTACTTACGAGTAGTTGGTTAGTATTTGTTCGTGCTGGGAAAAAAATTCGGAATGAAACTCACGTTTTCGGCGTATTTTTTATTTTTTTCGGGCTGACGATTGAATTTATCATGAAAACAAATCAAATAAAAAAATCTATTCGGGGTGGTTTTTCGTGTCAAATTAACTGATATCAGATATAGTTGTATTAGACTCGTCGACGTGTGATTAATTTCCCCCAACTTATAAAAATTAGTTTTATCCACCTCAACAGTTTTCACGAAATATTTAAAATTTTGTACAAACTCTTTCACGGGTGGGTGACACGAGTGATTCTTTAGGGAGTGAACACAGCTTTAGGGAGTAAAATATTGAGTGGATAGACTTCATCAATACCTGGGCAGTACCAAGCCAAAACACGTTTGTTTAAATTAACAGTAAGGAATGCATTCCGAATTTTCTGAAAAACGTTACTCAAATTTGTATAAATTTTTTTATTCTTCAATCTTTGCTTTGAGGAGGTCAGCATAGTTAAGTTTATACGGAAAATTTTTAGATTCGTTTATAGCTTAGGAGAGCACCGACCCAATTTTCACGTGGCCCCCACCTAAACGCTAAAAACGCACATTTCAAACTTCAGTATTTTGAATATTTGTGGAACAGAACTCTTTCAGTTTGCTACGATTCTAAAAAATGTTAGTCTCTGTAATTAACAACCACACGTCTGACACTTTATTTTCCACATACATATTAACGCTGCATACGCCCATTTTCCATTACGTGTAAAATATTGTTCACGACACGACAAACGTGACAACACCATATATAAACACATGACATGACTTATAATGTGACAATAAAATAGATTTTCCGCCATACAAAATTTATTTTATCCCATTTTTTAGTTCGGCACGACAGAAAAACAACAATTTTCCACGCACCACACTGTGTACTAAATATATTTTCGCTCGTTATAAATAAACATATCATTAGGTTTTTAATAATATTCAATTGACTCTCGTACACAGCTAAACAAACTAATAAAAAAAATATTTTTTCGGAAAAATAATAAAATTTTCATTTTTCATCGTTCCGCTATGACAGCGAAAATCGTTTTCTATTACGTACACAAGATGTGTTGTATGAAGTACTAAAAATAAAGTACTAAATGGTTTGAGTCCATACTAAATATTGTATATACGTTGCATTGTAACCAAACCAACATTATGGAATGAAATTGTTTGTTCAATTTGTTTTATATCGTTGAACGTTGAATAATTTGTTGTTTGTTTGGGCGGGTGTTAAATTTGAGTTTATACATTTTTCGCGGTCTGGAACGGGGAATTATATTTTTAGTCGCATAAATTTTATATCGCATCGATTTTTATACTAACTGATGTATTTTTTTATTATTCCCCAGGTAATTTAACCAAAGGTGTGAGTTTCTGTCCGATAGTATCGGAAATTAGTTGGAAAGATGTTCACCAAAAATCTATTTCGATCGAAGAGTACATCAATGAAATTGATTCTCAACTCCAGCCACATATAAATACTGAGGCCGTGCCAAGCCCGCCTAAACCAATGATCGCTGCGATTCAACAAGATTTAAATAAAATCGAAATTGATCGACGCGAGATTGATGGCGATTTTTCGGATGAGCACGATCACAATCCGTATCATGATAATCGTATACAATTTAATGATCCCAATATCGAGTTGAATTTATTCGATACAAAAAATTTAACGTTATCAACGATGTTGGCACTCGGAAATCGGCATACATTTAACAACTGTAACAACAACAATGGTAAAATATTGTACGATGACGATCATCATGAAAAGCATATGAGTAAAATAATTGAAATACTCGACCGAATCGATGATGATGATCGAGAGAGTTTAAAGAATTTCGATTTGTATGGTGGTGACGGCGAAGAGAGTACTGAATGTAATAATAATAATAATTTAAGTAGTGTTAGTAGTAGTGGTAGTAGTAGTAAGAATAACAATAGTAATGTAGACGAAATAATAAAAAGAGATGGTGATATAAATAAAAAACAAACAAGAGCGATCGTAGACGACGATCATATGGTCGGTGGAGTTACGATCGAAAATAAGAAACAAAAAAATAGAAACCGTAGTAATGAAGAAAATAATAGTATTAATTCAATTGCTGTTGAGTGTAGTAATGATCGTGGAAATAAGAAAATAAACAGTCAAGATCGTATTGCGGTGAATAATAATAGTGAAAGTGTATCGAAAGTACAAGAACATTTGAATTCGAAGTCGTCGACGAGTAAGAAAGATAAGAATTCGAAAAAGTCGAGCAAAAAAATGGATACAACAAACGCGGCTGCTGATAAGAAGGCGGCAAAAGCGACCAATGGTGGCGGATTTTTGTCACGTTTTTCATCGTTCCGTTTCTCATTGGGCCGCAATAAAAATAAAGTTAAGAATAAAATAAATAATAGCACGAGCAACATAAATAATAATAGCGGTCACAATAAAAATAATAGTAGTGATTTTATCATTAACAACAATAATAGTAGCAATAAAAATAATGATATAAACAAAAAAATTGTTCATATACCACTTAAAACGGAACCAGAATTTATGAATAAAAATTTTAATAACGAACATAAATCGGCGGACGACCAGCAATTATTAATGGCAAAGGATGAGATCGATCATCAGTTTAATGCCGTCAACAATGATTTGATGATGTTGAATAGTAAAAATGTAAATGAAACATTTATAATAAATGAAAAATTAAGTAATAATAACAACAACAACAATAATAATAATAATCAC
Organism: Nephrotoma guestfalica; assembly: GCA_963691935.1. NCBI lineage: Eukaryota > Metazoa > Arthropoda > Insecta > Diptera > Tipulidae > Nephrotoma > Nephrotoma guestfalica. Next base: position 34,152,446 of record OY829913.1, on the reverse strand, counting down.
GTGCTAATATCAAAACCGCCCCTACCAAAACTACCCCCACGTGTTGTTGGTGTATCCACAAAAAAGAATAATCTAACGCATGCTCAATATTTAAATCAAAATATAAACACAAATAATAATTCTAGTAGTAATACGAACAACAATAACAACAACAATAGTAGTAATCTCTATTATCAAGAACATCAGCCGCAGAATACAATCAGCCACCGTTCATTATCCATACCGCATGTCGCGGACGATAACGACGACAATTCGAGCGTTATGAGTGAAAAATATATCCGGAATTCGAATAATAAAATCGGCCTGCTCGAAACCGATTTGGATACGCATGAAACAATTATTACGGGCAAAACGCGTAGCCTAATGGAATTGCAACCGAATCACCACCATAATCATAAAAATTGTGTTGGCGGCGTGATTCACGTCAAAAATAATTTAAATAAAAATTTAATAAGTGCTAGTAGTAGTGGTGGACCAAATGGTGATCTCTTAATGCATGTGAATAATAAAAATAGTGACGGGGGGGTTATAATACAATCGAGGCGGCCGCACAAAAGCATGGAATTCCTGTTGGACAAGGAGAATCATAAAAATATTTTGGTAAGTGATTTCCACCAAAGTGATTTATATGATGTGTACGAATGCATTTTATACATAAAAACTATGTAGGTAAAAAAAAATGTTCAAAAATCGATAGTTTTGTCTGTGATTCAATTCTCGTATTTTCTTTTTATTTTTTTTTTTGTTGTATTTCGGTGTATGTGCATATGTGTATCGGATCTATATATCCTGTGTGTCGTCTTAAAAATAAAATGAATATGAGAAAAATATTAAAGTTAGGTGTACATCTGAGTATCCCATCCTAAGATGACTATACGTGTATATCTAAAATATGCACCCTTAAATTCGATTGTGTTCTATAAATACGTTCTGGGAGCATAAAATTATGTATATTTGGTCGGGAACCCCTTTTCGGTGTAACGGAAATTCAATTACTGGTTTATTAAAATACCTTATGATGATGATATTGCTAAATAGTTAGGAATTTATATGTGTTTGTGATAGAATTCGTACTTGCTTGCCAAAGTATTTTGAAAAATGTGTGTTGAGTGGTTTTATGCAAAAAATTCGGTCATTAGCCACCTTAATAGGGGTTCGATTTAAATTCTGGTTAAATAGTTATGTATACAATTAACATTGGCCACGCCTTGCTAGTTTTAAATTCCTCGAGAGCACCAACATATTTACTAATATAAATTTTAATTTTACTCAAAACTTACTAACACCTTGCATTGAAACCATTGAAAGTATTAAATGGGAAGTTTTAATTTTTGAGTGGGTCTCACACAGATGTGACTAAAATGTCACCATCTCGATATAATTTTTAGCATATCAAATGAAGTCTGTACCGTTTCACAATGAACTTGCTCATAACAATATGTTGGAGTAAAATTCACATCTGCTCCTTTTGATTTTTGAGTGAAACTCGCTATAATGCCATGAAATAATAATTGCTGTCGGTCTAGCCAGTTAGATGGCTCATGTGATATTTCAGTATTAACTTGAAATTTAGTTAAAACCGCTTGTTATGCTTTATTGAATAAAACTCACAACGGATCTTTTTAATTTTGGCTTGGCCGTATATGAGGCTCACTCAAAAATCAAAAGAAGCCGATTAAAATTTCACTCAAAAATTTAAATTTAATTACTTTGGATTTAATGAATTTTAGTTTTTCACTCAAAATTCGTGAAGAAAGATTTTCAGACTCAATTAGAAACACCTTCATTCCATGAACAAGCCTTTCGAAGCCAACGTCGTGAATTAATACATCGCTACAAAGATTCTTTCCAATTTTTGGATCACAAAAACCGTTCAAAACAAAGTGTACCAGACAGCTATAAGGTGGAATGAAACTGCTACATAAAGTCAGAAGTGTCCGAAAAATTGGCCTTGATCTTTTGACCAGGCCCACAGGAGATACAACGCTAAAATCAGTTTCTTCAATTCGCCGTCATGTTATTGCTATTCAAGTAGTTCCTTCATGTTGAACTCTAAACAGAAAACTGCATTCTGTGAGAAATGTTTTACCAAAACAGACAAACAGTTTGTTGTGTTAAACACAATGTTGAAAGAGACTTGAAAATTGAAAGTTGAAATTTTTTTAAGTAAAACTTGTTCGTTGAATTCGTTGAGTGGCATACTTTAAATGACCAATAACAAACAGGACATCGTAGAATTTGTACCAAAATTCCATTATATACTGATGACTCCTATGAACTCAACCTTCACATGACATCGGTGACACTCCAAAGCGGATTGACGTCGGAAGATTTTTGAGTAGAATTTATTCAGTGTACTCATAGATTCTGAGTGGAATACTTTTAATGGCCAATGCCGAGACATAGCAGAGTTTGTACCAAAATGCCACTATTACCGGATGATTTCTTTAGGCCTAACCTTTCAAATGAAATAAACTTGATTTCCAAACGGATTAGTCGTTTTTTGAGTAAAACTCGCTCATTAAAATCGTTGAGTGGCATACTTTGAATGACCAACAACAGGACATTGTAGAGTTTATATCAAAATTTAATTATGGACTTAACCTTTTAAATTTATTTTATGAATTGTCGTAAGCGGTTGCTATTTTCCTAAATTTTGTGGCTCCAAAAATCGAGAGAATTCACGTTGAGAACGAATTTCGAACCTTTTTATAAGATGTCTGGACTAAGTTACAACTACCATCTGAAAGGCGAGTGAATTCAAGAAACCCAATGAAAGTGATTATCGCAGTTTTATGACTTCTTTCAAGGGCTGGAATGTTACGATAGGTCCCTTTTCAATCAGAAACCGATGGTGAAGAAACTGGCCACGATAAGGAGTGGCAAATTTCAATGAAAAACATAAATTGAAATTCAACGCTGGGATGTTGTACCATTTCGACTTGCGACTTAATTTGTGTCTCAATTTTCAAGAATCAATTATATTTCGCATAAATAATTACGTGTTTTGTAAGGCAATGTCAACATCTTGATATAAATGTGAGCTGTGTCTGTTTTTTACTTTCCGATAAACTCGACCAAGCTGAGAATGTACTCCATTTTGGAAGTGAAATCGACTGCCATTTTACTCGTAAAAAATGAGACATAAACTAAGTTACAGATAGAGGTAGTACACCATTCTAACCGAGTTTTTGCATTTTTTAGAAAGAGCTTTAGTGATCGGGGTGTGTTTTCTCGAAAGAGCGCTAGGAATGAGTGTTAATTATCGTTTACAAAACAAAAATTCGTAATAAATTTGCTATCGTGGTTAGGAAGTTCCAATTAACCTATTTCAAGTGCCAACGGAACCTGATTCCAAATCTCTGGAATGGCGTGTTAATGGCTGTTTACCATTTCCAATGTTCCAATAGCACCTTTCATCTTGTCTAATTAGCCTAACTGAAACTTCCTAACCAGGGCAGCAAATTTGTTACCAATTTTAATATGTAAATTTTGTGTTTGAGCGAGAACCGTAAACGGCCATTAACACACTTTCACAGAGATTTTGAATCAGGTTCCGTCAGCACCAGGGAGATATTGTTAAATTGCTCATCCAACCAAACCAAACAGAACTAACAAGTATTTAGTTTACTTCGAAATGTCAGTTTAACTTAATTTATACGATTTATTAAAAACATTTTACAGGGTCGTTCGCACCCTATCTGTAACCGTTATAGGGATAATCAAGGTTCTACTGTAAACAACTTAAAAACTAATACTCACAAAATTTTTAAATAAACGATTTGTTATCGCAAATTAATTAGGTTATCAAACACAGGGCCAATAATAAGGTAAATTGATAATAAGTACACTTCACACTAAAAAAGGTGTGAACACAATCCTTTTGAAACATTTTTGAAATTTGGAACAGTTTTCCACTCAAAATTTTTAGTCTGAAATGGAACTATTTAGTTAGATATTTTACTTTACTTTACTGAAGTGAATTTCTTTGCCACTTTGAAATTCGTTTCTGCTCAAAATATTACAATTTGCTTGATTTTTGTTAATTTTATTGCTTTGCCTCTAACTTAAAAGCTTAGGGGGGGGGGGGGGGGGGGAGGGGCAGGACAACCAAACTCTGTTGGATGATGTTGCGTTGATTTCCTCTGTCACTTTCCGAGTTGTTTTGCTTCTACTAGCATCGTTCGTTTCCATGTTACAGCTCGGTCTCTTTTCCATTGTGGGTTCCATTCCAAAGACATTCCTGCTATGTCATTTTTTGACTTCTTCAGTATGTGGCCAATCCATCTCCAATTCTTTCTTATTTCGGTTACAATGTCTGTTTGATTCGATTGACTGAGGAGCGCAACATTTGTCATCTTGTTGGGCCAGAAGGACCTCACTATTCTCCTCAGGCATTTACTTACAAACACCTGAAACTTATTGTTGATTTTAAGTGTAAGCTTCCAGGTTTTGCAGTCATACAGCAACACTGATTTCACTGACACACATTCATAGCATGGTATTGTGGGATAAGACATTATGTCTTCATCTATTCCAATCGCTGTCACTACTGTTCAACCAAGGTACACAAAGTCATTGATCTGGATCGTTTCTATTTCTTCTTGGCGAGGAATATTTCTGCGAGAACGTCACCAACAATACGTACATTTTCGAATTAACAACTGGCGCTAATAACGTGCCTGCGCTGTGTCATTACTAAAATAAAGAATAACAAGGAACCAGTGTTGCTCAATTATGCGTAAAAAATATTTTTTTACATTTTTTACGTAAATAATGTAAATAATGATTAATTACGGTAAAAATTTGTAATAAATGTAAAAAATGTAATTAATTGGCGACATCTGCGTGAAAATACTTAAATTAGTAAAATACTCTTAACTACTTAATTTCAATAGCCAACGAGGATGTAATCAGGAGTGTGTCCTGATGGCGTGATTTTTATTTTTTAATTGTGATCATTTTTATCCGAAAAAGGCGAACTGCCGATCAAAATAAAATTATCCGTTGGGATAAAAAAAAAATATTTAATCCGATCAGCGGGATATTATTTGACACCGATTCAGTTGATAGTTTAGTTTTGAGTACCAGTTGTTAACTCGAAAGTTTGCGTATCGTTGGTGATGTTCTCCGAAATATTCCTTCTATCTCTTCAATTGTGCTTCATCTGTTGATGATTCCAGATTTGACTAGATGCATTCTTTACTGGTGGTATATTTGTATAGTGCGCACATGTTCAGTGTTGCTGCAACCTTTTGGAGGCTGAGCATCTCTTAATCTCTCGGTGTTAAATTTCTTCCGATTGGTTTTGATGCGTTTACAGCGGCAGGCTTAACTTGGGCCTGTGATGCTACCAGTTGGTGGTCACTGTGAATGTATGCAAGCCATATAATGTCTTGTAATGACGCGAGATATTTTGTGTTGGTCAATATCTGATCTATTTGCTTGTTTGTGCTGCCATCAGATAATGTCCATGTGTGTTGTGTATATTTTTGTGAGGAAATTTACTGTCTCCTATGAGTAAGCAAACTTATGATGAAGAAATTTAAGTCGATGAGTCGTTCTTCATTATTATTACGCACAAAGTCTAAAGTTTGTTTACCCATGATGATTGTCAGGTCGGTGTTATCTGTTCCAATTTTTGTATTGAAATATCTGTTTGTGTTATCTTGTCATAATTTTTGTGCGTCCTTGCTATTGTTGATTGTAGGTTATTCATAGAAATATCTTTGGTTGTTTCATTCTCTGTCCACAAAATATTTTTTTATTTGTATTTACTTCTTCATCACAGTTTTTCCATCTCAGTTCACTAAAGCCGAGAACTTCGATGGTTCATTTCTTTCTAATTGTGCTAGCCTTGATTATCCCTTTAAAATTTTGATGTCTTAATTTCCGATTTACGAGGGTTGATATTTGTATTTTGTATTATTTTTCGAAGTATTCGTTTCTGTAACCGTTTTTAATTTGGGGATTACTTCATTCATTAAAACCTGCCAGGGCTGTTGAGTAAGGCAAACTGACATGCCGGGGGGAAGGGTTCGTTCCATTACATTATTCACTTTGTCGTAAGATGGTACCAAGCGGTTATCCAAATTTGCACTGACCCAAGCAATGGTTGCTTTACGTTGGTGATGAAGTTCTATCACTGTTAATCGCCCACAAACAAGTCGATTGCCTCGCTAAAGTTTGTAATTGTAATGTTTGCATTCAACAGAATAAGCTCACCTTTACCACCTACACTGTTATTTAAAAAGTCAAATGTATCGATAATTCAAAGCGGTACATATCAAAGAAGTTGACTTTCCTTTTTATAGAATTTATATGCTTACCAGCTAATCGTTGCCATTAGTGTTTTATTGTCTGTAGTGCATACTCGTGCTCGATATGTTTCAGATTAATATGGTTATCAAGATGATTGATTGACTTTCTTCATGTAAGTACATCGATTTGTATGTATGTCGAAATGAACAAAAGATTGAAAATTTCCCCCAATAAAAGTTTGATTAAACATTCGACACTTAGTAAATCCAATTATTTCTCATACAATTCGATTTTGACTTTCTAATTGCTAAAATAATTTACCACAGAACCAAAAGAACTTTATGTGACCTTCTATAGTGACTATGGATCTAAACACTTTTATTTTTCTAGAAACAGGCAACTTGTCTTATTTAATTTTGGAAAAAATTGATTAATAAACTTGCTCGAAGCTGCGTACATACTTCATATACAGTTGTAGCTGTGTTCATTAAAGATAAATTAGATTATCTTGGCTAGATTAATCTTAAAGAAATATTCAATTCAAACGATGGTAAAGAGTTTTATGATGTTGCGATCAAAATGGTTTCGAAGGCCTTGAGCTTTTGTAAGGTTGTCAACAAACATGTGCTAACGATTCCGTACCATAATTCAAATTATTGCCTTTGGCGGACTGTCACACTTAAAATACGAAAAATTTAAGTTAAACACGAATTTATTGCAGCTAGAAATGCCTAGGTTTGATAGGTAAATTGACGAAAGTAGCAATTTAAATATTTCAGACTTTTTCATCAGTTAAAGTAAGCGGACGTTTTACTACCACTGTCTTAAAAGATTAGAGTCTGAAATATTTATTATTTATTCTTAAAGTTTGCTGGAACCCAAGATGGGCCCATAGTGTAAATCGTGGATTCTAGCTCAAATCACAACTGTTTTCCGTCGCTTTAACAAACTGCAAGAGTTTGAACCAAGGACAGTGAGGGAAGACAACTGATCAATATTTAAAGATCTGTTATCAAGAATCAGGGACCTAACTAACTCCATGGCTGGACAACAGCAAACAAGACACTCGGTAATTGAAGTTTTGTGTTAACCAAAGGTCTATCGATGGGTAAACCACTGAGCACGAATTATCCTAGTTGAATTCCAATAATAGTTGTTCACCTTAGTCTGAACGCAGTTAAAGAAGCCGCGCCCAGAGTGAAATAGTGCAATGGGGGTATTAACAAAATAGTCAGCACATCGAGCATCGAAATCGAGGACATAGCACCTGTAAAAACTTTCACTAAAGCGGGATTCATCTTACTACGAGCTAGGATGTGTTTTAGTTAAGTGATGAGCAGATCATCAGCATTGCCCCGAGCATTAAAGCGAGATTGCTATAGTTTAGCAAGTAAGTCATCTATCGCCGCAAAATCTATGTACAAGAGAGGTGACAAATCTTCTCCCTCAGGACAACCTTTATAGAACCTAACAAAGACTGAAGGACAATCTATCTGTAGTTCTAGGCCATTTTTGGTGTAACTATGTTACTTTTCACTAAAATCTTTCTCTTAAAAGGTAACTCGACCAATAAAATTCTTACATTATCAAATGTCATTATTTACATAATTGAGATTATTCATTAGTAATTGAGTTGTGGTAGATTGGTGCTAGTAACGATAAATATTTTCTCCAAATGCGTAACTTAAACTGTTAAGTGTCCTTCTTTCATGTTGTGCAATTTGACACCATTATCGATGATTCTCTTATACTTTTTACATTTTGATCAGTTCAAACGCAAATATAAACTAATGAGTAATTATAGATGAATTCTTTCTTGCATCGCCATGAGGATTGTTGTTGAGTAATGATTTAAAAGTCTCAGTCAAGTAGCCCACATTTCAGGACTACATCAAGAATTCATAATGGAATCTCGTTTTCATCATACAAACCAAGTTTCATTCCGATCTATGAAATAATTTAATTCAATTCGAATTGCCTATTTTCCAAAACGCATGGGGTTGTTCCGTAAAAATTGCGTATTTTGCAGAACTATACCCGGAACTCATTTTGCAATACTGCTTTTATAAGTTTAATCTCGAAAGTCATTCAATTTGGCTGCCTTCAAGGACCCCAATTCATATTCCGAAATATTTTTCAGTACTCTGGAAAAATCACAAAAGTCTCAAAACAAGAAACAAATCTCAACTAAAAATGATAAATAATTGTAAATACATAAGAAACTCCGTTAAAACATATCAAAGATATCAAATCGTATCAAATTTTACCAAATCATATCTATTTGTATATTTATTTATTACTGGCGCTACGGCCCATGAAGGCATTGATTTATATGATTTGATATGATTTGATATTGTTTGATATGATTTGATATGATTTGATATGATTTGATATGATTTGATATGATTTGATATGATTTGATATGATTTGATATGATTTGATATGATTTGATAGGATTTGATACGGTTTGATATGATTTGATATCATTTGATGTGATTTAATATGATTTGATATGATTTGATATGATTTCATATGGTTTGATATGATTTGATATGATATGATATGATTTGATATGATTTGATATGATTTGATATGATTTGATATCATTTGATATGATTTGATATAATTTGTTTGGTTTCATATTATTTGACATGATTTGATATGATTTGTTACGGCTTGATGCGATTTAATAGGAGTTGATATGATTTGATTTGATATGATTTGATATGATTTGATATGATTTGATATGATTTGATATGATTTGATATGATTTGATATGATTTGATATGATTTGATATGATTTGATATGATTTGATATAATTTGATATGATTTGATATGATTTCATATGGTTTGATATGATTTGATATGATCTGATATGATTTGATATGATTTGATATGATTTTATGTGATTTGATATGATTTGATATTATTTGACATGATTTGATAGGATCTGGTACGGTTTGATACGATTTGATAGGAGTTGATATAATTTGATATTATTTGATATGATTTGATGTGATTTGATATGATTTGATATGGTTTGATATGGTTTGATATGGTTTTATATCGTTTGATATGATTTGATATGGTTTGATATGACTTGAAATAATTTGATGATTTTATTTTATTTAATATTTCGATGGATTTCATATAATTTGGCATGATTTGTTTTGACCGATATGAGTTGTTATGATATTTTATATGCTATTTGATACCACATTTCAATACAAAGTTTGATACGATATTTGTTATGTCATTTGATTTAATTCTTGATTTTATTTTAAATGTAATATTTGATATGATGTTGCTGATACTACAGGGTGGCTGACACTAAGTGTTACCAAAACAAAACGTCACAGAATTTTTATTTTTTGATGAATTTTATTGAATCAAAGTAAAAAATGTTCCCAAATATTTAAATTTTCGAATTTCATTAGCAGTTTTTGATTTGGCAACTCTTAGCCGCGATTATGGCCTTCAAACAGCCAACAAAGCTATTGCATGCAGCACGCAAGTGGCTCTGCGGTATTTTGGCCCATTCTCGGCGAAGCGCTTGCTTGAGATGATCGACACTTTGGTATTTTTTTGTCCCAACCTTGCTCTTCAAAATAGCCCAAACCGAGAAATCTAGCGGATTTGCATCCGGTGAATTTGGTGGCCATTGGGCAGTGGAAATGAACCGCGGAACATTGTTTCTCAGCCAATCTTGATTGACGCGTGCTTTATGACTCGGCGCCGAGCCCTGTTGAAATGTCCAGGCTCTGTGGCCGAAATGTTTTTGTGCCCAAGGCGTCAACGCTCCCTCCAACACATGATCCCGATATATTTGAGCAAGTAAATCCAGTCGTTTTGCTTGTTCACATATTGCTCAATAACGAGCGGTGACACATCGGAGAAAACCAAATTCGGCAAATCGCCACTTTCGTGTAAGCGTAACAACACCTTTGCTCTTTCTACTCTTACTTTTTTTTGAGCATTGGTGAGACCATGCGTTTTATGGAATTTTAAGGCCTTTAGTCCAAGATGATCTTTTAATATGTGCTGCATCCGTTCGAGCGAAATATTCGCCTGACGAGCTATTTTTCTGCCGCTACAGCGTGGACCCACTAAAGTGGTTTTGTACGCTTGTAAACAATGGAAGAAACTGTCATTAGTGTAAATTTGAGCACTCTGTCATCACTGGTTTGACAGCAATGACAGTCTAAGGTTGGTGACACATCGTGTCAGTCACCCGGTATATATGATATGATTTGATTGAAATTTGATGTGCTATTAATAGACAATACTTGATATGATATTTGTATTATAATATTTGATTTAATGCTTGACATGAATTTCGATTTAATATGTCGATGTAACATTTGTTATAATATTTGATATGATGTTGATAGGAGTTTATATGATTTTATTTTATTTGATTTGATAAGATTTGATATGATTTGATACGGTTTTATCTGATTTGACATGATTTGATATTATTTGATATGATTTGAAATGATCTGATATAATTTGATATGATTTGATATGATTTTAAATGATTTGATATGATTTGATATGATTTGATATGATTTGATATGATTTGACATGATTTGATATGATTTGATATGATTTGATATGATTTGGTATGATTTGATTTCATTGGATATGATTTGGTATGATTTGATATAATTTGATATGATTTGATATTATTTGATATGATTTGATAGGGTTTTAATACGGTTTGAAATGATTTAATAGGAGTTGATATTATTTGATATGATTTGATAAGATTTGATACGGTTTGATATAATTTATATGATTTGATAGGAGTTGATATGATTTGATATGGTTTAATGTGATTTGATAGGATTTAATAGGATTTGATACGATTTGATATTATTTGATATGATTTGACATGATTTGATATAATTTGAAATGATTTGAAATGGTTTGATATGATTTGATATGATTTGATATTATTTGACATGATTTGACATGATTTGATATGATTTGACATGATTTGAAATTATTTGATATGATTTGGTATGATTTGATTTCATTGGATTTGATTTGGTATGATTTGATATAATTTGATATGATTTGATATGATTTGATATGATTTGATATGATTTGACATGATTTGAAATTATTTGATATGATTTGGTATGATTTGATTTCATTGGATTTGATTTGGTATGATTTGATATAATTTAATATGATTTGATATGATTTGATATGATTTGATAAGATTTGATACGGTTTGATATAATTTATATGATTTGATAGGAGTTGATATGATTTGATATGGTTTGATGTGATTTTATAGGATTTGATATGATTTGAAATGATTTGATATGATTTAATATGATTTGGTATGATTTGATTTCATTGGATATGATTTGGTATGATTTGATATAATTTGATATGATTTGATATTATTTGATATGATTTGATATGATTTTATATGGTTTTATATGATTTGATAGGATTTGATACGATTTGACTTTATTTGATATTATTTGACATGATTTGACATGATTTGATATGATTTGATATGATTTGATATTACTAAATATTATTTGACATGATTTGATGTGATTTGATATGATTTGACATGATTTGATATGATTTGATATGATTTGATAGGATTTGATACGGTTTGATATGATTTATATGATTTGTTAGGAGTTGATATGATTTGATATGGTTTAACGTGATTTGATAGGATTTTATATAATTTGATAAGATTTGATATGATTTGATATGATTTGATATTATTTGACATGATTTGACATGATTTGATATGGTTTGATATGATTTGATAGGATTTGATACGGTTTGATATGATTTATATGATTTGTTAGGAGTTGATATGATTTGATATGGTTTAACGTGATTTGATAGGATTTTATATAATTTGATAAGATTTGATATGATTTGATATGATTTGATATTATTTGACAAGATTTGACTTGATTTGATATGGTTTAATCAGCCCAATTACTGTAGTTGCATCATTTCATGTGAAGTTACAATAGCCGTATCACGTCATGTAATCGGGTAATAGCTCAAATTTAAAATATTTGCTCAAATTTGACAAATATAAATTGTTTTAATCCATATAAACATTTAAATTGTTTTGAAGTTTGTTTTAGTAAAAATAAGTTAATAACAAAATTTATACAAATTTTTATTTACGGGAAATTGCAACCACAAGTTTACAAAAAATTTTCACTTCGTAAAACCAATTCAACATATCACTTTTAACAAATACAAAAATTCAATAATACAAAATATACTAACGTTTCACGAGCCTCCATTTTTTCTAGTAGTCGTATAAAACGACAATAGGCGTAAGTTGCGACTAAGAGAATAGGAAAATATAAGCGACGTGACTATAGTCAGATAATATGACGCGACGCAACTATGGTAATTTCGGTGAATATGATTTGATATGATTTGATATGATTTGATATGATTTGATATGATTTGATATGATTTGATATGATTTGATATAATTTGATATGATTTGATATGATTTGATATGATTTGACATGATTTGATATGATTTGATATGATTTGATATGATTTGGTATGATTTGATTTCATTGGATATGATTTGGTATGATTTGATATAATTTGATATGATTTGATATTATTTGATATGATTTGATAGGGTTTTAATACGGTTTGAAATGATTTAATAGGAGTTGATATTATTTGATATGATTTGATAAGATTTGATACGGTTTGATATAATTTATATGATTTGATAGGAGTTGATATGATTTGATATGGTTTAATGTGATTTGATAGGATTTAATAGGATTTGATACGATTTGATATTATTTGATATGATTTGACATGATTTGATATAATTTGAAATGATTTGAAATGGTTTGATATGATTTGATATGATTTGATATTATTTGACATGATTTGACATGATTTGATATGATTTGACATGATTTGAAATTATTTGATATGATTTGGTATGATTTGATTTCATTGGATTTGATTTGGTATGATTTGATATAATTTGATATGATTTGATATGATTTGATATGATTTGATATGATTTGACATGATTTGAAATTATTTGATATGATTTGGTATGATTTGATTTCATTGGATTTGATTTGGTATGATTTGATATAATTTAATATGATTTGATATGATTTGATATGATTTGATAAGATTTGATACGGTTTGATATAATTTATATGATTTGATAGGAGTTGATATGATTTGATATGGTTTGATGTGATTTTATAGGATTTGATATGATTTGAAATGATTTGATATGATTTAATATGATTTGGTATGATTTGATTTCATTGGATATGATTTGGTATGATTTGATATAATTTGATATGATTTGATATTATTTGATATGATTTGATATGATTTTATATGGTTTTATATGATTTGATAGGATTTGATACGATTTGACTTTATTTGATATTATTTGACATGATTTGACATGATTTGATATGATTTGATATGATTTGATATTACTAAATATTATTTGACATGATTTGATGTGATTTGATATGATTTGACATGATTTGATATGATTTGATATGATTTGATAGGATTTGATACGGTTTGATATGATTTATATGATTTGTTAGGAGTTGATATGATTTGATATGGTTTAACGTGATTTGATAGGATTTTATATAATTTGATAAGATTTGATATGATTTGATATGATTTGATATTATTTGACATGATTTGACATGATTTGATATGGTTTGATATGATTTGATAGGATTTGATACGGTTTGATATGATTTATATGATTTGTTAGGAGTTGATATGATTTGATATGGTTTAACGTGATTTGATAGGATTTTATATAATTTGATAAGATTTGATATGATTTGATATGATTTGATATTATTTGACAAGATTTGACTTGATTTGATATGGTTTAATCAGCCCAATTACTGTAGTTGCATCATTTCATGTGAAGTTACAATAGCCGTATCACGTCATGTAATCGGGTAATAGCTCAAATTTAAAATATTTGCTCAAATTTGACAAATATAAATTGTTTTAATCCATATAAACATTTAAATTGTTTTGAAGTTTGTTTTAGTAAAAATAAGTTAATAACAAAATTTATACAAATTTTTATTTACGGGAAATTGCAACCACAAGTTTACAAAAAATTTTCACTTCGTAAAACCAATTCAACATATCACTTTTAACAAATACAAAAATTCAATAATACAAAATATACTAACGTTTCACGAGCCTCCATTTTTTCTAGTAGTCGTATAAAACGACAATAGGCGTAAGTTGCGACTAAGAGAATAGGAAAATATAAGCGACGTGACTATAGTCAGATAATATGACGCGACGCAACTATGGTAATTTCGGTGAATATGATTTGATATGATTTGATATGATTTGATATGATTTGATATGATTTGATATGATTTGATATGATTTGATATAATTTGATATGATTTGATATGATTTGATATGATTTGATATTATTTGATATGATTTGATATGATTTCATGTGACTTGATATTGATATGATTTGAAATGATTTGATATGATTTGATATGATTTGAGTTTATTTAATACGGTTTGATATGATTTGATATCATTTAATATTAATTGATATGATTTGATATGATTTGAAATGAATTTATTTTATTTGATATTTCGTTGGATTTCATATGATTTGGTAGAATTTGATTTAACATGGTTTTGTACGATTTGGCATGATTTGTTGTGATATTTGATATGTTATTTGATACCACATTTCGATATAAAGTTTGATACGATATTTGATATGATAATTGATATGATATTTTACATGATATTTTTTATGACATTTGATTGAAATTTGATGTGATATTAATAGATAATATTTGATATGATAACTGATATGATATTTGTATTATGATATTTGATTTAATGCTTGATATGAATTTCGATGGAATATTTGTTATGATATTTGACATGATGTTGTATTTTATTTGATATGACTTTTGATATGGTATTTGATATGAAATTTGAAACGGTATTTGATATGATTTTTTTATGATCCTGAGTTAGAATGATGCAACCTACTTTATACAAGGCGACTCAGAAGTTTGTGTAACGGGAACGTACTCTTTTGAAATTTCGTTAAATGTATTGCCACATTTATATGCTTGGAATTATTACGTCTTATCTCTCAACCTCTAATAATATTATCCAAATCTATTACGTTTTATAAAGTCTACTTTTGAAAACAAAGTTTGACTTTTGCCGTACATGACAGAATTCGAATGTTAATCGATTTGTTGTACAATCGAAGCCCCGTATGTAATTTGACTGTATACTGAAATTGCAATACTTATAATAATCGTGATAACAAATTGTACCAGTTTATTAAATAAAGTAAAAGTTTAATTTTCACGATTTAACCTTTTTCCCAGTCTTGCTTGGTACAAAATAAAAGTTCATTGATTAATTCAAACCGTTTTAACAATAGACAGGAATAAATTATTCATATTTCGTTTTGTTGTAATCGCGACGAGAGATTGACAAATTTTTCTTAAAAATTGAATTTGAAAAGCCATTCAACATAAAAATTGTTTACATTGCTCTGTATGCTATGTGTAGGAGGAATGATTCTGATTTATATGATAAATGCGTTTGCATTATAATCAAATTAATATAGAAAACGAAAATTAAATTAATTTATTTATTACGATAAACGAATTTATTTGTGATCGCATAGCGACAAATTTGCTTGTCAAACAAATTAAATTGGTGTATGAATGGCAGCCGAATGTCGTCATGCACCGCAAATAAAATTTTAAATTATCGCGGGCACGATGACAACACCATTGGATTATGAATTTTATTAAACCGCAAATAATAAAAAAATTAGATTCGATTTAATTTAGATTTGGATTAAACCGAAACCAAAAACCAATTAACCTTTATACGCTGCTTAGGTTTACAATTGAATTCAATTAGTAAACCAACCACTACCATCAACTAACAGTTAGTATATTACATTGTATGTAGACTATTTACGCGATGGCCAAATACTTTAAATTGCATTAAAATTGTCCATATTGAATTTCTATTGTTTTGTTATTAACAATATTGTATTGTACGTCCATCTCAAAAACTAAATAAAGTCACGGCTATTTTGTGTTACCCAAATGGTTTTAAAAAAAAAAATTTATAGCGTACGTAAAGGAATGCAATTGAAAATGCTTACATAATTAGAAAAAAATATAAATTATTTGTCTTTTGATTGTGCAATGACAAAATATGAAAACACCCAACGAGCATGAGCAATATAAATACAAAATGATATTTATCTTAATAAAATTTAATACTGCATGCAATTTATGTAACATAAGACGTACGACCGAGTATCGTGTTTGTTTTGTTTATGTATATTTATGTACAGACTGTATGCATTCCATGAAATATGACGGATTTATATTTATTTGGTCGGAATTTTTAATTGGAATCATAATATTTGCCTCAGTTTAGAGAAGCGATCAATATTTTAGTATTGTATCTCAAATACTGAAAAACCGAGTTTTGGAACATGTTGGGCCATATTGACCTTAGTATCTTAATAGTGATGATTTCCCAGAACGCGCGAGGGATTTTACTGCTTGGTGGGGCCATCTTTGTTCTTATTACTGCATCCTGAATGCCCTCCAGAATTGTATTAATTGTATCGATATTGACTATCATCGCTAACATTTCTATCTTCAACTGATTTCTATCTGTCCTACCGTTTATGTCCTGCATTTCGTAATGGTTTTATTGGCCGCAAATTATGGTGTAACTTTTTCACTTTTTGTTTTATTGGGAGTACAAATTAATTAGGTTCGTTTTCAATTTTAAAAATACATTTATTTTAAAATAAAATGAATGAACAGAATTATTAAAATATTATCCATCGTTGCTGACGACTTTTTTCCATCTCTCAGGCAATTTTCCAACCCCATCTCGGAAAAACGTTTCGTCTTTTGAGGCGATCCAAGTTTGAAGCCAATTTTCAATTTCTTCGAAAGAAGTGAACCGGTGATCTGATACGGTGGGTGCGGTAAAATATCCCACTCGAGCGTTTCCAAATATTTTTTTACGACTTTTGCAACGTGAGGCCGAGCGTTGTCATGCAGATGAATAACTTTATGAAGCCTTTCCTCATATTCCGGTCGTTTTTCTTGTAATGCACGGCTCAAACTAATTAATTGTAATCTATACCGCTCGCTCGTAATGGAATCGCTTCGAACCATAAATGTTCGTCTTTGGTGTTGATGTTGAAGTCGATGACAACGATTGGCCGGGCAAAGTGTAGTATTTTTTCCTCTTGGGGTTATCGTAGAAGATCCACTTCTCGTCACCAGTCACTCTCCGATGTAAAAAAAAATCTTTCTTGTTTGCCTTTGAAGCAGCTGCTCGCAAAAACGGGATCGCCTTTCCACGTCTCTTGGTTTCAATTCATAAGCGACCCGATTGTCTTGCTTTTGAATCATGCCCATAGATTTCAGGCGTTCGGAAACTGTTTGTTGGGTCACCACAATGTACCGGCAAGCTCCTCTTGCGTTTTAGTCGGATCTTCATCGAGCAATGCTTCTAATTCATAGTCAACGAATTTCTCTGGCTATCCCAAGCGAGGCTTATTCGATGTGCTTCAGCTGCATTTTTTTTCCAATTAAACCAAAAAATTAACACAACTCTATCACAAAATCAAACATATTCATCACCGTAAAAACACGTTTTGTATGAAACTCAAAGCAATGCAAACTGAATGTTAACGGCAGATGTCTAATCTGTCTGAAACAACAGAGATTGTCACTATAAAAAATGTATTATAGTCAGAGCCACTTTTCGAAAACGGGCCGAATTAATTTGTATTACCAATATTTTACACTCGCGAGCACCTAAATCGACTTAAGCAACTAAAGTAAATTTCAGCGCTCACAAAAATAATTTTTGATTTGAAAATTAATGTTTTTGTGAATTTTTTTTAAAACGGCTGTACCGATTTTGAAAATTTTTTTGAAAGCCTGATACTTTTACTTTAAAATGACTCCATTTTCATGAAAATTGGTTCAGGTACTTTTTTCAAAAAATTCAAGCAACACAAAAACAATTTTATTGGTTAATACTTAGTATTGCCCTCACTTGCGCCTACAACGGTTCGCATGCGGTTCTCCATTGACCTTATTATGGTTTTGACAAAGACTTGGGGGATCGCACCTCACTCCCCATCCAACACAATCTTAAGGACACTGATGTTAGATGGTACCGGATTTCTAGCTCGAACCCTCCGTTTTAGTTCGTCTCATAAATGACCAGTTGGAGTCATGTCTGAACTGAGGGCTGGCCACTTCATCTTCTCGAGTCCAACCTGATCCGTGAACTGCTGAGTGGTTCAAGCTGTGTGACACCGAGCATTGTCATTCGTCAATATGAAAGCTTTCTCCCTGTCATTCATCAATTTACAATATAACCTGCGTAGAACACTAAATGATCCAAGAGAATGTCTTCGATATATCTTTCAGCGGACAAACCTCCTCTACGGCCTCCACCAGATACGAGATCTATTTTTCCTTCAAGCGATATGCCAGCTCACTGGCTGATGTTCTGCACTAGTCAATGAATAGAACGGAGCCCCATTGCTCGATGCTCCAAGTGATGTGTTCGCGAACAAATTCGAATCGCAAAGATTGGCATGTTGTCAATTTTGGGTCTCTCAAACAGTTCCATCTCGAACTTGTCTTAACTCCTGCTGCACATCGGCGCCCGTGAGTTGTTGATTTCGCAGTGAAGTTAGGACGATAAAGCCATCGTCCCTTTCGTATGTACACCGATACCGGCGTAGCTGACGAGCGACTTCTCGTTGATTGCGTCCTTCTTGCAATAAAGCAACAACGTAGAGATTTTCTACTCTAAAAGTTTGATAAGTGACTGATGGCAAATATCGGTCAACGTCGTATTATACAGGAGATTGCAGCACACCAATTGTGTTCACCGAAACATCACATTTTGCTACGGTTGCTTTAATTTGAAAAGTACTGTTGAGATTTTAATGATAAAAGTGTCCTTGAAAAGACAAAATACTAAGCTGCCAAAAAAAGTTAAGTTACAAAAATCGGTTACGCCATTTTAAAAAAATATGCCTTTTTCTACGCGCGGAGGTTTGTCTTGTAAATTTTTAATTTCTAGCTTTTGAGTGATATTGATTTACAAAAAAATCAATTCGACTTTGCGGCCAGTGAATCGGATTCATGTGTATTTGTGTGTAATGGGAAAAATTGAATGGTTTGATTGCAAACGCGGCCATTGATCGTTTGCGAAGGGAATTAGAGGTCAAAACATTCGAGCCCAAATTTTTCTTGGAGCTTGAACAGTGACCAAATGGATCAATTCATGAAAACCAGCAAGCGTATGCGCAAAATGCATTAACCGTTTTTTCATGGCGGAATGCAATGCAGTGGTAGCTCCATCGGATATTGTACATGATCTTAGCGATTTTGAAGTGGATGGAGAATCCAATGCCAATTATGTTTGGCTATGGAATTATAAGTTGGGGTTCAGAATGCCAAACGTCAGTGGCATTACCGACAACAAAGTCCGAATACTTGGCGGCGGCATATTCGATGTAGGAATTGGTCGGTCTGCGTCGATTATTTTCCGAAATGTTATCATTCAATTTGAACAAACCGATTTTCCTTATTGATAATCAAAGCGCAGCTCATTAAAATCCGGGAGTGTTTTTTTGCAATTTTTTTAAAAAGTAACTTGTAACGTGAGAGTAATGAAATTAGTGAACGCACTCTCTGGTGTAATTTTCTTAAAATTGTGGACCGTGGTTTTAGACCCGGCCGGTATACTGGTAAGAGTCTTGTTGTATTTTTGACAGCAAACAAAAAACCCGCATTTCGTATTGAGCTGAAAGTTGGAAAACTTACGGGGGATTAAGGTTAATTCAAGAATGAGGTCAATGCAAAGATTCTCGAATAGAATCCACTTAGTGTATTTGCCGTTGAAAACTGGATCCATGATTCGATTCAGCTATGTATTCGATACGGCTGTATTTCGACGGCTGTGCGTGCGGCTTCTCGACAGTGGCTAATAATTATTTATTTACGGTTTTGAATTTAGGTATTGCGACTTGTGAGTCGATTCTGGTGTCTTTAGAAAGAAAGAAAGATACTCCTATAAGACACACAAGAATACGCTTATAGGAAAAAAACACAAAACTGCTATAAAAATTTAAATTTTTTTCTTATATCAAATTCCGTTAGGTAAACCAGAATCGGTCTACGGGTAATAATCTTCCGTTTGAGGGCGTTTACCGTATTTTCAATGTCATGTCTCAAAATTCCATGTAACGAGATGACACGTGGTCGACCTGCGCCTGTACGAATTTGTTCTTTACTCCCGGCGTAGTGCTTCTTGCTCTTTCGAGTACCCGTTGTAGCAATGCAAGCATCACGCGAGCATTGAATCGAATTATATTAGCTCTGAATAGCACAGTTTTGGCGTGAATCTTACACACGAAGTGGATTTATCGCAAATCAAAATATATTTATTTGTTGTTTATGTTGATTACCCGTGTCGTGTTGTTGCTCGATCGCAGGTTAAGGTAAGAATTACCTTGACAAGTGGCTAATTGTCCAATGTTGAATTCATAGATGGGCGTTTATGCGTCTTCTTCTAATTTTTATGTGATCGCGTCAACAACTCGTCAATAACGTCGAAAACTTGTCGGCAACGTACAAAATATTTTTTCAAGTAGCTGATGCTGTGTGCCTCACACCGTTTTTTAATTACCGATTATACTTATTAGTTATTGATAGTTCAGTTCGCAGAAAATGTATCTAATATTCAATCCTAAATTGCGTACTAAATGGTTAATGAATATTTCAACAATTAAAATTAAATTTGTTAATTAGAATAAAATTTTAGGGTATTGTGTTTCACGCCATCTATCAATAACTGGTACGAACTAACATTAAATTAGTTTAGTCTGCATTTTAAACAAAAAATAGTATTCGGCACACATTATTAAAGTTTTCAATCTCGAATTCCAGACTAAATACCAATTTTTTCTATACGTAGTCCCATAAACGTCCCGTAGACCAAAATTAAGAATATTCACAGTGCCATCTCTTTAAAAATGGCATAAAATTCGAACCACAAATATTTCGCTAACAGCTATTGACTTTTGGCCAAACTAAAACGAAATATAATGGTATAATGAAAAATATGAAATGGAATTGAACTATAAATAATTACCGGTGTGAAGTTTTCAATATTTATCAAAAGTGTAGCTACACAAATTAACCAAAAACAAAAATGTAGATACACAATTTAACAAAAAGTGTAGAACTACGGGGACAAAAACGGGGAATTTCGGGGACACTACCTTCAATCTTCAAGAGAGTGTCCCTGAAATGCCAGTATACTCAGATTTGTGGTGTCATCTCTAGAATTAAGTGTTAATGGCCCTTAAATACCCACAAGACCCAGAGATATGCCGCAAATCACTAAAGATTGAAGGGAGTATTCCTAAAATGCCAGTATACTCAGATTTGTGGTGTCATCTCTAGAATTTAGTGTTGATGGCCCTTAAACACCCACAAGACCCGGTTTGCATTTCTTATTTTATTATTTCCAATTACACTAAACAAAAAAATCCCCAAAGGTTGCAGTGATATGCCGCGGATTAGATTATATTTAGTGAAAATTATAATAATTTCAACCCTGCCACAATTTGTTTATGTAGTTCTACACTTATTGTTAAATTGTGTATCTACATTTTTGTTTTTTGTTAATTTGTGTAGCTACACTTTTGATAAATGTTGACAACTTCACATCGGTTAAATAGTTTGTTCACTGAACTGGCAAATATTTCTTTCCATCATTATCTAATTTAACAGTACAATAATCACAAAAGTCACAAAATTTTGTCAAATTGATTCTACGACAGCTGCTGTTTTGTCCCTTAAATATGGTGAGCTAAGTATATGTGAACGAGATACATTAGAAATAAGACTTTGCTGATGGAAATAGATGCAAGATTAAATCGGACATAAAGGCCGACTGGATAGTATACGATTTCATGTTCGTCGCTGCCCAAGGCTGCGATGAGGTTGAAGGCACGATGACGATGTTATGGTGAAGGTACTCATTTGAACCAAACGTTTAACAGAGATTGTTGTAAAATTGCGTTCTTTTAAACCCAACGAGAATATAATTTGGTGCCCGGAACAATTGATGGGCGCCGCTTTAGCGGATGTTCATTACTACTCGCGATGTCGTGCTGATTAACCATATATCTCTAGCGTTCCGGAATTTTTTCATTTTATAACAATATAAACGAAATGTCGGTAAAGTTACTCAATGTATTCCTTACTTTTACTTTCGATACCCGGACTTGGCTCGGTGTTGCCAGTTCATATTGGAAGCTTACTAATAGCAATGAAGAAGACTTGGCGAATCCATAATATAAAATAACAATGGAGGCGCTAAATTTTTACCTGGATTACGAAAATATGCGCAGTGTATGCGTGGTCGAAGTCTCGTGGTCTGCCCATGACCATTCGAAAGTAATTGGCATCCCAGGATAAGTACAAAAAATTTAATCAATGCACGGAACGATCACAAAAGTTTTACGATAAATAATATGGGTAGCAGTTTCCAATTTAGTTCTCTGTCCGGTGTTTCTATGGCAGTTGGGAGTTTCTATGGCAGTTGATGAATTTCTTCGTTAAATTTGGTGGGCTAATTAAACATAAGAATTCTAACCAAAACTATGAAAATTTTATCGTTGCTTCGAGGTCAAATGTGAACTTAACGAATAAGACGATATTATATATCGCAAAATCCGGATAAGCTTCATCATACTCACACTCTTTATACTGTTTAATTTCAGTTTGCACATTCTTAACACTATATTCAGGATATTTAAACTTCCAGTGGCAAGATTTCTAAAACACCGTAAGTGGAAATTGAATGTTAATGTTTGTTAAAAATTCTCTAAACTCTTTCTTTTTTTCTAATCCATGCATCTTTTCTGGGGCCGTAGCACTCCTTTCTCTTTCGCGGTTAATTTTCCGCCTTACTTTATGCATTTTCTGCCAACTCGAAGACGTACGGCTATAGGACTGGTTTAAGTTACCATCTGCAAATTGCATAGCTCCATGTCAGCCTATAGTACTGGACATTGAAGATGGTGTGCCATTTGGTCGGTAAACTCTTTCACCTATTCCATATTTTTAGATAGATGTCTCTAGTAAATTAGGGATTTTAAATTAATTTCAATTTTTTAATTTAAAAAAGGACTTGCAATAGTGCGGAACATACATACTTTATAACGTTGAATATAGGCTCAAATTAAAAATATATCAAGTAGTCCTCTTAGTTTAAGTCATCATTTACTAGGTTGTCGACGTAAGAAACGCAAATTTGCTATGTAATCTACATCGCGTAATCTGCTTCGTACATCCCTGGCTTGTATTAATTGGCGTTGCCTGTCGTTGGTGTGTTATAGAATGCTCACCGATAGGTGTCACCTCTAATTCACGTGAACACGTTAGGTGTTGTCTTCAACAGCATACCACTTACCAGAGCTACCGCTTCTATTCAAAACTCGCAAACTATCTTTGCACCTTTCTGAATTTGATTGACGTAATTTTACTCAAAGTGAGGAATCTTTGCGATGAGGGGGTCTTCGATATTGTCCTAGTTCTATAAAATGTTTTGTTTCACTGGCAAATAAACTAACGAATATACTAATTATTTAATTCTACGTATAAATACAGGAATATATAAATCAACAAAATGTTTAGATGCAATTAGCGATGTGACGGAAGATCAATTAGATCATCCGCTGTGAAATTTGCAATACATAATAATTATATAAAATACACATATTACGAAGTATATGAACAATATAATAATTAATTCGTTACTCGAGCTCCAATATCGCGTCGCAAACACAAAGACGTTATAAAGACGAGTACTTGAAAGTTTTCATTTCATTAACGTGTGTGTGTGTGTGTGTGTGTGTGTATCGAAAATGGGTGGAGGAAAATGTATTTTTAATTATAATTTATTGTTCTCTGTCGTCGTTGTCTAAATTTTTCCGGATGCTGGTTTTCTTATATTTTTGTTTGATCTTAGGCTGATTATAATGGGAATCAATTGTTTGTCTTCTATACAACGTATATATGTATATAACATAATGATCTGTTTTTGTGAACACCAAAGATATGACACGATCTCATCTTTTTTAAGTAGGTTGAAGGAAATTGCTGGTAATTTGTCTTATGTGCACGTTATATAAAAAATATGTTGTGGTATTTTCATAACTTTGCTGTCTACTTCAAAGAGCAGTTGGCTCTTTACTGTCCATGCGTAGTTTTAATGTTTATATGTTCGTATGGATAAAAAAAAATTGGCAGTAATTTTATATGTTATGGCTTTATACGTACATACATAATACATACCAATCATAGAATTTAGTCCATAACATATCATAAAGTACATTCATGATTGCCACTCCACGATTTTTGATAACCACGCCGATAGAAAAAAATTTCGGATACTCGTCTCGTATGAAATCAGTGCTAAATGCCATCATCATTGATTTTTTCCAGACAGAAGAATTTTAGCATCTTCTCGTCCTAGTTAATACGAATGAGGTTTGGTATTTTCCTATATCCACTAATCAGTTGATAATCAATCCACTAACAAATCTAATCAACTACATTAGATACGTACACATATACACAGCCGTAAAATAGAATTCATAAAAAATAATAATTTAAAGTCTACGAAGTTATGTTCTTCTTAAAGACATTAAAAAGAAAAGATAAACAGTTGTTTGCTTTTGTTTTTTATCTTGATATGAAACATTATAAACATAAAGACTTATGTTTGAAAAGAATGTTTGTTTAACAATATAAGATTTTTGGTCGTAAATGAAGTTATCAGAGCATTACAAATACGCTTATTGTTTTCAAGACACGTGGACAGAATTCATAAAAAACATACGGCATGACGATCCACTGCCATACCGATTATTCATCAAACTCATATTTTATAACACATCTAGAGCCATGCATGTTATGTTCATTTGCCAAAATACCATACGTTTATACTTTATACAAAACGATACGAAGATGAGAGAAATTTAATTTGTGCTTGGAACACTCCTTTATTATTTTTATTACGTATGGATTGTGTACGCGGACGGCGACACACTTATCTAAATGCAAAAACAAACCAATCGACCGAAAACGATGTGGAAGTTGTCGCAGTATTTACATAAGAAATGTACAAACAATAAAATTAATATTCCATAATCGATTCGATCGTATTTTACTATATGCACAAGAAACACAATGACTTTTTATTTCGTAAAGTAGCTCGTGTAAGCAAATTAATAAGCAACGCTAATCTTATTGGAAACCATAATAACAAACATCTAAACCGAATAACTAATAAACAGTTTTTTTTATTTTAAATATTCCAACGAGAAATTTACTTAAAACAGCACAAGTAGAAAACTTATGAGAAAAATTCTTCCTCATTCCATCGCAAAAAAATTTTCCATTTTCATTTTGTGAGCTCTATAAATAGATTACGAAAAATTAGAAACATATAAATTCTTGTATAGATTTTGAACATTTTGAAATATATATTTTTGCTAAATTTATATCTAGACGTACGAGAAATAATTTTCACTATATTTGCACAATTTTAGTACAGTAAGCGCTATAATTGACATTTCCAGTTGCATTCTTAAACAACCATAGTAAGATTTTGGTGCAATAAGCGTGTTTTTACGAGTTTTCAAGTAAAACACAAAATATCGGTTATTACGAAGTTTGAGTGATATGTATGAATTGAAACGAAAATTTTAAGTTGTACAAATTATTTTGGTTTTTTGAACCTAAACAAAAATAATTGATATT
The DNA here is from genome assembly GCA_963691935.1 of Nephrotoma guestfalica. Classification (NCBI taxonomy): domain Eukaryota; kingdom Metazoa; phylum Arthropoda; class Insecta; order Diptera; family Tipulidae; genus Nephrotoma; species Nephrotoma guestfalica. Next base: position 34,126,229 of record OY829913.1, on the reverse strand, counting down.
AACAACTTTGAGTGTTGTCAACTTTCAAAGTGTTGCTTTAAAGAAATTCCAGTTGCATTTTTAAACAACCATAGTGTGACATTGGTGCAAAAACTCATACTCGAAATTTCGGTTATTACGATGTCTGTATGATATGTATGGGTTTCAGTGAGTTAATTGTTTGTAGCGTAAAATGTCGCTATTATTATGAAATTTGATATGGGTTGAATTAGAAATGCTGTTTTGCACTAAAATGTTTGATTTCGTCTAAAAACTTTGAGTAAAGTATCATATTACCACTCAATTTTTAGTGAGTTATTTTTTTTTGTTTCAAGCCCATTCCGCTAAAGATTGGTTAAATATTGATTCATGAAGCTTCGGTTCATACAAATTATGAATGAAAGGTTAGGTACATAAAATATCGTTGGTGAGTCATTGGCGCAACAAGTACTTTGCTATATATTTTTAATTAAAACCTATAAATCGGTTCTTACGAAGTACGAGTAATATTCAATGTTTAAAACTGAATCTTGAATGCTCTATTTTCACTTTAAACGATCTAAATAAATTATTTCTAAAAACTTTGAGTGAAATATCATAGTACAGTAGGCACTATCATTTAAATTACAGATGCATTTTTAAACGATCCTAGTTAAGAAACTAAAACACAAAATTTCGGTAATTACGAAGTTTGAGTGATATGTATGGTTTGAGCGGAAATTATAAATTGTACAACTTATTTAGATTTTTTGAATCTAAACAAAAATAATTATTATTAATAACTTTGAGTGAAATATCATATTATCACTCAATTTTCAGTGAGTTGCTGGATTGCTAGTGGATCTGCTATGGATTGTTAGTGGATCATTTCTCCGTCAATGAGATCTTCGATTTTGATATTCGTTACTTTCTAATGTTAAAAAACTTTATTAAGTAATTCGAAAAATTGCTCAACTGTTGGAAATTCGAACTCTTAGCTTTGAGGAGCGCAAGCCTGGTTAGTGATTTGCTTACGAAAGCTTGGTTACGCGGATATAGATCAACCACCGGGAGATCGACTATCACCGCTGTTTAAAATGAAACTGTTCATCACTAATCGCTGTACACTTCAGTTACAGCAAAATAAAATAAATAAAAACAATAAATTAACGAAATAATATTTATAAATATTTCCTCGGACAAATCAAAACGTACTTTAACGCTAGTGCCTCAGAATCCTACAAATGTGTGAACAGTATCAAACGATGTGTAATCCAGGCTATACTAAGAAAATTAAACCCCAAAAGTTTTTCAAGGAAAATACTGAAAAAGAAGGAGTGCCAGCAATATCGATCCGTGTCTCATATTTTGGACCCTTTTAGATAAAAATATATACTTAAGTTTTGCGTCATAACACTGAATTTTTCATATATTAACTGCTCTTTCGTTCCCCCACCTGAAGAGGAAGGTGGTGGAATGGAGAAAACCCAATAGATATAACAAGTACCAGGGAAATCAAATACTCCGGGTGGACAAAAACGTACATGTGAAGTTTGGCTTGCTAACAGCGTCCCAGGTACGGATGGATGGGGACTGAAGAGAAGAAGTTAACCTTTTATTAAAATTCCGTATTACTTGCTACAACTACAAGTAGCAAAACCTTGGACACACTATAGGTTTAGGAATTGCCCCTGGTGTAAACCATCGATAGCTTCCACTTTCAATTAACAATGCAAGTGAACAACAAGGCTATCGCGATATGCCACAAACTCTCTTTCCAATCAATAAAACGAGTGTGAAGAATACTTCAAAACCAATTTACGATATAATAGTGGATGGAGACTCATTAAATGTTTTTTTAACCTGAACCGGGATCCAGAATTGATATGAGTACATTAAACTTGTACGCAAATGTTATCCTTTGGTCATATGCAAGAAGTTCCAGAGGAGAATCAAAACTTCGAACTAGAAACGGAAATTCGATCAAACATGCACTCATGATCCGACTATAATCCTAGCTTATCAAGAAAACTGAGAGTTTCAGCCACGAGAGTGGCGAGAGAATGCAAGGGAACCAGCGAAACATTATAACCTTTCCACGATAACATTCGGTATGTCCAGCTCTGCATTCTTAGCCATTAAATGATTACAACAAACAGTATTTGACTATGAAACACAGTTTCCCGATGTCGTAAAAGAAATTTTAACCAAATTCTTGTACATCGACGATTATTTATCTGGAGCGAATACAATGGAAGGGGAAAAATATCTAAAAGATAAATTAAGTTTCATTCAAAAAAGGTGGATTTAGTCTAAGAAAATGGTGGTCAAATGCCATCAAACTATCAGACAACGCAGATGTTGAGAAACAATCATTAGTACCTATGAATGAACCGAATGCAACGATTAAAATATTAGGTCTCCAATGGAATTCTAGGGACGACCAATTCTCTTTTAAATTTACCAATTTAATTTTTTTTTTCACGAAGTGAACCCTAATATCCAATGCTTCTAAGTTATTTTATCCCCTTGATCCAGTATCACCTTCAATAATTATAGCAACAATTATTTATCGAGCTACCTGATGATTTCGGTATCATTTGGATAAGTTAAAAACAGAATTTCTACTATTAGAGCACCTTAAAGGTCGGCAATTCATCAAAAAAGAAGACTTACAGATACATGGATTTAGCGACGCGAACGAAAGATTCAAAGATGACAGCGGAACCGTTCAAATATTAATTCTATAGCATCAAAAACCAAGATCAGACAAATATATTTTTAGCTTTGTGGTGTCCATCTTCTTGCCAAAATAATGACAGAAGTAAAGAAAACGTTGGATGAAAAGGCAACCATTTATACTTGAACGGATTCATCAGTTGTTCTTGCTCGGTTATCTCAATTACCACCATCCAAGCTCATAAAACTCAATCAGTGGTGGCATGAACCCTTTTGGTAGGAGAAATCAAATTATTGGTGGCCAAGTACAAATAAGGAAGTATATTTTATCGATACACTTTGCGAAGTTAGCGGGAAGTGGACGCGCGCCATTATTTTATAATAGAGAGGTTCTTGACCCGAAAACAGCGAAATTTACGAGATCATGCTAAGTAAAACATTTTCATTTTAGCAAAGCGATCCGAATACTTTGTTTTGTGACCAGATTTGTCAAAAATGCAAGAATAGAAAAAGCCACTCGAGGAAAAGCAGCGAACACAGCATATGACGTCAATCGAAATTCGAATATTGGTAAGCAATCGGGAATTAGCTATATGGTAAAAACCATAAACTATCAATATGCCGGTCAGACTGAGCAATTGAAACTACTCTTACGATTTTAAACATCCAATCATTCTACCAAAATCTTGTATTGCCCGAAAACTGACTTTTATCATATTAAATATCTCAATCCAGGCCCATTCCACACATCTCGTCTAATCCGACATAGTGGATTGTGAATGGCAGAGCAACTAAATATAAGTGATGAGGTGCAATATGTTTGCAGTGTTTCAAATGCCGAGCAACCGCCACGAACCAGCTTATGTGAAATTTGCCGACCGTTCGTATTACACCTGCAATACCATTTGTAAACTACGGTATTGATTATGCGGGACGTTATATAGCAGTCTTGGTTTGCATGGTCACGAAGGCTATTAATTTGGAAGCAGTTACCCAATCAACATCAGATGCCTTTATAGCAGCTCTCAAATGGTTTTTAGCGTGAAGAAATTGGTCAAATCTGCACGAAATCTACACAGATAACGGCATCAATATTATAGAATTTTGCGCTCAAATCGCATCACGTAAAAACACATCTCAACCGCGCTACCAGAGACCTACATTTGACATTTGAGGAAATGGCCACTTTGTTGTGCTAAATTGATGTATTCAGCATTGGAAGTTTTTATCATTTCAAATTTGCGCAGAACATTCAAGGGGGATTTTCGAACATTCAAGGGGGAAATTTTGTGATAACAAATCTTAGTAAAAATAATGACGGGAAGGAGTCTGTCAAGGAACAGGGAGTGCATCCAGATGAATTTATTAAAAAATTTGTAATTGAAAATTGTGGGCGATTTTTGTGGGCGAGACAATTTCATTATACATTTTTTACATTTTTTGAGAGTGATCTATTAATTCTGTACCTACCTTGTTTCCATCCCAAAATTGAAAAATAAACTTTTTCTATCCTTCCCACTTGGTCCTACAGTACTTGGTCCTACAGTAAATCAATCAATTCAAACCGAACCCAGATTTCAAATTTTACTTTGTCACCCTTATCTATGTCATTGGCAATAAATTTTTGCACAGACCACTCATTCTGTAACGAAATGACCATTTCGTTCTGGCATTTTACAAATATAATTCTGATTCGATTAAATCAATTTTAGCATATCGATTTTCTTGTTATATTGGAGCACTCATCTCCACTATCTGTATGGTTGTATATAGTCGTAATATGGTCGCGTATAAATTAGCATTTTAAATCGAATTTGTCGCCATTCGACGTCGCGCCAGATGAGCATTACAAAATTAACTGTCGATATACTGAACTCGTATACAATTAGTATGTGCAATGATCTATTTTCGATCAATCAATACCAGATATACAAACACACTTCTTTTTGGCACGATTTAGCTCGTCAATTCATTACCCAACCGTGGCGTATTACAATTTCTTATAATAAGTTATGTGCATGTACATTACACGCGTTAAGTAATCGACTATCTTTAGAATTTTATGTTTTCTAACAAACTGTCACTTTGCGATGGGTTGTGTTGTCATCTGTTCTTTGTGCTTTATATACCGCATACATATCGAAATTGTTTTTTATGTTTTATTTATAAATATTTATGTACATACGAAATCATCAACACAAAATAGAAAATGTATATGCTGTACAATGCAGTACAGATTAATTATTTAGATTTAACATATGCGTGAATTCCAAAATTTCGTAATCATGAAAAATTTGGTTAAATACGATATCTTTAAATCTCTATCGGTCAAGACATTGTCCGAAAACGCCATTCCCTCTCTGGGTCACGAAAATCAGCTGCCGGAAGCTTACAGATCCATTAATCGATTTGATTATTTTATGTCTGAGCGGAAGATGACTCTCGACCTTTAGCAACATTTTATAAATCGGTTTCTTTAAATTTAAGACAATATGAATTCAATTAAATTAAATTTAATTCGAGTTTATTGTCTCGAGTGTCAACTGGTATGTGAACCATGAACATTATATAAAATTTCTTAGAAGGTGACACACACAGCTGTTTCAATTTCAAATAATGTATGTTGGTGTGTGCTGTGTGGTGTATTACGCTATTTGCGATTTTCTTATACATAAAATGTATGAATATTGAATTTGATAAGGGCGTGTGCTCTATGCACGTTACTACATACATACTTTGAAAGTTAAACTAACTAAATTATGCATAATTTTCCAGTTCACTTGAATTTTTGTACAAACTAAAACGGGTTTTGCGTAATTGGCGCGTTATTTTAATTATATGTAGATATCGATTACTATTATATCGGTATTACAAAAGCAGCTGCTAATTAAATTTAATTGTTCCATTTTCTTTATTTTCAGGTAAGTGTTCGACAATCGACACCAACAATGAGTGTGCATTTGTAAGTACATTCGTTTGGTACCAGGGATGGGCGAGGTGGATTACACAATGTAATCTACGCGGTTATCTACACGTAGTCTATTTCGTAGACTACATTGCGATTTTTTTCGTCGCTGACATCGACAATGTAGACAACGTCGACAACTTAGGAAGTGATATTAAAAACTCACATTTCTCGTTATTTTAGTTAGCCGGTCTGATAAAGTTGCTCTCTAGCTATTAGGTAAATATAGTTATCCTATCTAGATACGAATTACGAGTAAGTTTACATTTCGATACTAAATCATATAAATTATTCGTTAGTATATGAACCTATAATGATAAAATCACATTAAGGGGTAAATAAGAGTACATAAAGAAATCCTTAAATGATCTCGATTAGTTAGAAACCATTTCGCTGAAAGGTCTGAAGGAGATAATCACATTCAAATATTGAATTAGACGCGAAGGCTAGTAATTTGGTCTAAACAATCTCCAAATTTAGAAACTTTCCGTTAGCATTGATATTGTCGGAATAAGGAGTCATCCTAAAACATCTGCTCTAACCAAAGTTTTATGTTTAAGAGGTTAAAGAGGTTAATTTTGGCTTCTAGCATTTTAAAAGCAGTTCTTAGATTTAACGTCAAATTAAAATTTCTCGAAAAATTCAAAACAACGAACAACTTTACGAGACGGAAGTTTTTTCAATCAAAATCCTAAATTGCGATAGACGAGTGATAATTTTCAGATACAGAGCCGGTTATTGCTCTAAACCAAATATTTATATAATTTTCAATCCAGATAGCTAAAATGTTTGCAGCAGTTGTAACAGCGGTAATTCGAAGACTAATTTAATGTCTCAGAAAAGGTGATATTCCATTACAACAGTTGATTTATGATTTGTCCTTAAATTAATCACTCCAAGCTGAACCGCTTATAACCAGCGGGAGTTTGAACTATACGTTTGGTTTTGAAACTAAAAAATGTGTAAACATTATCATAATTACAGTTGAATTGAGTGTTCAAAGCGATCTTATAGGATTTACTTAACGCCACTTTTTTCAAGTTAAAAGTTCCAGGAGTAAATATAATAATTGCTGAGGTTACGATAAGATATTTAACATAAAATAATAAGATAGTTTAATTACCAAACGAGCAATGCAGGCCTATAACAGCACGAACCTCCAATTAAAAGTATGCAGTGATTCCTCAAGTAAAATTCAGTGTTACAGTTTGCACACTTTCAATGCTAGGGGTAATCAACAGTCAAAATTCAAATGCTTGTCAAAGAAAAAATGGCGGGTAATCCAAAATTCCGATAGATTCAAAAAAATTAACATAAACATGGCCGAGAATATTAATATTGTGTTAACTTTCGGCTCCGGAATCTCTGGTGTGCAACAATACATTAATTAAAATTGCGAATGCGTTAATTAAATGGGAATTGCGAATGCATTAATTAAAAATGCGAAATAGAATTTATTTTGATGTGGATCCTATCAGGCTTAAATTAATTTGCCTTGAAATTCGCTTATACTCGTAAAGTTGCTGAAATATTGGTGGAGAAAGTAGCGGTTCAGATATATTTTGAGGCTGGATTCAATATTCTGTTCCTCAATAATTCAGTCTTGTTGAGTTTCTGGCAATATTGTCCCTAACAAATATATATATTAACAGATTATTTGCTTTGCGCGCCATCTCTTATCAATTAGGCAAACTTATCGTGATGGAAGATTTCTATCAATCACCACAGGTCACAATTTTGATATTTTTATTTTATTTATTTTTCTACAGTGTTTAAATAATTTTGCCAATGAAAGTTTGAATATCATGAATATTGTGTCAAAATGTGCAAACGGATATTTTAAAATATGTAGTGTATCCAATCTGTTCGTGCTAAGTAAAACTACCACATCACATCATGCTGACCAATTTGACAACATTTAAAAAAAAAAATGTAAAATACCTAATTTCAAACTTCATCGATATTGAAATATTGAGAACTCGCATCTTGTTTTTTCCATGTCAGCGAGTTGTGATGCAGAAATGTACAGAGCAGAACAGATTAGCAAGGTTGGAGCTACACATGCAAGATGTTGTTGTGGCCACCCCTGTAAGTTCACCAAGAAACTATCTTTTTTTGCTCAACTTAGACAAGTTTTACTGTATATTTTCCAGTAATATTAATTTGCATTAACTAAAATCTCCGGCAACAGGATCAATGAATTATCAATGAGTAATTGACGTTGTCGACGAGTAGTCGACGTTGTCGACACGAACACGTAAAAATTAGTAAATGACGCGTAAACGCCCATCTCTGTTTGGTGCTGTTTAGTGACGATTTGAATCAAAAGTGTTTTGCAGTATAGGTACGTTAAATCTGGTAATTGACTGGTAATTACGCAATGCACAGTTGTGTGAGTTCAAAAAATAAAGGAGTGAGTATGTTATGGCCTACACTCGACTTTCTTTTACCATGCATGTGTATATTGATCTCGTATGCAGCACACCTGATCTCTAAATTCAATTAAAATCCTGAAAAGCAACAAGATCATACATGATCCTAATGCAGCACATGTAGCACAATCCAAGGTACTAGCATGTTTTACAAATTAAGTAAAACATATTGGCATAGCTCAACCCCCAAAAAACTACCCCTAAGGAGTGCAATTTTAAAAACAATATTTTTCGTCACACCACGCCTTTTGCATTTCTGTGAATTTTTGTTGTATAGTGCTGGGGTGGCACTGTAATTATTTTATAAACTAATTACAATAATATGGCTTAATTAAACCCCTAGGAAGCTACCCCAAATGGGGGCAACCGCTTGAAATCATTGTATCGCACTGGGGGTGATACTAGAAGTTTTTACAAAATAAATTGCAATACATTGGAAAAGTTCAATTTCCAAAATTTTCCTCTAAAGAATGAAGTTCTTTAAAACAATATTTCTCTGTATAGTTCATACCACTTAAACAGGTACCCATGCATTTATTACAACAGCCTACACCTACAAAAATCGATCAAAATGCATCGAACTTCTTTCCTATGCAAGAAATAGGTGCCCAATAATTTCTTACAATAGCCCACACCCACAAAAATCGAAGTATTTCTTGCACAGGAAGGTAATTCGATACATTATGACCACTTTTATGGGTGTGGACTCAAGTAATAAATTCAGGGGTACCTATTTAGGAGGTATGAGCTATACAGAGAAATATTGTTCTAAAGAGCTTCACTTCTTAGGGGCAGATTTTGACAATTGAACTATTCCAATATACAGTAAAATCAGTTATTGCATTAAACCACGTAGAAGCGGTTCCAGATGCTCCGGGGAATCCATCCCAATCATATTATATTGGCTGGCCCATAGTTACCAGAGCAATTACGGGAGATGTCGAAAATATGTTCCATCAAGTGGAGGTAGACCCACGGCATTGAAGATGGCATGCGGTCCATATTGCATTGTGTCGTACATTACGACAATGCACAGTTGACAATCACGGAGTAACCAATGACGCCAGTCGGGCATCTGCAGCATCGATTCTCCCAACGAAGCGATTTGATTGATATTGATTCCAAATTACAACGAGGCAATCTGGTAAGGAAATGGATTTGAAATGTTGCGGAAACATTCGCAGCGATTGTCGGTTCACAATAATTATAGTTTACTTAATAATTAGCTTGAACCACAGTACTCGTTCTTCATTGGAAACCAACTACCGGTAATTTATATTACAAAATCAGGGTAGATGAATCAGATGCCATACCTACTAAATGCTTCATACTTAGTAATATAGCTAGACTATACGATCCTACTGGAATGATGGCTCCAGTAATAGTATAATAGTATCTGCTAAAATATTCATACAGTTTTTATGAAAAGCGAGTCTGGATAGGAATACGCAATTCCCGGCTGAACTACGAACTTACTGGTTAACGTTTCACAATGCCCTAGAACAACTGACACATATTCGTGTAGCACGCTGGCTTGGTATGAATTATAACCCAAGGTGCAAGGATCACCTTCATAGATTCTGTGATGCGAGTAAAAGGCTTATATAGGCTAAAGGACCGGTTTAAAGAAATTATCCGGTTAATCGGGAAGCTTTACTAAAATCAAGAAGGGATAAAATAACTCATTTTTCAAAGTTGAGATCGCTGAAAAAATCATCAAGTAGTTTGACGACGAATAATTTTTTCGAAAGCTTTTTACAGGTCTGGAAGAATATTTATTGGTCGAAAATCAGACCTAGTTTTTAAATGACTGGTTATATTTTAAGAAATAATTCGTGACTGTTTAGTTAAAGCCATCATAACTTGAAAGAAATGGAATAGTTAAGATGGTAATGAAAAATAAAAAATCGATCATAAAGAGCCTGAACCAACAATTCTATTGATCGCACCAACATTAATTCTTAGATATGTGTGTACGTATGTGTGCCCACTAAATCTCTGTTGGTTGTCTCATAAATTGGGAGATCCCAATGGTTGTTGACTGAAATTCGTTCACCGGAAGTGGCAGCCACCATAGGAAATTTTCCAAATAACAAATTAACCGATTCAGAGCTTTTATTCACAGAACCCTCTAGTTTATGTCGAATACTATTGCAGTTTCCACTGTCCTAAACACTTTTTACTCACCTATCACTAACTAAAAAACGCAGCCCAGCCTGTCTTGGGTTGGCCCACGATAAGATTTATACAGAGGGCCTTGTATTCTCACATTTGTTGGCCGTTGATGAATTTTATGTAAAACTACAAAATTCCGAATTCGTTATCTAACTGGCATGTTCATGGCCTTATTTTAACTATTCTAGCGTTTTTTTTTTTCAATCTTTTCTGGGGCCGAAGCACTCCTAACTCTTTCGCAGTTCACTTATTTACGTCCTTTTACCTTACGCAGTTCTGCCAAATCGAGGACGTACGGATATAGGTCCGATTTGTTACCATCTGCACATTGCATTGCTCCATGCCAGCCAATACTCGCATGGAAGATGGGTCGGCCCATGAGTTCTGCACTCCGACAGGGGATCATAGATGTGTTCCTTCTCATCACAAATCGTAATTTGATGATGAAAATTCCTTTTGCATCCTGCCCCTATCGGGATTCGAACCCGGTACCTCCCGATCCAAACGCCAAAGCTTTAACCACTGTGCCATTTGGTCGGTATTCTAGCGTTATATTCAGTTTCAGCACTATTCAGGTTCAGCACCAGCTCAGGTTCAGCACTATTATTTTGGCACGTAATTTTCATCTTGAGCACGATTTAAAGTTCGTTGCGACTATACGATATTTTGACAATGGCGACCCTTGACAAATTTTTGGGGTTGAAATGTTGCTTTTTATCGTTTATAAATTATTGAAGGAAGGTGGGATCGCTAGAACCTTATCCACGGACTCACCATTTATGTTGATCGATCCTGAATCCGGCGCAGTTTGCTCTTGTAAAAATGGCAAAGATGCCACTAGGATGCTTATTTCATGTATATTAAGGCTGAACTCTTTTATCTGGCGCAACGCTTAATATTTAATCAGAGTACTTAACATTAATTTAGTTAAATATGTTGTTAATTTTAAAATAACCAACTGAGAAATTTATTCAGATTTTAACTGGATATAGTCCACTTCCCATATGAGACGTATTAGTTAATGGCTCTGTGATGTAGTGTCAAAAAGTACTGATATCTAGAGTGAGAATTAACTGGCTACGAGTGGTCCTTATATTTTGGTTCCTGGTCTTCTCTGAGATCCTAGTATTGTGTTAAGAACATAGCACTGACCAACCAGAATTTGTCGAAAAACGGATGGAACAATTTTAAGATTGTTGTAGATTCCAGATTTCCTCTGCAGTGCGGTATTGACGGGATTATGTGTTTGGCCAGTGGATTTCATATTTTTTTCTTACGTTTTCCACTCTATAATGATCTCTTCCAATCCTAATGATCTACTTGTTTAATTTGAAACACAGTAAATGAGCGTTTTAGCACCAAATAATATTTGCTTAATTCAGGACACGAAAACAGAGCGTTGATTTTTTTGCCTAATAGTTTCAAAGCCTTAAATTGACGCTGTAATTATTACTCTTTTTGTTCGATGATTTGAATCGTTACATCGAGCTGATTGTCGTTTCTGAAACCTACCGTCGACTTACGAACTCCCCTCTATTGGAAGAACGATTAGCTTTTGTAAATTGGCGTAAGAAGCAAAATATTTTCGTGCAGCAAATGCACGTCACTCTTTACGGAGGAGTTCTGATACTAATAGTAAGCGTACTGTTATGTTAAATTTTCTGGACTTGAAATCATTGAATGCCTTTACGGAATTAAACTACATACTTAACCTTTTTTTTGTTTTAGTCCAAGCAATCTTTTCTGGGACCGAAGCACTCCCTGCTCTTTCGCGGTTGATTTTCCCGTCTTACTTGACGCAATTCCAAATCGAAGACGTACGGCTTATAGGACCGATTTAAGTTACCATCTGCACATTGCATAGCTTCATGCCAGCCTATAGTACTGGACATGGAATATGGGTCGGCCCATGAGTTTTTCACGCCGATAGGGGGTCGTAGTTGTGTTCCTTTTAATCACAGATCGTAATCTGTTGAATAAAATTTCCTATTGCATCCTGCCCCTATCGGGATTCGAACCCGTACCTCCCGATCCAAACGTCAAAGCTTAACCTTTAAGATCCAAATAGATTCTGGCGAAATTTGTTGTAAGTCTGTTAATCGGAATTGGCAGCTTCAATGGGAGCTTTCTCAATTTTTGCTATGATGGTGAAAACTTAAGCATTTACAAAAACGATAAAAAATTAAAAGATTTAAATAAATTTAAAGATAAAATTTTCAACCAACAAGGTATGATACTCGTATATGACCCTAACATAGCTCAACCCTAATAAAACTACCCCTAAGGGGTGCAATTATTCAAAAACCATATTTTTCGTTACAACATGCTTATCGATCGGGGTAGCCGACGTTGAGTTGTTCAAGGAGATACTGATGACATATTCAATGCTCGTTTCTCGATGAAATTCTGTATTTCGTCCACATCTAAAATACTCATTTCCCATTGATTATCCATTGCCTTTGGCAGCTTTCTCAATATAATAGGACAGGTGATCGCATCTCATTTACCAGTTGGCAACTTCATGACGATAACCCGTATAAACACCTCTTATCATCGGAAGATTCTCACTTTTTACATATTACCGGAGCTTGTCTAGTTTGTATGTTGGTTCCAAATCTGTCCGATCATGTACGAGCGTCTCTCTGGTCGTCCATCGCGTCGATTTTCTCAAATTCAATTCTCCCATCTCTATTGCAAGGGTCCAGAGTACACTCGTCACAGGAGGCACCATAATGTATAATATTTAACAGAGGTATTATACTTGGAAATAATGCGCAATGTCTTTTTCAACTCTCCTCGCTCTCATTACATATAAAGGGTTTTCCAATTTGATATTAAAAAGAGGAAGGTATGCCATTAACATTTGAAAACAATATCAGCCAAATGGCCGCCACGGCTACGCTTGCAGCACCATATCCTTTTCATGAAATCTTCCATGACCAATTCGTACATTTGCGGCTGTATGTTCTCGATAACTTCACGAATTTTATCTTTAAGGTCTTGAATCGATTGTTGAGCATTGGCATAGACCTTATCTTTCACGTGGCCTCAAAAAAGTCTAAAGGTGTTAAATCACAAGATCTCTGTGACCAATTGTGATCACCTCTTCGAGAAATAACACGGTCAGGAAACTTTTCTTGCGAAATTGCGATTGTTTCGTTGCTTGTGTGGCACGGAGCGCCGTCTTGCTGAAAATAAACGTCATCCACATCAATATCTTCCAATTCCGGCCATAAAAAATCATCATTCATCATAGCTCGGTAGCGCAATTTATTCACCGTAACAGTTGCACCAGCCTCATTTTCGATTAAGTAAGATCCAGTCACACTGTCAGCCCTAAAACCGCACCAAACAGTGACACGTTGAGGATGGAGAGGCTTTTCAACAATCATTCTTGGATTTTCTAAGCCCCAAATGTGACAATTCTGCTTATTAACGTAGCCTCCAAGGTGAAAATGGGCCTCATTACTGAAGATGATTTTCGATGAAAATCCGAATCATTTTAATGCATTTGAAGGGCCCAATTAGCGAAGATACGACGTTTATGGTGATCGATCGGCTTGAGTTCTTGTGTTAACAGCTCTTTAAAAGCCGTAAGACCTCAGTTTTTATGCAGAATACGGTGTAATGTCGTTTGTGGAATGTCTTGAGTGACGCACACGGTTTCGATTCTTCACATCACTAACTTGTCTCAACAGCTCAAATTTTTCCACCAGTTTCACTATTGCCAGCCGAGAAGGTGCTTCGCGACAACCCACGAAGTGCTTGTTTTGCGAACTATGACTGCAAAATTTTCACCATTTTTGTAGTGAATTTTAACAATTTCAATGCTTTGTTGAAGCGTGTATTACACCATTTTTAGTAATGGCATAGTTTTTACTTGTCAAATGTCAAAAGATGACAGATTCAAAATCGACAGCTGCCCATATAGCAGGCTATTCAAAATGAAAATTGGAAAACCCTTTAAAATAAATAGAAACTTAAAGTTGACCGGCACATGTAAAAATTGGTGTTGTCGTATTAATGTTCAAACCTGTCAACAGATGGCGTTGTTGATCTCAAAAGTATCGTTTCTCGATTACAGGTAAAATAGATATCAGATGGTTATGATGGCAACAAATTCATTAAACTCTGCTAAGTACAAGACCTCACAAGGATTCTCACGATTAATACAGGGTGGCGTGTTGATGAACAATGATTCGCCTTATAAAAAATTAGTCTTAAATTGGAAATAAGAAATTGTTTATATATTTTCTATTAATTTTTTACAATGAACCTCATTAACATTTTATGCAATGATTTTGTAATTTTGCACAATATTATACAGTCTAGTTGTCACAGGTGTCAGACCAAGAAAACCCAACCACCATATAGCATTTCCGTATTGTGTACAAGTACTTCCATAAACAAACAACAAATTTTGTAACATCGTGGTTATTTATAGAGTTACACAATCGTCCATCACCGTCGCTTACAAAATAAATGTTGGGAAATTGTGATTAGAATGGTTAAAAGCGAGCTAAAATGATTTTGTATATGAACTCTTTTGTTACGGAAGCGTGTCACCCGGAATATTAAACAACTTTGCGTAAGGAAATAAGAAAAAAAATTAAGTAAAGACGCTTAAAACACATTAATATTTAATTATTATGTCTTCTTGCGTTTTAATTGTTATTTAATTTCAATAACATTACGACTCAATGACTAAAGTCGGGTTTGTCAGTTTACCGCCGCTTACACCTTATTTGGTTGCGTAATCATTTTACGAAATAACTTAATCGTTTATGTAAATCGAACGTTCTTGAATCGTGTGAACTTATCAAACGTAAATGTATACGTTATCAAACGTCCAAGTACGCAGCAACTTTGTTAAATTAAATTTAATTATGAGAATTAATTTAGATATTTTAAATTCAAATTTTGCAACCATGGCAAAATATAGTCCGTGAGTCATAAATTCAATGTCTGTCGATTTTCATTGTGTATGCTTTTCTATTATATAAATTTGTAATTTTGCAAAATTATAAATAAATAATAATTTACGTAACAAATTAATTGTTTATTCCAATATTTGCATAAATAATAGAAAAATGAAAATAGTTTTTTTTACAGTGCGCGGTGCCCTAAGTTGTTGAGTATACAAACGACAAGATAATTTAGGACAGGAAGTAGAAGATTTTTATCCAAATGAAAATTATGTGAATTCTCGGCCTTAATGTACTCAAAAACTCATTAATTTGTAATGTAACCATATAAATTTTAAAATTATTCATTGTGAGTGGTGTCGTCTTAAAATCCATTACGAAGTTTATAAATAGCACAAACACGATGTGGAATAATAATGTCATTGCTGTAAGTAAAATATCACACAAAACTTGTCATCAGTTCGGCATGATTCATTATTAGTACGAGCGATATTCTAATTTTAAAGCGACGCATACACAAATATTTGAGTCCAGCTCAAGTAACTTACAACGAAATATATAGCTGTCGACCTACCTACCTTAACAACATTTATAAGTGGAATTGTTTTGTTAACAAGTCGCATATACGAAATATGTTTTTATATAGGTAGAGATGCTGCTGCTGCTACTGCCGCCGCTATTCTATTATATTCCCTCAAGCAAATATAATTCACTTTGTACAATAGAGCTAAACAATTTAAATCCGGTCAATTTAATTTAGAGAGATAATCATCGGATGAATAGATAACTGATTAAATGAAAAAAAAATTTAATATAAATGGGTTTTGTTAGAAAGTATACAAGATTAGCAAGAATTTATAAAATAGATAATAAAAATAATAAATTGATTGGCTAAATAATGTACGGAGAACAATTGTACCAGGCATTCTTAATTAAAACAGATAATGATCAAGGTTGCTTGATACTAGTACGTGTTTTACGCGCAGGTAATAATTTCAGGTCATGCATTTTGCTATGAACTCTATCTTAAAGTGACCACCCGATTCCGAAGAAAACTCAATCTTCGATTTTGAGGTCCTGAGACCCGCTAAATTTATTAGGGCATAATTCATTAACGGGCGAAGCAACTCGATAAAATTTAGTATGGCCAATTTCTGTTACATTACATACATCATAGTGATTCAGTCAAATTTAATAGACATAAACGGCAGACTAAATTCGTTGCTGTCAAAATAAAAACTTGTAGGTTTTTTAAAACTATCCGCTAGACAGTCGATAAATTTTATTAAAAAAAGATAAAAGTGTTTTATTAAGATAATAGTGAAGTATTTCCTAAACTTTCCTAAAAATTTAAATCCGCCATTATTGTTTCAATGTATGCGCAAAACTTCGTATAAACGAGTGAATTATAAATTATATGAAAAAATGCAAATAAGTACGGTGATGAAGTACTTGTAAAGAGGTCAATTTGCATATCGAAGTGTTTTTCCGAGCAATTTTCCCAATTCCAGAAACACCGCTACCAAATACTAACCGCACTTTTGAGTTGTTCTGGGTCAAAACTAACAGACAAATGCCATTCCACTGAAAAATCTAGGGGTCCCGAGTGTTTTAGGACATAAAATTTGTAAAGAGGTCAATTTGCACATCATATGGTTTTTCCGAGCAATTTTACCAATTCCAGAAACACCGCTACCAAATACTCAGCGCACTTTTGAGTTGTTCTGGATCAAAGCTAACAGATAAACACCATTCCATTGAAAAATCTAGGGGCCCCGGGTGTTTTATTACATAAAATTTGTAAAGCGGTCAATTTGCATATCGTTAGGTTTTTCCGAGCAATTTTACCAATTCCAGAAACACCGCTACCAAATACTCAGCGCTTTTTTGAGTTGTTATAGCGGTGTTTCTGGAATTGGGAAAATTGTTCGGAAAACCCTACGATATGCAAATTTACCTCTTTACAAATTTTATTTCCTAAAATACTCGGGTCCCCTAGATTTTTCAATGGAATGGTGTATGTCTGTTAGTTTTGATCCAAAACAACTCAAAAGTGTGCTTAGTATTTGGTAGCGGTGTTTCTGGAATTGGGAAAATTGCTCGGAAAAACCCTACGATATGCAAAATGACCTTTTTACAAATTTTATTTCCTACAACACTCGGCGAATGGCGTTTATCCGTTAGTTTTGACCCAGAACAACTAAAAATCGCTTAGTATTTGGTAGCGGTGTTTCTGGAATTGGGAAAATGGCTCGGGAAAACCCTACGATATGCAAATTGACCTCTTTACACATTTTATTTCTTACAACACCCGGGACCTCAGATTTTTCAATGGAATGGTGTTTATCCGTTAGTTTTGATCCAGAACAATTCAAAAGTGCGCTTAGTATTTGGTAGCGGTGTTTCTGGAATTGGTAAAATTGCTCGGAAAATCCCAACGATATGCAAATTGACCTCTTTACAAGTACTTAGTCACCTTACTTCTTTGCATTTTTCATATAATTTATAATTTACTCGTTTATACGAAGTTTTACGCATACATTGAAATAAAAATGGCGGATGTTAATTTTTAGGAAAGTTTAGGAAATAGTACCTACGAATTTTATTAAGCCATTTTTACAACAAGGCTTAGAGCTAATATTACCTTTGAACCTATTTTACATAATTGTTTGAGAATGGTAAAACCAATTTATAGAACACTTTATTGATCTTTCATTGTTGTATAAACTAAAATGGGGTAAGCTAACATAAGCTTTGCAATTATGGTTGGTTATCGTCCTCGCTTCAGTCATGTAGACGTGAACCGTTACTGTGTATGTTACAGTATAAACAAGACAGTACTCTCCGCAGACAATACTTCGAGCCATAACCACTAGTACGTACAATACCCCTCCCTAGCTGTTACTCTCACTCGTTACATTTGGCCATTTACACCTAATGTGTCCACCCTCTTCCCTACATTCCCCAGGTCATTAAATCCTACCATTATCCCCACCCCCGGTCATTTAATCCTCCTCATTACCCCTCCTCATTACCCCTCCGTCATTATTTATTTATTTACAAACATTTTGAGAACTACACACTACATCTTGAACATATAAGCTCATTTATAATGGAATGCGTGGTTCAAATGATATCCAAATTTCAGGTCCTTTACTTGGTATAGATGAGATGTATGCTTAACTGTTAAAATCACCGAATCGTTCACTAAGAAGTTCCTTCACAATGAGAGCTCCAATACATACTCGTACATTTAACCATTTAACGTCACTGCCTGGATTGTTTTCGACTAATTTTAGTTTTTAATTTTATTTTTAGTCTCCAATTTTTTATAGCAAAAATCCCGAACAATTATTGTACAGACTTAGTAGAATTGTAATTAAAAATTAAATCAAATTCCAAAAAATAATTTTTTTAATTTAAAATACAAAGAAAAACCAAGACATTTTATTGACATGAAAGAC
Source organism: Nephrotoma guestfalica (assembly GCA_963691935.1). Lineage (NCBI taxonomy): Eukaryota > Metazoa > Arthropoda > Insecta > Diptera > Tipulidae > Nephrotoma > Nephrotoma guestfalica. Next base: position 34,107,631 of record OY829913.1, on the reverse strand, counting down.
AAAGGCTATATCATTACTCTCCCGATAGACTCGGATAATAGATATATCGGAAACAATCTTTGAACATATTCATCACATATTATTTATCGCACTCCACTGTCGCTTTTAAACTCTCGCGTACTAAGACTCACTAAATTCTAACTTGAGGCTGACTCATTGCGTTCAACGTACTCGTATTTATATACCGCGCCGAATATTCCAGATTGTCAGACAATTTTCGGGTCTGTTTCAGGCCAACTGATATAATCTGCTTCAAAACTACATGGTTATGAACTTCTAGTGTTTAAATCTAGATGTCACTGACATTTCAAAATATTATTAATTTCATAACCCTTAACCAAAAAATTTCTGCTGAATTAATGTCCTGCCTAAGTGGCCAATGCACACAGAATTAATGCTCACCAAACCAATGTGTGATATCGGAGCTCTACCCCCAAAATAAAACTTGTTCGTCCTGAACAGAATCATAACTATCACATCCAACTCATCGAAACTAGGGCTAATGCTCAAAGGCGTAGGCGTCGGGATTTTGGACTTTCCGATTTTGGATGCTGCGCTTAAATTAACTGAAAAAAAAAATAAAAAATTTACCACGAAGGGAGCTCTTCGAACGACCGGTACAAGGTCTTCTAAAGAGCCCCAGGATTACCCATCGATTTGTTTACGCAATCAAGTCTATACGTAAGGGGCCGACACACTCCTACAACGAAGTGGCATTAGATGGTACGGGCTTCTCCTCAACAAACAAAGCCTCTCTTTATCCAAGGAGGCCACTATAGATTTCCGACAGCTTGCCAAACTGCCGGAGTGCCACGTGGAGACCATGCAATTGTTACGGTCGTCTCCGGATATGGACGACACATATACTGGATCCATTACTTCCTCCTTGTGGCGACTACACAGGGGGATGAAGAGGAATAATGAACCCAACCTGTGGAGCGTAACTTCTATTATACCTACCATTTAGTAACTCATTTTGGTAAGATTCTTACAATAATAATGAAAAAATACAATTAGGCAAAATTCAGCATATCAAAGTCAAATTCCACTGGGATATTCAAAACTCGATAATACAAAATGTGAATCAAAAATACTGTCCAAACTCGGATCACACACGTCAAGCAACCTTACACAATTTTTGATGCGGTGGCCTCGCCGTATATTAAATTAATCAATGGCTACGCGTGACTGTTGCGGCGGCTTTTCGCCATCACGTCAGGACCGGTGTAAAGTTTTCAACATTTATCAAAAGTGTAGCTACACAAATTAACAAAAAAACAAAAATGTAGATACACAATTTAACAAAAAGTGGAGAATTACATAAAAAAAATTATGGAAGGGTTGAATTTGTTATAATTTCAACTAAATACAATCTAATCTAATCCGCACCATATCACTGCGACCTTCGGGGAATTTTTTTGTTTAGTGTAAATGGAAATAATAACATAAAAAGTGTAAACCGGGTCTTGTGGGTTTTTAAGGGCCATTAATACCTAATTCTAGAGATGACACGTTAGGCCACCCATAATCATTGCTGTGACCTTGTATACCGGATACTAATGTGAATGGGCAAGTTTTTAGCCACCCGTAAATGTTGCATCATACTTCAATAACCGTATATTGTTTGAATAGCCACGTATTTGGTCACCCAAATAAGTTGCGGTGATCTTGATGTGCCGTAAGAATTCCAATAGTCACGTTTAGGCCACTCGTATGCGTTACGACTTTCTCACCGGTATATATATATATATATATATATATATATATATATATATATATATATATATATATATATATATATATATATATATATATATATATATATATATATATATATATATATATATATATATTCGGTTCTGTTTACTGGCGTGCATTCTCCGGATAACACAATAATTTAGCTTTATGTGCGGCGTCTCCCCGTCGATATTCAACTTAACAAAAAAAATTAAATCTGTACGGCTTGCAAATGTAGTTGCAACATTATCTCGTACACACTGTACACCAAAAAAAATGGTCAACAAATCAACTCGAACTTTTTTCATATTGAGTCAAAATTGCTTGTAATGATGATTCCGGAGACATAATACTCTCTGTGAGCCATTCTATTTCAGCGTCATCCTGAAACAAACCATCTCTTCCATACGCAGCATCATTCGCTCCCACATCTCTTCATTCATAGAACACCCTCGAAAACAGCTAACGCTTCATATCCGCCGCCGCCTGCTCCTCTCGAATTTAGTGACATGGGGTCCAGCCCGTTCCATTTAATATCGATGTCACTCCTCTAAATTCCTGATCATTTGTGCATCCTTCCCAAAGCCCATCCTTTATGTCGATCGCCCTCCATATGGCTCTTGCTCACCATTACTTTCCATTAGTTCCCGCAACTACAAAAAACATACAACCCACGCTGGACCGATACCTATGAATTGCCAATCGCCTATCACCACTTGTTGTTGCTGCCATAACAGTCATAACTGGTTGGATCATATGCTGTCTCAAATCGCAACGGAATTTCATCCGATCCTTAGAAGATCACTAAAATAATCCCAAATCGATCTGACCAAAATTTTTCAAGTTACGTATCGTGTTCTTTTACATAACAACCCTTGCACCAAAATCCTCGAAACCATCTTTGACATGCGGTACGTTATCATCGCATTCACTATGGACACCGTGGTTCTTACTGACTATTAAATGGCTCACTATGAGCCAATTGTGCAAATAGTTCAGCATCCAAATTGTCGAGTAGCTCCATTCATTCTTCTTCAACTGTATCTCGGTTGAATTGTTCATAATTTTCGAGCTGACTACGTCGCCACGTGATTCCACAAAATGCAACACCACAGTTTGCTCGAACTTTTAATTTTTTTGATCAAACCCCCGATTTATTTGTTCTGTGAAATCATTTGTCAATTTTTGATTAGCATGTTGCGTCTTTTTTACTTTTTCTTATCACATTTTTGGTTTTGTTGATCAAAGTGATTATCAAGTATCGAAAGTTCCTGGTGGCCAGGGCAGTGTTCCACCACCACATGTTTATCAATTAGATTTTCCTCTATTACCTCTTCGAACTCATAATTATACGGGTATAACCCTTGCTTCTCTATTGCATTTTTGTGACCATCCGTCGCTAAATTAAGCAGCGTAAGCACTTCATCTCCAATCGCCAGTGGTGTTGTCTTTTTGCACGATTTGTTTCGTTTTGTAATTAGAGAGATACTGATCGGAAATTTTCTGAGTAACTGAAATTGAATTGCTTGTTGATAATGTTTTCCACTTCCGCCAGGCTAGTTTATAGAATCTCATCAGTTAATTTTGTATTACCCAGGATTTTACACAGATTCGTTTTGAAATTTTGGCCATTTGTTAGAATGCACCTCCAAAACAGGCGTTGATGAGGGAATGAAATTAAATATAAATAAACATAAACGACTGAAAATATCGGTGGAGAGGCTTGATGATCCTTCTAGGTTTATAGTTCTGGGGGTTAAACAGATAAATATGGTAATGTGTCTTGCCGATGGCATCGAAGTCATTTCTGGTGATTTTGATTTTGCCCCCTACTGTATTCTTCGAAATACTGTGTGTAATATTTATTATCAACAGTTTCGTCTCGTCGATGATCGAATGTTAAAATTTTCTTATGTTATGTGGCGTAGAGAATACAAATCGCTGCATCCATACGACCGCAAACTCTAAGAATTCTTTTGTCGTTTTTTTGCGTTTTAGAATTTAGTTTGCACTTTCCACACCGGAGTTATTGTTCAAATTAAACGTCGCCATCTCTTGTTGAAATTTGTCCTATTGAGCTCGGTTAATGAGCTGTATGGCGGCACCTTGGAACTTTTAGTAAATTTTTGGCCCTCGTATAGGTTTGGAGTGGTTTGGATGTGCTTCACGTATGCTAATTTAAGCTCGAAATACCTTTTCCCACGTTGAAATGGTCAGAATTAGCTGAGTTATTGGCAAGTTTTTCTGGGGGTCCCTTAGAAAGGCTGCACCTTTAACCTGAATTCCCAGTTCATTTGGTGGCATCATCCACAAAATTTTCTTTCCACCTTCCATCCAGTTTGTCTGAAGAGATAGTAAAATAAAAAATTCAAAATTCTTAACAGTTCCGTCTTAGTGGGCGTTTTACTACCATCTAGTAATGCTTCAATGATTCGAATTATATTTAGTACGGCATCGTATGCCCGATAGTAACTTTATGATGAATCTCATTAGTCTGCTCGTTGATCTCTGTACAAGTCGCTCGCAGTAAATTGGGGGAGTGGCTGATCCATCCTCTGATGTGGAATCCCGCGTGTTCGTGAATGGTTTTTACATGTGTAACTGTTTGAATCATGTACGAAGTAAAAACTGTTCAATCAGTTGTAGACATTTAATTGATGCTGGATGGCCTGTATCGGGTTTCCGTGTTATACAATTTTCTCCAGAAAATCTCTGGAAGTCGGAGTCCATTTCCGTTACGAGGATCGGATGAAACATTTCCTTGATATCACCCGTAATAGCAATTCTTTCTTTGAATTTGAATAAGACGCTTGATGGCGGCGCAATTTCGTCGGGCCCTTTCGTCAATTTGGAGTTTAATGAGACTCCATCGACTCACTACAAATATCGGCATCTACTCTTCACGACCGTCTCGTGTGGCTCTAGTTTTCAGATGTACCCCTTTTCCTTATAGCTCTTAATGAGGTGTTTTGCCTTTGAACTTAATCCCGAATATTTCTTAAGTTTAGATTCGATTGAGTTTAGTCGTCGTATCTCCATCGATATGCTATTGGGAAATTTTAATTCGAATTTTCATAGTAGTCCTCTTTGACAGCGATCACCTGTGAATTTGATTGTTTTTCACGAGAGCGCGTAGATCTACAAATGTATTATGTTCGAATCCGTAATTATTTAGTCTTAAAAACCCAGTAACTCATGCAGTCCCAACTCTCATTAACTCATGCAGATCGTCGTCGTAATCAAGTAATCAGGCCTTGCTTGACTTCATTGGTGGATAGCAATTGGTGAGTGCCTGCCATTTTGTCGCACTTCAATTGGTAAGGTTAGCCATGCCTTCTAGTCTGACCCTATGAAAAAAGTTAATTTAGTCATTTTGTATTCCGCTAAGGATAAGTCCTTTATGTATTCAGACAAGGATTCTATAGACGTTGGTATATAGTAGTCCCAGTGGTATGCACCGATTCTAAAATAAACTGTTCGATATCTCCGTCTGCCCGGATATTTTCAGTGAAAGAGCCATTGAATCTTCCTCAATGGGTGTAACTTCGTTCGTCTATTGAAGGCAAGAATTAACATTTTTTCTTTGTAAGCAAAAATAATGAACAACCCATTCTACCATTATTGTCTCATACAGGCACGCTTCGGTAAGACCTCGCTATTCCCATCCGAGTGTAAGCTAATTTTCATCACAGTTGAAAGTTTTACTCTAAGGGCCGTCGATTGTTTTGTTTCATTTACTATCATTTCAGTTCAGTGTGCGAAAGTTGTGCTCTATTACATTCGTTCACTTGACAGAGTTTCTTGTTGTAGCAGCGTCGAAAATTTTCAGGCTGAATACATTTCCCACCTGGCCTATTTTATACATACTATTGCCACTTGCGACCTTTTCGACTTGATGAGCCTCTATACCCATCGGTTTGTTCGCTGTTTTATCGTTAACCTTTTCTCAGGTGTTGTGATCGCTCTCCTCAGGGACATCTTTCAATCGCTATGAAAAGTTTCACTAATCGATGTTCCTCAAGCGTTTACTATAAATATCTCATTCCATACTCCGATGGTACGGTAATTTATCGACAAGCTCCTCGATTAATGTGGCATTATTCATGTACCCCTTTAGCTGAGACTTCCATAGTATGCACACAGTTTTTCTAAGACATCGGGTACGTTTTCGGGTACGATTAATCATTTTCGATGAGAATGCCAGCCGTGATGCAACTTGCTCTGGTACTAGCGTCGCATTTGTCAGATCTGTCGATGGTTGGAAATTCCAGCGCTTTCAAGGTCGACAAACGTTCTTGCCCTTCTAGTGGCGTTAATCTGATAAATATTCACTGTGGTGCCGAACGAGGACGTAATAAATTGCTGTTGAAAACTGAACGTTTACAACAAAATTATTAATTGAAGGTTAGTTCCTAACAATTATATAAGATGTCTTGTAGTTTTTAAACCAAAATATGCATGATGTTTACATCGAATCTGCAAACTAAGTTCAGATTTAACAATAGCCGATTAAACATATTGTTGAAATTAATAAAGCTTACATTATTTAGCCAATTTTAATTGAATGGTATACACTTTTGATTTGCGGCATCTATGAACGACTAGTATGAACTAATCATTAATTTTGCTATCGGAAATTTACACAAAAAATCGGTGAGATTCATACAATCTAGATTACTGCCTATACTAAATTGGCGTTACTGTACCCATAAAACTTACTGCGTTGAATATTTACTAAATTGGCACTTATCCACCATCGATACTAAATACTTCGACATTTGATAAAACTCATACTAAATTAGGGAATTAGTCTCAAATTTTAGTGCATTATGTTTTACGCCATCTTTTAAAAATTAATATCTGGTACAAAGTATTAAAGTTTTTAATGCAATGTGCATGGCATGAACTAAATGGATGATTAGTTCATGCTAGTCATTGATAGATGTCTCTTTTTTCATACATCAAAACGTGCTTTATATTCACTTCTTAACGGCAATTTTAGTTCAGATTTATAAATAATTTAGCAAATTTAAAATAAAAGTGAGGAGCGGAGAACCAACCATTAATTTAGTTAGTCGGAATTTGTGTCAAAATAAAAATCAGCGTGAGATACACAGCATAAACGTTAATTTCAGACTAAAGTCTTTTAAATGTTTTCTAAACATAAAAATTCGTTTGAAAATCATAATTAAGAACTCACAGTGACCATATATATTTTGCTGCCATCTATTAACATTTCACCAACTTAAAAAAATTCTGGAGTTGAATTAAACTATAAATGTTGTGTTCACTGCACTTCCAAATACTTCTTACTGTATAAATTAAATTTAAAGTACAGTTAAATGCCAAAACATTATCGATAGTTTTTTTAATCAAATTTATTTTATGGCAGCTGACGTATTTATTCCGTGTTAAGAAGTGTTAGGGATGAGACCGAATTGCAATATGGAAATGAACGATACCAATGGGGATTCGTTTAGGTCAGCGTATGAGTCGGGCCATATACTAACGAATATTTGTGTGATTTAGTATTAAAATGTAAACTTATTTGTCCCCTAGGATAATAAGACAATTACCTAACAGCTAGGCAGCAACTTTATCAGACCGGCTAACGTAAAATAAAGGAATAATAATGAGAAAAATTAGTTTATCTGGTCATTTCCTAGATTGTCAAAATTGTCGTAGCAAGGAATGCAAAAATTCGTTATTAATAGATTACTTGTCGACACCCGCTTAGATTACATTGCGTAATCTACCTCGCCCAACTAGCTGGAAAACCATATTAAATGGTTTTAGTTATTTATTTGTTCTGCGTCCGAATACTGAGTTTTACTACTGTAAGATTGGAAACTAACTACATCTGTTAGATTCTAGTAAAACTAATTAGAAATAAAACCAAGTAGTTTTGCGATTGCGTCCTTGCAAAAATTACCAAAGGAACTTGGTTTTTGAAAGTTTCTCGGTTAATATCATCATCTCAGATATTTTTCTTCGTTCGTCGCAATGGTAACAAAATTTATCCAATTTTTTCGAATTTTATTTGTTTTGAAATGCCATAGCGGAGAACTAGAGGGAAAATTTGGTATTACATCAAAAATTGTTACTATGAAGCTTACAAATTTAAAAGTAGCTGAACAGGAAACGCTATGTATGTCGTTCGTGTGGATAGGTTTTGGAACCTTAATAGAAAAATTATAACTAATTTTTACGTATTAAGCAAACAAAACAGATTTAAAAGGCTTGGTGGCGTATTTGACTGAAAAATCTAAACGGAAAAATTACATGTGCTACGTGACACCTACCATGGATGAGGCCAAACAAGGTCTTGGCCAATTATCTAAACCAAAATTTACTATTTGAAACAAAAGTTGAACGAATTTCCGCTTGATAAAATGCCATTATATATAAACTATAAAGTCATACAACGCATAATAGATCAGATTACATAATACATTTTTGAATCATCAAACACATAAAGCATAGATAATTTCCAACAAAATTGACTCCCCCTATTCATGCACAAACAGATATTTAAATTAATGGACACCAAAAACTATTTATCTATTTTATAACGTTTTGTGATGTATATAGGGGACACAGTGAGTATAGAAAAGGTCATAAACAAGGGTTAAACTACAAAAATATTAGTATGAAGGCTTACGAGTATTACAATTATTGTACTCGGACCGTTTTCTGGTGTAAACTTGATATGGAGGTCGAATATGACGCTTTACGGTGTACTCGTAGTGTACACAAAACACACCTATAGGTAGGTAGGCTTACATTCACTTTTTCCCATAACAAAAAATATAAATGTTCGTGCGGTAACATAAATCTTTGGCTTAACATTGTAATTTGAACTCAATTTGGTTGATAGATTTACCAAGCGCACACATCTTATACCTTAACAATTTGATTACAAGGAGAAAAGTACCAAAGAAAGAAATTCAATTTAAAAATCGGATCATCATCATCATCATCATAATCATCAGATGGTGAATAATAAAATAAATGGATTTTTATAATTTCAAAATTCAATAAACTCGATAGACGACGTCGAGATGATGGAGGGAAAAATTAATGAGATTTTCCGTATATCTGTCTTATGTACAGAATACCCGAGCACTATCACCGATACAAGAACACCCAAAATAACGCGCGTTAATTTTAATTTTTAATTTTTTATAAACAAAAAAAAAATTCGAAAAATTCTTTGAATTATATACGAGTGTAATGTGCTTACGAGAGTTTGGTGTTTGTTGTGAGTTCGACGGAATTTATAGTTCGATGGAAATATAAGATTTTTATTTTTATAAGAAATGATAATACATACATAAATTGCCGTTAATTAAAATTTATTGTTTAAGAAATTTTGTTCGGTGTATTATTGAATGTTTTCCGAGAACATTAAGAAATATGCGCGCACATTGGGAAAAGTGCTTAGCAATGTCAACAACGTAATTATGTTGTTTATTTACCATTTTTCAATTAAGTGCTGAGGGAAATTGAAGTACCGATTTTGAAGTTCTTTTTTACTAATTTGTACCTGTCTATTTACAAAAAATATTTTATTAAATTCAGAGAATCAACAAGTCATAGTTGGAACGTATTATTTCTTAATTTAACTGGGATGATCTTAAACCGTTATCTATTACGTATCCAAAGTATTGAGGATTGATGAAAATCGATATTTCTGAAGGCTTAATCCATCAGTCAGTATATTATACATGTACAATCCTTTTTTATGTAGGACAGTTTAATCTATTAAAATCACTACTAGTGTTTTTGATTAATTGACCATCCTTCCCTTGATACACTCGCCATGGACTGGAATAGTTTCTTCCACTCTTCGTCAGTTAGAAGCTAGTCCGATACCTTCATAAAAGTCAACTACCAGATATGCCACAGTTTTGAATCTCAAGCTTCGACTGTTTAGAAATTTTGTTGCGGAGTTCGACAAGAGTCAAATTCGAGTCACGAGTTACCTTTATCATCAGCGAAAGCAATTTCATCGTAGTCAATAATGATGTTTGTGTTAAACACGTTATTCCAGTCTAGGAAACTTACGATAGATCGATGGCTGAAGTAGCTGCTATAAACATTTCGGAAGATTTTTCGAAATCTAAACTTGCGATGATGCTTGGTCATGTGTGGTTGGAACATTTAGTTCCGGATATCTCCGAGAATATACCCATTACATATTAAGAAATGCGAGTTTCGATAGTTGTTTGTTCGATAAGCAAAGTTTGTTTCTTGTCCCTCTGCGGTGTAACAATTGTACCTCATTTACCTCTTAGAGTTCCACCAAATATTTCATCTACACCGACCCAAGAGCGAACCAAGTCTCTAGCAAATAAACCCCAATCATCTTTCTTATGGCAAATCTTTAAGTTTTGTTTAATAGCTCGAGCGTGATGACTTTCACACCACGACATTGTTGAGTCCAACAACTAAAACTCACAAAGCGTCACCAATTTAATGCAAATATTGAGAATACTAATTGCAGTTTTGGGATTCTCAGAGCAGCTTGTAGCTACTCTAGCTTTGGCAGGCATGTCACCGATTTGACCATTGAACAAAAGTAGTGCTTGCGCACCGAGAATGTCTTTGTCGTGGTTGATGTCGCATTCATATATTTCTAATCCAACTATTTTGATACTCTGCTTGTAGATGTAGGCTTTTTGACTGAACTTCAGATTTAAGACGTCTCAGGCACTTTTGCAAGCGTTCGAAGAACACCTTATTTCTAATCTTATTTAGGTGAACCAATGAAATAATCTCGCTTAGATCTCTTCTACTGATAGATCCGCCACAAATGTTTGAAATTTACTCAGACGCAGCATTCATACGAATCGCCCTAGCAAAATGATGAATTTTTGTGTGAAGCGTTTCTTGGATTAATTGCATTTCTATACGAACTTTTGTGTCATAATACCGTTTGGTACCACGAATTTCTGATTCAAACAAAATTCGATTGCATTAGAGGTACGAAATGTTCTACCAAAGCTTAATGATTTTTTTTTGTGTGCAACTTTTTTTGAATGAATTTTATTGAATGGGGAATTGAGGATTGATGCAAAAGTTGCATTGACATGAATCCTTCTCGCAGAGCAAATGATGCATGAAATATTTTTGCAAAAGTATGAAGAATTTTAATACCAAGTCTGTGTTGGGACGAAATTTTAAATTTTGAAAACTTGGATTTGACAAGTCTTCTGAGGCATAAAGCATAATACATCGATACGAGGATTTTTAAACACAACAAACATTAACTTTTTGCAAAATTCGACTTTATTCATCAACCAAGTTTCCACCAAGAGCGATACATTTTTTAAACGCTTCTTTAACATTTCGATGCCTTTTTTCTTTCGGCTATGACTTGTGAGCATTTGATGCAAATTTCTTTCTCTGAAGTCGCTGGAAATCAGATTCATAGAATACGGTTGATATGGGGAATCAATTCGAATTTCAATTAGTGCAATTGTGCCATCGAACCCAACGACTTGTAATGTCTTGCTGAAAGAGCAATTTTTGCATTTGGGCCGTTTTTCGCAATTTATTTCTTCAAACACACCAATACGAGTAACGATATATAATATTCGGTGCTATTGGTCGTTCCTTTCTTAAGATAGTCGACGAATAAAATACCGAAAGTTACATTCCTTTGTATTTTTTATTCAAATCGATGATTGAATAGTTCTTCGTAACGTGAAATTAGGCCTATTCGTGTTTTATCTACACGAGCAAAAACAAACTGACAGTTATCTAAATTTTTTTGACACACATACCTGACTGTAAATTTTCGAGTGTCGACTGGAATCAAATTTTGATCAGCAAATGGAATAAATTCTGAATTTGGGCTTAAAAATATATTGCTAGGGAAGCTGAGGTTCTGGCCGTACACTGGCGGACTGGAATAAAGGTCTAAGGAGATGTACACATGCCCCAATGCCCAGAAGAATAATGGGTAACTCAGAGCTCCAATATTTAGTACTTCATCGAGCTCTGAATGAAGTTGAAGTATCAGGTACCATACTATTTACTTGAGGATGGAGGGCGTGGTACGAATTATGTGGGATCCTAGGTTTTTGAAATTGGCTGCCTTGGTCTGTTGTACTTCATGGGGGCGCCAACCGTGATACGTAATGTTTAATAAACATCTTGGCAATTAGTGCAACGGCCATGACGATGGTTTGCCACCCGATGATGGTAAATATCTATGTGAAACCGAGTTTCCGGAATTTTAAAATGGCCGTGTGCTGACTTAGTATTTTGCACAATTTTCGATTTTTGGGAAGGCAGCTATCTGCCGTAACAATTGGCTAACAACACATTTTAACATCCAAATTCAACTTTGCTAAAAATATCACATGGAAATAAGTTTACGTGAAGGACGTAACAACGTAAATATAAAATACCGTGTGAGGAATGCAAACTCAATCAACGATTGTGTGTTCTATCTTAGAGATTAACGCGTTAACCAAGGGCTTATGGTCAATGTATATTGAAAACGTACGACCTTCTACAAAAAAACGAAAATGTTTAAGGGCTAAGTAAATAGCTTACGTTTCTCTATCGAATGCAGAATACTTGACTTCGGCTTGTTAGAGTTTCTTAAAAAAGAACCTAATGGACCATTTTTATTGTATTGCTGTAATACTGCAGATGTGGACATTTCTGTTAATGTTGCCATTTGCTCGTGGATCGGTTGCAGAAATTCGGCTAATTATGGAATTAAAACGATAATATATTCACCATCCCGACGAATTTCTGTATTGATTTAACTAAAGTAGATGGTGCTAATTTTATTATGTGGCTGAGGAATTCAAACGTTAAACTTGTCTTAACCTACAAACTAAATGAACGAACCTCTTCAATTTTACCTGTCACTAATATATCGTTAATATAAAAGAAAGCGAAGTCATGGTCTTTTAATACTTCATTCATAAACCGCTGAAGTTTTTGTGCTGCTTTCCGAATACCAAAAGGTGTCCGTATATACTCGAGTTGCTCAAATGGCGCCGTTATGGCCGTTTTAGGCCCGTCTTCGGAAGCTACTGGTATTGTGTGGTAAGCCCTGATTAAGTCAATTTTTGTAAAAATAGTGCATTCTTAACGGTTAACATATGCCTAATTCTGTCATATTTATGTCCTAACTCATTAGGATCTAGTCGACGTGGGTTCGAATACGGAAACTGCCGGTTCGTAAATATTGTGATGAATCACGATGTTATAATTTGAGGATTTGATGATGCTCTGAAATTCCTTTAGTAATTCTCCAAAAATATTCTCAACCACCAAGCTCTTCGTGGTTGGAGTATTAACTGGAGTAGTACCTGAAAGGTCAGCACCCACAATAAAAATGATATTATTATTTTGATCCCTATGGAAGAGACGGCGATTCGTAAACACTCGACTATCTGCGGTACAGATAGTCGAACTTATTCGTTTAAAGGACTTGGTTTTGTGGGTACGTTATTTTGAGATGAAAATTCACTCAATTTACACATTTATGTGCTCTATCATCAAATTTATAGTGATATCAGCAAAATCTACAATTACTGGAAAATATACTGCCGCTTCTCGATAAAAATTTGGACGATCTCGAAGATTGCGGGCTATTACAGAGATTACGACTACTTAAAGCGAAGGCTCAAAGTGATTCTGTAATTGGAAAAATTGTTTGTTCAACTCTATAATCTCCGATTTATGTTTAGTCAATAATTATTTACCTGAAGTTAATGTTACGGCGGAATCCACTTGTGAAATATTGGTCGATTCCGTAGCTACATTCATTGGTTTCTCTTCAAATTCGATTAACCTACTTTCATGTATTTTGGCATTCTCGTTATCCATAGTTTTCTCACGATCTCTTCGTTAAACTTTTCATGATTTATCTGCGCCGACATATTTTTTTCTACCAATTCCTTCAAGCGTTTTTCTTGGGACAGCAAACACGTCTTAATGATTGCCCGTTTTAGCGTGTTGTATTTGTCCGGAGGTCAATGTATTATTTCTGCTACTGATTTAAAAACGTCAGGTAGGTAAAGAACTTGCCTTATTGCTGAGGACTGTTTCTCGATTTGATTTTTTTCTGAGAAAAATTGAAGAGTTTAATGCGATTGGATTGAACTTGAGCGGGATATTGACTTGTTTCAATGTTAAGTCGATTTTCTTTGCCTTCGCTCGTTGCTTTCACTTTCAACATAAGACCAATTTACTAAAATGTTAATTTGGAATGTATTCGCTAATTTTGAATCGAAAAACTTAAGTACCAACGCAAACGAAAATTCAGTTTTTTTAAATCAGTGAAAAGAAAAATTAAAATAACAGCAAATAGAATGCACCGACATATAAATTTATCATAAATATATGCTGCAGCATAAAAATAATAACTCCTTATAAATCCTCACTAAACATTTTTTCGAGACTAAAATTGGGAAGTTCATCAATTGTCGTAAATATCCAGTTTTTTACGGTTAAACAGCTCCAAACAGCGCTCTGACTCCGAAGTGATTTTGTGCAATTTTTAACTTTTTTGGAATAACTGCCGAATTCGGGCATTACTAAAACAACTATAACTTGTAAACTAATTGTCGGATTGAAAAAAAAATGTTGTCACATTTCGTGTGAAGGTTTGATGCGCCATCTATCTGTCGGGCTCGGGTTTTCACAAATGACGTAATATTAACTTTCAAAGTTTACTCTATCAAATTGTTTCGTTTAAAAAATTTATATTAATGTGTTCATAATTTTTTCATAATTTGCTTTTACACTTTGACAAAGAGACAATGAATTCAAAATATTAATGTTTTTCACGTGATTATGTGACAAAATGAAAATAACGTTGATAGTTTAAGAATAATATTTTGTTATGACATCACTTTGTCGTGATAAAATTGTTTTAGTGAAGGCCGATCATTATTTTACGCTTGCCTTCTTTCGTCGTATCCGCGATTAGGACAAAATAAAGATCTGTGTGTTTAATACCGACGTTTGACTAAATTACAGACTATACCGATTACAATTTTAGATTTATTAATTATTGGAGGTTAGTAAATTTAAAAATTTGTAACGTTGAAACATAAGACACATTAAGTTGTTTATATACTGCGACATCTATCCGTTAGTAGTACAAATTAACTTATGGTTTAGTTTAGTCAGTAGTTGAGCTAGAAATACAAAATAAGGGTACATTTTTGTTTGTTAATGTCACCTGGAGTGACTTGTTGTAACATCACATTTTCGATGCATTATCGAATGTTATGTTTCTTTTTCCTAAAGTGAAATTACGCGACTGTTTCGTTTATGAATTATTTCGTTTCTATTGCTGTCACAACCTACTAGAACAAATACGAGCAGTACCTCTTTCTCCAACTTCCTTCAAGTATTTCAAGTCAAAGATGATTGGTGACAAAATTGGAGTAGAAATATCATAATTTTTTAATCTAGCAGGCGGGGAAATGTTATTAAAAAGGAAAGAATATCCCATTTTATTCTAAAGAAGCGAGACGAAGTTTAGATAAGAAGATTTAGATCGAAAATATGATATTATAACATCTCACCCCTGTTAATTTTTTGTTGGTTTTTGATGAAATGTAATTAAATTTGTTAATTAGTTTATTTTCCTTTTATTGTCAAATTTGTAAATTGCTTTCTTTTAATTTAAAGCGAACAATCTGAATCGTGTATTTAACTCTTGGCGTGTGAGCCTCTTTTGCACTTGTCCGAATATTTTATTGCTAATCATGATTTAGAAAAGTTACAGTTGCTCATAAAATTGAGCGTACACCTTTCGAAAAACAAATTTTGTTAAATAATAAGTAAAAAAATAACAATTTTTTTTATACATTACATATCTCCAAACTTAATTTCTAAAAAAACAACAAACAATTAAAACAATTCATAATAATTAAACAGAAAACAAAAATTTCAATATTTCAGTTACACAAAATTGAGTGTACACTTAACAGTTTTTAGAAGTTCATAGTTTTTACTGTATTAATATTTTGTGTGGCCACCTTTAGCGTCTATAACCGCCTGTAAATGACGTGGCATGGATTCCACCAGTTTTTTAGTATAATATGCCTCAATATTGTCCCATTCGCCACAAATTATCAATCGGGTTTAAACCCGTTGATTGAGGTGGAGTTTTAAGTTGGTAACGAACGTTGTACAGCATCCATTTCTTCACTAAATATGAAGAATGTTTGGGGTCGTTATCTTGTTTATAATAATAACCAGCAGAAAAATCTAATCTTTCTGCAGTTGGGCGCAAATTTTCATATTTCCAATATATATTCATTTTCCATATATCCATAATTTGGCTTTTTTCCAAACCGAGTTTTATTCCCGTCTGAGTCAATATTATCTTATCCCAGAAAATTTGAGGCTCTAATAATGGTTTTGCGAACACTTTCATCAATCAAATTGTTCTTGCGTAAAACACGACGAAAGTTTTTGCTGATATGCTTTTTTGTGCAACTTCTAACATTTTCAATGTAAGCTTTGGAACACTAGCTTTTGGATGTTTTTTCATCTCATGTAGATTAGATCGCTTGTCCTGTTCACCCAAAATTGTTTTTCTGCTACTACCTTTTTTGTTTTTTAGGGTTTCCTCATACCATTTGTTTGTAATTTTCTGCGCTATGACGTCGGACAATTTCTCCTATCTCGCGCAATGATTTTCCTGATTGCGCAGTTTAATGACCAATTTTCGAGTACATGGATACGTATGTGAAGTTATCCCACGATCCTATCCTAGAAAATATATATTTTTTTTATCAAGCAACACTAATCAATAAAAACCTCATTTGCTCTTGTGTGAAGTTAGCCCAGCCCAGAGTTTATTAAAAATCACGTCAAATACAATAATTAAATTCGTTATATTTAAATTAAGAGAATTTCATATCAATAGAACATGTACGAACTAAAATTATATTAGACACGACAAAGGTAATTGGCACGTTAAAAGTATAAGTTTGTCGGATTAAGGCTATGTGGTTTTGAGATCGTCACACTTCTGATTCACTTTCAGAAAAGTTAGAAAAAAATCATTCCGTGGCAACTTTGCGAAATTGGGCCCTGGGCCAGATATATCGTTTATATCCATACAACTCGTATTTGATCGGGCCCAAAGGGCCCAATTTCGCAAAGTTGCCACGGAACGATTTTTTTCTAACTTTTATAAAAGTAAGGCAGGAGTATGACGATCTCAAAACCACATAGCCTAATCCGGCAAATGTATACTTTTAACGTGTGGAATTTAAATTTAATTTTTGTTTAATCGAGTGTTGAATGGGTATATCTCGCCCAGGGCTCATTTCGCAAAGTTGCCGCCAAACGATTTCTTTCTAATTTTTCTAAAAGTAAGGCAGGAGTATAAAAATCTCAAAACCACATAGTCTTACTCCGACAAATGTATACTTTTAACATGCGAAATGTAAATTTAATTTTTGTTCAAATACGTGTTTTATGGACATATCTGTCATAGAGCCCAATTTCGCAAAGTTGTCACGGAACGATTTTTTTCTAATTTTTCTAGAAGTAAGGGCGGAGTGTGACGATCTCAAAACAACATAGCCTTAATCCGACAAATGTGTACTTTTAACATGCCAATTACCTTTATCGTGTCTAATGTAATTTTAGTTCGCACATGTTCTATTGATATGAAATTCTCTTAATTTAAATATAACGAATTTAATTATTGTATTTAACGTGATTTTTAATAAACTCTGGGCTGGGCTAACTTCACACAAGAGCAAATGGGGTTTTTATTGATTAGTGGTGCCTGATGATTTTTTTTTCTGGATAGAATCGTGGGATAACTTCACATACGTTATGATCTACTTCTCATCTGTTGCTTTGTATTTTTAAAATTTTTTAATTTTACTCAGGTTACCGTAATTGACTCTTAATCGAAATTTTAACAAATAAATTTCAAAAGTTTCCTTACTGCGTAAAACTTGCTGTACAAATAACATTTTTGAGAAATTACGTAAATTGAATGGAAAGTTTCTAGGTCTAAATGAGTGTACGCCCAATTTTGTGAGCAACTGTATGTTAAATTTAGTATTGTGATGTGGATTGTGAAGTTTGTAAATATATTTGATAAATTAAATTCTGTACTTATCTGCAGTTATGATTTTATACCGTTATTAATAAATATTAGTTTAATTGTTGAACGTGGAATAATAGGTCAATAATAGTTTTTTTTGAAGTCATTATTAGACAAGTATTATTAGAAAATCAGTATCAGTATTAATATCATTGTTAGAATCGGAGTAAATTATAACATCACCTGCAGCGAATTAGCATTAAGTTGAAATCTCAAAAACCTGAAACCTGATTGAAACAAATGAATCACATACAGAAAACTTATGAGTGATATACAGTCACCGTTCCATATTAAATCAACCCTAACCGCTAGATCCCCAGACAGAACAAACTTAGGACGTACTCGATCCCAGACAAGGTCAAGATCACAAACACCACCAATCCTTCCACCAAAACCAAGTAATTCTAGACCTCAAACACCACCAATTTATCCCTCAAAATCAAACGAATCTAAGCTGATTGATACTCAAGAAAGACCATTAGTTGCACCATCACCTCCACCACCCCTACCACCAAGACCAAAAATCTCAACAGAAAACCAAATTGCTACAAGATCAACAACATCAAAAACTCTACAACATAACCCATCACAAAATCAAACAGAACCAATAACAAAAATGGCTCAACTACAAACACAACAGATTCAACAAATCATCTCAAGCAAGAACCGATGACTTATTCAGATTCACAGCTACAGCAGACAGCATATACAAAACTCTTACCACAGAAGCTGAAAAGAGCATTTTTAACACACTGATAAAATTAAGATTGACTGGCGAAGCTTTCACTAGAATTTTACGTAAAAACATTAATGACTACCCAATACTTCGGGAACTACTCAACAAAATGTATTCCAAAACGTACTCAATGGCCAAACTGAAATGGGATACACAAACTTACAACAAAGTTACTGTGAAACAGTACGTAACTACGGATGTAGATTATTAGAAGCAGCCTACAGTCAAATCAGTTCAAAATTTCCCCGCACCCAAATATCAGGGAAACTCAATCATTTTTAGGCCTTGCGAATTACTATAGAAGGTGCATACCAAAATTTTACGAAATTGCAGAACCACTTACCAAACTAACCCTCAAAGGCGCTCCCTTCATATTTTCAGAGCAATGTACACAAGCGTTAAATACTCTAAAACATCGCTTAACTCAACCACCAATTCTAAAATATCCCGACATGAACAGACCATTTTTTTAACGACAGACGCAAGCGACTATAGCCTCGACGCCGTATTATCCCAAATATACCCATCAGGTGAATTTTCCATAGCTTATGTCAGTAGATCACTTGGAAAATCCGAACGAAATTACTGCACAATTGAGAAGGACAAAACACCAAACCGTATATTAAAATGGAATCTCAAACTTTCGGAATACAACTTCGAGAGTTGGGCAACTTGGAAAGTTCAATACAAATGCCGAAGCGTTAAGCAGAATAAAACACAACCAGATAAACGACAACCAGATAAACGCCATAACTAGAGCCGTAGCAAAACTAATCACAGACAATACTGCGAAAGTAACCCCTAACAAAAACGAAGACAACACAGCAAATGGACCAGCAATACCAATAACACAAAACTCAGATCACAAAAACAACCAGAAAATAGAAGTCATAATCGACCCCAAAAAACGACAACAAATACTAAAAGAATACCACAACTTACCTTTAGTAAGTACGCTAAAAATGCTTATCGACATAAAGAAATTCATCCAAAAATGTCACCTGTGCAAACGAAACAAATCTCAAATCTCAACAAAACACCCATTCCAAAAAGTCGTATTCAACATTGTAGGACCATTACCCACAACAGAAATAGGTAACAACTACATTTTAATCTTTCAAGATGATTTATCAAAATATGCATGAGCCATCCCAATATCAGATCAAACTGCCAATACTGTTGCAAAAGCCCTATGTGAATACTACATAACCAAGTACGGTATACCAGAAAAGATTCTCACAGATCAAGGCAGTAACTTCATGAGCAACACATTCAAAGAACTATGCAAACTACTTAAATTAAAGCATCTAACTACAACAGCATATCACCCAGAGACAAATCGAGCCCTTGAAAAATCCCATAACACTCTTAAAGAATACTTACGATCCTTCACGGATATAAGCAGAAACAATTGGGATGAAATGAACACTCCATTGTTCAACTAATTACACTCCTCATGAACTCGTTTACGGACGACCAGCCCTCATTCCTAGTGTCATAAAGCGAGATCCAGAATCAATATACAATTTTGACACAAACATAAAGCCAAATCACAATACGACAAAACGCAAAATCCCGCAGAATTCCATATAGACGATTACGTCTACCTAAAGAATGAAAATCGGAAAACAAAGCAGGATCCGATATGGCTTGGTCCTTACAAAGTAATTGACATCAAATCACCTGTTAACACAACCATCCATTGTAATAGTCCATAACAACAGATTGATAAAACACAAAATATAAAACCAATACCTAACAGGCCAAACCAAAAATATGCAAAAACAATAAACCAAGAGAAGAAACACAACAGCATCAAAAGAGCATCCCCAGATATAAAAATTAACGAGATTACCAACACTCATACATTCTCAGCCACTTCAGTAAAAGCACAAAACATTTAAAAAAAAAACTTTATCATCCTCGATTCACACTTCGGTTTAAACCCGGAAATCTTCCACGAGATTCCTCATTCAACTCCGCCTCTCTCCTGATGCGCCTTCGCTCCTTCAGCTCTTCAATCTCTTCCCAGAATACCTCCATCTCCACGTTATTGAGCTTATCACAGAATAAATCGTGATGTATTATACAAATTGTTGTCTTAAATGCCAATAGACGTATTGTATTGTTTAGTAATGTGTATACTAACAACAGAATTTAATTAAATCTTCCAGAATCCAGAAATTTCGTTGAATCGTTGAGAATAATTTACATTACAATTTATGACAAGACAATAAAATTTTATTTGACTGAAAAAAAATGAAATTACACAACGATTTGCAAAGTTGTTGAAATATTCTAATGATCTGTATCACCGGTGTCTGTGTTATGAATTGTACCCAACGTGAAAAATTTTTCATTGAGAAAGTGAAAGTTTTACACACAAAGTACACAAAAACTTTCTATAAAACGAGTAACAAAAAATATTTTAAAATCACTTAACCAAGAACTATACAACTGTGCAGCAGCTGATACAATCTATAATTGTAAGTACAAAGGTTAAGAATTGGGTTGATATATATGGTCGATCCTCCCCAGATTTCATAATCGACTTATATATATTTACATTATTATAAATAAAACATATCAACGCGTTCTCCCCGATTTAAATAATTTTAGAAAAAAAAATTTATTGAACACAAT
This sequence comes from Nephrotoma guestfalica, assembly GCA_963691935.1. Classification (NCBI taxonomy): domain Eukaryota; kingdom Metazoa; phylum Arthropoda; class Insecta; order Diptera; family Tipulidae; genus Nephrotoma; species Nephrotoma guestfalica. The sequence goes on along the minus strand of OY829913.1, from coordinate 34,086,398 downwards.
CTGATCTCATTTCGAACGAACAACGAAAAAAAAAACTAATTCATGTTCTTTGTTCAAAGAGTTTCGTTTTGGCGTCTTAAAACGCATTTCTCTTTTCACTTCTGGAATTTTTTTGAATTAGTAAAATATACAATGGAAATTTAAAACTATTTGTGTGTACAAAATTTTTACAGCGCTGTGCATATTGACAATTTCGTTATCTCAAAGAATTTAAAGTGCGCACAAAATCCCTTTTAGGTCGGTCATCGCTTTTACACCGAATTACGTTCAACTAATTTCTGCAAAATATCTAAATACGTTGTATCGTAAATTTCCAAATTCGTTTATTTATTCATTTGCGCAAAAACCAATGTAATTTATTTATAAAATTAAAATTTTAAAAATGTTTATTTTAAAATAAGCAGAACAGAAGACGCTTAGCATTATATACAAAATTGATCGGTTTATACAGGGTGGGCCATCTATTTTTTTCAATCGATGAATTTAGTACTTAAAGTTATCTGTTCTAAAAAATTCTTTGACATATGGGGTATGTCAATGGTCATTGGGCCGTTTTTGAGTGGGTGAAAGGCGAACGTTATGAAAATTCTATGAATTGCGTGTCAACGACCTTTGATTTCAACAAGACGGAGCGACATGCCACGCATGTCGTGCAACAATCCATTTATTGCCAACAAAATTTGCTGACCGCATAATTCCAAGAAATTGTGAAGTTCCTTGGCCACCAACAAGCCCGGATTTAATACCATTTGATTGTTTTTTGTGGAGCTGAAATTGACGTCATTGATCCGCTTTTATTGGGAAAAGTCATCGAAAATTTTTATTTTATTTTTAATCCGTGGTGGGTATATGAACGATATTGTTGTTAACAGATGACCCACCCTGTACTTAGTTGTGAATTATTTATATATCTATTCTTCCCGCCCGTCTATCGCCCGCCATTCAATCGATCGATCTATACACACATCTTATAAACTACACACTTGAATATGTGTAAATAATAAATAATTTATTTAAATATTTCTTTCATTTTTTTTTAATTTTGTGTAGTTGTTGTTGCACTTAATTAAAATTCAAAATAAATAATTTTTCATTTCGATTAGGTTATATCAATGACATACATTAGAAGTCTAGTAAATGCGATAGGTTATTCACTACTAGTTTTTAGAATATATTAGTACATGCTGTTCATAATACATGTGCATATGAGGCTACAAATACGGTCTATATGGGTAATGAATAAAGTGTCAAAGCGGCCGACGAAAAGGGTTATAAAATTTATGCTCAGACGTATACGTTTCGATAACATAAAAACTACATACGTACATCAGAGTCATATGCTCATTTACTAGAAACAATATGTTTCTTTGTTATAGATTTTAATAGTTTACATTTCAGTGAACCCGTAAACAGGGTTATTACATTACACAGCGTGTAAGACGAAAGTGTATAATGTATTTATTTATGTATATTATGGATGTGTTCTGTGAAATAGAAATTTTCTTTTGATTATAATTTACACAACTAAATGAGGTGGTAATAAATAGATTTACGATTAAGATAAAAACTAATCGATATATTTGGTTATTGAGGCACATTATGCTGCTCACCCACCTTCCTCAAATATGTACCCGCTCTTCATAAAAAATAACAGAATTTGTCCAGGTTCAAGGAATCGTGGTTTCTCTTCTACAAAAAACTACTTACCAACATAGTTGTGTGCGGTGTCTATTAGGATATTAACGTTTTTTAACAAAACGTTCGTGTAGACAACGTAGACAACGTCAACTACTCGTCGTCAACGTAAGCAACCCTCTACTGTATGGCACTTTGTATCTAAATTTCTACTTCGTATCTAAATTTCCAATTAACTAAATTGAAAGTTAGTACATGCCAGTTACATGTAGATGTCTCTAATGTTTTAAAACCAAAATTTAGTTTAAATTCGTTAATAGCCGATTATAAATGTTGTCGAAATGAATACAACTTAATTTAGTAATTAAATTAAAATTAATGCTGTTTTTTGCAAACTAAATGTTGAAGATTCTGCTATTCTTCACCACGCGGCACATTAACGCGCTTCCTTTTCGATAGTTTTTCATTTGAATTTTATAGTTTTGTTATGTTAAGCAACGTTGTTTTATATTCTACAAACTTCTTGTCGTGTAATTTAGTTGCATCAACACCGTCGATTAAGGCGCACAGCATATAAGCCAGAGTTTGTTTTGTGCCATCTATGAATGACTAGTGTGAACTAACCATCAATTTTGTTAGTCGTAAATTTAGACAAAAAAAATTGACGTGTGACACAATACGTTGTTAACTAACGACAATTGATAAAACTCAAATTAAACTGGCGTACTAGAATAAAATTTTAGTGCATTATGTTTTACGCCATCTATTAATAACTGGCACGATTAAATTAATTTAGTTAGTCGAATGGTTTGGGCACAAAGTATTACAATTTGTAAACGTTAATTTTAAACAAAATACAAATTTTTGTAAACTACTAAAACGAAATGTTCGTTTGATAACCATAATTAAAAATTGTGTCATCACAGTGCCATCTCTATAAAAATAGAAAAACAATCTAACCATATATATTTTGCTGATTTGTACTGATATTTGGCCAAAATGACAAAAAATGTGGAGTTAAATTTGTAAATGTTTGGTCACTGAACAGACAGTAGCCAAATCAACGACGTATGGTTACGGACACCAAGATTTGAAATGTTATGTAAAGAGTCGAACATTTGTCGGCGTAATGATTCTGCGACGTATGGGCAATTGGTACCCAACGATGTTTCGCAGTAGATTTCGAATTCTGCAAATTTTAAAAACTCTAGTTTCATGTTGGAACTAGCGTGACATATAGAACCAGAAAGTAAATTCTGTAGTTCTATGTCTGCTTTTTGCGCATTAACGGTTGTATTGAAGTCGAAACGTATCTCGCCTGTTGTAGTCGTGCGGGATAATGCATCCGCGACTACGTTGTCTTTACCGTTCACATGCCGGATATCTGTGGTAAATTGACCAATATAATCCAAGTATCGCGATTGTCTTGGATTACGTTCAATTTTAGACTGAATGGTTCTAGTTAGTGGCTTATGGTCGGTATAAATAGTAAAGTCCCTAACTTCAACAAAATATCTGAACTGTTTGATTGTTAGATATATTGCGAGTAATTCCCGATCGAATGCTGAGTATTTTCGTTCAGCATCAGAAAGTTTCTTAGAGAAAAATCCTAATGGTTCCCAACAATCGTCGGCAGTGTTCAATGCATCAGTCGTCACGCTGAATTTTGCGTTGTTCAGCGGGTGAGCTAACATGGTTATATTAGCTAATTCACTCTTTAGTTTTGTCAATGCGTTTTGGCATTCTTCGGGCCAGGAAAAATTCGTGGGTGTCTTGGGCTTCTTCAGTAGAGCGGCCAAGTGGGAGTGGATCGGTCTGAGCGTTTCATCAAGTTTCGGAATAAAGCGATGATAATAATTTACCATTCCAATAAAGTGCTGAATGCGTTTGATTGTTGTTGAAGCCGGGAAGGCAGAATTCCATTTGATGTTATCTTGTGGCTGAGAAAATCTAGAGTTTTAACATCGAAAATACATTTCGAACTCTTTACGTGAACATCGAACTCGGTTAGTCGTTGGAAAACAGTTTCCAAATGTCGTTCATGATGTTCTTGCGTTTGAGATGCCACAAGGATGTCGTCAATGTATACGAATACGAAGTCTAAGTCGCGGACGAATTCGTTCATGAATCGCTGAAAAGTTTGCGCGGCATTACGTAGACCAAATGGCATTCGGTTGAATTCGAAGAGGCCTCTTCAGGAGCAACGGGAATTAAATGATAAGCCCTAACAAGGTCGATTTTGGAGGAGATTGTACAGCCATGGAAGTGCATGGAGAAATCTTGTATGTTATAGGTATCGGATAGCGATCCTTCGGTCGTCCAGTCCAGTGCAGTCGATCTTTCGGTCTTGTATCCTTGACGTTTTTTGGATTCATCCTTAATTTTTATTTTTTTTATTTTTTGTTAGTTGGTAATAAACAGGGGTGCGCGCCCAGATAAAAAGGTAATCTAGCGAAATCGTGCTTTGTTGTACGGATACAATCTCATGAAAATATTTCGAACGTCGGGCGTAAATTTCAACTAGGAAAATCCACGAGGAATTGTTTGATTGATTGATTGGTTGAACTGTAGGACCAAGTACTGGGCAAGTATCCCGAGTAACGCCGGGCCTATTGAATTTTATTTTGTTTTGGATAGCGGACATGATGCCGTATTGAAATCAGAAGAGATCGGTCACGTCACTTGAGGTTCCCGGGAACCATTAATTTAAATCAATAATTCATACATAAATTGAACGCACCATACCATTCGTATATGGGCCTCTTTCACCAATCTTAACATACGGTTGGTCTTGGATTTTTTTTGTAGATAGAGGTCATCATATTGTATCGAAATCAGAAAAGATCGATGACGAAATTTCAGGTTCCTAGGAACCTTTATTCGAAACCCAAATTGTGTTCTTAAAATGATTCGGCCATTTACACGTTTGACCCCCTAGCGCCAATCCTAACATATGGATGGTCTTCGACTTTTTTTCGTTCCTTTTACTGATGAAATTGTCTATTTTGGATGGCAATGATATGTTAAAATGTGATGCTAAAATAAATTTTAATTTAATGAAGTGGATTTTAATAGAAACTGAAAAATAGAATAAGAGGGTAAAGAGCTTATGGAATCAAAATTATTGATAACACGTTCTCTATACTGTTCCATTATTTTAACTGAAATCTATTATTCTTCATTCGAGTCATAAGCTTGTCAGAAGTCCAACCTGGTGTAAGTGGTTAGATAAACTCTAGTTGATCATATTTACGAACTTGTGCTTCAAATCGTTTTAAAATTCCATTTCCATTCTGTATACCCAATTTCATCACGATCGGTAGCACGATAAATGGCCTTCTTTCATACTTCAGTCCAATTTCCATCCTAAATAGCAAATTTCTTCATGATTGGTTTCCAATTTCATTTCCGTCATGCATTGACGCATAAAACTTCATTTTTTTTCAAATATTAAAACATATTCATTTATATTTCTTAAAAGACTTGAAAGTTTTCGAAACCGGATATTTAACTCAGATTCGCGGCGTACTTCCGTCGCAGTAGGTCATATTCTAGAACTTTTGCAAAAACTACCCGCTTCACTTGGAAATTTGGCTCCATGCATAAGAATATATTTTTAGCTTTTTGTCTAAATGTCTACGAAAACGAAAAAAATAGTTGTTTGCCGATTTTTGTTTGTAAGTTGAATAAATGACTAATTTATGACAAGTCACAGTAGTTGAACAAGTCACCTGTCCAATTAGTGTCAAGTTTGAGACATGTCATATATCGTTCTTCTTTCATGACAATGTCAAAGCGAAACATGTATGACATATCTTCGACGTTTCTCGTTCTATGAAATACCTTTTAAAATGGCGTTGATAAACAATCGAGATACAAAATTACTTTAAGTTTCATGTTCACTCGTCGCCACAACGTCATCGCAATTATTTTAATAAATAAACTTTATTGTTACGTTTTGTATACGATACGTGTCATGTTTGACTGTCACTGATGAGTCATTATAGTCTAGTCAATAAGCTGGGTAATTTTAAAATTCCTTGTCCATCTTTCACGCAAAATTTCATCATGATCTAATGAGAAATGGCTTTGTTCCACAAAAATGAGGCGTTTTTCAGAACTAACAAACTCCGAACTACCTATTTCACAAATTTTCGGTGAATCTGCGTTTTCGGTGAACTGACGGCTTTTCAATGAATTTCCGTTTTCAGTTAATTGCATTATGGTGAATTGTATGTGATATGCGAGATAACCCTACTAAAATAGTAGTGTTGGTTATTTATCCTACAACTTCTGCTTTTGGGAAAATCGAGCAAGTATTTAGAATAACGAGAAAATCGAAATTTTATTGGAGCTCTGGTTGAAGGTTCTGGTTGCAGGTTTTTGTATAACTATACTTCCGACGGTTCTTAAAACCAAATGCTCAAGGTTGTTTAAATCAAGCGTTTACAACACGCATAATAAAGATTGATTTGCATACTCGATGTTATTTTTAACTAACCCAAATTTTTATTTTACTTTCAGGTGAGTACCGATGTCTGAGCAATTTATTTTATACGAGTAACTTATCGATCGAAGAGTAAGTACCTAATAAACCTACGCAATACATTTTTTTTTTGGCTAAATACGATATAATTTATTCCGATTATCTATAAACAAGCATAATGTATACCCATAGCTTCTAAAGATAATTCTACTGCGCGATGTATGATGGTACATGATAATAAAAAATTTACAACATCATCACACACAGCAGCAAAAAACACAAGAATAATAATCGAGCGAAATATAAATCAAGGCACATATTTTACTGCTATCTGATATTTATCCAAGATAAACCGTGTGTGTGTGTACCTCGGCTCACATTCAGCCCATGAATCATCTCGTATGTACAACACCTAAAAATAGACCAAATATATTTTTTGTGTGCGGTACACGAGTCTGTTCTAACATTAAAAAAATCTATCGTGATTTCCATCCATATGGTGGATAGGTAGAAATGTAATTACAAGCGCAATTGATTTTTTTCTGTGTGTTCGTATTTTCACCCGCAAGCGTAACATTCTTTCATTTGTACGAGTACTCGCATAAAACTTCTAAGTAGATACGAACATCGCAAAATTACGAACTGTCTGTGTTTGTGTAAGTACAGAGCGGTTGTTTACAACAATTCTTTTGGAAAATTTTATTTTTGGTGTAGTTTAATTTCCGTGGAAATAGAATATTAGGATTCAAGGTTGAGTGTTTTTTTGTATACATTGTGGTTTCTTCGCTTTATCAGAAAAAGTTGTATTTTTAGTTTTTTTTTCTGGAAATTGGTATACAAAAATAGTTTTTCACAAAAAAAATTCATAAATTTTTGAAATGTACGTTACATGAAAGAGGCTGGTGGCGAGACCTTGACTGTTTGTTGTTGCGGTATATCACGTCCATTTCATTTATGAAATTTTAAAAATATAAATTTTTTTCACATAAATTCATGAATCTGACGATTACGACGTAAGCTGAATGAATTTCCTTGGCCTATTTTCCCGATGTGTTATTTGCTTTTTCATCATCGTCATTCGTTTTATGTGTGCGACAGTATATTTCATTTTCATATAGGACAAGGGAAAATAGTTTATGGATTACATTTTTATTTTGTTTGGGTGTTGTTGTTGTGATGCTGTGCTGTTTATTTATGGAGATATTTATGTGTTTAAGTGATATGGCTCACGGATGAATGTGTGTTGGTGGTCTTAGATTATTTTCTATTGTCATTCGGATAAAAGCCGGATATTCTGTTTTTTTAAATCACGACACATTATCGAAGAGACATTTTTAGTTAATTCTCGGGGATTTGTTTTAATGATTTACTGCATCACAAATTTTCCTGTACTCATAGTAAAAGGTTTAGTTTTAGTATTTCACTAGATACAGCAGTGGATTATTTTTTCCTATCTCGGTTTTTATAAAATTGTCGATGGGTACGTTTTAATTAATTTTTTGATATTAAGTTTCTGACCCTTTAAGGGTTTCTTCCTCATTAAGAAATAAAATTTGAAGATAGGAAGGAAGTATATCTCCATAATATACACCCAGATTTTCGAATATCAAATTACTCCCTTTTCAGATCAAACACTGTCTGTAAAGTGTCATATATCATCGCAACATCTAAAAATAGCCGAGGCGGAGATTTTTAGAAGGAAAAACTTCAAACGTTTGGTTGGCAATTTGAAGTTTATACTTTAATTTAAAAGAAAACAAAATGTGAAGATGTATTAGTGTTTTGCGAACATTAAGGCATTTTGAAACATTATTAGTTCTGTAAATAGTTTCTTTCCAAAATATTTATATTAGGTCCGATTTGTTTAAAAATGCAAAATTTATGACGAAATTGTGTTACCGCAAAAGTAACTAAACATGGTTTAAAATTATTAACAGTAGTTTTTTTTTGAAAGAAGCATCAAATAACGGATCGGCAAACTTGTCACCTTGATATTTTGGTAAACCCATATATGTACCCTACTAGTGCCAATCCGCTTAAAACTCTAATGGTGTTCGCAAAAAATTCACGTCGCAAAATTTTTACAAATGTGAAATACGTTACATAAAAAATAACAAACTCTTCGAATAGGGTGACACATAAGTAATGTTATGATTTATTTAATGAATAATTTTTTTGTTTTTGATTTTATTTAACGTTGGCATTTATTAAAATTTAGATTATATAGTTTGGAAAAATGTTCACATTATGTTTAGGTAATTTCTTTCAAATGGTGCCCATTATTTGCGTCGACGTGACGAGCTCTTTCCAGAGCATTTTCCATTACTTTTCTTAGAATTTCAGGTTCCAGGGCTCTTACTTCTTCTCGTATATTGGCCTTAAGCTGTTGGATAGCTTGAGACCCTTGAGGTAGCCCCAAAGAAAAAAATCGTCTGCCGTTAAATCGGGCCAACGACAACAATTATTCGATCGTTAACATTAAGCGCAGGAGAGCCAGCTGTGACTCCATCTTGTTGGTACCACAATTCTGGATTTTTCTCTACTCTAACCTTAAAAGATGTTCAATCATTGCCCGGTATTAAATGCCATTCACATTAACCGCAACTTGTTCATCGTTTTCGAAAAAATATGGTCAAATGATCCTTTCTGAAGTTATTCCACACCATACTGTGCATCTAAGTGGATATAATTGATCTTCAACAAATATTCTTGGATTTTGGGTGCTTGCTTAATAAACTCGTTGTTTTCTAGGCACAATTCTTGAAAACGGCGACTATATTGAATGCGACTTATATGGGAAAAGGTGTAATTTATGTAAAATTATTTACAAAGGCCGCCTAGACATCATCAACTGTTGAAAACGTCGCCTGGAGGAAGTTTAGGCGTTTTCCTCAATACTTGCTTGCACCCGAGCAATGTTCACATTTTTTCGAACTGCACGAGGTCTTCCAGCACGCGGAAAATCACAGATAGCCCCTTGTTGCCAAAAACGCTGAGGCAATCGTAAAATTGTTGGAGTGCTAGGTGCATGTCGAACATGTAAGAAATTTCGATATGATCTTTGTGTCTGAATAATCGAATGCTACTTTCAAAATAAAATTGAACAACTTTTGTTCTTTGTTCTGTGCTGAGTCTTTCCATCATAAATTTTCCAAGTTTTTCAAAATTAATGGGTAACCTTGTATATGGAGTTGTAATTTGTGCTCCTAAATGTTGCTTATACGCAAAATAGAAAAAACTTTGGAAAATTGGTGTTGGTCCTAGGCGACGGCCATATAATTAACAGGCATTATTTGAAAACGATTCAACTTCAACGAAAAATTTTCTTGTAAAATATCAAAAGCCCCCTATAGAGACAATGGTTTCTGGAAAGGTCTTGATGGCACTTTTTACTAAAAAGTCCAATTGATCTTATTCCACTGATCTGAAATCCTACATGTTTCTTTATTTCACAAATATTTTTCGTTAAAAGTTTGTGCAACAATCGTTCCAAATAATGCCTGTTATATGGGTCGATCACTTAGTCATTCTAATAAGAAGTACAATCAAGACCTTTCGAGAAACGGCTGTCTTTTTGATCTGTTCAGAACAAAATTTTCGTTGAAATTTTACGCAACAATCGTTCTTCAATAGTGCCTGTTATTTATATGGCCTACTCGTACGATCGATAATTTAGCCCTTTCATCACAAAGAACCCATCAAAACCTTTCTAGAAACCACTATCTATACAGGGGTCTTTTGATTTTTTTACACAAACATTTATCGTTGGAGCTTTGTGCAACAATCGTTCCAAATAATGCCTGTTATTTATATGGCCGAACCCTAGCATCAAACAGTTGGCACTTTCAGTATGAAGTCCTGATTTCTACTACCAGAAGAGCTCGGCACTTGCAAAATTATAACACAATGTATTTTGGACCTGCATATAAGAAGACAGCCAGTAAAATTGTTAAACCGGAACCATAAGAAGTTATAGTTGGAATCATTCGGAGCAATCCGGAGCATTTTTATCAGCTGGAACTACCGGTGCTTGCAGCCAGCCGGTAATGTCATATACCAGACGGAATTGTAACAAATGAATCTTAAATCACCCAGACCATTGCACAGTTAACGGTAATCGATCTAGTTCATTGTCTACCATCTAAAATTGTAGCTAGTACTTTTTACATTGGGATTGGTGTTGTTTCCAGGAAACAATATCCCGAATAATTAAATTTTGAAAAATAAAATACCAAAAACGAAATCCTGAAGCGCGATATCCCGTACAAAGGAACCCTGAAGCACGAAATACCCAAGAACCGAAAATCAGCTATTAACTAACTTTTTTTCTTGTTTGGGATTTTGAGCTACGGGGTTTCGATGGAATCCGTTAACAATGCCAGCCGGAACCGTAAAAAAACATTGCGAAACGGATTTGTATCATCTGGAGCCTTGCGTTCCTTGCACATTGAGCACGATTCATTTCAATGAACAATTAAAAGGCCAACTAGGTTCATCCTGGACTGGGATTCCGGCCGAAAGCTTTGAGTTTGTTCCACCTTCAAAGTACATTGCATTATTTTTATAGGTAGATACAAATCCGTTTCTAGCTTACTTTCTTTGGTTACACTTACCCGGATGGTGCTCAGTGCCTTGATGTAGTTACGGTATTACAGCCGTGGCTAACATTGTAATAATTCTGGCTGGATTTGTTTTGGTTCTGGCTGAAAGGTTATTTATGTTACACAAGCTTCCAAAATGAATTGTTCAAGCGCTAAATGGGGTTTGGGAAATCTTGGTCCTGGTACCTTTTTATGGTCCCTGCTATAGCAATGCTTTTGTTGCGGCTATCATTTTAGCTACTTCCCCTTTACAATCTCTCTTTTCGTGTTACCGATGTTTTAGATAGTGCACAGTGCCGTACAAAGCATAGAGTTCATTAAGGAATAGATCTAATGGCTCTCACTGATTTCATAGTTTTATAGCTCGTCGATGCTGATTTTAGCTGGCTTTACTAGTATCGGTTGGCGCCGAAGTTGTTCCAGCAAGGTTATTTGCTGCACAATCATACAAAAGGCTTTTTGCTAATTCTGCAAGCATTAAAGGGTTTTGGTTGATGAACATTTGATGCTGGTTGTTTTTTAGTTACTTCTGGCATTGTATTGATTCCGATTAAGATTTTAAAAAGTGCAGGACCACATAGGGCATCGTGATTATTTTACATTGGTCCGAATAATTCTCACTGCCACTAAATGGTTCCGGCTGGCGCATACTAGTTTCAGTTAGTACCAGATGCTTAGTTCACTTCTTGGTTAGATCGGTAAGAGGAGCGATAAGCGAAGCAAAAGAGGAATAAAGCACCTACACCGTCCAACTATTCCTAGAAAACTTCAAAGTTTCTTAGGAGTGATTGGTTGCGGGAATTTGATTACGGCTTTTACCCTAGTGTTGTTCGTTGAGAGACTTGCATCGTCAACTACTATTTTTTTCAAGGTTCATCGACAAACCAGCATCATAGTGTATTTTATTAACACAAGTGACAATAATTCGAGATAAAATGTTCTGGAAATAATTAGAAGATCATCCAGATACACGGAATGTGAATATGAAATGCATAGAGAATTCTTCGGTCCATTAACCGGCTCACAGTTTGAAGCGCGTTACAGAGACTAAATGGCATGATTTTAAAATGAAACAAAGAACGAATAGGAACCATAAACGCTGAACTTTTCTCTGGGATTTTATATCATGGTTTCAGACACATTTGGTTTCATCCAGTCGGCTTGGTTTCGGAACCTACGAACTTCCATTTCCCATTGTAGTAGACTAAAGACTGTGAAATACCCATGAACTCTTTAGGGCTCGTTGAACCGTCATGTATTATGCACAAATAATTCCGGATGGCGTAACGAACACTTTGACTATACCAATTCAATGGAACATGATTTAGGTAACATTTAATTTGTGGTTGAGATGAGCTTGATGGTATGTTGGTTAAAATTTTACATTTCCGTTGATGATAAATTTACATCTACTAAAACCAAAGCAATTAAAGGGACCAGGACCTTATGTATAATTAAGTTTTAGGTTTGGAGTTGTTCTGATGGGATCAAAGATTAAATTTATGACTCAAAATGATTTGCAGAATCGAGAGCGACTCAGTGTGGTTGCAAGTGTGGTTTTGGAAAACTCTGATCTGATTTGAACAAGGCATTGATTCTGAAAAATTGGCAATTTTAAAGGAAATTGATCCGATTTGGATAAAACTCTGGTTATATGTAGCAAATATTATTTCAATAAATGATTCAGGCCTATTTCGTATAAATGAAGCACATGAGTAAAATGAGCTGTTTTCAAACGATTTGAATGGAACTCGGTTAGTGATTTCAGAAGTCACAAATTTGAGTTGGAATTCCAAACACAACCTTTACAATATAAATTTCTCTATAATTTTTTAAGAAAGTGCAACATGGCCCAATTCCAGCACATCATCTAAAATATCAGCTTTCAACGTTAATTTTGTTCAATTTTAATTGGTTAAGAAATGTAATTAACCACAGTCGGTAGATCAAAACCAATTTTGTGATATAATTTTAATCCTTATTACACACCGAATTGGACCATAGTCGGTTCCAAATTACGACATTTTAACGAACCACCAACTTGAAAGAATTCAATCTCTTTCAAAAACATTTTCTTTAATCTCGAAATTTTGAGATCCCAGATTTCAATTTGCAGGATTAAGATTTCCAAGATTTTCTATTTCGGAATTTTGTATTTTTGGGATATTATTTTCCGGAATTCCGAAATGAGCCTTGCCCATTCAATCAATCATGATTATAGATCGAGATAGCTATACGGTTTGGAGGAGATTTTAACAAATGGAGTTCTTTTGGGCTAGTAATCGTATTTCCAAACCTCCAGTTCTTTATATTAAATTTAAATATTGCCTAGGATGAACAACAGCTATTTTAAGATCAAACACTAAACCAGAACACATAATTTTGAAATGTAGGCGTTTGTCTACTTTATCGACATTTATTGACTTTATATATTTATTCTAAATATATCGACAGTTTGCATCTGTGTTATCGATATTTTTAAGTTTGCTACTTTCGGTTGTTACAACTAAACATTTCCGCCAATTTTTGACTGTAGACGTTTGGCTAACTTTAAAAATATTTATTGCCTTTCTTCTCTTTACCGATCCGATCCGCACAGTGTCCAAGATTCTGGGCTATATGTGCGCACGTCAATGAAATGGAGCCAACATCTCTGCCAAATCCCAGGAATTTCTTAATTATAAACAATTTTTTGTTGGTAATTAAATTAGCGCAAATAAAAAATGACCAAATCACGTAAACACATGACGATCATACGTGAGATGGGCTGTTAAAAATATGAAGTCAAGTAAAAATGAATCAATTTTGTGAGTATATGCGTCGAATTTGCAGGGGCGCCAGAGTGTGATGTAAACAACTAGAAATATTTTGTATTCAGATTCGCAAATTTTTATTAATCGTGCCGAGTACACATATCATGTAGATAAATCGGTTATGTGTAATCGCTGTAATCCATTTTTAATTGGTCGCGATTGCCTCTATATACAAAATGCACGTTATACAATCATTTAAATCGTATGTTATATGCCCTCGTAACATACGGTTAATTTATATAAAGCACGATTTGCGTATCGATCCGTAAATTATATTGTCATGAATTTTAACTAAATTGCATTTTGTCATTAAATGCGGATGGCACTGTGTAACTCATCGTTCTATTATATGTGCCACCCTTACCTAAAACAAAACTGGCCGAATTGATTTAGATCGAAAAAATATTTTCTGTGTTATGGATATTTTTCCATTGGGGATAAATAAAATTTGTGTCTTGCGCACATCAAAAAGAAAACACCTTATGTCTCGGGCTGCTCTTATTTTCTCGCATGCAATCAATATTCCCCACAATATGTGTATATCATCGAAATAAGATTTGGAGCACTTTGTGTACATAATAAAAATATTACAGTTTAATGCCTAATTGAGGATGCAATATGCCATGCTTTCTGAACAAGTATCAAAATAATTTATAATAGTCAAGTGTGAAATTGTAAATAGTACTCGTTATAGTTTTGGAATAAATCTGTATAAAAAAAAGTAAACAGACAACGGAATGTTGAGTGTTTTTGTTATGTATTTCCGTTCTATATGTCAATATGAATCGGTTTTATCGAATTTGATTTTGATAAAATTTTACGCTATGTAAGCGTTTGGCTAAACACAATTTGTGATGTAGTGAACCGTTTGTTAAATTTAGTTCGATACCAATTGGTCATACCTAAAAATATAAATTGCATCCAACCTTCATAAAAATTGTCTGCACATCATAAAAATCAGCATCTTATACATAGCGTGATCAATTTACAGTCTTCTGTCGTCTTGAGTTGGACGGTTTATTTCTGCGTCAAGAAAATCGTTGGTGCAATGACCATAATTTTTCTAATTTAATCGAATTTAATCTAACACAATCAAATCGGTACAACTAATTTATGTACCAATGAACTATTCATAATACAATAAGTTCAAAGTAAGAAATTTTAAATTATTTTTAAAAAAAATTATTTTTAGACACATTTCAATAAGACGATGTACCATCGGCATCTTTAAACGTCTTGTAACGTATGATATGCGTGTTTATTACGCTCGCCTTGCATTCTTTGTACACGTCTTCTGGTGTGATGTGTTCGATCGAAATAAAAATGTGTTAATCATGTGATTAATACTTTCCTACTTACACACGATATAATAAGAAAATGTAAACCGTTTAAATGAAAATGTCTAATACACATTTAGGTACAATGTTGGTTATCTACTTGTACTTCTGTGTATTATCATGATTCATGTTACATGAAAAGATTATAATTAGAATTTAATTTTAGTTATTTGTTGTTTTATGGTTTTGTGGTATAAACTTTTTGAAAATTTTGTTTGTTTTTATTAGAGGCGAAAGATGCAATGTGTGTGTGTGTGTGTGGTACAGGAAGTAAATTGATTGCAAAATTTATTTGAGGCGCGCAAGAATGAAAATTACACAGATCATGTTACATCGATTTATTTATATGCAGTGAAGAGGAAATTGGAAAGTTGATGTTTTAATTGCTGTGCAAAATATTCATTATTCAGGAGTAGATTGCCTTTGGTAGTCTACGGCAATAACCTCTCAACTTTCTAAACTGTTGTTTCGTAGCTGCGGAAGCTTCTTTAAAATTTAAATTAGGCACTAGTTTCGGTGCAAGCAATATGAGTTCGCTACAATGAAACGATCCCAGAAAATTGGAGAAATAACCAAGAAGCAGGTTACTTGGTTTCATGAAAAGAAGCTCTGCACTATCATTAAGACTTCCAGAGGTAAGAAATCTTAGTTGGCGTTGCTCATAACACTGGATGGACGACAGAGCCTAATTTTGCCAAATGTTCTTAAAACATGTTCTCGAAAGCATCAAGTTCTTTTAACAAAACCTTACTAACTATAATGGTATAATTCTTCCGACAATTCATCCACACACTTCTAATAAGCTTTAGCCTTTGGATAAATCAGTTTACAGTATTCTGAAAACCTACTGTAACAATGTCTATGATAATTGGATGCTTACTCATCCCGATTGAGTACTTACCATTTATACAATCGCTAAATGCCCTGGTCATAAGTCTCCAAAGGCAATTACTCCAAGAAATATCGAAAACGGTTTCATAGTCTCAGGTATATAGCCTTTCAACAGTGACATATTTACTGAAGATGAATATATTTCATCATATGTAACGGATAAACGGATAGAGAATTCACAGAAATGAATGAAAATAACCATCACATTGTTTCTTAGACTGATAATAATCCTCAAGAATTCCCCCAGTTGAAAATTACTTTCAACAGTTTGAGCCACAACAGAATGAGCCAAAAGAAATAAAACAAAATTGACCAGAAGTGGCCTTCTACGTCTGTTAAGTACTTTAATTAACCATACACCAGAAGTGATACGACCGTATCCCATAGCTCCGCCTATAGACAAATTTCTGATAGAGGTAGCAAGAGAGCTCGTTCTGGAGCTGCTGCACAAGCTTAAAAAACAAAAAAATTATAATATTGGGTGTGTGGGTATGATTCCGCTCTTTCCCAATAGGTGTCGTTACTAGTACTGCTTATGTGTACTATAAATGGGCAATACTGGTACTCCTTAGTACTGGATGTCAGCTGTCGAACGCAGTGCGCGACATTTGGCTGAAGTGTAAACCACTATAGGGTGGGCCATTTAAAAGTTTATTTTTAAAAACGCAATAAAATGAGTATACATCCGATACAAGAATGAAAAACAATTTCGTTCATGTGACTCCTTTTGCTTGCTTTACAGTAAGCCGTCCTGTAAGTCCAGGGGCCCTATTCCTGAATACGTTACGAAAACGAAAGTACAAGATTCCTATTCAATTATAAATAAGAATCGTACGAATCTGATTCAATTCAAATATGAATCTAGTACTTTCGTTTTCGTATCGTATTCAGGAATTGGGCGCCAGTTTTTGAGAATTGTCTATGATTTCGGCGCTTATTTCCCGAATAACTGTAGCAATGTTAAGTTTTAAAGCTGGTATTGTCCGCTGGAAGTCCAACAGCGTTAAGTCGCAGTTCCGCGATCTTGTTGATACCAAAGATTGTGATTCATGGCGTCGATTTGAGGTCATTAAAATTTCGTCAGCATGGCTCTGTAAAGGTCGCTGGCGTTTTCGAACAAAAATTGCCCAATTATAACACCACTCCAAAATCCACAACAAAAAATCTCTTGGTGAATGCATTGGCTTCTCTATGATTACGTGCTTCTGAAAAGATGGTTTTTCGACAAAAATGGGAAGATGAATTACATTATTTGCAAAAAATGGTTTCGACGATTTAAAAATTATGATTTTGGCTTTGAATGAAGATAAAGAGCATGGAAACCACCCAATAAATTTGAAGATTCTAAATTGGAAACGTTCTTGACTGAAGATTCATTTTAAATACAATCAGAATTGGCTGTATCATTAAACGTTGAGCGATAAAATGTAGCAAAACGTGTACAAGTAATCGGAATGGTTCAAAAAGCTAGCAATTGGGTTCGACATGAATTAAAAGACAGAGACCCGATCGTGGGAAACCCATTTGTGAAATATTGCTTCAAAGACAACAAAGAAACGATTTTTTGTATCAATTAGTTACTAGAGATGATCAATGGATTTCCAATATTATGAGAATCCCAAACGCAAAAAATCTTGGGTGAAGCCTGATAGAGGTAGCACTACCACCACTAGAAGTAGCACTACCACAAAAAACATTTATTTTCTGTTACTAATTTTAGAAATCAGCAGAAAATTTATGAACATTTCAAGCAAATTGCCGAAATCGAATATCATAAAAACATAAATCCAGGTTAGTTATTTTGTAACTTGTGTTAAAAACTGAAAACATTTCACATTAAAATGATTTTAAAAATTCAGTGCTTTTTAGAGGTTCACATCGTTATATTGACAACACTGTTTGAGTTGACAACCGGTTTGACAGCTGACGTTTGCTTTGTCATTAGTTTGATTTGCCATTTCAAAATGAATGGAATCCTCCGTTGGAATCCTCAATTCGTCCCTGCTTGCTCTGTTCAATACACAGATACCTCTCTGAACCAGCGTTGTGGTGACTAAATATTGCCCGTGAATATCTCCTGAAATCATTCATGCTAGATCCAAAAGGGGTTTGGCTTTTCATGATATTAAGGAGGATCGGTCGGATGCGAAATATGCACGACCTTCTGCGGGTATCGTAATAAAACCACTTCCTCCTTTGAGAGATTCAAGAGAAACTTTGGCTAATTTTTTTCTACGGTTAATCCACATCAAATTCGTCTTTGGCAGAATGTTAGAAGCATTGGTATTCATAATGATTCAGACGTTGGACTTTATGGGTTGCGTCATTCCAATATTGATCGAATCCTGCCACAAATTACGCTAGTCAGTTTAATATTTTATTCTCCTTTTCGATCCGAAATGTTACTCTCGAGGAGGTGTGCCTCGCAGTCGCCTTCAACAAATACAACGCGGTTGGTTTAGATAACATTCTCATTAAGCCGAAGCTGCTCCTCCCTAGTTGAGACACGTCCCTCACATTATAAATGGTGTGCTGTTAACCTCTTATATTCCCTTTGTCAGAAAACAACCTTATGTTATCCATCCGTATCCTCCCCGAGCAAAGTCACTCTTTTGCTACTTCTCGATATCAGTAAAGCTTTCTATAGCCTTGACTATAGCATACTCCTAACTAAGCTTTCTCCCATTTTAATTTGCCCCGTTCTACGTTCCACTTTCTTATCGTTCCAGAAGGATGTTCCAAAGGGTACTACTATTATGAAACCTTTGTCTTTTTTCATTAACCATCCACTTTATGCGGCGCTTCTCTGAGCTAACGTTGTGTGTCTCTCAGATGAATGACTTTCTAGTCGTTATTTCTTCCTGAGCCATCTTCAATCCTCTGGAGATTAACTCATCTAATAGTCATAGGCGATTGCTTTCTTTCACTATCCGATCTACATCTTGACGATCCAATCTTTCTTAATGAGGCACCCGTACCTCTTTCGCAGTGACTTAAGAGTTTAGGTTGTGTGTTTATTGAGGCGCTATCCTGGGTTAATCATGCCAATGCTATTTTTTCTCCCGTCTTGGCAATGTTACTTTGCTTCACTGTTTTTTTTTATATTTTGGGCAGAGTTCTTTATTTTTGGATTTCCGAACATATTGTTTACCATCAAAATCAAAAAGATTTATTTAGGTTTCGCCGCTCCTCAATATGTTTCGCGATTTTTGTATGCCATGGTGTTTTCCATCCATTCTGAATGATTATTTGCAAAACTAATTCGATCTCTCAGATTCCTTTTACTTAGTAGAGGTACTCGCCGGGCGTGAAGATTGTCCTCTACGAATCTTCTGCGAATTGTTCGTACACTGATTTCTAGACTGAGCTCTTAATAGCGACAGATGCCAAGAAAGGGTTCTCTTCACAATTTTTGAAATACCTCAACTCAATTGAAAGGTTGTTATTCGCTTTTATCCCGTTTATTCATGTTTTTTTGTCTTGTATCGCATATGCAACCATATTTTTGGAGTGTTGTATTATTCCAGCAATTTCACAGTACGACTTCCCTTCATTTCGAATATTTAAACCAATTAGTCTCTCTTCCGGTGAGCAATCAACACTCCGTCCCATTTTTAAAAATTTCACCAAAACAATATTTTTCATTTAAAAAGTTTATATTTATCCGTTTAAACACTAAAAGTTTAAGAAAGTTTAAAGAAATGCAACGTGTCCTTTTCCGAGGAATGCCATAAATATACCAATAATGAAGCCTCTTTTGATTATAGTTAATAGTAGTGCAAATAATTATAAATTTTAAACAATAGATGGTTATAAGTTATAACGATTTAATAAATTTTAAAATTGCATGATGTTACAGACACTATCCCTAATTTTCTGACCACGACTGTAAATTTATATATTATGCAACACATACACATTTATATGCAGTCGGTACTGCTTGATGCGTCATTAATTTTATATCGACAGTTTCTTTTATGAACAATAGATGGCAGTAATGTTCGTGAAGAGTTTTTGATATTTAAAGGTTTAGCGAAATGTGAATGCATAATTAAATAATAATACTAATAAAATTTTTAAATGTTATTATGTAGAATTTACTGCTTTTTTACCGCGATTACGAAAAAAATGTTATACAATAAAATAATATCATTTATTTCATTATACTGCCATCTATAGTTAAACATCGGGTTCACTGTTCTTACTTTCGTATCTGCTAAGCGTTTTCATTATACGTCAAAAATTGTAAGAACACAATCTGAACTAATTCTTAAAGTTTCCAAAATTCTAATATGTAAGCCAATTTATACAGCAAATAAACCTGATTTTAAAATGTGTAACTCGTAACTATTCCGTGACGGAATCATAACCAGAAAATTTTGAATTATACTATATTTTATTAGTAATGATGTATCTGTTAGACATTTTTGAAATTTATTTTCTTCCGGTAGGAGGAAATTCGCATTTCTCCATAAATGGACGAAAATGGTTGCGTTCACTGCAAACAAGTCGAAGAAACTTTAAAACTTAGTGAACGACATGTATGCCAATTTCTGTCAATTGTAAACTATTCTACCATATTTTATAATTTGTCTGTTATATCTATTATAATATAAATGTAATAAAAAGATTAAGTTTATAATATTAAATAATAATAGTAAATGCCAACAGCCCTGACACAAAAACATTTTGCTGTCATTTACTATGGCAAACACGACCTAACATAAACCGGCAACACTGGTTAAACAATGTTCCTTTGTGTCGACGACAACCTGTACAGTCCACGCCAAATTGTCAAAATAAACTATCCTCGTTTGGCTGAATGAACGACAAATTGTCGATAAATTGTAACATTTTGCCATGTAGTGAACGCAACCAACGAATAGCTCTCGGGTAGAATTTTACCTAGGAAGGGTAAAAAATGTTCCTTTGTGTCAACAACAACCTGTACAGTCCACGCCAAGTTGTCAAAATAAACTGTCCTCGTTTGGCTCAGTGAACGACAAACTGTCGAAAACCGTGAACGACCAATTGTCGAAAGACGTAACATTTTGCCATGCAGTGAACGCAACCAACGAATAGCTCTCGGGTAAAATTTTACCTAACATCAATCGACAACACTTTAGGAAGGGTAAACAATGTTCCTTTGTGTCAACAACAACCTGTAGAGTCCACGCCAAGTTGTCAAAATAAACTGAACGACAAACTGTCGAAAAATGGAACATTTTGCCATGCAGTGAACGCAACCAACGAATAGCTCTCGGGTAAAATTTTACCTAACATCAATCGGCAACACTTTAGACTGGTTAAACAATGTTCCTTTGTGTCGACGACAACCTGTACAGTCCACGCCAAATTGCCAAAATAAACTGTCCTAGTTTGGCTGAATGAACGACAAATTGTCGACAAATTATAACATTTTGCCATGCAACGAATAGCTCTCGGGTAGAATTTTACCTAGGAAGGGTAAAAAATGTTCCTTTGTGTCAACAACAACCTGTACAGTCCACGCCAAGTTGTCAAAATAAACTGTCCTCGTTTGGCTCAGTGAACGACAAACTGTCGAAAACCGTGAACGAACAATTGTCGAAAGACGTAACATTTTGCCATGCAGTGAACGCAACCAACGAATAGCTCTCGGGTAGAATTTTACCTAACATCAATCGACAACACTTTAGGAAGGGTAAACAATGTTCCTTTGTGTCAACAACAACCTGTACAGTCCACGCCAAGTTGTCAAAATAAACTGTCATCGTTTGGCTCAGTGAACGACAAACTGTCGAAAAATGAAACATTTTGCCATGCAGTGAACGCAACCAACGAATAGCTCTCGGGTAAAATTTTACCTAACATCAATCGGCAACACTTTAGACTGGTTAAACAATGTTCCTTTGTGTCAACGACAACCTGTACAGTCCACGCCAAATTGTCAAAATAAACTATCCTAGTTTGGCTGAATGAACGACAAATTGTCTACAAATTGTAACATTTTGCCATGCAGTGAACGCAACCAACGAATAGCTCTCGGGTAGAATTTTACCTAGGAAGGGTAAAAAATGTTCCTTTGTGTCAACAACAACCTGTACAGTCCACGCCAAGTTGTCAAAATAAACTGTCCTCGTTTGGCTCAGTGAACGACCAATTGTCGAAAGACGTAACATTTTGCCATGCAGTGAACGCAACCAACGAATAGCTCTCGGGTAAAATTTTACCGCTAAATTTCCTTTCGGTTTTCGTATAAAATATTCAAGGCAAGTTTGATTATGTTGTATTATTTTTTTCCCAGTGCAATATTCTGGAACAAACGAGTTTTCTGTTCGGATTTTATGAATTTTCGTTTACGCTATTTTTATCCAACAAAGTAGGACATTTTGAAAATTTCTATTCAGAGTTAAATTTGGAATGCAGTAACACCGCTCGCGGTCTAATTTACTTGTGCAAATTACTTGTACCATTTGTGTAAATGGTTCTATTACTTAATAGAGAGCGCAACGACCCGAAATTAATTTTAACCTTCTTTACTCCTGATTCTTTCAAACTTCTAACTTGTGAATTTAGATTTTGTTAGTCATCCAATTCGGATTCCTTTGTTGTAAATTTCTTTAAGTTAACTGTTTTTTCATTGATAAGGAAGTAATGTCTCGGGTTTCTTATTCATCCTATTCCGGTTCCTGCCGAGTGGAATTTTATGTAAACCTAAGGATGTTCTTCTCAATAGGAAGTGAAATAACATGACACATGTAGTACATTTTTTATGTCGAATTTCCTTAGATCGCTGTAGCTTAGTTACCCCACTGTAAAAATTATTTGTCTAAATCTAAATATTGATTATAGCAGGACGATCATTTGGCATTATTTTATGCATGGAAGTGTCAGAAAAAAAATTTCAAACAAATTCTGATTTTCTACTGGCGGCAAAATATTCTACCATTTTTTTCATATACAAATTACAACTATATTTCCAATTGAAAATCGAATTATTACAAAATATGAGCATTTTATTGTTGTACTCGTAAATTGCGCTTGTGCCCATTTTATATTATTACGCTTCACTAAAAAATTCACCCCCTTTTTTAATGCCGCAATTATCTATAAACTTTAAAGTTCATTTAAAAAACAGTACTCGAAAACTACTTTCATAACTTTCCCGTTTTATATGTGTGTGTGTATTTTTAAAAATATTATGCGATATTAAATCGTTACGTATGTATTTAGAACACAATTTTCGGAAAAAATCTCCTGAATATTTTCCCATTTCTCCACATGCGCAGGAAAACGTTTTTATTTTTCCAATTTTTCATCCCAAGTTATTTTTATTTTTTTCAATATAAAACTCATTTCTCTCGAGGTCAAAATGTAGTAAACGCCAACAATAATGTACACGGGCAGACTAAAAAAAACGTCAAAGTAAACGAAATATTATGTAGAGACACTGGAAAATAGCTGGAAAATTAAAAAAAAAATAAGTGAAAAAAAAATAAAAAAATTGGTTTTATTACCTAAAATAATTTGATTTTAGTGTGCAATGATGTGTTAAAAGCTCAAAGTGTTTTTTTTCCGTTATATTCTTCATTCTCGATATATGGATAAAGTGTGTGAGTGTGTAGCCCCAAAATTTTACAAAAATTTCATCTATAATGGCTGAATGTATAGACTAAAAATTAAAATATTAGATAAAAATTATTAAAAAAAATTAGTAATAATAGTAAAAATGTTAAGTTAAAGCTTGTGATTACAATTTTATTTTTTACCTACAAAAGAAAATGTAACTGTGATAAGTGTTGGGAGAAAAAGCTTTTAACCAACTAACGAGGATATTAAACGACGAAAATTAAACAACAAAAACAACAATAAAGGATAATTAATATTTTTAATTAAAATGTTACATCCTACACAGGTATCATTTGTTTGAGAGTACAACAAAAAAATTTGCTTCTTCTTTTGTTTTTTAGGCGGAAAATACAACAACGGGTTGGTGGTTAAATGAAATCATAAAATCATGTCTAGAACAAAAATCTTCGGGTATAGCGAGCATGGAACCGCGTCAAAAAATATTTGAACTTGATTTTATATTATTTTTTGCTATGGGGGGATGAGTGGGTACATGGTGAAATTGTTAGATAATTGCGCAGACTTGTACCATTTGTTCGATATGTAAATTTTATTTTTCACGTACAGTTGATTGATTTTGCAAAGTCCTTGATGTACTTGATGTACACAAGTAACATTCTATGTATATATTATGTGACAGCTGATCATTATCTTTGTGTAAGTTGTTTGTAAACTGCGCTGTATAAAATGGTATAAAAAATGTCCAAGGATATGCCTTTTGTACATAATTTATATATTTATTCAGGAATGCAGAAAGGTCACATCTCAAACCCATATCCTAGATTTTTATAATCTCTCGTGCTTTACAATATACAAAAAAACTGCTAACTCATTTTATATATTCCAACAACAGAGAGGGACAATTACGTATTTTATTTTTGTTTTTAAAGTCACAAAAAGGCGAAATGACAAATGACGTATCAAATTCGATTGCGACGATGTGAGGGAACTCGGGAAAATAAGTGGTTACACTAATATTGGTTTGGAGTACACTGTACATAATTGGAATCAATTATGTTTTTCGCTGTAGCCTAATTTTTTTTCTGTAACTTTAAATTGGCAAACAATATAATCTCAGTTAATCAGTCATAATCAGTTTAATCTGTCAAGTGGGTTGGTTTTTCTTACTCGTCCTTTTATTGTTATTTTGAACTTGTGACTAAACACAAGGGCATTTGAATATTTTTTTAATTTGAGATGATATATTTTTTGATTCTGTTGGGGAGTTATTTTACACTGTCAGCTTGTTTTCAATTTTAATTATGTCAGATGAATGAACTGAAAGCTTTGCTGTCCCTTTCAGATGGGACCCCCTTTAAACTTATGCTCCAAATTTTCAATAATAAGCTTAGCTTTCCCTTTAAAGGAAAAATTCTGACTTTTTTCTCAATTGCTAAACACGTGTTTTCATGCGCTCACGTACATTTATGGCTTATTTAAATTATTAATGTTTTATTTTGTTGGATTTCTAAAAGTGTAAAGTCACTAATTATAGAGATAATGATAAACTATTAACAAAATCTTTATAAACGTCAATAGTTAGAGGCTTCTGTAAAGTGTTTAAAGCACAAAGCTTTCAACGTTGTTATCAAAGCTTCACCTGTATAATTTTAACAGTGGGTATTTAAATTTTATTAATTTAGCTGGGTTGGAGAAATGAAATTAATAATGCAAGAAAAAGCCAATCAAATGTTTTACACACGTACGAGTATACACTCGTGTAAACTGACACATTGAAAACGGTCAATTTTATGCGAGTAAGATTTGAGCAATGCACGTAGAGTACCGACAGTACTGCTTGATTCGTCATCAAATTTATATCAACAGTTTCTTTTCTGGACTGTAGATGGCAGTAATGATCGTAAAAGGTACTTGACATTTAGAAGTTTAACGAAAAGTTTAATCCTTATTTTAATAATAATAAGTTACTTTTTACCTATTTTTATTTGATTGTAGAATTGACTTCGTTTTTCACCGCGATCGTTTCACAAAAACATTTTACATTTGTTTTATAATTTATTCGATTATACTGCCATCTCTAGGTGCATGGCAAACTGTTCCTAAACCTTCAATGCCCTTACACGGTTCAATTTTTCATTCAATTTTTAATTTATACTTGATATACGAGTATGATCCTAATGTACCTTTTGTTCTATAAAAATCTAAAAATATTTAGCTGGTTCTAAAGAAGTGAAATAGGATTTGTGTGGAATAATAATATGAGCATGTTTGAGATCGAAGTATACGATCGAAATTATTTATTCAACTCTTCTTCATCTCGAAATAAATCGAGTAACATTATTTGCTTTGTGAATTTTTTTCAGATTGTACGTCTGGCCTGGCCCAATCATCAAACTTTGGAGAATTCAGTAAAATTTTCTTCTAAGCATTATGTATCAGCAAATTTTAGTGAATAACATGATAGGGGCACATTACATTATTATTCTCAAATAATTCACTGATCAAAGAAATCTTTTATTCACTTTATTTTCGCTTTCAAAAGTGTTTTCTTTATCATTCAACAATTCAACTTGAATATAAAATTATTTTACCGAGTTTCTCTCCTCGAGAATTGAAACAATCTGTTAAACAGGGTCATCTCGGGTTGGTTAAGTTAGTAATTTAATTGATTGAATGTACTCGTTCTACGCTGATCGAGGATCTTTTATTTCAGTATATGTGGTCGAGTGTTTCGCTTTACATATATCGATGTGCGTATGTCATAAAAATCACAAATCAGAGCATCGCAGTACTCGAACCACTTCGAGACGGAAATTAATTGAACAATAAATTTTGTTGATCGATGGTATATCTGATTTTTACCAATTTCAATTTCGAAATTTCGATGATATGAATTCTCAATTATGCTCATAAAATATTATTATTCCACCCAAATTCTACAGTAAATTACTTTTTTATTTTACTTTTTTAGAGTTAGCCAAATTGTAGATTAAATGGTACCTTGTACAGACCATATGTCAAGTATAAACTAAAAATTGATTACAGAATTAAACACAAAATTTAACAGTGTAAGGAAATTGGAAGATATAGGAACAGTTGAGAATCCCAATAAATCAGAACCGATTTCTTTATAATGTGTTAAAAAACGGCAGAGTTCCGTTTAATTTGGGCAGATTTGCAATATGGAAAACTACATCCATAAATTACAATATATGTTAGAATTACAACCCGATGTTATCAAATTTCAACACAATTGTTTAAGAACTGACTGGAATCCTATCAAAAAATGTATGATTCCTTTTTCCTCCTTAACACGTTGCCGCAAATGACGGCTATAGCCGTCAAATTTTTGGCGATATGAAGGAAAATGACGACGTAACATTCCAGATGATATATCAATTGTTTTTTTTCGATTTTTCATGTGTTGCACACTTTTAAATTAATTACTGTGCTTAGAAATACATTTTTTTTCAATTGTTTATCAATATCGTCAGTCGTATGTTTGGAAGTGAAAATTATCACATTTTGTCCCAGTTTTTCCATGAAAACTCTCGACGGTCATAGCCGTCGTTTACTCTGGGCAGAGAAAAAATGTCGTGATGAACAAATGACGGTTGCAGCCGTCAAGAGTTTTCATGGAAAAACTCTGACAAAATGTGATAATTTTCACTTCCAAACATACGACTGATGCTCAATTTTATATGGCACTGAGTTTCATGACCAACTAGAGACTAACCGATATGAAAATTTAAAAATATTTTGAGGATTTACTTCTGCCGAAATACTTCCGTTTGTAGTAAATAAAATACGAAAGAACGGAAATCAAATTTTCGCTGGATGTAAAACAAGAATTGTACAGTTTGCAAACAATATATTAGTACAGTTGGCGATATACTTTTGTATACCCTAAACACAATATTTTTTCTGCGTATATCGCAGACAAACTATTTGTTTCGACTGTACATAGATGTATTTCATTGTCAACATTTAGGCGTATATAAGACAAGCCAAAAGTATTAGACAAATAAGTTTTATCAAAAATCTCAAAAACTACAACTGGTATTAGCTTCAAGTTTTGTTGATATAGAGATGCCATTGCTAAAAATAAAATGCTACATAAAATGCAAAAATCGTTTAAAAGAAAGGCAACTTTTGTAAGTTGTTCGCTCTCGAAATCTTGATGTGTAACTTTACGTCATCAAATTTGGTGCTGTAAAGCTAGAGAACCAAACTTACATTTATAGAGCCGAGTTACATTTTTATCATTCTAGTACATATCGCAAATTTTACAGTTACGGAGCTAACATACAGTTTGTGAATTAAACCATTAATAATTTTAGTTTGCTAGCCACGATGCCAATGACGTTTTCAAAGAAAGTTGTCCGAATTTGTTGAATAAATGAATGCTTTCATCGAGACACATGTGTCTATGAGGAAATTCTATTGGATTAGAAATAGCTGTAAAGTTCACCAAAATTTGAAGGCTTAGCCTCTGAGAGTAGGCAGAATCTCTGAGGTTATTTCCTTTTTCCGAAATTAAACCGCTTGAAGGTTATCTATGAAATACTTGCTTATTTTGTTCGGTTGGGGAATTGTGTTGAGAATTTCAAAAATTGGAAATCTTAGTTTTATGTCTAGCTAAGAGGAGACTGGTGAAAAATAAAATGTATTTTGTCAGTAGGGTCGGTACGAAAGCCCGAATTATCAAAATTCCGGTTTTTTATTGGAATTTTAAAATCCCAGTTTTGCTGAAATCTTACAAAATTCCGCCGAAAAGTAAACTTTTTATTAAGAATCCGGGCATTTCTTGATTGATATTCGTCAAATTATGGGATGTGATTTGCATTTAACACGAATCTTTCAAGCATTTGGCTATACTCTTTGGAACTTGGCCAATCATTAACCAACAATATTGTCAAATTTGGCCAATCATATAACTAGGCCATTTGTACATCTTGAATGAAAATACAAATAAACGGAACTTTAACGGCAACATTGAATTAGTCAAGTATTTCCTTATCGAGCAATTTTAATCAGAAATGTTCTACCGGTAGAAATTGAATTTTGAAAATCTAGCAGATTAGCAACTAGTTAGTTTTAATCGAGTATGATTGAAAATATTTTTGAATACATTTAAATTTTCCGGTGATATTTCATGATCCTGCCTCTGTATTGAGATTTTAACGAATCAGACCATTCTAAATGGAACCTGACCATTTTTTAACCAATCATGATCAAATTTACGTTGAAGAGTTGGATTGCGAATCTTACATCAACTTTGGCTAAAATTTTGTGCTTGGCCATGTTGGATGGAACTTGGCTATTTCTTAACCTATAATGTTCGGTCTAGAATTTGGCATTGCTAAAATGAACTTTGAAACTTTCTTAACCACTTTTGGTCAAATTTATTATGTACAACTAGATTAGGATTCTTATGTAAATGAATTTAGAGGATTTTCTGAAATTCGTACATAATGTTTGGAATTAGGCCATACCTTAACGTATTGATATAAGAGCTGGATTGGAATTCGCACATAAATTTTAAAAGCAGAACTAGTTTTTGGCAAAGCTCGAGAACTATCAGGTGCACAATTAAACGTCCGGGTTTCACACGTAGATGGTGCTGGCGACACATCTAGTGGTAATTTATGTAAGAAGTTGTGTTTTGTTCATTGCGTGGACAGTTGTTAAAGATAACCAGTTGTAATACCAGCACATATCGCACGCAAAAATATTTTTTATAAGAACGAAAATATCGAGTGTTGTGTCAAACAGCATTTGCGGGAAGCTTTGCTTTTTTACTTCAACTTGAAAAAAAAGCAGCTGGATCATGTTATTTGCTTGAGGAGACCTACGTCGAACATGCACCATCAAAAACTACCTGTGGAGATTGGTTTAAACGCTTCAGAAGTGACGATTTCGACATTGAGGACAAAAAGTGCTCTGGAAGACTAAAAACATTTGAAAACAGCGACCATTAAACACGGCTCACCAAGGTATTCCCAAACGGTTACATGCTATGGGAAAAATTTAAAAGGAGGTAAAAAGGCTGCCGCATGAGTTGACCAAGAGGCAGATGGAAAATCGAAAACCCACTTGCAAGATTTTGCTTTCACGGCATGAAAGAAAGAATCGAATTACGTCGAATTGTTACGGGAGATGCGAAGTGGATCTTTTTTAGGAATCCCAAACGCAAAATGTTGTGAAAGAAGACAATGCTCTGCTTTTGATGGGACCAGAAAGGAATCGCGTACTATGAGCTACTGAAACAGGGCGATACTATCAATGAACAACGCTATCGACAACAACTCATCAATTTCGCTCGAAAAAAGGCCAGAATGGGACACGAGCCACGAGCGAGTGATATTGGGATCTGCTACCACATGCGCCTTATTCGCCAGACCTGGTCTCCTCGGATTATCAGTTTATCCGATGGCGGATGGCTTGGCAGGGCTACACTTGACCAGCTTCGTATAAGTGCAACATTGGTTGGATGAATGGTTTCGGTCCAAAGACGCGTCCTTATTCATGTATTGCCAGAGAGATGGTAAAATGTGTAGATAGGACCATACTTTAAATAATCCAATTTTTATCTTTCTATTGAAATTGTCCAAATTTTTAAAAAAAAACGGAAATTTAGTTGCGCATCTAGTAAGTCATTTCTTTCCACATTATTGGCTAATTTGGTATGCAGATTTGATTAATGGTAAAATGTAACATTGACATTTTAGAATGCACTCTAGCATGAACATTCTTTAAATTAAATTCCATTAAAAAGTTACCATGGATATGTTAAGATTCCCCGCACTTAGCTTTACGAAAGCTAAACTTAAACTAAAATGTCTATACCGAATCGTCGCTACTGGATAATAAGCGTGCATTTTTACGGCGGACCCAAATTGCTGTCATCATCCAAAACGTCCAACAAATTTGAATCAATTGTTGATTTTGGGCCAGTTGGGACTATTTTCAGGCACTTCCTGTGTTGTTGATTGGTCTTTTATCAGGAAACCTGTTATCAGTAGTTGTGGTTTAGGTTTTACCAATTTTTTATGCAATTCCTAATACCCAGTTGTTCAGCTTTGTATGTCGCGCTGGAATTTTAAAGCTCGTTCTAAATCCGGATCGTTCGTTAAAAAATGGTGTTCTCTATGTTTTTAGCTAGATTTAGACCCTTACGAAGTACTCTAGCTGTCAATTGTCGAACTGGTACTTCAACTTCATGTTCAATTTTTTTGTTCGCATTATAAACATCAACTGAGAAAATTTCGATTAGAGCCTCGTCGTCTAGTGGGGACTCGATCAACAACACCTCGATGTCTTCCGTTTACTTTCAAAGCCCTCGCCACCAATTGCTTGTGCCAATTTAAAAATTTCTGAACACCTCACATTTTGTTCTGGTACCAAACTTCCAGTGTTGACGCATGCGGCCAAATAGCTTTACAGCAAGCATTTAATGTTGATTCTCGCAACTGAGTTATGGCTAAAGAAGAGTTTTTAACATAAACCATAATCGTATATTTTTTCCATGCATCAATCAAATCCAAAATGTGTTGAAATGCCAGTTTTATATAATAAATCTTGAAGGCTGCAAGTTAGTTGTATCCGGGGGCAAAAATTCGAGTGTGATATTTGGATGTTCCACAGCAGAGTGACCCAGCGCATTGTCAACAATTAAAACGAGTTTGAATTTAAACCTTTTTTGCTCCAAATATTTTCGTACTTCGGGAACGAAACACTTATTAAACCACTTGGTAAACAAATCGGCGGTCATCCAATTGACAACTGTTGC
This sequence comes from Nephrotoma guestfalica, assembly GCA_963691935.1. Classification (NCBI taxonomy): domain Eukaryota; kingdom Metazoa; phylum Arthropoda; class Insecta; order Diptera; family Tipulidae; genus Nephrotoma; species Nephrotoma guestfalica. The sequence goes on along the minus strand of OY829913.1, from coordinate 34,055,271 downwards.
ATATTTTTACCCTTCATTGGGCGTGGTACACGGTTGTTTACTAGCGGCTTTAAAATTCGACCACCAGAAGCGTTACTGCACAATAAAAACGTGACCCGATCTTTAGCTGCTTTAAACCCACTTGCTGTTTTTTCCGATTTAGCAATAAATGTTCTGGTCGGCATCTTTTTCCAGAAAAGACCAGTTTCATCGGCATTAAATATTTGGTCAGGGCTGTAGCCACCATCTTGTATTATTTTTTTTTAGTGTTTCTGGATAACTCTTGGCAGCAACTTCGTCAGCCGATGACGATTCTCCTTTTATTTTCACATTGTCACTAGCAGAAAATTTCGGTTTCTTGACTACTTGTTGAAGGGATTGCATCCTGTAACCGTTCATAAATTTTGAGTGCTTTTTGCTTTAAAGTATTTCCATCTACAGGAATTCTTTTTTGAGATACATCCTCCATCCAGATCACTAAAAGTTTTTCTGTGTTTTCTAAAATAGTATCCCTGCTGTACGAAGTTATTTTGGATTTTCGAATATTATTTTCATGTTTTTTATTGTTCGAATTGTGGCCTCATTAAAACCAAATTTTTCCCCAACAGATGTTGAACCTTCGCCTCTCGCAAGACAGTCCAATATTTTGATTTTGAGTTTCAATGAAATAGAATTCCTTTTTCGATCTTTAGTTTTATTTTCTTTAAGCATTTTGTGTTTGATAGGCTAAAAAAATATTAAGCTAAAAAAAAAAATCTACTACACTGGAAAGAGAGTTCGATGCTCTGTAATTTTATATGTGCACCTCAAAAATAGTAAATTATTATAGGATCCCAAGATAGTTTTTTTTCTAAATTGAATGTTTCAGATTTTGATTTTCTCACTTTTAAGTGACTTTGTAAAGCACTAACATAAATTGATAGAGCTTTTCATTCACATTTGTATAAGTTGCCCTTCCGATTTTCAATCGGCGTTTTAGACCAAAATGTTTAATTTTTCTGAATCTGTAATCGATTTTGCCCTATGATATACGGTTTTCGAGTTAAAGAATTTAGTTGTTGTATGTCCATGAATATTATGTATTTACCAAAAACGGTTCAGAAATATCTTGAGATGCAAAATGTCAGTACCAAATGCAAGTATTGACCCAGACGGCAAAATAGTCGTATACGAATATTAAAAAATCCCTTTAGAAATCAGAATTTCGCAATTGAATCTTGCACACTTGGCCTATAAGCTATACCATCAGCTCTAACTGCCTCTATCGCTCTGCATTGTGTTTTGGTACATACATTTTTGAATTGAGAGGAAAACTATTGAATTTACACACTTCCGTGTTTTTGAATTATGGAGAGGAAACCGTAATTCAATCTTCCTCAAGCAAAATAAACCCATTTGTTCTAGCTCGATCGCAGTCTTGAGAGGTATATTAATCGTAAAAATCAAAAATAAATTATATAACCTTTACAGTTGATCTTGATCCCGCACATTCCAATGATCGATCTTCCCGTTTCACTACTTACAGCTTCATATCGCATGTAAACCTGAGAACTCCTGAGAAACACTTTTCCGAGGAGAACAGATGTTGGACTTGAAAGCGAAAGTAAGAGAATTCGAGAACTATTGTATAAAACGGCATCGGGAGTTAGTTAGGAAAAAACTCCATGCTATCGCACAGAATGTATTAAAACAACAACAATGTTAAAAATATTTCAACTCGAGTGCGGAACTAGTAGGCGAGGCATAAAGCATTTCATGAAATTTGATTGGTTTTGAGCTCGGGAGTTGAGTATGATGCTTTTTTCCGATGTCATGTACGCACCGAGAATCGTCGGAAGAGCAAGAATCGTCGGAAAAGCGACGACGAAGAGAAAACAATTTATCTTCGTCGTCGCTTTTCCGACGATTCGTTCGTTTTAAATAAAAATAAAATTGTTTAAATGACAAATAGAATTTGCCTCTATTTCAGAAAATTCTTGGTTTAATCCATAACATTTTAAGATAAAATAAAATAATTTATAAAAAATTAGCAAATGGCACGTTATAAGTTACAATTGTTCTCTCACCTTACACTTAATCTCTATCTTCCTATGGTTATCTCTTTTCTTCCATCAACTAGTCTCGTTTAAGTCCACAAATACCTCGACCCAAAATATAAAATTATTGAATGAAAATTCCGTTACGAGATACTTAAGTGATAACACTATTTCCAGATACAGTGCAACTCCCAAGTATCAGTGAAACAGAAATTGTTACAACTACAATGTTTCAAACTTAAATTTTCCAAGAATCCATCTATCCATACGTATGTGAAGCTGGTCCGAAAACCATCCCGAAAAACGCCTTTAAAATTTAGGTGCATTTCTCCGCTAATTCCATTAAAAGGCTTTTCCGCCCGAAACATTTAAAAAAATATGGAGAAAATCAAATACCATCCCGAGAAAATAAAACAAGCTCACGCACACACAACAAATTTTAAGTATAAAATTACCTTACAGTGGGAATAAGGGACCTCCCCAGCTGATTTAATATTCACTTCTGTTAGATTAGGTATCGGAAGTATGCTCATATGTGGCTGTAAAATTCTCCGTTTACAGAGTTTGGCAGATATAACGGTATATGTCTAATTAATGTACTGACCGTCAGCATTAAGCACACAAATGCTCATTACCTTACAATGGGGATAAGGGACCTCCCCAGCTGATTTAATATTCGCTTCTGTTGGGCTAGGTATCGGAATAATGCTCATACGTCACCATAAATTTCTCCGTTCACAGAGTTTGGCAAATGTAACGGTATATGGCTAATTAATGCATTGACCATCAGCCTTAAGCATACAAATGCTCATTACCTTACAGTGGGGATAAGGGACCTCCCCAGCTGATCTAATACTCCCTTCTGTGAGATTAGGTATCGGAATAATGCTCATATGTCGCTGTAAATTTCTTCGTTCATAGAGTTTGGCAGATGTAACAGTATATGCATATTTAATTCAATGACCATCAGCATTAAGCACACAAACGCTCAATACTTTACAATGGGGATAAGGGACCTCCCCAGCTTATTTAATACTCGCTTCTGTTAGATACCTAATCTAACAGAAGCGAAAATTAAATCAGCTAGGGAGGTCCCTTATCCCCACTGTAAGGTAATTTTATACTTAAAATTTGTTGTGTGTGCGTGAGCTTGTTTTATTTTCTCGGGATGGTATTTGATTTTCTCCATATTTTTTTAAATTTTTCGGGCGGAAAAGTCTTTTAATGGAATTAGCGGAGAAATACACCTAAATTTTAAAGGCGTTTTTCGGGATGGTTTTCGGGCCAGCTTCACATACGTTCCATCCACCCTTTTCCAAGGAGTTCAAAATATTTTACGAGTAGGCGCGGTTACTGAAAGTGGTACGTCTGGTCACCTTATTTAAACAATATTAAGGGTGGTTAAATTTTAAGGGCCGATGTTGATTTTGAATAAAACACAAATTATTTAGGAAATTATTGTCAATTGTTTTTATTATGATAATATGGTATGGTTCAATTATGTATGGAAAATATCGACCAAATGGCCGCCGCGACCTCGGCGGCACACCTCCACCCGATGATCCAAATTTTCGATGATGCTTAGCCATAATTGAGGTTCTATGCCGTTAATGTGCCGAATTATCTCATCCTTTAGCTCTTGAATTGTTGCTGGCTTATCGACGTACACCTGTTCTTTCAAATAACCTCAAAGAAAGAAGTCCAACGGTGCCAAATCATATGATATTGGCGGCCAATTGACATCGCCACCACGTGAGATAACACGGCCATTGAATTTGTCACGCAAAAGAGCCATTGTTTCGTTAGCTGTGTGGCAAGTGGCACCGTCCTGTTAAAACCACATATCGTCCACATCCATATCTTCCAATTCGGGCCATAAAAAGTTTATTATCATCTCACGATAGCGAACACCATTCACAGTAACTGCCTGACCGGCCTCATTTTGGAAAAAATACGGCCCGATGATGCCGCCAGCCCATAAACCGCACCAAACAGTCACTCTTTGTGGGTGCATTGGTTTTTCGACAATCACTCTTGGATTATGATTCGCCCAAATGCGGCAATTCTGCTTATTGACGAATCCACTGAGGTGAAAATGTGCCTCATCACTGAAGATGATTTTCTTCGAAAATTGATCATCCACTGTTGCCATTTCTTGCCACCATTCTGACCATTGACGACGTTTGGAATGGTCAAGAGGCTTTAGTTATTGAGTCAATTGCACCTTATAAGCTCGTAAATGCTAGTCTTTATGCATAATGTTCATCAACGACGAGCGTGGGAGGTGCAATTGTTGGGCACGACGACGAGTTGAGGTGGACGGCTCTTCAGCCACACTATCGCGAACAGCAGCAATATTTTCTGCTGTACGAGCTGTACGAGCATGCACTGGTGTTTTAAAATCTCCTACAGAACCGGTTTGCTCAAATTTTTGCACGATTTTTCCGATTGTACGCACATTTGGACGATTAAATTGACCGAAAAAATCACGAAGTGCACGATATGCATTTTGATTTGAACGCCCATTTTCATGATATGCCTGAATAACTTTAACGCGTTGCTCGATTGTGTATCTTTCCATGGTTCAAATTGAGTTAGTCTGAGATTGAGAAATGTCAAATTAAATGCCGAAAAAAACTTGACGTTTAGATGTGGTTCACATTCAACGTCGGCCCTTAAAATTTAACCACCCTTTATCTCGCTTTAACGATTTATATTAAAATTCCGATATATCGCAACTTGTTTGTTCTGGTTACTTTTTTGGATGGATGTAGCAATAATTTCATGTACGTTCAATGAGAATAAAAATTTCCAATACTTTCAATAATTTATAATTTTACATAACTCATGAATAACTAACTCCAATAAATGCATTTTCGTATATCGTGGAATTAGACGCACATGTTATACAAATTTCTCTACCCCATTCCAGAATAGAAGTCCCGCGTATATATTTCGTTGCCCACATCTGATTTAATTTATATTGCCTTGTTTAATAAACCAAATATGACTATTTGAACCCTTTTTCGACCCGTTTATGTAACTATTTCTGTATACAAAAGTAAAAAGGGGAGGCGATATATTACACCCCAAAAAGTTTTTTTTTATAGGAGCGTTGGTATAAATTTTGTGCGCTACATACTCGTATAAACACAAATAGTTTACGATAATGATATGTTTTGATATTGATCGGCTAAGTCAAGGCTAAAATAAATTCACTCTAATCATTTATTCATTACGTTTATTATGGTGTAATGTAAAAGTAATTTAGGTAAGCTTTACAATATAAATTATTTAGTTTCCTATACATGCACGAGACTGTATTACGTTTTTATTTATTCATGACTGAAACTATTTTCATGTGCACACATTTAAAAGTATCTAGACAAAGTGTTGCGCCAATAGATGTCATTCGCGGGAAATCTCGCAAAATTAGTCGCCCGAAATCTCCTGTCATGTATGTTCACTTTTAGACACACTAATGCTCTTACATTATAATGATGGCACGTCTAGTTTGATTTACACAAGATTGAAAAACAAAAAGATTTTTATTACTGGGGGGGTTGTTGTACACATAAAAAATCATATACATAAATTATGATGCTGCTGTGTCATCGCATAAAATTTTTTTAGTAGTTGGTGGTGGTTTAGTGGTTGTGGTGTGATGATGGTGGCCCCGCTTGTAAATTAGAATAATTTAATAATCCAATCCAAGTCTGGTACAGCTTTAAACATGAAGCAATTAAATACTCATCAATAATCTAAATTCTTTTGTTCACCTTTAACATTTCTAGCTTTTTATCTGTAATTGATTAAGAACAGTAAACGGTTATATATAGGCCGGGGTTGCTGTACCGTAGAATAAAATGTATTACCAATTTATAAACATGAAGCGTGCAACCTCATTAACATCGTTTCTCGCATTAATCTTTTCTTGTATAAACTCGTAGTTACTTATATAATCAGTATTGTTGTTGGTGTAATGGCGTCCGCCCTAAACAAATTCACTCACAATCTGTTGTATTGGGATGATAATGATGAACATCTAATTTCTTATATAAGGCGAGTGTTAATTTTATTGATGTACATAGTCTGGGGCCGCCTTCAGATTAAAAACTGGTGTAGAGACGATTAATGGTGTGCAACTACAAAATATTTGACCTTTAGTTAGAACGTTTACCAATATAAGTATTTTCCAATGTCATGATGAAAATTATGAATGTCATGGAGAAAAGTAGACACGTGATTTTTTGTATTCGATAATAATTGGTGTGTCGTGTGGAGTACCGCACACGATATAAATTTTGTACTTTGTCGCTATGTCAATCAAACTGTAATATGAGATTAATGTACGTGACATTTAATTGTGTTTAATTTATTGTCAAATAATTTGTGTTGTGGTTCGAAATTTTAATGTCTCTATTAAAATGCAAAGCAAGCTATTTAAAATTGGCGATCAGCATTTTTGAAAGTATTTTGGTTATACTTACGAATTTGACCGCTTCAAAACGATTTTTGGTGTGTTGCTTGTTTATAAGCACCAAATGGGACAGCGGTTAAGGTTGTTTAGTTATGTAGAAGGTTGTGCATAAAGTACGAAGGACTTTGAATGTTTATACTAACCACTTTATTATTTTTTATGTACCTTTACGTTAGATACGAACTATTATTTCCTCTATGATGACCATTTTTTCACACTATTTTCTCCACTTTAACATACCGTGTACTGAATGCCATGAATGACTGACCCGATTGTGTTCATTGTTGCCAGCATTTTAGTCCGTATAGTGGATTCAAATTCTCCTTTGTATTTTCCACAGAATAAATCTTCGTCGATCTTCGTCCTCTGCTTTGTTACTGCTAATAATGTAAGGATACTACTCACCTTTCCCATATTCGGCAACACTTACCCATACATCGCTTTGACCATATGCTGTAATCCACGAAAACAACTAACGCTTTAGCTGCCTCCGCGATAATCTCCAATCGATGTTTTATCTGTAATCTTTTACTTCATCGTCTGATACTCTCGAATTTTTTCAATGCAGAGTCCCGTACGATATGCTACAAATATTTTTTTTCTGCTAAACTTTTGCACAAAATATCCTCCCGCCCGAGAGCTGTTCAAATACACCAATAACCCACGGTCGACAGTTACTTAACATGATTTGTTAACTATGGCTGATACCAGATCCGTTTTATCCCAATTATTGGTATCATCATCATCACCTTTATCAAATAATTCGTTGGCATCATCATTCATGGGCAACGACTTCCCTGGTTCTTGCCGACTAATAAATGTCACATTATGAGATAATGATTCTGCATACAGTTGAGCTGAACATTTCGGGAGCAATCTCACAATAATTACCCACATATCCAACCTTTTAATCTAACGAATACCGAATCTCCTAAATGACTTGTTTGATTGCGCTTATCGTCACTAAGACAATTTTCAGTACTATTATCTAAACATAGATGTCACTTATAATACAAAATACTAATTCTCGCTTAATTGGTATTTAGTCTAACTAGCATTCAATATACATTCGGTCTAGTGGCCAACCACTTGTCTTGAGATAAATGTCCTCAGTGTAGTCTGTGTTGTTTTTGCTATGGGCGACAATGAATGGTTTTAGAGGTTTCAGTATTATTTTGCAGACCTCTCAGCTGGGTTAGAACGATCTTAAAAAACAGTGGTGATAATACTCACGTGAATGGTGGGGCGCTTATTTTGCTTTTAAAATGAGCTCTGCAGATGTCATCAGTATAAAGTACACGAATGAGATTACTTATGACATCCTGAATGCTATTATTTCGAAGTACACAAAGAGGAGGAATAACGGTGAATTCCATTCATCGATTAGTTCTAGCAATACAATAATGCGGATAGTATATTTCGTTTGGCCTACGCAGTCACGATCGGTATTATTACAGATTGCTAACGTTTCTCAACAGTTGGTGAAATATGGTCAAGTATTATTAGGGCGATACTGTTAGGAATGTGTTCAAGATTTTAAGGACGATGCCGTTTCAGTTGTTTCGATTTTTTTTAGTTTAACCACGCTAGCGAGTTATTAGTTTAAATATGCAAGATACATCCAATGTTTAATCGTTTCATTATATTTCTTTAGACGACTTTCCGTTCACGTTCGAAGTTGTCTTACAAAACATACATCGCAGCTTATTCCCTTAAAAATTTTGCAATGAACCTTACCAATTGCGTTGTATCTCTGATAATCTCCCATATCGCTTTCGTTTCATAGTTTCAGTCATCCCCAATATCGAGAGATCTTTCCTCCACTCGGTAAGACTTTTTTATCCTGTCTTCTTACCGTGCATTCTGTTATTCCAAAGCCAATGCGATACGAGAATGATTTTATCTGCCTCGTGCCGGTTTTGAAATAAAGTTGTAGGTGGTCATCTTTGACACACGTATGAATGCGTCCACTTTTAGTCCACTCAAGACATTTTTCGAAGCATCACATCTCGTTACTCCTCTTTCTAAGTCTTTCAGGCTTTCCCCTCGTATCTGTCACTTGTTCTGGCGTTGCTTGCATAACTACCGTATGGTTGTCCATATCTCAAACTCCGTATTGACCCGCGAATGTTGTAAACTTTAAAATTCCTCTTGAGATTCTGACTAGTTCTGTTGAAAAGGTTTTATTTTGCTGGTCTTGCGCTCCTGCCTGGTTTGTCCTTCAAATTCTTTGAACGAACCGACAACTTTTACTCTAAGAGAGGAGGGATGGCTGAATTTAGTCAGGTAAGTTTCTGTACCAACTCAGCCAACCGACTATCTTACTCCGTAGGTAGGTCTGCTAATAGGGCGCTTTGTTGCTCGGATTTTGAACCTGGCTTGTCTAATTTGGATTTTTGTTGGTTGGTTCAACAAAATAAATAAACACTTTTAAACTTTATTTAAACATAAAAACAAAGCGTCTTGACTTTGTATTGAATAGGCCTCTATCTCGGCATGACTCGTATGGAAAAATGTTGCGAAACTTAAAAATTGTTTGTGCTGGGTGGGTTATATTGGGCTGGGGTTATATTGAGGTGACGGATTACACCCCCGTATAAAATACGATTGATTTCGTTCCGGCCTTTAAATTTGTTTGTATTAAGAACTTAAACTTAGTCATCCATGAAATTAAAAATGTCGCCATGGGCGAAACGAAACGAATCGTATGTGCTCTGAACTTAAATTTGATTTGAGAAATTGGATCACTTAAAGTTATTTTCAAAGCTTTCAAAAATTTGCAGACGATCACTGGCTTGAAATTTCATTCAGTTTTCTTTAGTTTGCACTGCAATTTCGGTTTCTAAATTATAAGTTGATTTTTAATTTCAGAGGTTTACGGAGAGACGGACTGAAATCGTCTATTTCGGTGATAAACACAACCAACTATAAATTTTTGATAAAGGGGCGGTATCAACGCCGACCCATCTTTCATGTTAGTTACAGGCTGAAGTGAGGCCTGCTACACTTGCTGTATGTACCGCAACTGAGTAGGCGAAATTCTGCTTTTTTAAAAGAAAGGTGAAGAAGTTAGTACAATGGTCCTTTGCGCCTGAATGATGCTAAATTAATCAAATGTGTTTTGGCATCTATAGAGTTAAGTTGCATTAGCTTATGAGGTACAAAAGGAATAGTATGGCTCCTTTGCTAAATTTTTAATGCTGAATTTAGAAATGATAGAGAAAATCAAGCTGCTCCGATTTGGTGAAAAACACAAAGAACCTCGCCATCGATGAGTCAACCGACCTAGTGTATGTAGGTGTTTACTAAATTTACAATTGTCTCATGTTTCAATTAATTCAAGCCGTTTTCACCAAAATAATGGCTGTAGAGATTATTTCATTGAAATGGAAAATTATTGGGAATAAGTGGTATACGTGGAATAAATGCCGTTTCGCTTGCGCTATATTCCGTTGGAATTTCTGCCTCAATTAGATTTTTTTTATAATTTAATCACTTTAAGTCTGGTTCCGCTGTATAATTTTGGAGGAATTAGGTTTTGGAGAACACAATTGGGCATCCACGGTTCGATGATCACGAAAACTGTTTGTAGTGTGGGAACTAAGACAGTCTACCGGATAATTGATAGCATCATCTTGATCGTTACGGTACTCATTGACGTGTACACTACTTCCTTTCCTTAAATTTTGCGGACAGTATGCTATTGTTAATTACAGCCGCTTGATCGTTTTAGGCATTAAAATGGCTCGTTCACATATCCAAGAATTGCGTTGATGTAATATTTGTGTAATGTCTTTGTACTGAACGAATTAGTTCTTCCACCGAACAATCTTGAAAAGCGTTTCTGGTAGTTTTATCTGGTTATCCATTTTTGGTAAAGTTCCTTCGCCAATTTTCAGCAACATGTCAGATAATTCTTTAGTATGTGAATTTGTCAGACCATAGAAAAAATCGTTTCATCAAACCATTTTGATGATTCGAATATTTACATTAACTGTAAATGTCTTGCGTGATTCGTTCTACAGCTTTCACGAATTTAATGCTGGCCTAGACATCAATATTGGAGCACCTGTTTCAAACACCTGTTGTTGCGTGATACTGCAAAGAGGTACGTTTACATAACATTTTGTGTGCTGTTTTGTCACTAGGTAGTAGTGTGATAGAAATCCCAGAACATGCTTCTGCAAGTGATATTTCTTGTATTCACACCTCTGTCAGGATAGCGGTAGTAAAGAAAGTTTTTCCATTTCCACCCAAAATATATTTTCCCTTCATTTTGATTCACACTTTGGAAGACGGTATCAAGGATTTAGCTTTGTTCAGGCGTAAACTTCAGGTTATAATTATTAACGATGTCGGCCATCGTGCCTGAACTGTAAAATAAATTTCAGCGGTATATTCACGAATCGCGTAAGGTAAGAAATCATTTGGAAAATGATGCTAATATTTGTCCCATAGCTCCAGTGGATTCAAAACTCTGCAGAACAACAACTTGACCGCGGAAAAATATGTCATGTGCCTGGGACCGTTGTTGCCGCTGGCATCCGTGAGAATTTCGCCCAATGTTGGTCACAGTCAGCTAGATGAAGCGTGAAATGTGGTTTACGTAAGGCCATCGGCTACCATTAACGCAAGCAAAACTGACCGTGTGCAGTAATAGACGCAAATAATAGCATTTATTATTGTTAGAATGCCCGATATATACCTTACCCAATGCAATAGCTTTAAAAATTCTTGGGAACCACTTTACTGCGCAACCGCATCGTCGTCGATTAAATGCACCTTTTTACTTATCGTACCTGTAGTAGAACGGATTGGTCACCTCTACATAATTTTAAAATGCCAAGAGTGTTGTTTGTCGTGGGTTTTCAACAAATTATCTGCGTTATGCGTTAAAGTAAATCCGTTGGCTATTTTCCAAATGAACGTCCATAAGTATAGCTTGGCCGTTGGATATCGATCAAGTATACAGAAGGCCAGAATCCGCCAAACTTCTTCTGCCGTGACCAGATTGATAGTTCGCCCCTTAGTGCAAATGTAGCTTGATCGCTAATTCTATATTTACGTACTTGCAGATGGGCTTAATTGACTTGACGCTGGTGCAGAACTCTACATTGATATGGGTTTGTAATATTATAGAAAGTATAATGCAAATTCACCTCGTAGGGGTTCATACTCATCGGGCGATAGGCGACGCTATGATGGGTATCCATCTTCAGCTGGATAATCTCGCTGATAATCTTTTTGGGAACATATTTGAGCATCATCTATATGTCATGCAATGCGAGTTTCTATTTAATAAGTTACAAGGATTGTGAATCATGTAATTCATGACAATTTGATGAAGAGTAGAATCGACTTCTGGGTCTGATAAATCAGCGCTGATAACTTCATCGATCTCGTTGGGCCTGATCTTTTCGTGCAACCACTCTAGATAGCATTTGTGCATGAGGCAAGCCACGTTTTTGTAATTCGATTTGTCCCAAATACTGCTCTTTTATAAGAAGATCATGAGGCACTTGAACTTTAAACGGAACACCCGAGAGATTAAGGCATGCCTATAGTGTAATTTCTGACCTTCAATAAGCTCGCAAATGATTTCAGACCACTTAAATAAATCCGGTCAGCATTATTTTCGCACATAGCTTTGTTTCAATTTTATCATATTTATCCACTAAAAACTGATTGAAATGTGCACGGTAGAGTTGCTAATCTGGATTTTCATTCAAACAAAGCTGAATTGAATAACGATAAAATTGCATAGCAGATTTTTTTTTTATTATTTGGAACACCTGTAGCAAGATCAACACTGTACACTGCGAGAGATAGATCATATTCCTTTTATCACATTCCTAGCCGTGCTGGATGAGCTGCAGTCGGTCCTTTGTTAGTGCTAATAAAGAACTTATAATTGTTGCTCTCATCATCAGACACATACTCTAGAGCAGTTTTGAAGCTGTTAACCATCAATGACACCAATGGTCAAGTTGGGAATGTGTTGTTAGCTGTTAGGAACGTTATCTTGTTCAACATAATCTTCTATATCAAAGGTTGACATGAATGAGCCTTCAGTAACTTGTTGTACTCCAAACGAAATTATTTGAAAGGGGATGTTGTAGGCTTTTAAATTGTTTAGAAAATATTTGGATTTTGGATGCAGTGCGTCAAGTGAAGTTAAATGAACTTTCCTAATATACAAGACATCCCTTTTAGTTTCTATTTCCATTTCCGAGCATGACAATACGGACACACTTCTGTCATCGCAACAAAATGTCCGTGATCGACGTACTCAATCGGTGCATTACAGTTAAAACCACTTTTATCCTTATGTTACCATGGTAATTCTACTATGACATGAGAGTGCGAACTCGTGAGTGCTCGTAGTTAACAGCTTGGCGAGAATCACGCCCTACAGTTGTTTCATAGGACCGAGATACTTTTATTATTTTAGCAAATTTTGAGTTAATTTTCGAAGGCATATTTTTTTAACTTTTGACAATATAACTGACCAAATGAAAATTTGGGATCATTTTTTATGATTCTCCAGTATTTTTGCGTGATGTACACACATCGATGGACCTAGTTATCATTTATAAAACTTATTATATCCTTGGGTACGTTTTAAACCATTTTTGGCCACCACTGTCCCATAAATTATCTATTCTCTGTAACAAATTCAAGTTACATGAACCCTTCTGTGACAATAAGAAATTAATTTTCTAGTTTTTAATTGAAAATCGATTTTATACAAAAATAAATAAAAATGAAAAGCTTTCAAAAACACGAAACTCATCCTTCCCAAATTTTATCTCCAGAAAATTCTTTCACTTGTCATATTACACACAAATAAAAAAATATGTTACATAACCAATTTCATTCCCCCAGTAACCCACATCCAAAAAAAAAATAAACATTTTGAGAACAAAACACTTGAGTGGAATTGACAAAAAAAAACTACTCAAAATGTAAATCGTGTAAAATTGTGAGTGGAGCAGGAAGGAAAACCATTTCCTCCTATCTCTGTATACAATACAAGAGTATTTTATCTACACAGGAATGCGTTAGAACAATGGCTTTTCATTACGGAATAGAAAATCTGAAAAACTCGTATTTAAACATTAAAAATCTTTAAGAATTTTTGTGTTTTCTGTTTCCCATTCCGCGGTCTTTTCGAATAAAGGAAATTTTTCTATAGAAAATGGGAGATATATAGAAAAAAATGCTTTCGCCACAAAATACAAATTGGGTATATAAGAAAACCATATACACAACCCAAAAATTTAATCTGGACTAAAATCAGTTGGTTTATGTGTGTGCATGTAACTAGGACATTCGTATTGATTTATTTTTCGTGGTGATGTTTACCTAACTACCTAAATATGCGAATTGATTTATTGGCCGATCGAAATGCGAATAAACTGCTTAATTTATTTAGTTACGTAACGATCACTTGTGTCAGTGTTGGTTTTAATAAATATTTTCTAAAAAAATATGTTTGAAAGGTTTTCCATGTGAAATACTCGAATGAGGGTGAGAAGGCTATGTAATGACTGATTTACGTATTTCCGGTTTAGTTTCAAAGTACGGCATGGGATTCATTTTTCGCATAATACGATGTTATGTTATTGAAATATGTGTGACAGGTGGTATAAATGGGTTTAGGTTTTAGTAGACTAAACAAAATTCTCGTGTTTTAGATTTAAATAAAAAAAATATTGATTTTGATATAAAAAATATTCTAATTTTTGTTTTTCATTTCTATTTACAGGTAAGCCAAAGCCGAAAGTCTAATACGTTGAAGGTTGAAGTTTGGGTATGTAACGGTTTTATTTTCTGTAACCATGTGTTTTAGAAAATTCGAGTATTTTAAACTTATACATTGTTTTGCGTTTTTGACGAACCTTTTTCACTGCGGACAGTATAGCATGGAAGGTGGGTTATCCCATGAGTTCGGTACTCCGGCAGGAGGAGATCATAGTTATGATGCTGTATAAGATAGCGGAAATTTCTCAGCGGAAAATAAGCGATTTCGCTACTCGCCGCAAGTGGCAGCACAATCACAAAAGAGAATTTATTTTGTTATATATGCTCATTTTCATCACTGATCGTAATTAGATGATGAAAAATCCCTTTTGCATATTGCTCCTGTCAAGTTTCGGACCCGTCATCCCCGATCCAAATATAATAAAGAGAAATTGATGATTTGATTGAGTATTTCTGCGAATTATTGATGGTCATAAGAAGATGTATTGAATTATGTTGAAACTCCTTCCGAACGCGGTAGTGGTTATGTCAAGGATTAACTTGGAAATTAAATTAAAATTGAACGTACACGTCGGGAGACCAAAAGCCAAATTCTGTTGTAACTAAAAATGTAATCAAGCATTTTTGTTTTCGTTCTGACATTTTTCGCTGTTATATAGGCACTCAAGCGCTACGAGTATCGATTTTGAACATACATGTCAAAGCCAGTATATGCAGTACCGTCGATTTGAATAACATACGGTCATTCTGTCAATTATAGAATTTTTGGATTTTAATTTTTTTTACAACTCCCCCTCCTAGTTTGCAATAACGATTTAAAGTCAGTAGTGTGCAATTGGTCGTTGACTGTGTCGGTTGATGTAAAAGAGAAAGAGGATTTTCGATAAAAAGTTCACCGCGTAGCTCGATGGTCTGTCGATCAACCATTTCCAGCTGATGAACATTTAAGATCTTCTTTCACCGTTGCTCGAATTCCTTATAGGACGATTGAAATTTTCGAGCTCAAATGTATTGTGAAATCATGCGACCATGCCATTCGTTTGTGAATAATAGGAATTCGTGCATATCAGATGTGAGCCAAGAAGTTCTGGTAATGGTTTCTGCTGACATATCGATCATGCAGTATGCTTCGGCCCAGGTTATAAGGTAAGTATACATCCCTTCGACGGTGGAAGGAGACCGTTGGACTTTCGACCATTGGCAGGATAAACAAGACTGGGCAACAGGATGTGAAAGGTTGTGTAAAGCGTCGAAGATGTTGCGTCGTATCGGCTCGGCGATGTATGGGCATTTCGTACCCGTCGGTGTTTCGCAATAGAGTAGAACGCCAGGCATTTTAAAAAGTTTTTTTTTCAGAAAGTCCTGAAGTTATAGATCAGGTGTTGTGCCTTCATAATTGTGTGATAGTCGATATTAGCCTTGACTGATGCGATTGTCGTTTGTTGTTTGTACCGTTCACTAAATGCCTTGCTTTTCTTGAATTACATTTAGTTTTAGACTGAGTTACCCTAGTTAGAGGCTTGTGGTCGGTGTAAATGGTGAAGTCCCGACGTTCGACGAAACATCTGAATTGTTTCACTGATAGACAAATCCCTAGTAGAGTACCGACAGCATTATTCGATGCGTCGTTTGTGATATTAAACTTAGCGTCGTTCAGTGGATCTGCCAATAGCGCAATTGTACCCATTCAATTTTTAATTTTCAAAATGTGTCTTGACATTCATCTAGCTAAGATAGGTTTTTAGGCGTCTTGGGCTTCGTTAGCAGACAAACTGCTGAATTCGATTAAATGTGGTTGTACTTTGAAATTCCGTATTGGTATTAATTCGTTCAGATGAAAGCAAAATATCATTAGGAGTAACTTTTTAATTGAAAAAATCGAGCGAGTTCGAACCGAAAACACAGTTTGAACTCTTAATGTTTACGCCGTTGGAACAGTTGCTTCAAGTAGAGTTTGTGTTATTCCTCATTTTTTACTGCCACGGGCATGTCGTCGATGTACGTGAATACGAAGTCTAGTTCTGGCCAGACTTTGTTGATAAAACGTTGAAATGTTTAAGCGGCATTTCTAAACTTTATGGCATACATGAAAATTCAAAAAAGGCAAGTGGGATCATGATTGCCGTTTTTCCCTCGGGTGCGACGGGAATCAATTTAAATGCTCTGACGAGATCGATTTTGAGAAGTTTTGAATGTAAGATATCGAGTAACGATCCGATATCGTGATCGAATTAAGTCGCCGATAATCTCCACACGGTCTCCAGTTGAGATCTTTATTTCTTACCATTTGAAGCGAGAAAGGGATGGAAAATGCCGTTAGTGTTAAAATTCGGTTTATGCAGCTTTGTGGCGAATCGGATCCGGTCTTCGTGGCCGTGGACAATCGGATTTACTGAGAAAATCGACACCAATGATCGGACGATTCACATCAGCTAAAATGAAAGCGTAAGTGAACGTTCGTTTCAAACATAAATTAGCAATTTCGAGCAGAAGTTACTGATTTTCATACCATCGGCAACCGATATTACTAGATCTTGTGATTTTAAATTTTAAAAAAATGACATTCAAAAACGTCTGACAGGGAGCACGCAAAGGTCAGCTCCGGCTTTTGTAATTGATTGGGAGCACGATGATACGCTGTGCGACATTTTCGTGATTTTCTAATGTTTGCGTGATACCAGCACACGCCTGATATTTCGATTTTGGTTTTACGTTCATGTTTAGCCTTGATCCACTACTTGAACGTGACCGCCATAGTGATCGTAATTCCAAGGACGGAAATTGCTTCAACCAGCGAAATTGGTTCTCTCGAGAATTCTTTCAATTCTAACCAATTGCCCCGAATGAACTTGTATCGCTGTCGTGCACCCATACTCATTTCGGCTCCGTTATATTTTTCCTTCCGTTCACCTCGATGACTTTTACGCTTTTTTATTTTTATTTGGATGATTCAGTACATCCTGTCGGCCATATCAGCAAACGTGTCCGCAACGGAAACATGTCGTGCTGAACAGGCTGAAGTTCGTATTGGCAACGTTTGTAATGTAACGCTGTGATGGCTGGCGAGCTTGTTCGCTGTTGTAGTGATCTTCAATAGGGTTTGCAAGTATGGCCGAAATTGTAGTCTAGAACGAAAAATTGACGAACTGTAAAAATTTGGTGCGATTTATTTCATTGCCTTTGTTATCCATTTTGTTGGTATCGTCTATATAAACTAGACGTTTAACTTTCACTCGTTGCCGTCCGCGTCCTTGTACTGGCTTTTACCACTTCATTATTCGATCGGTCGAATTTAAAATTCGAATGTAAGTATATTTTGACGTCTTTCGCTCGTAATATAATTTTTTTTGGTTATTAGAAAATTACATTCCCAACCAAATACGATCCTAATATCGTATCAGGCTTATTGAAATACTGAACACCAATATACTCACTTTTGTATGACACTACTCGATACAGAAGTTTTACGTTTGTCAAAAACCAAATTATCCCAACAGGAAAGTCATTGACGATACGCTAGTGACTCGTCAGCGACAGTCAAGCATGACATGTACTCGTATATAGAAAATTTTCTGCAAATGGGACTAATTTTCGTTTGTGACATATCTGGGATGAATTGTTTATGACATGACTGAGACGAATCATATATTAGAAGTCTTATGTGACATGCCTGAGATTAATTATATGTGATATATCTAAGATGAATCGTACCTGACAAGTCTATTATAATTTTTTTATGTATGGACAAATATAACGCTTTTGAAGTTAGACCTACAGTAGTTCTAAACCAATAAAAACAAACGAAAATGTGTTTGTATTCGTAAAAATTAAATAAAAATGTCATTTAGGCGAAATATTGAGACTTTTCAATAATCTTTTCCATCCAGATAATATAGGATATTCTTAAGAAATTGAATATCTCGAGAATTAATATGTTTATCACCTAGTTCTGTATGGTTTTTTGAAAGGTTTACTTTAGGTTGGAACTACACTTCTAAACCATTTAAAAAGCAAGTGTATATTCAATTTCTTAGAATAAAATCCTTAATCTTGACTAGGTTAATCTCATTAACTTTTCAAATGGTTTTAAAAGTTGGTAGTTCTAACCTAGGCCTCACCGACCAAATTGCACAGTGGTTGAAGCTTTGGCGTTTGGATCGGGATGTACCGGGTTCGGATCCCGATAGGGGCAGGATGTAAAGGGAATTTTCATTAACAGATTAGATCTGTGATGAAATGGAACACATCTATGACCCCCTATCGGAGTGCAAAACTCATGGGCCGACCCATATTCTAGGCCAGTATAGGCTAGCATGGAGCTATGCAATGTGCAGATCGTTATAAAATCGGACCTATGGCCGTACGTCCTCGAATTAGCCGACATTGGCGTAAAAGTAAGGACGGAAAAAGCTAAACCTGTCAGAAAATGAAGCAGGCCTTGTGGATAAATATGTCAAATATTAAGATAAATAATTTTCTAATAAAATCCTTCCGTTTATTGTTAGTGAAGTGTAGGGCACTAATGAACTCTTGCCATAATAGTTCAAACCTAAAAAATTGATTTAATTATTTTAAAAATTCGCCTAAATGTCATTGTTATTTTATTTTTACCAAGCTATTCTGTAACGCTAAAAGTTCACCGTCTTACGACCGTATACCCTAACGCTAAAGAAATTTGTCCCCATTTCATGCACTAACCCCATGTGCGGCTTTGATTCCCGCAGCTCAGTCTTGTAGGGGATGTGGTCGTGGGTTTTTGGGGTTAGACGAAATGCGGGACCTAGATTACCGCACAATAACAAAAGAGAAAGAGAAAGATGGCCTAATATTTACCATCTAAAGGTTGAAAAAAAAATGAAAAGTGGGGTCCTCAGACCCAAAACTGGCGGGTCCTACATATCTCAAGCGGATGTTTTACCCACGGTTGTTAATTCTGGTTTCTTAGGGTAACATAATTACCCTAAGAAATACGCACCAAAAAAAAATATTAATAGAGAAGCTTAACGATTAGTGGTTTAATGGCGTGGAGGAGGTCCTCAGCAGAAAGAGGGTGTCCCGCCTATGGGCAGGGTTACTTTCGATGCCCTCGCTCCTAGCAAGACTCAGCTTTGCTAGAAGCAACTAAGGAACCTCGCCACGATTAGAATGGTTAGTATCTCTACTGCACTAAAATCATACTTACCAAAAAAAAAGAAAATTTAGTCTGCAAAGCACTAGACTAAAAACTCGCACTTTTAATTTACCTCCCGGATCAGTCTTTCAATGTATGTATTTCACTAACGTTTATTTTAAATTTTTAAATTAATGAACAAAAATTTTCTTTGGTGTCAAACATAAATCAAACTTGCAACACTCCCACAAAACGAATTTTTCGGATATTTCACATTTATTGGCACTTGATTTGATTACATTCCCCGATTACATCAATTTATTTATGTAACTTAATGAACACTGTATAGTATCACGAGATAATAAACACATCCAATTTTCTTAATTAAATTTATTTCAGATTAATTTATACTTTTTTTTTTTAAAATTATTATTGTATTTCACTAAATTTTACACATGTTAACAAACGCATTTTATTTTAGATATCAGGAAATTACTCAAAAAGAAACTGAACTCTCTACCTCTTCTAAACACAGCTGCACGGCTGACTGTCTAGCACGCAACCTCCCTTCTTTCTTTCCGTTGTACATTTTATACCAAAAATTGAAAACAAATTATTGTACATTCATCAAAATGTACGAACGCAAAAACGTACAACAACGTGACATTGATTTTCGCTTACTCAATGCACGCGCAAAAATTTATTTACATCAACAAAAAATCAATCGATCGAAAGGTGCAATTGTAGGTATTTTCAATAGCAAAGTTTTTTTTTCAAGCCATTTACCTCAAGACATATCGATGCAAAAATAAATTGATAATGTTGCATTATATATTATTATGGTTTACGTTTATTCACCTACTGCATGGATATATACAGTAATCTGAGTAACATAAGCAACCAATAACAATGTGAAATA
Organism: Nephrotoma guestfalica; assembly: GCA_963691935.1. Classification (NCBI taxonomy): domain Eukaryota; kingdom Metazoa; phylum Arthropoda; class Insecta; order Diptera; family Tipulidae; genus Nephrotoma; species Nephrotoma guestfalica. The sequence goes on along the minus strand of OY829913.1, from coordinate 34,034,983 downwards.
CGGCATGGTAATTTCTTTTGGTAGAATTTGAGGTATCACCTCGAAGGTTATGCCGTATGTTAAAATTTGATGTTTGGGTTGATAACGGAACTGAATAAAATTCCGTTACAATTCTCATCTTTTTTTATATTTATTGGGTTAGAATTAATTTAGTTAACTATTAACTATTTCTAAAATTAGTTCTACTCTAGTTAGGTCTAGTTTTGATTTCGTGAAAAAGCATTTAGTGGTGTAGGTCCTCAGTTAAGCTCAGTTTTTATTTGTTGTTTTAATTCAACTAACCCGATTTTAATACAAATTGGAGAGAGCGGCTTTGCGAGTTTCAGAAATCAAACAGGACAATTTAAACGGATTGAAAAATATTTTCCAACACACCCGATTAAATCTATTAAGATGTTTGAAATTCAGTTTCTACCGGTAGTGGATTTTCGTTTAAAATCACTATCGATACTGAAATAGTTATCAAATAAAATTTTTCCGTTAAATTTTCGTTTATTTGTGATTTCATACAAAATATCTAAGCCAACTTTGACCATTTTTCAAACTTTTCTCTCTTTGTTCATAGAAATATTTTGAAACAATTGATTTTTCCGGATTTCGAGAACATTCGTTTGGGAATTTTGTGTTTCTTTTTTTGGCTCGAAAGATTTAAAAAAAATGGCGAAAGAGGGTTTCAAGTGTCAGTATGTGACTGAAAAGAGTCTTGATTTCGGAAAAAGTTGTTTACCGGCTTCTCAAAGGGGCTTGTTAATCTTTTATACACTTTTTCCCTTAAACGGATTTGATAAAATTTGGTGGGGCTGACACCGAGTTCCAGAAAGCAATTATAGTTCTGATTTACGGAAAATTCTTATAACAGTTGTACGAAGCGGCAGTCACTTTGCGTAATTTCAAACCATCTTGCGGCATTGCAACTAATTGTGTTGTGTTGCATCATGTGTTTTGTGTTATAATGCATAATGTTGCGTTTGTTGCATGCATTAGCTGTAATTAATTTGTGTTCTAACAAATATTCTATGTTGTATATGGTAAAAAGTATTTTTGGAGACATTTCTGAACAAAATAGAATTTTGAAATAATATTTGGAGGAAGTTCTGAATAATGGTAGAGAAGACCTATAACAAGCAATCACGATGAAAATGGGCATGATGGATAGAAATTTTAATTCCAAATGATTTATAGAGGAAGTTCTAGAGTACAGTCAACTGGGATGAACTATGCTATTTATTAATTAACCAAGACAAAATTGATTGGCTGCAGTTGTAGAAGCAGTTGATTGGTTGGTTGAAGTAGTTTTGAAGGCAGTTCTGGAGTATGGCCGACTAGGACGGCCTGAATGAAATGGGATTTCAAAATTATTTTGGGCTAAATATTGTAATATGGCTAATCATGAGAAACTAGACCATTTCGGGAAACGTTCGATTCTTTGATAAGTTGGGGTTGTTTTGTAACCGACAGCTAAGTTAGATACAATCCATGTGAAATTGTACGTTTCCGTCAAAGGTTTCGAAAATGGCTCGCATAACTTTAATAAGAATTCGATTAGGTGGTATTTAGTTACTTCCTTGTTGAGTGAATTTTGGACATTTATACAGGAGTCCGAAAACTGGTAATCGGCTTATTTGATTAAAGCTAAGCCATTCGACGATCAATCGCGAACCAATAAGGAACGAGTAGTACATGACAAATTTCTAATTTTATGCAAAAAATAGTCAAACTTGCAACAAATTTGGTCATAAGAAAATAGATAATTCAAACGAGTCATAATATTTTCTTATTTTGGTATGAGTTAACCCATGATTTGTGGAGCTTCGAAATTTTCGGTTGTATGTGCTTTCTGTTATCACATATCTATTTGTAAGATTCATTACATGTTGTTTGGTTAAATAACCAGAGAACAGGATTTTTAAAAATACATATCTTGTTCATACTCAAAATTAACAAATTATTCGAATGGCAACTGTTTAATTAACAAGCAACAATTTAATAAAATTAGTTATACAGTTTTTGAGAAACAGAGCTATGTTTGGATCAGAAAATCTGAAAGCAGCATGCTGCTTTGAAAACACAACAGTGGCGCTAGAATTTTTCAAGCTCCTTTAATCTCGTAGAAAGCATTTCCCCTGAATTTCTTGGACTGTACTCACAGCAGATTTAAATATGTTTCCGCAAATCGATTTAACTATTAATGGTGTGTCAAGGAGGTAAACCGAACACTTAGCGAGTATCATTATTGACTAGAAAATTCATGAATGTACGAAAAATTTAGATGATAATAAGCCGTAACAAGTCCAGAACATGACAGATTACGATCTGACGGCAATCTTCTCAAATAATGCAAGTTACTTTTGTTCTTCGAACGAGTAACAAAATTTTAAATCGCAATTGGCTACGGCACTAAGGGCACCGATAACATTAAAAGTGATGAGCGGCTGTGTGGTGTGTAGGATCTTGATATTGAATTCTGAATACCGGCACGATTTAATATAATTCTGCATTGTGTTGGCAGAAATATTTGTATGGTTCATTTGCTTGAAATTAGCATAACTACTAAACAATTTTAACAGTTACAGACGGCAATATTTTGTTGAATTGGTACAATGTGTTTTCGAATTGTTGTTAATAGTTGATTTATCCATTAGCACGTTAGCAAACAAGTGAATGAACTAATTAAATATTTAACATGACAACCAAGTCATACGCTTTGTTGTAAAGTCCATTATGTTGATATGTCTACAAAGAGTTTCAAATTTCGCATTAATTAAAATAGCACCATATGGGTCATATTTGATAATCATACAATCCATACCATTAATCTTCATTTATAAAAATTGTTTGAATACCGATTAACCTATTACTCGGTCTCTTATAAGATTATGCTGTGATTGATGTATGTAAGGTGATAGGTATAAACTTATCAGTCTCCGTGATACAATCGCAATTTCAATCGATATCTCATTATACGTGTCGTATTGATAAACTCATATACATTTCAAATTAATTGCTGTCATTCAATACTCCATAACAAGTAGAGAAATGTTGGCTATGTACTAAATGTCACATTGTACAATGATTATGTGAATCCTAATCGATGGCCTAATTATCTTCTTGTTGTTTATAAAAAATATTGCCCATTACAAAATATTTTGGTATATCATGTATCGGAGCTAGTTGTTCCGAGAACACAAATCAATATATTTACAACAACAAAACTACATCGTCTATAAATAATGCACTACAGTTTGCTAAAACATCAGTCTCGACTACCTCCTTCTCATTATTTTGTTGACAATATTTTTTTGATCCACTGTACATAGAACTATAAAAAACGGTTAGATATTTATTATGCTGCTGATCCGCCTCCAATATATTTATTACCACAATGTACGGGAAAGTCCGAACCGAAATCCTAATTACCTGTCGATTCGCACATTTTGTATTTAGTATATTTTAAAATTTTGTGCGTGTAACAAGTTATTGTGATCATTCTAAAAAAAAAAATTCAAAATTCAAAAATGCTCGAACGTGATTTACAAAACGCGACCTTTGTCATCAACACAAATCAAATTCAAAGTCAGGATGATTTTTATTCGTTTATCGATGCGCTGGAAAAATCAACCGAATTGGATAAAACACGGCAAAAAGTGAAATTAGATCGTGAACCGCGTGTTAAATCGCGTCGCAAGAAAAATAATCCCCCGTTAAACACGAACACAAAATTATCCGAATCGTTTTTTGATGGGGTCGGATCGTGTTTTAATTCAACCAAACGTGTACCAAGTGGTTATCGTAACAAAGTGAAAAATACGTCGATATTTAGTGACAGTGAGATTTCAAATTTGTTTAAATATTTTAGTGAAGATTCGTCACTAAATTTTAATGATGGCGACCAATGTTATAGTGATGGTGGTGATCGCGAACCAAACGATAGTTGTTCGAATCATCAAAAATATTTGTATTTTTATAGAAAATCGATCAATAATAAACGGAGTTCGTGCATCAATAAATTTAATATTAAAAATAAGATCGAATATTTTAATAATTTCGTGAACACAAAAGATGCGAACAGTGATACCCGGCCGATGATTAACACTAATACGTATCGTGTGTGTATTAAACCGTGTAAACCTAAACCATTTCATAAAATTTTGGCGAAATACTTCCCGGGCCGATTCGGATGCGTCAAGTTGAAAAAAAATCGTAGTAATCGTTTTTTAAAGACGATAATCGATTTAAATTATTTAACGGTGAATTTGTGGTTGAAAGAGTTCCGGATTGATATGGTGAAGCAGCCGATTACGATTGAGAATCCGGATAATTTTATCGATCGGTATTTTGTGCACATCGTCAATACGGTGCTCCGAGATAATGCGGAGGCGCTACAATCACAAATTATTACGTTCCATGAGATTATAGAACTTATGGCGTTTATTTATTACGATGATCAGGTCAGTAAATTATTTAGTGTGGTAAATTTTTGTGGGCGGGTCTCATACCTCTAAAATTCGTAAAATTGTAAATATTTGGATGATTCAGTGTGCAGTAGCGAACTTGGAATCATAGAATACAACAATAAATTAAATCTTTTTAGTAATATTTTTTCAATTAGATTATTTGTCATAAAAATTCTGTAGTTTACCAAAGCAAAAGGTTCTATCGTTTTGATCTTTTATAAAAATTTTACATAAACCATACAGATTTGGAACACCACAAATTATTTTCAATTGCTACCAAACATTTTTAGTTCAACTTATCATGTGTACCGCTGTTACCGCTTTTTGCTTCTTCAACCTCTTGTTCGTAAATTTTTTCGAGTTTGGCTCTTGCCAGATTTCTTAGCAGCGGACTCATACTTTCGACAGTTTTCAAAAGTTTATTTGAATTTGAAATTTAAGATAGATACCAGACTATTCTACTAGATCTAATAATTTTGGGTGCTAGCTTAATTCGTAATTTTGTAAAAAATACTTCTTGTGTTCAGTTTTATTGCAGATCGTAGAAAACAGACTGATTAGCTTTGGCTGAGCGGTTAAAGTAAAACTGGTGTCTGTGTATGTCAGAAAATAAAAATAATTTATTTAGAAACCCAAATTCCCAAAGACGAAACTCCATTACAACTTCCAAGAGCCATTGTATTCCAGATTTTCATTCAGATTTTCGGAACTACTTGACATAATGTTTTTTCGTACAAACGCATTCTTTATTAAAGTTGAATTTTGCTGTCTGCGTGCTGTCTTCGCTTTCGAACCTTTCACTATTGTGGTGTTTATGAAAAGCTCTTGAAATAGAGTAATGACACTGTTGGGTATTTTGTAATTTTACAGCACTTCTAAATACTAAATTTTCCAATATTGTTGCAAGTCCTATCGAAATGGGCAAATTGTTGAAAGTGACGTAATTTTTATTGAGCAAGTTCCTCACTGATAATTCCGAAATCCGTTTCATTCGCAGTGAATATCCGATAGTTGGATAGAAACCATTAAGAATTTTACAATTTTTGGAAGGATTATGGCAGTTTTAATTGGTATCACTATGTCATCAGACATACTTATGAAATTGCAGTGTATTTCGCGGCAGGCTTTAGCTTTGGTTTCAACAAAGAATGAACAATAAAGAAAACCTACTTACACTACAATGAGGAAAACTGTTAGTGACTATCGGTTATTCGGTTCTACTGAAGACGACATCCAGCTTTCCGAAAAAGGTTCTAACGATTTTTTTGTTATTCGACACGAGAATAAACAGACTGATTATGTACGATAATTTTTGAGTTAAGGGGGGGGATTTTAAAACCACTTAACATTACTGACCCAGGTTTATTGCAAATGGAACTAAGTAAATAGAGTGAAATTCGCTGAAATTATCTTGCAACACTGAACTAAATTATTTCGGAACATTAAATTCGAACGACCTACTCTCTGATTGAATTACTAAATCGAGCTACTAAATTAGTTAGTTGCTAACCCTTGCTAATTGTTTGTTATTGATACAATTTTTGTAATTTATAGTAATGGCTGCGGGTAAATAATCGAATCAATCATTTAAAAGTTAAAACCAGAGATAAATTCTTTTAGAAAAACCTAGAAGGATAATGTTGATGCACCACAACCGTAGGAGTTTTAAGCTTTCTTATTACCTAGGATCATACCACACCGATATACCCATTATGTTTTGAACGGAACAGAAAAAATTAAGGAAAATTGAGTCTCCGCTTGCTGTTTAAATTTCCCTAACCATATTCTTCATTATTCCCTTCTAATATTGCCGCCTTACTCCACTTTATTATTTCACTTTAATTTTTCGGCAAGCGTTTTGAATTAACCTCATATGTGGTATCATTGGAATCTATCAATCTAGGCATACACCATCAACAATAAACTTCTCGTCACTCAACGTATTGTTACGAATTTCGAGCGTTCGATAGAGATTCGTGCTGGATTTTGCAAACAAAACACTCGGCGTTTTAAATTACATACTTTATTTCCCAACACCTTTCATTTCTTCAGCAATTCACTAATCTCACTATTTATCACTGTTCGTTAATTCACTTTTTACGTTTATTTTTCGAGCTGCTAACTTTCCACAGTGCATTGTATTTTGGCGCGGCAGAATATTCAAAAGGATTTGAACATGGAATATTTCTCGCTATAATGGCCATGTGGCATCATTTAAAATTACAATTTCTGAACTGTTGGCCCGAATCAACGTACCTGAAAGAGTTCAGCGATTTTCGAAATAGAAATAATCACATCACTGTACGAATACAGTACTAAAAAATTAAGCCGGATGTCTATTTACTACCAGAACATGAGGGCGGACAAAATTTCGTGAACTGTTTCTGGCAACTCAAAATCTCGATGTTCGATGTTTTTGCTCTTACAGAGGCCAACTTAAACAATGATTTTAATAACACAAATTTTTTTCTATAATCCCGTTGCAGGCTTAACCGGAAGTCGAGTTCTCATTGGGTTGCATGTGGTTTTTGATAGTTCAGTTCTTTTCATTCCCAACATCGATAACATTGAGCTGTTATGTATCGGAATCACTAATAATGAGAATTTTTTTATTCTTTGCAATCTGTTCTGGAGCCGAAGCACTCCCAACTCTTTTTCGTGGTCGCTTTTTACGTTCTACCTTACGCAGTTGCCTGTCAACTCGAGGACGTACGGCTATATGTCCGATTTATGTAGAACCATCTGCACATTGTATAGTTCTGATAGGGGGTCATAGTTAAAAATATTTTTATTCTTTTCTGCTACTTTCGCCCCACTTGTCAAGTTGGTTTCTGTGAGATTCTAACCGAGACTGTTGATTTTGTGTTTAACATTGTGGATAGTCAAGATAGCCTTTTTGTCGTTGACAACTTTAATTTGCCTGTCCTCATGTGGTAGAAATGCACCCACCAGGAAATTCACGGCAAATATGGTGGTTTCAGAATTATTTAAGATCAGCAACATTCACAATAACTGAGGAAGGCAGCTTGGTCATGTATTTTCCACGGGCGCTGTTAAAATTCTCGTTAAAGAAACTAATACACTTTTATCCACCCTACCATCTGAATCTCTTTTTGTTAAGAACAAGTATGAATGCTACTTCGGAACTTATAATACAAAAATGAATATTTCTGTGTATATCCCGTATGCCTTCCTACCGCCTTCCCCCTTTGGTGCATTGTTGTTTAGACGCCCGCAAATTTTCCTGAGTTGGTACAACCACGGCTAGTCCCCGACAAATGAGGGGATGACGGGAATGAGTTTAGGAAAGGAGTTTTTTGGAAATATATGCTCGAATCTGAGGGGTCCGTCCCCTCTATTCAATTTTTTCCCAAAAATGTCTGTTCCGAAAGTGCGTTTCAGCCGCTGAACTGATCATCAAGAAATGTTTATCAAGTATAAGTTGCGTCTTCAGAACCAATCTTACGATATTTTTGAAGGGGTTGTACCCCGGGATCTAAGGGCCCCAAAACAAATTGTTTCTAAAAATTAATTTTTTTCTTCAAATTTTATCACGGTAAAGAATTTGGGAAAGAGGTTTTATGAAATTAGTCAAACAATAGAAAAATTCAGAGCTGATAAAAAGTTAGCGGCATTTAACGTCTAATTTCTCTCGTGCAACGCTAGGGTAATTCAGCTAATTCTAAATAATAATAATGACATTAAAACTCAGACTGGTTGCTTTAGTCAGAAATTTTTGAATGTATTGAACAATTAATACCTTACTCGCCATAAAGATTATCTGTCGAAATCCTCCGTGGTACAATAAAGTACTAAAAAGCTTGCGTAGCCTTCGAAATAAATATTAACAAAATTTCAAAAACTCAGTTGAAGTCAGATTACTGCCTGTAAGTATATGGACATCTGTAACAATTTTAGGAATTTACCCCAGAACTGTATAATAAGGTTAGATTCTAAGCGCTTCTGGGAGTTCATTAATTCTAGCAGAAATCTGTTGAATATCCTTCCACCTTAAAGTACAAAAGTTATTCTTCAAATGATCCAAGAGCTATTATCAACCAGTCCGCTAAATTCTTTAGTTCTGCTTTCTCGAACAACAATTCGGATCCCGACGTTGACTAGTTCAATTAAATGAATAACAGCGTTCAATATTTTATGGTTTCCGTAGAAAGATGATTTTACATGTGGCTCTGCTGGTTTACCGTCCATTATGTGAAAAAAAAACTGCCACCAACCACTGTAGTAGTCTGGCTAATCAACTTATGCCCTTCTCAAAAATTGCTCTCGCGCAGGAGCTTTTTCGTCCATCAGAAAATACCGTTTTATTGTCGCTATTTATAAGAAAGACTACTTGCATTGTAAACCTTTGCATTCTGTTACTGATTTTATTCCAAGTACATTGAATGTCATGGAAGCACCGAATGAAGTAGACATGCTTACCACAGATTTTAGGAAGGCATTCGACAGGGTTCCTCACAAAAATATTATATTTAAGCTAAGAGCCCCTGAGTCGATTGCAATTTCTCCTGTGACTAGACTCATTTCTGAGAGCAAGTATCAGGTTATCTTCAGATCATCAAAATCATCTACTTTCACAGTTACATCTGAAGTACTCCGTAGTAAACCACGCTGCTGGTTTTATACGTCAATTAAGAAAATATTATATCAACAACAATGTATAGCAGCTGGAGCTACTTCAGGTCGAAATTTGGATGTTATTTGCGACAATGAACTGAAGAATTTTAGAGACCGTATCGTTAGATTTATCAACCGAGCAAACTATATTTCGTTTCGTTAAGCGCTGTGCTAAAGAGTTCTACGAATATTTTGTAGCGAAGGCTATTTATACAACCGTTTGCTCGCTGTTGGAGTATGCCAAACAGGTTTGGTCCCTTTATTTTCAAACATTCGGTACGCACCGAATTGTTGCTGACATTGTGTTTGTTCATCAATTGTTATTTGGCAGTATTGATTCGTCTATTTTGCTTGGTACGATATGTCTTACTAGAGCAGTACCGGCCTTCGGTATCACACATCACAGAACGGATACTTCACATTAGTAAATTGTCTCTGAAAAGACATTTAAATTCTAAAATTGATTCTTTAAAATTATTATGAGTATTTTGCCACTTAATAGTTTATTGCAAATACTTTGTAATGGAACAATTTAAAATATTGTTAACAGCCCTGCCCGACCAAATGAATATTGAAATTTTATAATTTGTAATTTTCGAAACCAAGGTAATTCTTTCACTCATTGGTTTTCCTCGATAGACATCACAGGTATGTAGTTTCGCTTGACAATATCAGCTGATTTTCCAATCAGCCTTTTACAGTTGGTTAACCTAACCGCAAACCTATTTCGCGGAACGAATTGGGGCAATAAAAGGATTTTGTTCGATGAATTAGAACTTTAAAACGATTTTTTGGAAACTTCTGGAATGTCGCTCAGCATCCTATTTTTTCTATTACATATCTAACTCTTATCCGAATACTATGAAATTGAGTAGAAGATTCTGGAATGTGCCAACTGGGATTCTAGGTAAATATTTGCCCAATTATGATGTAATTCGGTTCTTGAATATAGCTGAAATGATAAAACTATTTTTGACAAACGTGCCCTATACAGCAATGGGACCAAATAAGATCTAGTTTTGTCCAAATACCCGGTTATGATCAAATTTAATTTTATCGGTAAAATTTTGAGAGATTATAGCGATTTAACTAGGTAATTATCGTCCGTGTTGATCAGAACTTTTACAAAAATCATATTAAAGTCCATTTTGACCGTTCTTACCGGACTTCATCAAAATCCATTTAGAAATGGATTAGTTTCAGTCCGAACTTTCAATTTCGGAAAATTATTTAAAACCCAATTATTCAATCATATTCATTCCTAAAAGAATTACTAGACATACATGTAACGGTTCTTTCCTGATTTAATCGATATTATCCGCTTCTTAGCTCAGTAGAGGCCCAGTTAGATGTTGGTAATATCACTCACGCTGATTAAGTGACGTATAAGCTTTATTACAATTTTAAAACAAAACTTTCTGAACAGAACCCGTTTATTTCAATTGGGTATTGGTTGTGGCTATATGGCTTTTCACCGAAAAACCTATTTAATTAGTATAAATGAGCGAAACCTTTACCAACTCGGGCGTCATACTTGTGTTCATTGTCTTCCAAAAAAAAACAGTACAGTATTAAGTGATCAGTATAAGGTTGGTTTAAGTCTAAGAAAGCTTCATTACAATTTAACAATATTCAATGCCACTTAACATTGTTGGCACGTTGCATAATTTAAATTGTTTGATGATAAAATAATATTTCGACTAGACCCATCCCACAATATTATTTCGTCATTTAGACACTTGAGAAAATAATGTAATAACAATGAATTTATTTAGACTCAAGGCCAAATACAATTACACTGCAATCCCAATCCATATTGTCTGAGTCATAAAATATTAGCTAACATTAAGATTTTGACATGGATTTTTAGTAAATTACGCTTGATTAAAAATTTGCGCTGCGCAGTCACATCAATTTCATCAATTGTGGTGTGCGATGGTGGTTATGCCGGGTAGAATTTATTAAAGGGTGATCAAGCACTTTTAAACTGTGTAAATTCATCCGTCAATTTATATAATCGTGATGATGAAGACAAATATTCGCATATGCGAAGTGATAGTAAGTGATGTCGCTTTATAATTTTACGTAGATCATTTTGATGGCGTTATTTACATAAATTAACATTAAAACGTTAATGTGTTTTGAGCTTTAAATTAAATTAATTTTGAGTTTCTTTCGTCTTCTCCGCTACCGTGATGCATTCCGCCAAAACTAAAAACTTATCGCTCATCTAAATGGGCCAACAAATTACGACTTAAGTTCTTATTTGTTCGTTGGTTGAGGTTTAAGCCTATGATGACGATGACAAAAAATAGTAAGACTATTTCGTCCCTCTCAAAGTTACAACCCCCCCCCCCCCCCCCGGCCTCAATACACTTATGCCAACGTTTTTTCCAATCTTTTATCCAATCGATTCACGTTTAATGTCTTTAATTGATTCAAAACGGTTTCCCCGGAGCGGTCGTTTGAGTTTGCTGAATAGCCAGAAGTTACACGGAGCTAAATCAGGCGAATACGGTGGTTGCGGAACGATATGGGTGGAATTTTTGGCGAAAAAGCCACGTAAAACCAATGCAGTATGAGAAGGTACATTATCGTAATGCAAAAAACAACAGTTGTCGACCCATAATTCCGGCCTCTTTTTACGAATAGCTTCGCGCAAATGACACATAATACTCAAATAGTATTCCTTGTTGACAGATTGGCCGGTCGGAAGGAATTCGGAGTGCACCACACCTCGATAATCGAAGAAAACTGTCAACATCACCTTGATTTTTGACTTGCTTTGACGTGGTTTTTTCGGCTTCGGCTCACCTTTGGCACGATATTTGGCCGATTGATCGTTTGTTTCCGGATCGTAAGCATAGATCCAAGACTCATCGTCAGTTATAATACGTTTCATGACATCCTGGTAGTCGGAAAGCATTGTTTCACAGACGTCAACGCGACGCTGTTTTTCCAAAAAATTGAGTGATTTTGGCCCAAATGATCTTTAAAAATGGTTTTCACTGATCCTTCCGTTATTTCAACGATGCCAGTAAGTTCTCTGACTGTTAATCGTCGATTCTCGAGCCCCAATTCCTTGATTTTATTAACGTGCTGATCATCAGTTGATGTTGATGGCCGTCCTAGACGTGGTTCGTCGTCAACACGTTCTCGACCGTCTTTGAACAATTTGTTCCAATCAAAAACTCTTGCTCGCGACATACAATTATCACCGAAGGCCTTTTGCAACAGTCTAAACGTTTCGGCACCACAAAATTGATTCCGCACACAAAATTTAATGGAACTTCTTTGTTGAATAATTTCACTCATTGTAAAAATCGCCGAATGCACTTTTAGTACTTCAGAAGGACCAGCGTATACTAAACACTAATGATTATTTTGATGTGGCATTTGGTACAGATGTCACTGACAGTCATACCAACATAGAAAACAAAATATTTCGACGAAAGGTTTTCCGCGCGAAATTAAATTAAAAAGTCTTACTACTTTTTGTCCACAGTAGTATTTCTGCACAACAAGTAGAAAATATTTAATGTTTGTGAATAGTTTTGAGTGAATTTTATAATAAGAAATTTTTACAACAAAACACACTACGGATCGCACAGAGATGATGGAAGTGGTTCTGAACTAATACTTGATGTAAGAAACAAATATTATTTATTTATTCTGCTCGGAAATCTGAGATTTTTGTTATTTGGCAGAGAACACCATTGAGTGTAATACAAAAATGCTTAAATTTTCATATTACACTCAATGGTGTTCTCTGTCGAATAACAAAAATTTCCGAGCATGTGGATAAATAATATTTGTTTCTTACATCAAGTATTAGTTCAGAACCACTTCCATCATCTCTGTGCGATCGGTAGTGTGTTTTGTTGTAAAAATTTCTTATTATAAAATTCACTCAAAACTATTCACAAAACATTAAATATTTTTAATATTCAATTCTACTTGTTGTGCAGAAATATTTGTGTTTATTAAACATTTTCAAATACAGGGTGGCTGATGAATATTGCTACATAAAGAAACTTAAATAACTATTTGATTAATTCACGTAATTTATTTTTTCTTGATTTATTTGAAAGATAATTCATTTTTATTAAGTTTTCTTAATTGGTTTTAAAAATAATGGAATTTAAATGGCCACCACGCACGTTCACGCATGTGCGACATCTCAGCAAAGAATTATTGATTACTGCCTGAAGAGCTGCAGCGGGAATTGCCTCAATTATCGTTCGAATGGATTGCTTTAAATCATTCAAATTTGTTGGTTTTGTTTTTTAAACTTCCTGTTTGCAATAACCCCACAAGAAAAGATCAGGCACAGTAAGGTCAGGAGACCTGGGGGGCCAACGGAATGTGGAGTTTCTTGAAATCAGCTTATTGGGGAATTTTTGCTGCAATCCTGTCATAACTGGCCGGGCTATGTGAGGAGTTGCAGTTCTCTTCGAAAAAGTAAGGCCCGACAATGCACTTTGATGAAACTGCACACCACACTGTTACGTGAAGTGGATGTAATTCCGCCTCAAGGAGTATCTGTGGGTTAGAATCACTCCATATTCAACAATTTTGTTTATTAACATTGCCGTTTAGATCAAAATGTGGCTCGTCAGACATAAAAAGACATTTTAAGACGTTTTCGTCCTCTTCTACCATTTGAAGGATCTTCTGGCAAAATTCCAAGCGAATCGGCAAGTCTGCTGCGTTGAGTTTGTTTGTTATTTGAATTTTATAAGGGAATAAGTTCAAATCTGTGTGCATAATTGTCTGCAGTGACTGTCTGCTGATACCCATTTGAGCAGATAAGCTCCTTGTCGAAACTCTGGGATTGTCTACAGCAGCGATAGTTTCCTGCGTCCGAACTGAAGGGTTTCGATGGTAAGGCTTTCTTGCGATTAACCCATGCTCAGCAAAATTGTTTACGAGCCTCATTATAGTCCATCTGCTAGGATTAGTGCCGCTAAACGTGCGCCTAAATTCTCTTTGTACCGAAACTACGGACTCCAATGCGTGATAGCGACGGACAATCCACTTTTCTCAGTTCCCAATTCTCCATTTTCGTTAAATTTAAAAATCAATCTATAAAATAAAAAACAATTGAAACAGATTAATTACACAGAAAAAAAGTTATTATTTTTTTTTTGGTAGCAGCTTTCAACAGCCCTGTATTATGTTTTTTAATTCTAAGTACTTACAGGTCACAGTGTAAATTTTGTTATTTTGGTGTAAACTTCATGAGATACCGCAGATCATACGAAGGTTGCCTGTTATAAATCGAGATTCGTTGCTACTTTTTTTGGTAATTTCAAAATTTCATATTCATGGAAAAATGGAACTAAATTGTGAGCATTTTCATGTGATTATTTTTTACAACTTCCGACTAGGATTAACTCAACAACAGTGCGTTGATATGTTTGTGAAGTTAGCCCAGGAATTCACCCTAAAAAATAACAAATGTCATCAGGCAACACTAAAACTGCATTATCATTCCAGCCCAGGATTTGTTTATAATTTCGGTTAAATATGGTACACTACATCATCCCAAAAAATAAGATAACGTAAGAAAACAAAAAGTTACGGAAAATTGTCCATTAAAAATTTTAATTTATAAAAAACTTAATTTTAGGTAGTGAACAATTAAAAATTAACCCTTATAGTGCCGATCTCAACATACGGATCGACTTGGGATTTTTATTTTGATTAGTGGTCATCATTAGGGCAAGTCGATACCGTCTGCTTCGGTTTCCGGAACTCGTGGTTCCTGGGAACCATAAATTAATTTATGTTATACTTGGGCCATATGAGTTCCGGAAACTGAAGCAAGCGGTATCGACTTGAAATCGCATGTTGAGAGCTTGGCACTATAGGCCTTTATATGTGTATGGCCCAGTTTACAGTTTTTTATTAATCGCTTCCAGGAACCACGAGTTCCGGAAATCGAACCAGTTGGTATCGACACTTAATGTTTGTTGTTGTTTACCCTAAAAATCTCAAGTTTATCCGTATGTTAAGATACGTTCTTATCTGTATGGCCACGAATTCCGGCAACCGAAGCACTATTCGAATTTTGGCAATGCAGCACCATCAAGGAACAGTGATAACTGAAGGTATTTTACTTTTATTTATTACATTGCCTGAAAAGTTCCCGGTCTGACACATAGATGGTGTTACAAATTTAAAACCCATACAATTTTTGAATTCTAGCAACTTTCAAACGATATGAGTCAAAATTGCATTACATTCGGACCATTAGTTAACACTTGTAACAGTTATTTTAGTGAAGCTACTTTTGTTAGTTTCAAAACAATGGAAAAAAAGAATTTCTTGTGTTGATTAAACACGATTTTTGATGGGAAAAAATACCGTTCAACCAAAGTAGTGGCTTGATAAGTATTATCCGGACTCTGCACTCTGAATTTAAACGTGTTAAACGTGGTCGCACAGCCACTGATGATGCACTACGCTCTGGACGCCCAAATGGCTCACTTCAAAATACATAAAAAAATCCACGAAATTGTTTTGAAAGACCGTAAAGTAAAGTCAAAAAATTTGCTCGTCCACCTAGACAATACATCATGTCACACGTCGATCGTAACAGAGGCAAAATTGCACGAATTGCACATTGAATTGCTCCCCCATCGTCCATATTCGCCAGATTTGGCCCCCAGCGGTTATTACTTGTTTGTAGGCCTAAAAAAGCTCCAGGGGAAGAGATTTGGCTATAAGATAAATCGTTGTACAAAAAGGGCATCGAAATGTTAGAGAGGCGTTGGACTGTGATTGTACCGTTCTATAATGAAATTATGATAATAAAAATGTATTTTTCCCAAAAAAATTGTGTTGTGTTTTAGTATTTTTTTTTATTCATTGCAATCTTTTGCCCATGAGTTCTGCACTCCGACAGGGGGTCATAGTTGTGTTCCATTTCATCCCAGATCGTAATCTACTGATGCAAATTCTCTTTTGCATCCTGCCCCTATCGGGATTCGAACCCGGTACCTCCCGATCCAAGTGCCAAAGCTTTAACCACTGTGCCATTTGGTCGGTGTGTTAGCTTTGTTAAACCGGGGACTGTTCAGGCGATGTACCTATAATTAAATTTTTTGTTGGACACTTTTCCGTAATTTTTTGTTTTCTGGGATAATTAATTACAGAAATTATAGACAAATCCTGGGCTGGAATGATAATGCAGTTTTAGTGTTGCCTGATGACATTTTTTTTATTTTTCTGGGCTGAAATCCTGGTCTAACTATACAGGCATTGCATTGATGAACTTAATTCGAATTTGTACGATGCAGCACTATCAAGGAACAGTGTTTATCGATGGTTTACAGAAAGCGATCGTGGCCGTAGTGCGCTTTTCAACGAATTTCGTGAAGGTGGTCTAAAACCGGTTATTGTTCCGAAAAAAATGTTGCTGTGCATGAACTGCTACATATGGTGAGATTGAGGCGTCCTTGGGCGTTAGTGATCATTCAATATTGCATGAAGATTTAACCGCCAAAAAGATTAGTTCGCTCGCGGTTTTGTTCCCTCAAAAAATAATATCGCGGTGCTTTATAACGTGTCTATAACATGGTGATAGATATCGAATTTTGTATCTATGCGGATGAGTCCAAAACTAAACAGCAGTCGACGGTATGGGTGTTCCAAAATATGAGCCAAATTAAAGAAAAGTTGTTCTCACACGAAGCACTTCAAAGCAAATAGTCGTCTATTTTTCAAAAAATCGACACGTCTCAACCGTACCATTGGTGTAACCGCCAACGACGATTATTATCCACCACGACAATGCGAGCTCTCACACATCGGCACAAACAACTGAATATTTGAGCGGTCAAGACATCGAAGAAGCGGTTGATGCGTTCAAAATGCATGTTTTGGAGGTACACTGCGGTTCACTTGAATAGACGCATTGTACAATTTAAGTATAGGGTGGACCAAATAATTTTTTTTTTCAAATACGATAAAACAAAAAGTTCTCAATATTTTTTCAAAGTCCAATTTTTGAGCGCATTTTCGATGGTATGCGGCATTATGTCTTCAATGGCAATGCGAATATTGTTCTTGAGAGCGTCAATCGTTGCTGGTTTATCGGCGTAACACTTATCTTTGGCGGCACCCAAAAGATAATAGTCCAACGGCGTCAAATCACAGCTCCGAGGCGGCCAAATCACATCAGCATTTCGGCTGATAATTCGATCTTCGAAGACAGTACGCAAAATATCAATTGAAACGTGTGCTGTGTAGCATGGAGTGCCGTCTTGTTGAAACCAAATGTTGCCTATGTCCTCCTCTTCGAGTGCCGGGAACAAAAAATCGTTTATGATGGCGCGGTAACGCTCACTATTGACAGTAACGGCGGTTCCTTGCTCATTTTCAAAGAAAAATGCCCCAGTGATGCCACCGGACCAAAATCCGCACCAAATGGTCACTCGTTGAGGATGCATCGGCTGCGGGGTGCGGGGTCTCCTTGCTCCAAATGCGACAATTCTGCTTGTTTACATAGCCGCCAAGATGGAAATGCGCCTCATCCGAAAAGATGATTTTTTTTGTCAAAATCGGCATTTTCTTCAAGTCGATCGCAAACCCACTCAGCGAACCAAAAACGCAATGGGTGGTCTCTTTGCTTCAATTCCTGAACCAATTGAACTTTATACGGTGTCATACCAAAGTCTTTATGCAAAATTCGTTGCAATGTTGTGCGTGAAATGTTCAATTCTTGAGCACGATGACGAGTTGACGTTCCCGGCGACTCACGCACATTCTCGGCTACTGCATCAACATTTTCGGGTGAACGCTTGGTTGGCTGCATGGTTCGTGTTGGTTTATTAATTAGCAAGAGCCTATTTCTTTAACTTTATTCACAAAATAATGCACATATGGAGCTCCCGGCACTACGTTTCTTCCGAAAACCGCACGCAATTTCCGCATACATTCTGCAACATTACCATGATTTTCGAAGTAATGTTTCAATATTTCTCAGCGTTGTTCTAGCGAATACACAACCATTTTCGTTCAGCGGAAGGATAAAACTAATGTTCTATGTCAAATCAGAAGTGACATAACCCTTACCATACTCAAAATAGCCGCTAGTTCAAAAAAAAAATTAGATGGCCCACTCTGTATTTGTGAGTAAATTTTTTTAGAAAAATATTTTCAATACGGCAGATTTTCCAACTGCGCTATAGATCGTAAAATCGAGCGTAGTGAGCATGCTGTGCGAAATTATTTAAAATACAGAGCATCATATGGAAGCAACTACCAAGGAAGGTCGGCGATAGTTCTGACGCCGCAGGATACAAAAAAGTTCAAAGCTAGCGTCCAATTCAGCCCTTCCCACCCACAAAATGAGATCAGCAGTCTAAGTGCTTTATTTTTAAAATTCAAAAAATTAAAGAAACCACCACTAAACCAAGAAAAAGATTTCTTGCAAGCAAGAAAGATTCGCCAAGCAGCACATGCCTTGGGATGTCCATCCGCAAACAATGAATAATAATTGGAAAAAGTTTTTTTTAGGATGAAAAAAAGTTAACTTAGTCGGACCAGATTATTATTTGCAATGCCAGCAAAGAAGAACAATTTTTGCCTCGCCGTTATGCCAGAAAAGGAGGAGTAATGGTATGGGGTGCAATTTCATATTGGTGTAAAGTCGTGGATTGCGAGTCAAATCGTTGAGTTATTACCATAACGATCTAAAATGGCAAAATTAATCAATTTTCTTGTGACTGTGAGTTCAATATATTTCTAAGTTGCGTCTATCTAGAACCGAAAAAATAACATTAAATTTGAACTTATCTTAAAAAAATTTAAAGGCAAGTTAAATTGCTTTCTTAGAATAATTATTGAGTATGGATTTGTCTGTCTCTTCTCAATACAAATATTTTTTCGGTTCCGCGAGAAATAAAAGTAAAAAGTAAAAGTAAAATTGCAAGTGCGTCTAATCAAATGAACCACAGTGTACCTCAATTGGAGTGGAACAAGTGCTTCAAAAATTGGTTCAAATAGAGTAGTTAAATAGGGAAATTTGATGATGTTCGAAATAACATCTTGTGGGCGTAAAGTAATATTATTGCCGCTATACGCTTTATCGTTATCTCGAGTACGAATCATGCTAAATTCTCTGCTATTTAGATGACATCAATCACTTTGGCTGAAGGCAGGAGTTATTTCGTACTGTCTACACCGCGTAGATAATTAATATTCTATTTGTGTAGAGCATGTATGAAGACAATTAAAAAATGATGTCAACATTGTAGAGAATGTAGACAATGTCGACAATTATTGGTTATCAGCAAAATTCTGTGATTTATTCGTTAATGGAACCATTTGAGAAATTTAAACTCAAGTTTTTATGATGGTAATGACGTACTCCTATGCATATGTTATATGTTTCTATGCTCGGAAGACGACATAATAAGGCCAAGTGGATATTTATTGCATATACTTTAATTGTCCTAGTGTTTAAGCCGAATACAGAGCCGTCAAAAAAAAGTTCTTTTGAGCCACGTTACTTCAATGCTCATAATCCTCACTACGCAATAAAATGTTAAATCGACCACACAGTACAAATTTAATTTCGGTTAAACTACTCAAATGCCCTAATATTTTACCCATTCGTGTGGCTGCCATATCTGTAGGCCGCCCTTTTGCTTAAGAAATGGTGAAAGACGATAAACTTGGGCAATGAAGCTTTGCGACTGTGCACAGAGAATTTCTTTCATAGCCGCGAATTTAGCATCGTACGAAGTGATGACTATCGATGAAGCCGATACGTAACCACATTTTATTTGGTATCGTTAAAATACATCTTGGTGAACTCGATTCCGACTAGAATTGCAATTTATGATTTCTTTAGCGCAGCGCTGTACTAAACCAGGTTGTAAACACCTGGGATTAAAATTACAGGAGCTAGGAAAAAAACTTTACATACTCTTGAAAATTAACTGCCAAATTTTATCTGAATATGACGAAATTTTTTTACCTATAATAACCGTTGGCCACTTTAATGTTAATGTCTTGAAAAATGAATCGTTCACAAATTTCTGCTCAACGAGTTCAATCTCTGTTACGTCAAAATCTCTACGATAGCTTAAGGCAGGTCTTAAGGTTGTCTTATTTTTAGTTTTAAATTTCTGGTATCACGGAGATTAGGTTCCTAATAATAAAACTATATTTTCTTAAAAACTTGCGGAGAAAATTAAACCACACCAGAATTGCAGAATTTTTCCAAAATATTAACCGGAGCGTGGTGCGTGAGGAATTAAAAAATATTTTTTAAGAGAGAAAACAAAGTTTGCTGAACATAATTGTTTGTTTGAAATGTTGAAACACCTATTAACCCAGTGTTACTCATCGAATTCAATAAGGGGCTAGAACAGGCTAGAACATAGCATTGCCAGCCGAAACCATAATTTATGCAAGTAATCCAATGATAAGCAGCAGCAATTTCGAATGAAGCTCCTAGTCGCGTTTGTGGTTTATTTGGACAAGCTTTGCTTGAAGATTCTTTTGTGCCTCAACTTAAATTCACATGAATTATCGATCCCTTGCTTTTGTCCGATATATAGGGTGGGCCAAATAATTTTTTTTTAAAAATGCAATAAAACAAAAAGTTCTCAATATTTTTTCAAATTTATTTTTTCATTGTAAAGAACAATCCTTCCGATTAATTATGGAATACTTTTTCATTCATATGACTGCCTCGGCTGGCCTTGACGTACCCCATACGGTCGGTCCAATTTCGATGGTATGCGGCATTATGTCTTCAATAATGCAAATATTGCTCTTGAGAGCGTCAATCGTTGCTCGTTTATCGGCGTAAGACTTATCTTCGACGGCATCCCAAAGATAATAGCCCAAAGGCGTCAAATCACAGCTCCGAGGCGGCCAAATCACATCAGCATTTCGGCTAATAATTCGATCTTCGAAGACAGTGCGCAAAAGATCAAGTGAAACGAGTGGTGTGTGGCAAGGAGCGCCGTCTTGTTGAAACCAAAAGTTGCCTATGTCCTCCTCTTCCGGAACAAAAAATCGTTTATCATGGCGCGGTAGCGCTCACCACCATTGACAGTAACGGCGGCTCCTTACTCATTTCCAAACAAAAATGGCCGAATGATGCCACCGGACCAAAATCCGCACCAAACAGTCTCTCGTTGAGAATGCATCGGCTTCTCTACGATCACGTGCGGGTTCTCCGTGCCCCAAATGCGACAATTCTGCTTGTTTACATAGCCGCCAAGATGAAAAATGAGCCTTATCCGAAAAGATGATTTTTTACTAGTTCAAAAAAAAATTATTTATCCCACCCTGTATATTCACTGATGATGAGTAGTGTACTTTGCTTGACTGTGGTAATACAAATAATGATCAAATCCAAGATGGAAATGCGCCTCATCCGAAAAGATGATTTTTTTGTCAAAATCGGCATTTTCTTCAAGTCGATCGCAAACCCACTCAGCGAACCAAAAACGCAATGGGTGATCTCTTTGCTTCAATTCCTGAACCAATTGAACTTTATACGGTGTCATACCAAGGTCTTTATGCAGAATTCGTTGCAATGTTGTTCGTGAAATGTTCAATTCTTGAGCACGATGACGAGTTGTCGTTCCCGGCGACTTACGCACATTCTCGGCTACAACATCGACATTTTCGGGTACGCTTGGTTGGCTGCTTGGTTCGTGTTGGTTTATTAATTAGCAAGAGCCTGTTTCTTTAACTTTATTCACAAAATAACGCACATATGGAGCTCCCGGCGCTTCTGTCATAACCCTTACCATACTCAAAATAACCGCTAGTTCAAAAAAAAAGTTAGATGGCCCACCCTGTATTTGTCTCTAAATTGCATAAAAATTGTTTTTAGGCAGCCCGTTCGATTCCAAACGATTACGGTTACGGTATTTTGGTAAGTTAGAAACAGAAATGTACTTAAATTAGTCGTTTGGCCTAGTTCTCCTGCATATCAAGGGCCGCTCGAGCATAGAATTGAATCTTCTAAAACATCTAATTCTTCGTAATTGATCAGCCCTGCTCCAATATTCAAAATTTGTGCCACAATAGATCAAGTCTGCCGTCTAATATTGCGCTGTACATTGTCCAAAACAACTTTACAATGTACAAAAGGAATTTGTTATACTTTCATTACTTTGTTTAAATTAGCCAACACTAATAATTCGATTATTTATCGATACATGCACCTTTAATGCCATATCACCCATTCGTATGTACTAGACGAAGGGATATGTAACAACTTCGTAGGTAAACTGGATCTACCCAGAGATTATTTGATAATCCATGTATCGGTTGATGACTAAATCCATTAATCCCAATATCCCTGCGGAAATTTTTCTAGTTTAATAATAATTTTTAAAAGGCATTAGACATATCGATTTTGGATCTTTGGAGCAAAGAATGGAAAAATACTTGATACAGTGTCGTCACTTAAATACGTAATATCTTATAAAATCACTTTAAATCTCGAAGAATTCTTATGTGTAGTTAGAAGATAAGTCTTTAAATAAATTTATTTAAGACATGATATTTATGACTCATTCTTCTTACTACACGTCTTATTCGTTGCGTACACATATCTTTGTCTCGAAACTTAAATATTTATATAGAAAACGAATGGAGCATCATCATCTCGCAAAGATAAATATTTTCCACAAACAATTCAAATATACAAAAATGAATTAATTTTAATTACTTTAGACAAGTTACAAAAATTTCAAATATATAACAGCAACAACAATAACCATGTTAATTATACAATTTACAGACGGTTTAATTCGTGCCTTGTACATGTACTCGAATCTCGCCCCTTTTTTACTCGTCGCGTACGCACATGAGGGTTTTTGATTTAATTTGAGATACATGCCCAAAAAAAAAAATACTGATTGATTGTATCAAAATTGAAAAAAATAAAAATTAATTAATTGAATTTCCCTTTTGCTTTCAATTACAGCCACCAGAAAATGAACTACAGAAATCACACGAATCGAACACTTTGAGTGAACATCAATTACGTGTTCAGGCATCGTTGCAACGATTAAATATCCCAGATTGGTTTAAAAACTACAATAGTAACACGTCAACACCAACGTCGACACAACATCCCCACCACCATCATCATCATATACATCATCAGCATGGTAATAGTGGTGGTGGTGGAGATGCTGCCGGTGGATATACGGGCAATTTCTACCGTAAACGTAATTCCGATGTTGGTGGCCAACCAAATCGCTGGACTGGGCTCAACTCAAAAACAACATCGCTCAGCTCACTGGGCTCCCACCGTTCAGATAAATCACCGTTAATGTTATCGCCGTCGGCGCACAGTCACCATGGCCAAACGGGATTTTCACGGTGGTCGACGTCGCATCTAAATTCGACGCAGACATCGCCGAGCATTTCGACGCGCGGATCATTCGTGCGCGGCAATTTAAATGCGAGCACAATATCAGGGTATTCGAACGCATCGTCGAACACAACAAATAGTTCGATCCGGAGTTCGTTTAGGCAGCCGTATTTAGGGTGGCGAAGCCAAGAAAAATTATCACAACCGAGGACGCCAGCTGAACGGTATGTATTTACATATATTGAAATTTACAATATTTATGACATCATGTTTTTTTTTCGAAATTAGGGTATATTCAGAATTATGTCAAAAATTGTTTAGGCCAAATGTAAAAATTCTAGTAATTCCGAATATATCCCGTACATTACAAATTGTAAATTTTTTATAAATATTTGTCCCATACTTTTTGAGAATATTCGTACAGAGTGTGCTTTACATAGGTAGCGAACATCCCCATGCTTTTGTTTCACACATATAGAACTAACCCCCATTTACAAAAAGCTTTCAAACTTTTGAACTTAATAATATTGATACCCAATTCATTTTTATATTTTGAAGGAATCCATTTGTAGTAGAATTCGGTAAAACTGAGAGATGTTGTTCCGAACCCACTGGGAGGTAGGTGTGTCGTACCTGATTTAGATCAGTTTGTTGAAGAAAAATAAACGCGTGTGTTAAATTTTCATGCTTTTTTGTTTTTATTGGTTGTGTCCGCTATACATACATATAAGAATCACTGCCTTTGGGGAGTTTTTGTGTTAGTTTTTTTTTAGATAAAAGCCACATTTGAACTTTATATTTCATCTCCAATTATATAGAATTACTACTGTGAAATTTAGAGTTCTGCTCAAATTTTGTTATCATACTAAACATTAAATTGGTGGGGGTTCTTCAAGTAGCACATCAAAACTGTTGAAAATACGACAAATGCGAATATTTTTGAACGCAAGTTCTCGAGTACCAAATATCAAAATTACGAAAAGCGTTATTCTTGCCATCAGTGTTGTGCGCCGACGCGTATTTCCGAATTGTCTACATGTTGGTGTCGAAAATAGTGTAGACTATTGATTTTTGTGTATATAATGTCGAGAATTGGTAGAATATGTAGATAATTTCTAGACAATGTAGATTTTTTTTTTTGTTGATTTGTCCATTGCTTATCTGTATGAAGTTGTCATCTTTTAGTTTTCCCGCTTAAATTGAGTTTTATCTATACTTTGGCAGTTAAAATTTAATTTTTATTAAACAAATCGGTGAGATTGAAAATCTTAGTCGATCGATGTCTTCAATAGTGGTACAACCATAAGCGATTTACGAGGCTAAATTCGGCTATGGTTTCGCTGTGCCAAATGTGACGTCTGTCATGAACATTTTCGAAACAAATACTTCATTTCTGATTTTAACGTTCATTTTTGAGCAACGTAGTTGGGGTTACTACAAAACTTATAGTGCAAATGAGTTTTGTTCATTGTTTACTGTTTTTGGTTGCATTTTGATCAAAATTAGATTTGTCCCAGAGAATCAGCAATTTTCACTTGAGTTATCTTTCTTGAAATTGGGGGCGAATGGCCGAGATAGATAAAACAATAACAGCTTCTTTACCAACGTCAAGCAACCATAGATTATTTTACAAGGTTGGATGACAGCTTGGAGAAGCAGAATGACCCGCCGCCGGCTAGTATACCTTATTGAGAAGCTTTTATGGCTTCGCTAAACTGGCTAGAATTCAATGAACCAATCATTCAATGGACCGTATACAAAATTATACAGAAAACAATACTAGAATTAATAATACAACCCGGCAAATAACCGATACTCGGCTATCGTACACGGACGCGATTCGGATATTTAAACATTAAAACTTCAACAGAAACGTGAAGGCTTAGCAACAATTAGAGAAAGAATAGAAATGAAATGACCAACAAGAAACTTCTCAAGCCATTACAATATGTCAGGGCAACGAGTGGTGCAGACATTTACAGTGACCGCACCAACTGGTAAAATATCACATTTCAAAATTAAAGTCGCTGTAAAACGCATCGAGACAAATCGGAAAAAACTAAACACCGACATATTAAATGATGCCGAGCACAAAAGACACACATCAGTGTAGAGCTACATTGGAAATAAATCTAAGAAACTTAAATCGAAACGGCTACCAACACACTCGGGTCGGGTACCAAGAGTTCAGAAGCAAACCCCCTGGATCAAAACATGTGCCTACTACATCACTCAATGCGTGTGCTATAATCAATATAACGATTCTCACGAATGGTGGCCTAAGAGCCAACATAACCCTAAAGATATTAGCAATAGCTATCCTCTATAGAATCTCACGGACAGTCAACCCGAAATTGCGAAAGGAACATGCTGGCTTCAGACCAGGGCGAAGTTACACCAACGTTCAAGAAACACATCTTCATTGAGCAGTCTAATGAATGGAATTCACCACTGCACCTATTCAGATCTAGCAAAAGGAGTTGGCCTTAAAATAAATATCAGGAAAACCAGACAATGAGGCTAAATTCAGCAATGAAAAAGTTGGTTGTACTTTAGCGAGAACGAGTGGCACAAGCCTGGAACACATCTGTCCTATCGCACAAAAACCCAACTAAGAATGTTTAATTCGTATGTGAAATCAGTGTTGCTGTATACATCTAATCCAACAAAATAACAAATATTGAGCTCTTCCCAATGAATTGCGCACAATGAGGAAGTCGCAGAATTAAGTGATAAGCAGGTCTTTGAAATGAACCCACAAGAGAGAAGAATCGGACGACCAGCTCTAACATGGAAACGAACAATGCTACCAGAAGCGAAACAATTCGGATAGTTGCGGGTGAAAATTGAAAGAATAGAACCGAATAGAGTTTGATAGTCAAGCCCAGTAGACTCCCTGTGCTCCTAAATTGGAGATAAAGGGAAACAATATTGTTTAAAATATCAAGTAAGCCTTCGGTCTTATTTTGGCATTTATTATGATTATGAACCCGGGGAACTTGTACTCGTATGGTCATTATTTGCCTCAAAATTTATCATTTTATTGCGTAGTAATGATATTGAACATTGTAAAGGGTCGTTCAATAGTGACGCTCGAAATTAGTTAGGTTGTAGCAGCCATGTTGTTAGATGTTGTCAAATCTGTTGTGCATTGTTCAGTGGTGTATGGCAATATACCATGGAAGTTTATAGCGTTGTCTACACAACAGGAACTGTATTCTTTATCGGCTGACATAACTTTCACGAGCACGCAGCTAGTTCCTGCGCCTCCTACGATTTAAAAAAAATTTAACTTTGCACATATCACGATTTTGTACTTTAACCGTAGCATAAACATAAATTTGTTTCGTTACCATATAAAAGCTTAGGGTCAAACTTTTTAATGTGAAGAAAGAATGAACTCCATCTTGAAATGGTTTGGATTACCCAGAAACAACAAAGTTTTGATAATTGCTAACAGAAATAATAGTTTTCGACATTGTCTACATTCTCTACATTGTCGACGCCATTTTCTTAATTTTCTACATACATTGTCTACACGTGTAGAGTATTAATGATCTACGCGGTGTAGATAATACGGCACAACACTGGGTACAATTGCTGTGTTCCATTTGTCGTAGTAAACTACTCACAAGTACTTCTGAATATAGCAAATAAGTATCAAAAGGAGCGAATGCCAGTGCTCTAAACCTGCACCGACCAAATTAGCCCACCTCAATGAAACCCGTACCATAATTTGTTACACAATTGTTTCATGTGCTATCGAAAACTCTGATACAATTATGAATGGAAAGATTCGGGGCGAAATTAATTTTTTAGTTTCGGTTTATCGATATCGAAAAAATCGTAACCGGAAAATTCGGTAGTAAAGGTGAATTTCTTTATATGAGAAAAAGCCTCATTCTATTATTTGGTACATGAATCGTATAGTAACTGAACTTTTTACATATTATATTTAGTCGAATTATAGTCAACTATCGGGTCTTTATTTATGGGCGGGTCCTTGTTGAAATGGAATAAAACTCGTGAGGTTATCACGAGTTTATAATTCTTTTTTTATTGAAAGGTCCATGTATGCTATTATTTATGGAATATAACATCGTTCAAATGTCCGCTGCAGCTTCTCATGATGACACGAATCTGAGTGGCCCAATTTTCAATGACTTTAAGGACATCGGTCGGTTGCGGCTTATTGTCATAGACCTGCGACTTGAGGAAACCCCACATAAAAAGTCTAGCGGGGTCAAATTGCACAATCTTGATGGCCAAAGATAACCCTACCCTCAAATCGTTCATGCTGAATGCCCATCGTTGCGCCTGCCGTGTGGCACGTAGCCCCTGCTTGAAATACATGTCGTTTATCTCCATATCGTTCAATTTAGACCAAAAGAAATCGGTTAGCATCGTTTTCTAGCACTCCGCCGTTGATGGCGATAGCCTCACTAACACCATTTTCGAAAAAGTTCGGACCAATGACGCCATTGTCACCTGGTGAACCTCGTGTGGGTTGGCCTCGTCCCATATATGTCCCGATGCAAAATTCGCCGAGTTGAAGTCTGTGAAAGGCATTGGTTGTTTTCTTCTGTACCCTTTCACGGACCGCGGGAATGTTCTCGGCCGATCTGGCAGCCCTCTGACATACGAGTGTTGGTGGATTGTTTACCGAACCGGTTGTCTCGAATTTGGCCACCAAACGTTGGAGAGTCGACTTTGAAGGACCACCGGCGTTTGCCGTAAAATGGGCGCAACATTCGTACTAGTGAACACACGGTGATTTGGCATCAGTGATTGACAACAATACACCGGATTAGACAGACGCCACGCAAATTGAAAACCCCTTTACGAAGTTTATATCAGTGGATTGATATCTCATTAAAAATGTAGATCTCACTCGGCTTGGTACAAAATATCTCAACAAAAAAAAAATCGAAATAATCTCACGTTTTTTGAGACTAAATTTTTTGTCTACATGAATGACGTTTTTCACTTAATCAATTTAATTCAGTCTGATAAAATAATCCAAGTTAGGAACCAAAACAGAGATACATATAAATTTAATCCAGCGGATGTAGCGTTTGCGAATGAGATTATTCTATATTTTTGACAAATTAGATTTTAATTTTTTAGCCAGATCTCACCCACCTGGATATTCCCATTGATCAGCTTTACCTTTAGTTTTAAAATACTGTAAACCATTTAACGGACCCCGATTTAACGGACGCTCGTTTTAACGGACCTCGATTTAACGGACAATTTTTTATTTTCCATTTTTCGGTTACGATTATGATGGGATTGGGTATGTTGGATGGAATTCTTAAATGATTTTGGAAAGAAATTCTGGAATGGGGCCACCTTGAACGGAACTCAGCCATTTCTTAACCGATTATGATCGGATTGGATATGTGGGATGGGAGTGAGATTCTTAAATGATTTTGGGAAGAAATTGTGGGATATGGCCACCTGGGATAGAACTCGATCAATTCTTAACCGGTTGTAATGGGATTGGGTACGCTGGATGGAAATGGGATTCTTAATTGATTTTGGGAATAAGTTCTTGAATATGGCCATCTAGGACGTAACTCAGCCATTTTTTAACCAATTATGATTGGATTGGATATATTGGATGGAAATGGGATTCTTAAATTATTTTTTTAAGAAATTCTGGAATATGGCCACGAAACTCGGTATTAAGATCGGCACAAAACTCGGGTTTTCTTGAAGCAAGCGGTTCGTAATGCTAACGCGGCTCGTAATGCTAACAAGTTTCTGGTAATGCTGAACATCTATCACCAATACGTAACCACTCGAACACCCACCACTTATGGAATTGGTAGGTTGAGCGGCAGGCCAACTTCATACTCTCACATAAAATTACGTTATGAACCTACACATCGGGCTCGGATAAATTTATAGTATTCTTATCAACAACGACCTCGAAAACTGTTCATGGGAACATGGAATATGATTCCTTCTAAGACCATGAAATCTTAAGAACCTTTCGAACCTAGCAAAAATTTACACCTTTGAGGTACTTGCAATACAAGAACTTAATCCAAATGGCCATATTCCAGAACTTATCCAAAAATTATTTAGTAATCTCATTTCACCCACAAAGTCCAATTTCTGTCCTAGCTTGTAATATTCCAGAACTTCTTCCAAAAAACATTTAAACCTCTTATTTCCATCCAGTATACCCAATCACATCATAATCGGTTAAGAAATGGCTGAGTTCCGTCTCGGGTGGCCATATTCCATAATTCCTTCCTAAAATCATTTAAGAATCCCATTTCCATCCAGCATACCAATTTCGATCATAATTGGTTAAAAATGGATGAGTTCCTTCCCGAATGGCCATATTCCAGAACTTCTTCCCAAAATCAATTCAAAAACCTATTTTCATCCAGTATACTCAATCCCATCATAATCGGTTAAGAAATGGCTGAGTCCCGTCCCAGGTGGCCATATTCCAGAACTTCTTCTCAAAATCAATTAAGAATTCCATTTCCATCAACATACCCAATCCCATTACAATCGGTTAAGAATTGATCGAGTTCCGCCCCAGGTGGCCATATTCCAGAATTTCTTCCCGTTTATAATTTTTCACTGGTAATTTTTAGCAGAAAACAATTAATTTTTTCGGAATTGAAATGTGACCTGATTTGATTGGACAGAGATTTTCTATTGTTGTTGAAGACAAATTTAGATTTTGATGACAGTTGACACCTACCCGACCACATCACCGTCAGTTTAGTTTAAATCCAAGTAGCTGATTTACGGTTTATAAAATCATAGCATTTTTTCGAAATTTGATTTGACATGGACGATGGGTCGGCCTATGAGTTCCGTACTCTGGCAAGGAATCATAGTTGAGTTCGGTTTCATCACGAACCAGTTTCTACGAATTTAATTGATAACACACCTCCGTAGGTAAGGTTGACTTAATGACCCTTTTCGTTAAAACTCCTCACTATTAAATGCCTCCCAAGAGAATTTGCAATACATGTTGCATGTTCTTTCCTTTAAAGCTTTGTCAATAGGGCACAAGTCGTTTCTACAAGATTATGGGAGAGAAGCTTGCATCTACTGCGATATTCGAATTAGTAACCGTGTGGCAAATAAGATCGATTTGAAGTTTGAACTTAATTTACTCACCCAAAAAGACTGCGGTCAGCCAAGCCTTACTATTTTGAAAAAAAAAAAAAAAAAAAAAAAAAAAAAAAAATTATTAGTTGAAACAGGCTGGATTTAATGTTCGTAGCATAGAAAGTCACATGGATAAAGAAATTATGAGCAGATTGTGTACCAGAAGCGCTATTGCTCGATTTGAAGTTTGAACATTTTCAAATTTAACCGCTCATTAGAACTAAACCAGGCAACGTATTGAGCTATTCTTACCGGTGCTGTACTCAAGATACATTAAACTATCAAACACGATCATAAATTTCATACAATTTAAAACTTAAATTTTTTCGCCTGAAAAACGGTAAGGGAGCCTTACAACTTTTGCAAAAAAATTTAAAAAAAATTATTAGTAGAAACCGGTTGGATTAATGTTCGTAACATATTAAGAACGTCTTAAGAACCATTAATTATAAATCGCTTGAAATGGTGTTATCATCGGCTACCCTTTAGCTAGAATTTCCGCTTAATTTGATTTTTTCCCCTCAAATTAAAACATAGTCAAATTCGTCAATAATTCTAATGTGGTAATTTTTTTCCATTTAGTCTTGCATCAACCCTATTAACGAAACAACAAGAGCAACAACAACTGGAACGTGAACGACAGCAACAGAGAGCTGCAGCCGAATCACAAACACCGGAAAATCAAAAGCATCAAGAGGAGATCCAATCATCGATTAAGGAGGTCACATCAGCAATTGTACATTATGTGAACGACCAAACAAATCGGCAAACGACAACACGTAGTAGATCAGCTAGCCCAAATACTCGGTAAACATTAGAATTTCACAAGTAGTGAAAAGCACAAACGAATCATTATGTTTTATGTTTACTCTTATGTTTTATGTTTTGCTATTATATAAAATCCATATCTAATAATTATATTAAGTGTCTTAATTAAATAATCAACCAAAAAATCAAATAAATTTAATATTTGTGTGCGAATTTAGGAAATGTTGGTTGGAAAGCTCGTTCGTCGGTAATCGTCCGCTAGAATCACCACAAACACCTGTAATAGACAATTCAATACACGAGGGGAATCATTTAGATGGCAGCGGAAAATATAGTCGTGGTGGTGAGTCCGACGATTTATAATAAATAATTATTTCTTTTTTTTTTTTTTTAATTAAATTAATTTTTAAATATTTTTTTGGTTGTTTATTATAATTTTTAATTTTTATATTTTGTTTACGTTTGTAGGATTATTTTTAATTTATATTTAATAAGAACAAGAATTTATTAATATTCAATTATATTATATATTATGGTCATGACTAAAACATTAATTAAAATATAAACGCAAATTAAAATGAAAATTTTTCTAAGATTATTTTTTTTAATGGTCTAAAAAAAGTTTTCGATTTCATGTTTTTTTTTTGACTAACGTACATTTTTATATTTTTTTACTAACAAAATCACCATCCTATTTATTTGTTTGTTATAAATAGGTGAGGTTATGATTAATTTATATATAAAAAACAACAACAAATACATAAAAAATTAACAAAAACTATTTACAAAATAATCCATTTGGTGCTAATCCACTCACATAAATAATATTATACCATTAAATGTATATGAAATATCCATGACACAAATTTTAAGCTAAGACACATTTTTTAAAAAATTTATTATTTTTTTTATCATTCTTACATTATTAAAATATTTTATTCATTACCTACGTAACAAATTAATGTTTTAGTTATGTTTTTTTATTAAACATACGTAATAATAAATCAAAATTGTTTCAAATGAAATGAAAATGTATCATGTTTAATGGTATAATTTATAAATCTTATCTTTTATGCGATTAGGGCGTATTCTATTGTTGAATAGCGATAACAACGAATATTAAAAATTCTTCAGCATTTTTATTATCAATTTAATTTAATAATTTTTATTTATTTTTTATGTTATATATTATTAATGTAATATTTTTTCTGTTTTTTTTTTGTTCCGATTTAATTTTTAATTATTATTTTTATGTTTATATTCAATATAATACGAACAATATAAAATATTTTATATTATTATGATTATTCATTTATTGATTACCTAATTAATTACATAAAATAAATAAAATTGATGTATTTTATAATTTTTATTTTATTTTTTTATTTATTTATTTATAAATTGATTTTTTTTGGTATTTTTTTATATGTTTGGTATTTGGGTCGGTGGTGCAGCCCGAACTCGACGGGCACCGATCACTGGAATGAAATTGGTAGCAACGAATTTTGTGGCGTACATGTGAGGTGGGCAGAATATGTTGGCCACAATCCAAATTATCCCCCTATATGTTTTGGTATAATTAGAAAATTTCATTAGGCTAGAAGTGTCTACCTAAACGTAATGTGGTGACGTAATTAATATTTTTAGTTTGTGGCGAATATCGTAATGTGGGATTTTCCACGTTTCCGTAATCAATCTACAAGTATGAAATTGTTGTTATTCTAGTATACTATTAGGAGTAGTATACTCCTAATAGTATCTCTTGTCTAAAAGTACGTTAGGGAGGGTAAGAGAGGTTACTAATTAAATATTACTATTACGCCTTTCGACAGGGTTTAATAAAGACTTATCGACAGAGGGAACTATTTTTTCGGCACGATTTTGTTGCGTAAATCGAGATGCGAGGTACCACAAACCATTCCTATTAATTTTTAAAGTGGGACTTGTTCATAAAACATTTAATAATTCGAAAATTTTAATTTAGAAAGGTTTAATTCGATTTGAGAGGCCAAACACATAGAAAGAGTGAAGAAGCCACTGTGGCACTCTTTTCTTGTAAAAATGCCATCGGAAGGTATTGCGGCTTGAAACCGGAGCTGGTGCACTGGCTTTACACGGCAGTTGTAAGGTTCGTACTGCTGTATGGAGGGCAGCCTGTTTGCTCATTAGTAGGGCGTTCAAAACGACCTCTACTAGTGGTTTAGAGATCATGCTGTACCT
The DNA here is from genome assembly GCA_963691935.1 of Nephrotoma guestfalica. Taxonomy (NCBI): domain Eukaryota; kingdom Metazoa; phylum Arthropoda; class Insecta; order Diptera; family Tipulidae; genus Nephrotoma; species Nephrotoma guestfalica. Next base: position 34,001,401 of record OY829913.1, on the reverse strand, counting down.
TCTTCCGTTGAATAATATTGGTAAGCAAATGGCGGTCCATACGGCCGCCCGGCTATCAGCTATTCCGAGGTGTAGTGCCTGCAAAAAGAGTACCCAACTATTGGAAAGCAGTTGCGATGGCAAATGCTAGGTGGCTCGGCAGTCCGACTGGCAGGGTAGCGAAGTATGGCCTGAGCTGAGGTTGAAGCAATCAATCACACTAAGGAAGCGTGACTTATAGAATTGTAAGGGTATGTACCGGACATTGCCTTTTCGGAGATCATGCAAAAAGGCTGGGTCTGGATGCAAATGACTTCTGCAAAAGATGCAAGGACAAGAAGGAGAAGGAGACTCTTGGGCAGGGACATTATTGGGCATGCACACTATAGACTATGGTTTAAAGGGAGTTTAGTGATGTCGGATCCTGAGGTATCACAATGGTCCAAAACTGGCCTAAGTGTGCGATAGCAACCACTGAAACCTAACATAACCTAAAGTTTGTTATATCTTACATTACCAAAATACAATAAAAGTAAATTGAATTTCATTTTCCACCTAACTTCCCCTCAAAAACGAAAAGTTGACTATATTTTTAGTCTGTGAGTGACATTCAGACTTTTAGTAGCGCAATTCAATTTTGACAATTTGGATCAAATTAGTGGCGCCTATGTGGTTGCATAAAATTTTACTGGTGGAGAAAAACGAAGCAAGGCGAGCCATCGGTAAAGATCGTGTCAATCTTTAGCTGAATTAATCGCTCCGAAGACGAACGATGCTAGCTATGTTCCTATTTCACAGGTTTGAATAAAATATTTAAATAAATCCGTGACTACATGCGGGCTAACCTAAGGCCCTAAGCTCTACTAGATTCGCTTTATTTATTTTGGCTTTACAAAGCAGAAACGTAGCTGAAGTGTGCAATGGGGTTAATACAATTGGCAAATCGACACTCTCAAATTATACCATATTACTTTAAAATACAGATGGGGGTTTGTCGAAGAATTTCGAGAATTTTAGAGAATTAAGAGCCAACCAATTTCCCAAAGCACTTCAGTTAGCTTAATCACGTAAAGTGATTCTGGCAAAATAATGCATTTGGTGTACGGCCATTGTTTAGAATATGGCGTTGAGAAATCTAAATATTTTAAGAGCGATGGCATCACATGAAAACAATATACATGATCAGATGTATCCCTCCAGTGATTTGTGTTTTTTATCCATCCCATAGTAATTTTGTTCGAGTGACACTTGGAATAGGTGGCGCTGGATTCGGGATCAGTGAAGATTAAATTTGCATACTCCCTAGCACATACATTGACTGCTTCGTGTCATAGAATGACAGACTGACGAGAACACTACTAGTTTTTGCCAGGTCTGCCTTTGACCACCAAGTAAAAGCCGCATACGAAATGCTACCAGGTTCCGCCAAACATTCGTTGATAGATGAAGTATTTAAGCTTAATTAGCTCTGTAGGTGATCTGGTTGATGTTATCAACCAGATATTTAACTTCCGGCCTTATTTGCAAATTACGTTGGAACTGACGCCCGTCATTTACTAGCCTAAGACCAAGTTGCAGACACACTGTTATTACTTTCTATCGCTAGCAACCACAAATTAGGTGAGGACTCATGTCATTGTGTGATCTTGTGATCCTTGAATGCTACTCTAAGACATCATCCTGCATACTCCTGCTGAATACTTTAGCCCAAAGTTAGAGATCCCTCATTGAGCCGTGTTAATATTCCTTATTTACGTTGGGGCACAACCTTTTCAAAATTGTATATGACAGATGTTGTCGCAGACGATTAACATCTCTCTTCGAGAGCCCAACGGGTAGTCCCCCACAAAACTACAATCTAAAAACACGTCCCTTCGTGACGTTTAGTAATTCCTGACACCGTCGCTTGGCGTCACCACAGTCTTGCCTTATTTAAAGAAAATGTTTAATCGACTAATGTCGAAATCATCCAGGCGGCTGGCATCTTCCCAGTCGTAGCTCGTGTTGTACGGCGGAGTTGCATCTCCTGCGTGATTTCCAACATGTCCATCAACAAGTTATCGATGTGTGATTTGGTGTGACGAAACTTCAGCTGATTGCTGTGAGCCCAGACGCGGCGCCCGTCGGGTGGTTCGATTTGAACCACATAGTTGACAGTTCCTTCACGGCTCTCAATCTTCACTGGCAGCCACTCAAAATTACCTCGCTTTACAGCGCCCAATCAGATCCAACTTGGGCTTCATAACATGTCCAGTCATTAGTTTGTACGGAGACCTCAACCCCAGTGCATACGAAGGCATGTAGCGATAGCACATTAGAAATTTCCGCAAGATTTTGTCGACATTTCCTTCGTCCTTCAACTTTTGGAGTCCTGTCTTAACCAGCTTCACAAAACGCTCGGCACGGCCATTCGGCTGTAGGTTGTAGGGTGCCGTGGTAATGTGATCGATGCCATTCTCGGCACACATCTTCTTGAAGCAGTCAGACTTAAACTGTGGGCGGTTGTCGTCCACGATGATGTCACACAATCCATGCCGAGCGAATGTTTCCATCAAGTTTTCACCTGTCTTTTCAGATGTCGTGCTGCTTATCTTGAAAAGATAGAATCCATTGATTGGGCCGGCGTAATCGATGTGAATACGTGACCAAGGTCCTCTCGGCATCGACCATGCTTGCAGCGTGCATTTCCGAGGTGATATTGAGTTAGTCTAGCAAATAACACATCTTTTTACATGACTCGATATCGTTCTCAATTCCGTGGCTGTAAACCCGCTCACCAATAAAAATACACCCTGCTGATGAAATAAGCAACCTGCTTCAAGACCTTGAATTTTTCGGTTTGAGCTTGGATTGCTTCGAAATTAACCAGTAATGATTTCGCTGAGTCGATGGCAAAGCATTCTGCATGACTGTCAATTCGAATGGTTGCAATGATGGTATCTTCGGGCTCGGGATTCGATTGCGCATTATTGAGTCTTGAAATAAAATCAGTATGCAAAACTCTTCGTGCTGATCTATTTGATGTTAAAATCGTAGGCGAGCATGACAAGCACGTAACGCTGCAGACGATTAGCAGAGTATGCAGGGACTCCTTGTTATCCAAAAACTGCTAACAATGGTTGGTGATCGGTACGTAGCTCGAACTTCCGGCCGTAGATATAACGGTTACATTTCTTAAGCGCGAACACCAGTGCAAGGGCTTTTCCCTGGTTCTGTGCGTAGTTCTTCTCGGTCATGCTAAATAACGATGCTGCATACATGATAGGACGCTCTAGTTTTTGAACCTCATGAGGTTGCTAAGACGCTCAGCGATGTCGACTGGCTCCTACAATTTCAATTTTTGCCCAATTTCTAACCCTGTTTCCGTGTACTGTGCATCCAACTTTTGCAGTAGCTTCACCAAGATGATGTAGTCCTGCGATTGGTTGAGGCCCTGCACAAAGAGCACGACCTTGAAATCTTCTGGCGAGCATTTTTCGAGGTCAAATATTTCACACATCGAGTAGACGCGAGAGGCGTACGTTTTGTAATCCTCATTCTCGCTCTTTGAGATTTTTAAGCACTTAAGTCGCATCGAAAACAGCGATTCTTTCCGCCCGTAAATACGTTTGAGTTTATCGAGTGATGATTAGACAATTTCTGCAGCAGCAACCCAACTTTCGCCGTCTCTGTCAACGGGCCTCTTCGGTGAAAATTGATTCATAGCGAGCATACCACAACTCAAATTTTGCACTTTCTTCGGGGACATATATGAAATTTTTCGTGCGGACTGATAAATCCTTAACGAGCGAATATCCTTGCGCCAGTTGTCTTGTAACTTGATTGATATTTTTTTTAAAATACGTGAGTTCGTATTTTTCTCGTCGCCACTATTGTAAATCTATAATTGATAACACGATTAACATCTCTCTTCGAAAGCTCAAAGGGTCGCACACGTCCGTTCGTTACGTTTAGTAATTCTTGACACCGTCGCTTGGCGTCACCACAATATACATCTAGGAATCCTTCCTGTTTGCACTGATTCTTTTAATATGTTTTTCATTATAACCGTAGCATCCTTTTTGCACCATTTTTCTCTAAAGCCGGACTGTTTCTTACTGTATTTTCCGCTGCTCTTTTATATATTTTGCATTCTCAGTAGTAATCAATTTCTCAAGAAATTTACTTAATACTGGAAGTAACGGAATTGGTACTTATATTTTTGAGATTGATGTGATCTTTGTTGATCTTTGTCATCGCCTTTTTAGATCTATTCACGACTATGCCCCTCGCTTAGTTTGTGATAGGCGTCACCAGCTTCTTCTTTACCACGCTCCGTACACTAAAAATAATTTTGTATAAAATCGTCTTTTTTCCAAAAATTGATGGTCAGTTTGATGGCAAAAATTGATGGCAGTTTGATAAAGTCAGTTCGATACATTTAGTCCAGCGTTTTTCCAATTTTGTGAGAGTATGCCGGATGAAGTAGCAGTTCGAAGCCCATTTTTTGATTTTGGTCATGATGACTGCACACGTGCACCCACGCACTGTCTTGATGGAACAGCACTTTCCTTTTCATGTCCAAATATTCATGCAAAATGTGATGTAACCGCTTAGTTGGTCTACCCTCCGCCTCCTCACGCACTGTCATTCCTTGATCGTCCAATACCATTCCATGACTTTTAACGACTACTTCTGGCGTGACGACCTCTTTAGGCACATTCGGTGTCACTTGTGCTGGTACGACCACAATCGAACTCAGTAAATCACTTCTTTACGATTGAAACTGATCGTGTAGAGTCCCCATAGTATTTGGCAAGCCTTTGCTTGGTTTCGTTGATGGTCTTGTTACACAAAAACAATGCTAATTAACACTCGAAATTGGAATTTTTCCATTTTCGCTAAAATTCATGAGGTTGTCTGCTTTCAATCACTGTCAAACACAAACTAACGGACGTATGTTGAATATAATAAGCCGGTCAAAATAATTTCGTCGTTGATCTCGTTTGCCTCGTATTCCGTCGTACAAAATTTTCTCTAAGCTACATTGTCCTTGATACATTAACGCTTTTAATATTACGACATTTCATATAGCAACGCTTCATTTTGCGCAAGCATCAATGGATTTGTTCTTTGGCACTACTTCATTTGTTGAATGGGCTGCGTCAACTGTGAACAGGTTTTGTAATTACTTATGTACAGTATTTTAACTGACCTACTGTTTCTTAAATCTTTCGCAGTTCCTCGCCAGCCGATAGTAATGACATGAAAGATGGATTCGCCCATGAGTTCTGTAATGCGACCTTAGGTCATAGAGGTTTTCAACTACTTCCTAACTCTAGTGCTAATAGTGTCTCGTTACTTGTTTTAAAACATCATATACCATAATCAACGATGACTCTGACGCCTCACTCTTAGTGCAGCAAATCCAAACCCTCCTATCCTAACTACGTCGCTTGTTCTTGCACCGTGAGGTTATAGTTGTTGTAATGCGCTATAATTTATTAGTTACTCGGGGTTCACCCATCAAAATACGGATGCCGAAATTTAATGGATCGAAGAATGTGCTAGGAAAGTATCAGTGGCCAATCCGGACGATTGTGACGCATAATAACGGCTTTCAGTGTGCGATACCTGCGTTCAATCATTCCGTTACATTTAGAATTGTAGCATCTCGATCATATGCACTATTTCTGCGTTGTATGTCTGTAAGTTTTAACGAGAAGAACCCTAAAGGTTTCCAATCATGTGCAACGAATTTTTGTACAACTGCTTCACTAGCAACGTTCGATGCATCTACCATAATAGCTAAACGTGCTGAATTGCTTGGATCTGCTATAATAATGTAGCATATCTTAATTTGTCTTTGCACGCGATAATCGATTCTTGTGGCCTGTGTTAATTGGATCGTAGAAATTTGTTCGGTAAAAATTGGTCATTCCAAGTAATATTTTCAGTTGTTTGAAATCTTGTGGTTATTTAAACTTCCGAATGATTTGGATTTGATCCTGAGAAGGCAAAATGCCTCGGGCTGAAACATTATCTATCTAGAAAATGTAATTCAGATTGTGCAGGCGCTGGAATTCGAACAAACCGAACGGAGTCGAAATAGCTGTTTTCGGTATATCATTAGCTTCGATTGGTATTGGATGGTAAGCTTGTTTTAAATATACAGGGTGGCTGACACAAAGTGTTACCAAAACAAAACGCCACATAATTTTTATTTTTTGATGAATTTTATTGAATCAAAGTTAAAAATGTTCACAAATATTTAAATTTTCGAATTGCATTAGCTGTTTTCGATTTGGACACCCTTAGCCGCGATTATGGCCTTCAAACGGCCGACAAAGCTATTGCATGCAGCACGAAAGTGGTCCTGCGGTATTTTGGCCAATTCCCGACGAAGCGCTTGCTTGAAATGATCGACACTTTCGTATTTTTTTAAAATACCCCAAACCGAGGAATCTAGACTATTTGCATCCGGTGAATTTGGTGGCCATTGGGCAGTGGAAATGAACCGCGGAACGTTGTTGCTCAGCCAATCTTGATTGTCGCGTACTTTATGCTCTGCGTTCGAAATGTTTTTGTGTCCAAGGCTTCAACGCTCCCTCCAACACATGATCCCGATAAATTTGAGCATTCATCTTGATGCCACGGTCGAAAAAACGAGCGGTGAACGGCATTCGGCGGTTTCAAGTGGCAATTCGTTGGTCCAAATTTTTAGTAGAACGGCCGGGCAAGTAAATCCGATCGTTTTGCTTCACATATTGCTCAATAACGAACGGTGACTCATCGGAGACAACCAAATTCGGCAAATTGCCACTTTCGTGCAAGCGTAACAATTCCTTTGCTCTTTCCACTCTAACGTTTTTTTTGAGCATCGGTGAGGCCATGCGTTTTATGAAATTTCAAGACCTTTAGTCCAAGATGATCTTTCAACATGTGCTGCATCCGTTCAAGCGAAATGTTCGCCTCACGAGCCATTTTTCTGCCGCTACGGCGCGAATTCCGAGCCAATTTGGCCTTCACCTTCCGAATGATATTCGGTGATGTTGCAGTGCGTTTCGGTCCACCACCATGAAGTTTTGAACTGCTGCCAGTATCGTTATAACGCTTTATGGGACGATACACAAACATTTTATTCACATGCAGATGTTTTAACTGGTTAACAATCTGCGGCTGTGGTTTTCCAGCCAAATTTGGAGCAATCACAATGGAATGAACTGTCATTAGTGTAAATTTGAGCGCTCTGTCATCACTGGTTTGACAGCAATGACAGTCTGAAGTTGGTAACACTTCGTGTCAGTCACCCGGTATAGTAGAAAATATTGAACAACCTTCGTGCTTGTAAGAAAAATTCTTTAAATATGGAATCGGATATCTATCCGGAATTATTATTAGATTAAGTGCTCGATAAATCACTCTGTGCCCTGTGCCATCAATCTTTAAAATTATTGTCTCGCAATCTTAAGCTTATCTGGAGTTAATTTTCGAAGAAATTTGGTTTTTGAATTTTGTTCAAAGGTTAACAGGCGATTTGAAATATGACCTTCTTTGCTTGTCGCCGAAAGCAATTGGTCGTTGTTTCTGTAAATTTTACAAAAGGTCTACAGTTTGGGTTACATTTTATTAGCTTTATCTCGTGAACTTGATCGTGATGCATTTCTAGAGTGACCAGATTAAAATTCCTAAATTCGGGTTCTCTTTAACAGTAAGATTACTCTTAAAGTTTTATTTTCAAAATTAATTCAAAAAATTGACTAAAGATCCCAAAAATTGGCATGGCGGACGATTGTTGGATTAGTTTGAATAAGAAGTAAGAAGAAGAAGGCTTTCTTTTATTAGGTAGGTGTAAGTGTAGAAATGTGGGGGTGCAGTTTTCGATGTGATGTCTGTGTATATGTCGGCCTGTGTCCTCTCTGCAGCCCAAGTGATTTGATTTATTTTGATGAAGCTTCATATTTGGACATTTTCCATCTGTTGGGGGGTACAAGTGGGGGTTTGGAGGAGGTCGGCCCACCAGATGTGGCAGCTTATTAGATCTTATCTTGGCTTACGCTTTCTCGTTTCAATTATTTTGGAAGGTATCTTCTGCGGTGAATCGTTTCAGAGGTTGGTTAGGATTATTTTGTAAAATTTACGCGGAAGTGACGATTTTGGTATTAAACTGTTATTTCCACTCTGCGTTCCAGGTGGGTTGACTGCTCAGGACATAACTTCATACTTGGTTTTTTTGTTAGGTTGGGGGAGGTGGCAACTTCCTTTGAAGCTTTTTCGTTTTTGGCAGTATTTTGGTATAGCATTGGCGAGGGAGTCGGTTAGGAATGGGGCGATTCTAGATTGAAGTTGTAGCAAGGCTGGTCCTGATCATTTTCCGCAAATTACTAATTTTGATAGAAGCCGTTTTTTGTAGGAGTTTGTTGTTGTGTGCATATATGTTGAGGAAGATGCAGGATTTGCAACAGCCCTGGTAGCCGTAGTAAAATTCTGGATTGGATTTGGAAGTTAGCTAGTTGGGCGGATGTGCCGGTTTTTGTTGTGATACTTTTTCGTAGGAACTTTCTTGACATCTTAATTGGTCGGTCCAGTTCATCTTTCAGGAATTTGATCGTAAGTTCTCGTTTTATTTTTGGTATGATTTTTTTCCGAAACACATTTTTTTGTGTTTTCTTATTTTGAAGGCGAGCCGACGACTTCGGTCTGAGATTACGTGAATGCGCAGGATACACACACAAACATAAAACTCTAAGTTTTCTCCATAGCTGGAGAGAACAGGGGAAGCAATGCGATATCAGGGGTGTGCAGGTCGGTATGAAAATGTTGTACAGGGTTTTAGCATGCGAGCTTCATGAGAGTCAGATACTGGGAATCTTAAAATTCTTTGGTTTCCTTTAGAAGCAATGTCAAGCTTATGTCATAACGTTACGTAATAAATCTTTGTATTGCGGATAACACAGTCGCAGATTTCAAAAATTTATTTAATGTCGCATATCATTCGTCGCATATTTAATGTCGCATATCATTTAAACGTACAAAAGCATAAAAATGTAAATACAGAGTGGCTAAAAGTAAAAAATGTTCACAAATATTTAAATTTTCGAATTGCATTAGAAGTTTTCGATTATGGCCTTCAAACGGCCAACAAAGCTATTGCATGCAGCCAGAAAGTGGCTCTGCGGTATTTTGGACCATTCCCGGCGAAGAGCTTGCTTGAGATGATCGACACTTTGGTATTTTTTTGTCCCAACCTTGCTCTTCAAAATAGCCCAAACCGAGAAATCTAGCGGATCTGTATCCGGTGAATTTGGTGGCCATTGGGCAGTGGAAATGAACCGCGGAACGTTGTTTCTCAGCCAATCTTTATTGACGCGCGCTTTATGACTCGGCGCCGAGTTATGTTGAAATGTCCTGGCTCTGCGGCCGAAATGTTTTTGTGCCCAAGGCTTCAACGCTCCCTCCAACACATAATCCCGATAAATTTGAGCATTTATCTTGATGCCACGGTCCAAAAAAACGAGCGGTGAACGGCTTTCGCCCGTTACGGCGGCCCAAACCATCACCATCGGCGGCGCTTGGTTTCGAGTGGCAATCCGTTGGACCAAATTTTCAGTAGAATGGCAGGGCAAGTAAATCCGGTCGTTTTGCTTGTTCACATATTGCTCAATAACGAACGGTGACTCATCGAAGAAAACCAAATTTGAAAAATCGCCACTTTCGATATCAAGATGATCTTTCAATATGTGCTGCATCCGTTCGAGCGAAATGTTCGCCTCACGAGCCATTTTTCTGCCGCTACGGCGCGGATTCCGAGCCAATTTGGCCTTCTCCTTCCGAAAGATATCCGGCGATGTTGCAGTGCGTTTCGGTCCACCACCACGCCGTTTTGCAATGCTGCCAGTATCGTGGTAACGATTTATGGTGGGATGCACAAACATTTTATTCACATGCAGATGTTTTAACTGATTAACAATCTGCGGCTGTGGTTTTCCAGCCAAATATAGAGCAATCACACTATTACGCTTGAATTCCATTGCGGATAACTTTTTTTCTGGATATTTCCCACTAAAGTGATTTTTTACGCTTGTAAACATTGGAATGAACTGTCATTAGTGTAAATTTGAGCGTTCCGTCATCACTAGTTTGACAGCAATGCCAGTCTGAAGTTGGCAACACTTCGTGTCAGTCACCCGGTAATATTCATCGTTTTCAGGTATTTTTCCGTACCCCATTTCATACTTTTGAATAGGGTATTTTGCAAAGTGGTTGTGAGAAAAGGGGTATAATACCCCAGTAAGGGCTACGGCTGGCCACCCTATGCATTTCTCCAATGATAATTAAATCTGAAACTATAGAATTTAAACTAGGTTGAATATTGTCTTTAACTATAGCTGCCACATCTGCAAATACTTGCGAATGCATGCGAAATTTCTAAAATTTGCCCGATGTTCGATTCCTCAAACGTTCGATGAACTGGAAAATGGTCGATTTACTAAGATTATTTGGTTTGCTCTAGTATTGAACGCTTCATCTGCCCGATCCGTTAGATAAGATACACACAATCCTAGGAAAACCACGACAGAAACAAATAAAAGCAAAACGACGTCAAACATTTTGATCAACTGGAAGGTAATTTGAAAACGGCAACAAAAATAAACGAACGAAACGCAATTGTTAAGTTTAATGCTAGATTAAATTTCTACTGACACGTCAGTTTAAAAAAATAAAACATGTCCTGATATTTCGTTGGTCTGTTGTTGAATCGTTGATCGGTATTACTTATCAGACGACCGATGCGCCCACGAAACGACCAATGCTGCCAACGACGTGAACGTTACTAATTGATAACGATGCTGCTTACATCATGATGATGCTGTTCAGTGGCAATGATGTGGTTTATAGAGTGGTTAATGTTTGTTTGATGACAGCTTTGCTACTGCTTATATCTTTTATTTTAGTTCAGTCAAGTGTCAATCATTTAGCTACTTTACACTAGATGTCGCCACAGATGAAACAACTTTTCCGTTGTTTTCTTAAAATTGGCCTTGAATATTATTTTTATAAGTGATAACTGTCTTTACAATGTTTATGCTGTGCCTTGAGAACCTAGAGGTTTTGGTAAAAATGCAATTCGAACCTATCGTTTCATGTTATAAATGTGCTCCTGTCTTAATTTATTCCCGATTAGCCTAAGACGTTTACAATGTGTGAATTTAGGATCGTCTTCTTGGGTGCCTCCCCCCGTAGGTAGTAAGGCTTTTAACACGAATTTGTAATTTAGTGAATTGTACGGGATAAGAGGTACCCCCGAGTCCACGGTTTATTTCATTCCACAGATTATATTGATTGATTATTGAAACAAACCAATTATACGAGTACTATTAAGTACGTCACCACAAAGCAACCCCAAAATTATATTTTTAACTTTATATTGGCAAATTCTGCACCACTGATTCATAATAATAATTTTCAGAAACGAATTAAAAACTACAAAATTTGCAAATAAAAATAAAAAAAACGTTTTCACCCCTAATTACAAATCCCATAAATAATAATATAAAGCAAAGGGGTTTCAGAAACCATAAAAAACTAAAAAAAAAACTCAAAAATAAAAGAAAAACAAATCTCTAATATTATTATTCCAAGTTTCTCCTATTCCTGCATTTTCTATACAACCGGAGAGACCATCACCTGGATCAGCAACATTGGAAGATGTTTTAGCATCATTGCTAGGATTACCATTAGATTCTCACAGGTCCTCAGGTATGAACCTGTAAGTTATGTTCCAACGAGTTTAATTATTTAAACAAAAAAACAAAGAAAAAAAAATATTAAAAGTTAATACAAAAATTAAAATTAAAGTAAAATTATTAAAAATTAATTAAATTAAAATTAAATGAATTTATGATTGCGAGACAAATCCACTAAAAAAAAAATATTAAATATTAAAAATTGTTTCACTCAAAATTATTTTGTGTACGAAATCTCTCTATCTCTCTTACACTCACTCTTGTTCTCTCTATTTTGTAATATAATATTATAAAACACTCATATTAATTTTGTAAATGTTTATTTTATTAATTTATTTTTTAAATTATTTTATTAAACTAAATATTGGGCTCTAAGTGTATATTCCGCTTAAAACAATTTATTTTATTTTAATAAATTTTTTTATAAGTTGCTATAAATTAATAATATGATTAATACAAAAAATACATTGATGCTTTGTTGACCACTAAATTTGAGTAAAAAACTAGAACTATTTTTTGTTAAAAAAAAATATGCTCAAATCAAGCCATACTGACCAGGTTATGGTTTTATCCCATATCCTATACATAATCTCTATAATAAATAAACACAAAACCTTATAAATCCCAGTTATGCTTTTAAAAAAAAATTGGCATAAACACGCAATATTGTAGTACCCTCTAAACTAATCTAATCTGTAATACTAAATGTGCAACGTAGAACTTCTTTTCTACTCTAGCTCCTTACCTTTAACACTCTGTATAATTAATTTTATTTCTCCCCTATCATAAATCATTTCGTTTTTTAATTAATTTTTTTTTTATTTTCGCTTTAATTTATAATTTTTTTTTGACTAATTAATTAATTTTTTTTTTTTTTGATTAATTTCCCACTTTGTATAAATTAATTTTCACTTATAATGTTTTTGAACTATAACTACTTACTACCTGCTGTCTTACCATACAAATATATAAACTTTAATCTCGTTGAGAAGAAAACAAAATTATTTTGAATAATATTAATTAATTTTATTGGTATTAGAACTAAATTTTGTGTTTTAAATTAAAAAATAATTTTAATTAATTTTTTGTGTATTTTATTGTATATAAATATTTGATTTGATTTATTTGTTAATTTTAATTCAGATGTTGAGTGAATTGGCAGAAAATATGTCTTGTTTAATTTTAGTTTTTGTGTATTGTGTGGATTTACAAATTTTTTTATTTTAGGTACCTGTGATTAGATATCGTTGGTTGTGATTAACCTGAGTATTAAACAGGTTTAGTAAATTTAGCGGTGTGAAATTTTTTATACGATTGCTCTAAGCAGTTTACGGCATTCATCATCATTGATCATCCATTCAAATTATAACAAAGCTTTATTTTGGCACCTACACGCAGTTTGGGCAAATTCGCGTAGAAAGTTGTTTTTTTACATATTTACGAAAATTAAGCTAAAATTTTGTGCAAAATTTTATAAAAAAAAAATTATAAAAGTTGTACCATGTACCACTCTTCATGATCGTCCAATGTGTAACGTGTGTGAAGTTATCCCACGATTATATTCCAGAAAATTATCAGGCAACACTAATCAATAAAATACTTATTTGCTCTTGTACTATGAAGTCCGTCCTGCCCGGGATTTATTAAAAGTCACATTGAATACCAAAATTCAATTCGTTCCTTTTAAATTTTAGCCATGCAACGGTTACATCTAAAGAACATGTATTGGAACGAACTAAAATTACATTAGACACGATAACGGTACTTGGCACATTAAGCGTATAAAATTAGAAAAAATCGTTCCATGGCGCCACGAAACGATTTTTATCTAAGTTTCCTAAAATTAAGGCAAGAGTGTGACAATCTCAAACCTACAAATAGCCTTAGTCCGTGTGAGTCACGCCAGAAATCCCATTTTGGAAATCCCACGGTGTTCTTATTTTGTCGACTAGTGTTTGATTGTGCAATTTTGTGCGTCGAACGGTAAAATTTGTGCATGATGTATTATGGGAGATAATGTGGGATTTCTGACGTAATTACCACACCAGAAACCCCATAGATCCGTTTAATCATTAGAGCGTTTGTTTTGCTTAAGTTTAATTGTGCAAAACAGTGAATGCCAAAATCAATTTCGTTCTCCTCCAGAATTGGTCAGTATTTCTCCTAGAAGGGCTTTATCCGCCGATTTACATGCGTTATGCACAGAATCTGTTAAAGTAGATCAACTATGTAAGAACATGTCAAAGCTTTCTAGCCTCAATGTTTAGGCTAGAAGTATATAACCTTATAAGACCAGGATTCACTGGTGGCATACTCCATTTCAGCCAGAATTGGGAATAAAAAACTCTTAATTCAACCCTAATTTAAAACTGAAACTTTTGAAATACACTTAATAAATAATTTTTGAAAATCGCATATTTTATTAATGAAATAACTTAAACTAGTTAAAATAAACATTCAGATCACATTTCACGATTGTGCATACTCCCCATCAGCCAGAATCCCACATACAAGACCCTTCCTTCAACCCTAAGTTGAAAATAACATTTTTGAAAAATTTTATTTGGGTGATTTCTGGAAATCCCACCTTTTATTAATGAAATCACTTAAACTAGTTAACATAAACATTCAGATCAAATTTCATGATTGTGCATACTCCCCATCAGCCAGAATCCCACATACAAGACCCTTCCTTCAACCCTAAGTTGAAAATAACATTTTTGAAAAATTTTATTTGGGTGATTCATGGAAATCCTACCTTTTATTAATGAAATCGCTTAAACTAGTTAAAACAAACATTCAGATCAAATTTCATGATTGTGCATATTCCCCATCAGCCAGAAGCTCACATACAAGACCCTTCCTTCATCCCTAAGTTCAAAATATCATTTTTGAAAAATTTTATTTGGGTGATTTCTGGAAATCCCACCTTTTATTAATGAAATCGCTTAAACTAGTTAAAATAAATATTCAGATCAAATTTCATGATTGTGCATATTCCCCATCAACCAGAATCCCACATACAAGACCCTTCCTTCATCCCTAAGTTCAAAATATCATTTTTGAAAAATTTTATTTGGGTGATTTCTGGAAATCCCACCTTTTATTAATGAAATCGCTTAAACTAGTTAAAATAAATATTCAGATCAAATTTCATGATTGTGCATATTCCCCATCAACCAGAATCCCACATACAAGACCCTTCCTTCACCCCTAAGTTCAAAATATCATTTTTGAACAATTTTATTTGGGTGATTCATGGAAATCCTACCTTTTATTAATGAAATCGCTTAAACTAGTTAAAACAAACATTCAGATCAAATTTCATGATTGTGCATATTCCCCATCAGCCAGAATCCCACATACAAGACCCTTCCTTCACCCCTAAGTTCAAAATATCATTTTTGAACAATTTTATATGGCCGATATCTGGAAATCCCACCTTTTATTATTGAAATCACTTAAACTAGTTAACATAAACATTCAGATCAAATTTCATGATTGTGCATATTCCCCATCAGCCAGAATCCCACATACAAGACCCTTCCTTCAACCCTAAGTTGAAAATAACATTTTTGAAAAATTTTATTTGGGTGATTCATGGAAATCCTACCTTTTATTAATGAAATCGCTTAAACTAGTTAAAACAAACATTCAGATCAAATTTCATGATTGTGCATATTCCCCATCAGCCAGAATCCCACATACAAGACCCTTCCTTCAACCCTAAGTTGAAAATAACATTTTTGAAAAATTTTACATGGCTGATTTCTGGAAATCCCACCTTTTATTAATGAAATCGCTTAAACTAGTTAAAATAAACATTCAGATCAAATTTCATGATTGTGCATATTCCCCATCAGCCAGAATCCCACATACAAGACCCATCCTTCAACCCTAAGTTGAAAATAACATTTTTGAAAAATTTTATTTGGGTGATTTCTGGAAATCCCACCTTTTATTAATGAAATCACTTAAACTAGTTGAAACAAACATTCAGATCAAATTTCATGATTGTGCATATTCCCCATCAGCCAGAAGCTCACATACAAGACCCTTCCTTCATCCCTAAGTTCAAAATATCATTTTTGAAAAATTTTATTTGGGTGATTTCTGGAAATCCCACCTTTTATTAATGAAATCGCTTAAACTAGTTAAAATAAACATTCAGATCAAATTTCATGATTGTGCATACTCCCCATCAGCCAGAAGCTCACATACAAGACCCTTCCTTCATCCCTAAGTTCAAAATATCATTTTTGAAAAATTTTATTTGGGTGATTTCTGGAAATCCCACCTTTTATTAATGAAATCGCTTAAACTAGTTAAAATAAATATTCAGATCAAATTTCATGATTGTGCATATTCCCCATCAACCAGAATCCCACATACAAGACCCTTCCTTCACCCCTAAGTTCAAAATATCATTTTTGAACAATTTTATATGGCCGATATCTGGAAATCCCACCTTTTATTAATGAAATCACTTAAACTAGTTAACATAAACATTCAGATCAAATTTCATGATTGTGCATATTCCCCATCAGCCAGAATCCCACATACAAGACCCTTCCTTCAACCCTAAGTTGAAAATAACATTTTTGAAAAATTTTATTTGGGTGATTCATGGAAATCCTACCTTTTATTAATGAAATCGCTTAAACTAGTTAAAACAAACATTCAGATCAAATTTCATGATTGTGCATATTCCCCATCAGCCAGAATCCCACATACAAGACCCTTCCTTCAACCCTAAGTTGAAAATAACATTTTTGAAAAATTTTACATGGCTGATTTCTGGAAATCCCACCTTTTATTAATGAAATCGCTTAAACTAGTTAAAATAAACATTCAGATCAAATTTCATGATTGTGCATATTCCCCATCAGCCAGAATCCCACATACAAGACCCATCCTTCAACCCTAAGTTGAAAATAACATTTTTGAAAAATTTTATTTGGGTGATTTCTGGAAATCCCACCTTTTATTAATGAAATCACTTAAACTAGTTGAAATGAACATTCAGATCAAATTTCATGATTGTGCATATTCCCCATCAGCCAGAATCCCACATACAAGACCCTTCCTTCAACCCTAAGTTGAAAAAAAAACATTTTTGAAAAATTTTATTTGGGTGGTTTCTGGAAATCCCACCTTTTATTAATGAAATCACTTAAACTAGTTAACATAAACATTCAGATCAAATTTCATGATTGTGCATACTCCCCATCAGCCAGAATCCCACATACAAGACCCTTCCTTCAACCCTAAGTTGAAAATAACATTTTTGAAAAATTTTATTTGGGTGGTTTCTGGAAATCCCACCTTTTATTAATGAAATCACTCAAACTAGTTGAAATGAACATTCAGATCAAATTTCATGATTGTGCATATTCCCCATCAGCCAGAATCCCACATACAAGACCCATCCTTCAACCCTAAGTTGAAAATAACATTTTTGAAAAATTTTATTTGGGTGATTTCTGGAAATCCCACGTTTTATTAATGAAATCACTTAAACTAGTTGAAATGAACATTCAGATCAAATTTCATGACTGTGCATACTCCCATCAGCCAGAATCCCACATACAAGACCCTTCCTTCAACCCTAAGTTGAAAATAACATTTTTGAAAAATTTTATTTGGGTGATTTCTGAAAATTCCACTTTTTATTAATGAAATCACTTAAACTAGTTGAAATGAACTGTCAGATCAAATTTCATGATTGTGCATATTCCCCATCAGCCAGAATCCCACATACAAGACACTTCCTTCAACCCTAAGTTCATTTTTGAAAAATTTTACATGGGTGATTTCTGGAAACCCCACCTTTTACTAATGAAATCGCTTAAACTAGTTAAAATAAAAATTCAGATCAAATTTCATGATTGTGCATATTCCCCATCAGCCAGAAGCTTACATACAAGACCCTTCCTTCATCCCTAAGTTCAAAATATCATTTTTGAAAAATTTTATTTGGGTGATTTCTGGAAATCCCACCTTTTATTAATGAAGTCGCTTAAATTAGTTGAAATAAACATTCAGATAAAATTTCATGATTGTTTATATTCCCCATCAGCCAGAACCTCACATACAAGACCCTTCCTTCATCCCTAAGTTCAAAATATCATTTTTGAAAAATTTTATATGGGTGATTTCTGGAAATCCCACCTTTTATTAACGAAATCGCTTAAACTAGTTAAAATAAAAATTCAGATCAAATTTCATGATTGTGCATACTCCCCATCAGCCAAAATCCCACATACAAGACCCTTCCTTCAACCCTAAGTTGAAAATATCATTTTTCAAAAATTTTATATGGGTGATATCTGGAAATCCCACCTTTTATTAACGAAATCGCTTAAACTAGTTAAAATAAAAATTCAGATAAAATTTCATGATTGTGCATATTCCCCATCAGCCAAAATCCCACATACAAGACCCTTCCTTCAACCCTAAGTTGAAAATATCGTTTTTGAAACATTTTATTTGGGTGATTTCTGGAAATCCCACCTTTTATTAATGAAATCACTTAAACAAGTTAACATAAACATTCAGATCAAATTTCATGATTGTGCATACTCCCCATCAGCCAGAATCCCACATACAAGACCCTTCCTTCAACCCTAAGTTCAAAATATCATTTTTGAAAAATTTTATTTGGGTGATTTCTGGAAATCCCATCTTTTATTAATGAAATCGCTTAAACTAGTTAAAATGAACATTCAGATCAAATTTCATGATTGTGCATACTTTCCATCAGCCAGAATCCCACATACAAGACCCTTCCTTCAACCCTAAGTTCAAAATATCGTATTTGAAAAATTTTACATGGGTGATTTCTGGACACCCCACCTTTTATTAATGAAATCACTTAAACTAGTTAACATAAACATTCAGATCAAATTTCATGATTGTGCATACTCCCCATCAGCCAGAATCCCACATACAAGACCCTTCCTTCAACCCTAAGTTCAAAATATCGTTTTTGAAAAATTTTATATGGGTGATTTCTGGACACCCCACCTTTTATTAATGAAATCGCTTAAACTAGTTAAAATAAAAATTCAGATCAAATTTCATGATTGTGCATATTCCCCATCAGCCAGAAGCTTACATACAAGACCCTTCCTTCATCCCTAAGTTCAAAATATCATTTTTGAAAAATTTTATTTGGGTGATTTCTGGAAATCCCACCTTTTATTAACGAAATCGCTTAAACTAGTTAAAATAAAAATTCAGATCAAATTTAATGATTGTGCATACTCCCCATCAGCCAAAATCCCACATACAAGACCCTTCCTTCAACCCTAAGTTGAAAATATCATTTTTCAAAAATTTTATATGGGTGATATCTGGAAATCCCACCTTTTATTAACGAAATCGCTTAAACTAGTTAACATAAACATTCAGATAAAATTTCATGATTGTGCATATTCCCCATCAGCCAAAATCCCACATACAAGACCCTTCCTTCAGCCCTAAGTTCAAAATATCGTTTTTGAAAAATTTTATATGGGTGATTTCTTGAAAAGCTGCTGCTCGCAAGAATGAAATTGCTTTCAATTCATAAGGGGCCCAATTGCCTTGCTTTGGAATCGTGCCCATAGATTTAAATCGTACGGAAACTGTTTGTTGGGTCACCCCCAATGTACGGGCTACGAATTTTTTGTCTGTCCCAAACGAGGCCTATCTTCAACACTGAAATAATAGTTTTTATAGCGTCGAAACCATTCTCTACACGAGGTTGGAGCATTGTCATCGTAAAGCTTCACAAGCATTCGATGTACTTCAGCTGCACTTTTTTCCAAGTAAAACAAAAAATGACACTTCCCACAAATGCTGGGGTTAGTGTGAGTTATCACAAAATTCGACAAATTCAACACCGTAAACAAACACGTTTTGTATGAAACTGAAAAGCAATACAAACTGAATGTTAACGACAGACTCCTAATCTGTCTGAAACAACGAAAATTAGCTGTTCCTATAAAAAATTTATTATAGTCAGAGCCACGTTTTGAAAACGGACCGAATTAATTTGTATTCCCAGTAAATTTTTTTATATAATCCCTATAGTGGTAAGTGCACTATATTCCCAAATTATCACCATCCCTCGGTCGTTTTTTTTAGAGAACACGTATCCATTCTGATACAAATTCGTGAGATTTGAGACGGCTACCAGAATTCTGGGATACAAATCTGAAGGGCCGGTTCAAATCAGGCGAAATTTTGTTCGACGCGAACAAGATCACCAGCGACAAACAAAAGTTTGCGCATACAGTACCGTCCCTCTTGGCAGCACAGGTGGAGAAGGCCGAGTACATTCTACTAGATCCTCCTGCCAATGATAAATACTCCATCTTCAAGGAGCGTAAATTAGAGATGGGTTTAAGCCAAATCGATTTTGATGATCAAAAAGCGTCGCCAAATCGTTGACCGACACAAATTTGACGGTCTGCGTCATCTTAAAACTATGGTTTAGACAAGTCCCAGATTACATATAAAAGGCGTTGATCCCCTAACAAGGCAAACTAGAAGAGGTTCTTGCTAAAATCGCCGATAAACTCCACATCATTGGCACCCGGACTCAAAGTTTGAGTTTAATCAATCGCGTAAACGTGCCAAGCCTTATCATTAGCCATCTTAAAACCAAATTAGGGGCCGGCTAATAAAGCTAGAGAATAATTCGCATGCACAGCCATAACCCTCGCGTTCGCAATCGCCATGGAGCCTCTTCCTTCAAAACAACCACCATCACAATCAAACCAGGGAAGTTCATTTCAACAAAACAACCGACAAAGGCCAAGATACCAATTTCCACGCAACTGGTGTTGGTATCACGCAAAATATGGCAACACCAATAAGTCTCAAGGTCCTAGCGGCAGACGAAAGACAACCGTAACAAAGCCGCCAACTCCAAGGGGATTCAGTGAATCAAACCACATTTCTGTAAATACTATTACTTTGGAACAAATTGCAATCCCGATTTAGTTCTGGCAGCAGCAAATGGTACCGCTATAAACACTTATGGTATGCTTAGTCAGAGCCACTTTTTGAAAACGGACCGAATTAATTGTATGTCATTTGTGTGAACTTTATGAGATGCTGGGCTGGGCTAACTTCACACAAGAGCAAATTGGTATAATATTGATTAGTAATGGGATAGAATCTTGGGATAACTTAACATGCGTAACTGGAATGTGAATACAGTTATAAATTTGGCGGTTTACATCAATACTCGTAATTTATAACGTTTCCGAAATATTCCTAAAAATACTTAAAATAATCTTAGAATAATTTTCCAAATACTTACAAAACACTTGAAAGCAACATTCTAGACTTACCTGGATTTATACAGAAGTAATATTCTCGACGGTCTTGTTCTAGACTACTATAATCTGCAATACCACAAAAGTGTCACAAAACTACCTCTCATGCCACTACTTAAACCTAGATGTCACTGATCTCACTAAAATAACCTTAATTTTCCAAATATTTTCTCTGAATAAATATTTCGCCCACGCTGAATTGTTTGTCCATCAAACCAATAGGCGAAGTCGTAACATTTACCCCTCACCTAAGCCTATTTGTTCCGAATAGAATCCAAACTACCACCATGTATAATGCCAACCGCTCCAAACCCGTCGTTTTTCTTTGTGATGACAGTATAAGGCCCCTGCGGATTGTAGAGCCAAACTAGTTGTCCATCTTTGAAAGTTTTATTAATTTCGCGTATGACGTATGTCATACCTAGCCTTCATTCGGTCGCTTGCTAGATTATTAACGAAAATTATTTTGGCTAGTGGAAACCCAGTCGATCAGTTGCACTGATTTTTATTCACAACCTTTGCTAAATATTAAACCCAGTGTACTATTAAATCTTTCCACCATACTATCTGATTGAGGATACAAAGGCGGTGTTTTTATCTTATTTGAGTCAAACAACTGACAAATTTTCTAGAATATCACCAACTCAAAATTTCGCCCTTGGTCCGAGTGAATTTCCATCGGAATTTCATATAGCGGCTAATCCACTTGTTAATTATGACTTCAGCGATAGTTGTTGTTTTATGATTGGGTATGGGATACACCTTCGACCATTTGTTGAAATAGTTACTTAAAAGAGAACTTTCCCACTTGGCCCAATAGGCCTTCACTAAGGGTGTCTTATTTGAAATCCCACTATATGTTGGTCAAAAATCCTCTTCCTTATAACGCAATATTTTTGATAAATCCGCGTCTAATAACTTCTCCTTCCGAATTGATCCATCGCTTCAGTCCTCATCGGGTAGCAATTCCATAAGCCACACAACGATTATTTCCTTCTTTCCTTCAATTTCGCCGACTTGACATGGTCGCCTTAAAAATGCGCCAGCTTTCCCATGTGTGCTTTCTTTACGATGCTCGTTGTAGCTTTGCAGACGTTTGATCCAGCGTGCCACCTGTCCCTCCGGATACATTATGTAGCAGCTGTTGTAACGCGCCTTGGCCTATTCGTAAATGGCATTTTTGGCCATAGAGGTATTTGTGACAATATTTTATGCATTCCATTATAGCCAATAATTCGTTTCACATCACGCAATAGTTACCATCGATTTTTTGCGATAACACTTCTCCTATACCAAATCCGGGAATGAATCGTCTGAAATAGGTACACAATCCAAGGAAGTTTCATAATTCTTGTACATTTTTGGGTCTTGGCCGTTCCTTTACTGTTGATAAATTGCTTAGTTTGCATGAATTCTATTGGCGGTTACTTTGTGGCCCAAATACTTTACCTCTGTTCTGAAGAGTGAATATTTCTTAAGTCTTAACTTTAACCCGGCGAATTGTATACGTTCGAAGACTTCGGCCAGGTTCCTCAAGTGTTCTTCGAAAGTTTTTACCATGACGATAATATCGTGTATAAGACACCGTGCTTACACTAAATGCTGTTTTCTCACGATTTTCCTCTTGAACTTCTACCTGACAATAGCCATATTGAAGATCCAACGTGGAGAACGTTCTAGTGCCCGATGACTAATGTGTCGTCGATTCGTGGTAATAGATAGTTATGCTTTTTTGTCACATCAAGTTTTCGATAATCTACACAAAATCTCATGCTTCTGACCTTCTTTTCGACCAACACCACCGATGCGCTCCACGGATTGGTCGATGACTCCATAACTCCAGCCACTTGCGTGTCCTTCATCATTCGAAGCACTTCTTTTGCCAAGGCAATCTTCTAGGTGCTTGGCGAATCACCGTCTCTGTTCAGGTCATGTATCGTTTTAGTAATCGCTGCGCTCCATTTTTCTGCTCCTTAGTGAGATCTTCTGTCCCGTTCTGTATAGGTTGTTCTATTATTTTCCTTTTGTTCTGCTGTGTTAACATTTCTTACCGAATTTTTCTGTTCGCATTTCAGTGATTTTCTAATGGGTACGAACGGGTGTTCCATGAGACAAACAAATGTGGTATTGAACGAGCCTTAGGAGCATTTCAAAGTCCGGCTAAGTATTTGCTTTTATATTTACGGAAGTGTCCTTTCCTTGGTCAGTTACACGGTTTTCTATTGAGACGCACGGGGTATTCCATGAGATTATAAAGTTGTTTAATATTCTATGAGCCTGCACCTAATCACAAAGCTAATCTAAGAGTTTTTCAGGCATTAAGTATAAACTTCAATGATAATATCAGATTACTTAGACTCAAAGGGGTGCCACTAGGAAATTACACCATTTTCAAATGGGTTTGACAGGGTGTTGCATTAGTTTAAATTATTATAAGTTTTAGTGAGCCACATTTGGTTAGGTTAGGGTAGTGGTCCTGAAGGACTGGAATAGTGACAACCTGGTTCATAGCCGTGCAACACTTTTGCTCTCACCTACTCATCGAACCATTTTGAGCTCTCAGCGAAGCGTGGGCGGGATATGCTTGTCATCCATGTTACAGAGATTTGATCAAAGGAGAGGAGCTCCCAGGAATTTCAGCCTGCTAAACCCTAGGAGAACAGTTACTACGACAGTAGTTTGGATCTTGTTACGCATGAAGTACTTATTGTACCATCTGCCGTTCGTTGTTCTTCTAGCGAGCGATATATCAACATCCGCCTTGCTTGGTGAATTGAGACAGATTGTGCGTTGTCGTGCGAGTTCATCCGCCTTATCATTCTCCGTAATATTGAAATGCCCTCGCACCCACTCACATAATTCGATATTGAACTGATCAGCCAATTCCCTATGAGATGTGAGACAATTCTGGGCTACTTTTAATGCATCGAAATATCATTTGAGCGTCTTAATCGAAGCCAGATTGTCCGTACAAATCGAAATATTCCCTACAGATATTACATTATATCGCAATCAGTCAACGGTTTTCCTTATCGGGAGGTTTACATTTAATTCTTCTTTCAACTATCAGCCATGAAATTAACAGCTTCAGTCTCTCTGGTGGAATATCAGTCCTAAACCTTTGATCAAAAGATGGTGACGGGACGGTATGTTCGGTAGTATTTGGGATGTTCCTGTTTCTTAGAATAGACGAGTGTCTGGTATTGTTACAGTTCCACATATAGATGGGGTTGAGCGTTATAGCTGAGCTCACTACCACTGGTGGCAAACTAGGAAGACATCTATGGGTGTGAGATGAAACATAATCTTCAGTGCATGAGAGAATGTGCTCCTAAAAGTCCCACTACAGCTGTTTGCTGTACTTTCACCAAGGATTTTAGGTTGGTTAGAACATTTAAGGCTGGTCATTAAACTGTACAATGTGGGCTTCAAAACCCATCTTTTTCCAATGACATTTCTCAAGAGCTACTGTAGCTTTCTTTACTCTTTCTCATATGTTAGGTTTCCGGCTTAGTTTGTTGTCCAGAATGAGATCCAGATTCTTCGCTTTATAAGGTCAATCCAATACCATTCAATCTAGGGATCGATCTGAGGAAGTTTGTATTTACCAGAGACAAGAACCAACTCAGTATTGTGTGGATCCTCATTCAACAAACCAAACCGCAATTGTTAGCCCAATTAGAGAGAAAAGCCAAGCGCACTTTTCATGCGTTCTCTTAAGGTGTAAGGATATGTACCGAAGACACCATTTACAACGTCATCCGCATAAGCAACAGTTTTAAAGTCGCGCCATTCCAGATTTAATAAAAAGTCCTTCATTTATGACCAAGTTCCAAATAAAGGGGAGTAATACACCACCTTGTGGTGTGAATCTGAGGCTAAACTTATAGGTTTAAAAACTTGGCAGGATTACAATGAGGGCTACTTTCCGCGTTAGGCATAAATATTACATTGATTTCAGTTTGTTAACTACTAATATGACAATCGTTTATTGGACATTCGCCGGTATAATGCCATCGGGACCCGCCCACTTATAAGGTTTAAAGCTATTTATAGTCCACAGAATTTTTCTCCTACTTATAACCTAGCTTATAATGCATACAACTCTGTTTATCCTAGACCTTTGTGGTGAAGATTCGGAGCTACCTGGAAAGTGAGTTTCCAGTAGAAGTTTTAAGGATTATGCACTAGTTAGGGTCCAAGTATTAGCCGGTCTTTGGAGAAAATTCGGAGTGGTGGGACTTACAGATACTACTTTACGCAGCCTAGATGTGTCAGAGGATTCCTGCATATTAGTACAGTAGAGCCTCCAGCCTTGCATGTTTTGAGGACTTGTTGTAGCAGTCCCAGTATTTGGCAGCTTTTGATCCCTTAGCCCTTCTAAAAAGCCTTCTGTATTTTTATTTGATATTTGGAAGTCCTTTCAACCTTCATGATGGTCGAGGTTTATCCAAAGGTCTACTAGAAGGACAAGCACCTAATTGGCCTTTTTAAAGTCGTGCTGGTCCACTAGAACATCAAGCTCTTGTATTGAATCAGGTGGGTTCGGAACATAGGTACTAATTAATTAAAATATTCCTAAAAATATCCCAGTCGGGTTGTCTCCTGTCTCTATAGATGGGTTTTTGATGATTTTTGTCTCCAGTTCAAATTGGAGATATAAATGATCAGAAAAGGAATGTTCCTCTGACACCTTCTAATTCACTAATTATCCCTAATGGTATCTGAGACGCAAGATGTTAATTTGACACGATTCTTGTACCAGCCTTCCCCGCAAGCCGGAGCGCTTCCCTTATAATTTTAAGGAAATCGGCATTTAAGGCCTTTACCACCTTCCACGTCAATGACAGTTACCACTAAGTGCTATTTTAGCACCTCAATGAAAGGCATAGTCACAGTATTGTGAATTATAGTCTTATTTGCATCCTTTAGTGTTTCCTCCTCCGATCCCTGCCTTTTAGGTGGAGAACAATCAGACAAACCCTCCTGCTTCATTTCAGTAATCTTTTTAGTCCATGAGAGCGTTTTCATTTTTCATTGAGCTTTGCTAGAGCTTGCCAGGCTCTTTTCCTAGTTTTGTAAGCTGATACCAGGGGACCATCCTTGCCTATGCTTATTTCGCTTTAGTTTCCGGGTGTTTAAGAGCGGACTCTTCTATTTTTATATTGTTAGTGTCAATCCATGTTTTGTTTCACGAGTAGCGGAGAAAGAAATGTTCGTTTGTGCAGAGATCCGCAGTACACAGATAAGACAGTTAATTTGGATGGTGCCAGCTATCCGGATACACCATTAGAGACTGAGCTTTTTTAAATTTGGCCCAAATCTGGCCAGTTAGCAGCACGGTACGATTTTTACCCTTACCCAGCCCAATCCGCTCCGTGTTTTAGCCTAACACAATACAAACACCATAGTTAGCTAGTTGCTCGGTGGTCACCGCGAGGAGGTTACATGAATACTTCCGAAAGCTGCAAGATACGGAGCTGACACAAGTAAAAACTAGATTCCCTCAGATAGTTTCACTTCCAGATTGCTTACACTCAAATGAATGTCCGAAATACTTAGAATGTCTTAGAATGAAGAACAATCTATCGGATCTATTAGAAAATCATATTATTCCCTAATATTTGGGATTTAATCAGCCCGGGAATATAACTGAAGTTGATGCTAAATTCCTTGAAAATGCTTACAATGACCTTGGAATGTAACAATAGAGTTTACTTAAACCATAATTTTAAATCTTATGGAAGCTGTCAGTCGAATTATAAAATCATGGCTCTGGCTTAAGGTCTAAACTTTTGAGTCTAACCAGGCAAGCAACGTTGCTACAGTTGGTGGTAAGACACATTAGAAAAGTAAGTAACTTCCTACGGGCGGTCAGTTGAGTTTAAGCAGTTAGGCAATATTATTGAAGTTGAAGGGAAACGATTGGAAAATAGTTAGAATGTACAGTTTATAATTATTGGAAAGTTTAAAAATTTCACTCGTAGAAATGCGGCAATATAAATTCGCCTAAATGTTTACTTCTACCAGTTAAAAAACATTAAATAGGTTTGCGGTGCTGTTTGTGTTACTTTAGAAAAATGTCATTAGCAAAGATCTTACTAAGAAAAATCCAATTGGCTTACTGCGGTTAGTTGATGGAAAACTAGAGCTTGACTAGAGCTTTGTTAAGTACACTTCATTTGAAATGGAGCAGTTTGTTATTCCTTGTGTGCAACTTCCCTGAGGAGGATGATAGTACTTTCTATTTGATTGCTTTAATAGCTTTCGAGATAGGTCAGTTCTTGTTGGGTCAGATATTTGTTGGTTTCAGCCTGCTTTAAAATGTAAATTAAAATAAAAAAGGCCCTTAAACTTTCCAAGACACGATACACGAAACAAAGGAGTTACAGTACTTTGCCACCAGACTTTCACCATTTGAAAGGGACAGGTTCATTGGCTGCGAATATTGCTTATTAAGCAATTAATCTGCGTCATGTAAACTTTACCAGAATCCTTTTCCAGTTTTTGGAATACAAATTTTCGTGGCATTATTTTTGTCAGTAAAAAAAAAATATCATGACATGGAAAGATGGTGGATAACCGTTAGAAACGTTGTTATGAAATAGAAAATCTACATTTAGAATTTTTCACTTTCCCGTACCTCATACGCTATGCCATATGTACACGTTATGTTGTGCGTCGATATTAACCCAGTTCTTAAGACTTAAGGTATTTTAGCAAAATTTTGACATAATTGAAATTTGAATACAAGTGGGTAATCTGCAAGTAAAAAAGCTATATCATATTTGTTGGAATGAATACTTAAACTTAAAGTTCTCCTGTAAATTTTGATAACGGGCTTTAAAAATATTTAGTTTTGCTGCTTTATTGATCTGATTTGCAACAGAGCTTTCATAACCATGAAAGCTTTCAGTCGAAATATATTTTTAGTGTATTTTACCTAAAATTTGCTAAAAAGCTCTATAGCTTAGAATGTACTAATATACCAATTTTCTTAGCTTTTAGATAATTTCTGAATGCTTTATGTAGAATTATTTTAGAATGCAAATAGTAACTCTAATATGTGTAGCGTAAAATCACAACTAACGACCATCTAATGTGCTTAAATGTTTTCTCACTTGATTTTAATTTACGTAAACTATTTTAATGTTCCCATTTTGTTTCGTCCAATCACTTTTCGTTTGCAGAGAATATAGCTAATGAAAACTTTAACTACACAAATTACAATCATAATGATAACATGTCATCTAACTCCCGCCTAAGCGTGGATCAACAATCGGCAATCCGCCGCCGCAGTGAAGGTGACGCCCAACAACAGCAGAAAGCAGCCCACCAACATCACCATCATCATCACACATGCAACAATCACGGTAAATCACCACGAACCACTCAACAATCTGGTTCCATATCATCAACATCATCATCATTGGTTAATCAACCGCTTGTCGTAGTACCACGACGCGTTAGTTTGGATTCATGTGAACACACAATTAAGCAGCAACAGCAGCAGCAGCAACAACAAAAACAGCAAACACATATGCAACCGCATCAAATTCAATCGCAACAATTTGTGCAGTCTAATCACGGCGAATATTTAACGAAATGCCGATATCCGAAATGTGATGCGGTCGCGACTGCGATCGATGCCAAAAAATTCTATAAAAGTTGCCACAATTGTTCAAATTTATATTGTTCGCGGGAATGTCGACGCGCCCACTGGGAAAAACATCGAAAAGCGTGTTTACACTCACGTGTTTCATCGCTGTGCCGCCAGGTGTTGTCCACATGTAAAGATGATGCAGACTCGCTACGTCACTTAAGCTTAATCGCACGAAAAGGTTATATATCACAAGGACGAGGTGTTGTCCGTATATTGTTCCGTAGCCCGGAAAACGCAGACTCGTTTATTAAACAGGGTTTCCAGTGTATCGGCGAGGCCGGTTATGTCCGATGGGCGGATTTACTGCCCTCGGAAATGGGACCAGAATTATATTCAGAATTGTTACGCTTAAGTACTGAGTATAAGCCTGATTCAAAAATGTTAGTTTATGTTGCAATTTGTGTTGTAAGTGAAGCGCCCGGAAGTGGTGCCGCCCCCGTAAAATGGGAACGACAGCTAGTGTCACGGTGTGCAAAATTAAAATTATGTCGCACGATATTGGCCAATGATCAGCTGAACGCGTCAAATCGTTTGACCAACGAGCAACAAATACAACAACAGAGCACCAATGTGCTAATATTAACATTTTCAACGGTGAAAAAATCACAAAAGGCACGCGAATTAATTTCGCGCAATATCCAGGGCATACTAAAGGAGCGCGGCATTAATTTGCGTAAAAATTTTCCCGAAGTCTTCCAACGTTTAAATTCCTATGTTGATGGATTAACTGAACGTTTCTTACCTGTGACAATACATCCGCGCGATAATCAAACGGGCAAATCATTTATATGCATTATAATGCCAAATAGTTTAGAAAATGGCAGTAATATAAAAATGCCGGCGTCCGACAATGGGAATAGTGTTCAAACGATCGATGTTAGCCTAGAAAATTTAGTAGCTGCATCATCGATGTTATCATAAATTAACAATTTGTTTGTGTTTATTTTAAAGACTGAATTTTGTGGCAGTTATCACATATTTGTAATGGCCTATTTAAGCCGCTAAAAGAAAATTTTCCCCATTTAGTTGTTAACAAGTATTTTCAAAATTTTTAAACAAAACCAAATTATATCGGTGTGTCAAATTTTTACCTTTAATATAATATACAAAACAAAAAAAAAATCAAATTAACGCATAAATTCTCTTCCATTTTTTATCTGCGATGTAACAAACGTATTCTCGGTCTTGAACCTTTAGATCCTTTTTAAGAAATCCATCAACTGTGCCCACCCAATATAATAAAACAAAAAATTAAAAAGCCAACCCGTTCTCGAGAATTTTTTTAATTATCAAACTACTAAAACAAATATATGAATAAATAAATAAAGCAGTAAGTTGTTGTTGTAACTTAATATAATCATTTTATATGCATAATTAACAAATCCGTATAAGCCAATAAATTACCGAACCCATCTCTTTAAAACTAAACTAAGTGGTTGCCTACTCCTTATCTAGCATAACTATACATATATAGCAAAAATACAACTAGACCTTTTTGTATTTTTGGTTCATCTCCTTTTTTCGAGCATAATGCAAATAAAAAATAATTACAAGGATCTACGTGTTCCTTAATTATAAAAAAAAAATCTAAATTAAAACAATAATTTTAATTAATTTAAAAATGGTAAACTTCCGCCGCTTTACCTATAAAGCTATATAAACTAACAATCTACTTACACACTACCCTCTAACCTACTAACTAATTTTAATTAAATAATTTATAATTTATATAATTTTGTTGCTTCTTTATAATACAAAAAAAATTAATTTTTTGTTGTTAATTTAATTTATTAAATAAATAAATATTTATATATACACACATAATAAAATAAATATATATATATATTTTTTAGATAAATAAATTTAAAATTTATTATTAATAAATAAAATAATACAATAATTATTAATTAAATTTTTTGATTTTTTAACATAAATTATAATTATTATTATTATTTAATTTTTGACATTAATATTATAATATTATATACTACGAAAATAAAAATGTTTTTAATGTTGTTATTTAATTAATTTAATTAAACAAAATTATATATATATTTAAAATTTATATAAACAAAACGTAAAATTTTTCATTATTAATTATTTATATAAATTAATTTTTTTTTTATTTGTAAATCATTTATGGAGAATAAATTTTTTGTTTGGAAAAATTTAATTAAATTTTGTTATAATTTTAATTCTCAGGTGACGGACAAGCGTTTTATAACAAACTTGCCCGATGAGCCCCTTATTAAAGTAATCTTTAGTTAACCATTTGCTGCATAACTCTTTTTTGTATCAAGAAATTATTTGTGATTGTAAAATGTGGTTTAATATTGACATTTCACTATGTAGCCCCTCAGCCGTCGCGGGGGGCGAGTACTGCTTCGACAGTAGCAAAGTGCTACCGGGGACCAAACGCCAGTGAGTACAACAAATACGGAACGTAATACCTCAGGTGGTACAGCAGCAGATAAGCTGCCAAATCCATACTCTTCGGAGGCAGGCCCAACAGATTCTGGGGTGGGCCAATCATTGTTTAACCTAATTGGGCGAAGTTCCAAATTATCAAGATCGCCAAGATCTTCAACTGAAAATATATTTCAGTACGATTTCAGTACGAGAAGGAAAATGCCGAATTCCGTGAACAACTAAGAGAAATAAATGAATTTACTACTAAATTGAAAGAAGAATTTACAATTTTAAAGCAAGAGAATGAAAAACTCAAAAAAGCAGTTGAAACAAGTGCAGAACTTGGGACCTAGCCTAACAGTCGATGATGACATTAACTCATTCCATACGGATGAAGAAGAATTAGAAAGAGAGACAAATTGGATGTTGAACCGGAATAAAATACCAAGCAAGAAAAGGAAAGCCCAACACTCACCAGAAATGGCAGTAACTTTACCATCAACTTCAATAGAGGTTCCTGGAAAACAGTTAATCATCATGAAACAACTAGCTCTAGAACAACAACCAGCTAATCCAAAAGAAAAATCACCTCCACCAATAAATGTCGTCGGGATATCAAATTTCTCCACTATACAATCGATTATGAAATCGATTACGATAGCCGAGTACAAACTCGTACCTCTAAACAACGGCGTCTGGCTAATTAATGTTGTAGACTCTGAAACTTATAGAGCTTTGGCTACAAAGCTTAATTCCGAGGGGCATCAGTGGTTTACCTATGAGGATAAGAATGATCGCCCAATCAAAGTTATGGCCAGAGGTCTTCACCCAACCTGCGCAATAGAGAAAATTATTGAGGATCTCAAGCAAAAGGGTTAACATTAAGAAAGAAAAAATCGAAACTGAACAAGGAGTTCAAACTAACAAAAGAGGGCGTCCACTATTTATGCTCACTGTTAATAACAAACAAAAAGTGGTAGATGTGTATAATATCAAGGCAATACTTAGCATGAGAGTTAAAATAGAGCCATTGAAAAAAGTAGCGGATTAATACCGCAGTGCAAAAAATGTCATGGTTTTGATCATACGCAGAAATATTGCCAAAGAGAAACGATGCCCAAGTATGCCCGGTTAGTAAAAATATCGCTGCAATGTGTTAATTGCAATAAGTCACATCCCGCAAACTACCGGGGATGTGAAATAGCTAAGGAGCTACAAAAAATAAGAAATAAAACGCGAAAATAAAATCCAGGAATATCGGTAAAAAATTATCAAACTTCCACCAAAGAGGAACCTAAACCTCATGCTAGTAAAACGGGAGAACCAAAACCAAAACTGTACTCGCAAGTAGTCATGACAAAACCATATATTTTGGAGGGCGGCACCACCGAAGGCATAGCAGTGCTCCAAAAGATACTAAGAAGCATGGAAACTCTTAACATTCGTCTAGCTAACCAAGAGAAATGCCTTCAAGCTCTAAGCAACAGGTTAGGTAAGCAAGACTCTCTAAATTGATTGATTGATTAATTGGACTGTAGAACCAACTACTGAACAAGTGTCCCGGATAACGCCGGGCCTATTCCTACAGCCTGTTTATACATAACAATAGGAAGGATAGGAAAGGTTTTTTTTTTTGGGACGGAACGATCCGGTTTCAGACACCTAGCAATCGTACGGCACAACACAATTCTAATCTACTTCTAATCTAGTACAGGAAGGATAAAGGCTTAATAGGTTTAATGGATAACGATGGATGTGGTCTTCAGCAATTGCTTCTCTAAATCAGCAACCTGAAAAAATATTATTTCACGTACATCTGGAAATTTTCTGAAATATAATTCTGCATTAATACTTTCCGACTTCCTAAACAAAATTGAATGATTGAAACAGCCCGGTTACAGACACCTAGGTAAAGCCGATAATTAGTAGCAATGACAACACCATCCTAATCTACACAATCAACAATTAATATTTCAAAGAAATATTATTTCACAAGCATCTTTAGATTCCTGAAATCTATCTCTTTATCTCTACCTATGTTCCACCTCAAACCTCACAATATAATCGTCGACGTTATTCCAAAATATTTTCGACGTTATCCTTAATAATTGACAGATGTCCAAAGTCACGGGATATAGTTGTGTTAGGTGATTTTAATGACCGCCTAGGTGCCAATGATTGTTGGAAGGCTGCTAACATTGGCACCAATTTATTCCATAACACATCCAGTGAAAATGGTATTTCGTTAGGACTTCTCGTCAGTTCAGCCAATTTTTTTTATTGAGACCACTAAAGGAAGACACAAGCCCATTTACACCTGGACGGATGGACATAGTCGATCCCAGGTTGATCATATTATATCCTGAATTAAGCGACCGTTACCTTATTTGGATTAAATGCACTACACGTAGAAAGGACGCCTCATCCAATCAGCAAACAACAACACAATCCAACAACCACAGTAACCACAGCATCATACAATTTTAGATCTATAAACGTATAACTATTACAAAATGATAATATTAAAACTAAATTTCAAAAACAACTTGCTACAACATATAAGAGTTCTATTAACGAGAATGGAACCAATGATCATTGGAATACAATAATTGACAGCATTAAGAAAACTGCCCAAAAAGTTGTATATACCAAAACTCCCTTGACTCCTAAGCGTCGCAGAGCACTTGCTGCTTTCCAAAGCGCCAGACACTAAAAAATCGTCACCCTCACGACTCAAATGGTCAGCGCCAATGGTTAAAAAGCGCCAGGCAATCATTAATGCAAGCCTATAATGAACACCGATCACTCGAATGTCAAGAATTTTTCAAAAACTTAACCAATTACAAACCATCCGATCGAATTCGCAAAACTTATCAATATTTTAAACATTATAAAAGAGAGAACAATACAACTACAGGAACCTACATTCCTATATCTTCATGGCTTCGTAAATTAAGAAAATTCGAAGGAATCTGGCCTTCTTTAATCGACGAATATGATTACTGTCCATTAGGACCTCCACCGAGCGAAGATGACATAAGAACTATAATCAAGTTTATACGATCAGGAACTGCACCAGGAAATGTTGGTATTCCAATTGAATTTTTTAAATATGCGCCAGATAATATAATCCAAGGTATACATTCAGTAATTGAAAAAGTTTGGATAAACAATAATCCTCCTTCTGAGTGGCTTGAAACCATACAAGTTCCAATTCCGGAGGTTAAAAAATCCAGCAAGTATTAACGAATACCGAAGAATTACTTTATGTAATGTAGGTTACAAAATATATTCAAAACTACTTCTCAATCGGTTAGATGAACATTTGAATTTACCATCATCATATCAAGCAGCTTTCCTGGCTAATCGATCTTCAGGAGATCATATGTTTACAATAAGACGCGTTCTAGACGAGGAGTGGTGCGCAGGTAATCGGATTTATGTGTTATCAATTGATTTATCGAAAGCCTTTGATACAGTAGATCTAACTGTGGTTTCCGAATGTTTACAGCAATATGTACCACACTATTTGGCTTGTTTTTGGGAACGTACCTCAAGTAAATGGTGCAATATTTGTACTGATAAAATCAAGAAAATAAAGGGGTTAAACAAGGCTGTCCTATTTCACCACGTACTTTCAATTTAATTTTAAATGAAGTTTTGGTTACCGTATCAGATTTATATTCTGAATTAAGATCGGAACAACAAGATGAATTACAATTACCTCTAATTCTTACTTATTCTTAAAGAATTAATTAACTCACTAAGTGTAGTTGGCTCAGAGATAAATCCGATGAAGTGTACTACACTCATCCGAAATCCCGATTCCCGCTTTGATCCTCCTCCTAATCTTACCTTAGCTGGAATAAACTTCACGCGTGTTGATATAATGCGTTATTTAGGTAAATATTTGAGCTCAAGTTTAGGTCGACCACACACTATTCGAACTCGATGCCACCAAGCATTGGGAATCACAAGACAAATGCAAAAATTCATAAAAAAGAATAAAGTTCCATTTAATACAGCAATAATACTCGTAATGTATAATACTGTAATATCTTCTATAATAACCTATGGACTAAAGACAGCAGCTCCCACGTTTGCCAATCGTCGTCGTTTAAAAAAATATGAGTTCCACATTTCGAAAAGGTTAACTGAGTTTAGTACCAATAAACCCACAGTTCGAAAGATAAAAATTATATTAAGCGGCAAAACTATAACTAAAAAAATTAACGCACAGCGAATAAATTATTCGGGACATATTCATCGAAGGGGACCCACTCATATTTTAAAAGCTGCTATGGCCTATAATGCAGGTCCAAAAAATATAGGACGGCCTTGTTACACATGGAATGGATCACTTCACCAAGATTTAAGTTATTATGATAAATCTACTACCGAATGGGAAGCTCTTTTACCAAATCGTACCGAACCGTAACGAGTCTTTTACCGAATCGTAACGAGTCTGATTCCAGTGAATTACTGGAAGAATTCGATCCAGAAGTAAACATCCAGTTATAACTTGATCCACCATAATGAATCATGTTTCAACTATAAACTCAAAATTGAGGATTAGGCCTAACATATTTGGGGAAACCTCTGAAATAAAAACGCATTGAAGCCTACCTCTTGGGTAATGGTGGAAACGGCTTGCTCATCTGATAACATCAAATCAATACTAACCAACAAAAACCATTCGCCCCCATACAATAAAAGAACAATCCATCCCGAAATAAATTGATCAAACTAACACATACCATAACTAAACAAATCAAAATCTTGAAATTTCGGTTCCCTACCAATGCAACCACAAAACTCTGAATACACCATCGCGAACAAAGACAAAACACAACTTGAATCACATACTAATGGTCGCACAGTATATGGCACAGATAAGCAAGACTCTCTAAATGAAATGAAATCCATGCTCTATTAAAATGATGCAAACAACAACAAATAAAACATTAAGAATAGTAACCTGGAATGCAAATGGGTTAATACAACATATTCCAGGTATGGATACAGTTGTTATCACGCCATTCTTCCAGGAGGAAGGGCAAGGGGAGGATCGTCGGTGGTTATCTTAAAATTGAAGAGGAATTTATGCAAGTGGCCACCTTAAATATATTTCGTCAATATATTGCCCCCTAAGATATAATTTAACTAAAGAAGACTATTGTACATTATTTAAATCACTTGGATCAAGTTTCATAATCGGAGGTGATTTTAATGCAAATAAACACCTACTGGGGATCAAGAGTAACCTCTAAAAATGCAATTGCGATTTTCATTCTGGAGATCAACCAACTTATTGGCCTACGGATAGAAACAAAATACCCGATATCATTGACTTCCTTATCACCAAAGGTATAGAAAAAAAACTACATATACCTAGAAAACAGCGAGGGGATTATGTCGGATCACACGCCTGTTATTATGACAATCAGTGCAACGATTGTTAAGGTTAAGAAAACTAGTCCACCTTCTCTATATATTTATCATAATATTGATCTTCAGGTGCCAATTAAAAACCCGATACAGCTAAAACATGAACTAGAACAACTCAATAACAGTATACAAGAAGCGGCGTGGAGTAGTACCCCCTCAAATTTAAAGGAAATGCGCCGAAATGCTATTTATCCTCTAGAAGTTAGGGAACTGGTTGCAGCAAAACGAAAAGCAAGAAAGGCCTGGCAAAGAAGCCGAGCGCCAGAATATAAAACAACTCTAAATTCTTTATCCAATAAACTAAAGTTGCTAATTAAAGAAATCAAAAACGAATCCATTAATAAATACTTGAGTGGCCTTACAGGGGAAAAAGAGATCGAGTACTCCCTTTGGGAAGCGACGAAAAGTTTAAAACGACCTAAACTACAAATTCCACCAGTAGAAACTGAAGATGGCACATGGGCTATAAGTGCAAAGCAAAAAGCTTCGCTGTTTGCAACCCACCTCGAGAACACGTTCCAGCCTTTACCTAGACAAATTGCAGAGGAAAACATACCACCAGTATATCTCCTATCACATTACAAGAATTAAAAGTGGAAATCAATCATAACCTAAATACAAAGAAATCTGCAGGATATGACTTAATTACAGGACAAATAGTGAAAGCTCTTCCTGAAAAAGGACTACGTAAACTACTCCAAATAATTAATGCCGCGTTCAGACTTAATCACGTTCCAAGTCAATGGAAAGTAGCAGAAGTAATTGTGATACCTAAACCAAACAAACCACTTAATGACAAAAATTCGTATAGGCCGATTTCCTTACTCCCAATAATTTGAAAATTATTCGAGAAACTACTCCTAAAGAGACTCAAACCAATAATAGCAGAAAGAAATCTTATTCCTCCACATGAATTTGGCTTCAGAGAAAACCATTCAACAATAGAACAAGTACACCGAATTACAAACATAATTACTTTTCTACTTGAAAATATTGGATGGATCTTGAATGTAGCATAGGTCTTTGACAGAGTATGCCATAAAGGCTTGGAATATAAATTAGAGAAAGACTTACTAAAGCAGTTTTATGAAATTCTAAAATCTTACATATCTAACCGACACTTTCGAGTTAAATTAGATGGTGAATACTCAAAAATAAAGAAAATATCATCAGGAGGACCATAAGGTAGCGTTCTGGGACCAACTTTATATGTTCTATATACCTGCCAACGATAGAGGAGACTAACATAGGGACGTTTGCGGATGATACGGCCATCTTAGCAGTTGCTAATTGCATAGAAGAATCTACAAGCAAATTGCAAAGAGCTACTAATATTATCAGTACCTGAACCAAGAGATGGCGAATAAAACTTAATGAAACAAAATCTGTTCACGTAAACTTTACCAACATGAAGGACAACTGGATACCGGTAGAACTGAACTCCCAGCAAACTCCCTATGCAAACACGGCAAAATATCTAGGCATGACTCTAGACTCGAAATTAAAATGGAAAGAGCATGTGAAAAAGAAAAAGAGGAGTTAAACATCAAATACAAAACAAAAGTGAGATAGTGAGTCCACTGTTGTGGAACAAAAGTGAGATAGAAACAAGAGACAGATATATATTCATTGAATTGACGATATTAAAAAAACAAGCACATCAAAATAAGTTTAACGAAATCGAGCAAATTTTATCAGTATACTTGTTAGGCGTATAGCAAATTGTCTTAATTAAAATGGCAGAAAAGTATTGTAACTTATAACTAAAGTAAAAATTAAGATTTTAATTGATAAATCACGAAGAAAAAATATTATAGTAACATAACCCTAAATTTTCAATCAAAAGTTTGTACTAAAACAGTCGGGATACAAACCAATTATACTGAACTCAAACCATTTATGAATTTCTCACTAATTTCTAATAAGAATTTTTTTAGTTTCATATGAATTAGCAAAATTTCCAGAGATCCAACTTTTGGAAGAAACTAAGAATGTCCTTTTACAGCAGTAGAGCTTGACAATAAAAATTCGTAGCTATAAACCTGAAGCAGTGCATTATTAAAACTAGATTGGTTTAGTTGGGTGCTTGAGCAACTACTTCACGAATTAGCGAGAATTGAATCACAATCTCCAGATATGGTCGTCAATGCCCACTAAAGTTTAGTAAAAAAAACAAAAATGTTCATGACTATTGCTAGGTGACACTGACCTGAATAACAAACTTCGGAAATGGCTAATATTCTAAATTTGAGTAAAAAATGAAATCAGTACACCAACTATATTAAAATTCGTAGCAACATATCCGAAGTCGTGCACTATTAGAACTAGGTGGTTTTAGTTAGGTGACTCAATGACCAACTTCGTGTACTAGCCAGGCAGAATCACGATCTCTGAGAATGGCCGATAATGACCATCCAAATTTGAGTAAAAATGTTATCAATAACCCTAGAATATCAAAATTCGTAGCAATAAACCCGAAATCATGCATTATTAGCACTAGGTGATTTTGGTTAGGTGACTCAACGGCCATTTTCATATATTAGCCTGACCTGAATCACGATCTGTAGAAATGGCCGATATTGGCCAAACAAATTTGAGTAAAAATGACATCTGTACACCGAAACCTGAATCACCTGAATTATGTCTCCTTCGTCGACGACCACCTGCCTACACATTTTTTCTATATTGTAACGAGATGCGTTGTTGATTGTTGTCGAAACCTGATAAGAATTGGCAAAAGCTTTAGTTGCATGGTTGGTTCTACCATTATCAGCTGATTGAGCGAAAATCCACTTGTGGTCTTCAAGAACCGTCAACAACTACTGCACGCGTATTTGTTGTTGAATGCACTTCCTTGCTTTTTCACACCAAACCAAAATGAACAAATTTCGCCTTCGGAAATGCGTTCCTTGGGCAAGGTTGAGCAAGTCATTCATTACCTTTTTATATTATCTCCTTAGATATTCATTCGACTGTAACTTTCTTCCCAAATTATAAAATAGTTTTGTTGCCGTAAATAAAGAATTTCCCAAATCTGGTGCATATTGGTGGAAAAGGATTCCAACTACATGCCTTCCATTGCTAAGTCGGCTGTATTTAGTCGTGAAGTTGTAATCACATTACCGTATATGGTTCGCGCTTAACGATTTCTTCAAGTTCCCAAAATGTTCAAAGGTCTTAACTAAATTTGGTTCATAGCGAGATTGCATTCAACAAAGTTAGATTCCAATTGAGTGTTCACTTGTGGGTTACCGCTAACTATCCATCCAAAAATTATTTTATGTGGTTCACTTGGGTTAGCAACTCGTCCATCTTCTAAAATGTTAAAAAATATATATTTATACAAGATTCAAAAAAACTATACATCTTAACATTGTACCACCCCACCACATCGTATTACATTTACTGTTCGATTGGGAGAATCGATTCATATTTATCGGTTATGACTAGACTAAGTTGAATTTTTGTACAAAGTGTTTTCAAGGTATTCGAATTTTGTTGTGGTGTCTCGAATGATATATTAGTATCAGCAGTATTAAATAATGATGACACTGACATTGTGGCACACTCGCGTCACTGACTACCTAATAAAGTACAATTTAGTTGTATCAAGTACATTTTTTAAATAAGAGAATCCACAAAGTAACGTGAAGAAGGCAAGATGAAAGATCCAAAATCCAAATCGACAACCTCACGATCTCTAAGAGAGACTCCACCAGCATATCCAACGTTAGATTTTACAGAAGTGTCGACATGGATCATATACTTGTTGTCTTCAAGTATAAGTGCAAACTGTCATCTACATTTAATTGGAAAGCACAAAAATCTCCCGCTAAAATGTCGATATTTTAAAAGATCAAACAGCATCGCAAAGTTATGAATCAGCTGTCATTTAGACGGACAAAGTAATAACGAGGAATCTCCACCGAGATCCCGCAAGGATTGTTTCAACGGTCAGTGCCGTTATGTCGTCTAAAATAAGCAAAAGCTTCATGATAAATGATTGGTTCGTAAATCTCGAAGACTTTTAGCAGAATGTTTCCGCGCTAAGAAAGCTATCGCACTAAATATCTTTGACAATGGAAGCGCAAACGATCTCATTTTCGCTATTTGGGATCAATATCAGCTGCCATATGTCCGCTGCACGAAAACGCGACCGGCTCAAATGTAGAAATCCGAATGGAATAACCACTTACCTATAAGTCAGTCATATAACCATACATCAACTATACATTGATTTCTAACAGCCATATAACAGTATCAAGTTCGAGTTAAATGACTGGGCCACGTTGCAAGGTTCCCACAACAACGTATGATAGACAAAGTTTTTCAGCAACGGGCAGCCGTTATACATCGTAAAGGAAGACCCAACAGCGCTGGCGCGACTACGTCACAAACAAGACGTGGGTAATTTTTTTTTTCTAAATTTGGTAACTAAGTTACCCAAGTTTGTCTATACAAAAAGTAAATTAGAATATTGCTATTCAACAAAATTCAATGGCGCCAATATTTGACAGATACGAAATTTTTGATGCTTCTTTTGGCACAAATTATACGTTAAAAGTTTGTAATTTAATTTTTCTGATACTTCTAATTTAATACAAAGACAGGAATAAAAAACAACAAAAATCAAATTACTCTAAAGTTACTCTACATGTTCGGGAAATAGATCGGGTGATTTTTGTCAGCAAGTTACTTAAAACTTACAATGAATTGTTTCCGAAAACGTCTATTAGCCAGACCTGAATCACGATCTGTATAGGAATGGCCGATATTGGCCATCCAAATTTGAGTAAAAACTACATCAGTGCACTGAGAATATCAAAATTCATAGCAATAAACACGAAGTCGTACATTATTAGCACTAGATGGTGTTGGTTAGGTGACTCAATGCTTCATATACAGCTAGACCTGAATCACGATCTCTGAGAATGGCCATCCAAATTTGAGTAAAAATGAAATCAGTACACCAACAATATCAACATTTGTAGCAAACTATCCGAAGTCGTACACTATTAGAACTAGGTGGTTTTGGTTAGGTGACTGAATAACCATCTTAATATATTATCCAGACCTGAATCACGGTCTCTGTGAATGGTCGATAATGGCCATCCAAATTGAAGTAAAAATGTTATCAATAACCCTAGAATATCAAAATTCGTAGCAATAATCCCGAAGTCGTGCATTATTAGCTTATTAGTTTTGGTTAGGTGACCTAATTACCATCTTCATATATTAGCCAGACCTAAATTACGGTCTCTGTGAAGTCGTACGTTAGTAGCACTAGGTAGTTTTAGTTTTGTGACTCAATGGCCAACTTCTTGTACTAGCCAGACCAGAATCACGATCTCTGGGAATGGCCATCCCAATTTGAGTAAAAATGACATCAGTACACTGAGAATATCAAAATTCGTAGCTATAAAACCGAAGTTGTGGGTCATTTAGTAATTTAATTCAATACCATGTTAGCGCACGTAATTTTGTTAAGTAACGATAAAATTGTCAATGTTCAAAAATAATATAAAACTGTAATGCTTAGGTGACATTACCCAATTGGATTGGAATTTTTTTCCTTTTTCCGATTTTCTTGCGAAGCGTGCCATATGATGAACATGTGCTAAGCACCCTTTCCGTGCCAGGATGATGAAGCTAAGGTAAGTCCCCTCTCTCAGATGATGGTTCGGAGCATTACTTCCCTCCTTTCTGCGGTGTATTTAATGATATCACCAATCTCTGCATTCCCCACGTCTAGCCCTGAGCCCTAGCCGGCTACTATCACCTCGTAGAGGCCCTGGAGAAGAAAAATCTGATACGTGGCAACATCATGGCTACATCATCGTCAGCATTTTAACCTCAACGATATTTGGAACCACCTAAACGAAATTGTGAAATTAGCGGATGTACAAGACATATGAGCTCTCCAAATGCAAACCATCACGAACAACATCGTAAGCGTGCATATACCCATATATGCGATTTATACATTACAATGTATACAATTCTTGAACGACGGTTCGAACACTGTGCATGCTGCTGCAATATACGCCCGCAATATTCCATCAAGGTTGCACCAATAAAGTTTATCTCCACAGCAAGACTGGATCTTTGTGCAGCTCTATTGTTCGAATGCTTTCGCTGGTCATAACATAGTTTGAACTTCCAACGCCTCCGGAAATTTTTTTGTGGTCTGATGTCACTACCGTCTCGACTGGGTTGGCAAATCCGGCCCGAAAATTCAATTTATTTGTACTTAATCGGGTAACTGAAATATCAGAGACCACAAATGTTCAGCAATGGTCTTACGTATACTCGAAGCAGAATCCAGAAGACTGCGCTTCGCTTACTCGATGAACTCATTAAGAACGTGATGTGGTGGTAAGGACCAGATTGGCTACGTTGCAAAAATTGCCATACTACAAATTCACCAAACAGTCCAAAAAACGAAAAGATTAACGCAGTAATCATTTTAGCCAGAAAAGAACCACAAAACCAAAAGAGCAATGAACGTTCTTTGATCACAGACATCATTGAAAAATTTTCAAAGATAACCAAAGCAATTCGGTTCGCAGCTTGGGTGAAGCGCGCCAATCAAAATTTTCGAAACTTTAACGCCAGAGTAAATGTACGTTTAAAAGAAGCGGATTTGCACCAGTCACTCAACTCGTTTATGAAAAAAAAGTGCAACTTTCTAGTCTCAGTTTCTGCCGGGTCATCAATGATGTGTATGGTCTAGCATTATCATGATGGAACACAACGCCCTTTCTGCTGATCAATTCTGGACGTTTTAATTAAATTGCTTGCCTTAGTTGCTGACGCGTTAGTTGCTGACAGTAAAGATTAGAATCAATCGTTTGGCCCGGTGGCAGCACCTCATCATGCGCGATTCCTTTCCAATCCCACCAAACACACAGCATTATCTTTCTTGGTGTCAATCCTGGATTTGATACCGTTTGGGAAGCTTTATCTTATCCAGTAATTATTCACTTTAAAAATGGCTCGATTTCGTTCCGTTTTAGCAGCGTTTCGCAGATAGAAATCCGGTCCATTAAATTTT
Organism: Nephrotoma guestfalica; assembly: GCA_963691935.1. Lineage (NCBI taxonomy): Eukaryota > Metazoa > Arthropoda > Insecta > Diptera > Tipulidae > Nephrotoma > Nephrotoma guestfalica. The sequence continues at coordinate 33,957,793 of OY829913.1, read as the reverse complement.
TAACTGTTAATTCATGTGGTACCCAAACGCCAAGTTTTTTTTTGTATCCAGCCATTTTCAAATGGTTTAAAACTGTTTTGTGATCAATATTTCGTTCTTTAACAATTGTGTGGCTGCTTATATGCCGGTCTTCTTCAATTTTCTGCGTGATTTCATCGACTTTTCCAGTGGTTGGTCGACCAGAACGAGGTGCATCTTTGACATCCATATTTCCAGAACGAACGCGATTGAACCCTTTCTTTGTTCCTGATCGTAACTTTTTATTCACTTAACCGATTTTAATGTGTTGTATGTCAAGGTACAAGTTAAAATGTCACCTTTCAAACACACAATGATCAATGGAGATATATGAATGTAAAGCCATCTACCGGGAAAAAGGCCATGAACTTTTTCCCCTACCTATTATTTCTTTTCTCTCACCTTACTTAGATAGCTCTGATATTATGCTAGTCGGTGGCCGCCTAGAAACGCAAAAGAACAGTACGACCTGAAACATCCAATCATTTTGTCAGGTAGTCATCCAGTAGCAGAAGGAATAGTTTATGGCCAGCATCAGCATGCAGGGCCTAACTTATAGCTTTCATGTATTAGACAGAGGTACATCATCTTACACAGTAAGTGTGAGTATGCCGGACCGTATACGCTTAAGACCAGCAAGGCAATAAACGTCACCTTCAGGACATCCATAAGAATACGTTGTTGGTTTCACATGTATAGCAAGCAAGGCCGTCAACTTCAAGTTGGCCTCCGACATGTCGGCCGATATGTTCCTTTCAGCATTCAAACCGTTTCAGAACCGTCAAAAGATGACTCACTGGACAATATGTATTGATACATGACGCCGGGTCATTTCATAATATGGTAACCGATCACAACCGTACCAGAGCCCCGACATCAGGCACTTAAAGGTAAACACTTGTTTCAACACTTCGTAAAGAGATCGCAAACGGAGTATCTCACAACTTTGAACCGAATGTCAAAATTGAAGTACAAAAAACTAAACGTTGGTGATTTAATCATCTTAAAAGACGGCAATATTCACTTGGACATTGGGTGTTGGATCGTATTGTCCAAATTCATAGATAAATAATTGGAATAGACCAAATCGTTCATATAGTTACCATTAAGATGTCAAAGTGATTGCCCACAGGCCCTATCACCAAAACGAATTCTACTTAATTGCTACCGGTTCGGACAAACATTCGAGTTGCAACGTGGAGTGTGCATATTCGTTAAAGACTACATACCGTACACTCAACATCAGAAGTACGAAATTTTCGCAAGAGCCGCTCACACTATTATGCTTAAAATATTCCTACCTAGTAAACTCCTTTTCTTAATTAGTTTGTATAGAGCCCCCAATCAGATGGATTCAGAAATTATGAATTTCTTTGATGAATTGCCAGAAAAATATGATGATATTCGCCACCAAATCCTCATTGCCATAAAGAATGCTGGAATCATTAAGATACGAATTGTGATGTGAGCCATAAGTAGTGGATTGCCGCTTCGCATGGCTTTACACAGATTGGTAGTATTTACATTCCATGGAAGTGCGTGTCGAGGCTGGAATTCAAAGTTCTGACCATATCCTGATAACTGCAATAAATATCTGTCGAAAAACCACCTGAATGATATTTCTGGCAAAAATTTTCACGTTGTGACGTCTCCTATCCGGATTTGACAGGGTAAATTCATAAAAATATATTCATTTGCCAATAGAAGGATGATTGAAAACCTACTACCTGTAACCTGAAACCTGAAACCTACTTTCTTGGTCAAAATGCAATGGCTTAGGATTTCGAATATTCTGATACTCGCATGAAGGTATTTTGCCTCGATATTAAAATTCTCGATATGCAGCACAGGAACATTCACCTATAGATTCTAACAAATAATGGGATCATAATCGTGAATAGGATCGCATAGAAGGTTATAATGTTTGTAAATCTAAAAAATGTGTAATTAAAATGTACGAGTATTATCAAAAAAAACTGTAGTCCGGTGCAGTTCACTGAGTTTGAGTAACGAAGCATCTGTCCTCTAAATAAACGGACCATCAAATTGAATTATGTTAAATAAAAAAATTAAAAGACCAGAACACCCCATCCCGCTAAAAAAATATTACATTAAACGTCTAACATTCCACCCCGTATGGTTTATTTGCATACAACCACCATCAGTCACACTCTAGTTTTGATTATTCGAATGCATGTTGCCAAAAAAGAAAGAAATTCAGATTCCCAATAAATTCAAAAACGGTCCGATTGAGATTTTCAAACAATGGAAATTTGAAAATAACTTTTTAGGGGTGCTGGTGCTGTCCCATTTTAATTTTTATTTTATTGTGCTCTTTTATTTGTATGGTGTAATGGATTTTAGGGTAAAATGATCTCTTTTCAAAACGCTTGGTCCATTTTTTGTAATATTCAAATTATTTTTGATTTTACTTTATATATAGACACAAGGTACCGTCAATTATTAATAAAATTGAAATTAGGTACGAAGTCAGAGGGTGTCCATATTATGTAGATTTAATGGGGTGGATAGCATCATATTTTTGTTGCAAACTGCGACAGAGAGTAAGCCCAAAGACAATTTGTTTGATGGTGTGATCGATAGTGGGACAATTGTTCAGAATTTTCTTATACTTGGATACGTTTCTCCTAAATTTTATTGCGTCACTTGAATTTAGGCAACCTTTATGGTATAAAAAGTGCTATATTCAATTTTCAACATTCAACGCAACTTAAGTTCAAATTATTTTCGACAATCTCTATTCAAATCATAATTTATTAGTATCCTGCACCTGATGGACTTAAAAATAATACCTCCCAATATTAATAGAAGGCAGTTCCGAAAAAATTTAAACCCCATATTGTCCTTTGTAGTCCTATTCGTTAAAATGAGTATAATCTAGTTTTCTACCTGAATCGTAGTGAAGTAACAGCGCATCTCCGGTATAAATATTGTAATGGATCAAAGCTCGTTAAACTGGTCTGATTAAAGGGCAGTAAAATGGATTGTTCTGATCAATCATCGAATCATCGAAACGCAATGGCATCTTCGATTTGATCTTTCAAGTCTTGGGTAGCCCCTGGACGGTTAGCGTAGCACTTATTCTTAACGGCTCTCTACAAAAAAATGTCCAACGGGGTCAAATCGCAGCTGTGTGGTGGTTGACACATCCGATACGGCTGATTATTCGATCCCGGAAGATAGTTTACAAAAAACCGATTGTTGCGTTTGCTGTGTGACAGGTTGCGCCACCCTGTTGAAACTAAATGTCGTGTGTGCCCTCTTCTTGAATTCTGGGTAAATCAACTCGTTTAGAATGGCTCGGTATAACAATCCCCATTGACTGAGAGCGGCTCCTTACTCATTTTCGAAAAATGGACCAATATGCCGCCGGTCCAAAATCCACACCAAACAGTCACTCGTTGTGATTGCATCGTCTTCTCCCTGGTTACTTGTGGATTTTCTGAGCCCTACATGCGACAATTATGCTTGTTGTTGTAGCCTCCGAGGTGAAAATTAGCTTCGTAGGAAAAGATAGTTCTTCGGTATAAATGCTCATTTTCTTCCAAGCGTTCCACAGCACAATTAGCGAACTAAAAGCTTTGCGGATGGTTATTTTGCGTTTTACGCCTTTATACCGAGGTCTTTATGCAAAATTCTCATCACAGAATTGCGTAAAATGTTCTAGTTGATGTTGATGGATGCTCAAACATGTTCTGAGCAACGGCTGCAATGTTCTCGGCTGTACGCGCTGTAAATACACGTGCACTTGTTGGTTTATCCAATACTAATCTTGTTTCAAGAACTTGTTTCACAAATTAATCCCAAAATCGCCTTGTAGGCATTTACTTTCTACCGCATTTTCCACGTAAATTTCTAACTGTTTGAGTAGAAGACTCACCACTTTGAAAGTAAGTTTTCAATATTTCCCAATTTTGTTCAAGCGCAAGACGACCTTCATGTTGTTCTCGGATCAACGTATTTAATTCTTCAAGCAAGGTATCTCGCGGCCAGAAATGATGCTAGTCCTGTGCCGGAAGTTCCTTATTAAATCTTCACGCGAAAGTGTTGTATCGGTTTTCTTTGTGGCAACTTCAAGGTTGCACTGGAAGCGTTTAGAACACCATGAAGCTGGGGTATTACTGCTGCTTTTATAATTGGTCGCTTCCATTTGCTATTTCTTCCATATGATTCAACTCTTTATATTACGTTATGAAGTCAATGTACAGGTCATTTCAATGTATTACCTCGCTCAAATGTTTGTTCTTTTGCTTTAAGTCAACAATTAGCTAAATGGCGTGATGATCCAACTGCGGATCTTTACTCAGAGGATATCGGATTTACCATAAACCTTCCGTTTGTGCTTCATGAAGTTGTCTTCAAGAATAATTTCTCACACTTTAACCCGTCAGGAAATAACTTTGCTTTTGTAGAACTGATTCGACTATTTTGGAAAGTAGTGATGCATCAATATAAGGGTTTAAGGATGTTCATGCATGTGGTTTAGTTTACCTTTTGCTCAACAAATCTGCCTGCAAAAAACCCAGCCTAATAATGTTTCCTCTGCTACTTAATGGTTATTTAACTGAGGTATCTTCCATCCCGTTACACTATAATATATCACGATGCCAAATAAAACTTTCATTGAACCTTTTGTATTAAATTATGGATCATGGCTTGAAGCTAAGCCATTTAGCCGCTCACAGTTAAATTTATCGAAGACGTTAGACGGGATCAATGAAGCTATTTTCGATACACCGTATGCTTCTATTTCGAACTGTGGATATTATTTATCGGTTGGTCGTACTGAAAGTAGAACTTTTCCACCGGGAGGCCACCAAAATTTCCGGCAGTTAAAAAAGTTAAAAATGAGGCAACATGAGCGATGGAGCAAAAACGAACAACCACTTGGACATGGGACATATGAAGGTGCAAAAATCGACCAATAAGGGGAGCAGAAAAGTGGGCAATTGGCAGAACTGCGGGTCGAACAAGGTGGTCAGCTTGCAGATCTACTTATGCAAAAAAGTCTGCAGAATGAAAAACACGACCAGATCCAGCTTGCCCAAGATCTCCAAGTTAAAGAGCTAAGGAAAGAGATGAAGTCTCTAGAGGTGACAATCGATGGCCAGCTCAAGGTTTTTGAAGTAAAAGAGATTGAAAATAACATTAAACAAGTGGAGGCCAGCCTCGAAACACATACATCGCAAACTATTCAAGATGGCGACATTTGACGTCGAAATTTCATTAATCTCGGCGGTGCAGCACAATTGTTGGGGTGCAGAGGAGCAGGTCAACGAATCATTTCGGCTCTTCGTTTTATGACTAAGTTGGAACTAAGATACGGCCAATCATATATTAGATAATTATGCAAGGTTCAAGTCCAAAGCAAGCGGCAACCACGCAGAGTAAACCTGCCAAATCTTGAGAGAGAAGTAACGAAATTGGCGCGTCAAGCATACGATAATGCAGCTGCAGATGTGTTGAATGGACTAACAGAGGACATGTTTATCAGTGCTGTCAAAGACGACCATCTGAAACTTCGTTTAAGAACCAATACTGTAGGTAAAACCACGAATGAAGTATTGGCGTAATGGCAGCCAGAGCAAGTCTAGCCACTTTAACGAACTTTACTATATAATGCAAACTGGAGGCCGAGGATATTACGGAGATAAAAGAAATAATAAGAGGAGTTGAGACAAATAACACTAAGCTATTGGGGTCATAGAAAATTACAACAGTCAAGTGACATCAAAAGTCAAAGAATATGCTTCAGATGCGGGAAGTTAGGTTATGTAGTTACAGAGAGTGTATGCAACAAGAAAACTGGCGAAACTGGACTGGAATAGAGAAAACTAAAGAAGGCTCAAGAAATAACCAAAACAAGTGTCAATCGTTTTTTTCTAGCTCGGAGAGTGCAAGTCTGCTTAAAGAAAGTTTACCGCCACACAAGGTCAGGGATCAATTGGCTTATCAAATAGAACAAAGATCCTTGGGAGAGGCCCAGGGAACGTCTCCAGTACGATTGTTTATTGTGACTCCGACAGTGGAGTTGCTTACTAAAGAGAGTGCGATCCAGAAGCCCACGACGGAAAGTCGTGCGAAGGTGGCACGCGTTGTAGTTGGGAAGGAGGTGTGCTGAAATACAATGAGGATACGAGAACCGACCGATTTGGCCGTAATTAAGCTGATCAACGACGACGAATGGACAAAGACCCATCCGGAGTATAGAGAGCAACAGAATGAACGCTAGAAATAAAATAGAAACGCAATACGTCCAGAGTGGGAGATTTGCCGATGTTCAACGAGGTGGCTTAGTATGGCTGAATTCCAGAAAGTGGAAAAGCAGATCTCAAGCTGCACAAGATGTGCATCGGATACAAAAACGGTTTGGAGGCGTGCGAAAAGTTGTGCAGGTTCATAAATTGAATTGATATGACATTTGATGTGTCTGTTCGGGACGAACAGATTTAAGGTGAGAGTAGTGTTACGAGTTCTACTCTACACAGGTATATATGTTGGTGTTCGAGAGTTAAAGCGTACACCAACAAGTGTTGTCAACCCAAAGGTCGTAAGTTCGAACTCAGTTGGAGACTATAATTCTATTAAGCGATTATTATTCTTAAAATTATCGATGTTGTTGGATCAATATTTCTCCACTACTGATTGAGAATTGAATTTTAGAATGGATTCCAATTGGAGGAGAATATTGCGGAATTAATTGCAAACGGCGGCGACAGTCATATAACAAGCAATATAACAAACATATAAGAGTGAGCAATTTGGGACTCAGGGACAGTTATAATTTAAGGAATAGTGAACAGTGCAAGTCAAGAAGTGTAAAGAGTGCGAACGGTAATAAACAGTAAAAGCGAACAGTTAAAGTGAACGCTGTAGAAATTAAAGGAGTTGGTAAAAAAAATTGTAACGTAAATCGCTTCTTCGAACGATAACGAACGCCCGAGATTCGTAACATTTTCTGCAGCTCACATCTTCATATAGTGGTAAAGATTCAAACTCATCCATAATTCGATACATAGAAGGCCGTCAGTAGTAGATTGTATTACTGCAAAATAACTGAAGTGGGCTCGGAACTCCATGAGCTCGTCAATAGATATCAAGTTCACCACCATACCGTCAGATGAAAGAACCGCACAACATAACATCTATTTGCAGATTCAGCTTCCCAAGGCACATGAACGCGAGCATACGAATGGTATGAAATAGCCCACTTATCGGATGGGCTCCTCCGATGCGTCGAAAAGTAGATAGATGGGTCAACAACTATAACGAGCATCTCCTGCATCTATGCAAAGAAAATATGTGAAAGTAAGAACTGACCCAACTTGACGCCAGCATCGCACAAGTAATACCACAGATTCAACCAAAAGGGAATGATATATCGAGAAGGCTCTTCAAGATATAAAGGGTGTTTTTTTTAGGAGGTTTGTTTTTCCGATAGATGTCGTTTTATTTTATGACAGTTGTTTTGACAGCTCAAAGTGGCATTTCTACTCAGTATTGTTTGGCAAATCATTATGAATAGGTTAACTCCAGAACAACGTTTTCAAATCGTGGAAATTTATTTTCAAAATCAGTGTTCAATTAAAAATGTTTATAGAGCACTTCGTGAATTTTATGGTGCACATAATCGTCCGTCAGAGACCACCATAAAGAACGTAATTACCAAATTTCGGTCTACATTCACTCTTTTGGATGCCAAGCCACCGACAAGAATGAGAAGAGTTCGTACAGAAGAAAATATTGCTGTCGTTGAGGCCAGTGTCGAAGAAAACGACAATTTATCGATTCGTCGTCGTGCTCAGCAAATTGGACTTTGTCCATCGACTTTATGGAAAATTTTACGTAAAGATTTGGGTTTGGTGCCATACAAAATTCAATTGGTGCAAGAATTAAAGCCACACGACCATCGTTTGCGCCGTGAATTCAGTGATTGGTCGTTAAATCAATTGAACGAAGATCCATTTTTTTACCGTAAAATTCTCTTCAGTGGTGAGGCGCATTTTTGGTTAAATGGATACGTCAACAAACAAAATTGTCGCATTTGGAGCAAAGATAATCCACACGCCGTTCAAGAATTACCAATGCATCCTGATAAATGTACTGTTTGGTGCGGTCTATGGGCTGGTGGGATCATCGGTCCATATTTCTTTAAAAATGAGGAAGGACGACGCGTTACCGTGAATGGAAATCGATACAGAACCATGTTAAATGAGTTTTTGTTGTCAAATCTTGAAGATATGGATATGGATGAAATGTGGTTTCAACAAGATGGTGCCACTTGCCATACAGCACGTGAAACAATCGACTTATTGAAAGAAACTTTCAACGACAACATTATTTCGAGAAATGGTCCGGTGAATTGGCCTCCGCGTTCGTGCGATTTGACGCCACTCGATTACTTTTTGTGGGGATACGTGAAGTCATTGGTTTATGTGGATAAACCTCAATCGATTGACGCTTTGGAAACCAATATTCAACGTGTCATTGCTGACATACGCCCTCAAATGCTTGAAAAAGTGCTGGAAAATTGGACCTCCAGAATGACATTTGTGAAAAATAGTCGTGGTAGCCATATGCCAGAAATTGTGTTTAAATGTTAAATGCCAAAAAATTATCTACCAAATAAAAAAAAATTTTGGTCATTTCATAATTTTATATGTGTTTTATTCAAAAAAAAAATCGGCAACCTCTTAAAAAAACACCCTTTACATGCGACACATGGAGGAGCGTCAAGTGTCGGCACGTGAATGCGCATATAAATTGACACGAGCTCGATAAAGTACATATTCCTGAACACTCGCAAGCTCTCTAGCTTACTATATCAAGTACTAAAGTCGAACATTCGAGAAGCGTCCCCAAGAAGAGATGTTCAAGCAATTAATTTCGCTGTTAGATAGCTCAAAGATATTAGTTCGAAATAATCCAGCAGAAGTACGATTACCATACTTCATGGTTACATCTGATCCCGAGAATTACTTCAGCAGTCTCCTACAGACATCAGATCACGCAACAGTGAACTGAAGAGTTCTATTTTATTTTTGTTTTATATGAATTTGATTGTCAACATAAACTTAAGGGGTTAGTCATTGACATTTACTAATTAAATGGCTTTTGTTTATAATTTTTTCGCTGTTGCATCCGACTCTAACCATGACTTGGATGCATTGAGTAATGGTTCGCCGCGCACAACCTGGTCTTAAGTCCTCAAACTAAAAAAACGTTGTTTAATTAAAATAATTCTCGCTCATTCAATTTAACCCAATTGCCTTGTGATTGAGTCTGTCAGCAAAATCAAACATTTAGGTTTAAATCTACATTTTCGTTTAGACTGTAAATGCCATATATCCGAGCATTATTTAGCACGTCACAATTGTATTAGGGAAATTAACCTTTTGCGCTCCGTCCGTTAGTATAGTCGCCCAAAAGTATATACTAACCTTAATGCGATACAAAAATATATTGAATTCTTCTACGTCTCTTTTCAAAATCTGTAATGTCATGGCACTGGAACATCTGTATGTAGCAAGAGAAGATAAGATGCGAGTGAGATGTGTTTTTTGGGTACCTCGTCGAAAATCGGAAATTCTTCCACTGTGGACGGGTTGCGTTTCCAATTTATTTCTGGTGTTTGCTCTGTGCTCTCTACTTCCGCTCGATATTTGTACATTCTCTTACTACTTGACAAATCAGACATTTCTCAACGTTTTGGACGCCTTCCGCTACTGGCTTATCATGACCCTAATACTTTCTCTGCCTCGTCACATTCCAGCATAGGTTGTGAGTTCGAATCTAGCCCGAATTCATAATGGTATTATTATTCTTAACAAGTATCGATGTTGGCGGATCCGGTATTCCTCCAATACTGATTGGGAATTGCGTTTTGGAGTGGTACTCCATGTTCCATGAAGTGATTTACAACTTACTAAGCTGAACAAGTGACAATTTTATAAATAGTGAACTGTTGAAATAAATTATAGGTGTTGGTGTAAATCAGATTGGAACTCAAGCGCTAGATGTTTTATTTGCAAAATCCAGTACGAATCCATATCAAAAACCCGAAATTCGTAACAGTGTTTTAGGTTCTGGCCGCTACATAATCATTAAAAGGTCGTTTTGACCTCGAGATTATTGTAATTACAAAATTACTGTGTCTCTTTGAGTGCGGCGCTGTGCAGACTGAAAGTTTATTATGTCCTCTATACAGCCCAGACGGATTGACTGATCTGGATGAAACATCAAGAACAAGCTGAAAGAAGCTTTTCTATAAATCGGGAGATCCCAGTGCAATATACGAGAAAATCGGCCAGGAACTGAAAGATTCTAAATTAATTTTTCAACAATACCAGGTGAGATCAGTTTTCCCAAATTTAATTAAATGTTTTGCAACAAAGATTCGGCCCAGTCTGGTTAATTGATCGAAATGAAACTTCATACTTAAGCTTCACCTAGGAGCTTTTTCAATTTTTGTTATGATGTTAAAAACTTTAGCATTTACAAAAAACGAGAAAGAATTAAAAGACTCAAATAAATTTTTTAACAAGGTTTGGACTTATTGGTTTTCTAAAATTTAAGCAGGAATAATGATTGTTTATTATACTAGTCGGTTTTACCAAAGGTCTGATAAGTTTAAATTTCTCGTTTTAGAAATCAAGTGTGGTGCAGGGACGATATTGGCAAGAAATCAAAGGTACTGAATTGAAGAGATCGGAGTACTGAATCCAGCTTGAAAGTACTTTCTGAACACTTATCGACAATACCAAAATTTCAGCAACTTTACAAGTAAATTTCAAGATAAATGAAATTAAATGTGACGGTACTCACATAGAAATAGAATTTTGTAGGACCCAAGTCACAATTTTATTTAATGCATTCTTGCACAGCAGAGGTAACAGGAAGCTAAACCAATTAATCTCGACCATACGCGTAATTTAGATTCTACGGGTTTATTTGAATGTAATCCATAAAGAACCAACAACCTCATTTTAAAAGAAGTAGTTAACGATCCACAATTTTTTGTTTAACAAGCAGTTGGATTTTAACTGTTTAGTGCCTCTAGTGCTGTTATTGAAAAAGTTTCCAGAAAATCATTAAAACTCTGTCTATCATACTAGGGCTTGATTTTACTTGAGCAATTAAACTACTTTTCTCGCTCCTTAGTTACGTTTGCTGTTGCAGTCCGACATTGTTCGTTGGATAATTAAACTTCTTTAATGAAGTAGGTTAAAATTAGTAATTGTTAAGGCCACGCTACTGAGCTTTAGATTTGCCTCCAATTCAAAAGACCAAAATTTGAATGTATTGAGATTTTCTATTCACACTGTATGTGCCGCCTCATTTGCGAAGTTAAACAATTCGGCATTTTTGTTGTACTATTTTGGCAAACGTTGCCCCATCCTTTTAGCGGAATGGCATTAAACTAATCGAGACCACTTAAATTTGTTTTTAATTATCCTTCTTAACCTCTAACGTGGTTTAATATAAGCATCACAAATATTTAACTAACAAACTATGTGCTCGAGTACCATATTTGCCGAGATTTAATCAATTTTAAATTTATTATCTGGATTTTAGACCTATCATTTAAACCAATTGCTGTGCTCTATCAAAGACTTTCATTAGAAATAGTTGCATTTCGCATAAGGCCTTTACAAAATTTTACACTTGGCTCAAAATATTAAGCTTCGTAAGTATCTTTAATCATAAATCGGATTAAATATCTTTGGCTGTTTTCCAAACACCGACTTATTACAGACTTATTGACTTATTTGACGCCATCTTGAATAAGTCGTCAAGCCATTCCAATTCATTGTACCATTTGTGATACTAATAGTATCAGTTAGCCGAAAGATTCCAGCCGAAAGATAAAAAATCGGTAATGCAGATAGTGTCTTCGCTATCCAAGCCGAAAGCAAACAACATGGACAATGTTACCCTATTAAAGTTATCCGGAAATGTTCAGCCGAAAAATGTCGATAATGTAGATTCACACTAATCCAACGAAAACGAACTTCAGCCTAAAAATGTCGATAATGCAGCTACAAGTTTTATGTCGGAAATCAATTAATTATATTAGAAATTTTTATTTTGCTGTTCCTAAAAAACGACTACAAACATAAAAATAAGAATTTTTAATTCGAAACATTTAAAACAAATTACCCAAAGCAAATTTTTCAAAGTGTTTTATTAGATGTTTGGGGAGGTTAAATGGGAAATGCATCTATACATTGTGACATGCCCAGAAAATATTTCAAATGAAGTGCTTTCTATTGAATATCATTTTAAAAACTTCTAGTCAAATTTCATGTTGGGAGTCCGGGAAAACCCGATTGAATATATAGCACACACAAAATTTTAAAATTTCTAAAAATTGACCGTTTGAAGTGTCATGGCTGGAAATTTTCAAATTTTGTGTGTGCGATATATTCAATCGAGTTCTCCCGGACTCCCAACATGAAAATTAACCTGACATTTTTTCCACATACGAGCATCACTATGACCTATGATTTGAATCTATTTCCAGCCATGACACTTTAAACGATCAATTTTTAGAAATTACTTTCAATTTTTGTGTGTGCGATATATTCAACCGAGCTTTTCCGGACTTTCAAAATGAAAATTGACCTGAAATTTTTCCAAATGTGAGCATCAATTAAACCTATCATTTGAAACTATTTCCAGCCATGACACTTTAAACGGCCAATTTTTAGAAATTTTCAAATTTTGTGTGTGTGATATATTCAATCGAGTTTTCCCAGACTCCCAACCAGAAAATTGACTTGATTTTATTTTGATGTATAAGCTTCACTAAGATCTACTATTTGTAGCTATTTCCAGCCATGACACTTAAAACGGTCAATTTTTAGAAATTTTAAAATTTTGTGTGTGCGATATGTTCAATCGAGTTTTTCCGAACTCTTAACATAAAATAAGACCTGAAATTTTTTTCACATGTGAACATTACTAAGGCATATCATTTGAATCTATTTCCAGCCATGACACTTTAAACGGTCAATTTTTAGAAATTTTAAAATTTAGTGTGTGCGATATATTCAATCGAGTTTTCCCGGACTCCCAACATGATAATTGACCTGAATTTTTTCCAAATGTGAGCATTATTTAGGCCTATCATTTGAATCTATTTCCAGCCATGACACTTTAAACTGTAAATTTTTAGAAATTTTCAAATTTTGTGTGTGCGATATATTCAATCGAGTTTTCCCACACTTCCTACTAGAAAATTGACCTGATTTTTTTTCCATGAATGAGCAGCACTAAGACTTTTCGTTTGTATCTATTTTCAGCTATGACACTTTAAACGGTCAATTTTTAAACATTTTCTTGTGTGTGCGATATATTCAATCAAGTTTTCCCGGACTCCCAACATGAAAATTGACCTGAAATTTTTTCAAAAAGTGAGCCTTATTTGGACCTATCATTTGAATTTATTTCCAGCCATGACACTTTAAACGGTCAAAATTTCAAATTTAGTGTGTGCGAAATATTCAATTGAGTTTTCCAGACTCCCAACTAGAAAATTGACCTGATTTTATTTTGATGTATGAGCCTCACTAAGACCTACTATTTGTAGCTATTTCCAGCCATTACAATCTAAACGGCCAATTTTTAGAAATTTTCAAATTTTGTGCGTGCGATATGTTCAATCGAGTTTTCCCGGACTCCCAACAAGAAAATTAACCTAAATTTTTTTACAAATGTGAGCATTATTTAGGCCTATCATTTGAATCTATTTCCAGCTATGACACTTTAAACGGTAAATGTTTAGACATTTTCAAATTTTGTGTGTACGATATATTCAATCGAGTTTTCCCGGACTGAAAATTGACCTGAAATTTTAGATGTTTTGCTTCATATTTTTCTTCGAGTTGTCTCAGTAGTAAAATAGTTTTGTATTATAGTTTTAATGCATTTAATGCAACGAACTAAACATTTTGGATTTAAGAAGAAATTACTGATTAACACCAAATATATTTATCTGATTTAAAGACATTTTTAGGCTGGCTATGTATACGAATCTGTTTTACCGACTTTTACTAGCGGACAATCCGTATAGTTTTTGAATCAGCATTATCGACATTTCCATGATCGACATTTTGAGGCTGATTAATTTTAGTTGTTACAGCCGAATCTGCATTATCGTAATTTTTCGGCTAGAGCCGTAAAGAGCCGCTTTAAAATACTAAAAATTGCTCGAAAGTATCGAAGCACATTTTATACAACCAAAGTATCGAAAAAGTGGCTGGATGTCCATGGTGTGGTGTCGGGTCCATGGTGTGGTGAGTTTGAGATCTATGTATAATTCGTGACAAAAGAAAGTCGGGTGTTGGCCACAACATATTCACCCCTCCACTCTTTAATTTATGATTGAAAGTAATTAAATTTTGGCGATAGGAAATATATTTTGGACGTCCACGCTTTTATTTTAAGTCATAAAAAATGCTCCCCGGTACCAGCAAATAATTATTTCAGTCTTTTTAGATCATTTCGAAATAAAAGCGTGTTTTTAAAACGATTTTCTTCCCTGAATTAAACCTGGAACAATCTCGTAACTGCTTAAGAATGATGGCGGATTATAATTTACGAAAAGTTAAATAAAACAACTTTTTTCTAAATGATAATTTTGGTTTGTTCATTTTATTCAAAAATTGGTTATGTTTTTTGTTAATTAATTTTGTTTGTTTTTTTTGTAATTTTTGTTCTTCTGCATTAATTAAATTAATAGTAATCATAATAATAATAAGAATAATTTTTCGCCATGACGTGTTATTGTTTTTCATCGAAATTTTAATTTTATTTTAAATTAAATTAATATTTATATTAATTAAATATTTTGTTTGTTTGTTTATTTATTTTAACACTAAGAGGACATGTCAATGTTTTTTTTTTCAATAATATATAATATATATCTATTTTTTAGTTTTATTTTTAATTTTTAATTTTTTATATAATTTCAATTTAATTTGTTTTTTGTTTTATCATTATATTTAATATATTTATTGTATAATAAATAAAATAAATTTTCTATTTTTGTATCTCGAAATAATAATTTATAATTAGAATAAATAATGAATTAAATTATTTAAAAATTGTGTTTGTGTGTAGTTTTTCATCTCCCAAAATGCGAAAGATACAACAAAATAAAAAATTTAATAATTTAATAATATTTAATATATTAAATATATATATTTTATTTATATAGACTTATTTTTTATTTATATATAAACGATAAAAATTATATTTTCTCCTTTTGTTTTATTTTTGTTATGCGAACAGTTTTGTGGTTTTTTATCTTATATTTAATTATAAATTTTGTTTTAATTATATAGTTTTTTGTTTTTTTTTGTTATATTTGGTTTAGTGGAACTTAAACGTAATGTACACAAAAATATAAATCAAAAATGGTTCGTTTCTTTAATAAGCACAAACAAAATTTATTTACTTAATAGTTTTTTTTAAATTTAAATTCAACAAACAATTATAGATAAATTTATAATTTTTTTTTAAATATTTCTTTATCACCCTGTTTTCTTATAATTTTAGTTTTTATTTAATTTTAAATTTTTTAAAAATACAATTAAAAATCAAAAACATAAAAAATACAAAACTGTTATAATTTTGAGTTGATTTGAATTATTGTGTGTGTGTGTGTGTGTCCATTGTGAATGATTAATAATAATAATTAATTAATTATATTGTATAATACTATTGTTTATATAGATGGCTGGATAATAATTAATAAAATGTATGAAGTTTGGTTAATTAATTAGCTGAAAATTAAATGATTGTAGTTTGTGAATGACGAGAAAAAAAGTTATGTAGAACATCTATTTCAATTGTTTTCTTTTTGTTAATTAAATTGAGATTACTATTTTGTTTTGCGGTTTGATAATAATTAATTAAGAGAATACACTGATTACTATTGCATACTATTGATTGATTATGGATTAAAAACTTAAAACCTATTGCATATTATGTTTATTGTATTGTAATAATTTTTTTTTAAAAATATTTATTAAATTAAACAATTTTGTATTTGTATATACGAGACAAAATAATTATAAATTAATTATGTAAAATCATAAACCTCGTTATAACGAAGTCTTAATTAAAAATTAATCAAATTAAATATATAAAATATAATGTAATTAATAAAAAATAATATTCACCTTGATTTTTTGTTGTAGTAATTAATTTATTAATTAATTATTATTGTTTTTTTTTTATATACTTAAAGCTAACGAGGTATTTCAAATTATATCAAATATAAATTAAATTTGTTTAAACAAAAAAATTAATTTGTAAATTATGTAATGTTTGTTTACTGCTGTTGCGACAACAGTAGCTGCTCCAATTCGTCGGCGGACCGTAATAAAAATGCAGCACTCTCTCGATATCCGGTCACCAATTGACGTACCGCGTCGAGCTCTGACGCGTTCAGCTTGTGTGCTAATAGTGGTGGCTTTAGCTGTTTCATCGATAAATCGGTTGGACCTAAAAATATTTAAATAACAAATTTTAATAAAATAAACTAAATTAATAATTTAGTTATATGTATTACCATTAGTTGAGCTTTTACCCGCAACAAGATTAGCGCTATTGTTGTTATTATTTCCGCTACTACTCCCACTAATATTATTGGTATTATTATTATTAGCATTGTTACTGGTACTGCTGTGCGAAATAAAAGTCGGGTACGTCGGTTGCGTTGGTGTCGACGAAGGCGGTGGCATACTAGTATTTGACCGACCATTTGAAATACCAGCGTTCATATTGACACCCATACTGCTACTCTGCCCACTATTATTGTTAGTACTACTATTATTTCCGCCACCAACTCCTCCACTGCCGCCACCGCTCCCACTCGGATAATTTGTGTTATTCGGCTTACTAAACTCGTTCCGATACAATGCACTCGGCGGCGGTATCAATTTATTATTGTTATTATTATTATTAGGAATTTTATTGTTACTGTTATTAATGCTGTTGTTGCCGCTGCTACTACTACTATTGTTGGTATTTAAATTATTGTTGTTTAAAATCGATTGGCCATTAATTGATCCACCGCCACCCATTAAATTATTATTTAGTGATGCACTGGATGTAATTGTGGCGGATAAATTTTTTACGTCACTTAAATTATTTACTGATATTGACGACGTGGATGCTGATATTGACGATGAGGATGGCGACGGTTTTCCGAGTGTTGATATTGAAGGCATTGTTAAGGTATCTGTATTATTGGTTGTTTTTAATATCGAACTCATATAGCTAGATGGTGTGACAGTTGTTTCGATTGGCTGAAAATAAAAATAATAAAAATAAAAATAAAAATTTGTCAGTTGGTATTTAAAAAATTTCAAACCGAAGAAACAGTTCGGCTTACATTAATTAATGATGGTGAAACAGCCTGACTGATTGGTTCCATACCCATTCTCATTCGTTTTGCGTTCATGCTTTCGTTATCGCAAGCTGATGCTAGAATTTGTTCGGCCTGAACAGATGTTAAGTGTGCTGGAGTTGGACGAGACTGAAATATATAAGAAAATTGGAAATTATTAGGTTTGGGATTAAAAATGAGAACTAGCACAAATATGAAATTAGGGAATGGCCGTTTTAGCAAAGAATAACTTAACTCGTTAAATTAACTGAATTAATTTTAAGTCATAATTTTAATTTCCTTGGAGCTTTTGATTCGTCAGAGAAACACGAAGCATCAAGTTGGCAAACATTTTATCTGGGTTTCTGACCATAAAAATTGTACAAAGTGTAAGTAAATGAAAAACAATTTGAATGGATGACCAAGAGCTTTTGAATAAACGATAAACTCTTATTTATCGAATGATGAACTATGTCTTGTGATCGACACGGTGTTTTGGCCGGCCAAGCGATTACGAATAAAATTATAGACTTCTAAGCCCAGGTATGTCGAATGCAAAAGTACATAATAAATTGGGTAACTATTAAACGAGATTAAACTATTTCCGACAGTTCGTCTATATTGTATTTAACGATATAAAACTGAAAAAAAAATCTGGATTGTCCCTAATTCAAGAGGTATATGGTGTTACGCCACTGGCGGTCGCCAATTGTTCCATATACCATATTATATTCTCATTGGGCCTTGAGAGGCGATGAAAATGAATTCATATTCTTTCCAGTCCATAGGCCTATATGTCCAATTTAATCCAACATCAATTTCAATCATCAAAGTCTCACTCCTAATGTACCTGGTTCACATTTACTTAGCTCACAACATTTAAGGAAGAGATACATTAGCCGCTATAGAATCAATTCGACAAAATTTATTTTTCCATGAATGTTTTAACATTTAACCACACTGTTAAATTATATACTGATTGAATTTGTCAGTTCAGTGAACAAAATATTTATAGTTCAATTCCACTTCATATTTTTTAGTTTGACCAATTGCCAACAGATGTCATTGTTTCGAATTTTTTACTATTTTTTAAGAGATGCCAATCACTATTGGCTTGAATTGCAAGTAGTTTTCGTTACAATTTACATTACAATTATGCAAATCATAAATAATTAAACAAATTAAAATTAAACATCACGCAAAATATGTTTTATCGATACTAGTGACATCTAACAGTGGCCGATATGAAACAAATTTAGTTTTGTTAGGAATTTCGAAAAAAAATCGGCTTTATGTGTATCATGGGGGATTACATTTTCTGAAAATTGAATTGATCGAATTTTTGATTATATTTTGTGACTATTTGAAACTTTTTTTTAAATAAATCAATATTTTTAAGATCGTTTTAAAGACGCATCTATCTCAAATATTAATTTTATCGATTGTTTACTTTTAACCCTATTATCATTTTCGCAGTTTCCTTGTTTGAATGGCATAAATGTCCATCGTGGCAAGTTGCTCGAGACCGAGAGATATCCGTCTCTAATCTCTCTGAACGCAAAAATGTGCGGGATAGGCATACCTGACTGGGGAAAGCATATAGTTTGTTATAATAGCACGTGGACTCATGGAACGTGGTGATCCTAAAGTTTTAAGTACTGCTTTTGAAATCAAGATTTGGATCACAGTGAAGGTGAAATATATAAATGACATCTATAAGTAATTTCAGGGCCAATCTCCTAAAGCAGATCTTCTCTCCTTTACCATAGAATTTTTCATGAAAATAATATTGAATAATTTCCTTAAACGAGACATTACAGCTTCTAATTCAGATATTAATGATTTTTAATCTCGCAAGAACAGTTTTCACTTATGTTTATCGTTTAAGGGAAAACATGAACACGAAAAAAATATTTCTGGTATTTTAGTAAGCGTGCTCCTAAAAATGTAGTACTCTTTGGTAAGAATTGTACCCCTCAAAATATTTTGTAAGCGATATTAATGTCGCTCGATGAAGGTCCTGACCCCAGTTATAAGCGGGCAATAAAATATTTTAATAATAATATAAAAATAAAATTGTTATAGTTTGTGTGTGTATGGCACGTGATACATTTTTCGTGATATGGTGTAATGCAATGGGAATACATTTTTATAGTGTGCGAGCCCTATAGAGCCGTTACACCCACGTGCCATAAACACAATTTATGGGCAAACATTTTCCTCCCGGCGATAACAACAACTACAACAACAAAACCACAAAAACACGGGCTGCCACAAATCAGCCGGGGGTGATCGTAGCGAAACAGCAACTTGGCTGAAATCAATTGTTCAATGTTTTACTTTTTGTGTTGTAAATAAATAAACCTTTTTAGATATTTAATTCCAACTGGTGACGCATCTTCCATTACTCAGCGGCGCGATCTGGCCTCGATTATGGGTATACAACTTCCATTGCCCATGGTCCAGTGGCGGACATGATGCTGTGTAACACCACTCCGTTTTTTTTATCGTCAATCATTATCATGTAACTCCAACGATCCATTAGCATCACCTCTGTTTAACCGATGATTCTTTAAAAATTTCAAATATTCCACTTGCAAGTAATAAAAATAAACAATGATTCGAGTGAAACTTCGAAAATATAACAGAAACAAACAAACAGTGGCAGATACATACAAAGACACTATGAAACTTTGCTAATGATAATAAACTATTGAAAAATGGACGATGGAGTACCGAAGTAGCCTTGCAATACGCCCGCCTTGGATCGAATAAAGAGCAGGATACTTAGATCGTTGAAATCAAAATTTCAAAATACAGGAAACCCTCGATTTAACAGACAATTTTTTATTTTCCATTTTTCGGTTACCGATTATGATGGGATTGGGTATGTTGGATGGAAATGGGATTCTAACTGATTTTGGGAAGAAATTCTGGAAAGGGGCCACCTGGGACGGAACTCGATCAATTCTTAACCGATTGAAATGGGATTGGGTATGGTGGATGGAAATGGGATTCTTAATTGATTTTTGGAAGAAATTCTGAAATATGGCCTCCTGGGACGTAACTCGATCATTTCTTAACCGATTATGATCGGATTGGGTATGTTGGATGGAAATGGGATTCTTAAATGATTTTGAGAATAAATTCTGGAATCTGGCCAGCTGGGACAGAACTCGATCAATTATTAACCAATTGTAAAGGGATTGGGTATGCTGGATGGAAATGGGATTCTTAAATGATTTTGTGAAGAAATTCTGGAATGGGGCCACTTAGGACGGAACTCAGCCATTTCTTAACCAATTATGATCGAATTGGGTATGTTGGATGGAAATAAGATCCTTTAATGATTTTGGGAAGAAATTCTTAAATACTGAAATATGGCCACCTGGGACGGAACTCGATCATTTCTTAACCGATTATGATCGGATTAGATATGTTGGATGGAAATCTCTTAAATGATTGTGGCAAGAAATTATGAAATATGGCTACGTGGGACAGAACTCCGCCATTTATTAACCGATTATGATAGAAGGGAACCCAACACAAAGGGTTCGGATACATTTATAGTATTCTTATCAATAACGACCTCGAAAACTGTTCACGGTAACATGGAATATGATGCCTTCTAAGACAATGAAATCTTCAGAACTTTTCGAACCAAGCCGAAATTTACACTTTTGAGGTACTTGCAATACCAAAACTTAATCCATATGGCCATATTCCAGAACTTTTTCCAAAAATTATTTATTAATCTCATTTCACCCACAATGTTCAATTTCTGTCCTAGTTTGTCATATTCCACAACTTCTTCCAAAAAACATTTAAACTCATTTCTATCCAGTATACTCAATCCCATCATAATCGGTTTAGAAATGGCTGAGTTCCGTCCAAGATGGCCATACTTCAGAATTTATTCCAAAAATTATTTAAGAATCCCATTTTCATCCAACATACCTAATCCGATCGTAATTGGTTAAAAAATGGCTGAGTTTCTTCCCAGATGTCCATATTCGAGAACTTCTTCCCAAAATCAATTAAGAATCTCATTTCCATCCAGTATACTCAATCCCATCATAATCGGTTAAGAATTGATCGAGTTCCATTCCAGGTTGCCATATTCCAGAATTTCTTCCCCAAATCGTTTAAGAATCCCACTCTCATCCAACATACCCAATCCGATCATAATCAGTTAAGAAATGCTTGACTTCCGTCCCATATTAAATTCGATCGAATCAATTAAATTCAAAAACATTCGGATTTAACGGACACTCCCAATTAGTCCGTTAAATCGAGGTTTTACTGTATATCAAAAACGACGAAATCGATGAGCCCTTCATTCATCGACATATAACTTTCTTCTACGTAGTACAATAAAGCTCACCGAATCCTGATTTAAAATGTTTTTGACACGCCTTTGCACGGCCTGTTTTTTACACGGTACAAAAAGGATTTAAATTTCTTTGGTGATTATTATTTTTGGTGAGGAGATCTTTGTCGGAAATCCAACAGCAGACGAAGTAGAAGCAGCTATTAGTAGGTTGAAAAATGGGACGGTATCCGGTCTCGACGACATCCCCGTAGAATAAAATAAAAACGGTGACACTCTTCTTGCATCTAATCAATACGATCTCATAGTCACTGTTTGCGACCAAGAGGAGCGGCCGGTGAATTGAAAATCGCATAATTTTATTGAACACTGCCTACAAAGTTTTAGGTAATGTTGTATTTGCCAGACTCGCTTCTGTTGCCGAAAACATCATCGGCGACTATCAGTGTGCTTTTCTTTCCAACCGATTCACCACTGCTTGACCACCAGTCAGTGCTTGACCACGAAAATGGTTCAGGAAAAATATTAGGTGTATAATATAAGCTTACATCAACTCTAAATAGACTTTAAGCAGGCATATGACAATATTAACCGCAAGAACCTCTGTGCCACGTTCTTATGTCTAGGTATACCAGAGAAAGTCGTTTCTATGTATAATTTTACAACATCCGGTCTATATGTAGAATCGTAGTCGAAGAAACTGTATCAGATTCAAATCAAGGTTAAATTCGCGGATAAGCACTCAACCGCTTATCGCTATGTAAGATGACTTGGTTTGAAAGTGAAGAGCAGTAAAATAAAACTCGTATCGACACTCAGAAGCATCTCTGTGGAAAATGCCGGAATTGGCGATCATAATTTTGATAGCGTCGAAGATTTCAAATACTTAAAATAAACGATAACATATGAAGGCAGATATAAAAGCCCAAGTTGCCGCCGGATATCGAGTTTTCTACGCCCAGTCAATATTATATCAATATTTCGTGATGACAGAAATGCCACAATATGCCAAAGATATATTCTTTGTTGAGCTGGAAGCATCATGGATAACATCGCCACACCATGATAACACAATTATCGTGGGCGTCTATAACGCGAAAATCAATAGGAGCGCGGGTAACATCTCATGTGGATCCGTACAGCTTCAGATGAGCAACAACAACGACTAACGCATCACGGAGGTTATAATTTATCCAGTATGATAGTTCAACATAAAAATATCCACAAAGTCACTTAGCGATCGAATGATGAAAGAACGGAAAATCAACTGATCACGTCATGATCTAGAGGTGCTGACATGAACAATGTTCATATGTTTGCGCTGTATAAATATAAATGCAAACTGCCATCCACATTTAACAGACAAGCAAAGAAAACCGAACGCTAGTATATCGATACACTAGAAAAATGATTACTCTCTGCAAAGTTACCAATCCGCTATCACTGAAAACGGCACACTGAAAACTATGAAAGTCCAACAAACATCCAAAAGCAGTGACTAGCGGTCGAATAAGATTTAACTACCGTAGCAGAAAATGCAACTGGAAGAAAACCACCAAAAGCATGAATTAATTGGTTCGGCGATCAGTGCAGTCAAGTAGCAAATATATGAGGACCTGTATCGAAAACATTAGCTTCCAAACAGAAATTTAAAAGACTGCTTTGCCAATGGAAGGAATCTTACTAAGGACTTACATCCAAGATCCTCAGCCATCGAAGACACATGTATTGAGAGTTGGGAACAAACGTGGCTGATGATGTACTCTCAGTATAGCAATTCTTCTTCCAAACTCTACTTCGTCTCGTATCCCAGAGTAGTAAGTAGATGCAGCTGCAGTTATTTAAACACGCAGGAACTACTGTTGCGATCTGCGACCATGAGGAGGTTTTCGAGGACACACCCACCCCAAACTTGAAAATTACTGTGGCATGGTTCTATTAAACATCGCCTACAATGTGTTTGCTAATGTTGTACTAGCCCGAATCACCCCCGCTGTCAAAAATATAATCGGCGACTACCAATGTGGTTTTCGTCCCAACCGATCAATCATATTGACTATACTGTTTCACTTTGAGGTTGCTCCTGGAAAAATGTTGGAAGCACAACATTCACCAGCTCTATAGAACTTTCAACAGGCATATAACAGGATTAACCATTGTGTAGAATTGTAGTGGGAGGGACTATGCCTTATTTTTCGAGCTAACATCAAGCGTGTGACAGGGATTAGCGCCCGCGTTTATACTGTTTAATCTGAAGTTCAAGCACGTGGTAAGGAATACCTATATTGAATATTCGTGTTGCATATTCAATAAGTCAGGTCAAATTCTTGCAAGTGCAGATGATATCATGCTCCTTTTTTAATACCGCTTATCCTCATAATATACTAAAAGTCTATCAACACCAAGGAGCATCCATATGGTAAATCTCGGAACAGACCTCGTGTCAGTTATAATATGAACAAATGATGTCCAGGCAAATATTAAAGCCGGAGATTGCATCTTCTCTTGACTTGAAAGAAAGGAAATTTGATCCATTTATGTTCCAGCTAAGGTTTCTAATTTCAGGTGAATAGCGAATATCGGATTCGAATGAATCACGAAGTCAAACGTCTTGGAAATTGTGACATTATTGGATTCAATAAAACCAAAGCGTCCCGCTAACAACTACTCGTAGTTGGCGTACATCGCAGAGAAAGACCTAGACTACGATAGGATGTTGAAACTGGAATTAGTGTGCGACCAAAATCATTTTAAGTGATGTGAAAGTTAGAAAGAGAGAAAGAGAGAGAGAGTCCTGATAATAGAGGTAAAACTTTCAGAGTAGTTCATAAAGCAAGGTGTATGTGAAAAGCGGCAAAACGCACTGTTACTATAGCATTTTATGATTAAAAGCTGGTGCTATAAGGAGCGTAAAAGAAGAAAGCAGAATTGTTTGCTGATATTAACGCATGAGCAACTAGTTAGTTGTCTATAATATGAAAAATCATTCTGGAATTCAAGCCACAAAGTAAATTTCTACAAATCTCCAAATTCAGTGTCCCTTATCCTTGTCCGTTTTTTCTCTCTTATTAAATTTTATAATTTTTCTTCCTCTTTTATTCTCTTTTCCATACATTCCTTATTTCTTCCTTTTTGGGAAAACCCCCTCTTCTTTCATTTAAACATTCACTTTCCCTTCTACACGATTATTCTTTTTCACCATTTGCGGTAGTGAAAAATTAAAGCCAAAATACGCATTTTACAAAGTCTTATTAATTACATACAGGGTGTTCCATTTAAATGTAAATACCCTGATTAACTTCCAAGATATTTAATTTTGCAAGAAATGGAACTGACATGAAAAGCGTAGTCAAGTTTTAGATTCTCCAGCCCCAGTATTGAAATAAATTTCACAAGACTCCCAGTTCTTTACCTTATTAAAGTTAGCCGAAAGTTTCCAGCCGAAAGGTAATGCAGATAGTGTCTTTGCTATCCCAGCCAAAAGGTAATGTCTATAGTGTCTTCGCTAGTCCAGCCGAAATATAATAATGCAGATATTGATTTTGCTATCCAAGCAATGCATCCATTGCCACCCAATTTGCATTAATTTAGCATCCATTTTATTGAGAAATTTGAGAAGGAGATGCACGGGTCTAATTTTCTAAAATTCTCTATTTCAATATATTGAAAATGCATTGAATGGCCTGTCGTTCAAGATTATCGTGGTTTGTCATTGATGCCACTATGGTTATTTGATAGGCCATAATGTAATTAAACTTCGGCCTAATCATGGAAAATTCTTAAGGGGATACATGCCATTCAATGCATTTTCGATATATTGAAATAGAGAACTTTTGCAAAATTACACCCCTGCATCCCCTTCAGCATTTCTCCACGATTAAGCTGAAGTTGACCAGCATTATGGCCTATCAAATAATCATAGTGGCATCAATGACAAAGCACGTTAATCTTGAACGACAGGCCATTCAATGAATTTTTGATATATTGAATTACCGATTTTTTGCAAAATTAGACCCCTGCATCCCCTTCCGAATTTCTCAACAAAATGGATGCAAATTGGATAGTAATGGATGCATTGCTTGGAGAGGAAAAACAATAACTGCATTCTCATATTTCGGCTGATATAGCGAAGACACTATCTGCATTACCTTTCTGCTGGGATATCAAAGACACTGTCTGCATTACCTTTCGGCTGGAAATTTTCGGCTAACTTTAACAGTATCAGTTCTTTATGAAAAATATGATCATCAATGAGGATTTTAATGTGGGAAAATTGTTCTCCAAAAATACATTGGGTGTCAAGGCTTGGTTTTAAATGGAACACTCCGTATACGCAAAACGAATGGACAATATGACCAAGCAGTCGTTTGTATTTAGCCAAACATAAAAAAATCGTTTAATACTTACACTTGTTTCCCATCCATCGCGTGCCTTCTTATTCCGTCGACATGATTTCAAATATGTTCGAATTCGTTTCCGTGAACGTTCGGCAAATTCCGGAAATTGTCGTGTACACGAATCAATAATAGCCTGTATTTTTTCCTTTGGTTGTTTCGATATCGGCACCATGCGATCCAAATTTTCGTCGACAAACAGCCGCACAAACATATTAAATGCTTTCAATCGCTCAGGATCATGGGGTGTTTGATCCAAACGGTCGTCTAAGTCATCGTCAGACAAATCATCATCATCCTTTTGACCCGAAGAATTTGTTTCGTCCTGTGTCTCAATCGGGGAATCTATTTTTATCGGTGATGTTGGTGGTTTGACTGCTGCCGCCTGCATTGCCAACGCATTTTGATATTGTGCCCATAGTCCACTGACGGCAGCCAAATCAGGGCCTTCCGTACCATTACGCACTGCTGCCGAATTTTGATAGTTCCAGGCGAGCAACATTAATTTTAATTTATCGGCATCTTTCATAACACCTGAAAATACAACAAAACGAATCGATTATTAATGTCACCAGGGCATGCACAAAGATTATGCCTTGAATCACGAAATCTTCACACTTAATAGTTAAATAATTAATGTGTAACACTCGTATAAATTGGTGTGTTTAGGGGTATGGTGGAAGGGGCGAGAATTTATGATCGCTTTATAAAAACTTTAACTTTTAAAAACATTGTTTCGAATATTTCTGGGAACGCAACTATTCAATTAACTATAATCAAGAACATAGTTTTAATGAATGGTATGTAGTTGTGGTACTCGCACGTACACCGTTCTTTCTTACATAGGTAACTTAAAATTTTAAGAGAATATATGTACGTGAAGGCTCGCGTACACTACACAAATAACATTTTTGTGCGCGGGGAGCGGAATTTTTTTATTTTATTTTGGTTATTAAATTATTGATTATAAAAAAAAAACTTCATAACACTAATATGGTTTATTAAAAATTCCGATTAATAATCATCGAATAAATTACAAGTTGTGTGTATAGTTTTGTGTATCCATACGACACACGTACCTACACATAGTTTTGTTGTTTGTAAACATAAATTTTATGTTTGCTTTAAAAAAAAAACTGTATAATTTGAATGCTGGTTTTAATATTAAGACAAGGGGTGTGAGTACCTCCTACCAGCTAAACATATTCGACCCAATAATTTTTGGAAGTGTGGACGAAATGTGTCGACAAAATATGTTCTAGGAGGGAAGGGGTCGATTCAATATGATGATTTTATATAATATTCTAAATTTAGTTCTTTTATGAATAAAATATTACTATAAATTGGACGTCGGTCCTTAATATTTTTATACGAAAAAACTAATCGCCTAATGCATTTGAATTTATAATGATCGATTTTTTAATTTTTGATATAGGGCCCCCCGACGTAATACCAAAATTTCAACAGCAAAGGGTCAAAACATCTGTCTAAATTTTGTTTTGAAAGCAAAATCTGTGTGTACATAATTTGATTTTATCTAATTTTTGTTTGAAAGATTCCAGGCTGGACATTTTTCCATCACCAATAAACCTCGTGAAGGTAAAATTTTACTTTACAGTTTGATGTCTCGAGGGAAAATCGCGAATTGTATACGATTTTATCGACTGAAATCTAACGATTTGTCATCTTCGACGACATCATCTTATGATGAACCGCTTTATCATTTTTCGGTTGATAGATTTACATTGATAATTTTAATCTACATTACCGACATTATATGGATGGTTGTTAAGTTAAATTCTGTGTAAATTTGGTAGATTTGATCGTAGGTTGTAAATCTACGATCTACCTAGATTATTTTTGGTTTTAGTGGAAACTTAATAAATTTGCGACGGGTGCGGGAATATTAAGTTTCATGTGAAACATATCCACAGCTTGCTGCTAGTTGTGAACTCTGTCGCCTGGCTCGTACGCACGGTATAAATAGCACAATCCCAAGAGGGATGGGTCATCACGTAGTGGTGGACGTGGTCGTTGTCTATGGATATTACCTCATCGAATTGTTGCGCTCTTATGTCCTGCCCCAGTTGCGTAGTGTCGGGTGTCGTGATGGTGAAGTTTAGTGGATGTCCAAGCCTCAAACGATGTTTACTATCAACAAGCGGCGTGAATACTGAGATGTTAAACGCAGGAATATAGGACCCGTTTCTCTCGCTGTCTTTAGTGCTGACTGCATAGAGGTGCACAGCATTGCTCCTAAGAATACAACCTGGCTGTAGTTTTATGAAGCCATAATGCTCTAATGCGATAGTTTATATTCTGGATTTGCAAATTATGTCCACTGTGATCCCTTGTTTGCTTGAAGTAGCTTTCAGCATTCATTACCTCGGTGCTGCAGCTTGGATGGGGGACAGTTGCCTTGAGAAACATGGATATCTCACATTGATTTTGCTCGCTTTGTTAAGTATACAACGTCGCTATGTCACATATCAACAAACCGTCAGGTAATTCCTTGTACTTGGCTAGTTCCTGAACCGTGATGTGTACAAAGCGCTCTCGGTACGGATCGACGAGTATGTACTGTGTGGTGGGCTTTATTTTTATTTGTGAATATTGGCGGAAAATTGGGACAGAGATGGTCTCGTAGAGCTGGTAGTCCCATGATTGCACCAATGGGATTTGTATCATGATTATGATGTTGGCTTTAGTTACTCTTGTTCTTATTTTCATTAGACGATACAGGTTGTGTAACTCTAAAAGCCCATGCCCTGGCAAATTGCCGGTCTTCGGAAGATGTTTAAGTATAGTGGACATCTCGTGCTCCAGCTATAAGTACGTCCACTAATCCTCGTTGTGTATCTTCAAGATGTTTGATCGTCAGCTCTAATTGCAGGGATAAAAGAATAACCGCTAATGCTTTATCTTGGTGGGTTCGGTATTCATTGAGGAGTGATAACTCGACGTCGAACTGTTGTTGAGCCTCCATTAGGTGTTTCAATTGTTAGGCAGTGATGTTGTTGCAATAATCGAGGTTTGATTTTTCAGCAGTTTTAAAATGTATGCTTTGTTTTCCTGTATCTGATCGAACTGATGTTCGTACTGTTCTGCCTCTCTTTGCGACAATAGCTCGAACATGTCCCCCATTAGGTACCATATTGTATCGCCTACTCCACGTTTCGTCCTACGTTAACTGACGTCGCTATGCATTATCAATTCGTTGTCTTGGATAATGTTGTTAAACTGCGATTTTACCGGTGCTACCCTGGTTTTCGCAGTCAAAAGACGGATTTTACTTTGCCCATTGATGGTGCTTTTGCTTTACAGTACAGCCGTGTAAGCATGCTCGGACACATCACAAAATCCTTGAAGTTCGAACATACAGTTGTCCTTCGCGTAGTTGAGATAGCGGGGTATTTTAATTTGTCGCGCGGAATTCACCTCGAGCTTGAGTTGATCCCAGCGTCTAGCTGTTTCTGCTGGTAGCTCTTCGTCCCAGCCTAGGTCGAGACTCCATAGCCTTTGGTACATTGTTTTACAACCGATGATTACTGGTGCCAGCCATCCCAAAGTGTCGAAGATTTTTGACATTTCCGACAAGAATTGGCGTTTCGTTATTTTCTTGTCATTGAGTGGCAACCGTACTTGGAATATGAAGCAGTCGGCCGACGGACTATAGCCTATCCCTAAGGTTTTGATTGATTGCTCATCGGCGATGGTAAAATTTCCGCTCAAGATCTCATCCTTGTGTAATCCCTTTAATATGTTAGGATGTTTGCTTGACCACTTACTCAATTCCCTTCACCCTTGATGAAGTAGCGCGGTAAGCTGTGCTTTCACTTGTACTGCTTCTTCCAATGTATCTGCACCGGTCAAAACGTCATCAACATAGAAGTCGTGCTTTAGGATATGGCTTGCCTTGGAGTGCCTGCTGTGTTCATCTTCGGCATGTTGATGTAATGTACGAATCGCCAGATATGGTGCGGCAGATGTTCCATATGTTACTGTGGTTAATTGATATTCACCTATTGGATTGCTTTCTCTCCATAAAATTCGATGATATTTCTGATGCTCCTCTAGAACCAGTTTTTTCATGTCTGCCGAGAACACTATCTGATGTTTTCTCCATCTAAGAAGGGCTGCCCATAGATCATTCTGTAGAGGTGGGCCGACACATAAGGCCTCATTCAGGCTGATGCCTGTGGATGTTTTCATCGAAGCATCAAACACTACGCGAATTTTGGTAGTGTCTTCCGTTTTCTTAACCACTGCATGATGGGGTAGATAAAATTTCCCTCTGCCTTGGTCAACCTGTTTCATGTGACCCATCTGGATGTACTCTCGCATTTAGTTTATGTATAGTGATCTCAATTCTGGATCTTTACTAAATTTTGTTTCCAGGTGTAGTAATCGTTGTACTGCTCGCTGTCGAGAACTTCAGAGTAGATCCAATTAGCTCTCTTTGAAGGGTAATTGTACTCCATATCGGCCATCTTTGCCTCGATTGGTGGTGTGTTTGAACAGTGTTTCGCATGAAGATTCCTCTACCGACCAGCTTTTACTGTCTTTCGGGACCTCTTCTAATTCCCAGAATTTCTCCATGTTTCCTTCTGTCTTACTAATGGTATGAGCTGCTACGATTTTCTGTTGGATTGTGCTTTGTGAAGGGCCAGAGATTATCCATCCTAAGCTTGTGTTTATAGCGCTGAAATCTTCAATGAAGTTTTATAGTTATTTTCATTCTCGACTTCCATGAAGAGGTTTTTGTGTATTTGATCAACTTCCTTGATATCATGGTTGATCTGATCGATTTTTATCTTTAGATATTCTTCCGAGTATTCCTTTGACGTCAGTTTCGTCTTTATACCATTTATTTCCCGGTATAATAACCAGATCCTGCAGAATTAGTTTGGCGGTCCCCTGAACTTCATGTTTGTTTTGACTCGATTGTTTGGTATCAGAAAATTGTGTCATTCTCCTAGAAATATGTTTTGCTGGAAATTATTGATTATGGTTTGAATAGACTTTAATGAGGACTAACTCTGGCCAAACGGACAGTACTAGTGGTTTGTGGGTTTCGTGCAATCGGACAAAATAAAAATAAATATAATATAAAAATTAATAATTGCATTTCTCAAAGCAATATGATTTGGCAATTGTTACTTTTTATATTGAACCATATTATCCCACACGGTATTGTTCGGTTTGCCAGAGTTAGTCCTTTCCCAAAGCTATTTAAAACATAAACAAACATTTCCAGCAAAACATATTTCTAGGAGAATGGCACGATCTTCTCATATTTATATATGGGGCTGGCTATATGGGATTTGGCCATTTACACCAATCCTCCAATACGGCTAGTACTGCCATTTTAGCCGAGCTTACATCCTACTAAACAGTATACATAATTTCTGGCAAATCATAGTGCTAGGAGAATGACAATTATTAATTTTCTACTGGGAGATATGGAAGCTAGCCAATTGTGCAAATTTCATCATACGGCTGGTACTGTCCGACTGGCCACAGCTAGTTCTTATTAAAGGCTATTTTATTTTTATTTATTTTTTTTGAAAAGAGAAATTATTAATTGGCCAGTGGATTTAATGTCCTTTGTATTTCCACCACCTATTCACACAATTACTGTATACCACCTGCACATTTCAAGCTCCATGTCAACCTGTATACTGCCATCGACGGTGGGTCGGCGCTGAATTCTTCATTCCAACATATGTAATCGATTGTAATCGATGATGAAAATTCGCTTTGCATCCTGCCTCTGGTAGGATTCGAATCCAGTACCTCCCGGTTCAAAAGCCGAAGCATTAACCGCTGCACCACCTGTTTGGTAAATTTAAACAATCTTTTCCGGTAAATCATATTTCTAGGAGAATGACACGATTTTCTCATATTTTTGTATACGGCCATAAGGAACTTGGACACGATACGACTGGTACTGCTCTCTTAGTCATTATAAGCCCTTACGTTAAATCAACACAAATAATTATTAACTACAAATCATATTATTAAAGCCTATTTATAATTACTTTTACATACGTAGAGTACAAAATCAACATTTAAATGAAAAACTCTGAGATGGATATTTGGTTGTTGAATTAAAAATTGAAATTTTTTTTCCGTCTTATACAAGTTTAAATAGAAAAAACTGGGATGAGATGAAATAGTATTGTTTGAGGATTTTTTTTTCTGGGATGAAAAACTGGGCTAAAGTCATATGCAATCCTGAAATAAGCGTAGACGCACAACACTGAAAGCAAACCACTTTAGTTTAACTTTTTTCTTGTCAAAATAAGATTATCAGAGAACATCAGAGAACAATGGCATAAGACAAAAGTGGTAAATTGTTTAGAGGTTGCCATTTTTAGAAAATATATGATAACCTAAATTCTTTGAAACAATTTGATGATTTATACAACAATTTAGTATTTGGGTTACCCAACTTGAGAATATGAATCCGAGAATATTTTCGAAAAGCAAAATTATTTGTGTGTGCTTAGCGATTTTTTTAATTTGATATGCGTATATTTTTAGCTTACAAAATTTAAAATTACATACTAAAATAGTCAAAAATAGTATTACCACCCTCGTATTATAAAAATTGATCAAATACAGTTTACTACTAAAAAAATAGTTTACCATACATTATGTGACGCAATATTTCAAGGTATCGCGTGCTGCCACGGCAAAAATAAAAACAGGCACATAAAAATAGATTTTAAACTAATAAATTTTTGGTGATTTTTTAACAAACGAACATCCCATATAATTACATAATCATTTATATGACCCCCTACTCGTACCATGCCATATAATATCTCGAGTTATACAGTAAATTAATCACCGGCGCTTTTCATAGGTGTAAGTTCATATATAGTACGCGTACCTATACCAACGCATACAGTATTTATAAATTTTCTAATGTATCGATTTACATAACAACAACCTTTATTTCTAGAAAATAAAATAAAAGCTTTAAAAATTTACTTTTATTATCTGGCACCTACATCAAAGCTACTCAGCGTAAAACACCAACAAAACTAAACTACACTAAAAAAAATTTATAAATATTGTTAGCGTTAAATAGAAATAAAAATAAAACTTTAAAAACAAGTAAATAGCGGTGAAAGTTTATTTTCTCCTCGAAAACTTTCATTTTCCACCATGCACACCCACAATAAAAATAAAAAAGCTTACTTCACTCTTGCGAACGAGTAAAATTACTTTTTAATTTCATTATGAGAAATTATTTAGTTGTTGGGCAACACAAAACACCAAAAAATAAAAAAACTTAAATCAAAATATGCGTGCCCATTTAAAAATAAATAAAATAATTATGATTAAAATTTTTATAATAAATAAAAATTATAATTTTTTTTATGGTCCTAATTAAGGATAATTAATATACGATTTTTTAAGTAGTTTAATTAAGTTGTTGTTGTTGGTTTTTATTGTCGACCTCAGTTTTCGTGGCCGAAATGCCCACGATTAAAATATTTCTTTTGGTAATTTGTGAATTGGAATTTTATGCTAATTATCGTAAATACTATTAATTTTATTTAAATTATGTGATAAATCTAAATAATAAATAATCAAAATTATAGGATTTACCTGCATACGGATCATCAACATGATTCTCTGATACATCTGATACCGTCGCCACCGTTTCCTGCAAAAATTAAAAATATAAAATGGAATTAATTATTAATGAAAATAAGGTGCATGGTAAAATAACTTGTAAATTAATTAGTTGTAAAATTTTGAGGTGTTAACTGTACATAAAATTAATCATTTGATCTTCTTAGAATTAAAAGTGTGTCATAATGTTTCAGGTCATGTACCAGCTAAACACTTTATGCTAAGATTGAAAAAATTTCAAAGAGAAAATCTTTCAAATTACGTACAAATGTGAATGAATAAATGACAAGAACAGTGCCGATCATTATACAAGGAACAATTTTCGATCTGTGTTTTCGATTAACAAAAACAAAAAATAAATTAAAATTACATAAACCTCTGATTGCTTGTTTCAAAGATGTTTATTGACATGTTATATGACAAAATACTTATGTATGATCTTGCAGACGAACCCACTATAAAAATATCTTTCTATACTCGAAGCTATATACTACCAGCGAAAACATCTTTCCCCTCTCTAGTGATGAAAAAATCCATAACATTGTTATTGTCATTTCTTTATCTGAAATCTGACGTTTTTCGTTTATTATTCAAATCTGTTAGTTCATATAGTTTGGTTGTTGAACCATGTGTTGTTATGCGTGGAAAACGGAATGCCCGAAAACCATTCGAAAAAAATGTTAAAGCTAGTGATGTGCGGACTTACTCTAACCGGATCATTTTAACCCGATACTCAAATTGCCCGGACAACCAATTGAGTACATTCAAAACTATCCGGTTAAAATGAAACATTAAGTTTTGGGTTTGCTTTTCATTCTCCGTTTCGTTTGTGTAGTGCAGCTATTTTTACGGTCGAACATTTTTCTTTGTTTTCTCTTTTCTCCTCTCAAAAGATTGGTACACCTAAAATTACTTACCAAAGAGATGAAAAAAATCATTACACATACATAGGCACTGGAAAAAATTTAACTTTCTAAGGTTGAGATGATTGATTACGATCTATCCAATAATGCGCCATGAAAAACAATCATGTAAGTCACCAACGCAAGTAAATTAGTAAATAATAACGAATTTGAAATTTACCCAATGATTCGGTAAGTAACATTTTTTCGATATTTTAAAATATTACATTATTTTAAATTTGTTTTGTGATTGTGTAAGATTTAGCACAGTGAATAGTATACTCAAATAAAAAATGGCACCAAGAAAGCGAAGTGAAGCTTGGTTGCATTTCACACCGATAGACGAACGTAAGGCCAAGTGTGATCTATGCAAAAGTGCATTTTCCTATCAAAGTGGCGGTACTTCGAACTTAAAGCGCCATTTAGAATCGCGACATTCAACCGTCCTTCAAAAAGTAGCAAATCGAACAGATACTGCTTCCTCAACGGATTCAGTTCCTATTCCGGATTCGAACACTAGCACCTCAACGCAGGTGACTTCACAAATTCAAAATTCAATTCAACGACCATCTAGTTCAAGTTCATCTAACACGAACAACTTACAACAAGAAACTTTAGCTCGTTTTATTATTAAACCAGCATCGATTACCCGGCAGAAACGCTTAAATAACGAATTGCTAAAGTTTATTATTAAAGGTTTTGAGCCATTTTCCATAGTGGAGAACCAAGGCTTTCGTAATTACGGCAAAGCACTTGACCCTACTTAAGAGCTGCCCTCAAGATCAACATTGACTAAGTCGTTATTACCACAGCACTAGGAGTCGTGTCAAAATAATATAAAAAATGTATTATTGAAGTAGCCAGTATAGCGATAACGACTGACACTTGGACGTCAATAAATAACGAAAATTACATGACAGTCACAGGACATGTTATCACTGGGGAATGGAAAATGCGCAGTGATATATCGTCTTCACGACATACTGCCGAATTTCTAAAAAATACTTTGGAAGAGTGTTTTCTTTCACACGGATTTGAAAAAAAAGTATCCGCCGTTGTGTCTGATAACGCTGCTAATATTTCCGTGGCAGTCCGTTTATCAAAATATGAATACCTCAGATGTTTGCACATTCTTTAAATTTGATCGTCCAAGAAGGACAAAAAGAGTGTTGAGTTCTTCCATCGTAGTACTTTGGCCACGGAAAAACTCAAACAGCTACAAGTTCAAATAAGCGGAACATCAGTTCCCCTAAAATTAATAATGGATGTGGTAACTAGATGGAATTCGACCTATCATATGTTCGAAAGGTAAGTACTAAATGGCCACCCAAGAGCGTTAAGAGAATAAATAATCTAAATTCAAATTCATACTTATTAATTACAGATTTTACCATTTGAGGGAACCGCTTGAGGCCGCATTAGCTTTGCTTCATGTCGAGCATTTAGAAAAGCTGTCAAGTTCCGAAATTGATGCTTTGATAGAGGTTTGTAAAATTCTGAAAACTTTTGAGGGCCTAATAGTCGAGCTTAGCGCCGAAAATAATGTTACAATCTCAAAAATTTTAATAGTAACAGAGGAAGTAAAACACCACATAACTGGTTTAAATATTAATTCTCCTTTAGCAGCCTCTCTTAGTCGGGTAATATCTAATAAAATTTTAGAACGTTTCCAAAACGCCGATTGAAATTATATACTTCAGTTGGCAACTTACCTCGATCCCTGTTTTAAAGGAGTCCTTTATTCCAAATCGGCCCTAAAGCAGGTTCAAGATAGAGCAATTCGTTTAGTAACGGATTTAATTAAAGGAGAGACTAATTCAATCGAAGAGGTACCAGATCCAATCCACCAGTTAAACCATCCAATTCGCCTACGGCACAGGCAATTATCGAAGTGCGACGGTATTCTGAAGAGGCTCTCATTCTCAGAAGAGATGACCCATTGAAATGGTGGCAAAACCGAAGCCAAATTTAGCCCAGGCTTTCGATAATCGCTAAGCGGATTCTTTCCATCCCAGCAACCTCTGTTTCTTCGGAAAGAATATTTTCTAAGACGGGTCTTATACTTTCGGAGAGAAGAAATCGAATAAAGCCAAAGATTGATAAAAAATCGAAAATAATATTAAATAATTTAATAACAAAATCCAATAGAAAAATTTTCAAATTAAAATTAATTCACCAACATAAACGAAAAAAGCAAAATTTCACGAGTGGATTCGCGAGTATTGAGTAAAGAATAATATGACATTATCGGTTAAAAAGTATCGGGTTAAAAGTATCCGGTTACTGATTTCAAAGTATCTGTTGATACCGATACTCAAAAGTATAGAATTCACCCATCACTAGTTAAAGCATAAATTCAACAATTCAACTCCAAGTGAAAAGAAACAGGAAAAACAACCGTCAAAATCTCAGTGGAGGAAACTTCTTATTCTGAAAAAAACCAAAGAAACATTCTCAATATTTGCATTTATTTGAATCAGGACCTACAGCAGACAAAACAAAATCACTCGCACATTAGTTCATAGTGTGGCCAATTACTCTGGCAAATCTCAGTATACTCTGGCAAATCATCATGAATACACGCACGCTTGGACAACGCTACGAAATTATTAAAATTTACTTTGAAAATCAGTTGTTGATCGGCGTAACTTATAGACGACTTCGTGATTTTTATGGCGCACATAATCGTCCATCTAAACAAGCCATCCGTCGAGCTGTAGATAGATTTTGTACCACATACTCTCTAGAGGATGCAATAACATCAACACGTCGAAGGAATGTGCGTACTGAAGAGAATAGAATCGCCGCTGTAAACGAAAGAGTGGAAGAAGATCCAAATTTATCGATTCGTCGCCGGTCGCAGGAGTTGGGGCTCTGCCCGCGGAAAGATTTTGGCCTACACCCGTACAAGATCCAGCTGGTGCAGGAATTGAAGCCACGAGACCACGAGGCTCATTTCTTGCTTAACGGGTTTGTTAATAAACAAAATTGTCGCATATGGAGTGAGACCAATCTACAAGAGACCCTACACAGACTCGATTATATCCAGAAAAGTGCACCGTTTGGTGCGGTTTACACGTTGGTGGCATCATCGGACCTTATTTCTTGAAAAATGAGGCCGGGGATCGCGTTACCATGGCAACCGCAACCATCGACTTATTAAAATCAAAATTTGACGATAAACTGATTTCGAGAAATGGACCTGTCAATTGGCCTCAAAGTCGTGCGATTTGACACCTCTCGATTATTTCCTATGAGGCTACGTGAAGTCACTGGTTTATGCTGATAAACCAGCAACAATTGACGTCTTGGAGGCGAGCATTGTTCGTGTTTTTCGTGACATACGGCCAGCAGTCCTCGAAAAAGTGGCCCAAAATTGAACGTTCACAATGCGTTTCGTCAAAAACAGCCGCGGTGCCTATATGCCCGAAATCATTTTCAAATATTAATGCCATGTATTGATCTTTCGAATAAAACAAAATTTTTGATTACAATTTAATTTTTTGTGTTATTTTTTACAATTTCAAGTTCTATCGGGCTTAAAAATTACCCGTTACAAGAAATACGCGTTAAACTTTACAACGAAAGACAATGTTCAAGGAAGACTTATTGAGAATTGAATTCCATCCATAGCCTGATTTAGCCTCGTACAGTGTTATGATTATCTATAGAAAGCCCATAAAAATGGCATTAACTACTGACATTTTATTAACTACTGGCATCTTGCTAAGGATGTAACGTGATTCCGACCAAAATTTAAATTATAAATTTCCATAGAGCAATGCAAAATGCAACGATTACGCGAAGTGGTTTATACTGTTAATTTTGGTCTATCAAATTCGGTGCGTATCACTGGACTTTGAATACAGCTATAGAATTTGACGGTTGCCATTTTGAAAGTAGTTTTTGAAATTAATGCTACTTGGCGCGAGATGATCCTGGGATTGGGCCGGATACATTTCGTGGTAACCATGAGTGACTTCAACCAGTTCATGTGATATAATCGTATGCTCATCCGCTGGAACAATAGTGCAATTTACAGAGCGAGATTATGATCGAGATAAAGCTTATACGATAAAGCTTTGGTTAAAATGTTAATGCCGTGCTATGACTGAGATTGGCGCTAGAATGTCTTAGGTTAGTGGCCGAATGCATTTCTTGTTTTTATGCTTTCGAACAGGAACCATGAGTGTCTGGTTCGCCAGA
Organism: Nephrotoma guestfalica; assembly: GCA_963691935.1. Taxonomy (NCBI): domain Eukaryota; kingdom Metazoa; phylum Arthropoda; class Insecta; order Diptera; family Tipulidae; genus Nephrotoma; species Nephrotoma guestfalica. Next base: position 33,918,874 of record OY829913.1, on the reverse strand, counting down.
AAAAAACAGATTTCTAGATAAAAAAAACTATTTAAATTCTTTCCCCAATTCCTTATTCCCAGAGAATTACCAGCATAGGGCCAAAGGAGTGTTTATCCTAATCGAAATCAAATTGCACAACGATTTACTACAGCAGATAGATAGAACAAGACTAATTTCTATGGATACTTTGCACAATAAATTCTTGAGTCTAGAATAAAATTTTGCGAAATCAGATTCATTAGAGAAGCAGCACTATTCAGATTTTCCCTTGGAATAAACAAACGTCTGTTTAAAATATTTTAGAAATAATTTTCATGTTGTGTGTCTGACAATATTTCTGACCAAAATAACTTTTCATTTCAAAACCCTATTTCGCTAATAGTCACCGGACGAATGGTGCTCCGGGAGGTACTAGGTTCGAATATTATTAGAGACAGGATGCAAAGCGAGTTTTTGGTCATCGATTACGATCGGTGATGTTAATAAACACATCTAGGATTTATGTTGGAGTGCAGAATGCAGCACCGACCTACCATACATGTCAGTGTACTGGTTAACAAGGAGCTTGCAATGTTCTATTGAACAACGAAAAGTTTCCTCGCGAGCTTGTTCTTCAATTTAGTAATCAATTTATTTATGATTGTTTTGTTGGTCCACATATACCATATTTCCATAAATCATATAGGAGTTAGGTTGCCTTGAAATTAAGTTTCCGTTAATTCTAAAGTTAATTTGGTTCAAATAAAATTCGGAGAACCGCCTTTCAAAATATTTAAAATAATTTTATGATATGCATATTTGTAGGCATATACAGCACAAGAGTGAAAATTTCCATTCGTGTCGTCAACTCTAAATAATTTAACAATAATTCAACTCCACTCTATTTCTATAAACTCCAACTCAAGCGAATTTCAACTCTGCATGGATTCTTTACCTTGGCGTATATTCTGAAGTAGTGCCGATCTAGACGGTCTGTATACTAGCCCAAATGCAAACCTCATCTGTACGTGGTGCTCCTTGCTAAACAACCAACGAGGCTCAGACTGTCAATTTCACTGGTTAGGTTGCAAGCTGCTGTAATAAGCAGTCCTTGAAGCAACGAGTTCACAGCTCAGTGGATTCTAAGGTGAGCGAACCATTGTGATGCCCATTCATACGAAGTTCAAAAATGTTTAGATCACCACCTATACATACAGTTTCCGCGACTCAGCAGGAAAACGAAAGTGCTGGACAATGCAGATGGTATAGTGAAATAGGAAAAATGACATCACAACTTAGCAACGAAACCGTTAAGTTAAGGAAATAAAATCAGGAGATGAAGAAGACCAGGCTGATAGAAGTTTTGGAAACTCCTCTTAGTATAGTTGTAATAAAAACAGAAAACTTCAGCAAAGAGTAAAGGTTTCCACAATAATAATAACTGCGAGCTTTCTGTACTTAAAAAGTAACCTCTATTGAGGAACAAGCCATCTCGAGCTATATACGAGTATGCTAAAATTAATTTTTCTATTTCTGTATTTCTGTGTCTTTTCCGGACTGTAGGACCAAGTACTGGACAAGTGTCCCGGATAACGCCGTACTATTTCTACAGCCTGTTTACGTATACCAAGAGGAAATTAAGCGAAAAACATTTTTTTTGTAGGACGGAACGACTCGGTTGTAGACACCTAGCGATCGTGCGGCAAATGAAAACACAATTCTAATCTAAGAAAAGGATGGATAATGGTGGAAGGATAAATAAATTTCCTGAAAAGCTTTTTGGCTTCCTAAACAATATAAAACTTTATTAATTTAATCTATCTCGACTGAGGAGGGAGTAAGATCCGTCTACTCGGAGACCATCGACTCAGTCGAGTCCAACTAATCGACGTAGCTCGGTTGTCGTAAATAGGTAAGTGAATACTGTTATCAATGATCAGGTTTAAGCAGATAAATTTACACCACACCAAGGCTGCTTCGGCGGCGTTATTTAGCAGACTTATTAAGTCAGGAAAGGAGATAGTTCTGATTCAAGAACCTTGGACCTCGCGCTTTAGAAAAATTCTCTCTACCAGTCCAGCTGTTCCAGGCTATCTGATTAAACCGGATGGCGAATCAACGGTTTCTAGCGAAGACACCCTTAATCTTCTGATCGAAGTGATGATGCGTCGTTTGCGGGGTGGATGACTGCTGGTCTAGGGAAGACTGCGAGGCCCAACTGTTGTGTATAAAGGATATTCTGAATACACCGAGGATAAAATGGGCTATTAAAAGTTTCAAATCAGGTGATCATTCATCATTCATATAGGTGATCTTTAAAGGCCTGGGAAGCTGGGATACATCCCGAAAAAATGGTGGGAGGCTAGGGTGATATTCATTGTGAAAGCAGGCAGAAGCTCGCACAGTAACTCTAAGGACTTAAGACCAATATCTCTGTCATCCTTTCTGCTGAAAATAATGGAATGTACTGGAGCATTATAGGCCTTGGTTCGGGAAATTTTGAAGTCACTGGATTTTCAGGGATTCTCGCTGGTAGCGTTTCTCGATGTCGAAGGCGCTTTCACCAACGTGAATGTGGAGGCTATTAGGGAAGGATTGCTGCAACTAATTAATCACTTGCTGGGAAGCAGAAGGGTTATTGCGAGGATGGGGGAAGTCTCCGTCAGTAGACGGGTTGTTCGGAGAACACCTCAAGGAGGTATCCTCTCTCCTCTTCTTTGGAATAGTAATCAACGGATTACGATTGGAACTGGAGGGGGAAGGAAAAGGTGTGGTTGCTTATGTCGATGACGTAGCGATAGCTGTCTCGGAAAAGCACCTTGGTACAATTAGGGTTGTGATGCAGAATGTGCTATCTTCACTAGGTAATATAAGATTCCGGAAATGGTCCCACCAAGTCTGAATAGTACTATTCTGGCCTTTAGTGATAAGGCGCGATTTCTAGGGATTCTTCTGGATAGTAAGCGCAGTTGGAAACTAAATACGATAGAAAGAGTGAAGGCCACTGTGGCACCCTACTCTTGCAAAGATGCCATCGAGAGGAAATGGGGTCTGAAACCGGAGCTGGTGCACTGGCTGTTACATGGCATCCGCTTTATCAGCGGTTTCTGGGTGAAAGTGCTTTGAAATAGGTCACCCAACTATAGTCAATTCTGTGAGACATGACCTGGTGAATTTGGATTATATAACACCCCTGTTGTGATTTTGCAAGGTTTTTAAGCACCAAGCTTGATGGTAGAGGGGCGGAGCTGGTGTGTTTTGTTGGGAATTAAATGGAAGTCTATCCTTTCGTCTCCCTGATTAGTGCAGCGTGTACCAGGTTGAAGGTATAGTGATTGAAGAGGTCATGAACTGGTTGAGGCATAATGTAATATCGTTGACTGACATCATTATTTATGTGGTGAGTCGGGCGGCCATTTTTGCACTGGATTCGGTTTCCCTGGCATCAAGGGTGGTGTTAGATTGTCACACATCTCTTAACGATGAGTGAACTATTCAATATCCAGTTGGTCTGGGGTTCGGACCATTCTGATGTTGAAAGCAGACGAATTAGCAAGGCACGATACGACTCTCCTACTGGAACGTACTGAGCTGAACTTGAACCGCTGCAAGATCTTAATCACACTAAGGAAGCGTGATTTAGATACAATTATAAGGTTACTTATCGGACACTGCTACTTCGGAGATCATGCGAAAAGGCTGGGTCTGGATGCAAATGACTTCGGTTCTGGAAGCTGGAAGGACGAGGAGGACGAGACTCTTGTTCACTTCATATGTTCATGCCCTGTGCTAGCTATGGACAGCCTCTCTGGTTTCGAAAGCTGTAATGTGCGAGATCTTATTCGCTATATTAATATCACTAAATGGTGTTAAAGGGAGTTTAATGATGTCTAATCCTGTGGTATTACAATGAGCCGTAATTGGCCGTGCTATAGCACTGAAACCTAACTTAATTTATCTCGAAGTTGAAACAAATTAGCTTAAGGTTAACTATATCAAAAACGGTTGAATTCACGATATAAAACACGTAATCACTTATGCGAAAAAGAACGTTAATTGATTCTTGAAAACTGAAACATAAGCCAATTCGAAAATCGAAAATAGTGGTGGTACAACATCCCAGCCCAGAATTGCATTTTGTTACCTAGAGTATTTGACTGAATTTTACTAAACCAGGACAACTAACCCAGAGCCTGTCTAGACTATAAGCTGAAATATGCTATATCACTGCAGAGACATCTCTAAATTTCTTAAACAATGTTATGAACCTTATTTTAAACGTAATCTTTGATAGGCTAGAGAGGATCGAGCTGTTTATGGTTTCCCATTGTTTATTTCCAACGACCATTTCAAACGAGAAAAAGAAAAATCTCGCGCGTATTGAATGAAAATTTGAGTAAGTGTTATAAACACACACACACACACGCACACACACACACACACACACACAAGGACATGGACGAGGTGAGAGAGGCTCTGGAAGCACAGTTTGAAGGTGTCAAAGGTGTCTGTATTCTTAAATCACTCGCAAAAACCTACCGGGGAATGCAGACAGCGGTTGTTAGCCTCCCTAACACTATGGTTGAGAATGTGCTTGAAGTGGGTAAAGTTAGAATCGGCTGGGTTTCCTGTCGAATCCGGGGAAAAAATAGAGCTGACTAGATGCTTTAAATGCCACGGTAATGGGCATCGGTCATGGAACTGTAGAAGTGAAGCCGATAGATCAAAGCTCTACAGGAGATGTGGTGAAGAAGGGCTCTTTGCTAAGACATACCAAAAAAATTCAAAATGCATGCTATACGACGAAAAGGCCAAAGGCTGTAGCAAACACGTAACTGGTAGCGTTAGATGTCTGGTTTACCAGGAAGCGCTGCAAAAAGTGCGTTGGAAATGAAAGTCATCCAAGTCAATCAACTGTCAACCACTGTGAGGCGGCCCAGGACCTGCTGCAGCAATCCGTACAGGAAGTGGAAGTTGTAATTGTGTGTGAGCAATATAAGAACCTTGATAGATGGTGTTGGGCTTCAGATAGATCGAATCAGGCTGCTGTATGGGTTTGCGGTACCTCCCCTCTACAGGCAATTGGGGAGAGTATTGTTCCCGGGTTTGTCAGAGCCAAATTGAACGGTGTTCATATTTATAGCTGCTACGTACCTCCTAGTGCATCAATTGAATAATTTAAAATATTTCTCGATCGATTAACGGACGATGCACGGAGCCACAACCCGTTAGTCATAGCCGAGGATTTTAATACATGGGCCATATAGAGTGGTGAAGCAGAGGCACCAGTAGCAGAGATACTGCATTGTTAGAAGCCTTCGCATCATTACCGGTCGTATTAATGAATACATAAAATACACCTAATTTCTTTAGAGGAAATGCAACCTCGATAGTTGACCTACCGTTTATGAGCCATTGTCTTGACGATAGAGGAGTAGCATGGAGAGTGAGCACACCAAAAGTCTCCAAAGAATTATAATTAGACACAGGAAGAAAATAGGATGGAAGTTTGCAGCGGTCGATGAGAACATTTTCCGTCTCATGATGGAGAATCTTACCCCATCTGGTACCGCAAATAACAAAGCCGGCCAGCTTAAGAGACATGTTACAAGAGCCTGTGATGCAGCAATGCCAAGGAGGATGGTGGATAATCGTAGAAAACCGATCTTCTGGTGGAATGGCGAAATTTCGGAATTGCATAAGACGTGTCTGAACGCAAGATCTCAATACAGTGCTAGACACGTAGAAAATTCTCCCCTTCGACAATGATATTGTAAAGCTCGATCGGAGCTTAAGCATGCCATTAAAGCAAGTAAACGAAAGTGCTTTCGCAAACTGTGCGAGGAGATCGACCGCGATCCCTGGAGTAGACCTTACCGATTGGTGATGAAAAAACTCAGAAGCAATTACGCCACTGCTACCACATGCCCGGTAATACTGTCTGACATAGTGAGTCACCTGTTTACGCAGCAACCCGATTGTGTATTAGAAGCATTAGGCAACGATGAGGATGATGTACCACCAGTTACTGAGGAGGAGGTTCTGAAGGCATGTGGCAGAGTGGATAAAAATAAAGCCCCTGGCCCGGATAACATTCAGAATATTGCGTTGAAGTAGGCGGTTAAAGCACACCCAAACATATCCACGGAGGTATATCCTGCATGCTTAGTTGAGGTGGTGTTCCCTAGTAAATAAAAGAAACAGAAACTGATATTGTTGACAAAAAGAGACAAACCACCAGGTGAGCCGTCCTTCTGGCGTCTAGTCTGTCTGTTGGATACGGCAGGTAAAACCGTAGAGAGAGTTGTATGTGACCGGTTACAAGAGGTTATAGTTAGAGCAGCATTGGACGTGAAAAACGCATTCAACACGGCAAATTGGAGCTGCATATTTTACGCACTTACACGGATGAAGGTACCGAATTACCTGCTGAGACTAGTTTCCAGCTACTTTAGCGAGAGAATCTTGATTTATGATGCCGAGGAGGGAAATAAAACTTATAAGGTGACTGGTGGAGTTCCTCAAGGATCAGTGTTAGGTCTTATACTCTGGAATGTGATGCACGGGTGATTGGATTTGCGGACGATATCATTGTATTGTCGCAAAACACAGAGAGGAGATTGTGGAGATCTGGAATAAGACGGTCAGACTTATTCAACAGTGGTTAACATCTGCTGGGCTGCAACTAGCAGAACATAGAAGCTATCCTTATTACTAGCCGAAAAGTAATGGAATACGTAACTTTAGAGATTGGAGCGCAAAAAATGGTTAGTCAACCATCCATCTAGGGGTAATGATCGATTCCAGATTGTCATATAAGGCACATCTCAGTACCACCAGCTAGCGAGAGTTAATGCGGCACTAGCACGAATAATTCCGAATACATGAGGGGCGCGGATGAGCAGCAGAGTTCTGATTCACAACGTCGCTACTTCTTTCAGAGGCTAAGCGCTCTGAGAGTATTGTGCGCATTTCTCGAGAGTATGGCAGAGAAGATGGAGTGAGTCGACGAAAGACAGATGAACCTATCACCTAATCCCCTACATCGAGGCGTGGCTAAACAGGTAACACGGAGAAGTAGAGTATCATCTTACGCAGTTCCTGACGGGGGTTGCTTTAGATCATACCTGTTCAGATAAAAACACGAAGCGTCACCAGATTGTCATTTATGCATCGAAATAATGGAGAATGTAGAGCATGTAGTGTTCGAGTGTCCACAATTTACTGAGGAGAGAAGCAGTATCTGTGCACGTGGGGTCCAACTAACACCGGGAAATATACTGGAATTTATGCTGGCATCCGAAAATGGGTGGGAGAGTTAAGACGCCAGGAAAAAAGCAGAAATTCAGTAAGGAGTTAATTCTAGCCGATTAGGGGCAGCGTAAGCTGAGCCTGCCTCGCGAAGTAATACCTAAAGGTAGTTCCACGGGACGAATGGCATGGTTTATCGGGGGTGGTGGTTTAGTCGGTAAGAATCCGACACTCTCACGTGTTTGATTTATGGGTTCATATGGGAAGCCTATAGAAGGTTCCCTCCTCCGCCTTAATAAAAAAAACACACACACACACACACCACACAAGAAATTTTAGTTGAATTCCACACGACTGATTTAATTTTATATTTTTATTTTCAGATTTTCGTTTTTAATCGAGCCAACAAACACCGACAACACAAAAACACAATAGCCATTTGTGTTTAGCACAAATCCTTAATTTCTCCATTTCAGAGAGTATTAAAAAAATAAGGGAACTAATTTCTAATATGAAAGGAATCTTAATGTGATAGAGCACCTCAATCCAACTAATTCATATTTTGTCCGAACTACTAAGCTTCTCCAAATTTTTATTAGGTAAAAGATTAACTTTTAAGAGTTGTAGCACAGCTTAAATTAAAAGCTCTGCTCTAAACTGTAATAATGAAACACAAATTCAAACTTTCATTTCTAACTTAACGTCATCTAAAATAGTTTGGTTTAATTATAAATTGGTAATGGTAGGTTTAGAAAAATTTTGACAATAAGATCTTAAAATTTGAAGGCTCGCATCCAATATTTTATCAAAGTAAGTTTCACATAAAGCAATTCTCAATTAGCCGGTTAAAGTGGTCTGGTATTTAGTCAATTGATTAACATTTCAACGCACTTTAATTTTAAGTATTTGTAATAGACAACATTTTTTTAACTTTACTTAGATTTAGAACTTTTAGTAACTAGTAGCATACAATAAAAAATGAGCCCAATCATGTTCGAATAAATGTTTGAAACGATAAAGATATCGACTTTCGAAACTCATTGTACACCTCACACACACGTCTAAATAATACATATATTCTAGTGAATGATCCAATCTAATCTAATTTAAAATTTACCCCTCCTAATTTTCCATATAAATATGAATCAGCAAAATATAGACAAAAATATTACCGCACACAATTTTCTCCGAATCCATTCCATTACCCGTACGGTACCAATAAAGTAGAATTTTAAAAAATTCCAATTTGTATAGCTTTTATGTCTTAGAACAAACGAAACGAACTACGAAAAATACTTGGCACTCCCAAAAGTACACAACAAAAAAATGGAAAATTAAAAAGCAACAAAAAAAAAAATGTTAGAACCAAACCATACATTTTCTTGGTACACAAAAACACCACAGTTCATGTTCCTATTTTTTAATCCAAGGCGGTATTATGCAAGACGAGAACATGCTAAGATTCCCTCTTTTTATTCGTTTTATAATATTCCATCCGCTTCAAATGGCACACATATAAACGGCAGAATACATTCATACGTATGATGATCATACCTAATGATAGTCGTCAAAATATAAAAATACCGCAATTTATTTTAAGTAAGAAGTCTCATGTCTATTCAAATTAGATAATAGGATGAGAAATCTTATAAGACGTACAGTAAGAATCATTCGTCTACTTCAAATTCACTTGAATTTCATTTTATTTTATATTTTCCATTCGTTTCGTTATACATCAAGAAGAACACCAATCCCGTATACATCAATTCCTCATCCTTTTTAGTGTTCCTTCTATCAAAAAATCACCTTTCAGTATTTTCTTTATTTCTCCAATCTTCTATGGCAAACTCAAACTATCATCTAAGGAAAGCACAAAAAAGAAAAAAATACTTTGTGCTGTTGTAACACACCCGTCATCATTTTTATCCATTTCCTCATTCTACTTCATAATATATTTTCATACAAAAAATAAAAATAATAATTTCCAACATAACATCCAAAAAAGAAATAAAATAAATGAAAAAGGAAAATACCACCCATTAAAAAATATTTTATCATACCAACAAAAAAAAATTTTGTATTTCGTTTCGTTTTTGTATTTGGGGGTGGAAAAACCGAACGAACCTAAAACAAAAACAGCAATAACACATATATAAATGTACATACATACTCACAAGAGGAAAAACGAAATAAAACAAAAAAAAAGCTCTCACACCAGCTTTCAACTAACAAACAACTCGCCAGTCTCCTACTCAAAGTTTTTGTTTTTATTTTATTTTATTTCATCCTCTCTGTACATAATATTGCCGCGCCATGAAAAACTGGAAAACCAAACCATACCACCCCGGCATACACCTAACCCCCCTCCTACGCCCTCATTCACAAACCGTCACACAAAAATGGAATATAACACAGAGGGTCATAGGTTTTTTTTCCTCCGCTTGGTGTGTTGCTTTGCTGCTGCCGATGTAGTTGTTGTTTTTGTTTTTTGTTGGCATTTTCCATTTTCTCATTCTATTTGTGTCCTATATTGGATGAGCTTTTTTATATACGAATTTCCTTTTTTTTGTTATTCGGATGGATAGATGGATGAATGGATGGATATATAAATACACATGCACGTTTATGTAGTGTGTGAATTATTTTTTTTTGTTTGTGAAATTTAACGAAAAAAAAATAAAATAAATGAAAATTGGAAAAAGGATGAGAATGGAAAATATGAAAAAAATAAAATAAAATTCACTGAGTGAAGGGTAAAAGTTTATTTTTTTTTTTTTTTCAGAAAATGTGGGATGAAAATGATAGAATGATATTATTTATGGAATAGTGTGAGACGGATTTCTCTTTTGCTTTTCTTTCGATTTTCATTTTCGTACTTTTTGAATATTTTTTTTTGGTATAGTGATGGATAAGTATTTTTATCCAAGTTTTAAAGAAAACAGAAAATTAAATGAGTGAAGTAGGTAGAAATATAGTTTGTGTATTTTCGTTTTGGGGGGAGGCGAGCGCTCGGGTGGCACACAGTATAGTTTGAATTTTATTTCTCTTTTATCTTGTTCCATGGTATTTTTTTTGTTTGTTGCTGAACTATCTTCTTGACACGAAGTGCAAAAAGGTGTTCTTTGACTATATATACGTGGAAACTTTTTGTAGATGCATATTATCCTTGTAGGATGTTGGCGAATATAATTTATATATACGAGAGTGCTATGTGCTGTATGCGCGGCTATGTACAGCAAAAAAATGCATGTGTTTCGCAAATATTGAAATTATATATTCTGGAAAAAATCAATAAATTTACAACTTGTGTTGTATGTGCGGATTATAATGTGTGTGCAGATTTTTGTTATTCGCAAGGTGTTGGAGTTAACCGATGTTAAAATAAATGTTGCAATATCTATTGCATGTAAATCAAACAAATTTGCAGAACTATAAAAATATTGGTGATATTGTACCACACACAGAATACATATGTGACCAGACTGAACAATTCGATATATTTATGTGTTTAAGCAAGCGACTATGTATCGGGCTTCTTTTACAACAACGCACAGTAGTGCGAAGCTTCCACATGCATACATATTTGAAGAGTTAATGCAATACAGCGACTTAGAAACGATTTTCATATTTTGAGAATTATTTGGACACTGAGAATTTAGATAAATTGGTTTTTGGAAGAAATTGTGTACGAAAAATTTGGAATATTCTCAGAGAGAGTGTTCTGGACAGAGTGTGTTTTGTCTAGCCGTGGTGGCTGAACCAACCGAAAAACAGTACAATTCAATTTTCGCACCACTTTTACCGTTTTTTTAAACGGTGAAAATGGTGAAAATTGACAACATATTAACATTTTGAACATAACACATATGTTTCTGTCAAAGTGAAAATTGAGCTTTAAATTTTCTATCTAATTTAATTATCAGTTTTATATTCTTTGAGTTTGAGATTCTCATTAAGAAAATTAAACAATTTGGAAAAAAATAAATGAAACCTCCGTAACCCTGTTAGTCGAGTCGGCTGAATAACGAACTTAGCCGTATTTCAAATTTCTCCCATTTTTTTGGGAGGTTTAACATTGAGATAGGTGGGTGTAATGTAAATAATATTGGACTCCAAAATAAATTCCTCAACTTCAATTTTTTTTTTTTAAAATACGCTTGGCCCTTTTACTCGAACAGTAGGTCGGTTCTGGATTTCCTATAGGAAAAGGAAATAGGAAAAACATTTACATAGCATTTTTGTCAAAAATATCATTTTCTGTCCTACTGAGAAATCTTGGTTGATCTAAATTTTTATAATTTAGGAAATATTTTTTCCGTATCGAAATTGGATAGGAATAATATTCCCAATTTAATTTTGTTTATGAAAAAATTTACACCAACTGCTTACCATAATATGCTAGAAAAGAAATTTTTACGACAAAAATACTACGAAAAATCTTTCCTAATTCCTTTTTCCTTTAGGAAAGTCAGAATCGACCTACAGGAGTGTAAAATAGCACTCAACACCAATGAGGCACCAACACGTAATAACATCGGGGGTTGGGAGAGGTGTACTCACAGACGGTGTACGTTATAAGGAGAAGTTCTACGATATGCAAGATAAAATCTTTAAATTCTTTTTTAATCTCGGATCAAGCTTCTGTATTGAGGAGTAACTAAAAAACTGGATCGAGCGTGAAAATTTCTATAACGGTCCATCAATGATGTTTATTTAGGTACACATTAAAAACCAAGGCAACCAAGAAATTCGCTTTTGTGATAGTGCTGCCGCACTTGTGTCGAGTAGCGTAATCTATTATCTGCCGCTGGCAAATGTCTACTGTTTGATAGAGCATACCCAGTTAATTAATAAATTAATTTCAAATATTTCGACCTGTTGATTATCAACAGTGGAAAAAAATGTGTATACAAGCGACACCAGTGAATAATAGATGTAGTTTCAGTAGAAATTTCCCTTCGGCGCCGGATAGTGCTCGAATTATAAAACACGGCTAATATTGGAGCACTGTCCGGCGCCGAAGGGTAATTTCTACTGAAACTGTTGCTATTTATTCACTGGTGTCGCTATATCATAAAAATGAAAAAATAAATTCATCCATAAAACAAACATTTAACGACCTGAAATATACCAATTAACATTTATTTTGGTATGACGTTATAAAAAATAAATCCTCTTGCTGCGTTTTAAATTTCTATTGTAAGATTAAGTTTCTAATGGTTTAAGGGTTGTACAAAACAAAGAAAATATAAAATTTCCCTTTGAAATGGATAGCGCTCCAGATAGCGGCTCCCGATATAGATAGAGCAAGATATTTTTTATCGATTTTAACAAAAAAGTTACCGACCAAATGGCATAGTGGTTAAAGCTTTGGCGTTTGGATCGGGAGATACCGGGTTCGAATCCCGATAGGGGCAGGATGCAAAGGGTATTTTCATCAACAAATTACGATTTGTGATGAAAAGGAACACATCAAACTCACGGGTCGATCCATCTTCCATGCCAGTATAGGCTAGCAAGGAGCTTTGCAATGTGCAGATGGTATTAAAACCGGACCTATAGTCCTCAAATTGGCCAATACAGGCGTAAAGGTAAGGACGTAAATAAGCAAACCGCGAAAGAGTTGGGAGAGCCTTGGCCCCAGAACAGATAGCAGGGGAAAAAAAGTTGAATGAAAAATCTTAGTTTAGAGTTAAATAAATTAATTATATTGGGAAAATTGGGTGCTCCGGATACATCTATTGGGCGCTAATAAAAAACACGGCTAATGACTATTTATTAGCCACTAATAAGTTTTGGGAAAAAATTCCTTTATTTGGAGGAGAAACAAATTATTATTTTTTAATTTTTCAATTGTTGAGTTTATTTCATCGTTAGATTTCAAAAAGTTAAAAATATTACGTTGGAGAAAGGTTTTTTTTTCGTTTTGCCGGCTCACGTGATGTTTATCCCTGTTTACCTGCTCGATTACCTTTTCTATCTAGTTTACATGATTAACACAGTCTTTTTGTTTTTGTATTGGAGTGAATCCTTATGGATAACCTGTGTCTGTAGCTAATTCGTATCCAAACAATTTCATAGCAGTTTACACCGAATTTTATAGATTGGGCTTTCGGATTCTGGTTTTGATATAGTTGGCCGCAAGCTCCATTGCATTAGATTTTAGCAAAGTCTTTCTTTATCACAGTTTTTTGTTTCATTACAACCTAGTGGATTACTCGGGCCATACAATCTGTAAGCTCCATGGGCTGCAACGTCGAGAAGGTTATAAAATAATATAACAGCGCACCGACTAGTTATCCGTTTACAGCCGTCAACTCTGATCATTTGAACCCAAGTGAAATATGCCCCAAAAAAATCCCAAATTTGTTGTATGCAATAAATGTTGCGCAATCAATAGGTTTTTGCAACAAGTTTCAATTAAGAAATATGTTCAACAAATTTCAAAAGATTGACAAATGGGTAGGTTTTCTGGAATGCGCGTGACACGTTATCTTAACGGGACACATGAATCGAACGATTCCTGGGGTTGGCGATATAAATAACGGGTCTTTTACAAAGGGGTTGTTGCATCAAATTTCAATTAACAAATTTGTTCAACAAATTTCAATAGAGTTCCTGGAGCGCTCGTGATACGTGTTCATAACGGGACAAATGAATCGAACGATTCCTGCGTTCTAGAAAACCTTCCCACATGTTAATGTTTTGAAGTTTGTTAAACAAATGTGTTAATTGAAATTTTATGCAACAAGCCCTTTGTAAAAGACCCTTTTTGTATTGCCCACCCCAGCAATCGTTCGACTCATTTGTCCCGGTAAGAGACCATGTCATGAACTTGCCAGAAAATATATCCACACGTAAACCTTTTGTATTTTGTTGAACAGATTTCTAATTTGAATGTTGCGGGAATAAACCCTTTGTATGAGTCTCTTAGAAGATGACTTTTGTTATTAACATTTTGACATCTTACTTGCATATACACTTGCCTTCTTTTTATAGTTTAGTGGTATGATTTTTTATTTTATATTCTAATAAATAAGTTTTGTGTATTTGATCCGTTATTTATATTTCCAACATATAAGGTTATAACAAACAGCAACAATATTAAAAAAATTCTTTGCATTAAAGTTTTTGGAAATGACGCGCTGATAATTTATCGTTTATTTTTATTTCAAGTCAACCCTTATATGTTTTGAGATTTCTGTGCAACATTTGTCGCATGCAACAAATTTGGGATTTTTGGGACGTATTTCACATGCATTCATTTGGTCAAACGTGTCTACTTCGCCTTTAGTTTTATTGTGATCTAATATTACTTGCAGTTTTTTGTTGCGCCACAGACTTCTTCATCGTGGTGCGCGGTTTATAATAAAATCACGTTTCTCCTAGTATTACTGGCATAACTGACCAATTGGTATACCTCGCAAAAAACAAAATGTGGAACTAACACAAGTTCGTGTGATACTCGATATGATCGGTTTTCACCTGACTGCTGGCTTACATAAACTTCTCCATGTAGTGTGTAGAGTGATTTTTATTACTTTTGAGAAAATGCTAGAAATGTCACTTGTAATTTGATTCGAGACAACTTCTGTAGAAGAAAATAATATAAATAATATGAATTGGATATGAAGCCCAGTACATTGGTCTGACCGAACACTAAATGGTCACTGTCACTTTCAATTAAGACTGTTGGTGTCAATCCGGAGGCTTCCATTCTAAAAGATCTGCTCTAACCAAAGTTTTGTGTTTAAGCGGTTAATTATTTTTGTTCATAGTGTTTCAGAATTTCTTACATAAAAAGATCACAAAATCTCCTTTCTTTCAGTAATCCCTAAACAAACACAAATTACTTATATTTTTGCATCGTTATTTTTCGGAAAATTCAAAAATATAAACGAAACGAATTTTCTCGATCCCAATCTTTAGCTGCGAAACTTGGATAATTTTCAGACACAAGGAATTTACGGTCTTAGGCCATATATCTAATTAATTAGAAGTGTGTAGTAATTTGTGCGTTACTGTCTTGGAAGAGGTTATATTCCATTGCGTCAGCTGATTTATGATTCGTCATTAAAATAAGCACTCCAACGTAAATCGCTCAGATAAAGTCAATGAAAGTTTCAACTAAGCAATGAGTGGTTCAAAGAGATCTAATAATTATTTTCGACTTATTTAACGTCGCAATTTCCAGTCCCAAGTTCCAAGATTAGCAATAATAATTGCTGACATGACGATAAGACATTTAACGTGAAGCAATAAAAAGATTTAATTACAAACTAGCAATGCCCATGATCTACAACGGTAAACGCATTTAATTAAATGATTGCAGTGATAGGTGAAGGCTAGGAAACTAGAAAATGCAGATTAATCCATCAAATAAAATCGAGCGTTAAGAGACACTCAACAACCGCTGCTTGCCAAACAAAAATGTTTCACCGTTAAATACTTCTATTAAAATGGGGTTGTTGGTTGCTTATGGTTTATATTGCAATAAACTCGTAGAATCCAAATTAATTAACATTACGATACGATTTGCAAGAACTGCTTGACATGAACATGGTGAAGATTGTTAATATTGATTTAACTCGCAGTATACCAATCGCTGCTGTGTAAATATTAAGAGCAAAGCCGTAACTACTATGGCTGAAAATCTGAAAATGGACGAACATATATAAATAACATGGACACGTTAAAAACCCCAAGTCGAACTTGTTTTACTGGTCACCACTAGGAATCAAACTCGGAACTCCAGAATAATAGAGCAAGCACTATACTTACTTAGCTAACGATGGCGACTAGAAAATGTCAGAAGGCATTAATTAAAATTGCGGGCCTGCAAAATGCTATTTTGATGTGAGTCCAGTGCAAAAGTACTCAATCTGGGTTCAGTACTCTGTTCCTTCAAGTCAATTTTTTTTCAAGTTCAATTTTGCTTAATCCGTCGAAACGATGCTGTATAAGATAGCTGAAATTTGTCACCACAAAAGAGACGTTATTTTGTTCTATAATTAATTACCAGCGGAAATGTTTTTATTCATTTCCCATTCATCTCTCCTTTTTCAGTAAATAAAACATCCCAGCGGAATAAAATATTAAAAGTGACTCTTAAAATGACAAATTGATTGATCTCCGAAGTAATGGAACTCGGTAAATGAAACCTTGAAATTTAACAATATTCCGTCTTTAAGCCATTTCGTAAAGAATGACCATGAAATGTGGATTGTAGTATTGATCAGGGATTTTAAAGTAAGTTTTGAACAAAATTCTAGGATTCTAGGATCTGTTCATGCTGGACTAAATTTGGCCTGTTCACAACCAATCCTTATGAAAATTTAAATTTTTTTATTTATTTATTTTCAATTTTTGACCAATATATCAGAAACTTCCACCACCTTTCAATATCGTAATTTTTTAAGAAATGGCGGAAAGGCGGAATATTGTTAAATTTGTAAAGTGCTTTTACTTCGGAAATTTCCGCTGGTAATTATATAACAAAATAAATTCTCTTTTGTGATGGTGCCGCCACTTGTGGCGAGTAGCGTCATGTCTTATTGTCGCCCCGCTGTGTAATTTCCGCTATCTTATACATGCATGTCGAAACGCACGTTCGTTATTTTGAATAATAATTGACGCTTTGATTAAACGTTGCCGCATCTCCTGATCAGTCTGATTTACTCTTTCATAAACCAGGTGTTTATAAATTATAAATTAGGAGCTCGATTACAGAACTCGCCAACTCCATTTTTACAAAAAATGAAGCTTGATTTTCTTGTTATTAGTACAAAACTTTTCTACCAGGTTTAAGGTAATCAAAACGCTCCCAAACTTGCCCAATTGATAGTAAAAACGATTTGAAAATTAGGTGTTATTCCAATGTCGTCTCAAACAAAGAGTCGTACAAAACCAAAACTCGCCTTAACCAAGCATCAATCAGATGAATAATTTTTGATCACGTGATCTCTTACTATTTTTAAATTGTCATAATTTTACAGTTAGATTTCAATTAGTTTTGTGTTTGATGAGCAGCAGAGTGTTTATCTACGTAGAATAAAATCGTATGTAGTACCTTGTTTGCCAGGAAAGGGTCGTAAACGCTTAAGAAAACCAAAGACCCAACCCATTACAAATAATTCTATCGATTTTGAAGCGATTCAATAAAACAAAAGGGAAAAACACTTATCGGTGTTCAAATTTGAAAATGAGTGGTATTCGTAATTTTCATTCCCTGTTTTATTCTACAAATAATAAAATCGAACAGGATCCAATCTTTTTAAAGTACAGGTTATCCAATTCAAGCTTGATGAAGTAAACTTAAAAAAAACACACAAAATATTCGGAATGTATTGTAATTTTTATTTCATTTTACAGATTGATCCTTGCCATTTTTAGTTAAACAAGATATCATTCAAATGTCCTCCACGGGACTTCTTACAGGCCTTGATTCTTTTGCGGTAATTTTCAATGACTTTTCGGCACATTTCGGGCGGTATCTCGGCCATTACCTTACGAATATTAGTTTTCAATTCGTCAAAAGTTTGAGGATTGTTTGCGTAAACACGATCTTTCGCGTAGCCCCACAAAAAGAAATCCAAAGGCGTTAAATCACAGGATCTTGGAGGCCAATTGACATCAGCCAATCGCGAAATCAAACGTCCAGGAAATTTCTCTTGCAAAAGATCTCGATTTGCTCGTGTTACGTGACTGGTTGCTCCATCCTGCTGAAACCACATATCGTCAAGATCATAATCTTCGATTTTCGTAAAAAAATAATCGGTTAACATGCGGCCATAGCGCTCAGAATTGACGGTAACGGTTCGTCCATGGTTGTTCTCAAAAAAATACGGCCCAATCACACCACCAGACCACAATGCGCACCAAACAGTGACTTTTTCCGGGTGTAATGGCTTCTCTACAATCAATTGTGGATTTTCTGAGCCCCAAATTCTACAGTTTTGCTTATTAACGTATCCACCAAGCGAAAAATGAGCTTCATCACTGAAGAAAATTTTGTTCGAAAAATCAGCATCGACGGCCTGTTTTTCCAACACCCAATTTGCGTATGTTCTTCGTTGTCCATGGTCAGCAGGCTTTAGCTCTTGTGTCAAATGAACTTTATGCGGATGAAGATGCAAATCCAGATGCAAAATGCGCCATAATGAGCCATAAGATAGGCCTAAATGTTGAGCTCGACGAGGAATTGACAAATTTGGATCTTCTTCCACACTTTCAGCTACAGAAGCGATATTTTCAGCATTGCGAATGTTTCGATGATGCACAGACCTTACAATATCAGTAACAGATCCAGTTTGTTCAAATTTATTCACTGTATTCAATATGGTTTGCTTTGTAGGACGATTATGACGACCATAATCTGCTCGTAAAGCGCGAAATGTGGATACGGCAGAATCACTATTTTTATAATAAGATTTAATAATTTTAACGCGTTGGTCGATTGTTAAATGCTCCATATTCTTAAATGGCAGAATGTCAACTAAATAAATGACAGCGTACTTGACGTTTATCTTTGACAGATGTCGGTATACAGATTTCTACTTTATCAACCTCGAATTGGATAACCCGTTACATTGAACCATATAATCCTAAACGATCAAGGCTTCAAATGGAAGGCGCTTCAAGAAAGGGAATCTCGATAAAATATTTTCACGGAAAAATTTAAAATGGAAGTATGTCAAAAACATTTCTACGTCTATTACATATTTCGAAGGATAGAGTGGAAAGAATCGCCTGAAAGTATTTTACCACCGGATTATTACCTAAGTAAAAGCGAGGCGGAGCTAAACAGCAAACAAAATATTCGCAGTATGATCGCCAAAAAATTTGGTAAATCCAAAAATACAGGATCGGATTGTAGACTTTAGGCGGCAACTATATATGTACAATTTTACTGTTGTTGGAGGGTCTTCAAACACCAAAATGACAACCGAAAATGTTTTTATTTTTACATGAATGGAGCACGAATTTCATAAAGGGTCTAACAGAATAGCATCTGATGTTCATTATCAGCTAATATCAAGTGATATGTCATCTGTCTCCAAAATAAGGCGGTTTTGGTAGCCAAAATCGTAAATGAAGCCCATTTAAACATGAAGAGTGTGGAGCTAGTCTTCCCAGTTAGAGGACACCTGCCTTTCATCGAATAGGATTTTTGGATGAATTGAAAAAAAATTAAAAAACACCAGTTATCACAGATCCACAAGATTATTTAAATGTATATAGCCAAATGGTAAATGATTGGAAACAATTGGCTAAAAGTCACTTCAAGGATGTTCAGTCATGGAATTTCAAATTCTCCACAGCAAGAGAATTTTCATCGAGAAGGAAAATAAAGCAATAACATTTCAGGGGAAACCTTTTAATCGTAATACTGTTGTATCTACTGTACGAAAAGGGGTTTCTATTAGTGAAGAAAAATTGAAAGACATTAAAAAATTGCTGCTTATGCATTTTGGTGAAAATTGAAAGAAGAGTGAAGGGCCGGAATTTTAAAGACATTTAATTAATTCTTGTGAGGAAAACATTGCTAATAATAATTAAGATGAAGTTGCTATAAACGTTGACGACTTCTGTGAAGCAGCTGTCTGAGCTATCCGACAATTTACAATTTAATACCACAAATATATGTTGTTGTAAAAAAATTTGTTTACCAAGAAATCTAATCTTTATTATTCCAAGACTCGTCTAATCCAAACATTGCCATGTCAAAAGTTGCCTAATCCAATTTGTCGTGCCAAAACTCACCTATTCCAAATTCGCTATCAATATGTAGAATACACTTATAAACAAATTTTTGCTGTTTCTGAAAAAAAAAGCAGAAAGTGTGACAAGGCGAGTTTTGGAATAGATCTCCT
Organism: Nephrotoma guestfalica; assembly: GCA_963691935.1. NCBI lineage: Eukaryota > Metazoa > Arthropoda > Insecta > Diptera > Tipulidae > Nephrotoma > Nephrotoma guestfalica. The sequence continues at coordinate 33,898,790 of OY829913.1, read as the reverse complement.
CTAATAATCCGGCCGAAAAAAGTATAAAAGGTAGATTTTTTTAGACAAGGAGTTGGCCAATGGACCCTCCCTTTCCAGTCCAGCGGCTTGAATAATTTACGTTAAGGTGTTGACTCACTACTAGTGCATAGTGAGAGGAAGCTCCATCATGATGCTTCCACATCGTTTGTAGAGACACGTTATCCGTTGATCTGATTTCCCCGTTGATCTAACGTGGTATTTCAAATGGGACAATCAATTTTCCGTCGGCTATTCCTGCCCTTATGTTCACTTTAAATTGGGGTTGAAACTGACAACGCCGCACTACTCTTCTAGATCGTATTAAAACAGAAAATTAAACAAACGAACTCTTGTTTTTTGAAACAAATTTTTTGGTGGGTGCGCGATTTCTCTAAAAAACACTAAAAGTGGAATAACTGTTTCACCATCAACAATTCGAAAAAACTTTACTTGGCTGTTTTTGTTGGAAAGAAGTCCTCTTATAACTATACTTCGTTTGATCGTCCACTTCTGGGACACCCTGTATATAGCCTTTGTTGTTACTTGTAAGCTGTACATACAAAGTTATTATATATTTTATAGAAGTATTGTACTTACATCGCAAAACATCTTGACGCCCTGAAAAAGATATAAAAGATATAGTTTTGTACTGTTAACTAGTAAAAGCAATTCATTATAAACAATAATAATTTAATTCTATAGGTCTGGTCAACTTTCTATCAGCCATTCTAAAAGTTGTCATTTAAGAATAACAAACACGCGATATATAACAAAACTCTGACCTCAAGTGTCAATTTTATGATACTAAGTTTGGAAGAATTTTTTACATAATTGTAATCGCTATTAATTGTGAAATTTGTCCTGAATTATATTTTCGGTCAATTCTTCATACCTAATTAGATGATTGGTTTAAAATGTTTCATCCAAACACCGCTTTCAAAGTCATAGCGTTATTCTTGATGTTGAATCAGGAGTTCGAATACTGATTTTCAAATTAAAATTCCTGATGTTCTCCCAAATTTTTGTTACATCTCGTTTTCAACTTGCTCATTAAAAATTTGTCACCTGAAGACCTCCAATTTCATAACCGTAAAGATCAGCTTATTCGTGAATTTTATCGTTCGTCTGTTAATCATAAAAAAATGGTGGCGGTCTCATTGGGGCGAATATAATGGTTTACGTTTTCGCAAAAAATCAAAGCATGCAGTTTTACAACAGCTACCAACCATCGCCACACCTTTATTAAATGTATTTACTTTTCACATATATAGGAGGGAACAACACAACAATTACACATCATCGGTCCACAACATAAATTACATAAACACACACATATTACATTACAAACAAAACTGATAAAATAAATATTTTTACTGAACAAAAAATAAACTTCCTCATGCTTACAAAAAAAAAAATTTACAGCAGAAAAATTATATCCAATTTTATTTTGTTTGAAATAAAAAAAGCTTGAAACTGAAAAACAAAAAGCTTCAAACTCGAACTATACCAGAGAAACTTTTCAGTGTTGTATTTTTATGTATTTTCTATAATGTTCCAATAACACACACACACAACTTAGAGGTATAAAGGAAAAAATGGGTGATCGAAGGAATGATTGTAGCGATGATGATGATGATGATTATGAGGACTAGTGTAGTGTTCTCTCTATAATACTCGTACGTTTAGTTTTTAGTACGTACGTACGGTTTTATACGGTATGTAAGTACAGCGGAAGAATGAGGTACATATCGGTGGTTTGATGTGTAGTCGATGGCATACGAGTTGATATATCGAGCTTTATGGAATATTGAGGGTGGCTGTTGGATATTAGTGTAATTCGTATATCATAGAAAATAAAAAAAATTAAGGTTTAAACCAATTTTTACCCGATTTTCACTTTACGTTTTGTAGTTTTATAGACGCAAACAATTTTTCCGTTTTTATTTTAGGTTGGGTTCGATTTATTAAATGGAAATATAGAAAAACACAAAGTTATAACCACATAAATGTATTTAAACAGCAGGTGGGGGGCCATCTCATGGGAGAGGTGAGCGTATTTTTTTATTGTTGTTGCTGTACACATAACGCACCCCTTTTTGTGTATGTTGTTGCTGTTGCTGTTTGTAATCATTTTCAGTTTTTTATTATTTTGTTGTTATTGTTGTATTTTTTTTTAATTACAAAAAATATTTATGTCCGATTTAAAATGCATAAATACTATGTAGAATAATTACAATAAAAAAAAAACATGTTTTTAGGTTTTCCATCATCGAAGTTTTCCCGCTTTGGGGCATTTGTACTCGTGTACAGTGATTATGGATTTATACGAAAATATCGAAAAACGTGATATTTTTCTTTTACTTGTAATATATTTAATTAGTTCAATAATATAGGTTAAATCAGTTTTGGATAATTAACTCAATATTTAGGAATTAGAAATACCCGCCAACACCCGTTTAGTTGTACACTTTACCTTACATTTTGTAAGGTTTTTAGAAATGCCATCTATCAATTTTTTTTTAAATGTACAGGGCCTTTCATTAAGTTCCTTCACTTTAAATGTATTTGTTTTATTTTTTCAGGTGAGAAAATGTCTGTTGTTTTTTGACATGTCAAAAGTGAAAAGTACCCGATTTACGAAAATGCAACGATCTGCTTTCATTCGTGATGAAGCACCTCCGTGAACTATTGTGGATGTAATCAACAAATTCAAACGGCTCGCTGAACGCTGGTCGCTGTAGCGCCAAGTGTGACAGAAAACCTAATGGTTTGTCCAATTCAAGACCGTCACGGGAATTAGGGACATCACAAATCAGTTTGCACTGTATTTTGCACAAAGACCTTGCTCTAAAGGATTACAAGATCCAGCTAACACCAGAATTAAAGCCAGCAGGCGTACTTTTGTTAACTGGTTGTTAGGGATGTAAGAAAATGACCCCATTACAAAAATCATTTTGAACGACGAGGCTCATTTTTACTTTGATGGCTACGTTAACAACGACAGCTTTGTTGTATTGGAGGTTCTGAAAACCCTAAAAAAGGACTCGGAAAATTTTTCTATTCAAAACGAGTGATAGTTTGGTGCACTTTTTGAGCTAGTGGCGACCTTGGTCTGTATTTCTAAGAAAATGGCACTGGAGCGACTGTTACAATGAAAGGAATGCGTTATCGAACAATGTTAAACGACTCTTTTGGCCAGTAGTTGATGCAATGGACACGAACAACCTTTATATTGAACAAGATGGTGCTACACACTATACAAGTTTTGAAACAGTCACGTTATTGCGCTCAAAATTTGCAGGTCATGTGATTTCTCGAAATGGCGTTCGACTCCTTTCTTTGCAGTCACGTGAAGGATGAGGACTATGCTAACGCTCCAATAATATTGAACAACTCAATGAGACAGTACTGCTAGATACATCATAAAATTTATGTTGATAGTTTCTTTTCTGAACTGTAGATGGTAGTAATGTTAGTAAAAAGATATTTTAGATTTAGAGGTTTATCGAAATATTGAATGCATGATTTAATAATATTATTTAATAACAATAGCTCATAATATAATTTGAATTGATATTATTGTAGAATTTACAAAAAATGGTTATACAAAAAAATCATATCATTTGTCTCATTATGCTGCCATCTATAGTTAAAGATCGGAGTTATCGACATAAAATGAAGTCATGTAGCAAAATCGTTAAAGCAATCAGTGAGGCTATCTGAATTCTTTCTTAATATCGATGTGATTTTATGTTGTTACCCTTGTGGCTGTCCGTTGCAAATGTAAATACAATGACGTAACAATTATCATTGCGTTTTCATTTATTATTTATTGTCGAAACATACTAGATGTTAAATTTGAATTTTTAATTAAAAGTTAGTGACATGTAATTTTCGAAATTTTAGTTAATTTTTGTGGAACTATTTTTGCTAACAAATAAGTTCACATAAAATTAAACAAACCAAAAGTTCTAAAAGTAAAGGCCAGAAAGGGCAGTCGTTATAAAATGCTCAGCAGTAATAAGTGTTCTATTATAGGTAAAATCTAACTGAAGATTACTATAGGTCCGAAGTATAAACATTAAAACCCCGACGTGATTTGAGAACACACTTCGCTATACTCAAAAATTATACATCAACCAACAACAACAGCGGAAAACAGTACAATCGGTCTGCCGACCCAATACTCTATAAATATAACCAAGTGTAATTGGCCAATCCTTTCATATTAACAAAAATATAAAAAATACACAAAATTCATCACAAGTCGACGAGCCGCTGACGCCTACACATCCAGAACTTGCTACGGCAACTATAGTCATTCATTCATCATCCATAGCAGACAATTGCATGTCAGTCTTATTGATGTATCACAAATCAATCAAATTACCAACTCTACTGCCGTTGATAGCATGTCAAAGCTGTCCATCATATTAGAACTGCATACGAAATCAACAGTTGGTCAATGGTAGACAGCAAATTTTATCGACTCAACATCATCTTAGATGTTAAATTCAGTTCCAACCGACAATCCATTAAATGACTGATTGACCACACCACGGTAGTTCACTCGGGTAAGTGACCAATTTTATTTTTTAATTAGAGCACTTACCCGTAACAATCACTTGTGCTATTAAGCACTCAAAAAAAAAAACAATAAAAGCTTCTTTTATACAACTTTGTTGGTTTTATGTATATAAATTTCATAATACACTCCATTTATAAACATTGATACACCCCACCCATTCCTTTTGTTTCTGCCCTGATCGTGTCAGTTTTCATTGATTTGCATATACTCGAATTCTTTTTTACGGTTCAATTTCGTTCGTCAATTAAATTTAGTTAAGTGATAATACATCGATTACAATGTGCGATCAATCAGAAATCTCATCTCAATCCAGTTCAGCAGCCAATCCAACCATGTTGTCACCATCAGACATTGAGCATTTGATACAAGAGCAGGTTCGCAGGATGCTTCAAAATTCACCGAATACCTCAACACCGGCAGCATCTCTTAGTAGCTTGAGATCCAAAAGTGTGGTTCCATATAGTCGAATCTCAACTAGCCCTTGGAAAAATCACTTCGGAGGCAACTCGCTATAATCATGTCCTCGGTGCTCTGAACGATCATGTCATTGCTGATGTAAGCTATATCACAATTGGACCCAAAAGTGCTACACCATACACGGACTTAAACTATGCCATTTTGGAGAGATTAGGTGATTCCAAGCAGACTCAGATATATCGACTACTTCTAGGATTGGAAGTAGGAGATCTTAAGCCGTCTCAAATACTTCGAAGGATGAAAACCAATGGTGGAGCCAACGTAGATGACGAATTTGTGAAATGATTTGGTTAAAGCGGTTACCTGCAAGAGCTCTAGAGATTTTAACGCCAACAGCAGAAGCGTTAAATATGACAAGTCTTGCCGAGTTAGCCGATCGATGGATGGAAACAAATAAAATCGAGTGGTCAATTTGAACACAAAGAAACGAAATTACTCGTCGGTTAGAACAAATGGAGCATTATAGATTTCGAAATTTTTCTTGTAATTTCTCTCGTCATCAAATTACGATTGCCTAGAAGATTCGATAACCGACAAAATTCCATTATTTTCATAGGCGCATTAATGACGAGGCTAGAAATTGCAAGCCGAATTGCTCACGTTGGAACGAATTCAAAGCAAAAACTAAATTCATCCTCACAAATGGCGACGTAAAATTGTTGATCCCCCATCACAAATTACCCTTTTAATTGACAATGGAGGTGATGTCTCCATCATTCCTGCTAACAATAACGGAAAATGGAACATTAATCCGAATCTAGAATTGTTTGAAGCCAACGGTCTTCGAAGACATTGCATTTGGAATTTCATTTTGGCGAATGTTACTTTGTCAATCATAGGCGCCGATTTTCGAAAATATTCAGGTTTGCTGGTCGACATCCAGAGCAGTCGCCTGGTCGATCCTTTAACTTCTCTACAAGTACGAGCAAATAACCGTCAAATCCCATATTCCTACACTAACAGTAATTGACACTAATACGATTAACGTTAGAGTGTTTCCTCTTCTGGGACAATTTATCGAGATAACGAGCGACATCCAAGGAAATACGCCTACTTAACACCAAGTTACACATCATATTATCACCCCTGGTCCACCGATTGCATGCAAAATCCGACGGTTAAGTACTGAAAAAATTGGCAATCTCAAAAAAGGAATTCAAATACGAGTACATGGTATCTCAAGGCATCTGTAGGCCATCCAAGAGCCCTTGGTCTAGTCCACTACACTTGGTTGCAAAAAAGAATCGTGAATAGAGGCCGTGCGGTGACTATCGCGCACTTAACAACATTACTATACCCGAGAGGTACCCTCTACCGTATATCTACAATATTTTACGCATCAATTGCGCGGATGTACAATTTTTTTAACTATTGATCTAGTTCGTGCATATCATCAAATACCAATCGAGGAAGCAGATATTTCCAAAACAGTTATATCCACACCTTTCGGTCTGTTCGAGTTCACAATGATGGTAGATGCATCGGACAAAGCCATTGGAGCAGTTATCCAACAAAAAAACGAGGACGTTTGGCAAAGTCTGCAGTTTTATTCATTAAAATTAACCGACAATCAGCACCGCTACAGTGCATATGATAGAGAAGTGTTAGCCGCTTCTTCTGCCACTAAACGATTTTGACAGCATATTTCCGGTATTGAGAATGTAGTAGCAGATGCACTTTCAAGAGCCGAAGTCATATCATTGCCAGAAACCACCGATTATCAAGCTATAGCAAATGTTCAACAAACTGACGATAAATTAACCCAACTAATCGAAAATAATAAATCATAAATCAAGCATTTAATTCCCCAATAACTTTATATAGTGAGACTTCAACAGGGAACAATCGTTCATACATCTCAACAGATTTTCGCAGATTGGCATTTGAAGCAGTCAAAGCCATGACAGATAAATTCATTTGGGTCAATATTAAAAACGACATTAAAAAATGTCTCAATGTTGTTTGGCATGGCAAAAAGCCAAAGTACATATCACAGGCACTCTCTACATTCATCAACTTTTTAAAGCAGACTTTGGATTCATCACCATATGCATTCAGGCCATACGCAATTTTAGTTGACACTAGCGCCTTTTGTAACATATCGGTCACACCCGGATGAACTTCCCATTTCGGTTTGCTCATCCTTTTAATCACACTCAATCTACTCTTACAATTATCATCAATTTGTCCATATGCACTTTAAAACCCAATCGCTTATCAATCCAGATCCCCAAATACTAATTTAAATTTACACACTCAATTTGCTCATCAAACACTTGCACGTCAACCACCCGATTCGTTCGAAACGTCATACAACAACATTTTCTCGAATTTACATGCAAATTCATTTTAGCCAAACATTCTGTTACTTGATTCACACATTCTTGAGTCCGACTTAAGGCCTCCTCGAAGGTCCTCACCTTGGCCAACAGGACAAAGTCATCTGCAAATTGCAGAAAGCCTCGGGAATGTAATGCGCGAGTGGAAAAAGTAAAGCTACCTGAACTTGAGCAGCCAAAAGAATCACTGAAAAGTTTGTTAAATTGAATTACTGATGATTCAAAACATTCAAACAGCCTCAAACATTAGAAAATACAATTCGTGAATTTAGATGATTTATTCAGGGACAAATTTACAATAAAGCTGGCTCTTTGCTTCCATTTATCAGCAATGAGTCGTTCAAAAAATATTACAAGCCAACAATAATTTAATTCGGATGTTGAAAAATGCGACTGATCTCATGTCAACAGACAGCCATAGAACTGTTATTCGTGCCGATCAAATACCAGAAAATGAACATGTCATACGATACAGCGCGCCAACAATTGACGATGTAGCAATTGCCATGGTTGGAGAAGAATTTCACTACTACTACTGACACTCATAGATGCGATGATACATTGCAACATCCAATTATGTTTCCAAACGTGGAAAGAGCAAAGGAATTGTTACGCTTGCACGAAAGTGGCGATTTGCCGAATTTGGTTTTTTCCGATGAATCACCGTTCGTTATTGAGCAATATGTGAACAAACAAAACGACCGGATTTACTTGCCCGGCCGTTCTACTGAAAATTTGAATCAACGGACTGCCACTCGAAACCAAACGCCACCGGTGGTGATGGTTTGGGCCGTCGTAACGACCGAAAGCACTTCACCGCTCGTTTTTGGACCGTGGCATCAAGATAAATGCTCAAATGTATCGGCATCATGTGTTGGAGGGAGCGTTGAAGCCTTGGGCACGAAACCATTTCGACCGCAGAGCCTGGACATTTCAACGGCGCCGAGTCACAAACCGCGCGTCAATCAAGATTGGCTGAGAAACAACGTTCCGCGGTTCATTTTCACTGCCCAATGGCCACCAAACTCACCGGATGCAAATTCGCGTAATTTTTCGGTGTGGCGTATTTTGAAGAGCAAGGTTGGCACAAAAAATACCAAAGTGTCGATCATCTCAAGCAAGCGCATCGCCGGGATAGGGCCAAAATACCGCAGAGCCACTTTCGTGCTGCATGCAATACCTTTGTCGGCCGTTTGAAGGCCATAATCGCGGCTAAGAGTGGCCAAATCGAAAACTGCTAATGCAATTCGAAAATATTTGTGAACAGTTTTTACTTTGATTCAATAAAATTCATCAAAAAATAAAAATTCTGTGGCGTTTTGTTTTGGTAGCACCTCGTGTCAGCCAGCCTGTATGTAGTCCATTTACATGGAATTCGCATGAGATGAAATAAAAGAGTTACTATACTTCCAGGACAACCTCCTACTGATCGCCACTACGGAACAGCACGCGTTTTCAAACAAAAGTTAAAGATTTAAACTAATTTCATCACTTCACTACACGTTTTCGGAGAATCACAATATTGGATGTACTCTGTGGAGTGGCAAAAACTAAGATTGCCACATGCGCACTTTTGAATATGACACTGTGAAGATAATGGTAAATGAAACCGTTAGAGCAATATCTGCCGAAATACCAGATCCCACAACTGATAATGAGTTGTTTGAAGTTGTGACCAAGAATATGACCCACGGACCATGCGAAGCAATCAATACAAATTCACCGTGTATGACTGAAACAAAATGCTTGAAATGGTGTCATCGAGAGTTGTTAAAAGACACAATTACTATGGCAATGATGATTACCCACTATATCGACGAAGAAATATCAGAAGAACCGCCACTTTTATCGAAAACTTTTAAAGCACATATCAACGGCCAGTATTGCAATTCTGCCAAATCCATCAAATACATGCATATGGCCGTGTTAGTATAAACAAGAAGAAATTTAGATGACATCTCTCAATACCAAATCGGCAGATGTATTACCAGCAATGAAGCTGTGTGGCATAATTTAGGATTTTAAATCCACAAGAGGGATCCAACTATCGTTCACCTTGCTGTTCATCTTCAACTGACGAAGAGTGTATTTCACGGGACAAAACTTACAGTACAGAACAACAAATCCACTGAACACAACATTAACAGCATTTTTTCAATTATGTCAAACGGATAATTTTGCAAGAAATAGACATTCCGACTTATTACACTTGGAACGAATTTTGAAAGAAGGTTGAGAGGCGAAACAGTAGTTGGACATTTGCGAACAGTGGGTGGAATAGTACATAACACGTATCGAAGGGGGCATACGAGGCACCTAATTTGCTGGAAAACGACAATCATTGGGTTAAGTCAATTGAATCCAGTCCACTTCTTGTCCATTTCAATACGTACGCTGTTCGCAATTATTTTATCAACATGTTTTCCATCACAAACAGTACAATTGTGGGTCAATAAACAAATAATCATGGCTTGGATTTCACAGAAGAAATATGCAACGAAGCGCTAATCTACATTGTGGATCTTTGTCTTGCAATGGTAGTGACAGCACCGAATAGGTCCTTCAATGAGAGAACATTCGAGAACTGTTCAGAGAGCAATCTTAGCATAACAGAAATGACTATCAGCTGTTCGTCCAAGAAAATACAACGAAATTCCTTCAAGAAGAACAGATAGCATTTGATAGCATCATACAAGCAGCGGCCAACCAATCCGGCTGAGGAACTGGAAAAGGAGGGAGTACATAAAACCTAACATATAACATTTCTAAAACATCAAGAATGGGAGGTTCTTCGGGTGTGCAAAATCATTGTATGGGATGAGCGTATACAATGGCTCACAAGAAGTCACTTGAAACTTTAGAGCATTACTAATTTTTGGTGGAAAATCACGTAAAACCAATGCAGTATGAGAAGGTGCATTATCGTGGTGCAAAAACCAAGAGTTGTCGACCCATAATTCCAGTCTCTTTTTACGAATAGCTTCGCGCAAATGACGCATAACACTCAAATGGTATTCCTTGTTGACAGTTTGGCCAGTCGGAAGGGATTCGGAGTGTACCACACCTCGATAATCGAAGAAAACTGTCAACATCAGCTTGATTTTTGACTTGCTTTGACGTGGTTTTTTCGGCTTCTGCTCACCTTTGGCATGATATTCGGCCGATTGATCGTCTGTTTCCGGGTCGTAAGCATAGATCCAAGACTCATCGCCAGTTGTAATACGTTTCATGACATCCTGGTAGTCGGAAAGCATTGGTTCACAGACTTCAACGCGCACCAATTCCTTGATTTTATTAACGTGTTGATCATCAGTTGATGTTGGTGACCGTCCTAGACGTGGTTCGTCGTCAACACGTTCTCGACCCTCTTTGAACAATTTGTCCCATTCAAAAACACTTGCTCGCGACATACAATTATCACCGAAGGCCTTTTGCAACATTCTGAACGTTTCGGCACCACAAAATTGATTCTTGTTTCTCTCAGTGTAAAAATCGCCGAATACACTTTTTGTACTTCAGAAAGACAAGCGTATACTAAACACTAAAGATTATTTTGATGTGACATTTTGCACAGATGTCACTGAGAGTCATACCAACATAGAAAAACAAATATTTCGACGAATGGTTTTCTGCGCGAAATTTAAATTAAAGAGTCTTACTACTTTTTGCTCACAGCATTACATTGAAAGACTTGCTAAATAATCAGATTCCATTTGGTGGAGCATTGGTGTTACTTTTCGGTGACTTCACCAAACGATTCCAGAGATATATCGCTCAACACCAGCTGATGAGTTCTATGCCTGCTTGAAATATTCATCATTTTGGAGTAATGGTTTCCTTCCCATATAAATAACACATTGCCTCAAAAGTACCCGGTCCAACAAAGAAAACACATTTGGGGGGGGGGGGATACTTTAGAACGATACAATCAGTCCAACGCCTCTCTAACATTTCGATGCCTCTTTTGTAGAACGAATTATCTTTGTCTTCAAAATAAGCTTCAGTTTCGACAATCACTTCGTCATTGGAACCAAATTTCTTTCTCTGGAGGTTTTTTTTTATTAATCGCTGGGGGTAAATCTGGCCAATGCGGTGGATGCGGAAGCAATTCAATATCTAATTCGTGCAATTTTTGCGATTTACTTGTGACATGGTCTATCGTCTTGGTGAAAAAGCAATTTTTTTCATGGACAAATGTTGGTGCAAAATATGACCAATACGTGCCATTGATATCTTTACAATGTTAACTATCTCACGCTCACCTTACGGTTTTTCAAAACAATTTCGTGAATTTTTTTCTAGAATCACAGCCTAATTTGAGCTTCCAGAGCGTGGTGCATTACCGATGCTTGTACGACCACGTTTAAATTCTGCATACCAGTCAATGATGGTTGATTTTCTTGGTGCAGAGTCCGGATAACACTTATCAAGCCACTGATTTAGCCACTGAATGTAATGCAATTTTGAAACATAGAATTTAAAAATCATGTGGGTTTTAAATTTATGGCACCATCTATGTGTCAGACCGGGAACTTTTCGGGCGATGTAATAGTTTCTGCAACATAGGAAGATTAAAAGAAGAATTTGGTAGACAAGGTATTCCAATTCATCGAAACAAAGTATCAAAATCACACATGGTTGAGCGGAAGAACCATTTTAGTGGCTAAAAATGTTGAAGCACATGATATGAACAACATCATTCTAAACAGAATCGCAGGTGAAACAGTGACATGTAAACCTATTGACTCCGTGATGGACCAAAGTGAAATAATCAATTTTCCAACGGAATTGTTTAATTCACGCAAATTATATTACTCCGAAAAATCAATCAGCTACAGTTATGCAATGGTACACGATTAGTAGTTAAAAAATTTATGAATTATCTAATTGAAACCACAATTTTGATTGGACCTCATAATGGTGAAGACGGAACACTTCCATGAATACCACAGATATGGCGTTCGAGTTCAAACGATCTCAATTTCAGTACGCCTTGCGTTCGATATGACTAACAATAAAGCGCAAGGACAATCTTTCTTCGTATCATTTCATATTAAATTGGATGATGTGGTTTCTCGGTGAATCGGACTAGACTACTTTGATTTACTTCCCTTATAATTAATATCAGACTGAGCCACAGCGAAGCGTGGCCGGCTTCACCTAGTTTTTATATAATATTCAGTGTAATTGATCTGAAAGTAATTAGTGTCATTTTGTTATGATTACAAGTAGTTTTTGATAAACACGGGGAACTAAAAAATGAATTTCGAAAATTCATCTGAAGCTCGACTTATTAAAAAAACTCTTGATAAGTTTGTATGCAACATAAACCGGATAGTTCTGAAATCTAAATTCACGAGTTCTATTTATTCAGAATCTTATATTTTATCGCCAATATATAGCGAGCACAGTTACCAATTAACCGGCACCCCCTCGAATACACCTATACCATCCAATTTTCCATGCCAAATAACACTAAAACCCAATGCACACTTTTTCACCAATTTACGTTCTCATTTCCTTTTCATATATACGTACGAAGAAAAGCTGGCAAAAAAAAAATCGTCTAATCTATCGTACGGTTTTCTTCTTCTATTTCCAGTTTTTCCTTATGTACAAATTTTTTTCCACATATTATATGTTGTTGATGTTAGGTTGGTTCGAGAATTTCAAAAGTTTCAAATACAAAAAAAAAATATATGAGATGAGACAAGAGTGAATATGGGAGGTGGTGGTTGGTGTTGGGGGTGGTGGAGCGCGCGGGTGGTTAGAATTTTTTTTTTTTCATATTACATGTACAATTTTTTTTTGTGTGCTATATTTTTGGAGAAGGGGTGGTAAATTTTCTGAAAATAGTGTTTTCTACATGAATTTAGTTTTAGCTTATAAATGTTTTTAAATTTTTTTTTTGTTTGTGATGAGAACTACTGTACGCTGTGTATGGTATGTGTAGTATATTGCCAGCATTGTTGTTGGTGGATGGACATATATGTATATATATATATATATAGAAGAATGGCCATGGATGGACGGATATGTATGTTGAAATAAATAAAAAAAAAGTTTAGATAGGGAGGTTATCATTATTTCGAGGGTGTGAGAAATAAACATTTTCAGAAAATTATTTTGAAAAGGTTTCTTTGTTGTTGTTGTTGTTGTGATGAATTTATATATATTTTTTCAGAATAGCGTAAGTGGATGGGGTATATAGAGCGGTGGTGGTGGTGGTTCGGGTAGTAATGATGGACGTTTCGAAATAATAATGTAATGTTTGTTTTTGATGTTCTCTCTTTATGTATGTATGTATGTATGTATGTATGTACGGTGGTAGTCGATTGGGTGGTGTATTAGTTTTTATTTGAAATTTTTTTTTTCTGTTGTTTAGAACGAACATAAAGACCAACAAAAATTGGAATAAAAATAAAGATGATGATGGTAATAATGAAATATCATATATGAGGGCGAGAGATTCAATTGTACGAATAGTTTTTTTGAATAAATTTTTTCTTTATTCCGTCCTTTATTATTTCTTGTATTGTTAAAAAAAATAAAATTTTGAGTTTTTTCCATTCCGGATGCCTTTCAAAAATTGAATGATTCATAGAATAGAGGCGCCTTATTACATAGAAACAATTTTATTTTTTGGCAAAGCTTTATAACATATCGAATTTATACTTGTGTGTTACTATGCAGCATGAATTTTAAAATATGTGTGTAATGTAATAAATCAGGTGGGAGCCTTTTCCTGTGTATTGCTACTTTGCTAGCGAATTTAAATATAGGGTGTGTTATACCAATATACTTTCGGCGTGAAGGTGGGTGGTGGGATTTAAAAAATATAAAACATATAACACTTGACAACCGGGCTGATCGTTCCCTGCTATCATTGAATTTTATAATTAGGCTACATTATCCATGTTATTTATATAAATGTCACTATACAGATTATATATTTAATTATGATAATACTTAGACCCTCACACCAATTTCCCAAATATTGTTTTCCAATAATACAATTTAATGCTTGATATCAGGTAAAAATTCTAATAAAAACACGATAATACTTTTGCCAAATTTTGTACTTTTTTAATCTAAAAATGTTTTTTTTTTGTATTGTACAATTGATAAGAAAAAAAAATTAGTTGAAATTTTAATTTTTGTTTGGAAAATAGGCATATGGTATGGGAGCGCGCTTATCAATAAATATAAGTGTAATATTTTTTGTAAAGTCAGTTGCGGCCCCACACATTTTTCATTTTAATTTATGTTACCCCCATCTCCCCTTATATAAATATATATTTACACCAAAACCATATGGTTTAATTTATGATCTATATAGGCTAATCTAGGGAATTGACTTAAATTAAAATAAAATTAGAAAAACATTTTTTTGGTGTGAATAAATCAATAAATAAATTTAATTTGATTAACAAAAAATATTAGATTAGAATATTTTAAGGAACCAGCATATATAGGCATAAATTAATCATAACATGTTGGAAAAACTAATGTGGGTTATTAAACTTGTCAAGGTTACCATCACAACACAAATTTGAATATTATGTCTGGTAGAGGGGGTTTATAATTTTTTTTTTATTTAATTTTTAAACTCATCACTGATAACAAAAGCGAATTATTCTAAATTACCTTATGGTATAGTATTGATGCTTTACGTTTTGCTGCCATAATTTTTGTACAAATTTAACAAATTTTTTTAATTTTTAAAAACTTTTTTTTTATCGATCACAAAATTTATTAATTTTTAAAACATTATTATGTAATTAAATCCATAATAACAATAAATATATATATATGTATAAATATTTTCACTATTTACTAAATTTTTTATATAATTTTTTTGTAAAATTTTGATTTTCAAATTTCCATTAATTAATTTATTAATTAATTAACAACACATTTTCACCTAACAATATATTTTTTATTATTTATTATATAATGTAAAAAAATTATTTATTATACAAAATAAATAAAATTAAATAAATAAAAATTAATTAATAAAAAAACAGTAAATTCACGATTATATCACTATGAGGAACAATTTTCAACTGACCAAAATAGAAACGTGCACTGTCGTTTTTATTTGAAGAATAATAAAAAAAAGGAAAATATATATTTTTTACACAAAAAAAAAAAAAATCAACCCCCTATATTTTTTTTATATACACACATTTTTTTTCATTTTCATTTTATTCACAGTACAGTAGTTGTTGTGCTTTATATTATTTCGGAAAAAGGGGAGAAAAAAAATTTGTTCACATTTAATATACACACATACAGACGGGAGGAGAAAAAAAATTTCATCAAAAAGAGATAAATATAATTTTTAAAAAGGATATAGGAACAAACTCGTATAATGATACGTATCCACAAGGATAGATGGATATGTATATCCTCTATTTATGTTTTTGATGATTATAATGATGACGGGAAAATGATTAAAAAAAATTATGAATTTTCCATTGAAATTTATCAATGCTCCTCGCTTCTTCCCTTTTCTCGAATTATTTATTACAACTTTTTTTTTTTACACCACACACGATTTTCTATAGCTCCTGCGATATGTGTGCTCCCATTTACATTATCGCAATCTCCCACAATCTCCCTCCCCCGCCTATTCATATATCTAAACTTATATTATACACCATTAGAAATATGTCAAAAATTTTCTTTTTCCTTTTTCATGTGTTCACTCATTTCCGTTTTTCTTATATTTGATTCTCTTATTATTTTTAATCTTCGAAAGGACTCATACCATTGTGCCGCACGAAACTCATCGTACATGAGGATATGTGTGTACATTTATTATATATACAAGTTTATGTACGTATAAAATTTTCTTAGGAGGGAAAATGAGATGTTTGGTGGAAAATGTGATTTTTTCGTTTTCTTTTTTCTACATAATTTCGATTTTCTTTTGTGTAAAATTTTTCAAACTAAAGTCACATGGTATATGATATATTAGATTGTTTTGCTTCACTATATATGAGTACGTATGTACGTATGTATATGTACAGTTAGTACAAGAAGTATGGGTTTCCGGGAAAATAGGGTGGAAATTATATAATTCTACATAGTGAATTGGTTCATTAATTAGTTTCCTCGCTTTCTCTCACTTCTCACGTGCGATGTAAATAGAATTTTATATTTAAGCGTAATGTGAGTACCGAATTACGAATATGCGTATTATTTTAATCAGCCTTCCAGCCTGCCATTTTCACAAATAGTTGTTTTAATAACTTCAAATTGTGTATTTTATTATTATACTCGTATTACACAGCCCACTTAATAACTTATGCCTTAAGCATATATTAACTAGCTGAAACCGGCCACTAATTATTAGGGAAGTAAATAAAAGTATTTCGGTGAACATAGGCTCACCGAGAAAACGCATCATACAATTTAATACTCCACTTTCCGTTTCTGTGAAAGGTTTATCGAGCATGCGACATATAATTTTGCCCATTAGAGAAGCATTCGAACGCCATATCTGTCAGAATAAGTGGTATTCGTGGAAGTAGTACGTCTTCATCTTTCATCATCTCATTTCTTGTCCAATGAGAGCAGTCTTTATTTATCGGTGGCCAAAAATATATCAAGGTAATTTTCTTCCAAGAAATTCTAATACCCAGATAGCCAATTTAAGGACGTTGTCGATTATTTCACGTCAAAGTGGTTCAGGTAAATATTGACAAAGCGTTATTTGCGAAGATTCGCACCATATTGTTCCTATGTTACCTAGTCTTTGGTTTAAAATTTTCGACCCATTTTTGATATTTTTTCAATTTAGGGTCTGATTCCTGTGATTGAGCAAGCATTTTAACATCGAATCCTATGAAAGTTAGTGCAGAAATGTCGTAGGGTCGTGAGAGAGACAGTTACGTATCCCCCAATGCTAATACATAACTAGAGTATCAGCCACTATATTTTATTGGGCGCTCACGTGGCGTATATCGCATTTAATTAGGCGATATACTCCAAATGAACGGCTTTCACGAGATTATTTTTGTTCTGTTGGTGAGGATTTTTATGAAAAAAAAACCTTGTGGTTTCCATTTAATATTATTTCGTTGTTCCAGTACTCCTCCACATGCAACAGTCGAGGTGTTGGCTCTGAGGCAATAGCCTGTGATTTCTTTGGCATGTGAAATAATGTGCAGTTCACCAAAGCGTTTTAATTGTCTCAACGCTGTCTGACACACAATGGGCCAGGAGAATTTAATTTTCTTATCTAGTTTGATCAACGAATCAATGGTAGGAATTGCCCATTCCGATTATGCGTTGGATGTGCCGTACTGTAGAAGAACCTTGATTGGAAATTTAACTTTTCACCAAATTCACATTTGGATGCATGGATTGTGATCTCGTAATCTGTTCTCCAGGTGTTTTACTAGCGACTAAGATATCGTCGAGTGAGCGAATAGGAATGGCAAATCTTTCGTTACTTCGTCCGTAAATTGTTGGGATTTTTGACCGGCCTTTCCGAGACCAAAAGTCATTCTACAGAAATTAAACATGCCAAATGATGTAGTTATTGCAGTTTTGTATTGATCTTCGGATGCAACCGGAATTTGGTGATAAGCTCGCCACAGAATAATTTTGGAAAAGATGGGTGCATCCATGAAGATGTCTTGAAAAATCATGGATATGCGGTAGTGGGTATCTATCTTCTCATGATCTGGACGACGTGGTCTGTAAAATGGAAGTTGGCTTTCACATACTGGTACATCGTTGGCGATTGAGTAAGTTTTGGAAATATATTTGGAAATGAACCATAAATGCTTTGAATGTTGAATATTGTGGGTATCGGCGAGCTAAAGTCTGAAATTTTTTTCTGCACCAATGGTTGGTTTGCTAACTGATGCTACTACGAATGGGTGCCAAAATTCGCGACGAAGTCAAATGGCGTTCCATTTGCTGCTGTTAACTCTAGATCGTTATCTTGAATTAAATTTCTTGCTGACGATGCAGGTATGGCAGATATGTCAGCGCCAGTGTCTACCGAGGTAAACGCCGGATTGTCGAGACGCCAACATCTGCCGTTGTGATTTTGGAAGAACTTAGTTTCTTTGTTTTGAATTGGCTCGCCTAAATGTGCCATCCGGCTTGTAACTTTTCTGTGTTCTCCCCCCGAATCTATAGTGGTACCCACACATGTGATGATCTGAAGGGCATGATTGAGAATTCAACCTTGAAAAATGTCTAGAACGCGATCTAGATCTTCGGAAATTTTAACGGTTGTTGTTGCATGTTTGGAATTGGTCGAAACGAATTTTATAGTTCCGATACGTCGAACTTGCTATATGTGGGTGTACAATTCACCGAACTTGTGATACATGAATAGTACGGTTGAGGTTTGTGCTCCATGGCTGTAGAATGGATTATTGAATGGATTATTCCTCGTTACTTACAGACTTTTATTAAATGAGATGCTTGTGCATTTGAATCGCCCACCATTGTGATTAATTGTGTATTTGAAAGATATGTTGCATTGTGGCGTAATGTTGCACCATGTTGCGTGTTGTGATGGTGCACTATGTTGCATCACATTGCTTCGCGTTTGGTCTTGCGTTTTGCGTTAATTAGATGTCTGGCGTTATGTTTTATCATATTGCGGAATGTAGTGCCATGCGGCACCAAGTTGTGCTGATTGCAAATCGAATTGACACATTCAAAATCTAAATCACATAGTTCAACGGGACACGTATCATTAACCTTAATAATAATAATATTAATTATATCTATTTCAATTAAAGCATTAACAATTAGGAATAATCATATTGCGCAACTGAAAGTCACTCTAGTGCTACCAAAGCAGCCTGTCGATCATCTTAAAGGGAAGGAGTTATGTATCACTACATCATTGGACACCAACAACAGCGGTGCTACAATACAAATAAATCGGATGTATGGATCAGCAAAACGTGGACAACAACACACGTTTGCAAAATGTCAAATAACTTATAATACTACATATAAGGGAAATCGTGTCAATTTCCATAGTAAATGCCAACGACAGTATGATTTCGTTAAATATTAGTTTCGGAGCAGAGTTCTATGCAATATTAAATGTTCCTACTGACATAATAAACTATAAAAAGCCAGAAGGTAATGAAATTTCATGTAATGATAATACAAAAAACTTAGAAAACGAACCACCGAATTATCCTTCAACGTCAATCATTAATATGGCACCAAATTATCCTTCACGACATCACCACTAATTAAAAAAGCAAAAAGTGGAGATATTAAACCAGCAACACCGCAAGCAAGTGATGCCATTAGTCGTCAGTTCAGATATACTGGAGACATTGATGCATCTATCAATTACACTCCACGTACTTCAAAGCGACCTATTTCTAAATTGAAAGAGGAACTGGGTAAAACTCGAAAAATAAACAAGGCTCTTGTCACAAAATGTAATCGTTATCAAAAAAAGGTTCAAGATTTCGAAAATTTCATGAAGAGGTTAGAGAAAGAAGGAATTATTAGTGCAGGATCCCGTGGTACATTAAATGTAAGCAAATTATTTTAATTAAGCGCTTTACTAACAGGTAAACCGAAAAGAAAAATTTTATGAAAAATACGGTTTTTATTTTTAGTATTCCTACGGGCAAAGCACTGTAATTATTTAATACTAAATATTAATAAGTATTTTTCTAATCTATTAGGACATAAGCCAAGAACAATCATTTATTTATGAATTAAAATCCGGCGTAAAATTTGGTAAATATACACCGAAGTTGCGACAATTTGCGATGACCGTCATTTTTTTTCGACGGCTGGTTATCAAACTACCACATATAAGGTGCATAAGACAATAGTACCAGAACCCAACAGGTGGTCCTGGTATTACAATACAAGCCGTGGAACATCTGCGGCAAAATATCGAAACAGATAATAAAGACAATCTCCCTAATGATGGACGAAATGTCAATAAAAAAATGCATTGATTGGGACAACAAAAATAAGGAGTTGTGGGGTTTGCGAATTACGGTGCAGGGTGTTTGGATTACGATGTAGATGATGAACAAACACAGGCATCTAATGTGTTTGTGTTCTTCTAAATTTGAAATTTAAAATACCTGTTGCATATTTTTTTATTAATTCCTTAAATGCAACAAACCGAGCACATATAATAAAATTTGTCATACCCCACTTACGCGAGGAGTGTAATGCAAACATTATAACGTTAACATTTGACGGGCTTAAGACAAATTTTAGTATGGTCAAATTGTTAGGCGCCGAATTACCACAAAAGCTTTTTTTTATGTCGAACCTAGTGATCAAATAGTTTTTATATATTTGGATAATTGTCATATGATTAAAATTATTCGTAATCATTTAAAATTAAAAGGTACATTTTATACAAAAACTAACGATAAAATTGAGATGATAGTGAAGTTTGTGCTAAAAAAATTAATATAAAATTACACTGTTAAATTTGTTATTTTTCCTATTGGAATTTATTTTCAAAATAAAATTATAAAATTGGACTAATTCTAAATGTTGTGTTGTTGAATCTAGAAATATGTACAGATTTTAGCTGACATTTTAGCGAAGGTAAAGCATATACCTATAACTAAGGTGTAAGTAAAGTATATTTTTGAGTTTCGTTCTATTGGAAATTATATTTAGAAATTGAGCATTTTTGACGGGTTTCAAATAATATTCCAGCTAATTATGGCGATGTCCACGGAGTTTCACTAACATTTTCAAATAATCAATCTACTGAGTCTAACGTGAATATGATACAATTATGATTGGTTTTACTATGTTTTAAAGATATTAGAAACTTCACAATTTTGATAACTATATCAAGTTTAATAAAGAATTAGCTCTTTCTTTATTAAACTTGATATAGTTATCAAAATTGAGAAGTTTCTAATATCTTTAAACAGAGTAAAACCAATCATAATTTTATCATATTCACGTTCGACTCAGTTAGACCGCCGATCGTAGAGATGTCCACAGGTTCTCATCCACATTTTCGAATAGATTTCACAATATTCTACCGTTATGGTCTTTATATATCCCTGAAAATTAATTTGAAAGCAATTTGTGGATAATAATTAAATTTACAGCATTTTGAAAGTCTAGCATACACCGACATAAAAATTATTATATACGAGTGCACAGAAAAATTTTTGAAACTCCAACAATAAACTATACGGTTCAGTCCTAACTACAGAAAATTAAAAGTTAATTACAAAAAATTCTTCGATGACAACTGAATAGAAAATTATGCGAATAACAAAATGAGCTTGCTAATGGCAACTATAACGATTCAATCAACAATCATCACAATGGTGCGGAAAGTTAAATGTGTTATCCAGAAGCCCAAGAATAGCAATGCGGCCGGCTGCATCAATAAATGTAACCAATTTAACTCCATTACTAGAAGAAATGTGGAACACTGGTACAATACCATCGAAATATAAAGATAACCTAACCATAACAATACCGAACAAAGGCAACCTTAAACCGTCAAAACGGGCAAGGAATCTCCTTCTTCAATGCAATATAATATTTTAGCAATGATAATTTTTGTGTACCACCAGTACCATAAGAAATAAATAAGCTGATTTTAGATCAGAATGGAATTGTACATATCACGACAACAGAATTTGCCTTATCATCAAACAATCAAAAGAATGAAAGTCACCACCATCCTTGTTTTACCTGCATTGCGAACGCAAATTTGATTCTATATCTATATTCTAACAAACGCACAATCTGCAAGGCACAAGGCGAAATAAGCATTCCAAAGAATATAATCACCAAAGAAATTTTATGGCCATTGTATTTCTGATTTTAATTTTGAAACAGATTTTCTGATAATTATCAAATCTAATAAAAGGGGTCCGTCGCTTGGTTAGGAATGCCAATTTGCAATCCAATTGGAGAAATTGCTAAAATATTGTAGATGGAAATAATAATATTTTTGTCAAAATCACGAAACTTCAAAATTTAAAAAATCATTGTTAGACCCATTACAATTGACCCATTTTCGCTCCATAGACAGAGAGTATTATAAGTTCTAGCAAAATGTAGAAGAGATTCCGTGGACATCTCTGGTATCGGCAATACGAATAAAACATGAATTCTATTATAGGCATAGTAAAATCCATTAGAATCTGATGCCAATCACTATAACCGTAGAATATTGTGTAATCTATTCGAAAATGTGGGTGAGAACCTGTGGACATCTCTACGATCGGCGGTATAAAAATCGTAAGTTTTTGACCAGGACTTGTAAATATATTTAGCTCTTTCTTTATTGAACTTGATATAGTTATCAAAATTGTAAAGTTTCTAATATCTTTAAAAACATAGTAAAACCCATCATAATTTTATCATATTCACTATAGACTCAGTAGATTGGACGATCTATTTGAAAATGTTAGTGAAACTCCGTGGACATCTCCAAAATTAGCTGGAATATTATTTGAAACCAGTGAAAATGGTGAATTTGTAAATATAATTTTCAATAGAACGAAACTCAAAAATATACTTTACTTACACCTTAGTTATAGGTATATGCTTTACCTTCGCTAAAATGTCAGCTAAAATCTGTACATATTTCTAGATTCAACAACACAATATTTAGAATTAGTCCAATTTTATAATTTTATTTTGAAAATAAATTCCAATAGGAAAAATAACAAATTTAACAGTGTAATTTTTTATTAATTTTTTTAGCACAAACTTCACTATCATAAATTGAGTGGCATTACATTGAAAAGCTAAATAATATTCAAACTGAAAGAGGATTTGCATTTGCATCAAAAATTAATGCCACTTATTTGCCAACCCCAAAATTTGAAAATTCTAGTATGCGGGTAAAATATGCAGTACAAGTGTTTGGTCGCAGTGTAGCAAATGCACTAGAATATTTAAGCTAAACCGATCCAATTTTTAAGGATTGTATGCCTACTGTTAAATTTTTACTAAATATCAATGATTATTTTGATATTTTTAATAGTAATAATTTAATGGCAAAATATTATTTTAAAAGGCCTTTTTCAAAATCGACATACCAAAATTTTTTTGAAAATTTAGAATATTTAAAACAAAATATTAATGAATTAAAATATGTTAACAAATATAATCAAAAATTAAGTAATTTTAATACAGGATTTTTAATAAATGCTGAAAGCCTAAAGATTATGTACACTGAATTAATTATAAATGGTAAATTAGATTATTTGTTAATATATAAGTTTAATCAGGATCACTTAGAGTTGTTTTTTGGATTGATTCGTTATCGAACTGGCCGAAACGACTATCCAACATCCAAACAATTTATTGCATCTTACAAACGGCTACTTGTTAATAAATCTATTAAAGCCCAAGGCACGGGTAGTGTTTCCTTATCAGAAATATTAACTATGTCATACAGCCGAAACAAATATCAATTAAATTTAAATGATGTTGTTGCTTTAGATTTAATTGAAGTCGCGCTGCATGAATACTCGTGTGATATTATTACTTATTTAGCGGGGTATATTGAAGCCAAATAATTGCCTAAATTTTTAAAATGCAAGGAATACCTCCAAATTATAAATAAAAGCGCACGGTTGGAATCACTTAAATGCTAGATTTAATTTTATTGATATAGAAAATCATTTTTATGTATTACTTAAAACTATTATAGAAATTTATTTTAAAATAAGATTTTACCATTTCATAAAACAAGAATATTTTTAAAAACTAGGAGTTAGAAAAAAATTAACTAAGTTAATTCATTTTAATGAAATGACATAATTTAAAAAAAATCAAATTTTGTTTTATTTATTAATTATTATGGTATAAATCTAAGCCCATTTACTTCAATAATTTCCAATTTCGATTATAAAATTAAAATATTTTTTTTTAGATTTTAAATTTTGGTTTCGTTAATAATTCGTTGAATATAAAAAACTGTAGTTAAAAAATGTAAACATTTCGTTCAACTACTATTAGTGCCATCTACTAATCTTCTCCGGAATTATATCATGTTGGCACATGAAATCGACGCGATTTCCCTTATAGTTAGCATAAGTTATTTGCAAAATGTGCATAATACACATTTTGCACAACACCTACAAAATATGAAACCGTCGTCAAATCCATCGGATACATTATTTGTAATAATAAAGTTTAATTCATTGTTCAACAACTATAAACATTTAACTTATCCACTATAATGATTTTGTTATATTTTTAAATAAATAAAGAAACACTTGGGGTAATTCCCAAGTTTATAAAAAATAAAAGTTTCTAACAATATAAACATAACTCTGGACAATAAACGACAGGAAGATGAAAAATCGAATTTTTAAGCACTCATTGCCGTTACAGAACCGGCCCAGTTAGTCAGAGAGAGGCCAGAAGAGAGGTTTAGAGAGAACCGCGTAGTCAGGAACATAAAAAAACATCCACCATCAGTACTGATATAAAGCTGCATTAGTGGAGATGGACCTGGTCCAATATACTTTGTAGAGGAAACCATGAGAAAAGAACAATATCAAAAGGTGTTAATTTCCTTACATGAGGTCGCTACTTCAAGGCCAATACTCTGACACTTTTATGCAAGATGGAGACCTTTGCCCTTTACCCTATCGAGAATTGTTGGGGCTTACTTAAGCCCAACGTATATAAAAACCCCAATCCTACAGTGTCCAGCCCATCAAAAAATATTGAAAAAATATTGAGAAATAGTGATCAAATTCGCAATATGATCAGTACTTGATCAATAGTTTAACCAAATTTTAATTGTTTTCCCATTAGTTTCCCATACTCAAAATTATTTGATTTTAAAGATCGAGTATTGTTTGCGCGACAAAGGGTTTATCAATTCTGTTGCTCTGTTTTGTTACACTCGCTAACATTTTTTGTTGTTGTTTTACGAAGATTATTTTTCGTGTTTTTTCGCTTTTTGTATACATGTTTTTTGTTTACATGTTTACTCGTACATTATATTTTTGCTAATTAGAGTAAGCATGGTTTGGTGATCGACGACCTATCTTTTATTTTTTATACATATTTACACGTATGTGAAGCTGGCCAGAAAACCATCCCGAAAAACGTCTTTAAAATTTAGGTGTGTTCCTCCGCTAAATTCATTAAAAGGCTTTTCAGCCAGAAAAATTAAAAAAATTTTTTGGAGAAAATCAAATTCCATCCCGAGAAAATAAAAACAATCTCACGTACACAGAGTAAATTTTAAGTATAAAACCTATTAGAAGAAGAGATTTGCCATACTTAAAAGAATCTAAATTAAAAAATTTATAAAACAATACCCTCAAATAAAATTAATTCAAAATTTTTGAAGACCTTAATATTTCGATTCACAGAAGTTGGCAGATATACCTGTATATGCCGAATTAATGCAATGACCATCAGCATTAAGCACACAAATGCTCATTACCTTACAGTGGGGAAAAGGGACCTCCTCAGCTGTTCAATATTCGCTACTAGCAGGAGGTCCCTTATCCTCACTGCAAGGTAATGAGCATTTGTGTGCTTAATGCTGATGGTCAGTGCATTAATTAGGCATATACCGTTACATCTGCCAAAATATGTGAACGGAGAATTTTTCAGCGACATATGAGCATAATTCCGATACCGATACGAGGTCCCTTATCCCCACTGTAAGGTAATTTTATACTTAAAATTTGCGGTGTGAACGTGAGATTGTTTTTATTTTCTCGGGATGGAATTTGATTTTCTTCATATTTTTTATATTTTTCTGGCTGAAAAGCCTTTTAATGTATTTAGCGGAGAAACGCACCTATATTTTAAAGGCGTTTTATTTTAAAGGTACCTATATTTTAAAGGCGTTTGCGGCTGTCTCGCAATAGATAGACTTTGTATGTATGAACGTAAAACGTAAACTCGAGAAGAAACTTTCAAAAAAGTACTATGGAATTTTGTTTTTGAAGAGTTTTTTTCACTTTACTTGATTGTGTCTTGTGCGGAGGAGGAATGAATTTTCATTCACCTGAGAATGAACTTTGTTTATTTATCTTTGGTTTTGGTAAATTGTTTTTTTTTATTTTTAGGGTAGTTTTCGTTTAGAAATTTACCATTCTCCGTGGTGGTGTCTTTGATTTGTTGATCGTCGTATAAAATGTATAGATCGTGGTAATGTATGCTTGAAGAGTGGTAATTTCGTTCGTCATCCACTCTACGTGCATACACACAAATTTTGCTTTGTATACCTATTGCACGGTGATCGTTGGATTAGAAAAGTCCTAGCGGAGAATGTTGAAGTTCTGAATGAGGAATGACTTGAAAGTGAAAGCTATAATTTATCGGAATTGATGGTTGATGGGCAGAGTTTATGTGCACGCCGCATGTACGAGATATTGATGGGTGGGGTCGAGGAAGATCTTAACAGAGGGAAATTTCCATGGCTCGCCTTCTACTCGGCCGTATTTTGATTTCAGAGATTGGCTGATTTTAGTGAGAAATATCCAATTATTCAGCTACTATTCAAATTATTGATTTAGTTTATTTGAGAATTTAAAAATACGTCAATGGGTTTAATAAAATTATTTTAATAGATCAAACGAATATGATTGTATGGAAAATTGAAGTATCGGAGAAGGGAAATTTTATAAAGTTACATAACAGTGGTGTTGATTCCTGTTTAAATTAAATTTTAATTCTAATTAACATTTTTTTAGGAAGCTTGCAAATTTTCATGATTTTTTATGGAAGCAGACAAGGTAGGAATCACAATGGTTATAACCGGGTTTGCTACTAATTTTGATATTTCAGCGGATGTTTGAATTTTTGAAATTTTGAAATGCAGACAATTTTTTTTAGAATCGTGCTTGCTGATTATTTATATCCAGAAAACAAAAATTATTGTGCCGTGTAACAAATTGATTATTTACGGAACACACGATAATTTCTTTAATATCTCGTGCACTATATGCATCAATCAAGTATAATGTAGTGGTGTCCATTTATGCAATGTACTTTCACGATACTTGCAAACGGAATCGATATTGATGATTGGTGCAATACAAAGTAATCGAATAAACAGCTCTTCTTTAAATAGTAAGTGTAATGAACATTTAAGAGTGAATGTACTGAGACATGTTGGCGCGCAATTTCTAGTTAGACGAGTTCTATATATTAACAATAAAAATTGAACGAAGCCAAAATTTTTACGTTTTGTGGTAGGGATTCTGCGGGGAAACGAAAAAGATATATAAACCCATGGAAAAATGCACAAGGAGGTCGGGGGATGATCAAGAGTGGACTTAAAATTAATTTACGTGTGCGCTTCATTTAATTTTAAAAAAAAAAAAACAAAAAAAAAACGAAAAGATACCATAAATTAAAACAGTGTAAACTTTGTGTAAATTAAAAAAATGTTATGTAAATTCGAACATGTAAAGGTATAAACTAATTAAAAAAAAAAAATAAAATAAAAAATCAACTAAATAATTGTAAGATTCTAAAATCAAAAGAAAATTATATATTAAATTAATTTTTTTTTGTTTGGTAAAAGATTATAATTGTGTTACATCTTACATGAGTGTATAATAAACTGTAA
Organism: Nephrotoma guestfalica; assembly: GCA_963691935.1. Taxonomy (NCBI): domain Eukaryota; kingdom Metazoa; phylum Arthropoda; class Insecta; order Diptera; family Tipulidae; genus Nephrotoma; species Nephrotoma guestfalica. Next base: position 33,870,814 of record OY829913.1, on the reverse strand, counting down.
AGCATGCGGAATATATATATATTATTAATAAAAGTTAATATGTAAAGATGGGAAAAATTTTATGAAGTGTGCAGTTTTTTTATTCAATCCGCTACACCAATTTTTTGAACATTTTCATGTCGTAGTAGTGATACATTGTTTGATCAATGATTGTGCAAGGTCGTGCGACACTAAAATGGATTTTGTGTTTGTGACGATCAGTTTATAATAATCAAAAACTTAAAACATTATCTATAATAATAATAATAATAATAAATACTGAAAAAGTGTACATGCAATAATTAATAATAAAAGTAATAATAATATTGACTGTAATAACTAGTTCCGTGAACCGTGCTTGGTGTGTAAATTGACCACAGAACATAAAATTAAGAATTCCGTATCACTAGGTGGTCATGCCGCTCATATAGATTACACCCAAGACCGACAAGTATATACCGAAAAAAGTACCATTATCGTGATTTTACTCAATGCGTACAATAATATCAGCTGTAACACGAACCAGTACATGTGAACTCCCGAGCTACATCAAAGACGTTATATAAGACGAAGGACATCTGCAGCAGAATCTTCCGAATCCGGTAAATTGGTGAGATAAATGAACACGCATACCGCTAAGGACACCATCGTTCATCACAACAACAAAGGAGTTGGTGACGTACCTCTTAATTTATTAAATAATTTAATTTTTTTTTTCCAATTAGATGTTGTCTCTTTAAATTTGGTCATTGCTTACATTTTGCTCTTTAAATTTTAATTTTATTTTTGTTTTCAAAATAGTAGTAGTAGAGTAGTACATTTCATTCAAAGATTTTCTCGTGCATTTTTGTGAATGGTTTCTTTTTTTTTGGGTTTGTTTATTTTACTTATTTTGTTCATGCTTTTCCCTCAATGACTTTTGGGACTGCGTACACTAAGCGAAACAAGTTTTATTTCTTTTTGATGATCATTGACTCTGTGCATTTTGGGTATATTATTTTCGTTGTGTATATTTAATAGGTAAAATGCTTCAATAGTTGTGTAATTATTTGTGGGATGACCTTAGTATAAGCGGTATATTTATTGACAAACCATATATAGCACACCATAAGACAATTTAAATTATTATAGATATCTTTATTGTAAAATGGCTGTCGGCGGTACATGGCAAGATCCCTCCCTAGCCACTGAAAGCTACCCGAATTATGAGATGTGGTATGTGCCGTCGAATACGACCCAAGTCATTCGTTACAGCCGTCTTATGCTTTACTAACTATTGACTACGTAGGTGTCTGCAACCGAGGTCAAGTCTATCATATCTAATAACCTTTCCTATCCCTCCATCTTGTTATATGTAAAAGGAGTGTACGGTAGGCCCGGCGTATCCGGGGTACCTGCTTAGTTGGAGTTTTTCACTATATTAATAGTGTTCGTAATTCAATGAACAGGGACTGTATTCTATTCACAAATAAATCACAGAATTTTTCTGATTGCTACCAGAAACAATAATTTTCGACATTGTCTACATTCTCTACATTATAAACGTTATTTTTTTTAATTGTCTACATAAACTCTCTAAACATGTAGGAAATTCATTTTCTACGCAGTGTAGACAATACGGCATAACACTGATTGTAAATAAAAAATAAAGAAATTGTGAAATTCGTTTTAGTTCGTAATAACATTTGGGATAAAGACATATTTACAGTTTGGATTTGGAATTGCAATTCTGATGTTCGGACAGGTTGTGAATGAGTAATCGGGAAATTCTAAAGGTGTCCGAGAAATTATGTCTCAAATATATATGCAATTTTCAAAATGCTATCACAATTTAAAACTCATTATTAACTATTAGTAGGGTAGTAGATGACATTTATTCATTACATTCGAGCGTGGCTCATCCAACACATTGCAATAAGCACAAAAAATGATTAGAACTAAAGCCTCTACTACTCACACCCTTTAAAATATCTGAATAGTATTTTATTAATTTTTCCCAGTTTAATCGTAATTTTAAAGATAGCCAGGTGAGTCGAGTACTCGAGACACAAAATAAATTGAAAGCAACACGTGCAATTTTAACAATATGGTTATTTTAAAACAGATTCCCCCTTCTACCAAATCAATCAAAGCCTATAAAAGTTTCATTTTTTAGGGTGTATTTTATAAAATTTTTGGGGTTTACAAAAATTTAGACTTCAGATTTAAGGAAAAATTCCAATAGGTTATTTTGGCAAACCAAACTAAAAATATTTGTACCAAACAATCGGGTACAATTAGGTAAATCGGACGAATTTCGATCAAATTTCCACAAAATTAGGATATCATTGAAAATACATCAATTCAAAAATATAACGGTAATAAAATCCCACACAGAAATTTTTGTGTATGTACGCCCTTGTGTAGATAAGACGAACACATATAGGAAACACCGATTATATATAGATTCATCTTTCATAAACATACGGATCCTAAATTCACCAAAAAAAAACTACCACTAGAATTTCGTGATAATCCATCAACTTTTTCTCTACATAAACCTATAGGTATCTTACGTACATATGTATGTACGAGTATATGGATACATCAAAAAACGAATGATTTTCATCTCGAAATTTTCCATTTCTATATCATTTTCATTGAAAATTTACAGCCAAACGAATTTCTGCTTTCTTCTCGATATACGTATACGATATTACATTTTTTTTTTGAGAACAGCACTTTTGTACATATCAAGAAAACTGACAGACAAATCCAAATAGAAAAGGTTTTCATTTTCATTTTTCTTTTCTTTTCGTTTCATTTTTTTTTTAGAAAATTTTATTTATTTATTTTTGGAAAAAGATGATGCTTCTATTCTTTGGCTAAGGGTATATGGTAGTCATTCTGTTTTATTTTCTTCTTCTCATTCGCTTACTTCTTATAAGTTTTTATTTTATTTTTTCCATCTATTTTCCACACATAACATACTAAAAAAAATTCCGAGCAATACTCGCATATATAAAGATAGGTTTGGTGTATGGGTTATATCTTGCCTCTACCATATCTAGAAGAAATAAAATTAAGAAGAAAAAGCTTGAAACGAGGGTGTCAGCCTTCAACGTTTGCCTCATACTTCGCATACTTAAAGATATCAAAAAAAAAAATTTTAAGAAAAACGAAAATTATAAAAGTTGGGAGAGAAAATAAAACAAAATATAATATCATTTTCCCTTTTCCTTATTTTCTTCGGTTTTTTCTTGTGTGTTTAATTTCCTTGTTGTTGCTTGTCGGGTTTTATATATGTGTCTTATATCTATTAAGCAAAAAAAAAAATTTGGGACTCAAAGTAAAAATATATTAAACACACAGATATAATTTTATCTGTGAATTTTCTTCTCGAAAAATGGACCAAACACAAAAATAATGTTCGTTTCCAAATGACATGACGCAAAGAAAACTTTGATGTTAATAACACGTAGGGAGGAGGGGTGATTATTTTATTTTATCTCTTCAGATATCTTGTTTCACTTTACAATTATTAGAAAAATCGTATTTGATGAAATATACAAGGACGTTGTGCCCTACACGTGATTCTAATCATACATCGAAACATCTAACAATAATAATAATAACAATCGTGAAAAAAATGTCAACGGACGATCCCTTAATATGTTACATAAATAATTTTTTTTTTTTTAATTTTATAGATTGATTTATTTGCACCCCTAAATATAATATCATATATAGATATGATTCATGTGCGCCTATACATTATATACCTATTACATACTAGAATGACGAGAGTGGAAAATTATAGATCCTTATGCCTACATATTCAAATTTTATACCTCATCATAATCGTCGTGTGCGCGCTTTCCACTACACGTCTATACGTACAAAGCAATTTATAAAACGCACATTTTCCAAAAATAAAAAAAATAAAAATATTATTACCCATTCTAAAATATTTTGTACAAATCACAACAAAAAAAAATTAAATTTCAAACCCCTCTCGATGTACTGTACTATATATACATGTTTGCAGAAAGACCTTTTTATATATAAAATTGTGCGCCACCCCACGAAAAATTTTATATTCAAACATACACCAGAAATATAAAAAATCCCCGAAAATCCTAACCCAACTTAAAAACTAAAAATATATAATTCTCAAACCAAACTAACAATAGAATCTTTTGTTCTTTTTAAAAAAAAATTCCAAATTTTAGGAAACTAAACTAACCCTTTTATGAAATTTCCCCCCCAACACAAAAAAATTTTTTTTTTTTTGGTTGGTGTTCCTCCTGATTATCGTGATGCTTATGTTGTTATTAATAAAATAAGGAAGATATAAGTTTTAAAATTATTTTTTTCTCGGTGCTGTATTTTGGAAATAAGTTAAATTAATCCACCCTAAAAATATTTTGGGGTATTACAAAACTACTATACATATACAGTTGGTATAAAATATTTTGTTTTATAGAGGAGATACCAAAAGTAGTATGAAATTATTTTGGGAATGAGTTCGGGAAGATTGAATTATGTGATATTGATTTTGAAAAATTGGTAGGGGAATTTGCATATGTTGAAAAATTAGAACAAGTTGGGATAATAAGTTTTAATATGTTTGTGTATACAGAATCGTGCCGAAAACCCTATATTACGTAATTTTAATTTTAAACAAACCAGTTCATTTTACTAAATTACGCAAAACTTTACTTAACTCTTGTAAAAAAAATGCAGAACAATGAATTATGCGAGCTTTCTTCCGTTTCAGCAACAGCTACTTGCTGAAAGTTTTTATTTTCACTTCATTTCGAATAAAACCTTTAGGAATTGCCAATATAGGTATACAAAAAGTGCTGTGCAATGAAATCTGGACAGTTTGAATTTCTAGCTTTACACCAGTATTGGGCATTTTACATGTAAATTTTTATGTAAATAACGTAAATTACATAAAAATTTGTGTAATTTACATAAAATATGTAAGAAACGTAAAAATTCTCAAAATTAACTGAAATTATTGTATAAATGTAATAAATGTTTGTTTATAAGGGTTGTACGCATCATAAATATCAATCAAACAGTTCATTTAGTGACCTAGACGGTCATAATTATTTTAGACTTTTAGTTATCTGTAATCACAAAAAGGAATTCATTTATGTATCTAGACTGCCATCTGTGTTTATCTCTAAAACGATTAATGACTCCTTTAGGCTACATATGAGACAGATAATAATTTTTATAGTGTAATACGTGCCATCTATTATCAAATTGTAGCATTTTGCACAGTTTCTTCGTAAATGTCAACCAGTCGAGTAAATGTCACCAACATATCAGGATCGACACTTATGAAAGTTGTAGAGGGTGCATTGGCAAGTTCAGAGCACTTTACAGAATGTGTTAATTGCATTTATAAATCAACCAACTTATAACCTCAAGTTTTGGACATATTAATGTTTTTTTTTGTTTTTTTTTTCAACGTTACACAGTCAATTTTTAAAATAATTAAATAGTTATTAAATTATATAATAGATAGCGCGCCTGTCATGAAAAAGACATTATTTACTTTACATAATGCAAAAATTAACTTATGTAATTTACATGTAAATAATCGTGTAAAGACATCGTATAATTTACGCGCCGAACAGTGCTTTACACACAATATACGTGTTTATAGAATTCAAACTTAACCAATTATAGTAGTAAAATTTTACCTTGGCTTTATATAATTCGCGAAAACAATGTAATTAGTGTAAGTATTGGATGGTAAGTGAAAAAATAGAGATAAATTAAAAAGTGAAAAATATGTCTCAACTAAGTCTAAATAAAAAGGTGTTGCTATGGAAAGATCTCTCTCTCTCATGTGATTCGATGACAGGTATTCCAGCTACCTAATGCGAAATATCACCAATTATCACCACTCCAGTCGACCAAATGAAATGCGAGATAGCGGGATGGATGGATGTTTGTGGTATCTAACAGTTGGTTCCAAGATCCAATCATTGCACCATTTTAGGTGCTTATAGAGTCTAATGTTAAAATAGTTGCTATAAGTAAAGCCCAACACAATATCATGAAATCTTCTCGCCATTGAATTCGTCTACTGAATGGTGCCAATATCTTATGGGACGTTTGTCAAGAATAAAACGAAAGAAGATAATGAGTTGAACTTCACACCAGAAATAACAAAACCAATAAAAATCGATACTGGATAAACCGATAGAGGCATTGAAATATGACGAAAAAGTTATTCTCCATCACCAGAACGTTCATCATATTGACCAATATGCGATAATCCACATTTGAATTTGGAGTACTGTAGCTATATAAGTCACCTGGATTATAAAGAAATTAAGCAAAAAATGTGTCACGAATCACATCACCTCTTCACCACTAACATGACCAGAAGAAAGCATCGTTTAGTAGTAAACATTTTTTATTATTGTCAGGATCGTGCCCGGATTATGAGAATACGACATGCAGAATAATCAGTCAGAAATATTTCCAGAAAACCGACACCGATGCAGTAAATGTAAATGTTTTATGTACAAATAACACCTTTTAAATAAAAATAAAGCTGATTGGTTAAACCCCAATCAAATTCAGAGCAGAAGCCTGAGTTTTCAACCACTTTTTCGAACTTTAAGTGATCAACATTGGTTGACCTTCAGACGTGTTCATCTGTAGGCAACCAGGCTGATCCTGTTTCTAGTACTATTGGAAGCACGGAACAAGCGATAAATGAATGGCCGTTTGGTAGAAGAAGTACGTCACTTCATAGAACGCCACCATCAACTCCACCGCCAGAGAGCACCGCACTGTGTAAACGTAACAATGAGAAGGAAAATACCTCTTCTATCAAGCTTAAACATTTCGAGCCAACTTCTAAAGTCACGCCCAGTGCACCAACAGTTATAATAAACAACGCGGAATTAATAAATAAATTTGAACAAATGGAGAAATTAATCGCGCAGCTGAACAATGAATTTGCCGCGCTAAAGAAAGACAATTTTATGCTAAAGGAAACAGTAAATAAAAATAACAACGGAGGAAACTCAGCACTATTGAACAACCAATTTCAAGTTATCACAGATCTAGACGACTATCAGCTTGAAAGGGAAACCAATTGGAGACTACAGAAATCCAAGACAGCAAATAAGACTCGAAGAAAAGAAACCAACCCAAGCAAAAGGAAAGCTGAATCATCACCAGAAGTTGAGCCAATTCAAACCCACATTAAAACTGCCAATGCAATGAACCAGAAAAAAAGAAACAGGTTCCACCCCCTATCAATATTCTAGGAATAACAAATCACGAAATTATTCAGAAACTGATGAAAGAAGTAGTACGAAATGACTACAAAGTAATATCGCTCAGTTGGAAAATAAACACAACAGAGCCTGAAGATTATAAAGCTCTTGCTAGCAAATTAAATTCTGTTGGTCACCAGTGGTATAATTAAAGTAATGGCAAGAGGTCTCCATCCAACTTGTTCTAAAGATGAAATTATTTGGGACCTGCAAAACAAAGGCCTGAAAATAATCGATGCAGTCAACATCATCAGAAAAGAGAGACGAGAAAATAACAATCAAGACAATCAAGAAAAATATTTATAATGTTAAGGCTATCCTCAACCACAGAGTTAAAATAGAAACACCGAGAAAGGTCACTCGACTAATACCTCAAAGTCGAGAAGATCTCCATGCAAGTCACAATAATCAAAATACAATTAAACAATATTAAAACTTGTAGAATCTCAGCAATATACTGCTCTGCAAGAAAAATCTCAAACAAGGAAGTGTCTTCTTAATTGGAGGTGACTATAATGCACAAAATATATATTGAGGATCACGGTTGACTGCTAAAGGAAAAGAACTGTTCGCAGCAGAACTAAAATGCGAGTTTCACTCAAGCGGTACACCAACCTATTGGCCAACGGATATCAATACTAAAGATCTTATAGACCACTTTATTACAAGAGGGATTTCAGATAATTAAATGCATGTATTGAACAGTGAAAGTCTATCGTCAGATCATTCACCAGTTATTATGATACTTAGCCAAACAATGATTATGAAAGACAGCAACCCGAAATTAACGAGCTCCAAAACCAATTGAGATCTCTTCAAAACACATTTAACGGAAAAAATTAGTCTGCAGAACTCAATACCGGGACCAGCCCAAATGGAAGACGAACTAGATAAGCTCATCCATAATATCCAAAGTGCTGCGTGGGAAAGCACTCCTAATAATTGTAAGGAGATGAAACGCAATGCTAGCTATTCAGAGGAAGTGAGAGAACTTCTTAAAAATAAAAGAAAAGTACGGAAGAAATGACAAAAACAACGAAACCCGGAAAATAAGAAGGTACTCGTATTTAACCATTTGTGCAACAAATTAAACTACCTTATAAAAGTCATCAAAAGCCAGTCAGTTAATAAATACCTCAGCACTCTAACTGAGCAAAAAGATACTGATTATTCATTATGGAAAGCAAACTAAGAATCTTAAAAGACCCAAACTTCAGATTCCTCCAATTAAAAATAAAGAAAATTTGGCTCGAAATGCTAAACAAAAAGCAGATTTGTTTGCAAATCACCTTGAAGAAACATTCCAACCTTACCCCAAATAAACGGAAGAGGCAAATATCACCCCGATAAATAAACAGGATGAAATGAAAATTACACCTGTAACATTGAAGGAAACAGAATGGGAAATCAAGAATAACCTGAATGCGTATAAGGCTCCAGCATATGATCTTATAACGGGTCAGAAAATAAAAGTGTTACCGGAGAAAGCGTTGATAGATGATATGTACCAAGACAACGGAAAATTGCAGAAGTAATTATGATACTTAAGCCGAACAAACCTCCGTATGATAAAGCTTCATACAGGCCAATTTCTTTCCTACCAACATTATCGAAACTATTTGAAAAGGTTCTTCTTAAAAGAGTAAAACCAACCACATCAGTTTGGATTTAGGGAAAAACATTCTACATAGACAAAAACATTCTACAAAAACATTCATAGAACAATTACATCGAATTACTGATGTAATCGAGAAATCACTAGAAAGCAAACAAATTTGCTCAACTATATTCCTTGATGTAGTGCAAGCATTCGACAAAGTATGGCACCAGGGGTTAGTTTCAAACTTCATCGAGACCTTCCGGAGTAATTTTTTTAAATTCTAAAATCATACATATCAGAGAGGCACTTCCGAGTAAAGTATGGGAATGAATACTCCCAACTAACTACGTTACGTACTGTGGATGATTATGTCGGACTGCGGGCTATCTTTAGTCCGGGTGATGAATTTCTTTAAGTGAATAGATTCAGCTAACGTATTAACCGATCTATTGAATCCCTTTTCCAAATGGTTAGAATAGGATCCGATTGCAACGATATAAAAGTTTGCATCCCGTAGCACACAACCAGCTTTTATTTTTACTATGCCTGATATTTGAAGGTTATACGATTTGCTTTCATGAACGCATATTACATCGACTATTGTTTCATTGTGAATGGCATATATCCACTGATTGTTGACATTAAGTTTTATCCAGTGATTTGATGCATTTACGGTTCCGATGGAACATAATTCCTCAAGGTTCATCTTCCGTTGTAGGATTACTACCTCGCACAAAAATCTTCAATTGCGAGCTGTTCCCAGTGAGCATCTATTGCTAAATATTCTGTCTTGGTATCCACGTAAGACTGCGAATTCTTGTGTTCGATATTAGGCACTGGAAAAACGGCTAACAATGTGTACTCCCGCGTAAATGATAATTGAATGGTGAGTTCTACTATAATGTTCCTTGGAGTTACTCTATTGCGTATCTTCATGCTATGATATTCGGGAAGAAGATCCAGAATTCCATGTCCAGGTATGGTGATCGTTGATGGTATATGTCTTTTAGTAATTTCGAGCTATTGAGCCGGGGAGAGTAATGAAGGGTGCAAAATGTTTTTATGTGCATTATGGATTACGTCAAGTAAGGCTTGTTGCGTGTCCTCCAAATGTTTTTCTTTTTTCGCAGTCTTCAGCGTTCCATGATCATTTATCAGTTTGTTTAATGATTTCATGGTAAGAATTGGGTTATGCTTTATTAGCTTAACTGTGTTGTCTATTATTGTGATATGATTCCTTATCAGTGCCTCTAATTGATGCTGATCATTGTTTATGGCTTCAAATTGATTTTCATATTCTCTTGCTTCACGTTCTGTAAAAATCCCAAACATGTCGCCTAACACAAGGCCTTTCGTGTCGCCTAAACCTCGTTTTGGTCTGCGCACTTCCTTGTTGCTCGCTAATAATAATTCATTATCTGCCTCCAAATTGTTGAACTGCCATTGAATTTGTTGAAGAATTAATTCGCAGTTTATTGCAACAACGTCAATGCTTGACTTCTTCAGTTGACTTTGCGCGGTCTTGAATGCATCAATTTCCTCCCAGTAATTACTCATATTATAATAGATTATTGTGGTCATTTCATGGCTACCACCTCGAGTCTGGCTATTGATTCATAGTGTATGCCTGTTGAATGGTTGAATGGAGTAATGTCTATGTTGCTCTGAGCGAGTCCCAAAACGCAACAAATGGACAACGTCGCAAGCATCAGATGTTTCAATTTCCTCTGATTTTTCACTTGTCGATGAGGTTGCTGCCGCAAAATCCTCTCGGATCCGACTCCTGCGACTCCTGCTCCTCTTCACTCTGGTTGGCTTTCATGGACATTAGATTCTTTACATTTTCCTCAATTGGTAGCTTACACAATTTCACAATTGGCCGCTTGAAGGTATTGTTTTCGCACTTCACTGTAGCTACTCGAACTAAATCATCTCTTCCGGGATGTGTCTCGATAATTCGCCCTAGTTTCTAAAGTGTGGTTGGTTGTTGGTCATCCTTTAGTAACATCAAGTCGTTGATCTTTAGGTTCGGTTGGCTACATTTCCATTTAGTTCGTTGTTGTAGTTGGTGGAGATATTCACAGGACCATATTTTCCAAAAGCCTTGCACCATTTTCTCAATAAGGCGCCATCTTGTTTTTAAAGAGATGTTATCTGTATCAGCGACCGGCAGTGACTTGAGAGAATCACCTACCAAAAAATATCCTGGTGTTAAAGCTGATAGATCTGTGGGATTATTGGTCAGTGAGGGTTGCTTCTCCTATATAATTTGTTTTAAATGGAACTTGATAGATTTAATGCCCGCTTTCCATATGCCACCGAAATGGGGTGTCATGGGCATTATGAAATGCCAATTGGTTTCGTCGTTGGCTATCATAGTGGCGATCTCGTCCGGTATTGTGGTTAATGCGCGAATGTGTTCTTTTAACATTACCTTGTTCGCGCCAACGAAGTATGTCCCATTGTCAGACTAGATATCCGTACATAATCCTCTCCTGGATGTAAATCGTTTGTAAGCAGCAATAAATGATTCGGATGTTAAATCGCTTACAATTTCAATATGTATTGCTTTTGTTACTATGCGATGTAACCTTTGTGAGCTTTGTGGCCTCTTCCCTTGGTCCTTCTTACTTGAATGGGGCCAGCATAATCGATACCCGTTTTTGCGAACGGTCTTCCTGGCCGTACTCTAGCAGATGGTAAGTTTCCCATTTGTTGCTGTGTAAGATGCTGTTTGTTACGAAAGCAAATAATGCATTTTTGAATTACTCGACGTACGGCACGTTTACCGTCAATAATCCAATATTTGTTTCTCAAATGCGACAATGTTAGTTGGTCACCCCCATGTAAGGTACTGGTATGAGCATTTTCTATAATTCTTTGTGTTACAAGGTTGTGTTTATCCAGGATGATAGGATTCTCGCTGGACCTTGATAATGCTGAATTTTGAAGTCGTCCATTTAATCGCAACAAGCCATTTTCAACTAAAGTTGGATTCAATAGTAGCTTGCTTCTTTTGCTAATTTGTTTAGCCTGGTTAAGACAGCAAATTTCAATAGAAAAATCTTGTTTTTGTAATGGCTTGATAAATGTTGTTTCCGCATCCCGAAGTTCTATACCTGTTAGCTGTTTATGATTATTGCTGCCGTGCCTCTTCTCTGCTTATTGTCATTAGTTTTGAAGTTTCTCTTCTAATTTTTCACGATGATGTGTATAAGTAAGTGAAGAACTGTTGACTTCCTTCCAACGAGTTATATTTTGTCGCAGAAAGTTGGGTCCTTCCCACCATAATTTGTTGTTTGTTAGTGCGGATTGTGGTGCACCTCGTGAAGCTATATTAGCTGGGTTGTCGTCTGAGTTTACGTGATGCCATGTTGTGGTCGGTGTCAAGGATTTTACTGCAGAAATTATCTTTGCCACGAATGCCTTAAATTTGTTTGGCTCGCCTGTGATCCAACATAGTGAAATGGTTGAGTCTGACCACGCATACATCCCGCAGTTGTTTAGATTTAATGCTTCTTGTACGTGTTTAAGCAGTTTTGATAATAATAACGCTGCATTTAGCTCTAGTTGAGGAATTGACAACCTCACTTTAGTTGGAGCGAACCTTGTCTTCGATGTTAACAGTTGTGTTGTTATATTGTTCCATCTTCGTTTACTGTTCGACAGTATAGCAGCGGCGTATGCCGAAATTCTTTCGGAATACCGAAGCATCAGCGAAAACGTGAACCTCTTTGTCGATATTTTCAGTTGTATTGATCCACCTTTGAGAGCCATCCAACTGGATCAAATAGCTTCGATGAATCGGATAATAATGAATGCTTTGTAGCTTGGTTGCTGGATAACTGAAGTCTTGCAACATCAAATTTAAAGTTGTCTTCTTGTGGATCATACAAAATGCCTATAGGGTCTTGATGCAATCGTTTAGCTTGATTTCCACATTACCCTTACCTTGCAGCTCTCTGTGTATATGTTTTAATAATTCACTTGGGTTAGAGAATCATTTTGGTAAGTTAAATCCACCTCGATATGTGCTGCTACTGGATACTCACTGGCTCCATCAAGAGCTAACTGTCTCAAAGCTCTTATGGCCAAGGAACTGGCTGCTGTTGTCCCATATCTGACTGTCTTAAGTTTATAATTTGTCATTGGTTTAGACGGTTGAGTTCTCCATAATATTCGTTGGTAATTCTGGTTTTGTTCGTTTATCCAGGTTTGGCGATACATTTTCTCTATGTCCGCCGTCATAATATAATTAATAATAATATATCCGGTAGGTCCATCATGCAATCGTTTAAAGATACTCCTGTCGTAGTTTTAGCCGAAGCATGAAACACTACTCTAAGTTTTGTAGTGGTGCTATCCTGTTTGATTACACCATGATGCGGTATGTAATAGGTGTTACTTGCTATATTGTGATCTTCAACCTCTTCCTGCACGAGTTCCATGTGCTTTAGATTTATGTATTCCTGCATAAATTGATGATATAACTGCTTGAAAGACGGATCTCTCTTGAACCGATTATCAATTTGTATTAGCGTGGCAGCGGCTTTTTTTCTGGATTCTCCTAATTTGATATCATTATCCTTGAATGGCATTCTTACCACATATCTTCCGTCTGATCGCTTTTCTGATTAATACTTTTCTCGTATTAATTCTGTTTTCTGGTATCGAATCTACCTCTATGAGTAATTTCAATTGATCTTCAATGCCTTTAGTAGCTATCATTGTTGATGGTTGGTTTGTTCTGGTGCCGCCTCTGCTGCCTATTATTATCCATCCGATTTCAGTTTGTTGTGCCATTGGTTCTAATTCACCTCCTTTTATGATGTTGTTTCTGATTGATGGATAATAGTCTGCACCAAGTATGAGATCAATTGGTTGTGACTTGTTATAATAAGGATCCGTGAGTTGTATTTGTTTGCGATGGGTCCAGCATCTTGCATCAAAGTCAACCTCCGGTAACTGTTGGTTGAGTTTATCAAACATCAAGGCTACGATATTTAGTTGAAACTCGGTTTCAAATCTTGGCAAGATTTGTATATTGATTGTATGTTTACAATCACCTGCTTTACCTCCTCCTAGGAAGGATCGATTAATGCTCTTAGCAAGATCTGATTTCCCGTGCAAGTTATGGCTTTAACTACTGCGGTTGTTAACAAAACTTGTCCCTGTTGATTTACTATGAGGGTTTTCGCATTTTTAACTCCGGTTCCGCCATTTGATAATGCGTTATTGCAGTGTATTAGGGTGTTATGTGACCCTTTACACACGATGCATGGTTCTGCCTGGCAATATTTAATTTGGTGACGGTTTAGGCTTGATCTTTCTAATGTTGACATACTTTTGAACTGTTGACATTGATCCAAATTGTGTCGTTCCTTACAACTATTTACCCAACATGTTCTGCTTGCAGTGGTTGTATAGGCCCGTTTAAGCGGTGGTATATACTGTGGTCGGCTTGTCGTTTGTTTGTTGCTGCCCATGGCTTCTAGTAATTGAAATCTTTTTTCAAGGAATTTGAAAACTTCTTCTAGCTGTGGAATATCTCTGGGTTTTTCTATGAATGATTCATAGAGCCGGATGGATTCTGGGTCCAGTTTTTTTCATTAATATGAAGCTTACAAATGCTTCAAAAGACGAACTTATGTTGAGCCGATTTATGTTATGCAGAATTTCTTTTGCTGTATCGTGCAAGTTCCTTACCGCTTGTGCAGACGCAATTTGAATTGTTGTTAGTGGTAATAACGCACTGAATTGATGGTTGGCGAGTAACCTCGCGTTGTTATATCTATTTTGTATTATGCTCCAGACTGTTTGGTAATTGTCACCTGCTGTTGTTAGATGATTTATGAGTTGAGCTGCTTCTTTTTCTAGGTGTAATTTTAAATATGTCATAGTCACAGTGTCAGATATTTTGTTGTTTTGATGAATCATTTCGGTGAAAATTGATATTGAAGAAGAAGACAAATATGAAAATCATACATACAGTTCAAAATAAAATCGAGATCTAAAGATCGAGCTTGTCGCGGATGAAATCAAGCATCATGCAACAAAACACCTACAACGTCTGCACCGGCATGAAAATCTGGACATACGCTGTATGCTGACTACCACACCAACAAGAAGACTGCAAAGAATCAAACCACTGGACTTATCGCGACCAGGAGGCCAGTAGACTTACCGAGGCGAAAAATCTGAGGTGGAGTTACACGTAACTAATCACTTGATTACGCCGACTAATCAAATACTTTATTATGCAATATAAATTACTAAATGGGTACGGCGATATAAAGAACGGTAAATTTACAAAAATGACGAGGTCCAAACCTGTCATGATTACCATGATTACCAACTTACTTTTGAAAAAGTTGCAACAGTCTTTCGACTTTTGTAGATTAATTAAATTCGAATTGATACTTTTGCAATTTGCAAGCCACGGTTAATTTTGTTTTATGAGAATTTCGCGGAAGGTTACAATTTGTAAAAATATTGTTTCTATCGTGTATTTTAGCTTAAAATAGCTATTCTTGAGATATTAAACCTCCTTCCAGTGGTCCGCCCACTCGTTCTAAATATGAATTTCTTGATCCGCTCGTTTTATGTACTCCACGGATTTACTAAAATTAATGTTGCAACAAACAAACATTTGTATCATAAAGCCTTTAAGCCATGCTATACACTACTTGATATAAATATTTATAATTTGCATATGTACAAGGATTATTTTAACCGGCGTATGCTTCCATCTAAACGAAATATTAAATAAAAAATATGAGAGTACTCCAATATATGGGGCGGCTTAATATAATATCAAAAAATCATGTAAAGAATTACAAATATTATATATTTTTCGTCTTGGGAAGAAAAATAATCAGGATCCAAAATCCTAGATACTAATTTATATCCCAACAATTCTATTTCTTTCAGTTTTTTTTTTTTTTGGTACGTAATAAACACACAACCAGATATGATCCGTATATATGGCCGAAAAAAAAAATTCAGCAGCACAAAAATAATAAACGGACATTCGTCATATAATAATATACGAAAAGTAGTAAAAAAAAAGTTCTTCTTTTCATTTTTATAAAAGAAAATATTTTATTTTATTTTTATATAAAAACCAAAATAAAAAAAAATTATATTTTTTCCTTCCACCCTCATCCTACTACCCATTCCACCCATTTTCCGTATGTGTGTATATCAAGCGGACGAACGGAAAAAAATAAAACCTCATCCTCAACGTATTCAGGGCGGGTGAATTTTTTTTTTTTTTTTGCTTTCCTGTATCCTTTTTTCTATATATACTTACTGCTTGTACTCCCGTCATCATCACTGTCGTCTTTTTTTTTGGAGAAATTTTTTTTCGGTAAAACTTTTCTGGATGATGATAAAGTAAAATAGAAACGAATTTTTTTGAAATGAGCCAATGCTTAGGGTAGCTTTCGCCTTTGTATAATATGTAAGGATGTAAGTATGAGCATACAGGATTTTTTCATTTTGGAATGTGTTTCTTTATAGTCTGGGCTAGGCTTGTCCATCAATTTCAGTTTTTTTTTTTCATTTTCCTTGTGTATATGGTGTATGTGATTGTTTGTTGATGAATGAACACAATAATATAAGAAAGTAGAGAGAAAAATAAAATAAAATAAAATCAAAAAGAGGTTATCACTGTAGAACTTAGGTGGGTGTGAGGGTGTAGAATTCATATGTATGTTACATATCTGAAAAATGGGGATTTTTCTTTTTAATTTTTTTTTTGTGCTGTAGGTTTGTAATTAATTTCTAGAAATTTTTATGTTGTGAGTTGGTTCTTTAGAATTTCATTTTTATTTTATTTAGGAGTTATATAATGCTTGAAGGTTATATCGGAACAAAGAAACAAATACAGCACCACCAGCAACAACAAAATAACAATAATAAAGGAGATAAAATGAAATGTGTGTTCCAACAATTTTTTGATGCGAGTGGCATGAGTGCGGAAAAATCTGGAGGATATAGAAATATACGTATGTATATGTATGAGGGCGTTTGTATGGACTAAAATCTTGATAAAACGAAAAATATATAATTTTGGTGCATGTATGTGTGTTTATATTTCTTGGCTTGGATCAAATCGTTTAGCAAAAATTTCGGAATTGAAAAAGAAAATAAAATAAAAATTATCGATTACATTGGATTTAATAAATAAAATTTAATGGATTTTTTCGAAAAAAAAATAAAATAAAATAAAATAAACTAAAATGGAAAGAATGAGTTGGCTGAAAATTGAAAACTTGAACGTGATGTAATTTTCTAAAAAAAAAAAATGTATATAGTTTTTCATGGTACTATTTCTACTATTTTTATACAGAGAACCGAAAATATTTCTCTTCACTTCAAGAAATTCACCTTCCGGTATATAACGTGGATGTTATATGTTTTTTATGGGCAGGTTATTATTCGAAAAGTTAAATATAGAGCAGGGAAGGAAATAATTTTACTTGTAAAAATTCACTGTAACAGGCGGATACGCAAATTACATTTAAGTACCTATGGTGTTCCATTCAAAATGGCATACAACGAACGAGGATGCTAAAGTGCTAAAATATAAAATTGATGGAAAGTGGAAAATTAATAAGGAAAATTTGATAAAAATTATTGCAGTTCATTTAAAAAATTCAAATCCTAAATTTCCAACTTTCACTTAATAAAAAATTTAAAGTTAGCAAATTCCGGTGAAAATTCAAGATCAAGAAGACGTATTGTACGTTTAAATATTTTAGAATAGCTAAATTTGCAATGGTATTACATTAATCGGTTGTACAATTTTCCGAAATTTTCTTGGAATTCCTAAAAAACCGATGTTAAGATGTCTTATTTTCAGGTCTTACCGCGTTATATTTTGCATTCAAATACTTGATGATGGTACCATTTTCTGTAAAAGTAGGCTAGCATCAAAATATCAAATATATTTATTGACAATTTACCGAACCTAGTTAGAGAACCAAATTTTGTAAATCCATTACACACATCCATTGGAGGTTCCTCTGGTTGAAACTAACTTAGAAACACCTAAATTTACTCAAACCTGTCGGTCTCGGTTAAAGCCAACGTTTTCTTAATATTATAAAAAACGTTTTTACAATATTCGATATATTAAGGGCGAGCTTAGGACGCAATAAGATGTACAACCTGTCTGTTATTTTGTTGCACGATCCTGATCCTAGGAACCAATACTAGCAATTTGGGTTCTATTTGGAGAACAACTAAATTTTGACAAAATTTTAAGTTTGGGAATTTAGAACAACCAAGCGTGTTTTTATATTCTGCAAATTGATACCAGAGACTATGGAATTTTTAATAAACATTTAATAAAATCAAAAAGATAAGAATTTAAGAAATATAAATACAAAGAATTACCATTTATTTTTAATTAGAGCAAGAGGCGATTAGTAAAAAACCGCGTCCTTGATGCACACGGCCTTATGGAGCATGAATATTAAGTTAGCGGAAATTTGTCAGCGGAAAATAAGAGATTTCGCTACTCGCCGCAAGTGGCAGCACAATCACAAAAGATAATTTATTTTGTTATATAATTACCAGCGGACATTTTTTGTTCATTTTGTATCTCTTTTTTCACTAAATAAAATATCCCACCAGAATAAAATATTAAAAGTGGTCCTTAAAATGACAAATTGATTGATTTCCGACATAAAAGAACTCGGTAAATGAAGTCTTGAAATTTAACAATATTCCGTCTTTCCGCCATTTTAAAAGAATGACGATGAAATTTGGATAGTAGTATTGATCAGGGATTTTAAAGTAAGTTTTCGACAAAATTCCGGGATCTGTTCATGCTGGACTGAACTTGGCCATTTCATAACTAATCCTTTTGAAATTTAAATTTTTTTTATTAATTTATTTTCAGTTTTTTGGCCAATATCTCAAAATCTTCCACTAGTAACCGAAACTGAAAATAAATGATATGGCCGCAGAAAAGCAAAAAATATAGTGAAAATTCTAAACCATAAATTTTTCCCAAATTTTCCACATATTCTCAGTATGACCTTATAGGTTCTGTTATAAAAACAACTGAGGGTGTTGGTTACTAGCGGAAGTTTTTGAGATATTGGCCAAAAACTGAAAATAAATTAATAAAATAAATTTAATTTTCAAAAGGATTGGTTTTGAAATGGCCAAGTTCAGTCCAGCATGAACAGATCCTAGAGTTGTGTCCAAAACTTACTTTAATATCCCTGATCAATACTATTGTCCAAATTTCAGTCATTCTTTTAGAATGGCGGAGGGACGGAATATTGTAAAATTTCAAGATTTCATTTGCCGAGTTCCTTTACGTCGGCGATCAATCAATTTGTCATTTTAAGGATCACTTTTAATATTTTATTCCGGTGAGATGTTTTATTTAGTGAAAAAAGAGATGCAAAATGAATAAAAAATTTCCAAATAAAAAAATTCTCTTTTGTGATGGTGCTGCTACTTGCGGCAAGTAGCGAAATCTCTTATTTTCCGCTGAGAAATTTCCGCTATCTTATATAGCATGAAAATTCGAGAATTTATTAATTTTTTTATAAAATTCCGATTCATAAATTTCCATTATTTCGTAAGTTTCATGATAATATGCAACATTTTGCAAAAATTGTAATTTATTTCATTTAATTATTTTTATTATTAGTATTTACTTATTTAAATTTAATTTAATTGTTCTAACAAATTAATGCACAAATATGATTTCCATTTTCTACCAGATTGAGCCGCTTGTTGTGATTCTAGAAACAGGGTTGGATATTTTTTTATGAATACTGTTTCCCTACAAGCGTACGCTATAAATAATAATCCAACCTTATTTGTGGTACAGTCATAAAAAAAGTACTGAAACGGGTTTTCCAAATTACAGTTTATGTTGATTAAAACCCAATCACAGATTTCTTAATTAAAAATTATACAAAAATTTCAAAATAAGTTCCATGGATATAAAATGAAATTTATTTTGGAATTTTGTATAAAAATTTTGGTTTTTGAATTTTTTTAATCGAATTTTTAATTTCGGAGTTCTTGATCTAGTAAACGTACACAACCAGTTGTTTCGGTGAACTGACGTTTTCGGTGAAGTGCCGTATTCTTTGAATTGCTTTTCGGTAAATTGTCGTTTTCTATTGTTTCGGTGATTTACTGTTCTGTAAATTGTTATTTCGGTGAATTGTCGTTCTACCAATTTCAACAAATTTTGTTTGCTCTGAATTGTATTTTATAATTTGGTTATAATTAGGCCGCTTAAGCCTTAAATATGGCTTAATTTATTTACTGCTAAATTAGTTCGATTTGAATTTCTGCATTAAACGATTTAACCAAGAATTGTATGATTAAACAAATACAAATATTCATCAACGATTGTGCTCGATTCAATTTATCGTTTGGTTTAGTGTTGTGGAACTTATCATTATATAATATTTTCATGAACATTGCCAAAACCATTATTTTAACTATACAGCGATTCTCTACTCAATTTATATGTGTTTAAAACCAACTGACGCTAGTTACAATAAGAGAAAACGGTCAGTTCGTTCGGCTATAAAGATTGACGATAACTTATTTCCAAAATTCTTTGAATTTCTGGTCCCAAATTTCTTAACCAAACAATTGCGTTTGAATTATTTTCTCGTAAGGAAATGACCCGGCGAACCTTGACATAACGTTTGATGCATACCTGAGACACTATTCTTTCATTTCCCTAGGCTTGGGAAATTGGGAATAATTTTTCCGTATCAATTAGTTAAAATGTAAAGTATTCATTAATGCAAGTTTCAACTAGCTAATGTGAGTGCAATTAGAATGGTACTAAAAGCTAGAAAGGCGGCCATTACGATTATGTTGTGTTGACGAAGAAGCTTATATGGTTTAAGCTGCAGACGGACTTCTTGGTTTATGATAACATGCAGTGAATGCAATTTCAATTCGGAAATTCACAGTTCGAAATACTTTGGTAATGACTATGTTGTCTGGATATGTTATCGCTTATCTGAAACTTACTATAAGAAATCGGTAAGCGGAATTTCTATGGTCGTTCTTGTACTCGATCATTTTAATTTTCCTAATATTTTGTGGAATATTGGCCCGAAATTAAATTGCATACTCTCATACAACATAAAGTCTGTTCCAAAATCATTATTCGTTGAGTTATAAGTTAAACAATTTAATTTTTTTTGTGTTCACTAAAGCTATGAATATCGGGTTTAATACTACCTACCGTATCCCGAAAATTTGTAGAACACCGGCAATATATCAAATACAAATTCTTTGGCCTCTAAAGTTATTTAGAAGCAGTGAATTGGGATGATTTTTTAAACGCTGAGGAAGTGAATGAAAATGTTTACAAATTTTAGGAAATCAAACATCAACGCGCAACCAAATACTCATACTCCATAGTTTCATGTCCGGCTTATGAATGCATTTCAGTAAGGCATTTGAATCTATAGGCCACCATAAAGCACTCCAAAGTTTATCTGCGATCAGATTATCATTGGTTCAAGTTGTATTTAACAAATTATCTGCAACACGTAATAATAGGAAATAAGAAATCCAACTCGAAAAACTTCAACTCGTGATTCAGCCTTATTTGAAAACATTTCGAATAATGTTCAAAGCAGGGCATTGCGTATTCGATGACCCTAGCACACCATCGACACATCAGCTAATTGATAATACCGGCCGCCAATAGCGTATAAACCTCACATGACATGTCAAGCGCACCATCATCAACGCACAAAACAATCAACATACCAGCTACCACGCAGTTGAGCTCACAACCGCGAGCCCCTCCAATCAACCTACATCAGTCAGAGGGCAAATCAAACCAAACCACCATAGGTTCTGAAGCTACCATACCAGTAACCCAGAGAATGCAACTACGGAATATACGACGTTCATGCACGAATACACGAAGTTGGGCCACATGGAATTTAGCGATCCCAAAACGTAAGTACACAAGTCGTCGAAGTAATATTACGTACTACATCATGCGGTCGTGAAACAATCAAGCACCACTACAAAAGTCAGAGTGGTATTTGATGCTTTGGTTAAATTCACGATGTATGTTCCGCTGAACGACAGCGAGAATATGCTAATTTTCAACAAATCGTGTGGCGTGAGCCTAAAGAATTACCATTTGGGGATTAACGGCTGTTGACCGGAACCTATGGTTCAGCCTCAGCAACGTATTTGGCCACGAAAACGTTAAAATAATCACCGACGACAGTGCTACCAAGTTTCCAGCCGCCCGAAAATCATTGCCCAAGATAATTTATATAGACGAACTGATGTCAGGTGCCAATTGTGTGACGGAAGCGGAAAGCTCCAAAGCGAGATTTTGTATTTGTTGAAGGCAGCAGGCTTTCACCTACGAAAATGGATGTCGAACAACCCATTACTGCTGAAAGCCATACTGAAAGACAGCTAAGAACTATCACCCATCGAAATCTCAGAAGGAACGCGATCGATTAAAGTTATTGGGTCTGGAATGGTGTCCCAAGAGTGACATATTCCATTTCAAAATTATTTCAAATTTGGCACTTACCAAGGCAAGGCTGGAACTTTTATCAGAGGCGACTAAGATATTTGATCCGCTGGGATGGCTGTCATCATCCATCATAATCATTAAAAACCTATTTCAGTCGTTCGTTATGGTTGCTAAATTTACAGCAACATATTAACGAAATGGCACGAGTTCAGGGAAGAATTAAATCATATGGACCAAATATCTATTCCGCGATGGTTATTTACGAGAGATAAAAATTTTCATTTGCTTGGCTCTTCAGATGCCTCCAAGTTCGCTTATGACGCGAAAGCCAAAGTGGCACCTAATAAGCACCTATCTATTTCACGTTTGGAATTATGCGGTACCCTCTGCGGAACACGTCGAAATTTTTAACTGGACCGAATTAACAAATGTTCTGTGGTGATTACCGTCTCACCCAAGATGCTGGAAACCTTACGTAGCCAACCGTATGTCCGAAATACTAGAATCAACATCGAGAAATAATTGGCACTATAAGCCGACGAAAGAGAATTCGGCTGACTGGTGCAATCCGCGCGAGGCGGAAGGATGGGTTTGCTACTGAAATTTCTTCTTAATACAACAACCATTTCCCAAAGACAGTAAACTGTTTGCATTGAATCCATTCATAGATGAACACGAAATTTTACGGCTCGGCATAGCAGAATATCCAATATCTATTACCAAACCAAGTTTCCGAAAAGATTACCAGTGAAACATATTGTTGTCGAATTAATTATCATCAAAACCCATATCAAATCTCTGTACGCAGCACAATGGTTAATGGTGGTCACATTAAGGCAAGAGTGCTGGATCATAAATTGTAAAAACCTTGTGTGTCAACAAATCCATCGGCATATCCCTTGTACGCGTTACAAATCTCGAAAAATTAACGAAATAATGGGTGATCTGCCACCAGCACGGGCTAATCTGAAGTACGTGTTCAACCAAACGGGAGTTGATTATGCTGGCCCAATTACACTTCGGTCTATGGTAGGAAGACGAGTCAAACATCATAAAGGCCTTTCACCTCGAGTTGGTTAGCGATTTATCTACCAACGCTTTCCTAGCTGCGGTAAACCGGTTCTTGACCAGGAGAGGATTATGTTCCGATATTTATAGTGACAATGGCACCAATTTTGTTGGTGCACGGAACCAACTCAGATTACCAAACAAAGAGACATTTCTCACCACCGGTTGGGCCAAATTTTGGATGAAGATAGGAAGCTGCTGTAAAATCCACGAAATATCATTTAAGACGAGTTTTGGGCAATTCACACTCAACTTTGAAGAAATGATCACCTTATTGATCTAGTTCCACTAGGTTCGTTATCATCGAGCCCAGATGACATCGATATGCTAACACCGGCCCATTTTATCATTGAGCAGTCTATGACATTGCCACTCGATCAGGACTGTACCAGTATGAGGGAAAACTCACTAAAATGTTGGCATCATATCCAATATATGACGCAACATTTTTGGAAGCGATTTCGTCAAGAGTATGCAACATAAGCACCGCAATATTAAATCAGGTGACATCGTATTGCTTCGAGATGATGGTACCCCTCCAGCATAATGGTCATTAGGCAAAGTCCATGAGGTTCATCCGGGCCAAGACGGACTCGTACGAGTTGCATCAATTAGGACGAAAGCCGGAATATTTAAACGGCTCATAACCGAATTGGTGCTGTTACCAGTATATTGAACTTTCGGTTCAACGTCGATCGCCCCAAAATTTATTTATACTAACAATGAACTGATGTTTTCGAACGAAAGAGTATTGCCTGTGCGCAAACCGTCCACACCCAAATTACACAGCCTTAAACGCAGCCTTAAGATGCGACCGGGATGGAAGATGTTACAGTTAATTTAAAAATGCTTCCGGATGAATGGAGCGAATACAAGAACATATGTGATGAGGTCCAGGAATCAGAAAAAACCTGAAACTCCAAACTAAAATTGATGATGGCTATTTCAAATTAAAAAAAGCACTTTTAGCTGCGGAACAAACGCGAATACCGCAGCCTCATGGAAATGACAACAATGTATCGATCGTAGATTTCTTGGAACACCAGAAGACGTTCTTAAAAGAAATGTCAAGGATAAGAAGAGCAGGGGAAACTGAAATTCTAGGTACTAGGATTTCCAATCGTTCAAAGATTTGTTCGAAGCTTCGGTGCATAACAACCGAAAAATTCCGCAAGTGCATAAACTGCAATATTTGAAGAGTCTTCTTAAATATGATGCAGCTCAATTAGTGAAACATTTTGAGGTAACCGAAACTAACTACGCTGAAGCTTGGGAAAAAATTAAGACGCGGTACGAGAGAAAAAACCAGGTCGTGAAGCAGCTACTTGAACAACTCATTTACCAGCCACGAGTTAAAGAGGGATCATCCAAGCTATTAAGTTAATTATGTGATACCTGCGATGATGTGATCCGAGGATTAAAGGTCCTTGGTCAAGATGCCGAAACTCGTGATCCGTGGATGATTCACCTATTGTTAGAGAAACTGGATGAAGAAACAAAACTAGCATGGGTATATTTTAATAAAAGCGACTTTCTGAAATTCAATGCACTAATGACGTTTCTAGAGAAGCCTAGCCGGGCTTGGGAAACTTGAACGACATCCAATAATAAACGACTGCCGTAGTCACAATTTGCGACCACTTTGGGTAATCGATTGAATATTGTTAGACTCGGGTTTGCAGGCGTCGTTTATCACCGAGTCATGTACCCAGCGACTACAACTCAGAAGAAGAAACGCGAACATTTTGGTTAGGGGAATTTTCAATTCTGGACTCCAGACAAAAGGCACAATGGAAATGGAGCTTCAGTCGCGAGTTCACCCTCAAGAAGCTTTGAAAACAGAAGCTTTCATATTAAAGAAACTGCTAAAGTTACCCAGTGCCGATTTGTATGTTGATGAAGAAGTTACAACTACATTCCAACTTGCTGATCCGGGATACAACCAAACAAGTGATATAGATATTCTCATTGTAGTCCATGAATTCTTCCTAATTTTAATAGAAGGACAAATGTAAAATATCGGCAGAATCGGTAATCTATTGGCACGGAATACTATGTTCGGCTGGGTCATTTCAGGAGGTTCTTCAACGAATGCCGAAAATATCTATGGTTTAGCGACGAAATTTAAAGTCGATTTAGAGGCAAATATTGATGAAACTCTTCGACGATTTTGGGAACTCGACGAACCAAGGAACGAGCAGCATTACACTGCTCTACAGAGGTTTTACGCGTTGGAGAAAAGGCTGAATTTAAATCCAAAACTGAAGGCGGAAAACAAACGGTTCATGGAGGAATACGTGCAGCAGGGTCATATGAAAAGAACTGATGCAAAGGAAGCTTATTTACGTGAAGATGAATGTTACTACTAGCCACCTCATGCTGTGATAAGGGAAGAGAAAAAAACTACAAAAATAAGAGAGGTTTTTGATGGATCTGCCAAATCCTCGAATGGGGTTTCATTAAATGAAAAACTGCGAGTGAGACGAACCATACAAGCGACGTTGTGTGATATATATATTAACGAGATTCCGAACTTACAAATTTGTGATGACTGCAGACATCGAGAAGATGTTTGGCAGGTGAATATGGCAGAAAGCCACCAGAACTACCAGCGAATTTTATGGCGATCAAGCCCAAATCAAGAAGTGGTGTTATACAAACTGAGTACGGTTACCAAGGGTACAGCGTCAGCACCATTCGCTATTAGACGCTATTAGAACACACCATCAGTTGGGTGGTTGGCGAGTGATATCCATCCCCCACATATACATCCCTTAGCTTCATCCGCTATAAAAACAGAGTTCTATCAATGAAAGAGGGAGGATTTCATCTCCGAAAATTGAAGTCAAATCTACCAAAATTATCAGAAACTGCCGCTGATAAGACGATATCCATGGATGATTCATGCACGATTAAAGTTCTGGGGCTTTAACGGAATCCTTTAATGGATGCGTTCTGATTTAAAGTGAATTTGTTAGCTGAGTCGGTTCCTACAAAGAGGAAGATGCTGTCGAAAATTTTCGATCCTCTTGGATTTTTATCGCCAGTCACGATTACATTAAAAATAATATTTCAACGATGGTTGGAAAAGATTGATTGGGATGATCTTTTATCAAATGAAACGGCGAAACAATGGGCTGAAGTGAGAAGTGAGTTGAACGAGCTAGAAGAGATAGAACTTCATGGGTAGTTGAAAGTAGAACTTCATGGGTTTAGCGATGCGAGTGAGAGAGCACCGTTAAAATAGATTACGATCCAAAGGCTTGAACTATGTGTGGCGGTTTTACTGGCGAAGCTATTGAAAAACGTGATGGCGGTTATAAATAAAGAAACCAAAATGTATGCCTTGCGTGGCTATCTGACTATCCGTCAAGATGGAAAATCTTTGTGGCCAATAGAGTCAGTGAAATCCTGGAAAGTGTACCGTCGGCCAGTTGAAACTATGTACCATCAGAACAAAACCCTGCTGATCCTGCATTGAAATAGTCAATTTCAAGTAAACTAGAGGTCGAGTTACATCAAGGACAACAAAAAATCTATCCATTGGTGAACTGTAATGCAATGATTGAAACAGGGTTAATTGATCAGAAGAATTTCTAAGATGTCGTCTTTCCCGAAATTGCAAAGAGTCTTGGCGTACAAGTTCTGGTTTATTCACAATGCGAAGACAAATCACTCTGAAGAAATCAGGTATCCTTTCTGTCCAAGAGCTGATAGAAGCGACAAATGCATGCTTCAAATGCGTCCAAGGGCAAGAATTTAAACCTGAATTGCATACGTTGCATACGATTAAATGCATTAAGTGATTTTACCCAAATCTCATAAATTGGGTAAACTGATTATCGCTCACGTTCATGATCGAAATATCCATGCTGGTCCTTCGTTGACGTCACATTTAGGCAAGCAACAGTATTGGATGATCAATAGTAGAAATATGGTGTGACATATATTACGAAAATGTGTGAGCTGAAACAATCCAATAGATCATGGCAAATTTACCAGCTGAGCAAATCAACCATTCCAGGCCATTTAGTAGATGCGGCGTAGACTATGCGGGGCCCATCACTATAGTAAGTGAACGTGGAAGAGGAGCGAAACCACTTAAGGCTTACATCGCTGCCAGAAGCGTTTATTGCAGCGCTTAGAAAATTTTCAGCGAGAAGATGCTTCCTGCTCATATATTTAGCGATAACGGGACCAATTTTCAAGGAGCCAGAATAAAACTTGATGAGATGACGAAAATCTTGGTGGCAGATGACTTCAAGAATTCAATTCCAGGATATTTATCCAATATGGGTATACAATGGCATAACGTTCCACAAGCTGTGCCTCATTTTGGTGGTCTATGGGAAGCGATGGTCAAATTCGTAAAGACTTGTCTGTTAATTTTGACAAGAAATGCATACCTTACTTTCGAAGAAATGGCCACCCTATTGTGCCAAATAGGGGCAATACTAAATTCCAGGCCCCTATATCCAATAGGTGAAGACGAATCCAGTATCGATGCTCTTACACCAGACCATTTTTTGATTGGTGCAACTCTATACTCTATTCCCGATGAAGAATTACTTGAAGAACCAGATAATCGCCTTTCAAGATGGCAAAACATTCAAAAGATGTAAGCTGGAATATTTTTGTCATCTGCAGCAGCGACACAAATTGGAAAGCCATGAGAAAAATTTGACAACTGGAGATTTCGGGTTAATAGAAGATCAAAACTTATCCCCATGCAAATGGTCTTTGGGCAGAATTGTAGAAGTGCATAGAGGCGACGATGGGAACACCAGGGCAGCGACAATAAAAACTGACAACTCCATATTAAAGCGACCCATTATAAAACTGTGTTCACTTCCAACAAACAAAGAAGATTAACGGTTTCCGTTAAGGCCGGGATTATATAAAGGTATTGACCAAACATCGAGAACTCACCTGTATTATACCAAGTTTTTTCATACTTTTGCCAATTTTAATTGTATTTATTTATTCCTGAATATCAATTTTAGCAAGCGTCATCAAACACTAAGCATATTGATCTCATAAATCGATTTTAATTATTTGCAAGGCCAGATTCCGAAACTCCATTTCCGATTAAGAATGATCGAGTTCAATCTATTTCAAACCCTAAAAAGGCTATTGTCGCCAAAAAAAAGCCTATGTCGAAAGCTATTGTTTCCCACTGCTAAGTTGTAATGACTTAAACCAAAAATCATTCACACGTGGATTAACTTAACCGTAATCTTTACGATAGGTTTATTTGTTTGTGAATGAATTTCCATATAATCCGAAAAAAAAACAAAAAAAATTGTTTTCCATATCATGTCTAAACACCACGTAAATACTAATAATTAACATCATCAAATAAATTTAACTCATTTCCATTTTTTGTCTGGCACATCTTTTCGGAACGACATAAAAACGAAGTACCAAAAAAAAAGCGGAAAATTTGTAACATATTCATAATAGCTATATATTTTCATTTGATTACCATTTCCTTTTTTATCGTATGCGTATCGTATCATTCAATATTATTTATTTATACGAGTATCGTACATACATTTGTCTCGATACACATTTCTGTGTTTTCCATTCGGAAAAACTTATCAACAGAAAAAAAATTCATTTGTATTTATTCAATTTTCTCACCATCACATCTCGGAAAAGCTGTACCGTATACAATACATTCACATACAATATATACATACATACATAAACACAGACAGACTGAACACATGGAACGTAAAAAAAGGCAAGGAAATCCTTGCCCCACACCATCTCTCACCAATGCACATTTATATTTTTAAATAAAAATATAAAAAAAGAAATAAATTTAGAAGAAAACAAAGTAAATAATAAAAATACAAATTTTCCAACCTGTTGATTTTTTCTCTTAATTTTTCTTTTTTCCCTTTTTATTTTAAATAAATTTTCATTTTATGTTTACGAACGTATTTTAAATTTATTTTGTTTTCTCTTTTACCCAGCATAACATATATAAGCGTATATGGGAAAATTATAGTAACAAAAAGGAAAATTTTTATTCTGAAAAAATAATTCTGAATGAAAATTCTTACAAAAAAAAAAAAAAAAATTAAACTGATCAAATTTGATAAAGTTACAAATATTTTTATTTATTTATTTATTTAATACCCATTTATTATTTTTGTTGGCGCAAACGGGGTGGCGATATGGAACGAGATAAATAGATATACGAGAGATTTTTATGTAAATATGGAAAAAGGAAAAACAAATTTTAAAAAGGACAAGAAGTGGAAAATTAATTTTATTTTATTTAAATTTGTTTGATTTTTATTTTCGAATTATAATTTTAATGATTATGTTCGGTTTTATTCATTTTTATGTAAATACTAAATATTTTATATTATAAAACATGTACTAATTTACAGTTGGGGGTCAGCAATTATAGGTATGTGATAGTTTACCGTATGTTATAGGGTTGTGGTTAATCAAATTTAGATTGAGAGAGGTCAATTCTATTTCAACTGAGTATCGAATTAAAAGTTTGTACGTGTAAAGTTTTAGTATGTCTTGCTGGCATTTGTAATGTTTTATAACTTCCGTTAAGTTGTTTATAGGGCGATAATGATAATACCAAAATGGTACATGGGTAATACGAAGGATTTTCGTTGGTACATTTTTCACACGGCTGATATCAAACCTATATGTCAAATGTGGAGTGAATTTTTCGGTAATAATAAACAAGACAAAATACAAAATAATTATAAATAAAATAACGCGTGTGTACAACTTATAAGATTGAACAGTATTAAGTCATTTCCGGATTTTCCTTACATCGTGTTAAAATTAAATTTAGAGGTAACCCAAAACAAATCGACACATAATTTTGCTGGCGATGCATTTTATGTGAACATTTTTAAGTCCTTAAGACGAGGGTAACTGCAGCAGGGAAACTTTCCAATTTCAAAATGAAACTTTGCATACCGATTAAGCCCAATTTGTGCTAATTAGTCCTCACGGGAAAAAATTAGTGCTAGTCCAGGAGCCGAAAAAATGGGAAAAGAAAATTTCAAATATCGCCTAAAAGACGGAATAAATAAAACCAGATTTCTAGAAAAAAACAGAAATAATTTAAGCTTAATTTTAAAACTTTCTAAAGGCCGCTAAACTAATGAAATTTGTGCTTATCATAAAAATATAATTTTCATAAATTTTCATTCATAAATCGAGGAAAACCAAACCAGCCCCTGAAAGATACCATATTTTTAAAAAAACGGAGATATATCGTTCAATAATATTTGTGTTGAACAACAAATAAAACAATAGAAATAAAATGTTCTAAAATCCAAGGCATAAGCAATACAGATAGTATATTCCTGTCAGGTATGTTCATTGCCATCCGAAAGATATAGTGCCTGAATTTATGCTAATCCAGAATTGGCCTAATTCCATTGAACAATAACGACCGTTGAATGAACAATTTTCTGACAAAAAGTGTTCTAGAAACCAATGAAGTTGGCACTTCTGATTGCATATTCCGATCAGATAAGTTCATTGCCATCCGAAAAGTATAGTAGCTGGATTTGTGCTAATCCAGAATTGGCCCAATTCCATTGAACAAAACTGAATTTAACAAATTCAGCCACTATACTTTTCGGATGGCAATGGACATATCTAACCGGAGTATGCAATCAGAAGTGCCAACTTCATTGGTTTCTAGAACACTTTTTATCAGAAAATTGTTCATTCAACGGTCGTTGTTGTTCAATGGAATTGGGTCAATTCTACATTAGCAGAAATTCAGCCACTATATTTTTCGGATGGCAATGAATATATCTGATAGGAATATGTAATCAGAAGTGCAAGCTTCATTGGTTTCTAGAAAACTTTTTATCAGAAAATTGTTCATTCAACGGTCGTTGTTGTTCAACGGAATTGGGTTAAATCTGGATTAGCACAAATTCAGCCACTATATTTTTGGGATGGCAATGGACATATCTAATCGAAATATGCAATCAGAAGTGCCAACTTCTTTGGTTTCTAGAACACTTTTTGTCGGAAAATTGTTCATTCAACGGTCGTTGTTGTTCAATAGAATTGGGCCAATTCTGGATTAGCACAAATTCAGCCACTATATTTTCCGGATGGCAATTAACATACCTGATAGGAATATGTAATCAGAAGTGCAAAAATCATTGGTTTCTAGAACACTTTTTTTCAAAAAATTGTTCATTCAACGGTCGTTGTTGTTCAATAGAATTGGGCTAATTCTGGATTATCACAAATTCAGCCACTAACACTTTTTGTCGGAAAATTGTTCATTCAACGGTCGTTGTTGTTCAATAGAATTGGGTCAATTCTGGATTAGCACAAATTCAGCCACTATATTTTTGGGATGGCAATTAACATACCTGACAGGAATATACTATCTGAATTGCTTATGCCTTGGATTTTAGAAATTTTATTTCTATTGTTTTATTTGTTGTTCAACACAAATATTATTGAACGATATATCTCCGTTTTTTTAAAAATATGGTATCTTTCAGGGGCTGGTTTGGTTTTCCTCGATTTATGAATGAAAATTTATGAAAATTATATTTCTATGATAAGCACAAATTTCATCAGTTTAGCGGCCAAATTTGAAATTTTCTTTTCCCGTTTTTTCGGCTCCTGGACTAGCACTAATTTTTTCCCGTGAGCACTAATTAGCACAAATTGGACTTAATCGGTATGCAAAGTTTCATTTTGAAATTCGAAAGTTTCCATGCTGCAGTTACCCACGTGACCTTAAGACATTTAATCTAGATGTAATACAAACTCACATGTTTTTTCCTAGCGTTGCACTTTATTTGAATATAGTTAAGTACAAATTTTGTGATTAGTGTAATGAATGTAAATTGTTGTTAGTAGAATCAACGACAAAATTGTATAAAACCTGAAAGTTTTGCTAAATAAAGTGATTTTGTTCAGTTTAGTTAAAGTGTGCAGTTCATTCTTAGAGTATTTAGAGACCTCACCCGTGGTAACCTCAGATACTCTCAACAATTAAGACCAATTAAATAATTTGGAAATAACATTGGTCCTTCGAGGCCATTAAAAGTGCTCGCACATAATATAGTCAACGCCGAGCAACAACAGGCAGATACAGTCTACAATCGACGTCGAACCACAACCGGAAACCATCAAGCTGCACCGCGAAACCCAAACTCGTTTTGGATTCATCACCAACGTTTAAAAAATCAACGAGCGGTAAATTTACCCGTGCTATTTTAGCTGAAGAACCAAAATGGAGAGCCTATTGCAGAGTCAATTGGCCAAGGCAGGTGAGATAACACAATTTATCTCCAACTATAAAAAAAACAGTGCAGACAGAAAAACGAAAAGATACCTTGAGGCCAGAATAGTGGCTTTAGAAAAGTTGTACAATGAGTACGTCGACGGTGACAACGAAGTGAGAAATTTCAAACCTTCATTGGAAGCAAGTCACCGATATTACAAGGATCGACAATCAATCATCCTTGCCATCAACACCAACTCCAGAATTAAATCCAAGATTTAACTTCGACAAGTCTGAGGGGTCAAACAAGAACGACCAGGGCAGTGAGGTTCCATCATTCGGAAAATCCACTCATGCCCAATCCTCCGAAACATCAAGAGATGAATCAAACACTAAATTTCAACCAAATCAACCGACGAAATTGATCCAGCAATATACGGAAATTCGTGCGGCTGAGGATTTACTGGCAAGCAACAACAAGTCCAGAGCAGCCCTCAATCATAAAATAAAAACGATGGAAAGGGTAACGATGCAGATCATGGATCTACATGAACTGATCTGTATGGAAGCTTCTGAAGAACAAGAAGTTAACTTAGATTATTTCGTAGACCAACACTACGAAAATCTAAACAACAAATACGAAGATATTATAATAACAATAACAACGTTGTTAGAGGATGATCAACAACCGTCCACGGCGAAACCTATGGTAATCCGTTTACCACGAATAGAAATCCCACACTTCCATGGGAGTGCATGAAGTGGGCAGGTTTGGCAGATACATTTAAACGCCTAGTTCATGACAACAATCAACTTACCAACACACACAAAATGAACTACCTTACCGACTATTGAGCCATCTGAAAACCACTGGATAGAACTACGATGCAGCTTGGGCAATTTTAGAAAATCGATATAACAACAGAAGATTGCTCGTTTCCCACCTTCTGAGCACTTTGCTGAACCAACAAGCTTGCACCACGGAATCGGCTGCGGCAATAGAAAGCTTGCACGACATAATAACTGAGTGTTCACGTGTTCATTCGATCACGTGCTTCATTTTAGCGGACTATTAAACAATTTACTACTGATGGAAGTGTTCAACCGAAAAAAGGACTCGTCGAGCAACAGTCACTGAGGAAAGTAATGAAATTGCTGTATTGGCTGCAGTAACTCATAATCCTCATGTTAGTACACGAAAAATGGCTAGCGATTCCGGATTGTCCCAAACCAGTATTTGTAAAAATTTAAAACGTCTTAAGTATCACAAGTATTATGTGTCTTGACACCAAGATCTTCATGGCGTTGATTTTCCAAAATCCCAGTTTTTTTCGCTACGTATTGTTCTCCGACGAGTCGTCTGTTACGAACCATGGAATGGATAATCGATACAACATGTATTACTGGAGTGTTCCGCAATGGCTTCGCCAAGTTGAAGATCAGCGCCCTTGGACTGTCAACGTGTGGTGTGGAATATTTGGCGACAAACTCATCGGCCTCTACATTATTGAAGGCAACTTGAATGGACAAATGTACCGAGAAATTTTGGAAAATGAACTGCCAACATTATTTGAAGACTTGAGCTTAGAATTGCGACAGAACATGTGGTTTCAACATGCTGGTTGTCCATCTCACCAATCGTCCGTGGCACGTGAAGTACTTGATCGTGATTTCAATGGTCGCTGGATCTGTAGAGCTGGTCCGATAAATTAGCCTGCCAGATCACCAGATCTTACTTCGCCAGATTTTCTTTTTTGTAGGGCTATCTCAAACACAAAGTGTACCAACAAATACCAACAACACGTAAGAATATGATTGAGCGAATTAGAAATGCTTGTGCCGATATTCAAGTGACACGCTTCTCAGTTGTGTACATTCATTTGAAATGCTGATTAATAAGTGTGTTGAAGTCGAAGGCCACCATTTTGAGCACTTAATTTAATTAAAAGATGATGATGCCAAGGGATCCATGTAAATGAAGCACCATAGTACGTGAGAGGCGAGAGGACTCACGTTAGTTAAGCACCCCGAAGGGAACAGCAAATTATTACGTTAACGTAGTTGTTCCTGGGTTACGGTGAAAGTAGTTTATTCACCAGCCAATTACAAAACTACAGATAACAATGCCCCAGTTATTCAGATATTTTTAAAACAAAGTACAAAATAAAATCATTTATTTGAAAGCAGATTTAATCATTCGCGTAAAGTTTGTCCTAAGCTGTCATAAAATAAAATTAGGATTTTTTAGGACAAATTTCACTATACTGTACAAAATAGTGAAGGATGTTCTAAATCCTAGAAACATTTAAATGTGGTAGTTAGTATAATATACTAAATTCGGATAAACCGATTAAACCATTGATTGATTCGCTTTTACGTACTAATGTAGATGGAACTTGCTACGAATTTGATATTACCTAATATTCTGGGAAACAAATAGAAAATGGCCACAAAAATTAAATAAATATCAAAGAAATATTTATTATGTTTAATAATATTTAATCCCAGTTTAATTAAGACAAAATTAGAGTTTTGTCGGAAACTGTAATCAGTTTTACGCTAAATCCATTACTTAGCTTGCTATACGAATTTGAGTGAGGCCACCTCATCACCATACAAAAACGCAACTTTTTGTTTATCTTTTGGGCACCTTGGCCGTAAATGGCCTATAAGTCCGCTCTTAATTATCGCAGGAGCAAACCAATAGTACATGCGTGTAGAGCGAAAGATTTGCTATAACCAACTCGAACATGAAGCCTCTAGGCCTACCTAGGTTACTTATAGGAATTTTTTTAAAATACATTTTTGGTCCGAATCAGGACAAAACAAACATGTTTTTCTATTAGATAGGACCTAATAGCATCTCACCATAAAGGTCACTTTGCATGCTGGTTTACTGGAGATTCCCGGAAAAATTAAGAAAATTTTACGTTCGAATTGTAGTACTCCACGGCAAATTTCGATATCCTAAACACCCTAAACCCTCAATTTGAACAAAACAAACGAGTCTTACGGTTAACAGGAGGTTCCCGGAAATATTAAGAAAATTTTACGTTCGATTTGTAGTACTCCAAGACAAATTTGGCTATCATAAACACCCTAAACCCTTAATTTGAACAAAACAAACGAGTCTTTCTATTAGATAGGACCTAATAGCATCTCACCATGTACGTTACTTCACGTGCTGGTTAACTGGAGATTCCCGGAAAAATTTAGAAAATTTTACGTTCGAATTGTAGTACTCCACGGCAAATTTGGCTATCCTAAACACCCTAAACCCCCAATTTGAACAAAACAAACGTATTTTTCTATTAGATGGGACCTACTAGCATCTCGCCATATAGGTTATTTAGAATGCTGGTTTATTGGAAATTCCCGGAAAAATTCATAAATCTTTTCATTTTTGTCGAAAAATGTTTTTATATCTATTTATTCTAAAATTCGTTTTGGCCGTATACAAACACATCTACACATAGTTTGTTGTTGTTGCTTTTTAGGACAGATTTAGGACAAACTTCATTAACGTATTTAATCGCATGTTCCTGGGTTACGATAATAGTTAATTTTAATTCAAACGTATTGCAGGATCGTATGCATACGTTATCATCAGTAAGAGGAATCGGGAAAAAGTTAATATTATTTGAATTTAATAGCGCCATCTATGAATTGAAACAAATGTTTTAAAGAAATCCTACGTACTTGCCGTAGAATCCGAATCTGCATTAAATGATAGAGGTTCCTATTTAAATTTCAGAATTATCCCTCGCCCCACTTACAAGAAGGGGAGGAGGGGTACTAATTTTAGCATTAAGACCGCAGGATTCACTGGTGGCGTACTCCACATCAGCCAGAATTGATAATAGAAAACCCTTAATTCAACCCTATATTTAAAACTTAAATTTTTGAAATACACTTAGGTAATGAATGATTTTTGAAAATCGCACATTTTATTAATGAAATCACTTAAACTAGTTGAAATGAAAGTATGTCCCATACGTAACAGTTTTCAGCTTGTACGTGCTGATTGCGGCTTTGTCGTTTCTCCATAGTATCAACTGATAGCTTTAATCTGGAGGGCTGATTTTTAATTGTCTAAACATCTTTTCGATGTCAGCTTTAAACACATACTCGTACTTATGTTTTCTCCAGTTTAACAATTTATCAACGATTGTTGTATAGCGGAGCCGGTGTGGAACAGGTCATTTAACGATATTCCATTTGACGTTTCAGCTGAAGCGTCAAAGACTACTCTGAGCTTGGTTGTTGAGCTATCATCTTTGAGTACTGCATGGTGTGGTTTCTACCTGCATTATCACGTTGGTTTATTTCTACCATATGATCCAAATATTCATCAATGAAGCTTCTGTATTCATTATTCATCTATGGGTTTATATTTCGTTGTTTTTCCTGAAAACTTGAAGAAGGCGTGCTGTAGCTTTTTCCTGGATTCGCCTAATATGAAATCGTCGCTTTTAAATGGACATGCGACCTGGTATGCACCATCTTCTATTCTTGTTCTAGTTCTTTTGAAAGTGCTCTTCGCATCTCTGTTCATCACTAGTAAGTTCCCACTCTACGTGAACCTCTTTAGTTTCCCAAAACTTTTTGAGCTGATTTTCTAAATCGATAGACGATATCATAGATTTTATGTGGTGATGTTGGATACTTGAGCTTTTGAATTTTCAAAACACAATCCATGCTAATTCTGTTTTTTGTGCAATTGGTTGTTCTGGATTTCCTTTTATAATGTTACTCAATACGATCTTTGGGTAATAATCTGCTCCAAGCAATATGTCTATGGGGCTCGGTGCGTTATAGTTTGGATATACATGCTCTAAGTTGTTTAGATGTTCCCAGCCTTCCGTTTGTATACTTTGTTTCGGTAGCAGTGTCGTGAGTTTTTGAAATACTAAAGCATCTAAGTTTAATTCAAATTTAGGTAGATGCTCTACCAGTTTGGAATTTGAGGCTCACTATTTTCTTTACCTCCCCAATATTTCGACCGCCGATTATTGGTGGCTTCCATTATTATTAGCGGATTTAACCATTGCAGTTGGTAACAATACGTGTTCTTTATCGCGATCTACGTTGGGTATTAGTTTAAAAAAAATTTACTTCACCCGGGCTCGTGGTTTGTATTTTGGGCTTACTGTATGTAAAACAGTATGATGTAACCCATTACAGATCGACCCATAAGCATCTTCTACACAGCTGGTGTAGTAGCACTATTTAGTTTTTATCTGTTGCTGACAGCTGCTTGAACCGTGCGTGAACAATAATGTCTAATGTAATCTAATGTATGGTTCATCTGGCAATATATATAAATCTCGCGTAGGGTTGTTGTGGCAAATGATTGTCTTACCACTTGCGGCTTTGGTTAATGCGATTGATTTTTTGAGCTATATGATGCTTCCAAGGACTTGAAGCTTTGTTCTGGAGTGGGTCCTGGAGTGGAATTTCAGATAATCGAGTGTTTCACTGTTCAATTTTTTGGATAATGTCAAAATTAGAAATGTATTTCAGGACTCGACGTTTATTTCTAGGCGTCTGGCCAATTTATAATTATCAGCGGTTGATTCCAAGTGGCCTATTAGTTTAGCTTCTGCTCCACTAAGATGGTTTTTCAGATAGTTTATTCTGATGCTTCTATATTTTAGAAAAACTACTCCATTCATGTAATCTCTGTCATCTTTGTGCAACTTTCTTTTAACGCATCATAATCCTCTCTTGTGAATTATCCTAGCCTCTCATGGCCATCGTCTGAGGCCTCAACACAAAGCTCTTCATGCCTATTAATTATTTGATTCATCGTCCGCTGCATCTGCTGTATGCGGCGAATTGCATAGCTTACTTGCCTTGTCTTTCATCCAAGAAGTTTCTGGCCTTCGCTATTTCTCTGGACAACTCCCTCATTTTAAAATCTTGTTTTCGTTATCGCATTTGGTTTGTTGAGCGAGCTTTTTATTAGAAACGCCTGTCTAGGATGCTATGAACTCCATGCTGCACGCAGGTGATAGCGGTGTTGGATTAAATCTGTATAAGATAGCGGAAATTTCTCAGCGGAAATAACAGGTTACGCTATTCGCCGCAAGTGGCAGCACCATCACAAAAGATAATTTTTATTTGTTATATAATTACCAGCGGAAATTTTTTATTCATTTTGTATCTCTTTTTTCACTAAATAAAACATTCCAGCGGAATAAAATATTTAAAGTGATCCTTAAAATGGCAAATTGATTGATCTCCGTAGTAAAGGAACTCGAGAAATGAAATCTTGAAATTTAACAATATTCCGTTTTTCCGCCATTCTAACAGAATTACGATGAAATTTGGATAGTAGTAGTGATCGGGGATTTTAAAGTAACTTTTGGACAAAATTCTAGGATCTGTTCATGCTGGACTAAACTTGGCCAGTTCGTAACCAATCCTTTTGAAAATTTAAATTTTTTTATTAATTTGTTTTTAGTTTTTGGCCAATATCTCAAAAACTTTCGCTAGTAGCCAATACTTTCGGTTGTTTTTCTAATAAGATTATACTAAGACTACGAGGAAAATTTGGGGAAAATTTATGGATTAAAATTTTCACTATAATTTTTTGGTTTTCTGCGGCCATATAAGTTATTTTCAGTTTCGGTTAGTAGTGGAAGTTTTTAGATATTGACCAATAACTGAAAACAACTTATATGGCCGCAGAAAATCAAAAAACTATAGTGAAAATTCTAATCCATCAATTTTCTCCAAATTTTCCTGGTAGTCTCAGTATGACCTAAGCTATTAGAAAAACAATCGAAAGTATTGGTACTAGTGGAAGTTTTTGGAAACTAATAAAAAAATTTAAATTTTCAAAAGTATTGGTTATGAAATGGCCTAGTTCAGTCCACCATGAACAGATCCTAGAATGTTGTCCTAAGTTTTGGACCCCTGATCAACACTTTTATCCAAATTTTATCGTCATTCTTTTAGAATGACGGAAAGACGGAATATTGTTAAATTTCAAGATTTCATTTACCGAGTTCCTTTATTTCGGAGATCAATCAATTTGCCATTTTAAGGATCACTTTAAATATTTTATTCCGCTGGAATGTTTTATTTAGTGAAAAAAGAGATACAAAATGAATAAAAAATGTCCGCTGGTAATTATATAACAAAAAAAATTATCTTTTGTGATGGTTACTGCCACTTGCGGCGAGTAGCATAATCTGTTATTTCCGCTGAGAAATTTCCGCTATCTTATACAGCATGTTGGATTGTTTAATCGCGGGGCATTTCTTCTATAAGTTTTTTGTATGTTGCCGCCACTGTAACTCTTTGGTTGATGTTGTATATTTGTTCATCCGTTTTTACGAACTCTGTGTATAGAGTTTTTAATTGGTCTATCTACGTCTCCAAATATTTGCTCGTGTTGCGAGACTGTCCATCTTTGTTGTAATTACTCTCGAATTAAGCTATTTTGTCTCTAACAATTTCTTGTTGAT
Source organism: Nephrotoma guestfalica (assembly GCA_963691935.1). NCBI lineage: Eukaryota > Metazoa > Arthropoda > Insecta > Diptera > Tipulidae > Nephrotoma > Nephrotoma guestfalica. The sequence continues at coordinate 33,830,628 of OY829913.1, read as the reverse complement.
CAAGTAAGTTATCCATTATGGCCGGTTGTTTTATGACTGTTGAATGATGATACTCGGTTTTGCTGGTTGAGAATTCCATTGGTTGTTATTTAGCCTTGTTTTCGATGGATTTGTTAGTTATTGGGTTGGTGTTTGGCGTTCAAATTAATTTTGCCCGGTTGTCGCTGGTTGATTTTTATTTCGAAGGACCATGTGTCCGTGTTACTCATTAATTTAAGTACGCGATTTTTGAAAGTATTTCAACTCAATATAATTTGTCTCTAATAAATACATTTCTTCAGAATATAATTTGTTTGTGTTGTAAAAGCTGTCTGTAGCCCTATAATTTGGCAGTTACTCTACCAAAATAACTTTAAACTAATTAGATTTATAATTTTTATTTTATTCAAACAATTCCCGCGATACTTGTTAATTCACAATATATGCTTCATATGCCATACACACATTAAATTTGTTTGGTACACGTTATGTATATGAATTCCACGGAGAATCGTTTTTTGTTGCTGTAAAATACAAACATTTGGCCAATCATGCCATTCAAATCCGCATCACTTCAAAAATACTTGATGACTCATCCATACCAAACGCACACATTTTTACAAACAAACAACGAAATGATATCCATTTTTTATTGATTTTTCCATTTCAGTTTTCAAATAGTATACAGAATAAATACCTTTTTCCAAAAAAATCATTTTTCACTCGCCTTGTTACGTTTTTTTTTGATTTTTGAAATTTAATAACATGTCCAACAAAAAAGAATTACTGTACAGCAGATACCACTCGGTGTAGTTAACAATTTTCTCCCACCAACCAAAATATACTCGTATATGAAAAAAAAATTTTAAAATAATTTTATGGCGGCCATCAATTTTAACAAAACAAAAAAAAAACATTAAAAATATTTTTACAAACAAATTATTATTTTTTACATTATTTTCCAAAATAAATATTGGATATTTTGTGTTGTGTGTATTATTGCGAAAATGCACTGTGCAAAATATGCATTTGTATAGGTTGGATTAAATATTATAAATGCAATTAAAATTATAACAAATCCAACAACAAAATCAGCGAATAAAACCAGGGAAAATTTTTAAAAATTTCCATTATTGATTTTTTGTTTTTGTTTTATTTTTTATGTTATATTTTGAAAAAAGAAAATAAATTTGTTGTTGCTATAATTTATTTAAATTTTTTTTTTGTTTTTTTTTGGAAAATCATGACAAAAAATATACTTTTCTTTTTTGTTTGCCAGTTTGTGAATTTCCAAAATGGCTGCGCGAATCTCAAAATTAAAAATTAACTGTAAAATACCACCAACGTTTTATATAAAAATTGTGGTGATTCAGTGAAAAATTAATTTTAATAAATATTTTTTTGATTAAAATCAATATTTAAAATAATTTCAATAAAAATGTGTACATTTGTGTGTGTATGCGTGCGGTGCGTATACATCTCGATCAGTATTAGTGATTTTTCCATAAAAATTAAATACATTAAAAATTTTATTTATTATTATTTTTTTATTTTGTTAATTTTAATTATTTGCCTGACAAAAAATTCCCAGAATTTTATTGAAATTATTTTTTTGTTGTTTTTGTATTTTTAACTTTTCGAATATACATTAACTGGAAAAATCCTTTTGTTGGTGTGCTTTGTGTTGTGTGTTGTTTGTTGTTTTTTTGTATTAATACATTTGTAAATTAAATCGATAAATTCGTGTTTTTGTTTTGTATTTTGTTGTTGCTTTATCTGGGAAAATTTTCAGATTATGCTTCTAACTATATGGCATAAAGTGCGTTACAATGTATTTTCGGTATATTCTAATTGAAATGGTAAACCGATTAAGTTCAAAAAGTTAAATATTTTTGGTTTATACTCGATGGCAGCAACACAGACACAAAAATATGGTAGAATTTTAAAAATGGTTATCTTTCTTGTAGTTATTACTTGTAGATGGATAGAGCTTTTAAGCTTGGCTTTTAAGATCCCATAAGCTTTTCTAAACAGCTCAACGTTTATTCTTAATGCTGAGATATCATCATAGTTGGCAGATGATGCCTGTTTAAAAATGCAATATTTTTCAAAATGGGATTGCTTTTTAGGCTAGAGCAAACCTTCCGATTATTGATGGAATGCAGTGCTTAAGAGCCTAAATCGTTTTTGGATTGTCTGAATAACATCGATCCAGCGCGTAACGTAAGTTTTTAAACCAAACACAAAGCTGTCAACAAAGTAATAAAATGATAGTTTGGCCGAAGGCCGCTGGGTATTTCAGGCAATATGACTCCAGTGAAAAAAAAATGGGACTGATAGATCTCTCGAATAAATGTAGGTCTCACTTGGCCAAAAGAAAATGAATATCAGTGTTTAAGGTCGCTAAACAACCCTCCTTGTATTACCATGAAATGTAAATCTGATAAAACCACCCAGGTGTTGTCGCCATATCTGTATCCCGCCCATGTTAGTTGGCTGCAGTAACCGGCATATACACATGAAGTTTTTCGTTAAGCCGGATTTAGCCTTATTTATTTAGAGTTATAGGATTATTTGGTTTCGTTAAAGATGCAACTCAGTTCTAATCAGAACTGAAATAATGAACGTCAATATACCAACCGGTACTAAATTTACGTCAGTCGATATTACAAGTAGTTTACCAACTTTAACTACACCCAAACGAATATTAATGGAACGCAATATTGCTAATTAAAAATCGACGACGTTAAAATTATTTTCAACCTAATGGCAATTATTATACACAAAACGATCGACTACCAATGGCCAGCCAATAAAAATATAAAAATAACGATATCAACAATAGTAGCATAGATACTTTGACGACGTTTTAATTTTATTTAAAGGATCAGATCGAATTCTAGATTGGAATTAGTGGAACGGTGGTGACTGGACGCTCTTCATATAGTCCATTTTTGCCACTAAGCATAGCAGCTTGAGATCCCATTGATATTATCCTCGTTGTTGTTGTTCCTTATTAATTGCTGGCGCTGCAGCCTTTTTACGATGGAACTGTCCTAAATAGTAGTCCATTGGCATGACATCTACATTTTAATTATATCAACGCAAGAAATCATGAATGGAGTGTTTCGTGAATGTACAGTGCGCCTGACTATGCAAACCAGTTTAAAACTAAAGTCTTGCTGTTTTTGTTATTTAAAGTGATGCTCCGTAGTTCAGAAGAATGTGAGTCACTGTAATAAAAGTTGTCAAATTTGCTCCTCAAATATCTGTTAAATTGCAACTAACAAGGTTGTCCCAAAGACTCCAACGTTTGTGCTGTTCATTTTTCAATTCGAACGAATTTTCAAACATGCGGATTTCATCCTTGACTACGTTGAGATTTCGTGAAGTTAAGTATCCGTCCGTATAAACATATCCGCTGCTATCATATTCAGCGCGTTTATATCTCATAATGTCGATGAGAGAATGGTAGTTATACTCAAGTTCGCTGTCACCATAACCAAATACTGGAGTCCTGCTTATTCCGAATCAAATATGTTGTATTCCATGAAGCAGGGACTATAAGCAATGTCTCACTGCTGCGAGTCGCCATTTACTTCATTCATTTGTGCTTGTTGTTACCGAGGCTCAATCTAGAAAAACGGTAAAGCGTTACATCCTTATACGGCGGGTTAAATTAGATCACTTTGATGAATGAAATGATGCGAGGCGAGAGCGACTGTTCTGGTTGCATTAGAACCCTTCAAGATTATTGCAGAAGACCCTGGAAGGAGCCTCAACCTTTGAATTGTTCTTTATATGTATACTGCATCGGTGACACACTCCAAGGCGTAATTATTTGAAGGCTCAATGTTCAAATAGGGCTTAGAAGCACCTCCACAAAATGCAGAGCATAGGCGTTGTGACGGCATTGAAGGATTCGTAGATATTCTCCTTCAATACCTTCACTCCTTGCTAAAGGCTTTTCGATCTTTGTTCTTATTCAGGCGAGAGTTACGAGCATTTTCGGACATCAGCGTTGTAGCTTTGGCTTTTTGCTGGCGTCGGTGATTAAATAAACATTTTTAAATTGCTGTAATTCCTTACAGCGGAAATTTTTTTAAATTAATTATTTCGTGTATCGATTCGATCTAGGTATATTGACCCATCATCGCCAGTAGAATCTATTTTGAAAAATTATTCGAAGTTGGAGCGCCTTTTATACCCAAAAATGATCTTCGCCGTCGCTTACTTAGATCCTCTGGCCATTGCACTCAAAATTCAGGATTAAGTTGTTAATTTTGAATTTTTTCTGTAAATGTTTCTTTTTAATTTGTAAATTGCTGTGAAGGGTTGCCTAGTCTACTATTCTTGCAGTTGCTACAGACTGTTAACTTCACGGTTTGTTTTCCATAGCAATTAGATTTGAATAAAAATACTAACGTACTTTGATAATATAATGTTAAAACGAAAGACATTAATCCCTACAAATGAAAGGTCTAAACGACGAACCTGATGTGAAATATTTATGATTACTCCAGCACTTTAGGCTTGCTGTCATGATTTATTGGTGATATGCGGCATATGGCTACGATCCCCGGGGATATTGCTGTCAACTTTACAATAGTTGAGAGTATCGGAAAGTGTAGTCATACCATAAATCATGAAAGGAAGCCTAAAACGCTGGAATAGTCATATTTTTAGACATCTCTAGAATTATGAGTTAATGATCTTACTTTGGTTAGTTGGCTTTGAATTTTTGGAATAAAATTTCTTGACAGTTTTTTTGGGCTGAATATTTAACTTTCATTTTGATGTAATTATTTCGTGAGACATTGAGTTAGAATTGAGCTATGTATTATCGTTCATTTCGTGAGTAAGTTTTATTATTTCATCGATTTTCATGGCAAATAACAGAGAAAGCATCCGAGTAACTTCAGATCTGCTCCGTTCTCAACAGAATGAACGCGACAGGCTAAGAGTGGCTAAGAGGCGTCAACGAAAAACAGCAAATCAGCGTCAAACGTGATTCCGCGTTCAGCATGCGAATACAATCGCCTTGCATTCCGGTACAACTCACTTTTTGTTTATAGCATGGGCCGGCATACTCTCATCGGTACTATAACTTCCTCTTTGCAAGGCTCTAAAATTTAATGGAGGAAAGGAAAGCCATTAAAAGTTTGATTGCCAGATACACCGCAGAATCAAAGCATTTCCTATCTAACTCATGCTTGCAAATGACGTTATTCGCCGTACAAATCGTAACAGTTCAATCATCATATCACCATAATTTATCATCATAAAGCCGGGTGCCTGCTTTCGTCTTCAGATGGTCAACATAAATTCGTATAAATGTATTTCATCAGTGATGGCAATGACGAATTAAATGCACGACGCGGAATTTCTACCGACATAAAAAGGTCAATAGTTTCTCGACTGTAACAAAACAGAAGGAAAAGAACTTGTGCGATTCAATGCTCCAAGTATAGATGAAGTGGTAATTATTATAGTAGGAGATCAATTCCAATCTAGAGATATTGTTCTTCAGCGATCAATTGTAATCATTGTTTAGAATGATAAATCCAGCCAGTGGTGAATAAACAAATATGAAATGCAGCGCATTGAACTATTGTCCATACCGATTAATGGTTCGGGAGAATGAATACAATCACTTTTTAAAGACTAGAGCAAGCTTCGCTCTGAAGAATGGATGTACTCAGTAAAATGGCAACAGAGAGGGTTGACACACGCACTTATAATAATCTGGCTCTATAACAAAATCACTTCAAACGAAATCGGCGATGTACTAAGCGCTGAAATACCTAATGCCCACGTTGAAAAGAATTTGCATGAGGTTGTGACGAAAAACATGATACATCGATCTTGTGGTACACTGAATTTAAATTCACCATGCATGATAGACGGAAAATGCTCTAAGCGATATCCTCGAGCATTAGTATCCAACACAGTTGGACAGGAAACGATGGTCATATTTTATACAGAAATAGATCAGTGGAAGATGGCAGTAGCAACCATACAGATGCGAAACGGTGAGATCGAAGAAGATAACCGGTGGGTTGTTCTGTATCCGCCGTTGCTAACAAAAACATACAAAGTGCACATAAACGTAGAATACTGCAACTCGACATGCCAGTTTTTGGGGTGCAACCCCAAAAGCGCAGTGGCACATATAAAATCGCACAGTATCTTTAATTTTCCATACATGAAAAATCCAGCTGTTGTTCAATTAGCAGTACATCTATAAAATTGACAGCGAGTTTATTTCATAGCTGCAGATGTGCAACAAATAGCCCTGAATCAAATGGCTACAAAGTAAAGTGCTTTCTTCACGTTATGTTAAAATGATACGTTTGCGAAAACACTGCTGAATTCAGAAGTATCTATGTATTACATATGGAACGCGAGTTAAAAATTATTTGACCGCCGCAAACGAGGAGAGCGAGTCGACGGAAAATTTGGCATATTCAAAGAACCTACGATAGGCAGACTGTCCACCGTACATCCCAATCAAGAAGAATACTTCTTTCCTCGCATTCTGTTGGTAAATGTGCCTAGGTCAAACCTCTTTCCAGCAATTGAGAATTGTTAATAGCGTTACACACGCCACTTTACGCGCTGAATTTATTGGAGAACGACCGACACTAGAATGTATGCATTAATGACGCGTGCAGCACGTAAAATCCAAATCAAATAATATTGACCGCCTGCTCTACGATGCGTTGATAATGGTTGTAGATTTGTGTTTAGAAATCGCAAACAAAGTTCTGAATCAATTGGGAATGTCATCACCGAGTCGGCGACACGTAAAAATGTAAACAAATATGCGTGTTCAGATAGAAAACGATCGATCAGCTGAGATATTCTCTCATCAATTGCTGGAAATTGGAAATGGCAAGGTGCCGGTTGATCTAACTTCAGGATAAATTTCATGAACTATTAATAATAACTTCTCCAATTTAGTGACGTCAAAAAAAACATTGGTTGAAATGTATTTTCCAATATTCAAATCAATTATGAGAATCACGATTGGCTGAGTGAACGAGCTATTCTTGCGGCCAAGAACCAAGACGTCTACGAAGTTAATAATATTATTCAGTCTAACATTCAAAGCGAATGGAGCGGTTAATTATCTAACAGAATTGTTGAACTCACACGATCTGACGAAGCTTTGCAACGGCATGCGGCTTGCGGTACAAAAAATTAATGAACAACGTCGTAGAAACAACAATCTTGACAATACCTTTCAAAGATGAAGGTGTTCTCATTCCTTGCATTCCTATGATTCCAACGGATATGCCATTTCCAATTCGATTGGCATTTACAATCACCATCAACAAGGCTTAGGGCCAATATCTAGAATTGTGCGGTTTAGGTCTAGGCATACATTGCTTCTCCAGACATCGGATCTGTGTTTCGATTAATTCTCTAATTAGAACAGCGAATTGAACAGTTCAAGAGGTAAATCATACTGTGGTTATTCCATTTGTTATCGATGCGAGATGTAATGTGATTACTCAAAGATTTGATCTGCGGCATCGACTTCTGGAAGGTTTTTGGCATCTGGAGTGTACAAAATCGACGATTGTCGGAAGCGAAATGTTCCTCAGCCCAAAAGGAAGATAACTATATGTATAACAACCATGATCATGGTTTTGCTGCATATCGTGGCAATTTCAAGACACTCTTACTTATTCAATAACGGTTCTATTCTCGTTCTGCCAAAACAGGTAGTGGATGTGAGTAAATACATCTTGGTTTATGAAAGATGTCAATTGAACAAGCCAAAGTGTGTGGTATCGAGAGTACCTATGGATCGATCCAAATCTCGAAATCAATACTTGGTTGTAGTTGAACTCTTCAGTAAGTTCGTAATTCTGAAACCTGTTAGAAGGGGTGAAGTAATATCGCTGTCGAAATACTTGGAGGGAAGTATATTTCTGATGTTTGGCGTACCATCAGATCTGATATCAGATAACGACAGCCAATTTATTTCAAAACATTTTAATAGTTTCCTACAGCAATGTCATGTGGGTCATAGAACTACCACCCGCAAGCCAATTCGGCAGAGCGAGTGGTTTTTTTGACGAGGACTATAGGGATATGGGTAATGGGATATTTATAAAGCACAGATGGGATGTGTAATTAGGAAAGCACTTACTTTACTGTGCGAATTTCGGTAGAAAAATGGCGACTCCTCGCGCGGAAGGACATCGTTGTAGTGTAAATACATAGAGTGGGTGGAGGGGGGAGGGGCAAACGATGAAAATGGCTCGAAATTTTTGGAGCTAGTGCCAAAAAAAATTACTTAGCACACTTGAAGGAAATTAAAAGAAGATGGCCGCTGCGGGGACACTTAAAAGTATAAATAGAGAAGCAAATATTTGATGGTGGAGGAAGACGAACTCCGATATCAGACAGATCGCACCAAAAACTAGAGAAAGCACGAAAACTATCGTTAAGTGATGCGGTACAAAACTACAAATTTTGCCAATCAGATATTGAAGAAATGAATTAAAATTTAGGTTTCTGGTGGTAAATTAAAAAATAAAAGAAAATTGGTTTTGAATTGGTTTCTGTCTGCGTGCACCATATTTCGTGAGTGGAAATACATGCAAGAAAAATATAAAGAAAAAGAAAAGACTCATGGAGCAGAAAACCTCGGGTTCAAAACTCAACCAGGGCGCACAGAAATTTTGTTGTGTGTATTACGTTTTTATGTTGTCTACAAGTCGGTAGGCAAGTGTAGTAAAACTAAACGAACTTGGACAGTGCGAGTTCTGCAAATGATAAACTTAGTGTTCGTGTGTTCGTGGTTGGTTTTTCAGTGATAAAGTGCGCGTCTTGCATGCAAACTGTTAAATCCGAGACGAGGTGAGCGCGAATCCACAGTGTCAGTGGAAAGTGAAAGCGCGAACTGTGAAAGATGGGGTTTCTTGAATAATTTGCTGTATCGTCGAGCAAATTCTGCCCATTTTTGCTAAAGTGTGTAAGGCACGTGTTCGAAGTGACAGCCCGAAGCAGAGGAGGTTTTCGGGCCATCCTGCCATAAAGGAAGCAGCCAGTAGAATTCAGGTGAGTTGCCATTTCCTTTCTCTATTTTTTTGTTCTCTTGTCCGTTTTGGCGGTAACACCATGCCGCGATCGATTTTTGACTCAAAAGGTGACTCTTGTGTGGTGTGTTATACCTCACCATTGTCATCCTCCTCTCACGAGCTTAACACATGAGTTTGAATAATTGCCTCCCTCCCAGAGCCACCGTCATTCTAAGCATTGAGAAGGCACGTTACAGCCGGCACCACCAATATTAGTCATAAAAATTATTTCACTGTTTTCATCTTTAACTCATTTTAAGTTACCAACGAGGCACATAATACTAATAATAATTTCTTTTCTAATCATATTAAATTTTCAATTTATCTTTTTTTCATTAAATTTCCAATTTGATCAAATTTACGAATTACAAATCGTGCAACAACAGCAACAACCCCATAATAACACAGGCATAAATACCGTCTTTTTTATCTCATCATTATTTTCCATTACTAGAAATACCCGAGCCGCGCACAAAAACAACCTCCACCCACAATTCAATATTATTACGTATTTACGGTGGGTGGAATAAATCGGAAAAATATAATTAATATATGAATGTAGATATCTCTGTCATGTACAATTTTATTATGTCCAATAAATAAATAAATAAAAAAAACTGAGCCGAAAATCACATAAAAATGAAATCCGAATAAAAAAAAAACAATCATACGTTTGTGCACGAGAGTTATCGCAAACCAACAAATTTTCCATAACATACCATTTCCCAAAAAATCGTACCAAAAAAATGTGATGGCATAATAAATTTATATCTCACAAAATACCACTATCAATTTTCAATCGGTTTTCCATTTTTATGGTATATGGATGGAAAAAAGACACAGCGTCCAAATCACTACTCAGTTTAATTTTCCCAGCGTTTTCCGGTCGATACTGTACTACCCGTTCCCACCAAAACACGTTACATACAGCTTAATACAAATAATAATAACAATAAAAATAATAATGTAATATACACAAAATGTATCACCTTTTTCATTTCTATTTTCCTTTTTTTTTTTGTTTCACTTTTCAGATTTTCCATAGCGTTTGTTTTTTTTTAATTCATTCAAACAAGTGTTTACATAATTTTCATTTCATCCGCACACAAAAAAGCAACTTAAACGGGGAATTTTTTTTTTATTTTTATTGCTCCAATACAATTGTCATCAATTTATTTAGATTTTTTTTTTGTGAGGAAAAACGGCGAGAAAGAAAACGGGAAATGTGAAAAGTGGTTTTTGTTGCTGTTGCTGAATTTTTTGTTTTCTTTCCGTAGTATAGTTTCTTTTATTTATGTTGTTTGTATGTAAATGTGTTAAATGGTAAAAAAATATTTACCAATTGGGGAAAATCGAGTCGTTTTGTTGTGCAATCAATGTATTGGAAGCTATTAAGCTCGTGGATAAGCTTTGAAGAGAGATGTGAGATGTGGATAAAAAAAAATATGTGGATTGTTTATTTTTGGGGTGTGAGATTGTTTTTGTTTTTTATTATGTTTTGTTTTTTTTTGTATGGAAACGATGTTAAAGTCGTTGCCTGTAATGCGGACCTAGGCTAATGAATAAATTGTTCTTTATTCTGTAGTGATGTATGGATGGATTATGAATGTAAGTGAATAATGGTAAATGTTTCATGTAACGAGTACATAAATATGTATGAGGGTGGAACGCTTTTTTTAAATTACGACTACATGATGATCAATAAAGTGATAATTTAATATTGTGTATACGCAATCGAAATAAATTGCGTTAATATCCGTAATTAAAATAACTACTAGCACTGTACTATATTTAAACTAATTGCTTGCTGTAAATAATCAGCAAATTGTATGGCATCTGTGGAAGTTCAAGTGAGTGAGAAAATTCTCCAATCTAAACACTTTACACTACCACAATTTTAATAGATCGAAATATTTTATTTCATTTCCTAATTTTTTTAATTGTGCAATAAATTGTTACACTTAAGTAATCGACTTAAAATTGACTTATGTATTATGACAGTTATAGTTCAGATGCTTGTAACGGTATAAATATAGGCTATTCCACACCTATTAATCCAGATAGATTTCAGTGGTTTGGGCGAGTTGGTTTCCTCAATTTGTGAAAATATGTTCGAAATAACTAAAAATATACAAGTATTAGTAAATACACTGTTAAAAAAATTCTTATATGAAATTTTGAGTTAAAACTAAAATAACTCAACAAAATTTAGCCAGAAAATTCTTATTTGTAAGTAGTTTTACAGGTGACAATACTATAGCTTTTTCAATATCTCTAAATGTCGGATGCAGAAAATTTGTGTGCGCATATATTTCACAACCGTATTAGATACACTAAAACAACTCAACTTCTGTTCAGGGTTCAATATTCTAATAAGAATAACAATTGGATTTATTTGGACTTTGGTTAATTTGGCATGTTTGCATCTATGATTTAATTAGTGAATAAATTTTTTGTTAACGTATTTTTTCCGAATTTGTCCAGAATTAACTCTGAAAACTTACGAAATTTATGATGGAAAGACTCAGCACAGAACAAAGAACCAAAGTTGTTCAATTTTGTTTTGAAAGTTAGCATTCGATTATTCAGACACAAAGATCATTTCAAAATTTCTTCCATGTTCGAAATGCACCTAGCGCATCAACAATTTACCGATTGGTTCAGCGTTTTAGGCAACAAGGGGCTGTCTGTGATCGTCCGCGTGCTGGAAGACCTCGTGCAGTTCAAAATAATGTGAACATTGCTCGAGTGCAAGCAAGTATTGAGGAAAACCCCGAAACTTTCACCAGGCGACGTAGACATTTAGGCGAATACACAAAATAATCGCTTGTTTAAATTAATTTTAAAATTTATCATGTAATGCTAAAAAACTTGAACTGAAATAAATCTTATTAAAAACATATAAGTGATATCTAGCTTTTTGAACTCGTCTGTGCGACAGACGTTTATGTGAATTTATGCCTCTTAAATCGCTTAGGGGTGCCGTTTAAGGGTAAAACTAAATAGGGTTACAAGTTATTCTCATCGGTTTACTTGTAAGGGAGCAAGATAAGAGTACTAAGGACTCAATCTGAAAGTTTCATAAATTGTTCATGGAGCTCACTTAGTGACACAGACGTTTATGTGAATTTATGTTTCAAATCGGTTAGGAGTGCTATTTTAGGATAAAACTAAATAGGGTTACAGGTTATTCTCATCGGTTTACTTGTAAGGGAGCAAGATAAGAGTACTAAGGACTCATTCTATATGTTTCACAAATTTATCATGGAGCTCACTTAGTGAGACAGACGTTTATGTGAATTTAGGTCCTAAATCGCTTAGGGGTGCCGTTTAAGGGTAATTCTAAATAGAGTTACAGGTTATTCTTATCGGTTTCACTTGTAAGGGAGCAAGATAATAGTACTACGGACTCAATCTGAAAGTTTCATAAATTTATCATGGAGCTCACTTAGTGAGACAGACGTTTATGTGAATTTAGGTCTTAAATCGCTTAGGGGTGCCGTTTAAGGGTAAAACTAAATAGGGTTACAAGTTATTCTCATCGGTTTACTTGTAAGGGAGCAAGATAAGAGTACTAAGGACTCAATCTGAAAGTTTCATAAATTGTTCATGGAGCTCACTTAGTGACACAGACGTTTATGTGAATTTATGTTTCAAATCGGTTAGGAGTGCTATTTTAGGATAAAACTAAATAGGGTTACAGGTTATTCTCATCGGTTTACTTGTAAGGGAGCAAGATAAGAGTACTAAGGACTCAATCTGAAAGTTTCATAAATTGTTCATGGAGCTCACTTAGTGACACAGACGTTTATGTGAATTTATGTTTCAAATCGGTTAGGAGTGCTATTTTAGGATAAAACTAAATAGGGTTACAGGTTATTCTCATCGGTTTCATTGTAAGGGAGCAACATTGTAGTACTAAGGACTCGATCTATAAGTTCCATAAATTTATCATGGAGCTCACTTAGTGAGACAGACGATTATATGAATTTATGTCTCTTAAATCGCTTAGGGGTGCTATTTTAGGGTAAAACTAAATAGGGTTACAGGTTATTCTCATCGGTTTCACTTGTAAGGGAGCAAGATAATAGTACTACGGACTCAATCTGAAAGTTTCATAAATTTATCATGGAGCTCACTTAGTGAGACAGACGTTTATGTGAATTTAGGTCTTAAATCGCTTAGGGGTGCCGTTTAAGGGTAATACTAAATAGAGTTACAGGATATTCTCATCGGTTTACTTGTAAGGGAGCAAGATAAGAGTACTACGGACTCAATCTGAAAGTTTCATAAATTTATCATGGAGCTCACTTAGTGAGACAGACGTTTATGTGAATTTATGTCTCTTAAATCGCTTAGGGGTGCGGTTTAAGGGTAATACTAAATAGGGTTACAGGTTATTCTCATCGGTTTCACTTGTAAGGGAGCAAGATAATAGTACTACCGACTCATTCTATATGTTTCACAAATTTATCATGGAGCTCACTTAGTGAGACAGACGTTTATGTGAATTTAGGTCTTAAATCGCTTAGGGGTGCCGTTTAAGGGTAAAACTAAACAGGGTTACAGGTTATTCTCATCGTTTTCACTTGTAAAGGAGAAAGATATTATCTAAGCGATTTAAGACTTAAATTCACATAAACGTCTTTATGGCAAATTCATGAAACTTCTAAAGTTAAAGCAAATAGAGTAAATTGTTAAATATAGATTTGTTTATTGGTAAAGTTACAAACTGTAATTAAATGTTCCTCACTGTTCCTTTTAAACATTATAACTAAAGCTTTTAAAATTTCTATTAACAATTTAAATACATCGTGTGGTCGCCTAAATGTTTACATTTCACAAATACAAACAAACAGTTTATCTTGTTTTTGTTGGTTTAGGACAAACTTAGTACAAACTTCACATCGGTCTCAGCAGTTGGTGATGCCTAGGCGGCCTTTGCAAAGAGTTTCACATAAGTTACACCTTTTCTCAAGATTTAATTGGTTCACGAGTTAAAACCAAACAACGAGTTTATTCACAAACTCATAATGAACGATGAGGCCCATTTTCACCTCAATGGTCATGTGAATAAACAAAATTACAGAATATGGACACCTAAAATCCAAGAATAATTGTTGAAGATTAAATGCATCCACTGTGCAACTAAGTGTGCACCCAATACTGTGCGGAATAGCTTCAGAAAGAATCATTGGACAATATTTTTTCGAAAACAACGAACAATTTGCGGTGAATGTGAATGGCATTCAATACCGGCCAATGATTGAACATTTTTTCAGGCCAGAGATAGAAAACAATCCAGAATTGTGGTTCCAACAAGATGGAGAAATAGCTTAGACAGCTCGTCCAACTATGGTCCTCCTGCGTAAAATTGTTGGCGATTGAATAATATCGCGTTTTTGTGATTTTAACTGGCCACCGCGTTCACCCGATTTAACGGCTACCGATATTTTTCTTTGGGGCTACCTAAAGAGTAAGGTGTATGCCAATAAGCCAAGAACCATCCAACAGCTTAAGGCCAACATACGAGAAGAAGAAGGGGCGCAAATGATATTGTCTTCAAAACATAATGTGAACACATTCCCCAACTATAATCTAATTTTAATAAATGCCAACGTTAAATAAAAGTTATTAATTAAATAAGTCATAAAGTTACTTATGCGCCACCCTATAGTAAATAATGTTTAGTTTAAAAATAATGCGCTTTAATATAATTTAATGAACCCAGTTATACTAATTTTAATTTGGTATGTTTACTAGGTCAAGTGGCCTCGTTCTTTGAAGTCTTCTTTCAACGACAGAGTTATCTATCATACGGCGATTGTAGGGGTTTCCATGTTCCTGGATCCTTATTTCGAGTTTGGCGGCATGCTTTTTTATTTCATCTTTGATGTATTCCATATATAAGTCCCTGTAAGCTCATAGCCTCTACCTATGAGCCAATGCATTTTTCTGAATTTAATATTAAGTTCTTCTTTTTTCTTTTTGACATGCTCTCTCCACTTGAGCTTGTCATCGAGTGGCCTGTCCAGATAATTAGCTTTGTTTGCATATGGCACCGGTCGCCATTTCGTCTCATTAAGATTGATTCTGCAGCGCTTATTCCAGTTACAAACCGCATTGGTAATCTTCTGGAGTTTGCTCGTTGCATCAGCGACATTACTTTCATAATCGCCATGATTGCTGTGTCATCTGCAAAGGTGGCTATGATTCCTTCATCTACGGGACACCGGCAGGGATTTTCTTTAGTTCGGAGTATCCATCCTCATATTTCGCACGGAAATGTCTATTGGATAAATAAGATCTTAGTATGGCATAGAATTGCCTCGGCAGATCTCTATGCAGCTTGAATTCCAGTCCACTATGCCAGGCATTATCGAAAGCTTGGGCGACGTTCAGAAATATGCTGGAGCATACTTTGTTACGTTCTAACATTCTTTCAATAATATTGGTGGTTCTATGCACCTGTTCAATTGTGGAATGCTTTTCTCTGAATCCAAATTGATGTGGAGGAATTAATTGTCGGTCTTCAATTATTGATTTAAGTCGTTTTAGTAATAATTTTTCAAAGACTTTTGACATAATTGGCAGCAATGTAATTGGCCTGTATGATTTTTTATTGTAAGGTGGTTTATCAGGTTTTGCTATCATGATTACTTCTGCTACTTTCCATTGCCACGGACCATATTTTAACCGAAAGCTTGCATTGATTATGTGTGATAGCTTACAAAATCCTTTACCTGATAGAGCCTTGATTATTTGGCAAGTAATCAAGTCATATCTTAGGGCTTTTCTAACATTCACGTTGCTTTTTACTTCTTCTTTTAATTCTTTGAGAGTTACTAGATATACGCCCATCAAAATCATCTAGCTTGTGGATTGACATTATATTTTCATTGGCCGTTTGTCTTGGTAGTGGTTAGAAGGTATCCTCGAGATACTCCACAAACAGATCAGCCTTCTCTTTAGGACCTCTTGCCCAGATTCCATTCTTTTTTTTAAGCGGAGGCACTTGCATTTTGGACCTTTTGAGTCCCTTTGTCACCTAACACAGGGAATAATCAGAATTTTTTTCATCGGTTAGGCTAACTATATATCTATTGTTTGATGAATTTTTAACTTCTTTAAGAAGAGATTTGAGACTGCTACCTAAATTGTTAAGAAATGTTTTGTTCTCCTGTGTTCTAGTTATTTGCCAGGTTTCACGTGCCTGTCGTTTTTGTCTTACCAATTCTCTAACTTCCTTTGGGTAGGATATGTTAAGCTTCTTCTTATTTAGTATAATGGGGGTATTTGATGCAAAAGCAGTATAGTGAATTGTTTCATTGAGTTATTCTAATTTTTCTTCCGACTGGTGAGAATTTCTTATCGGCATCTGAAGTTTAATTTTTTCCTCCATTACTTCACGAAAGAGATCCCAGTTTGTTTTTGAATTTGTTAATCTGCGTGTTACTCACTGACTGTCATGATAACCGAGGAATGAATCGATACTAGGGAATTAATGTCTTCAATGTGAATGTAGTTCTGGGATATACCTCTTGCTACATAAAATTTTATTAGGTCAGGTATCTTCGTTCCGTCACTGGCCCAGTATGTTGGGGAACCACCAGAATAAAATTCACATTTTGATGTCTGCCCTGCTTGAAGCAATTCTTTACCTTTTGACGTCGTAAGTTTAGATGTGCAATAGGTGTTTTCGCATTAAAGCCACCTCCAATAATAAAATCACGTCCAAGCGAATTAAATAGTTTAAGGTAGTCCTCCCTTTTCAAGTTATGCTGGGGAAGACAATATATTGCAGAGACAGTAAGTTGTCTGTGTTTAATTTGGATCCTTACAGCAGTGATTTGCATTGTTTCTTCTTCGATATTTGATTCTAAATGGTGTTTTATATTTTCTTTTATTAGTAATGCCGAACCACCTCTTGCGCTTTCCGCTGGATGAATGGAGTGATATAAGTTATAACCCCGTATTTTAACAAACGAAGATTTAACTAGATGGCTTTCAGATATTAAGAATATGTTAATTTTTTCTGAATTTAAAAATATTTCTATTTCTGGAATAAGTTGCATAATCTCATTCGCATTCCAGATTGTAATTCTGAAAGTTGTGTTCTTACTTCACATTTTTTGTTGGATTGCGTTGAGAGAGTTGCATTTTCTTCAGTTGATCAAGAATCATGTTATTCAGATTACTTTGGTCATCTAGCCGCTTTGTAATAGCTGCAATGCTGTTCATAATGTTTCCCATAATTTGGTTATTTTCGGAGCCCATATGTTTGCTTCAACCCAAATCTTTCCTGTTTCCTTACTGGATTTCTGTTCTCTCTTTTTTAACAATATTCACAGCATCTAGTATTTTAAAACCTTTGTTTTGTAAGTCTTCCATTATTTCTTTGCTTGAGCAAGTGTGATGCAAACCTCTTGCCATGACTTTTATAGTTTTGGCCTGAACCATTGATACTTTCTAGCATTTAATTTCATAAATAAGGGTCTATAAGTATCTGAGTACAGAGTATTAATTTTCCAAACGTCATTGGTTAGCACTGTTACCTTACAGTCTTTGTCAGTAACCGATTTCATCAGTGACTGAATTTCTGGATAATAGTCTGAATGTGACAACCCACAATATTTATGGGTTGGGTGATTTTTCTTTCGGTTGCATTAAATTTGGTGTAATGTTCTTGGTAGATTTACTACCTTTAAATTGCTCAGCCTCAGGTGACGATTAAGCTTTTCTTTTGTTACTCTTCTTCCTGGACTGTTTTTTCTTCTGTAGGGTCCAGTCCGTTTCTCTTTGTAATTCATCTTCAACAGTGGAATATATGAGTTTGTATGCGTTCAATGCTTTCTATATCGCAACCTTCTTTTGAACCCCGATTCATTTTTAGGTTTTCATTTTCTCGCTTTAGCTACTCAATTTCTTTACTTAGCTTGGCAAATAATTGCTCCATATGCTCTAGTCTCGCCAAGAGATCCATATTCTCCTTTTCTAGGTCAATAGTTATTTTACTAGATTCGGCTATTTTCGGTGGCATCACTTATTTCGTGTAATGATTGTCCAGTACATCTAATTGTAACATTAGAAAAAGTATCGGCTTGGTTGCTTCTAATTTTTTTTATCTGTGATCTTTGTAAATTTGATCTTCACTGGAACGGATTTGATGTTCCCCGATAATGTAATAGATGGCCCACCCCAGAACCCATAGGGCCAGTCTCCACAGAGATTGGGTTTACCAATGTTGATATTGGTGTACCACCTGCGGTATTATTTCCGTTTGTTAGTACCATTGCATAGTTTTGATTGACTAATTAGTTATTTTGCTTCACTTCTACGAAGGGATTGGTTACCACAACCGTTCGTTCTACAGAATATTGCCCAGAGTACGTCTGTATCCATTTATTAATACTTCGTGGGGGCTGTCAATCCCGTACTCTGGAACAAATTGAAGCAATTTTTCTGTACTAGGAGGAATGTGAATGGACGAATTAGATGTTAATTTAAATTGAATAGTAACACGGTTAATTGACTAGTTATGTCTTTCATCTAACATTTCTTTTGTGGATTACAAAGCGTATCGTCAGCCAAAAGAATTCACTTTTATGCTAAAGTCTGCTTCCGTGTCGACCAAAAAGAAAAACGATTTTGGGTCTGGATCATCATGGTGTAATTCAACGTATTTTTATTGTGATTTTGACTTGTAATATTAATTGAGTAATCACGGTTTGAAATAGATTCATAATTGAAAGGATTTGAACAACTTCATTTTGTAAACTATAAACGTTTGGACTTCAACACTAACTTATATTCTGGATCCGAACAGGAGTGTTTGTTAATTGTTCTGGAACGTATCCGAAAGCGTTTCTCGAAGTAGAACAGGCGTCTTGTTTTGGGGACTCTATGATTTGCTTTTGTTTGATTGAGTTAGGAAATTGTGTTTTTCTGCGAATACTTATGTGATGGCCCGGTGCCTTTCAGGATCACATGTAATTTTTTTCGAATTTACCTTCTTGAATCACTTTGAGAGCTGTTTTAGAATTTAGATGAACAACGGTTTTGGAAGCTGCCTTATCTTCACTACCTAAGCAAACATCGGTTAATTCGGAAAGTAATTCAACTGCACTTCCCTCGAAGAGACAAAATGAGTGCTCAACGAACTTATTTTGTCTTTTCCAGGGAAAGCTTCAGATGTCTCACAAGCTGTATCCGCAATTGATAGGTGCTATTAGCGGGTCATGATTGAGTTGGAACCATGATATGGGCAGTCGCACGTTAGAGAATTAAGCAAGAAACGACTCCAAAGCAACCGGCAACTAAGTCAAGAGAGCATGTGAAACCTAGAAGTCAGAGAGATACCGAAATTGGCTCGTTAAAGTTAAGGTAAAGCACCCTCAAATGTGCCGAACGAACTAACAGTAGATGCGTTAACCAGTGCTGTGAAGGATGAGCATCTGGAACTTCATTTATGAACCAATACTAGAAGTAAAACCATCAACGAAGTATTGGCGATGGTTTTGGATTATGATGCAGCTAGAGCAAGTTTAGAACCTGGTTCAGTACGGTCGCACAAGCTGAATTCGTAGGATATCCCGCAAACAAAGGCACAGATGTTCAAGCTATTCGATGACAATGATCGCTTCCATAGTCTCAAAAAGATTGTTCGCTCACTGTGCAGCGATCTTCCAGTAGAGCAGGTAGATGTGGCAATGGAAGCACTGGACGGATTAGCCGATGTATTTGCTCTTAATAATGACGAAATAGGAAAACTATTTTAAAACCTTCTATGTCATATATAAAGGAAAAACAGCACCGTGTTTATCTATCACGTATATTCCTACACGACCGTGTGAAAGGATGTGGCCATAACTATAAAAATGGAAAAAGACGGAGTGATAGTCTAGCAGCCCATGGAGTTCGCCAGTGGTTATTATCCAAAATATGAATGACACAACAAGGTTTTGTGTTAATTACCGGAAATTAACGAAGTGACGAAGATGGTCAGTTATCCATTACCGCTCATTGATGATACCTTAGATGCCCTGTCAGGGGTCAACATTTTCAGTATATTGAGTCTTAAAAACGGATACTGACAAGTAGCAATCCATCCTAATAATAAATAAAAGACGGCATTTTCAGCAGGAAATGGGATTCAAGAATTTGTAGTAGTGCCGTTTGGATTACGCAATGTACCTGCGAAAGGGGCCAGTAGAGTAGGCAAACATGTCTGGCCTATTTAGATGATATCCTTGTACAAGGCTGCAACCTGGAGGAATACGTTAATAATCTTAAACACGTACTATAAGCCAGTCGGACGGCCGAAATGCAGCCTGTTCAGCGAAGAAGTTAACTTAACGTTTTATGCAATGGTGTGCGAACGGATCCGAAAAAGTTACTTTCAGTAATGGATTGGCCTGGCCACCAAGACAGGATATAAGTCAACTAAGAAGTTATCTAGGATTATGTTTCTATAACCGACAATCTGTGCCAAACTTCGCAGATGTTGCACGAAGTCTTAATCGCCTAACCAAGAAAAGTTAATAATTTGCGTTGAAAAGGCAAGATACTCATCTTTACAGATGCTAGCAACACGGGAATCTCTAAAGCATAGAACTGTTGGCGGGTGGTGGATAGTGTTAAACATTTCCTCAAATATTTGAAAATGCAACAGTTTGTTCCTCGAATGGATCATGCGATTCTCAAATAATTGAACGTAGTTTAAGGAACTCAAGAAGCAGGCAGTTAGGTGGATCGAACGGCTATCATCCTACACTTTTACGACTGAAAATCTGAGGTATTTTGCTCAACCTTGCGGATTGATTATGTAGAAGGTTCTGTGCAGTTCAGTGTAAGCAATGCATAAGGCAGCAACTAAAGAACTGTGCTACCTACCACCCAATCAGATACGAGAAGTTCCAAAAGAAACATATTATGGAAGTTCCGGAGCACATTTGGGAATCAATAATAAGTTAGATGAGATAAGATACCGGTTTTATAGGGTCAATTGCCGCAAGGACATTGCAGATTGATGAAGACAGTTTGAAGTGTGTGTTAAAAGTAAAGAACCGCAATCTCAGGCGAAAGGTAGAATGTAGCATTACAGTGTTGGAGCCCAGTTTTAATAAATAGCAACAGATATCATCGCCCCAGTTCCAGAAACAAAGAATGGTAATCGATATCTGCTGGTGTGTATTGATTATACTTCAGCCATTGGAAGGAAGCCTATTCGATTATAAATCAAGAAGGGTGGACAGTAGTCGACACATTTGTGAATAAATGGATTTGCTGATTCGGAATACTGCACGAACTACACTCGAATCAAGGTAGAAACTTCGAGTTATTCAAGTTCCAAGAACTGTGTAAAATTCTTAACAAGACTCGTACCTCACTATTACATCCACAGTCAAACGAAATGTATCGATACAGTGTGATGTTAAGTTTGGGTTACCGAAAAATAAACCAGTTGCACAGCATTGGATTTTAGAATGGCATTTCTTGTAGAGGAAAATATGGAGATAAAGAAAACAATTGTAAATGTCGGCGGTAGTCATCATGGCAAATACTGGAATAAACAACGGCATTAATCAACAAGACAGGGGAATTGTCTGCAATGCACATATGTATAATTGCGAGCAATTTCGGACTCTTAGCCAGTTGTAATTTAAAAGTGAACAGTACAAGCTAATCAGCAAGAAGTGATCATTGCGAAAAGTAAAAATGAATAGTAAAAGTGAAATAGTGAAATCGTAAATTTTTGAAAAGTTATTGGTGTTGGTATAAATTGCAAAATCCAGTACGAATCCGGATTAAACGCCTGAAATTCTTAACAGTTTAATCGGAACAGCACACCATTCTGCGCAAATACTTTTAAAGTGTTAACGGAGACTCGATAATGCAAACTAGCTTTAAATTCGGTACACGGTAGACCAGGAAAAGTTTCTCTCTACAAGGAATTACAGGAGTAATTAATCTTATTTTCCGCCTTTAAATCATTCATAGAAATAATTGGTCAAGAAAGTGTAAAGAAAATGGTTGCGATAATATTTTAAAACCCTTAACTCAAATTTATGTAATACTTTTGGGAGGCAAAGGGTCCTAAGGGTATCGATTGTTGTAGAATCTGTAGTTGACCAGGACTGCGGTTGAATCCCAAATAGTAATTAAAATAAAATAAAAATCGTGTTTTCATAAAAATGTTGACAAAAAACTTGATTACGTACATGTGGTACAAAATATACGCTATACCAAGATAAGAGGCTACATGACGTAATTTTATGTTAGATATTTTTTTTTGCCACAAACATTTCTCACAGGAAAATGACAGACAAAAAAGGGAACACAAATAGAAATAGCTTACCAAAAAAAAAAGCATAAAACGATAACACACAAAAAATAAAGAAACGATCGAATATCTAAAAAAAAACTGGTATACATACATTCGAATAAGAAAATACAAAGAATTTTCCGTTTTTCTGGTTTTCCATCTTTTTTGCCATTTTCATCGTAACAAACTTACATACAGATATATTTATATATATATAAGACCCTCATACAACAAACATACTCAAGCACACATGATGTAACGATAAAAACAATAACAACAACAGCAGCTACAAGAACAAACACCAGCAGTAATATAACAACAACAACTACCAGAATTAAGACAGAAAAATAAATGAAACGAGAATGAACATTTTCTAAGTATTCCCTCAAGCATATAGGGTTGCCATGTCTTTAGATTGGAATATATAGAGAATAATAACCTCCCTAAAATTTCTTTGCCTTGACGCCAAAATTTCTATATTATATATCCACACACAACAAAAAAAAATGTCTACTTATTTTCCATCTTCTTAATATTTTTCCACTTTATTTTTTGTTGTTCCAATTTTTTTTTTGTATTCCTATCCATCCATCCATTCAATTCATTTCCACAGTGTTTTTCTCATTCTAAAAATTTCCAACTCAAAACGAACACACAAAAAAACTTCATCATTACAACACCAACAATGTGCCTTCTTATTCGTCTACTTTAATTTTTTTTTTTTTGCCAAACTCTACATTTTCCGATTTTCCACAAACACAAAACCCTTTCCTATTTTCGATTATATTCTCGAAAATACGAAATACAAAAAATGTTTGCTACCCCCATTCCATGTAATTTGACGTTTAACATTACTTTTTTCCGAATTGAAGAAAATACAACAACAACGACAACAAAAAATTATTTTTCATTTTTCAACCGACAAAACCGACTCAAAGTTGGGTAATACTCGCGCGGTATATATACGAGTATGTAGCTAGATAGACATAAAAGAAAACAAATGAAAAATAAAATTTAAGTTCTCTTTATACATAGACAGATATGTACATAGCCGAATGTACATAGAAACCATATACAGATCTGTAAAGAAAAACGTTTAGATATAGAACAGACATTCTCCTCTATATATGGGTTCTCTGTATAGAGAAAATTTATGATGATGATGATGATGAAGAAGAAATAGACGAACGAAATAAGAACACACCACTATCCAGCCACCCACTTTCGGCCCATTATAAGATAGAGCAAAGTAGTACACCAAAAATAAAATGAAAAACTTTTTTTTTTTTTAAATTAAATACGGAATGGGTGTATGGTGAGTATCTGGATGAAAATTAAATATAGTTAGGGAAAAAGGGTAGACAATTTTTTATTTTTTTGGAATAGTTTTTCCCTATTTTTGTTCAACGAACGTAGCACATAAAGCGAATTTAAGAAAAATTATATCTAGTATAGCAAAAAGCTTAATATTTCCATTTCGTTCCATATCCAAATAGAAAAAATAAAGTTCCTGGTTCGTGTGGATTTTTTATTTTTTATGTTAGCTGTTCACCATACAAGACGATATACCCACTCGTATGTGGAAGCAAAATTATATACGACTCAGTATACTCGTTCATATAGGAGGAAGTTTTGTAATTTGTTTATATGGCTATGTGTAGGAAAAAAAATTAACTTTAGTTCGAAAATTTCATTTCCATGAAAATGGGGTACAAAAAACCCAATAGACATGAGAAAAAGCACCATAAACGAAGAAAAAACTGGTCGAGGAAAATGATTTGGTCTATTCTTCGTTTTTCGGTTGAAATATTGCCAAAACTGAAGAAAATCACTGGAAGAACAATAACGACGATTGTCTTATTGTTTACGGTACATGCGATATCATATCGTGTTGAATAGCATTTTTTGGGTTGCTAATTAACAAAAAGCGCGCGCACAGACACGAAAAACTATTTTTTAATTATATTATTTGAGGCTAACGAATGGGGTGGTTTTGATCTTTTTGGTATTTGGGTGTCCTCTATCTGAAAAAAAAAATGATTGAAGAAGTTTTCATCATATCGTTTCAAATTTTGATTACACAGAAAAGTTGTGAAAATGTTAAGTCATTTGAAATAATTACAATTTCTGAAAACGAAAACTTTTATAATTTTGCGGTATAGTGGAACCAAGAATTATTATTTTTACTACACAGCGTGATTTAGTACATAGCAAATTATTTTTCTAAAAAATGTTTCGCGTAAAATAGTCACCCAAAAAATAATTTGTTGTTCGTTGGTTCAAAATACAGAGCCTGGAGCACCGAGTGTTGCTGTATCAAAGATGATAGAAATGGAAGTTTTTTGGGCTATTGTAATACCGTGAAAAAATCGGGACCATACCAAATAATTAAACACGTTTTTGTTGATCGACCATCATTTTCTGTGCTGTACTATGGAGTCGCGATCTAACAATCAAGTCGGATCTAAACCACTCGATGGCTGTTCGTAGGTGTATTATTATTACTAAATAGGCTTTCTTACCAGTAGTTAATAAAATGTAGATGGGTATATTTGTTGTGGCCAACACCAGACTTTTATGTGGAATTTGACTCTCATGAGCTCATGGCAAAATCCTATCCATCATTCATTAACGCGATAACAAAAATATGGAAACCGACTAAGTTATTTGATATCGCGTCGATTACTTTATTCTCTTTAGGTATGGAGCAAAAACATTAAGCATCTACTGGTTGGTTGATTACAAAAATTAATTTGTCATGTGTTGCACTTTTGTGTGTGTGTTCCATAATCTCAAAAGATCGACGCGAAGTAGCCAAATTTTCTGAAAAATAACACAAAATGTGTTCGAAAACCTATTTTCCTAAAACTAAAACGAAAACATAGCCATTAAAACCAGATTAAGTTACTCTACTACTCTACTACTTTTGTTCTTAATCGATTTGGCCGCAGAATTTAATTGTGCTTCCCAATTTATGAACAAAGTTTTAAGTACGAAGTTTCATGCAAATCAGGAAATCCGTCTAGGCTGTAGAGAACACCCACCTCGAATCAAATCTTTTCGGACTTCGGCAATATAGCGAATGGTAAATCTGCAAAAATCTCGATGTCTGCAAAACCCTCTTCCTGTTACTTTGTAAAATAAAATAATAATTACACTACACTTGGGTAAGCAACGGCTTAGCTCTATTCAATTTAAAGAACCAGCGGTTTTGCTTCGAATAAATTGAATATTTTGAAGTTTGAGAAAAATTCAATTTACTCATTTTTCACATTTTTGGGAAATTCTATCTTATGGTTATTGTAAAAAGAGACTCGTATCCCAATCGGTTAAGAATAGCTCACGTTAATTTAAATTTTAAATTTTAAAGTCATGTTCTAAATTTATATTAGATTCCCACTTTCATCATTAATCTAAGTTTCATCCCCTTTGATTGAGATGACATAGTGAGCACATTGTGGATCAAGTCGCAACCTGAGCAGCTCTATCCCTTTATAAACCATAACGAAGTAGCGTTTCTCTACACTGTTTAACCAACTAACACAATTGTGTGACCCTAGAAACATGCTTGGCATAATAACCAGTTAATTGTGTGTCAAATTTCGCCCAACCACAACGAATACCAACGTGTATTCGAATTTACAATCTTTATAAATTAATAAAATTATTTCATAATGTAAAATATTTTAAGTAGTATGCACTAATTTTGTTTTGTGTTAACCCCTTACAACTACCTTTCAACATTGGTACTAGTTGTAACACAAATAACTTCAATATAGGTGTGAAATGCCATATTTGTTTTATAAAATGTCGATAAAGAAGTCTAATGTTTTTCAAGCAAAGTCGTAAGTCCATCAGACTTATCCCTAATCTATAATCAAAATCTACCTGTGATTATGGGCTATCGAACCGTCATAGTCAGATTGGTGTCCATGTTGCAAAATCGCGAATAATGGACGGCTTTTCTTAATAAACATTAGACTTCTTTATCGACATTTTTCGGCTGTATAAAACAGATATGGCATTTCACCCCTATAACCCCATCAGACTTCCCCCTAACCTATGAACAAAATCTACCTATGCTCATGGGCTATTGAATCGGCCTAGTCAGATTGGTGTCTATGTTGCAAAATCTTGAATGATGGACGATTTTATCGTCAGAAGAAGGGAAAAATAAAAATTTAACTCCTTTAACCCCATCAGACTTACCTCTAACCTATGAACAAAATCTACCTATGGTCATGGGCTATCGAATCGGCCTAGTCGAATGATGAACGATTTTATTGTCAGAAGAAGCGAAAAATAAAATTGTCACCCCTATAACCCCATCAGACTTAACCTATTTAAATGAGACTTTTTCCAAACATAATACTTTTAACGTTAAGTTATAATAAATTTTTGGCCGTTTGCTGCTGTGAACAATAAATTAATATCGGTTAAATTGCAAATTGTATTTTGTTTGTTATGATACATACTCGTATGTTATGATACTTTCTGTATCGATCTGTATTATCGATTTTTTTCATTTTCGGCTGGCAACTTTCGGCTAAATTTCTATAGATATATATTATTGACATTTTTCGTTTAGAAAATTGATGAATTATTTGTTACTTTTAAATCTGTATTGCCGGCACATTAAATATTAAAGTTAAAATTATTTATCGGCGCAATCTGTATTACCGACATTTCCAATATTTCCGTTTGGTGTGAAAATACACTATCTACATTACCATATTTCGGCTGAGTATCAAAGACACTATCTGCATTACCATCTTTCTGCTGGAAACTTTCGGCTAACTTTAACAGTATCAATCAAACCGTTTCCGAAGTCGAATTACGCAAATTTTAAAATCTAGTGACGAAGTGTTTGATTATAATGACCCAGATTATGTACTTCGTCCAAATATTGTTAATTTGCTGACGATCGAGGGCTATGATGAGGATGATAATTAACTATACCACATTAGTCAAGGCGAGGATACTTCAGGTAAACAAGCGTATACTATTTAACTTTACCAGTTTTAAATATATAATAATATATCTGTAGATTAAATGCAACAAATTTATGGACACAAGCCTCATTTTCTGAGAGAAAACTTCCTATATTCCAAACCTGTTCTCCCTCAATAACGATTGGCACACCTATAAGTTACTTAGAGAGATACTTCAATCAGAATCATTTCAAAAACGCATGTACCACCTAAAGTCGACCGGTTCTGAATTAAAAACCACCGCACTCGAAATAAAAAAACTTTCCGGAATTTTGAGTACATTGGGAACAATTAAATATCCAAAAATAGATTTATATTGGAGAGCGGGATTTAAATTGGAAAAAATTGCATCTGAAATGAGCAAAAATCGATTCAGAACATTAAGACTAGCGTTACATTTTAGGGATGTGAGCTGTCTTTCAGAAGAGGTAAACCTTTTTTGGAAAGTTCAGCCAATAATTGATGCAGTGAAGCCAAGATGTAAAAGCATTTTGAGAAAAGTCGAACATTATTATGTTGATGACAGACCATTGGGAATTAAAAAATTTGTAATAACAACATCAAAGGAGCTTGTAATAGATTTCAACATTTATGAGGGAAAATTCTGAAAATTAGACTCCAAGGAAATGGGAGTTGGTGCAGCAGTCGTTCTCAAATTAGTGGAAAGTATTCCGTCTGGGAGCTTTATCTATTTTGATAGATTTTTTACAGCTATACCTTTAGCCGACATAAGTCCCATGGGCAAAGCGAAACGATGGGAGAAAAAGGAGAGAAAATTCATCGAAATCGAATTTGCTTTCGGTGAATATAATAAGCATATGGGGGTTGTGGATATCTGCGACCAGATGTTAGAATATTACCGTACCTTCCTAAAGACCAGAAAGTGGACAGTAAAACTGGCTCAGCATTTTATAGATCTGGCTATGGTAAATTCTTGGAGCAAGTACCACCGAGGTTGCGAAGAATACAGTAAACTTTACGACAAGGCAATAAAGCCAATACAATTACTAGATTTTAGACTAGCAATCGGAGAATCTCTACTCCATTCAATTGACGAAAGTGAAGCGCCGAGCACTTCGGATTAAAGTGACGTCGAAGGAAATGGTCCTCCACCAAAAACCATAAAACCGATGTCATTGCATGGCATTTTCCGATTAGCGAGGATTTAAAAACAGCACGATACTGCCGACTTGATTCATGCAAAGGATGAACACGGCGCAAATGCGAAAAATGTGGGGTATTTTTATGCTTGACCAAAGACCGAAACTGCTTTAGGTGGCTAAACACTTTGTGATAAAACGAACTGAGATATTGAAATAAAGTTCCTTCCAAGAAAATTATTTATGTTTTTATTAACCAACGACCACAATTGTGTTGGTGCTGTAACTCGTATGTTTTAGTAAATATTGTAAAAAAACAATTAGTTATATTATTCCTGACCTTTGATTGACCGTATAACTTATTTTTTATAGTAAAATCAAAGACAAAAAAATTGATTAATTTCTGAGCAATGTTGCTTAATTAATACAATTGTGTATATTGGTCATTATCTTGTGCAACACAATTCTCTGATGGTTGCGATGCGTATATTCACACACAATTGTGCGTGTTAGTGTTTAACATAAGCAAAGTTAAATTTAAACAATTGTTTATATTACACCCACACAATTATTACATAAGGTTAATAAAGGGATCTATACAAATTACATAAAGTCATGATCCATTGCAATCAGTTCCTTAAATTCGGAAGTATCCTCTCTCACATTTTTTGCCAAAATCGTTCAAAAAATAGGGATCCGGATCCCACTTGAGAACTCCCTAAAAACAATAAATTTTCCCGAAATTATAACTCTAGGGCTAAATGAGTTTTCCCAAAAGTACGACTCAGTAGAGTCTCAATGCCATTCCTGGCATTAGAAAACCTTTATTACCGTAATTTTTATCTAAATCAATCAAGCCGGAATAAATTAAAAAAGGGTCCCGGGCCCTACCGAAGGATTTCCTAAGCGAATTTCCCCGAAATTAGCACCGATTGAAATCTATTCCTGTCATTTGATTCCTTAGCATTCACATCACCAATTTTTATGAGAATCGTGTTAGTTGAAAAAAAAAAATGAATTGAGCAAACCCGGTTTGAATACATATACATATAATACTTACATTAATTAGATAGCGAATGCTACAAGACAATATTGTTACTCAGTACAACCAACATTCTAAAAAGTATGAAATTCGGAGCAACCATCCAATGTGACCGTAACGCAACCGACATAACATAGTGCAATATTCCACAATTTGATGAAAAATGACGCCAGCTATCTAATTAACGATAAACACGAGACATGCAGCAACATGACGCAACGTAGCTTATAATCGCTTAGCAAGGTGCAAACTCCTACAAATTGATGCAACATTAGGCCATAGGGAACAGCAACACACAACATGGTGCAATATGGTGCAACATCCAGTACGGTGCAACACCCCACAACATTGTCCAACATCAAGCAATATGGGGCAACATCCTAAATGAATTATCCAGAAATCAAAACTCCATGTAATCATTTCCTTGCATTTAAAAACCATGTCCCACCAAATTCTATCAAAATTGTTCAAGCCGTTCAAGTTCCAAATAAAACGTTAAAAAAAGCCCACAGCCAAAATGACGCAACATAGTGGAACATTACACAACATCCCTCAACAATATGCAACCAACATAAAGAAATATGGCGCAACATCACGTCGGTGTGCAATGTCACCAAACATGAAGCAACATCTTACAATGAAGCGCAACATCCTACAACATAGCATCCATGGCGCAATATCCTACAAGATACTCCCGATACTCTAAAACGATGCAAACAAAATTAAAAAAAAACACCCAAGACCAACCATTCGTCCCTCTGAACGAGTTTTACTGAAATCTGGACCAATTGCAATCGATTCCTGGTACGACGACCCGGACCCCACTGAATGTAGGGGGTTATTAATGAGTGTTCACGAAATCAGGACCCATCACAATCGGTTCTTAGTAATCAAAGCCGCTCGTCCAAACAATTAAATAACCCTCCGGACGACCCTGTTAACAGATACTATATAGATCAGCACCCTTCGCAATCAATTTCTGGCACTCAAAAGTGATTTCACCAAGTGGAAGCCAAAAACATTGATGAAAGAGACCCAGAGCCTATCATTCGACCCTCTGAACAAATTTTCCCGGAATTTGCACCAATCGCATTCGATCCCTGGCAAATGAAAACTCCCGCTTTGCCTATTTAATAAACAGGTCCCGAAGATCACCGAATGACCCCCTAAACCAATTCCTACAAAATCAGAACCAATACCAATCGATTTCAAGTATTCGAAAAACCCTCCTCAGCAATTTTCTACAGAATACTTTTTGCTGAGAAGTAAAAATAAGAAAAAGGAACCCGATCCCCATCGGAGGACACGTATTAGATACAACGATGATCTGGTGCTTGTCGTCTGCAAGAACAAGAGCATTTAAATGCAACGGAGGACAACATATCCACATGGCTCTGAGAACAAAGACTGGAGCTGGTTACGAAGAAGCCTGACGCGGAAATAATGACGAAAGCCAAGTTCTCATGAACTAAGACAACACTAGCAAGCGTTTCATCATTAACCCAGATAACTAGATGGAGAGCGGAAACAGTAAAGGAGGAAGCGGCATATTATCCCTTGATTTAGGGATAGCTGGGGCCATGGCTGTTTTAATAGCTACTTCGGTTTACACCGAATAAACAGAACTTTCTGTGAGAATGGCGATACAGCAGAACACACAATCTTCCGCAGTCTACGATGGGGCCAAGAACGATCGAGGTGCTACGGTGATACCGGCCAGGTAATGACACAGAACATCATTCCAAAAATGTTGGCTGACAAACGTGCTGGAACGAAGGGAACAAAATAGTGGTGGCGATTCTAAGCTGCCAGAAAAAGGAGGTGTCGAGAGGCACCAGATCGAATAAATGACACCCGGCAACGTAAGTGATGCACGAAGTGTGATCCGGCTGCACTGGGAGGAGTGAGGGAAGTTTTCAACCAGTAAGAATCCGTCACTAACTCAGGCAGAGATGGAGGATCGAGAATCTCGCCTTTTGGTCTCATATGGGCAATTAATTTAACATGGGTGAGACATTTATTCAACAAAAATTTCTCGATTAAAGTTTAGAAATTAAGGACTTTTTTGTGAGATTAGTAACATCTAAGTTTAAGTAGTAGCATTAGAGTTAGTTTTATAACAGTTTTGTGGTACGGCAGATTATAGCAGAATGGAGTGTGGAACAAAATCGAAAGTTCACGAAAGATCTTAAATATTCAGAGCGATATATAAATACGGATGCAATGAACACAAAGAGAACCGTGTGATTAAGATCATTGAGTGGGTGCCATCGTTTGAGAGGCACCAATGGGCTTTTTGGAATCAAGTGATGCCGATGAGACAGCAGATATGGAGAATCAGCTGAGCCAGCTCGAAAATGATGAGCAATTCAATCGGGATATTGTCACAGTTCAAATAGAGAGAAATGAACTATTCGAGATTTTGGATGTTCAATCGGATGCATCGACGAATCACAGTGAACCATTTGTTGGCCAGCTGGAGCCGGAAGCGGACGTGTTCATGGCGATTGAAGATGATGGTGGATTGCCTGGTGGGAATGGTTTGACAATTTTGGTGCAAGGATTGCCTATTTAACGAAGAACGAAAATAACCCAGGGTTGTGCAGCAAACTTGATGAAAGTGATAATAATGATAGCGGAGGTTTTGAGGTGACGGAGAAAATCAAACAATAATTGCAACGCATGTATAGTTTCGGTAAGAATGAGAGCCATTTGCAAAGCGTTCCGCAAGAAAGGCGGCTTAGTAAAGAGGTGTACCAACGGCCAACAATCAGTTTGAACTGTAACCCTATGTTGCTGAAGTAGAAAAGGTTATGCGATGGCGGGAACAGTCACTTTTTGAATGCCCATTAAAGAGGGCGTCGACAATGGGGTGTTGGCTATTTTAAAGAATGACAGCATGGATGAAGATATGTGCGAGCTTGTGGTGCCGAGTATAAAGGAGATGCGAGCAATGATAAAGTGGAGTGTCATTAAGTATGAAGCAGAATTGGAATGGGCCATAAAGAATAGTTGCAATGTTGGATGGCGTCGGGAGGCGAGGATGAATCGGTTTGCGTTACACGATATTCGGGCTTAGTTGGCAACAGAATTAGCATAATAATAGCAGAATTAGTATGGAACAAAACCGGAAGTTCGTGAAAGATCTCGAAAATATGCAGTGCGGTATTTAAATATGGGTGCAACGAACACAAAGAGTGAGTTGATGCGCGCGCGACAGATTTAAAGAAGTAGTGAACAGTGCGAAAAATTACAATTGCTGTTAAGCGGAAATTGTGGTGTAATTTAAAAATGGTAAATAGTGAATTAATAAATAATTGTGGAAATTATTGTAGGATTATATTCCAGTAGTGTAACTATTGCGGTAGTGATGTAAGTATATGAGAAATTATTTCCTGTATTTTTGCGAATATTCCACCATGAACTTGGAATTTTCTATTTAAGTTTTTGACATCGTCAAAATATTACAAAATAAATTTACCTAAATGTTTTCTTTTTACTAGTGGGGGATTTGCTTGCCTAAGCTTCACTCGCATGAATCAAATCATTAGGAATATCGCGAATAATTATTAAGACGTGTACAAATAATGCAATTAAACAAGACTAACGGCTTGCTAATTAGTTACTATCGAAATTTTACTGGTTCCGATATTTAACCGGAAACGAATATACCCCCTTGTAAGAAGTCAAATCAACTATAAAATTACTTTGAATTTGAACTTCAGAATAAAACTGAGGATTATTTTATTTCTTACCATAGAATTAGAATATTTATAAAATAAAAGTGGCAAGTTGGTAATTATTGTTTGTACTTACAGTAGCTTGTAATGCAGATACGTAATATGAAGAAAATATGTGACTTACCTGAAAATAAAAATAAGAATAATATTCAAAATATGATTAAAATCTGGTTTTTAGCAATGTAATTAAATTTAAATTATTAGAACCAATACGTTAAGAAGGGCACCCGCAAATCCAGAATTAACAAAAATTTATTACCAACCTTAAACTTCAAATCCTAAGAAACTCTGCGAAACTTAATCTTATTTATTATAAAGCTTTACCTATACACACACACAGATATACAAATAAAACCCAATATCTCAAAACTTAAAATAGAAATGTGTATAGACTCACATAGTACATACCCAGAAATATTTGTTATTTTGTTATATATTTGGATGGTATGGTGTATCTTACCCAGCCGAACGCCTTCTAATTACATTCCACTGAAATATTCACAAAAATTTGTTTTCCTTTTTTTTTTTGTTTTCCCATTTTCTTATGTATGAATATGTACCGAGACATAATACACAATCATACATCGTATAGTCGAAATATATCTTCAGACTTACATGCTCACTCATGTGATTATAAAAGAAACCCGTACCCGTAAACAGTCGATCCTCGTTTAGTAACGTACTCGTATACATGGTATATAGGATGCACTCTATATACATATGTTATAACTGTTAGTTTATATACGCAATACTCCCGCGAGGTTTAACCCTTTTTTACGTTTTCAGCGAACGGTGCAAACAAAAGCAAAATTTTAATATTTTCCACCGAATCTAAATAATTTCCATTAATGAGAAAATTATGTAGTGTGAACACTCTTTGGGTTGTTTTGTTTCTTAAGTATTTTTGTACTCATACGAGTATACGTATATGGAACATGTAAAAAGAATATTTTAAGAAATCCCGCGAAATGTTTAAAAAAAATTTATTAAATTAAGTACCATCCTGTAACGCCCTGTACTGTACAAACAACATTATAAAATATAAAATTTCTACTTCATTTATCAAAACCACATTTTGTAGAGCCACCCGGATTATACCACCCCCAATCTATTTGTTCTGGATGCATGCATACACATATTAAGTGCACATATAAGAAAATTTAAATCTTAAGTATTTTGCAAAGTGCATCTTGGTACAAAAGAAATTCCAAAAAATGTATATCGACAAACTGTTTACACAGATAATGCGAATAAAATGAATCGCGTTCTCTGAATAGATTTTTGTCAACGTCTTACAAGAATCGAAATATTTTTATTTAACCTTTTTCGGTACCTAACCCAAAATAAAGCAAACAAATTTATTTGCTTCTTATTTTATTTTAATTTCTACACAACTGTTTAATAAGAACCTATCTACGTACACATACATAAATTGAAATAAATGTATATCCAAATGTATAATTTTAGATACCGGCATGTATACATAATACAATATTGAGACGGAAAAACAGGAGTCGGAAAAACTAAACTAGGGTGTGTGTGTGTGTGTGCCTAAGTGGTTTGGGGATAAGGAAAAATTTTATTTTGCTGTAAGAAAAGAGGTAAGCACAAAAATAATCAAAAATAAAAAACATTGCAGTACATGTATGAGAATATTCTATACATAGTTTGAAGATGAAAATGGTTTTGGTGTTGCCATATAGGAATACATATATATTCCTGGGCATATCCAGATATACATGATATTATATATTTACACACATATATGTACGAGTAGATAGATTTTTGGTTGTTTGTACCCGAGTATCAGTAGATATAATTTTCCAAAAATTAAAAAAAAATTAAAAACAACAACTAATATAAAAGGAAAATTATACGAAAAGCCAACAATTGTACGGGAGGATGGGAAAATTTCCGTTTGTCTACACTAAGTTTTTGAGATATGTGTTAGAAGATGAAGGTAAAGACGACGGTGAAGATGAGGTAGAGGAACTAGAATATTTTTATATAATTATATGTATTATTAGATTATGTGTACAGGGTGATTAAAAATTTCAATTTCAGTTTTTAATTTTCGTATTCGGGTTTCGCATGAATCTGTAAAATCCAGAGTTCATTATACATTATCACCGCCTAAACATCTGTTAGCATAGGGTTACAAAATATAACAGGTTGGGGATTTTTTATTACTCTTAAAAGTGTTGCCAACCTTGACGCAAACCAGGTAGAGTTTAGTAAATGATTCAGTATCACCAGGAAAGTTGACTGTTAAGAGATTACAAATATGAATGAAAAAATGGATCAAGTGGAAACAAATTAGCGCAGAGAAAGGGAGACAAAGCCGTATTTAGAGAAAGGAATATCGAATCTAAAGGCGCTCTATAACAAATTCGTCGAAAATGATTGCAAAATCTTGGGCACGCTCCCACTTCTGCGCCAGAACCACGCGTATCTCGAGATACCGAATAAAGTTGCAGACACATGTACAAACTAATAGCGAAGAAACATCAACGCCTAAATGACGGGACGACTACTTCAATAACGATAATTCAGATGAAAAGTAAAAATTTTTTTTTTCCTGATCTGTTCTTGGGCCGAAGCTCTCCCTACTCTTTCGCGGTTCGCTTATTTACGTCCTTACCTTTACGCCTGTATTGGACAATTCGAGGACGGACGGACATATCGGGATTCGAACCCGGTACCTCCCGATCCAAACGCCAAAGCTTTAACCACAATGCCATTTGGTCGGTTAAGAAAATTTGCAAGGGACTACGAACTACGTATCAATAAATAGGACCATTAGAAATAAAAAAAAAGCCTTTCAATCAGCCGCAACCAAAGAAACCAACAACAAAAAACTATTCAAAAGGCAGGACGTCCTAATGCACCAGATTTATCAAAAGTCGTCGTCAATATCTAAAATAAAATAAGTTTTTTTTTTATTAATTACAACTGAGACTGTAACCGTGTTTTAATATTGGAGTACTATCCGGCGCCGAAGAGAAATTTCTATTGAAACTGTAGCTATTTATTCACTGATGTCGCTAGAACATAAAATTGAAAAATTATTCATCCATAAAACAAACATTTAACGACCTGAAATATACCAATTAACATTTATTTTGGCATGACGGTTTAAAAAATAAATCATCTTGCTGCGTTTTAAATTTTTATTGTAAGATTAAGTTTCTAATGGTTTAAGGGTTGTACAAAACAATTTAAAATTTCCCTTTAAAATGGATAGTGCTCCCGACTAGATCGCCGCCAGCGATACCGCCTGTTTCAACCATGTGTTGGTTCCGCACCAGGTTAGAGCTTTAAAGAACGGTACGACAAGAAATTTGCACAATAAACATAACTACATCCAAGACAGCTGGTGGACAATCACAAAATTTTATTAAATTGAAATAATTAATTAAATTACCTTTTTCATTTCTCAAAATCAATCAAACTACATTCATAATCGTTGGTGGACAAACAAACCAATGAGGGGCTTACTGCGTAGCGAGTGATGTAGCGGCTTGTTTCTTTCACTACAAGGCATATAATTATTCCTCAAACGGACAATCAACGAATAATTCTTCTTATAAATAACTATTCCAAATAATGTATAACAGCAACTTGTACACAAAATGGTACAACAGCAACTTTGTAAACATAATAATTGTGCACGACCTGTTAAAAATCGTATTTATTTAAAAAAAAAACAAAATCATAAACCGCACTTATATATGCAAATCAACATGCAGTGCTACGCTATCAAGCAAAAGATGGCACTTCGGTCACTTAATGGTAAAAGTTATATATTTAGAGGGATGTCCACCGGTAATGTGATGTAGTAAAACCATATCACAAACCTGGTAAAACCAGAATTTGTTTATGAAAAATTCGATACACAAAATATTGGAAGAACGAAAGTATATAGAATACAAGAAAAATTATGTCTATTAAAAAATGGAATTCCGCGAAACCAACAACACCGCCCGCATCTAGTCATCAACCATTTTTTTAAATTAATTTTTTATATATAAAAATGTGGTTTAAAAAAAAAAATAAACACATAACCAATCAATTATTATAAGCTCTAGTCATCAGTCACCTAACAACTAACTGTACAAATGGTGCTCGCACAATCTCCCGAGAATTTGAAATTTCCCCATTCAACACTTGCGATAGATGATGTACTCGTACATTTTTTTTGAAAATTTAGATATGGCCCTGGTATGGAAGACCTATACTTGGTGGTGTTTGCTGCTGTTGTCGAATATCCCTAGGATTAGCACCCCTGATATAAACATGAGCTTTTTATGGTTGATAGTGATAATAACCAATGATTATATCTGGCGGTTTTTAATAAATGATGAAAATGACAAGAAAATGACAAGGAAATGACAAGAAAGTTTTTACCAGAAAGTCCGGTAAGTTTAATTTTTCGCTTGAGAAATCAAATATGGTGTATTCGAGATGTTTGTTGTTATCTCACTGAGGTGGCATTATCGGAATGTTTCGAAATATACTTCAACACTAACGAAAAAATTGGGTCGTTTCATATTCTTTGAATAGAAGTTCAAAATATTTTCCATATTTTTGTAGTTTGGTTACCGCTGTCTGATCAGACAACCAAATAAAAATTTTTACAGTGTAGCTAAGACTCCACGGAAAACAGGAAATAATATTCCAAATCGAATATTAAATTTGAGTGTTAATTTTTTCTCATGTGCGGGTACCACTTGATCGTAATTCCGAACTGCAAGCGATGCACAATTTTTTTCACTTTTCTAAATTTTCAAACACGTGTTCAATAAATTTTTGTTTTTATCGGTAGAATTAATTGAGGAATAAAACATTTCTATTGGCGTTATTTCACATAGATTTGCCGAATTATAGAAGTAATTTGAGTTGTTGGTAAGGTGCTTAGCAGCTGCGAATACGAGTCCAATGTTTGAACTATGAATAGGAGTAGTAGAGTTGGTTACGGAGATAGAAACAGAGGGTGAACAAGTGGTGTTGTATTTACTAATTCTTACTTGTTCTTCTTTCTATTTCGATTATTATACGCGGGTCTGATCATGGTTAATTTATTGATGCTTGGATGAGGTATCATTTTGTCAATACTAATACTCCAAGTGAGATTAAAATCATCTTCTAATAAAGGAAAATGAAATTTGTTTTGGAGCTTGTGATTTGCGGGAACTGTACCATACAAATTATTAGCTTCAGTACTAGCAGGCGAAAGTCTGGCCGATGAGTTCAACTAACTGATTAGAAGTATTTTACAAGATAGATACTAGTTCGTAAGTTTGAGCTTCTCTAGTTTGTTATCAGTACTGCAAAGACGACCAAGAAATTGAGAGGTGACGTTGATATTAATCTTTTCGACATAACTATTCAAATCACCGATGTGTTGATAGATTATATTATGGTTATTAGCAGTTTTGATCCTTTTGATCCCAAATGTATGGCTAATAATATTCACGGCTAATAATAACTCAGCAAGAGCACTATTTCAGATTGCATTATTTGTATTCGATTTGATGACAATCACCGGCCCGACAGACATACTCACTCAAAGCTTTATTACCATTCCTCGATAAATTCGCGCAAAAAGGATGCAATACATTCCCTCAAATCTTTTTACATTTAATTCATTTTGTGAAATTCAAATTCAAATTTTCAACCTCACGACAGTACATTTAGTCATCGCAAGTTTAACACACAAATAATTATTACAGTTAGTTATTATCATACGAACTTCTACAGAAAACCGCCACAAATAAATAGGGTTGTAACTTTAAAATGTTAAAATTTACAAAAAAAACACTAAGGTCACATACCGGTGTGAAGTACTTAACGTCAATAAAAAGTGTAACTACACATTTTTAAAGAAAAGTGTAAACTCAAAAAGTGTAGATACACAAATTATCAAAAGGTGTAGCTGCGAAAGAAAAAAGTTTGGAATTCGAAACACGTGGTTTAATTAAAATTAAAAAAAAAAATTGATAATCACAGTACTACAATAATAAGTTTACATACCTTATAAAAAAATAATTTTAGAGTCTTCAATTCAGAAAATCTTCGGATCAATGAGTGCCAAGACGCCTCCACGTGTAGCGCCATATCGCCAATCACAACATGTAAATTATCTCGCAATTTTTTGTATAAATTTTAGACACCATGCCAAGTTGACAATACTAAATTCCACACTCGGATTCGTGGGAACTATTTGCTAAACTATCCTAAAAATAGAATTAGGATTATTTAGGAAAAACTTCAAGTGTTTGCTCATGATAGTGAAGTATTTCCTAAACTTTCCTAAAAATCAAAATCCGCCATTTTTGTTTCAATGTATGCGTAAAACTTCGTATAAACAAGTAAATTATAAATTATATGAAAAAATGCAAATAAGTACGGTGACTAAGTACTTGTAAAGAGGCCAATTTGCATATCGTATGGTTTTTCCGAGCATTTTTCCCAATTCCAGAGACACCACTACCAAATACTAAGCGCACTTTTTAGTTGTTCTGGATCAAAGTTAACAGATAAACACCATTCCATTGAAAAATCTAGGGGCCCGGGGGGTTTTAGGAAACAAAATTTGTAAAGAAGTCAATTTGCATATCGTGCACTCAACGAATGTTCACTCAAAGTCGAAGAAATCAATTACATAGGTCGAGCAGCATTTTTTTCATTTAAAAACAAATATAATGCAATGGCGTAAACGTTGCTAACCGACATCCATCTCTTAAAATCAATGCAAACGGAACGACAGCTTGAACACGATTGAAACTTATGTTATAAAAATAGCAATGACCAAGCTACATATATTTAAAATGGCGGGCGATTTGAATGCGTTCAAGCATATTTTAATGCATTCATCTACAGCACCGAGTCTCTACTTGCAAACCTAATAAATCCATTTTTTCACCTCCATTAACTTTTCGATAAAAAAAATGTTTTTTTTTCTTTGAAGCAGTATTTCACGAATATTTCTTCGACGTTCGAAGTCTCTTTCGTACCCAGTTGTTAGCCTCTTGAATCATTCGGATTGTTTGTAAACGTTTTGCAACAGTTCGTCGATCCACATTTAATGGTACAGCCAATTCTGATTGTGTTTGGGAAGAATCTTCATCCAAATCAGCATCGAACTAAATCGTCGAAACCATTCTTTGCACGTTGTATTCGATGGAGTATGTCCACCGTAAATTTCTACAAGAAAACGAGAAGTATCCGGTGCACTTTAATTTGCCATAAAATAATGTAATAATACTTCCAGCAAATGATGTTTATTTGGAAAGGGTTTTTCTATGAAGTGGTGTTTATCTGTTAGCTTTAATCCAGATCAACTCAAAAGTGCACTTAGTATTTGGTAGCGTTCTTTCTGGAATTGGGAAAATTGCTCGAAAAAACTGTACGATATACAAATTGACCTCTTTACAAATTTGATTTTCTAAAACACTCGGGGCCCCTAGATTTTTCAATGGAATGATGTTTATCTGTTAGTGGTGATCCAGAACAACCGAAAACTGCGCGTAGTATTTGGTAGCGGTATTTCTGGAATTGGGAAAATTGCTCGGAAAAACCCTACGATATGCAAATTGACCTCTTTACAAGTACTTCATCACCGTACTTATTTGCATTTTTTGCATTTAATTAATAATTCACTCGTTTATACGAAGTTTTATGCATACATTGAAACAAAAATGGCGGATTTAAATTTTTCAATACTTCACTATTACACACTCGGCACTCATTGTTACGATGATTTTTTGAATTATGAAAGAATTAAGAGAATTTAGCCAAAGAAGCCTTCATCTGTAGCACCATATTGCCAATCACAATATGTAAATTGTCTCAAAATTTTTGGCACAAATTTTAGATACCATGCTAAATTGAGAACACTAAATTCCACACTCAACACTCATTGTTCCGATGATTTTTTGAATTATTAAGTAATTAAGTGGATTTGGCCAAAGACGCCTCCACGTGTAGCACCATATCGCCAATCACAACATGCGAATTGAAATCTTTTGTACAAATTTTACCCACCGAACTAAGTTGTGAACACTAAATTCCACACTCGGCAGTCTTTGATCCTAAGATTTTCTGAATTGAAAAGACTTTAAACTTATTTTTTGTATAAAGAAAGTATATAAACTTATTATTGTAGTACTGTGATTCTCAATATTTGTTGTTTATTTTTAATAATTTTAATTAAACCACGTATTTCAAATTCCAAACTTTTTTCTTTCGCAGCTACACTTTTTGATAATTTGTGTAGCTACACTTTTCGAGTCTACACTTTTCGTTATAATTTGTAGCTACACTTTTTATTGACATTAAGTACTTCACACCGGCAGGTCACATAACGACAAACTACGAGCAAATGAGACAGTAGCGCCAATCACCTCCACTACAACAGAAAATCTCTTCGGATGCCTAATAAAAAAGCACAATAAGAAGAACCTACGATTTATCTCTGACCAAAGACAAAGTCATAGAATAATTTGGCGCTATTCAAATATGTCATTTAACAACGAAATTATATGTATTGTTGATTACGAGGAACAGCGGGGTTTGGACGAGAGACTTCATTGAAGTTTACGATGTCTGAGCCAGAGCTTTTTTTTCAGAGAAGGAATTTAAGAAAAATCTTTTGGTACTTGCCTGGGAATAATGTTGAACTTCGTAAAAATTGCAAGCAATTGTCCTCTGTTACACAAACGCGAACCTTAAGATACTAAACTCACATTATCCCACAATTGAGTTTACCTCTTAAATCACAAGGTATTACTCTCTACCTTTCCTTGGTGCAAAATTGATAAGAGTTCAAGGTCAAATTTTTTTAATGCATTGAAATACTCCTAAACAGATAATTAAATGAAAATTTCACAATGACTTGTGATGTACAAATTATTGAGTAATGGTACTTAATATGAAGGTCGAGAGTACGTAAAAATATTTAAGATTTAACATTATAACCATGGAGTTTGTAACTAGTACTTTCGATTTCCAGCAGATGTTCGCAGATTCACAAGGTTACAACTGAATCTAAGCTTATTCACCAAGCTCGCGT
Source organism: Nephrotoma guestfalica (assembly GCA_963691935.1). NCBI lineage: Eukaryota > Metazoa > Arthropoda > Insecta > Diptera > Tipulidae > Nephrotoma > Nephrotoma guestfalica. The sequence continues at coordinate 33,788,284 of OY829913.1, read as the reverse complement.
TGTTTTATTTAAAGTGAGGCAGAAATTCTATGTTTAGTGGGGTGACGAGCGTTATAGATTAGTGGGAGAAGAATATTCCAATATAGCTTTTAACTCGTCAAAGGAACGTGAATTTAAAATATGCGGGGGTTCAAACCACATTTATATAAAACACCCATTTGTCTGGTTATGTACATAAAATACGTCGAAAAGTTTAAAAAAATAGTTTGGGTGTGAGATATTTTCAACTATATTTTAGCTACATATGAACACATATAAATGGATACATGCACACACATAGTAAAAACTTGGAACATTTACAACCCGTAACCACCCCAAATTTTCCCAATCATACCACCTTATTATTATTATTGTTATTGCTATTATTTTCTTTTTTCATTATATTACAACATACACAACAAATAATATGGCAAACCCCCAAAACAGCACACACAATAGTACAAAATACATATATATATTTACACATATACGTACACAGAACACCATATAGTCGAAAACTCGTTCCTATCGGTAAGAAAAGCACAAACCGAAAAATAAAAATTGTCTTTCACATTTTGGAAATTTATTTTTTATAAGCAAAATTTTTGAAATATTCCCCGAACACTTTGCAAAATATCACCCGAATTCATTCGCATCCCTACCTCGCGAAATCGTCCTTTGCCATAACAATTAAATTTTGCGATCGTTTTAATATTCATTGTCGTCATAACATGATTCGTGGGGGCTACGTCATATAAATTTTATACGTTACAAACCTGAAACTGAAACTTTGATGGATATGACATATTTTTTCCGTTTATGATGTAATTGAGTGATTATATTATCGATGGGCTGGTATATTGGGACACTTGAGCTCCTGCTGTATACTGTAAACACATACATATATACGAGAAAATAATATTTCACAATGATAAACAAACGAACATAATTATTATTAGAAAATGTGCCCACCACCCTGAACACCCTCTTATTCCGTTCCATAGAAATTTGGAAAAATATTTCGTCTCTTTTGCCAATATAATGCTACCCTCTATACATCTAAGCCAACCCACCACCTCTGCATATTAAATCTATATACGGTACACATATATGTATATACTTATTATATTGTATTTTGATATTTCAACAAAAAATATTGATATGAAATAAATTTGTGGGGTGATTTGGGGGCGAGGACGAGTGGTATACGTATATACGTTTGGGTGCCCGGGGTTTAGAGATACAATATGCTTAAAACAAAGCAAAGGCTAAAATAAATAAGGTGAATCGAAATAAACTGAAAAAAAAATTATAAACGAAGACGAGCATTATGTTCCGGGCCCATCCATATTGCAACCACATTCCGCACAAAAAAAAATATGATTTAAACAGGATGAGGTTTCCTTGTTGTATTCAGTAAAATTTATGTCGGTATAGAAGATTCTTGGGACTAATATTTTGGTTCCTGTTCTACCAAATACACAGACACACACACACACACACAAAAATCCTACTATTTACCGCATTTCATATTACATTCTTATGGTACGGGCAACAACCGTGCGGTGTATTTTCCCTCCCCCAACACAAAATTCTGTATCTCTCCGAATGCCAAATATATTTAAAAAGGAAGAAATAGAAAATAGTTGAAAATAAAACCGACAATGTTATATTATTTTCCTCGACATTTCCACCAGATTTTACTTTTTTTTCTCAGCTTTGGTTTTAGATTTATATTTTTACTTCGACTCGCATGTACCATGTTCAACTCCAAACCTTACGAAGGAAAAAAATAGAAAAAAAGGAAAAAAAAAATTAATACAAAAATAATATCCTTTGTCCGGACATGGAAAAAACAATTATTAGCAAAAATATGTTTTAGGACTGTACTCGTATATGGCAAAGTTAAATACAAGATCCAGTTCAATTGGTTGTTTATATGATTCTCGTTGATTTTCAAGGATTTCGAAATCGAATATTGTCAGAAGAAGGGTGGACCGGAAAAGGTCGGTATCTTTTTATATAATGGAGTACTGTAAAAAATATGGTTCGCTTTCATCTAAGCGTTTTTATCTGTTTAAAGAAGAAATTTTCATGTAGCTTTAAAATTTGGGATTGCTGATTAAAGGTAATTTGAGGGCCAACATATTTCTAACGCTCTATATCAACAATAGCAAGCAACCGTTGCTTGGGTTAATAAAAATGTTGGCGACCGCATGTAAACAAAATATAGTGATAACAAATGTAAAGACATGAAAACACCTCCCCTTCTGGCACCAGTATGTATTTGGTAAACCTGGTCTAGAAATTTTAGAAAAACAATGTGAACCGACATTGTTGCAAAATTTCTCTTGACTTTAACCGATTTTTTCAAAAAATTGCTAGGATCTCCAAATTTTCCAAGAAAGATTAGTTCAAAGATTCATTTCGATCAGTAGATCCTTCTGGGCTGTACAAATCTCATCAAAACTATAAGTCAATTACGATTAGTAACTTAATCAATTAACTTAGCAAGCAGAGCCGAAGCATACAAGAGGGCCCAATGGAATTTTCATTCTGTCACTTGTTGAACTATAAATATTAACGATAATTAAAAAAAATCCTCCTCCTTAGCAAGGAAATGATAAAATTAGATTGACTGTCTGAAGCTAAGAGTCCTCGACACTCATGATAGTTACCGAAATTATCCTTAATTTGTATAAACCTATGCTGGAAAGCCTTTATTTCGTTAGCTGTTTTAACCGATCATTAGACGAAAATTTGGAAAAGGTTTGCCAACAAAACAAAGGATAATATTTGCTCTGACAAAATCGGCTTAAGTTTTCCATTTTAGTAATTTGTCCCTTGAGATGCAACGTTTGAACTGATTGACTCTGAGAGTTTTTGAAAAGCCATATTCGATAGTACAAAAGAGCGTTTAAGTTTTTTGAAAATTATTTGCTGAAATTTGCTGAAAAATATCCAACGGTCCTATTTAACGTTTTCGACTGATTCCAACTCTCGACAGTGTGAGTAATTCCGTGGTAGTAATTTATCTCCCCATATATTTCGCAATTTATTTGCAATGAGGTGCATCAAAATCTGTTCCCCTAAACCACTTGATTCTAGCGTCGAAATATAATTTCTGCATTAATTTGATAAAAGACGAATATCTTGGGTATTGTTAATTTGAATTTGTAAAATATTAAACCACCCCATGCTCTTTCATCATCACTTTTAAGTTTGGATAAAGTATGGATATCATCGATATACGTGTCTTTAAACATAAGGCATTGAGCTAGATCATCATTAAATGTCGGTACCTGAATCAGTCACATCTTTCATAGGCTATATCGACTAACTTTGGAGTACACTATTCGGAATGAAAACTGTCGAATATTGTTTTAATATTTTTCAATTCATTACTTGATCTTGATCGGAAGTGCTCTAAAGCGCGTAAGAATAAGAAAATATGTTTCTTCCAATTCAGTATACACGACTCGGTTAATGTCGAAAATTCCTCTTCGTTATCTACTAGTTCTGTTAGCTCGGCAGCCACAGATTCAAACTAACTAACTAGCCACAATACTCCCCCTCCCCTGGATATTATACCCACTCCTGTTAAGAGCTACCGGTAATTATCTTCAGTCATTACACCTTGGTCATTACTCCCTCGGTCATTACCCGCTGGTAATTTTCTATCCGTCACTTCCCCCGACGTGTATCTCCCCTCCCCTTCGCCATTATGGTTTTTTTCGCCAAGCGATGCTCCAAAATCGAAAAGTACCCGAATAATATCTTTTCCCATACAAATGATCAATTTCTACCATGAAAATTCACATCGGTAACCTCTGCGAGACGCTGAGCAATTAAGTAGAACATTATTTTTGCCTTAAGTTACGGGAAACCAAACAAATCTGGGCCATTTTTGGGGCTGTTAAGAAAATGGTAATTTCTATAAGGCGATTGTTCAAGAATATTTTTCGATCAATATTAAAGAATACTCCAATCGTTTAGAAAATTTACAATAGATGAAGAACCATGCATGAAATTACCTGAAGTGTACACTGATTTTTAACAAATGGGCTATCGAACCGAATGTGACAGGTAATTTGAATTTATAGAGATTTAACACAGGTTTACAATTTTTTGCGGCTTATTGTGTGTTACCCTTTTAGATTCAGGCTTTTAAGCTGAATTCGAATCCATCACAATAAAAAATTAAAAAACAAAATTTTACTCCTGATGGAATGCCATATAATGTCCCGCAATTAACTAATTTTCTGCAAACTTTTTCTCGTTTTGAAAATGTTCTCAATTTTTTCGTCAATCATCGGATTTCTAGTGGGTTTTGACATCAAAACTCACGTAATCACGGAAACTCATGTTTGTATATGAAGGATGTATATGAAGTTGGCCCAAATTCTAACCTAAAAAACTCTATGACAATACTAAAATATACAAACTTTGACTATAGGCAAGTGTCAGCGTAAAAAGTTTAAAGACACAATTTCAAGTGTTGTTTTGAAAATATAAATTTCATTTTCAAAATCCGTGCTTCGTGCGGGAAACGTTGCGCGTACTACGTGAGTTTTACCCTCGCCACAACCGCCCTGCTGAGGTGACTATTCGATGGTTGGTGGCCAAATTCGAATCAACCGGTTCGATAAATAATCAAACAATACTCTTCGTCACCGAAACGCAAGGTCTGTACCTTGCGAGTGTACCGCAAAACTCGAGACAGTCAATTTCTCGTCGTCTACAAAAACGTGGCCTTTCATCAACTTCAGCTTGATCCATTTTGTATTGATACTTGGATATGCACTCGTATAAAATCCAAATGACCCAGGAACCTAAGATAAACTACCATAGACAACGTCGCATATTCGCTGAATGAGCTCTGCGCCAAATACATCCCGACAAAGTTACTTTTTAGTCTGGCGGAAACATCGGCCCGTACTTCTTCAAAACGAAACTGGCGTTGCCATAACCGTCAATGGCGAGTATACAGATCGATGACATGGAACTTCTTGCAGCCTAAACTGGATGATATGTTACCGATGACATGTAGTTTTATCCAGACGGCGTTACTTGCCACACAGTGCATGCCACGAAGAACATTCGGTTTTAGACCCCTTTCTTTAAATCTATCTCGCAAACAACTGATACCCCTATTATGGTTCTCACCTCACCGAGTGACTCCTTACAAATCTAGTCCCATTTGCATAGCAATTCTAGGTGAGCTGAGAATCGTAATAGGGGCATTGAGTGTCTAAGGTACTGATTGATAATTATGACTGGGTAAGAAACAAAGAAATTGACATTCAAACGTCAAAAAATTGAGTGCGATTGCTACATACCATTTGGTTTCGCTGGAGTTGGAGTGACGACCCAAATTTGCAGTAATTCTGTCAATTTGGATTATCTTCGTCGTTTGGATTTTATTGCTCAAGTTCCCTTGGACATACCGCCGTCGTTGACTCATCAGAGTCAAAGTTAAGAAGAAAGCATAATTTATTGATTGACCGTTTCATTGTATTGCCATTTGGAAGCTTGATGGGCACTACTCGGATTAAATGATTGATTTCCAGATGTATCTCGGCAAGTCTGGCTAGCGACCATTTCGACGGAGGCAGATTCAATTCCCTAAGGATGACTAAATTTCCAACCTCAATTTGCTGATACGGGTTGTAAAATCGGCCATTTGTAAAATTTGTTGAGGGATGTCAGGTATTGTAATGTCATTCGTCTTCAAAATTCGTGTAACATGGACTGTATTATCTACCATCTGCTGAAACGATTAATCTTGATGCATTGCAGGTTCGATTCAGAAAGATGCTTTAGCGACTGGCCAATTGGGAAATGTCCTGGTGTTAGGGAGTTATCGGCGTCGTCATGGTGACCTCCAAGGGTCGCGAAATCAAAGAGGGCCTGTGTTTTAATTAGGGTCAGAATCTCTTCATAGTTAAGTTTGGACACTCGAATCACGCGATGCAGGTGATATTTTATGGATTTTAATGCAGATTCCCACAAACCACAAATGTAGGGGCAGCCAGAGGGATGAAGCGATAGTTCCTTGATTGGTTTGCGACCGGTCTTGATCTTAGAATTCATCAAATCTAAAGTGGTTGGTTGGTCGCCATGCAGACGTATATCACCACGTATGCTTTAAATATTTTGGCGGAACGGCGTTTTGTGCATTTATTGTCGGATATACAAACAGAAGTGGGATTGTATTGCTCGCATGGTCCGTGGAGCATATTCTTCTAGTCTTCACCACTTCGTGCAACTCTGGATCTATCTCAGAATCAGGAATTTCGGTGGAAATGATGTCATTAATTTGGTCTGGTTTAATTTTGTACACTATCCAAAGAAGAATGTGTGCGTGCGGCAAACCTCTTATCTGCACTCATCTGAATACATCCAGCATCGAACAGTACCGTATACACGTTGTTTCGCAATGAAGTCCATAAAAACATCTGAGTTTTTATTTGAAGATTCGTGCTGGCACAAACAAATCCGGCTGTCCATAATTGCACACGTAAGTCATCGCGTCCTGAGGGTACTCGTGCATGTGTCTCGGACTGCCAATGTATGTCGATGGCAAAATTGTGATTCGACCAATATCTGTAATATCTGCATCGCTATTGACCGCATGTCGTACTGAGTCGTTCTGTCTCAACCTTAACGTACATATCAACTGCGAATCATCATTCGATATGCATAAAAGTTCATTGAACTGACCATTTTCGATCGATGTGTCTCATGTATTTGCTGTGGTGCGTTTCCAGTTCGGCGTTTGATGATTATAACACGCGATTCCAAATGGTCACCAACAACAACAATTGCTGATGTTTGTGAAATTACCTTGTATTTTGGATTGTAATTTCGTTCATTTACAGATTCACCACCAAACGACGTCATTTGAAAACAATCGTTGTACATGGTGGTGGTGGAAGGAAATTTCACCTTGCCGCTCGCGCAACACAATCCAGGCGGTTATTTCTCAAATGTAACTTCATTGCAATGCTGACAAACGACAAACATCTGACCGAATTGAACTGATGCGTGCGCATTGTCTTGAATTGTTGGCTCATATCGAAAGGCTGCACGTTCAATGTTCACCGGAATTTGTTGTTGTCGACGTTGTCGTTCAATAGTCGCATGCTGTGATCTTGCTTCATTATTTTGGCGAGCACGAACATCCCTTCTTCTCAATCGTTGTTGCTCATTGTAAGCTTCATTCATCTCTTCTGACTGTCGCGCACGATTTTCAATCATTCTGATTCGAGCTGATTCCTTTTCAATAACACGTTCCTCTTGCGTTCGGCTTGCTGCGATATTTCGATGTGAAGCGCAAAGTGCAATTTACATCGATTAATGAAAACTCACTTTTTTGTGATTGAAATATCAATAAAATCACTCATAAATAGATAATCCACAGATTCGCAATGATATATTTCGTAAATATAAACTATTTGACTCGAAAAATCAATGAAATGTGATAAAAATATCGGAAAGCCATTTAATCGTGACCACGCAGCTCAAATTATCAAATTAGAAAGAGCCAACAATATGCTGAAAGCTTCGTCTGTTGAACTGTAATTGAATTGAACTGAAAAACGAAACGTGCGCCTATAGCGCCACCTGTAGAGAATTTTTCGACTTTTATTTCTTTTTAATCCTTCGCGTAGCAACCCTCCCCGCAGAGGGATCCAATTTGGTCCAGTCGTTTTCAAGTTTTAAGCGTGAAGCGGGTGAAGCGGCGTCAAGTTAATGGACGAAATGCATAATTGGGTGGGCATCCGGCTCGAAGGACAAAATTTTAATGTACAAGTTTACACAAAAAAAGGAGCAAAAAAAGAGAATTCGAATTTTATTCTTTTTATTTTTATTTGGTTTATAAATTTAAGAGTGTGTAATGCCAGTTACATACCAGTTTATTTCGATGGAGTTTAATTGACGACACAAATTTGCGGTTCAGTGTAATTTACACTGTCATTAATTCTGTCAATTTGTTCAAGTTTCCTTGTACACCTTCAAAGTTAACTTAACGAACGCCATCCAGCAAAGTCAACTATATTTATGCGACAAAGACTTCGAAAGCTGGACCTCCCGAAAACGTGCCACCATGTGTATGTTCCATACTGAAAATAACTGATATGGTGAAAATTCTAATCCATCAATTTTCCCAAAATTTCCTGGTAGTCGCAGTATGACCTATGCTACTAGAAAAACAACCGAAAGTATTGGTTACTAGTGGAAGGTTTTGAGATATTGGCCAAAAACTGAAAATAAACTAATTAAAAAATTTAAATTTTCAAAAGTATTGGTTATGAAATGGCCAAGTTTAGTCCAGCATGAACAGATCCTAGAATTTTGTTCTAAGTTTTGGACCCCTGATCAATACTTTTATCCAAATTTCATCGTCATTCTTTTAGAATGGCGGAAAGACGGAATATTGTTAAATTTCAAGATTTCATTTACCGAGTTCCTTTACTTCGGAGATCAATCAACTTGTCATTTTAAGGATCACTTTTAATATTTTATTCCGCTGGGATGTTTTATCTAGTAAAAAAAGAGATACAAAATGAATAAAAAATTTCCGCTGGTAATTATATAACAAAATAAACTCTCTTTTGTGATTGTGCTGCCACTTGCGGCGAGTAGCGAAACCTCTTATTTTCCGCTGACAAGTTTCCGCTATCTTATACAGCATCTATATCAGTCTGCTTCAGGGATTTGCTCCATAAGTCACTTTAGGATTTAAAATCAAAAATCGGGTAGCAGAATGTAATGGGTTAATGGTAGATTGTAATGTAAAATCTAATTCAATTTTGAATTGCTATTCAAACTGTATAATACACGTTTAATTGTAGGATTTTGTTGTTTCGGTGTCCGAGCGTTATAAATTATGCACTCAAATTGGGCAAAATAAAGCACTCAAATTAGTCACATGTTTGGTTGAATCTACTATTACAAAAAAAAAAAGGGAAACGGTTTCCGATGACTACCTGCTACTGTAATTCGTAAAGAAAGCACTTTCTGACAAAATTTTGGCTGTCATTGCGAATTGCCGGTCCTGCCACACAAATTCATCATTCTAGTAAAGTCAACACATATAAATCCAGAGACAAGGAATCATATATTTACCAAAAAGGTTATAAATTATTAAACTGTTTGAAGGGATATTACACCCCACATAATAAAAAAAAATATCGCTAAGCAAACGGACATCCCAATCAATTCCGTACATATTTCACCAAATCAAAACCAGTGAATCACTTCAATTCAATCAAAATTACGATTCCATTCTATTTGGCTACTCGCTTTCACTGATTGTAATTGTTATATTAACCTAGGGGTTGCTAAGTTCCTTAATAGTTTTGTTATATATCTTTCAACTGTACACCGTATATGAATTGTGTCCAAGATAAGAATACCAAATATAAGATTACAAAAGGAGATGTAAGGAATTCAATTTAATGTATATAACAGATATATATTGTCGTATTTTAATCTGAATAGAAATCAAACCCTATTATTTTATTTTTCGGTAGTTTTTTTTTTCATTTAAAACGAAATCATAAAAAACTACTGTGTACTATAGAGGGAACTGTAGGAAAAAGGAAATCAGGAATCGAAAAAAGCAAAAGTAAATCTCTCACATAAATAATAAACTTGCTCATGTTGGTTGCGAACGTATTACTATAGAAATCACGTTTTTTCCGATTTTGGCAGGTTCAAAGTTGATTTGGAATGAAGACAAATATATAGTTTTGTGTGGAACATGCATATTGTAGTGGGTCCGGTGTGCGTCGAGAAAATCTCCTCCAATAAAACTTTAAATCCGGTTAATCCTTTTCTGTTATATTTATTTGTTTTGCCGGATAATTTTTAAGAAAACCTTTTTACTATATTGACTTACCCCACCTTTATTATTTTAAAAAAAATTTATTTTTTTCAGAAATACAAAATTCATTTCTTCCTTTACAAACACACACCCAATATAGAAAAGAAAATGCTGAGGGCAAGAAACATCACACAAAAAAGAAACTTTTCTCGTTTTTCATTATACATTTTGCTTTATATTCTCGTTGGAGGATTTTCCTTTTTTTTTTGTTAAAATAATAAGTGACATGAGGTTGAGATAAAATGAAGACTGAAATTCACAAAACAAAAAAAAAACTCAGGAAGGGAAATGAAATTTTCACAAAATAAATAAATGAGAAAAATAAGATAATTTTTTCATGAAATTTTATTGTTTTCTTCGTTCGGTTCGGTTCATGGTGATGATCATCGTCAGGCAAATAATTTTTTCTATCCCTCCTCCCTGTTATTCGGTTGTTATATTATTTTTTTATAGGGAGGTGGATTTTTAAGGCATTAATCTATTTGTACTGGTGTCCCGTACATTTTCACCCCTTTCCCAGAATTCTCATAACATATATTATTTTACAGATTTTTGGAAAAATAATTAGGGCACGTGCTAACAAAAATATAGTTTTTTCCACAAAAAATGTCGTTTAATGAAACGTTTTAAACTCGCGTCATTTAAACCGTAATTTAATCGAACATATTGACAATGAAATGTGAAAGGATTTAAAAACATCTGGGATGTTTGCACATTTCATCTAGGTAATTAAGGGTTTGGGTATGACCCTTATACGCAACCCTGACTCAAAGTAATATATTATCGGTATATATTCGAGTTGATACACATTTTATAATTCAACGGCACAAAAAATAAAATCATTTTGATTTGCCATCAACCAGAAAAAGAATTTTCCATCGTATTTTTTTTTTTTTTTTGATAATATCCCATGTTACCAGTTACATTTATTTTCCCATCTTTTCATTTACTTTTTTGTGTGCTGTTTTTCTTCCGCCTCATAGAGTTATCATTTCTAAAAATTGAAACGAACACAAAAAAATAAAATAAAATGAAAATGAAAATGAAGAAAATTCTCAAACCCAATTTCCTTCTACTTAAATTTTTTTTCCTGCTTTCCATGGTTATAACATGTTTCAGGATGAATAAAGCTTCGGAAAGTACAAACCCACATGTAGTATAGAGAAGGCGAAAAATACAGCACACAAAAAAATTTCTGGTATACAGAAAATTTGATATGACGATATGTGTACGTACGTATACATGCTTTATACGTAATAATATATAAAAATGAAGTAAGGAGCGGCTCTTTCTGATAAAACCAACAACAACAACAATAAAATAAATTTTAAGAAGATTGATAACGTTGGAACAAAAACTTTCTCGTATATACAGGACGATATACAAGGCACACACATATATAAATTTTATATTATACGATGGAGTGAAGATTTAAACCCCAAACCCAAAAATTTTAAATCTGTTCGGTGCCCCAAATTAGTGATTATTTATGTAAAATTTATTGAATCATACGAACCCTCCGACCATAACATACTAAGACTAACAACACCATAACTAGTTCCGTATGTAGAACAGAGATATATAAAAATTTAAGGGTCTCATGTCTAATATTGAACCAATTTTTTTTTATGTAATATATCTAAGGGTAAATTAAAAATAAAGCAAAAACCCTCATCAATCGGACAGTTTCATTTTACCTCTCGCACCCCATAACCATTCGATTACATTTTTTTTTTTTCGTAGTAACCTTAATTTTTTCTTGCTATTTCTTATGTAACCTACTACACCAACTATAAATACCAACGACAACAACACGAGAAACAGAGCACAACACAAGAACAACAACAAAAAACAAATCTCTTGTACCGTACTTATAATTTAGTTTTTTCTGTGCTTTCGTTTTTCTATAACTACCCCCACCCAAGCTCTGTCGAGATGCCCACACTGTATCCAACTTTGCTGTCTTTATACATTGAGTACTAAACCCCCACAAATCGTTCCACTTTGTTTTCGAGAAGAATGAACACAAAATCGTCTTCGAAATTTTTTTGTTTTCGTTTTTATTTTCTTAATTCAACCTATAAAAAAAAATTTCTTTTTTATTTTGAAAAATGTTCGAAATTTATAAAGAAAGGCAGATAAATGAGTGAGGATATGGATAGATTCGGGAAGGTAGAGGTGGGTGTAATTTGGCAGAAATTTAGAGACGATGGAATTTGGAAATAAGTTAGGAGTATGTCTTGTGCCCGTACACTTCAAGGAACCTTTCCTGCGGAGGCTAAACTGTACTGCTAATTTTTCCACTTTTAGCTCTCTACGAGATAAGTAGATTTGAATTTCTGAAAAACGATAGAACTGCTACAACGAATTGGTTCGGGAATTTTTTGATGACGGAAAAGCAATGTTTAGTGACACAAAGCATTGTATCACTGTGCTTGAATCGCAAACTTTTTTTTTCTGACAAGCTGGGCACCCAGGGGGTAAACCTAATTCAAAGTAGTTGATAACTCTTGAACCATTAAGATTTTCGTTTTGCTTTCTTCAGCAAAGTTGCTGCGCAAACCAAGACAAACAACTTTGCCGAACATATAAAAATCGAAAAATCACATCTACAATCACATTTTTGTGTTATTTTCTTGTTGCTTTTCATTTCGACGAAAAACACTTTTCTTATCTTTTTTAATTTTAATTTTCTGATTCGTTCGTGTCGTCTTCGGGATCTTCTACCTCTTGCAAATTCCAACAAATGTCACTCAAGAGTGCATGAAGCTTTTTGCCGCTGTACCAATGTTCGAGCCTTGCCGTCACTTGGTGAAAACGCTAGCCGTGCTCATCGGATTTGGCTTGTGATTGTTCGGCGAATTTTTCCACATGACAATGCAAAAAATGTTTTTTCAATGACATTCGAATGTTTGTTTTATGAAAAGCGGTCTTACGCCAATCATCGGATCGATTAATTCCGAGAAAATTTTATGTCACAAGCTCTCGTTCCCTGAGAGCATTTTCAAATGCATCATCGTTCATCAAACGACAAATATCTGGTACATTAAGTATTCCTGTAATAAAAAACAGGACGCGAAATGGAATTTCATTTGAACAAACCTTAGATTCGAACAGATTCAAACACCAACCTTCTATTTTTTTCATTCCACTTATCCGTGGAAAAATGCGACGCAATCCGATGAACGCATGTCCATCTGGATTCAGCGCTTTTATAATAATTTTAACTACTCCAAGCTTGATATGAATTGGTGGTAGCAATATTTTTTCAATTCGCACAAGTGGAGCCTGAATGATGTTGTCGTATCGCAATCTGATGTTCTCACGTAAAGCCCAGTTCCTTTCGTTGTTTTTAGTGTAACCCAATTGCATGCCTCTTAAAAGGACTCTCACTTTTAAATCTGCACAAACTTTCCCTTGGTTCCATGCTTTTGGAGGAATCGATAAACAATCGCCAATCTTCGGGTACCAGTGCAAAAAACGAGTGAATTATTCTCAATTGGTTTGAAAAAATTCGTAAAATGACGATGACGATTTATTGCTCCATATATCAGCTCCAACATTTCGAGCCAAAATGTTCACTTGTTTTAAATCCTTTGACAACAAAATGGCTTGCCGCTCGATTTTGCCAATCGATTTTGCGAGATTTCAATATGATTGCATGGCACAGTAACATTTGATGGTTGATATATTGATGCAGATGTTTCTCCGGTTTCATCAGATTCAAATGTTGGTGGTAAATATTCTTCAGTTGGGTTTGATCGTTGAATGTGGCTGTGGTAGTTGAGCATTTGTCGTTGCATTGAATGTCAAAGAACCAATTTTTTTTCTGTTTGTACCGAGAATATAATTCATGCACCCATAACATTGAACTGGATCATGTCCTTGTGGGTCTATCCATATCATCGGGACCCCAAATGACATTGCGGCCCCCAGTGTTTTGTCATCTATGCGGCGTCATAACTCATGACTCATGAGAAATTTGTATACATACAGTGTACAAATGTCTCATGACTCATGAGCCAAATTATGCCCAAAATTTATAACAAGATCATCTAACCTGTCTAATTTCAGTCCTGTTTTGATTCTGTACAAAATGGTTAAATTTTTATTGAATTTAGTGTAGTCTAAATTTGGTTATGTTGGTGTGTTCTTTGTATCCTCTGTGAAAAGAGCTTACTGTTTGGCCTAAGTAAGTCAACCTTCAGTTGTTTTAGCCTTACTTATGTATACGGATCTCTGCACAAGTGGACCCATTTTTCCCTAGACGGCGGAAGGAAGGCACGAGCTGAAGTTTTGTGTGAGAAGCTTTTGCCAAAACTGACAAGACCCTCCCTTTTTGGGGAACATGCGAGAAGACTACAGACAAATGACTTTGTAGAAGATGTATGGACGAAGAAGAGGAAGATACTTTGGATAACTTCCTATGCTCGTGTCCAGCACTATCATATAGAAGGCATAGGTATTCGGGCGTGGACAGTATGGCCAGCCTTTCAGATCTCGCGGACTGTAGAGTGCAAGATATTTTGCGCTTCGTATGTAGCTCCAAATAGTTTGAAACAGGGGTAAAGGGGAAATATGATCCTGTGGTATCACAACGGGCTACTACTGCTCTAAGTGTGCGGAAGCAGCCACTCCAAAGAAACCTTACCTATCCTTGGCCTAAGTAAAACACACACTTATGGTGGATGTGGTTTTCCGGTCTTGATATGTTCGGCAAAGTTGTTTGTATTGACTTGCGCAACAACTTTGCTGAAAAAAGCATAACGAAAATCTTTATGTGTATATTTTGACAAATTTTTGACTCAGAACCAAAACCAGCCAGTGTACTCGAATTAAGTTTACTTAAGTCTTAGCTATTTACTTAAGTTTTAGCTTGTCACTTTTTTTAACTAGCACAGTGAATCGATAAATTTTCTTTCGTTTCTTTACCAATACTTAAATATAGAAATCACAACACATAGCTGTCTTAACCATTGCTTTAAACCGTTGGTCACAGCAGCACTGAGTTATCGCTTCAAAGCTGGTTGTGTTTGAAAGTTATAATGAAAATATTTAGAAAGGAGCACGTTCAGAAAAATTAATAGGATCCCAATGTTATCAAACAAACCACGCATTGCAACCTTTGAGAAAATCAGAACAATCAATTAAACTGGACATTTTATAAAATCCCTATGGAAAGATACAAACCGGGTTTCATACTAATCGATTGCAAGATGGGTTAGCTCTATTTAACTTAGACATTTTCTTTACCATATCATATATATAGTTGGTCATTTTTTCATAAGGACCGAGTCCATTCCAAAAGGTTGGAAAATGATAGTTCAAATTTCAATCTTTTTAAAAAATATGAGAGGGGAATAATATGTTGCCAACACCCGATTTTCGTTTACCAAGAATGTAAACATAAATCTCAAATACACCGCCTTTGATTTGTAAAGCGAAAAATTAAACTTATCGGACTGTTTAAATTGCAGAAAAGTAACAAGATCAATCCTAATTGGTTGAAAATTGGAACTTTAAATTTACTTAAATTTCAATGCCATTGCAAAAATTGAAAAAGTTCCCATTGACGCTATCGACCGCTATCTCTTTGTTGTATTGCTTGTCATCTGGATAAACGATTTTCTGTGGATGTATAAATTAAAAAATGTGCTTTAGTCAGTACTTCATAATCATAACCAGTTGAAGAAGAGTATAATGGTGGAAAATTTAAAATACATTTTATTTGGCAAAGCAGGGTTAGAATATCATCGAATGTTAGGTTGACGTTATGCCTTGAGCAAATGATTTTTGACCGATTTCACTGTGGGATCCCACAATTCACCAAAGTGAGGAGATATTTTTGGTATAAAGTGCCACTCGATGCTATTTTGCAAGAACTCGCCTTGCACCGATAAAATTAAAACCATTATCAGTGTAGATGTGCTTGGATAATCCTCTTCTGGCGATGCAGCATTTTAATGCTGCTAAGAAAGCTTCACTGGTTAAGTCGAGCACACAAATATACATATGTAGTTTTCTGTTAAAATTGATTTTCCTCTCCCCTTTCTCGCCGTTAAATAAAGTGGCTCCGCAAAATTTCGAATGGTCTTGTCAGCGTGACCATAGCTGCTGGTATATTTCCCATTATTTGTAGTTTGAAGGAATGGTTGGACCAGGGTGAAGACTACAGATTTTACTGGGGTAAAATTACAAGACGTTTACTGTTAAAGTCACAGCCCGAATTTTGTAATCGGCCACCAACTCGCAAAATATGATTTTCGCCCACAAATGGAGCTAATGGCAAAAGCCTCGATTTATTAGTTAAAGTTTTTATCGCCGTATATTTTGAATATCTTCATAAAACGTCACTCGATGTACCCAATTGATGCATTTTAGTTTTGCGTTTTTGATCCCCGTCGCTGTCAGCAGCGTTGTTGATTTCTTCTAAGTAATTTTAATGGTGATTATGATCCTCAATACGTATGCCACTATACGCGGAATATCTTTTGTAACTTAAACTCTCTTTGAAAAATTTTGACTATGCAGGTTTGTTCGTGTTGTATCAGGAACGCATTCACTGGCGACGATGTCCCTTGCTGAACCAAGCATTGTGGACCTCTCCACCACTACGTCAGATTGATAAATTTGCCAACACCTCTGGAACCCTAATCTGCTGTACTATCTTTAGATGTTATATGCGGCCAATGTGGTCTAGAGAAGCTAATGTTCTCCAATGCCAGGACAAGCACGCAAATAAATGTTTTTGATTGGGGCTACTTTCGTCTTGAATTTTAATATTCGAGTAGTAATACATCCACCTTCATGAATCATTCTACGATATATCACAGCACAGGCAAGTTCATTAGCGTCTGAAAACCCGTGTATTTATACTTCGTTTTGATGGTTTGTAACTCTTGGAATGCTGATACCTTCAGAATATACAAATTGGTTTCGAATTTTGCTGTACTCCTCTTCACATTCTCGTGGCAATTGGTCATCTCAGTCTATTTTTAAAAGCCATAGTTTGAAACAACATGATAAAATATTTTCAAGAGGATAATGGGAGTGATAGGAAACCGAGGCGATCAAAAATACGAGAGCAGTCTGATATCATTTTTATTTTATTATCTGCGCCGTTTTTTGCTTCCTGAATTTTAAAGGAGAACGTGTCTTTTATTGAATGCCAATATATACCAAGTGTTTTGATTGTAGAGGTTTTGTCTTTGCATTCGCTATATTTTCGTAACCTTTTCTTTTAATACAACAACTTCCTAAATGTCATTACTGCCTGTTAAAATGTCGTCTACGTGAAAATCGTTGTGAATATTGAATACAAAAATTAAAACGTATCGGCGGAATATGGAACAAAATCAAAGGTATCACAATATACACATGACAAGGGTAATGCATGGGCAAATGCAAAGTTGGAAAATGAAAATCAAACGAACGCACTGATTGAGCAAATCGTAAAATACAAATTGAAAAATATTGGGTGAATCGAACGAAAAACATAAAGCCAGGAATCAAAATGTGGACAGGAATTAAAAAATGCAACGACAGAAGGCGCATGATATCAACGTACACATAATTGGCTATCACATTGAAAGACACACGCAACGAAATCCATCACTATAGGCAAACCAAAGCACTAATATCAAGTAAATGAAACTTTTGAACCAATCAAATGGAAACATGAAGAAGATCGAATGGCGAGACGTACAGAAACACAATTCATGGCAACGAATCGAGCTGAGACACCCGAACAATCAGCCGATGATCCACAGTATTACATCACAATCGAACATTTTACAAACATTTTGAAAAAGGTAAACAATAAAAAATCTTTCGGTCCTATTCCAAATATAATTATGAAACATTTACCAAATCCAATTATAATCGAAATTTCCATAACCTAAAACAATTTATTAAAAAACAAAATGTTTCAAAATTGTTGGAAAGTAGCGTGCATATTTCCAATAGTCAAAAAAGATAAAAATTGATCCGTTGATCCAGAAAATTGCCGGCCAATCAGTTTACTATCAAATTTGGCCAAAATCTACGAACTTCATAATTTATGAGAAAATTTTAGAGCGTTTACAGAGAAGAGGATTGGTGCCCGACAATCAATTTGGTTATCGGCAGGAACATAGCACGGTGCACGCAATCACAAAATTAGTTTCGGATGTATGCCACAAATTAAGTTTTAAACATCCCACAGCCGCAGTAAGTGGTTTGCTGACAAAATTAAAACAATCAGCTTTTAAAGAGGATCTCATCGAAATTGTATATGAGCTATTGTATGAACGGAAATTTATTATGATAACGGGCGGCTCACATTCGACCAGAGAATTCAAAAGTTTAAATGGGGTACAACAGGGGTCAATAACAGCACCAATACTGTTCAATTTATATACGGCGGAAATGATTGACAGCGCAAATCTAAATTCACATGGTATACAAACGTGCGGATATGCAGATGACATGGTGATATACAGCAGTAAATATCTGGTCTGCGAGGCATTAGACTATGTACAAGATTATTTGCACACCTGGGGCATCCAAATAAACGTGGCTAAATGCGAAGCGATACTCTTTCGAAGCCCATGACGCAACGCAAACCGTCACCTAAAACGAAACTGGGAAAAATTAAGAGTGACGTTCTATCAGCAACCCGTCATATTAAAAAAATCAGTAAACTATTTAGGAATCAATATCGACAATATGTGCTACAGATCATATGAGGATACAATTGGAGAAGGCGAGAAGGGCATTTATGGGGGCGAAACAACTCTTCTACAGTAAACACATAACGGAACGAGTAAAAACGATTGCGTATAACCAGGTACAACCAGGTGCCGCGATATATGGAGAGGCTGAGAGTGTTTGAACGGAAGTGCATCACATACTGTCGTAACATGTATCGAAAGGCGGAAACGGGATACAAACAGTATATATCGAATAAAACACGTTATGATAATTATGGTACGAAATCATATAATTCGAGCGTGTCAAAACACAGGAAATTCATTAATATATGGCCCGTATCACGTGGACAAAGCATTGGTACAACAATACCTGAGGGGGTAGTAGCAGGTGCAAATTTATTCATTCATCTTGACCGGCGAGGGTACATCCAGGACAGGACGGGTATCCCGCTAATATATCATATACAGAGGCGACCGAACGAGAAATGGTTTGAGAAGGAAAAGTTTGAGAATCCAACGGAGCATATTCGATACAATACGAGTATTAAGTCTTATGTTATATGTTTGTACAAGCCCAGGATTTCAGTAAAATTATTTAAATTGACACTAATTCAACCCAAGAAATATTAAAACCTCGTAATAAAACATATTGCGTGGAAAGAAAAAAATATGTGGTTAAAAACAAGTTTAATAACGACGAGTATACTGACGAGTTGTTACTATTAGGTTTGGTTTCCGGAACTCTTTGCTTCCAGGAGTTATTGAAGCAAATCCCCGTCAAATGTATTGGCCCATTCAAATATGAGCCTGTAGCGCCAATCACAACGGTAGGATTATCTTGAAATTTTCAAGGTCAGTAAAACACGTTGGGCCAAACACGTGTGTGCCTGTGGCGCCAATCAGAACAGTACGATTTTCTTGAAATTTTTATGGTACGTAGGCCGTGTAATGATAAATTGTTACTATTAGGTTTGGTTTCCGGAACTCTTTGCTTCCAGGAGTTATTGAAGCAAATCCCCGTCAAATGTATTGGCCCATTCAAATATGAGCCTGTAGCGCCAATCACAACGGTAGGATTATCTTGAAATTTTCAAGGTCAGTAAAACAAGTTGGGCCAAACACGTGTGTGCCTGTGGCGCCAATCAGAACAGTACGATTTTCTTGAAATTTTTATGGTACGTAGGCCGTGTAATGATAAGTTGTTACTATTAGGTTTGGTTTCCGGAACTCTTTGCTTCCAGGAGTTATTGAAGCAAATCCCCGTCAAATGTATTGGCCCATTCAAATATGAGCCTGTAGCGCCAATCACAACGGTAGGATTATCTTGAAATTTTCAAGGTCAGTAAAACACGTTGGGCCAAACACGTGTGGGCCTGTGGCGCCAATCAGAACAGTACGATTTTCTTGAAATTTTTATGGTACGTAGGGCGTGTAATGATAAGTTGTTACTATTAGGTTTGGTTTCCGGAACTCTTTGCTTCCATGAGTTATTGAAGCAAATCCCCGTCAAATGTATTGGCCCATTCAAATATGAGCCTGAACCGTCAATCACAATGTTAGGATTATCTTGAAATTTTCAAGGTCAGTAAATCACGTTGGGCCAAACACGTATGTGCCTGTAGCGCCAATCACAACAGTACGATTTTCTGGAAATTTGTATGGTACGTAGGCCGTGTATTGATAAGTTGTTACTATTAGGTTTGGTTTCCGGAACTCTTTGCTTCCAGGTGTTATTGAAGCAAATCCCCGTCAAATGTATTGGCCCATTCAAATATGAGCCTGTAGCGCCAATCACAACAGTAGTATTTTCTTGAAATTTTCCAGTAAATTTGATGTGTGTGCAATTGAAATAATTTAAGCATATCTTAAGTGAAGAATCTCAAAGCACTTCAGTCCTATGAACAAATTACAACCATTCGCCTGGCTAATGACTGGGAGTGTAATCAGTGACCCCTAACCTTAATAACATATTCTGAATGGTATATTGAGCCAATAAGAAGCCGTACATATAATGGCAATGACTCAGAATTTCATTTAGAATTTTTTATGCTAATCACCGTGAGGAGGTATAAATCTCGGACTTCGCCCCGCGTACCACTTTTGTGCATTTATAAATTTATTTAAATGTGTATGACCCAAAAGTTTTCATAATCGAGTTATAAAATTGGTTATCAAAATGTAAAATCTTCATTAACGAACTGTATTGAGATTATTCAAACAGGTCTTTGGCGTAGACTAGAAAATGCGGGATGACATTATGATTTTTTGCGATTTTAATTTTGAGTGAACTCTCCAATAAGTCGTCGTATTTCTCCCATTGATTATTTCGATAACAATAACTGACATAATGTTGGGAAGTAGGCACATAACTTGCGAAACTGTTCAATTTAAAAGAATCTGATTTTAATTTTATCATTAGTGGTAAATTGGCTAAAGTTATTTGTTTATTTCGATTGACGGATGGCTCTACATATAAGAATTTCTTTAAAATTCAGTACGTCGAGATTCTCTATTTCCATTTGGTTAGGACATGTTTGGGAATTGGACTGACATGTATTTTCAGATTTAATTAATTCGACCTTTTTATGTAATCCATCTTGAAATTCACTTTTATCATACATTATTCTGAACAACCGTCTATTAGAATCTGACCCTGGGATTAATTTGCAAATATTCGAAAACACAGTAACATTAAAAAATGTTTCCAAATTTACAGTTTCCAAGTTAGGAATTAATGAAATTAGCACATCCTGTATAAAGGGATCTAACTGATTTATCCAAACTTCTAGAAAATCGTACCGTTCTGATTGGCGCTACAGGCGCACACATGTTTGGTCCAATATATAAATTGTTTTACTTCATGGTTCCCAGAAACCGCAAGTTCCGGAAACTAAGCCTGGTAGTACCCACTTATAATCATATCCGATACTGACGTTGAACATTTCAAGATAATTCTACCATTGTGATTGGTGCAATACAGGCGCACACGTATTTGGCCCAACATATGAATTAGTTTACGTAGCAGAGTGTCCAAATTGGGGACAGCTGGTGTCATTGTAAATAAGTTAAGGATGTAATTAAATTGATCCAACACCCGTTGTAAATATTGTAATTGATAAATAGAAATAATGTAAAGAAATGGATTAATTTTTGAAAAAAAAATCCCTACCCAATACTAACTAGTAACCAAATTTCATATATCAAGTAAGCTACTTTACTATGGATCAACCAATTTGTCATTTTAAGGAACAGGTATCTCTTTCGTGATAGGGCTGCCACTTGTGGCGAGTAGTGTACTCCTTTACTTTCCATTGGAAAAATTCTGCTGTCTTGTACGGCATATTGTAGATAGTGTTCAAGTTGGACTCAGTCAGTGCAATGATATCAAAATATTTTGTTAGATTTAAAAATCTAGAGGCAACATGTGAGAGTATATCGGTGTGCGCTGTTAAAGTGTCAAACATGCAATCAATATTGCTTGTGGTAAGGTTTCGAATAAACATTCAACATAGCAGCAGAATTATTCTTCCAGTCGGTATATTATTTGTATAATTCCCAATCTACTCGTTGAAAATGTCTGTAGAGGCTTTCAAGTCTTTTTCGTGATTTGTGGCAATTCGTGTTTCGTTTAACATGTAATCCTTATTATTCCCGCGAGTGTTGCTGAATGCATCAAATTTGTGGGGCAGCTATGATAGACCAAGCTTAAGGTGTTGCGTGACACTTCGAATCCGAGTATCACAAATAGCTGAATTTCGTTAGTTTTAAGTTTCGGAACTGTTGGGTCTAGTTTTTTGCAGATCGCTCCATTCAAAATTGTGTCACAGTTGTCAATGAATTTTATTGTTTTTGCGAACTGTTTATTTGGACCAAAGTTATTGAGGGAAATGGTGAATTCCTCAAGTGATGCGATCATCATTTAGCATACCACCATTATAGCGTCCACACATGCTAAATAGCATTGGGCGAATAACAGGCCTACAACAAGACTTTCGAAATTTATATTTGGTTTTTATTCACTTTTTCTATTTACTTTAGTCGTTTCAGTGTTACAATATAAATTTCGGAAGCCAATTCACAAAGCTTCGATTAATTTAACAGATATCATATAATCCACGAGCTTTATTTAAGGAGTCATTTTCTATCTTGCTACATTTTAACCGATTTTACATTCATACGTCAACACCCTAAAAACCAAAATACTTACAGTAGGAAGTGAAACGTGATTATATACGTGAAATTAGAACCAAATTTGAAAACTTTTATTTACACATATGTACATATTTATATAAACATGTATGTATGTGTAAAATCTGCTAAATTTGGTGAACGAAATTAATATTAAGAAAACAAAAGAAATTTTCCTTCTATTTCTGCTTTTCATTTTAACCAAAACTGTGAATGTATATAGATTTTCCTTTACTTTTGGTAAAGCATTTTCTCACACCTCCATATTTCATTTTTATAATCTATCCTTAAAAATCCAAAATACACATACACACTGGCAGCAGCAGCAAAAGGAAAATTTCTTATATAACCAGAACCTTTTCATTTCTCATTTCACAAAATTTTCTTTAATTTTTTTTCATCAACATCATTATTAACCCATACTCCGGGACACCATGCCTCCATAACAGAAAAAATTGTTTTCCCATTCTACCTGTGTTGTGTGTATATAGCCAGTGCTATATACGAGAAGAAATTTTCCTTATCACAGAAAAAAAAAACATCGTGATGAAGAAAAAGTGGAAGAAGCAGCAAAAAATAATAATAATAAAAATAAGAAAACTCACAGACATTTTATGGAAAATTCAGAATATCCTACATTCTTCTTATTCCACTCGTTGTATAATTTTATCTTGTGTATAAAATTTCTTCAAACGAAAATTCGTTTTTCATCATCAGGATTTCTTCTTGTTACGTTTTCCGTTTCCATCATCATCATCGTGTTTTTATTTTATTTTTCTATTTTTTCGTGATCGTCATTTTTATATTAATATTTATTATCAGTAACGTAGAGGGCTGATTGATTTAAGAAGGGTAGTTAGTTACTCGTCGCGTTTAATATACGATAAACAAAAACAGAGTTAGTTGCTTAATATTGTTATGGCTTAGCAAAGCAGATATCCTCTCGTATATAAATCAATGTTATGTACTTGTTGCACAAAATGTTGTATAAATTACTGATGGTAATCTAAATGTTCATATAAAGATACGCTGGAAACGTATGTGTATGTGCGTATATGTATGTCTAATTTGTAACGCACACACGACACAAAAAATATGGCTTCGGTGACAATTGATACGTAATCAATCAATGTTGATTATCGCAGAAATGTAATATTCTTTTGACAGATTACAACTGTAACTGTATGTATGTAATGTATGTAATGCGAATGGATATAAAAATGAGGCACGCGTAATGTAATTTATGTTGAGTGCTACATTTTCATACATCCCGACTATGTCGTTACACCAATGGAAGCGAAATGTTTACTAATTTAAGTAAATATCACAGCTCCGCATATTTGGAATAGTCGACCCGAGACAAGACGTAGCATAAAATTGGATGGAAATAAGAAAAAATAATCCCGTTCCACCATTCCTGCCTGTCGAGCGCTCAGCAAAAAATAAATAATTCGTTTTTTACCTGAGTTCACGAGATGTATATATACGGTTGGATGGGTGGTGGAAAACTTTAAAATACATTTTCTCAATTTTCTAGAAATTAAATTTAATTTAAAACTTGGTGTGTCCATCATTTGCACCCATTTAAAATAGCAGACCAGCTTATATTTTCATTTTGATGACAAAATAGCAAATAAAAAGCAGTCGTCATCCCACCCGCAACGTGAGGACGATGTTATGGTGGATAATCATGAAACACCCGCACTCACCAATTTTTTATTATTTTTTTTTTTATATAAATTCAATGTTATATAATTTGACATAGATATAGAGATACATAAACACATCCCTAGCACAAATATGAAAGTAGAAAAAAAAATGTTAAGTGAAGAGAAAGAGGTACTCATAATCATCATCGTCATCATCATCAACATCATCGTCCTCAGAAATTTTTTTGTGGCATACAAAAAGGAAAAGAATATTGGTATGGGAGGCAGGAAAAACAAAATAAAAAGGAAAACGAAGGATGATTTGTTAGGTTGGAAAATTTTTGTATTGAATGAACAACAGAAGAAAAAACGAATCGAATTGGGTATTTTTCCTCATGCTAGGGTATGAGACTTTATAGAGTTGGGATGGCCGAGTTGTTTTATGAAGGTTTAGAAAAATCTAAAATATACATCTATATATGTATAATTGTTGAGGGTGAAATGGGATTAGGTGTTAGTGTACGTATCCGTGAAATGATGATGAAAATGTAAAAGTTTTCTTACCGGTGGATATTTAACTAATATTCAGTTACAATTTAAAAACATAAAATTTTATTTGATCAACTGGGTGTTCTCTCGAAATTGAGAGCGATTGTACATGTAATATGGAAGGAATTATTACAAGGCATGTAATTCCATCTGTAGAGTAGTAGCTAAAATAAAAAATAATAGGTTTCATATTTTTAGAATCATTTTAGAAATTGTAAACTCTCCAGAAATGGCTAAAATTTTAGGATTCGTGTATTAATATTTAGGCTCCTTAAATCCGTGGAAGGATGACAGGAAAAGCAAACTATTTTGAAAAGGGATATGACATATGACTAATTTCTGATTAAAAGTAAATTACTTTATTATTCAGGCATCTTTGAATAAATCCAGTAAAGAGTTTAATGCTATGTAGGGTAACATAACAGGATTCGAAATTACATCTTAACAAATTGATTCATGACTAGTCGAATAATAAAGTTTACTGAAAACGGAGATGCCAAGAAGCAAAACTAAAGAAAACTGCTGAAAACACTTAAATTTGCCAAAAACGCTACAATATTAACGGTTGGAAAAGCTGGAGAACAAGATCCAGTGAACCGATTCTCAGCTTAAGAAAATGGACATTTTGAATTTTCCGCTGGGCACTAATCACCGGTGTCATTTAGGGATAACCAAATATTGTCAAAATTTTCGGCGGACTTGATTCTAAATCAGTGTCGGCAATGGCTTTGAAATATTTTATTTTCGGTATCGCATCATACACTGTTTTAGTTTAAGCTACATTTCATGAATTTGCACCTTGGTCGTACGACTTTTTAACTTAAATCAAATTGTAGGCTCAGATTTGGACTATTTTATGAACAAATTTATCTGTTCAGAGAGTGAGTTATAACTCTCTCGCCAATTAATGTGATTGGCATTACAAAGTTTTCGAATATACAAGCTATAATAAAAATGTGCCTGCACACCTACAAAGGATGTGTGATATACCTACAAAGGCAAAAATAAGCGAGAAATTAGGGTTATGGCCAGAAGTTTGTACCCCACATGCAAGAAGTAAGATATAATAGAAGACCTCAAAATGAGTGAACGGCAAATTGAAGATGCCGTAAAAATCTCCAAACGAGAGAAAATCGAAAATTACCGAGGAATCAATATCATTAACATGGGGCTCCCGGTCTACATGCTGACATTCATCGAAAGCAAAAATAATTATTATTAAGGGTTAAAATGGAATCACTGAAAAAGAAGACATGCATGAAATGCCATGGCGTTAACTAAACCCACAGATATTGCGGAAGAGGTATTTGTGCGTAAAATGCCACGATAAACACAACGCAAAAAACTGTTCAGTTAGCCGATTCGAACCTGCAAAGTGTAAAAACTGAAAAGGGCAACACCTTAGTAGTCAACTCAAAACTCTAACATTACAAGTGAAAGTATTCGAACTACAACTGCTGTGGCGCATCGGCTACTTGCGAGTATATTCTCCTCTCTCCTGTGCCGAATAACGCAGTAGCCTAGCAATGCAAGAACGTAGCATAGAAGCTATATATCAGAGACTAGGGAAGATAGAACACTTAAAATAGTTATTTGGAACGATAATGGACTACCACAACATGTTCCTAAATTGTTCCTAAATTTATTAAAAGGACATAAGTGGCATGTAGCGGAAACTCATTTAACAGAATTTTCATTTGTTAAAATATGTGACTACGAATGCTAATATACTATTCACTCAGAAGGAAATTCTAGAGGTGGATCAGCCCGGTGTCGAAGCAGAAATAATGCAAGTTAAAAGCATAAAAGTTGAATCAATCAATAAAAAGGATTTGAGTATCTCCCCTATTTACTGTCCCCCACATCTTCAGTTAAAACAGATTACACTCGGCTTTTTAAATTATTAGAACCAAATTTTACCATATAGGTGGTGATTTTAGTGCAAAGAATACTGTTACCCGAGGTGCTCATATCACCAATGAGACAGCGTCATATACAAATTATTAAATCAAATTACCAAAATACTTAAACTTACCACATATCACTAAATTTATTAGGCGCGTTTAGCACGAGAGGTCTTGCACAACATTCAAAAATTATTTTGTGCTACTAAATTGTAATGCTCAAAATAATGTAGGTAATTTAGGATGATGATGTTATAAATGTAATTTCCTTTTGATTTTGGAAACGGGTAATATAAAATAGGTACGATGACGTCAATAAAAATAAACATGTTGGTGGCCGATATCGACTACATAACTCACCCCTAACTAAGATGAAGCGATCCATATTGTTTTAACAAACGAACAATTTGGTATCGAGATATCTGATCAGTTGAATTCGAAGTTCAAAAGTCTGCTTCCTAAAGCTTCGTACCACTTTGTAATGTCCTTTATAAGGAGGAGTCAACCAGATCGTTTTTATCTACCTTCACGACAACGAAATCCTAGTTATCCGGAGATGTTGGTTAATAGATTGTCAGTTTGTTTGGTTCATCGATCTGTAACGTGGATAAACAACAGGTCGCTCAAGTAGATTTTCTCATAAGTTATTAAACTTTTAGCACATCCTTATCCTGTAGTATATAGAGACCCTCGCAAGTTTAGGATTCCAAGTCAGTTCGGACACCGAATCGTGCCTAATGTAGCAGATTTCTTAAAAGGGCATTCTCCACAAAGAACACTCATGGCAGCTTAATGGTTTAGCCATAAACCAGGTGAGCTGTCGAGCACTTTAGATCTTTCTCCAATGTTGCCGGGATTCTTAGTAAAACTTTAGGATTTTCGGAGCTACTGTGAATTGTGTTGCCTCGGACCTTGAGAGATGTTTTAAGTAGTATGTGGACTCGTTCAACCGGAGATGATAGGTAGTGGTTCTAATTCGGTGTGAGCCCAAAAGTTTTGTTAACTCTAAAAATAGTTTGGATTCAGATTGACTCCCTTGGTCATGTTGACCAGAACTCCAAATCTAGCCATATAATTTTAAACAAAAGATGGAGCTGAGCAGTATGCTTAGTTAGGCGTTAGATGGATGAAGAGGCCCAGAATGTCTAAGTGGATGTGTCCGAATCGAGCTGATGGAATATTATAAATTGTCCTTATGGCGATTTGGGTGTGCCATTGGATTTTACATTTTTGCAAAATAAGCAAGATTTTTGTTAGGCCAAAATTATCGTGGAGTGTTATGCAGAGTATCAAAAATAAAACGACTAATGGTTCTGCACTATAAGGACGATTGTTCTCTGTTGATGTTTCGCAATATATTTCTACACCAGGTAATTTATTAAGCTCTTCTTTCATGTTTTAACTGGTGTTCAGAATCGGAAAGCAAATTCTGAAGTTCTAGGTCTGCTTTTTGCGACTTAATTATTATATTGTAGTCGAAGTGAGTCCCGACTGCGGCAGTTTCGTGATTTATGTGCGAGATTTATTGCCGTGTATGAGTCGGATATCCGTGGTAAATTGAGATATGGAATCCAAATGACGTGATTGTTAGAGGTTTATGATCGGTGTAAATGGTGAAATCCCGACCTTCGACGAAATATCTAAAGTGTTTTATTGATTAGTAGATAGCCAGCATTTCCCGATCAAATGTTGAGGTATAAATTTATTTTGGATATAAATCTATGGTAGCAATTAACCATTCCAATAAACTGCTGAGTGCATTTCATAGATGTTGGAGCTGAAAATTATTTAATGGAATTAATTCAATCTTCATAGTCTTGTGGCTAAGAACCTCAGGAGAGCTTAGACCGAAAGCACTTTTGGATGCAAAACGAATTTTCGTCATCGATTACGATCGGTGATCTTAATAAACACAACTAACTACCCTCTGTTGGAGTGCAAAATTCAGCTCCGATCCAATCATGTCAATGTACAGCTTGCAATGCGCAGGTGGTATACTGTAACAGTGTGTATAGGAGGAGTGTGCGTGAATGAAAAGGGAGGTATTAATTGACCTTCAAAGGACATTAAATCTACTGGACAATTAATACTTTCTTTAAAAAAAAACCTCTGATAGCTTTTGGAACAGTTGTTCCAAGTGGAGTTTGTGTTGTTCCTCAGTCTCTGAAGCCACAAGGATATCGTCATTATAAACAAACACGAAATTTAAATCTATGAATATTTCATTTATGGTAAGCTGAAATGGTGTGCGGTACGTGGTAGTCTAAATGGCATTCGGGTGAATTCGAATAGGCCAAATGGCGTGATTGTAGCTGTTTTAAAAACAGTTTCAGGTTCAACGGGAATTAAATGATATGTTCTAACAAGGTCTATCTTGGAGAAAAATTTGCATCGGATCGGATAGCAATCGAGTGTTATGACTATATTCAATTAACGATAATCCTCACATGATCGAAAATCGAGATCTGTATTTTTTACCATAAAAGAACAAGAAGCTGCGGACACCGATGGTTGACAAATTCGTAATTTCACCATATGCTGGACCAAAGCTGGTCATTGTGACGGATAGGATCTAGTCTTCGTCGTTTTGAAACTGGTAAATGTCCAGTGGATTTACCATTCTATATAGCTATTATATAACCGAAGTAAGAAATCTGTGCGTGAGTAGGGGCGGATATGCGTATACAGACTAGGAGTTTGTATCTATAGCTTAGACGGATTGATTGCACGGGATGAAACTTTAAAATTAAGCTTTCTTCATAAATTGGGAGATCCGTATGGTTTTTGTCGGAAATCGGTCCACCGGAAGTGGCAGCATCCAACAGAGACTTTTCGTGTTATGCAAATATTTTTAAAAGTATGTCACTTAGAAAAAAAACGAGTAAGAACTAAAATATTATAAATTAATTTTGCAACAATATCGGCAAGTTAAGTTTTCCAAAATGTAAGCAAAAATGATGATTTTTGACGAAAAAACTATTTATAAACCACAATTCAACTCTGGTAAAGCCTAAACAGATTGATTTCTAAATATATTTAAAACTTAACTTTAAAACTTTTACTATAAATTAGCACATCCTAGTGTTGTTTGGCCGAAGTCATTTTTCTGAAAGCGGCAGCTTCCATAGAAGATTTTTCGGTTTTGCAAATATTTATGACGAGAAATGACGAGCTTTAATAAAAAAAGCTTTATTTAGCCAAAATTCGGCTAGGGGGACTATATTCTTCCGAAATTTGACGAAAATCTGTGTACCAGAAGTGGCAGCTTCTTTGAAAGCTTTTTTAATTTGTTCAATGATGTTTGAAAGTTAAGAATTTCCAAAAAACCGAAATTCAGAAACCACCATGAAAGCTGCCGTTAATCGGGTTATCAAATATAACCTAAGTGTTCGGTCCGTGGCAAAAGAAATGGCTATTTGCCATCAAACATTATGGCGCTATGTTAAAAGAGCTCAACTGATAAAGGCGGCTGAAGGGATTATGAAAGTATCAAGGTATGGATATGCACACAATTCGGTGATCAATGAGGTTGAAGGGGATAAACTGTAAAAATTTGTAAAGCGCTCCTCCAAGATTTCAATTTAATGACATTATGCAGCAAGGCTTCGAATTTTATGTACCTATGTGCTGTAAACCACAAAATGTTCACCCTCAGTGGTTCGATGATAGACTAGTTAACTTAATAAACCGAAAATCGAAAGCGTCTGCCAAAATGTTGAAAAGCGGGTTAGAAGCGGACCAAATAATGTTTCTACAACATAGTAACGAGTTTCAAATTTACTTCAAATCAAAATACAGGTCATAGCTCAACCCAGCAATACCAACGTATCAATAACGCTTCCTGTTATATATGAGGATAACATTTTATAGGCTCGAAAGGGATTTGGAGACGGTTGTGGTCTTGACAATATACCCTCTTCTATTTTGAAGGAGTACGCTGACATTTTAGCAATTCCATTATGTTACCTATTCAACCACACCTTAAACACCGTTCCCGAAAAATGGAAAATTTCAAAAAGTACACCAATTTTTAAATCGGGCAACCGAGTCGAAGTTACATGTTACAGAGGAATATCAACTAGATCATCAATTCCAGAATTGTTTGAATTAGTTTTATGCAACAACTTTAAATCCACAATTACAAGTCATATACCGGGTGACTGACACGAAGTGTTACCGACTTCAGACTGTCATTGCTGTCAAACCACACAAAACATATTAGTGGGAAATATTCAGAAAAAAAATTATCCGCAATGAAATTCAAGCGTAATACTGTGATTGCTCTATGTTTGGCTGAAAAACCACAGCCGCAGATTATTAACCAGTTAAAATATCTGCATGTGAATAAAATGTTTGTGTATCGCACCATAAATCGTTATAACGATACTGGCAGCATCGCAAAATGCCATGGTGGTGGACCGAAACGCACTGCAACATCGCCGGATATCATTCAGAAGGTGAAAGCCAAATTGGCAGCACATGCAGCACATAATGAAAGATCATCTTGGGCTAAAGGCCTTGAAATTCCATTAAACGCATGGTCTCACCGATGCTAAAAAAAAAGTTAGAGTGGAAAGAGCAAAGGAGTTGTTACGCTTGCACGAAAGTTTTCTCCGATCAGTCACCGTTCGTTATTGAGCAATATGTGAACAAGCAAAATGACCGGATTTACTTGCTCGGCCGTTCTACTGAAAATTTGGACCTACGGATTGCCACTCGAAACCAAGCGCCGCCGATGGTAATGATTAGGGCCGCCATAACGGCCGAAAGCCGTTCACCGCTCGTTTTTCTGCACCGTGGCATCAAGATAGATGCTCAAATTTATCGGGATTATGTGTTGGAGGGAGCGTTGAAGCCTTGGGCACAAAAACATTTCAGCCGCAGAGCCTGGACATTTCAATGGGACTCGGCGCCGAGTCATAAAGCACGCGTCAATCAAGATTTGCTGAGAAACAACGTTCCGCAGTTCAATTCCATTGCCCAATGGCCATTAAATTCACCGGATGCAAATCCGCTAGATTTCTCGGTTTGGGGTATTTTAAGGGTAAGAGCAAGGTTGGGACAAAAAAATACCAAAGTGTCGATCATCTCAAGCAAGCGCTTCGCCGGGAATGGACCAAAATACCGCAGAGTCATTTTCGTGCTGCATGCAATAGCTTTGGCGGTCGTTTGAAGGATTTAATCGCGGCTAAGAGTGGCCAAATCGAAAACTGCTAATGCAATTCGAAAATTTAAATATTTGTGAACATTTTTTACTTTGATTCAATAAAATTCATCAAAAAATAAAAATTCTGTGGCATTTTGTTTTGGTAACACTTCGTGTCAGCCACCCTGTATGTATCAATAAACCAGCATGGGTTTATGCCTGGCCGATCCACATCAATTTGGTTGAATTCACCAGTAAAATAATTAATGAGATAGAAGACCATCATCAAGTTGATGTAGCGTACACGGATTTCGGTAAAGCATTTGATTCCACCTTCCATCAAAAAGCACTCCGAAGTTTATTCGCATTTGGGTTTTCACCCGATTACACAAATTGGTTCAACTCTTATCTATCAAACCGGTGACAATTTGTAATAATGGGAAATGAAAAATCAAACGTTATTAAAGTTACGTCTGGTGTTCCCCAAGGATCTCACATCGGACCGTGGTTATTTATTGTTTTCATAGATCAAATAACCGAGATAATCAAAAACTCAAACGTGCTCATATTTGCTGATGACGTGAACATTTTTCGAACTGTTAATGGAATGCTAGATGCGAAAAAACTTCAAGAAGACATCGATAGTTTAAGTGAGTGGTGTGATCGAAACTCGCTTTATTTAAATATTAAGAATGCAAGATCATGTCTTTCCATCGTAACAGAAATCCGCTAATTACTTCCTACAAAGTCAACAACGAAATATTGCAAAGAGTCAATGAGATCATAGATCTAGGTGTTACATTTGTCGAAAATGCCAGTTTCAATAGGCATATTGATAATTGTATTGCGGGAGCTAATGCCATGATTGGATTTGTTAACCCTTTCACGTAAATGGGACATATTTGTCCCACGTATATTTTTCGTGTTTTTTCATTTGTTTATACTCATTTCTCTTTAAAACTCTCTTATTTTGTTTCCTAAAACAATATTTGACCGTTATGTTTTGTTTTGACTTCAGTTGTTTGTCATTTTATATCAAAACTTACGGTTGGACAAACGCGTTTTAACAAGTTCTTAAACTAGATTTTCAATTGTGTTTTATAATTATTTTATTTTTGTTTGTGCAAATTTGTTACTAAAATACTGAAATATGGTTAGTATACATTTCATATTACTTCTTTTATCATAATATTTGTGTTTTATTTATTTTAAATAGCAATTGGGACACCGTTGTCCCAATATGCGTGAAAGTAAAATTTTTACTTGCAAAATAAATTTTTTGTAAATAAATGTTTGATTAATTTCGTCGTTGAATTTTATTTTTTTAGTTTAAAAACAGCTACAGATTATTTGAACTTGAAGAAAATGATGAAGTTTTGCAATATTTGATGGCAGATAACAGTGACGAAGAAGACGGCCTAATGTTAGATCAAGAAGATCAACAATTTATAGAAGAAGGTATTGATGCCGGTTTATCTACAACGGAAATAAATGGCCCACATAACAATTCAGAGGATCGCTGTGAAATATCTGACAATCAAAATACATGTACTAGTGACTCCATTAAAATTCCTGCTTTTAAATGGAAAAAAAATTCTTACAAACCATATAACTTTCACGGAAAAGAGGACTATAACTTTGGCCAAATAAATATAATTATTGATTCGCAAGTAAAATCTACACTAAAGCCTGTTGATATATTCAAACAAGTATCAAATTTCGACCATTTATTGCAACAAATTGTGATTCCGGAATCTATTAGATATATACAACAGAATGGCAGGTATACACGGTCGATATAGCTGAAATGAAGGCATTTATGGGCATGAATTTCATTATGGGATATCATGTACTACCAACTATACGGAGCTATTGGTCAACAGAGCCAGATATGGGTGTTCCTTATATATCCAAAATCATGTCATGATCGCGGTTTGAAGACATACGAAACAATTTACATTTTTGCAATAATGAATTGCAGCGCAATACGAACTCTCCTGAAAATGATAGAGCTTATAAAATAAGACCTGTAATGAACCATTTGAATAATTGTTTTCAAAGAGCAATGAACAATACTATAACACAGGCAATTGATGAGCACATGATAAAATTTAAAGGACATAACATAATGAAGCAATTTATAAAAAATAAGCCAGTAAAATGGGGTTTCAAAATGTGGTGTAGAGCAGACTCACAAAGTGGATATCTATTCCAATTTGATTTATACACTGGGCGAAAAAATTGCGGAACAGAGATTGGCTTGGGTGAATCAGTTGTCCTAAATTTATCAAAATGTTTGGATGGTCTGGGTTGCGAAATTTATTTTGACAACTTCTTTAATTCGCCAATGCTGCAATATAATCTTGCAATGCGAAACATTAAGGCATGTGGAACAGTCTGCATAAATAGAAAAAATTTACCGAAAAATGTGCCATTAGATAAGAGTATGAAAATAGGAGATATATTTGCAACAAGTTTTGAAGGTATCTCATTTATAAAATGGATGGATAATAGATCGGTTCATTTGTTGACAAATTTATTATCACCAATACCTAAAACCATAGTAAATCGACGGAAACCAGGTTCATCTGAAAAAATTAATATTTCGTGTCCTGAAATTATTACAAAATATAATAAGAATATGGGAGGAGTGGACCTAATGGACCAAAAAAAGTTTGTTATGAGCTGGACAGAAAAGCAAAAATAAAATATTACTTGCGTCTTTACTTTGATTTGCTGGATATTGCAATGAGTAATACTTACATAATATACAGTAAATTACATGAAGCCGAGCTAGTTGAAGGTACTTTGTTGTCCTCCTTAGAATTTCGTCAGGTAGTAGCACGAGCGCTGATTGGAGATTTTTCTTCCAGAAAAAATCCATTCCTACAAGTTATAACACAGCTAAGCGGGTTTCAAATTTATCGAAACAGTCTGTACCATCTCATCTTATGGAAAAGGTGGTAAATCGGAAAAGATGCGTTTGTTGTGCTAAAAAACATATTGAAAATCGAACAAATACTACATGTTCAACTTGTAAAATTCATTTGTGTTTTACAAATGAAAGAAATTGTTTTACCGAGTACCATTGTTGAATCTTACTTTATTATTTCCTAGTTTTAGTATCTAATGTGATGTAATCGTGTAATATTGAATTCTGAATTGAAATAGAGCTAATTGAATAAATGTTATATTAAAAGAATTATGTATTTAACTTGGAACAAAATTTACCCTTTGACGCATATTGGGACACATATGTCCCCTGAATTTTCTGGAATTCTAGAAGGATAATTGACGGAGGGCCATAAAATTTACTTTTTTTATTTCAAAATAAAGCAATTGAACAGACCCTAACTTTAATTTTATGCCTGGATAAGTTCTGTGCGTGCAAGGGTTAAAAGATGAACAGATGAATTTAAAGATATTCAAGCCTTATGTTCACTCTATTTCGCTTACGTTCGATCTCAACTAGAATACGCGGTACCGGTCTGGAATCCATACTATGGTGTACACATTAAAAGAATTGAAAGCATTCAAAAGAAGTTTCTGATTTTCTTGTTAAAGAAAAGTGACTGGAAATACGACCACAATTTACCATTTCATGAAAACGTGGCTCGGTTACCTCCGTACTTAACAAGATGCACGGATTACACAATATGCTCGCTGCTTTCATTGGTAACGTTTTGCTTGGTCACATTGATTCAGCATATATTTTTGAAAACATATCAGTTCATGTGTTTAGCACTAGAACACCATTCCACAAACTTTGGAGAAAATAACCCTATTAATAGGTCGTCTAAATCTTTCAACATCGTCGACGACCTATTTGACTTTAATTTATCAAAGGACAAGTTCAAAAATATCCTTAAGAATTATTTTTTAAATTTTTAATTGTTAAATCAAAATTTGATTTATATTTTTGTGTTTTAAAGTTCTTTGTTTGATTTTTTAATATTTTTGTTTTAAATTAAATTCAGAAAACATACATGTAATTCTCAAAATAAATTTCTAATAAAAAAAATAGATAAATTAATTGATTTCCAGACATCAATCAAATTTATTTTATGTTTTTGTTGCTGAATTTTCTCTAGTAAGTTATCCGCCTCATGGACAAGCAACTGGGTAGTTATAGGTATAGTAATAGTAGCCCTGTTATGCAAATCAAAAGGGTTGGGACAGCCCAAAGGCCGGAATTGCCGGAACTTTAACAACTAAATTCACGACTAGGATGCGGCTTGTTTAGGCCTCAACGTATTACAAATGAGTCAATCGTTGTAAAAATTCTATTCCACTTAATTATAAATCCATCTATTTATACATAACATTATACCATCCGTATATAAGCCATAAATCGAGTAAAAAAAACCTCCATAAAAAGCACAGCAACCAAAAAAATATAATCTAAATTAAAATTAACTAACATAAAAGCGCACAGCAAAAAAATTGTCTATAAACTTTTCACCTAATTCGGTTCTTCTCAAGACACCAAATATGAAAATTGTTAATAAAAAAAATGGGAAAATTGTAATAAAAGTGGTAATGGTGATGATGATGATCACAATGATTATTATTTTTATTATTATTGTCATTATTATCATCATGCGATGATGACGACGATGTGATGATGAGAAAATGAATAATAATAAAATAAAGAAAAGACAAAAAAGTAGCAAGCACACAACAATAGAAGACAAATGAGAATTTGAGGAAAAATGATGATATGGAAAAATAATTTTCCTCCGTCTATATTTCCCTTTTGTTCTATATATTCATCTTACTATAACTTGCTCCTCGTTTTAAAGAAATGCGGCTATATATCCGTACATACGAATAAAGACATAAGTGGGTGGCAAAAGACAATTTTAACAGTAATTAAATAATGAAAAGAATTACTATAATATATACGACTGTGTGTGTGTGTGTGTGTATGTCATTTGTGTATATAATGGCGATAATGCGATGATTTCTGGTATTTTATAACGACCCAATATATTTAGATTTATATATACATGTAAGAAGGGCGCCTCGTGTATTCACCAAAATAAAGCAATATACATTTTCTTAGCTCAATATCTCAAATACACAGAATGGAAATAAATAATTTTCCCCGTAACCCTTTTCTATTTAATGTCGTGCAAAAGGTTTTATTAACCCTATCCTAAATATGTATACGCAAATATTTTCCAGATACCCATTTTTCAAAATCTAATCTCACACTACATGATATCTACGTACAATTTCCCAATAACGAGAAGAAAATGTTTCCTAACTCAACATAAAAAAAAAATTCTAATTTGGGATGATTTGAGGAAAAGTTGAAAATTTTAGACAAAATCCACCCTTTCATGTACCATAATTGTATGTACTCGAATGTATATATGCGGAGTATAAAATATAATGTTTCGGGACGAGGGATATATACAAAATGCATATATTTTATGCACTTGTCAAGGCAACATACGTATATACATATGTGTGTGTATATCTGCATGTCTATAATTTTTATGCATTCAATTATTCATCTCGTCCATGTATAGACCAACAATTTTCATTTTGAATATATGAATGTGTGTCGTTTTGTTCTAACCCTTTCAAATTTTGATAAAAATTGTAGATAGAAAACAAAATTTGTTTAAGGGTAAGTAATTTTTTTTTTTCAACTGCAATTTTTAATTCGAAATTTTTAGAATTTTTGTATGGAATACACGCAATGTGCATGTATTTCGATGGATGGTCTTTAGGAGTTGAGATTAAAACCATTGTGGTGCACGCGGGGTAGATTTGTACATACAATCACCGTTTCCAGAGTTTTTTTTTTCTGGTTTTCGGAAAATCGACTGGTTTTTAATAAATATATGCATATATACGACAACCTGGTGGGGGGTGTTGCATGCGTCGTTTTGTATACGTATTTTACATTTTTATTTCGTTTTAATTGTAGTTGATATACGTTTTTTTTCGAAAATTTTCCATGCAAAGAGGCATGAAAATTATTGTGTGTGTGTGCAGCATATTCAGAGTACAAATGGAACGTATATTTGATGTTCAGAATGAGAGATAGTTCATTGACTTTATATAGTTGTGTTTTTAAAATCAATAATTACAATGGTTGTGTGTGCCGATGAGAAATCAGTAGTTTGGAATACAACAAAAATATTGACAGTAGATGTGGATAAATGGTATAAAGTTGTTGGAATTTGGAGTTTTTTGTTGATTGTTTGAGGGATGCTGCTTGTTTTATACATTTGTGTATTTGATAAATGCATAACTACATGGAATGTGAATTGCGTCTCGAAATTGAATAACTTTTGAGTGAATTTTAATTGAAACAGGCAGGTGCACATTGAAATATACTCAAACAAGTACATTTACAAGAATACCATCAAATGGCAGCATTATGTATATAAAGTCCATCAGTCTAGTACACCGAGCCTTTAAAATCTAAAAAATAATTTAATGCTTTGTTTTGGCTTTCCAAATTGTTTTTAAAACATTTCACTCACTTACTTATAGGTCATTTGAAAATAACATTTTGCTATAATCATGACAGAACCTCTCACCAAACTGAAATATGATTGAGCTTAGAAAAGATACGCAGGCAAGGTATACATACAAAAATACATAAAAACAATTTACTCAAAATATTAATGGGATCAATTTCTTTCCCAAAAATCGAAGGAGTCAAATTCCTATACTTCGATGATAAGCGTGGATAGTACAAACTTCGAGGACCGCATGAGATAGATTAAATTATACAATGGAAAGAAATGATAACATCTCTCCTTTCCGGCATGCCTCAGTATCTCTCACCCAACACCCCTATCCAAATATAAAATTGATTAAATAACTTTAGAAATGAGGTGGCCAAATTCCTCTGTGCATGGTACAAAATGTCAATTGTGGTTACGACAGGGAATTAAAATTTCCACTTTATAAAAACAACATAAACTTGACATAGATCTTAGATCTTTTAAATAGCCTACTTCCTAGAACCAATTTGTTAACTCATATTTGAAACCAATGCACTTAAATTTAACCTGAGTGCCGGAACACCCAGCAACACCAGTTCACGAAGCGAAAAATCTAACGATGTTAGATTTTTTCGTTTTGACCTGCAAAAAGT
This sequence comes from Nephrotoma guestfalica, assembly GCA_963691935.1. Classification (NCBI taxonomy): domain Eukaryota; kingdom Metazoa; phylum Arthropoda; class Insecta; order Diptera; family Tipulidae; genus Nephrotoma; species Nephrotoma guestfalica. The sequence continues at coordinate 33,749,164 of OY829913.1, read as the reverse complement.
TTCATGAAAAATGTTAATAAATACTCCACATACTCGTAATTCCACTAAAGTTGGAATATTCCCCAAAAAATAATTTGAGAATCCCACTTTAATCCACTATAACTAAACTAATCGTGATCGATTAATAAATTGCTCATGCCAGTAGTTATAAGCTTGTCTCAAAGATTAAGCCACGCATGTCTAAGTACACACTCTCGAATAGTGAAACCGCAAAAGGCTCAGTATATAGTTCCATCCTTGTTTGTTATAATCTACAACTTCCCCCAAAAATCATTTTAGAATCCCATTTCAATCAACCATCCTACATACTAAATTTCATCATGATGGATTGGTCATGTTCCATAAGTTCTCCAAAAACCTTTTCCATTTCCATCCAGTTGGTTATAATTCAAAACAGGAGCTACACATTAATCAAAATCACAACTTCATCAACCATACTCAATTTCATCACGATCTGTTGCAAATTGCATAGTACGGGAGAGTTAGCCTTATTCCAGAATTAACTCCAAAAATCATGTTTCAGTCCAATTTCTACCAACCACTCTAAATGTCACTACTATCAGCTAAAACATAGCCTAGTTCCGTTCTTGTTGACAATAGTTGTGTTTCTTGATGCTTAATCTGACCCGGTTCAGTGCATGTTTTATGAAACAAAACTAAGTCGCTTACTTCCGTTTTTGATCTAAAATAAAATTTGGATGAGGTTTTCCATATAAAATTTGAACTGATCTGAATCAATGATGACACACGGCAAATATTATAGAACTTTTAGCAATAATAATAATTTCCAACGGCCGATTCTTCCTCTCTGACCTCAAGCGGGATCGAATAGTCTGTATAATTATTTTTTGAGTTTAATGCGAAGGATCTAACCAAAAATGTAACGATGCTAGAAGAAATTTAAATTTAAAATTGCAAAAAATGACACGACTTTCTTTTACCACGAATCATCTTCATTTCTAAAGTGAAAATTTTAACTTAAAACTATCTTGTATAGTCAAAAAACATTAAACCTGCTTATATTTCACCATTTTGGAAAAGTGACCTGAAGCGACCTGAAGTGGTCACAGTGGTTAAAGCTTTGGCATTTGGATTGGGAGGTACTGAGTTCGAAATCCGTTCGGGGCATCTGTGATGAAAATTAACACAACTATGACCCCCTGTCGAAGTGCGGAATTTATAGGCCGACCCATCTTCCATGCCAGTGCTATAGGCTGGCATGGAGCTATATGGAATGCGCACATGGTTCTACGAAAATCGGAGCTATAGCAGTACGTCGTCGAACTGGCTGGGAAAGGCAAAAAAGTAAGGACGGGAAAAGCGAACCGCGAAAGAGTTGAGAGTACCTAGGCCCCAGAACAGAATAATGATAATTTTGGAAAAAATTACCACCAGCATTGTTGCAAATTTAATTAGGAATCTTTTAATTCTTAGTCGTATTTCTCGTAAATGATATAATTTTCGAAATATTTCCCAAAAACTCGGCTAAAAATGACTAAGATCTCTCAATTTGTGAAAAAAAACTTGCATATGAAGTTTCATCCTGATCAATCAATTCATTTGGCCTGTAAAGAGTTATTTCCGCTTAATTTTTGGAAATAGATCTGGACAGCTATTGTTGGAAATTTAAATTAGAATATTTTAGTTATTAATGGTTTTTCTCGTAATATATGTAAGCTCCGTTGGAATCCACTACCGGTTTATCCATTTCAGCCAAAAATAATCGGTACCTCCCAAATTTTGGTAAAAATTGAAATATGTGTTACGAATTTGGGGCGTTCGATATGGGTTCGTACTTGTTTTTGTAAATAAAAGAGATTCAGTGATTTCAATTAAAATTTTTATTTCCCAACAAATGTAACTTCTGCAGCAATTCATTAAGTTCACTCGTTCACTGCTCACTAATTCATTTTTACTGTTCACGTTTTCCTTCTTTAACTTGCACTGTTCACTGGTTAAGTTACAACTATGTCTGCGTCCCTAATTGCTCGAGCTGATATACTTGTATATCGCTGTTCGAGATTATTCCGTTTATTGCATAAGACGATCCGCGGCTGTAGTATTCGCGAAAATTCTATGTCATCGATTTCCCTATCTAGATAAATAACGCTGTTCTTAATTTTAGTACTTTCCTTGATGATTATCGTCGCGGTGTTTACAATTGCTTTCCAGATTCTTTCCAATCTCCAGATTCCCTTTCACACCACCAACACTTGGTGCGGTATACACCTTAACCACCGGACCATCAAGTGATATATATGTTTGTCCAGGGTAGATTTCGTAACAATATAAAGCTTCACCTCGATAAGTCAATCGGTCTGGGCTATTTTTTTTTTTAGACTTGTTTTTGTTGTAATACACTAAAATTTAAAATTTTCAATTGACCCGGATGAATTCCGGAATGAGGAAAACCCCAAATGTGGTCGCATGTAATAGTTTTAGGAAGGGGAGCTTAATAGTTATTCCAACACAGTGAAAGTAGAATTAGGCGTAAGTTAATGCATAAATGTCGGTGTGAGCACAACAAATACCGACCATTCTACGAGTGCAATTGTGTTGGGTACCATTAACACAACATCAAATATTGGGCCGGAATCTAAAATAATAGCAATAAAAATAAAATGCAAAGAAAAGAGGAAACATTACGAAGGATTTGGTAGAAGAAAACCGCACACCTCATTATAAATGAGCTTTTAACGCTCAAAATGGGGTGCGCATGTTGTAAAATTTTTGTAACGTTTAATTAAATAAATAAATAAATCGAAATAAATAAATAAACAAATAGGGAAGATCTAGACATGTAGTCTGCACGCCATCACATACAAACACACACACACAGACACATAACTTTTTGGAAACCCCATTTTCGGACATCGGCAATATAGCTCCTTCTTAAAATCACGAACTAAAGGTTTTTTAATTTGGGCGGGTCTATATTGGCAGCATGTGGCGACCATGTTGTTTTGGTGGCGTCTGTCTAATCTGTTGTTTGTTTCAGTCACTTATGCCAAATCACCATGACAAGTTACACAATTGAGCAGCACGTCCAAATGATAAAACTTTATTATCAAAATGAGTATTCATTATTACAAACATTGCGTTCATTTTGGCAAGGGTTTCTTCAAAGTCGACTCTCCGACGTTTGGTGCTCAAATTTGAGACAACTGGTTTAATAAACTATCAGCCAACAATTGCACGTCAAAGGAACTCCAGATCGTGAAAGTGTACAGGGAAACCCGAGGCAGTCAATTTGGCGAATTTTGTTTCGGGACTTGGGCCTACATCTGCACAAGATCCAACTGACCGAGGAACTTAATGTTAATGACCATAGACAATGCCGTTTCTTCGCTGCCTGGGCTTCTGAGCGTTTGGAAGAGGACCCCAATTTCGGCTTAAAAATCATCTTTAGCGACGAGGTGCATTTTTGGATGAATGGCTATGTTAATAAAGCTACCCGACAAATGTTCATGTCATCGGCGTACACAGAAATATCCGCGTGCTTAATCACACTTTATACGTTATTTATCGACAGGATTAAAAGTATTGGTTCGAAATGATTGCCCTAGGGTACTCTTGGTGTATAAGTAAATGGAATTGACGAACCTGACCTGAAGCGCATCTATTACCTGCGTTCATGTAGATAAGACTTTATTAATAGTAGAAGAAAAATGGAAAATCAAGGGTCTCCAGCTTAAACAGAATAAATAAATGAAAAATTTTAACAAAAGACTTATAAAGTTATTGATGACAACATAATTCAACATCAACTTAATTTCAGGCTCCTGTGATATTCAATGTGCTTGGGGTAAATTCCATTAAATTGGTGGTGATCGATCGGCCTCTGAGAAACCCATGTTGGTCTTCAGAAAACTATGACTTGCAATGAGAATGTAATGAATCGTATACTATGCTTTCGAACTGTTTATGAAATTACTTTAAAAATATATGGAGTGCTACTGGCGCAGGTTCTAATTCTTATGATATGCTCATAAAACACAGCTAGGGTAGTGATTTTGAGGTTTTCTAACACTTTTGTTCAAAACTGAAAACGAAAGCATTTTTTTGTTTTGCCATATATTTGCACTATGATGATTATGGTAATTTCAGTATATTTTAAGAGACCTTCCGGGTGGTTTTTTTAAGGTGAAACTTTCAAACATCTCAAAAAATAAGCACTCTACGAAAAAAAAAAATATTATAAAAATTCCGGGGGGCATAGATTAGTGCTAAAATTACTACCCCTCCCTCCTTCCCTTCTTGTAGGTGGGGCGGGGGAGACTTTGAAATTTAAATAGGAGCCCCTATTTTTTGTCGCAGATTCGGATTCTACGGCTTAAAATACGTAAGTTAACATTTTTTTTCGATTAATGATAGATGGCGCTGTAATCACGATATTAATTTTTTTTCGATTTCTTCTACTGAGAACCTATGTATACGATTCTGCAATACGAAGACCATCATTTTGAGCACTTAATTTAATTAAAAGATGATGAGGAGAAGGGCCCATGTAAATCAAGCACTATAGTACGTGAGAGGCGACGTGACTCACGTTAATCAAGCACCCCGAAGGGAACAAAAAACTACTACGTCCACGTCGTTGCTCCTGGGTTACGCTGAAAATAGTTTATTTACCAGCCAATTAAATTTGAGAATTTAACAGCAGAATCGTATGCATAGGTTCTCAGTATGAGAAATCGTAAGAAAATTAATATCGTTATTACAGCGCCATCTATCATGAATCGAAAAATCTGTTTTAAAAAAATTCTACGTACTTTGAGCCGTAGAATCTGAATCTGTATAAAAATAGGGGTTTCTATTTTAATTTCAATGTTACTCCCCGCCCCACCTACAAGAAAGGAAGGAGGGGTACTAATTTTGGCACTAATGTATGTCCTCCCCGGAATGATTAAATTTTGATAATGGACATTTTTTTCGTAGAATACTTATTTTTGATATATTTGAAAGTTTCAGAATAAAAAAATCATCGCTTTTCAAAACAAAATTTACTTTTCTCATTTCAAAACGTTTAAACATATGTTTACTCTTGTGTTTCATAAATTCTTTGATTTTTCATAAAGCTTTCTGCTGAGAATTTTTGATTTGTTTAAAAACTTCAGAAATTTATGGCTAGTTTCTAAAAATATCTGCAGAAAAAACTCTTAAAGAGAGGACATGGCTGCTCTCTAGTACGCTAAGACATTCCAACCATTCCAGTTGGAAAATTGTCAACGTCCATGTGAATTATTTTTACGAAAAACGTACTTTGACGTTTCTTACCTTTTTATGGTAAGAAAAACAAAACACTTTGTCGTATTTTGTTCACATTAGCTTTTCAAATGAGCGTTCGTTGTCTATCGACGATCGCAGACTATAGTGAAAACGGATTGGAAGTTTATGCTAGCTTGTCCTAAAACCAACAAAAACGTTTCCAGTTTCTTTAATTAAATTTAACAGTGTACCTTGTATTCCACAAAATCGCATTAAATATGCTCCGTCCTAAGATATTTTTAAGAAGTTAATAAGGCTGGAATGTGTGTTTTCACTTCGTACTAGACCAAATCCATTTAAAAAATGTGAATTTTCCGGAAAACCTAGGGAAATACTGGTGTAATATTTAAAAGTCATATTAAAAGTTGTATTCCTAATATATTTCGAAGGGGTTATCACGGCTGGAAGAGGTGTTTTCACTTTGAACTTTACTCAATCAAAATTCAAATAATCAGTTTTCCGACAATTCCGGCAAAACACTGGGTATAATAAAATTAACATTTTTATAGGGTATTTTTTTATTGACGTATACTTTTGAATATTTATAGTGTTCCGCTAAACTTTCCGGAAAACTCGTGTTTTAATTGTATTTGGTCTAGTAAAAAATCATAACACCCATTCCAGTCGTAGTAGCCCCTCAGAACTTTCATAGGACCAAGCACTTTTAATACAATTTTCAACTATTTTTTGAATATTACTCCCATTGTTTCCCTATTTTTTCTAATTGGATTGGGTATAGTGCTAAGTGGAAACACCCACATCAGCTATAGTAACTTCTTAAAACAATATTATGACAAAGCACTTGTGAATATTTTACCCAGTGATTCCCTAGATTTCCCGGAAAATTATTATTTTTTAATTGGATTTGGTTTAGTACAAACTCAAAACACCCATTTCAGCCGTAAGGTTTAAAACTTATGAATACTATACCAAGTGTTCTCCTAGTTTCCGCAAAATTTAAGTTTTTTAATTGGATTGGCTTTAGTACAACGTGAAAGCACCTATTGCAGCCGTATGTACTTCTTAGGAATTTCTTAGGATAAAGCATCTCTTGAATTGTTAGATTCATGATAGTAAAGATTAATTTGGCGAAAAGTTGGCCAAAAATACTGATCGCCAAGCCAAAAATACTGATCGCTAAAATGACATTTAACTTATCAGTGTTACTATATTTTTTGTGGTTTTGTTTTACTCAGCAGGTTGGCAACAGTTGGTTGATCTGAAAGCGCCAAATATCTTAAGTGAAACATGTATGACGAATCTCCGATGTTTCTTATTCCATGGCTATCTTTTACAAATGGTTTCATTCGGAATAGAATTTTAAATCCACATTTTTGGAAATGTACGTGAAATAAAAATGTAATATCCCGGTTAGTATTTAATAAATCGTTGTATCGTGTCGGGTCAATTTCAGGTTAAAAAATATAAAAAAAAAATCCAGCTAAAATATTTGTAATAAATAAAACTAAAAATTTAATTTTTTTAATATTGTATACCCTTTGCATTACGTTTAGCAGATACCCAGCTAACACATTCCAATATGTTTAGGGTTAGGACAATTCACACAATTTTTAGTAGTGTAGTGAAATTTGTAATAAACAATTTTTTTTTCGTTTCGGACTGTTTAGGACTAAACAGTTACTTAAGAGTAAATATTATTACGAATTCTACTCTACACGGATATACTAGGGGGGGGGGGGGGCACAGATATATCAGGGACTATAATTTTATTGGCCAATTACTATTGCTAATTTTTGTTTTGTACATGTTGTCGCGTCAAGTATTCCTTCAATAATGATTGGGAATGAGATTTTAGATTCGCATTCCATGTGGAGGAGAATATGGAATTAACGAAAGCAATTGTAAACGGGGGCAACAGTAATTATGAAAAATACTGGGATTAACAACAACGTCGTTAATAAATAAATATATTAAATATTTATGGCGGAAAGCCGACCCAACACACAGCGTAACAAATAACGCATTAAAAACGCCCCAGTCGTGACTTTTTTCTCACTACCAGGAATCGAACCAGGGACCCCAAATTACAGAGCGCTCTACTTACTTTGTTATCAAGGGCGAATCAGGTTAATCATCAAGACAGGTGAATTGATAACTTGGGATATTCTCGACTACAACTACATACGCAAAATTTACAAATCCGATACGCATACAGCGACAGATACAAAAAACGGACGATGTCCAATTGTAGAAGCGTGAACAATTTGGAACGCAAACACAGTTGTAATTTAACAATGAACAGTACCATTGAAAAGTGTGAGTTTTTTTTTTACTATCTCTGCAATCTGTTCTGGGGCCAAGGCTCTCTCAACTCTTTTGCGGTTTGGTTTTTCCGTCGCCAGTGTCGGCCAATACGAGGACGTACGGTTATAGGACCGATTTTATCACCATCTGCACATTGCATAGCTCCATGCAGGCCTTTACTGACATGGAAGATGGGTCGGCCCATGAGTTTTGCACTCCGACAGGGGGTCATAGATGTCTTCCATTATATCACAGATCGTAATCTGTTGATGAACATACCCTTTACATTCTGTCCCTATCGGGATTCGAATCCGGTACCTCCCAATCCAAACGCCAAAGCTTTAACCACTGTGCCATTTAGTCGGTCAGTGTGAAGGTGTTGGGAAATATTTTTTTTTTACTTTAAACGCAGAGTGTTTCATTTACAAAGCCCATTATGAATCCAATTTGACCACATTTGTTATACGATATTTTTAAACAACGCTCATCTTACCGGTAATTTATTTGACTACCGCCGTTGGTCCCACTTGACCAGAAAGATTTTCAAAATCAAAAGCAAAATTTTATCAAAGTAGTTTGAGAAATCTTAACTTATATTTGAATATGCAACGAATATTCATTATCTTAAGTACTAGTAACAGCTAGCAATAAAAAGCTACAATACTTTCAGAGAATAGGAGTGAATTGAATTCTGTATACGATAGCGGAAACTTCTCAGCGGAAAATTAGAGTTTTCGCTACTCGCCGCAAGTGGCAGCACCATCACAAAGGTGAATTTATTTCATTATGTAACTCTTTTTTCACTAAATAAAACATCCCAGCGGAATAAAATATTAAAAGTGATCCTTAAAATGACAAATTGATTGATAACCAAAGTAAAGGAACTCGGTAAATAAAATCTTATTATTTAACAATATTTCGTCTTTCCGCCATTCTAAAAGAATGACGATAAAAATTGGATAGTAGTATTGATAGTCTAAGTAATAAACAGCCTATATGCCATGTCCCGGCGGTCTTCCCAATTTTAAATGTTTTATTTAATTTGTATGGCCCAACGCATTCACTTGTTGGAGTAGTTTATTATACCCATCTGTAACTGGCGGTGTGGGGCATTACACGGCGTTTACCCGATTTAACTTGATTTTTGTGTGAATCCTTCAGTGTTAATTTATGAGAAAAATTAAAGGTACTTAATTTGAAATAAAAAGTTTTAAAGGGTGAGAGATAGAGGGGTTTTGAGGAACTTAAGTTGAAAGGGGGTAAGGGATAAGGCAGAAAATGAAAGGGGGCGGGGGCGAAGACCGAGATTCATACATCCACCTGGTGCTACCTGGGTAACGCTAAATGGCTCACTATAGTGAAAGGGATTAAAAATAAACCACTTATACCAGTAACACATCATATTAAAAGAGGTGATCCTCATAATCTTACTCGGCATATAAACTACTCAAACTGGTGAAAGCGTTCTGCCATACAAATTACTTAAAAAATTGAAAATTGGGGAGACCGCTGGGACTTGGAATAAAGACTGTTTATTACTTAGTACATGGGGCTATTGTAATCTCCTGATGATGTCTTAGAAGAATCCCGGTGATCCTCATAATCTTAGTCGACATATAAACTACTCAAACAAGTGAATGCGTTGGGCCATACAAATTAAACAAAAAATTGGAAATTGGGGAAACCGTAGGGACATGGCAAATGGACAGTTTATAACTATAGCTTTTTAACTTATTTGTCACATCTTAGAACAATGCTTAGTACCTTTTTGTTAATAGACAAAATTTAAGATATAATAAATTACTCATTGTAATAAATTTAGTCTTCCGTGGATTTTTTACTATTTTTTTTATAAAATTCCAATTTCAAAAATATCGGAAACGGATAATTCTTTAGAAAGGGATAGCACTTCTCATCTCTTTCTGATCTTATATATATATATGTCTCGTTAAAAAATACGTTTTTACAGTGTATCACTAATACACGAAAGAAGTTTAATAATCCAATCGGAATCATATACGTATACTTGTTAATCTTTTGTTAAAAACTTCACTGCCGTGATCAATACTAGTATCCAAATTTTATCGTCATTCTTTTAGAATGGTGGAAAGACGAAATATTGTTAAGTTTCAAGATTTTATTTACCGAGATCCTTTACTTCGGAGATCAATAGTGATCCTTAACACTTTTAATATTTTATTCGTCTGGGATGTTTTATTTAGTGAAAAAGAGATACAAAACGAATAAAAAATTTCTGCCGGTAATTTTACAGGGTTGCTGAGACCAAATGTTACTGACTTCACTATGCTGTCATTTGTGTAGTTGTCATTTTCGAGCGTCAATTTTTTGACAGATTGAAGTTTGGTTAGTTGTTTACATGTGGTCAACAAATAATTGTTCTAAATTAATATCTTCATAAAAAAATCGTAATGGAATTCAAACGTAATAGTGTAATTGCACTGTATTTGGGTGGAAATTCACCAACAGCAATAGTTCGTCAGCTCCAGCATGTGAATGTGAATAAAATGTTTGTGTATCGAACCATAACTCGATACAACGAAACTGGTAGCATCGCTAACCGCAACAGAGGCGGTTCTAAACAGACAGCAACATCAAAAGAAATGATACGAAATGTGAAGAAAGGAATCCAACGAAATCCTCGTCAAAGTGCCAATCAATTAGCCGCACGTCTACATGTTTCACGATACAGCATTCAAACCATATTGAAAAATGAACTACACTTGAAGCCCTACAAGATACAAAAAGTTCAAGATCTTACGGAGGCACAAAAAAAAGTTAGGCTTGAAAGAACACGAGCATTGAAGGCCTTGGCCGAACGTGATGAGATTCCATAAATTGTCTTTTCTGATGAGAAAATTTTCACCATTCAACAGTATGTAAATAAACGAAATGATCGTGTTTGGTTAGAGCACAAGTCCAACGATAATTTAGATACAAGAGTTGCCATGCGCAAGCAATCACCAGCTTATGTTATGGTTTGGGCTGCAGTGACTGCAGATGGACGCACTCCTCTGGTGTTCATCGAACATGGAGTCAAGGTAAACCAAGAGGTGTACCGCCAAAAGACCCTAAACGATGCTTTGCTACCTTGGGCACGTAAATACTTTGGTACGAACCGTTGGACATTCCAACAGGACTCGGCACCGTCACACAAAGCTCGAGCGACACAGCAATTTTTACAAAATTGCGTTCCGCGGCTGATTTTGTCGAAAGAATGGCCACCATATTCACCAGACTTGAATCCCACGGATTTCTCCATATGGTCTATTTTGGAGAGCAAGGTGTCCACTAAAAAATACGAAAATGTTGATGTATTGAAGTCAGCTCTTGTTCGAGAATGGAATAAAATTCCGCAAGCTCACGTTCGGTCAGCATGCAATGCTTTCTTTGGAAGACTGAATCAAATAATAAGAGCCAAAGGAGGTCATATCGAGCAGTAACATGTTTTTCATAAAATGTAATATGTTTTCAACATATTCCACGAAATTTCAATAAAAAATAATCAAAATTAAAAAAATTACAGCGTTTTCATTTGGTAACACTTGGTCTCAGCCACCCTGTATAACAAGATAAATTATCTTTTGTGATGGTGCTGCCACTTGCGGCGAGTAGCGAAATCTCTTATTTTTCGCTGAGAAATTTCCACTATATACAGCATGTGAATTGATCTATATTTATTAAACGTTTCAGGGTATAAACTATTTCCGAGCGGTGAAAATGAAATTAACTAAAAAAGTCCAAAGATATAGCCCAGGTCACTCCATTAAAACTGGTTGAATTCATCTTTTTGGAGAACAATTTCTAGTACAACGACAGAATTGAAATGTTTCAAAAGAGATTGATTTAAAATTTATAGTGCCGATTTGCACAAAGAAAATAACCTTACTCAACACATGCAGTTTACAGTGCTTTACACCAGCAGTCACGGTCTATAGCTTAAGGTTCTATAACTAATGCTCAATTTGCTGGTTTTGGTTAAAAACTTTAAAATAAAAATATTAAAGTACTTATTGGTCCAGCTCTCCGAAATATTTATAATTTTCATTCCCAAGCTCAAATTACACAAATATTTTGTTAATTAAATTAACTAATTCAAATTAACATCCCAAAAAAACTGTAAGTATGTTATTGTTGTTTACATTGCGATGGTATTTTCTGCAAAATCGTAATCAGATTGCAAATGTAAAAATTTAAATTCTAAATATAACTTACCAATAACACAAAATTTTAAATGTCAGCTAAACAAAATGTTTGTTAAAACACACTAAATTCTCAAAATCACAAACCGGAAACACAAAAAATCGCTCAACCAACCACTTGGTAGACGTTGCATACGAGTATTTCAAATTTTGAACCAACACCAAAAAACAAATAAATTTCCGAAATTTGAAAATACAAAATATACAAAATAAACAAAATAAAATGATAAACAACACAACTTTATTGAAAACAATTCAAACAAACAATAACAAATGACTAAATGGTAAAAATAATTGTATAATATTTTCATTCAATGAGAAAAGCTTTAAAATTTCCATTGCCAATATCTAATACCAAATCAATTAAAAATTTTCGTAAATAGCTAGGAAACGTTAATTGACTTACCAGCTCATCAAATTTTAGGGCATCGTCGTCGCTAAGGCCCATGCTCCGTGTCATATTCAAATAGGTCGATGTTATTGGATTTATTTGAAATACCTGATTATTACTATTACTATTGTGATTACTACCACTATTATTATTCTGCTGCTGATTTTTCATTTCACATTTTTTTATAATATTTTCAATTTTTTCATTTTTTTGTTTAAATATTAAATTATTGCTGGCGGTATTATCATTATTACTACTACCACCACCACCACCACCACCACCACCACCACCACTATTATTATTATTATTGTTATTTAATAGTAAATTATTCATAAAGTTGATGTTATCGTTTAAAATTGATCCTGATGATAAAGTTGAGGATAATGACGAGGACGCGGATGATGGTGATGGTGAAATTGTACTCGAAATTGTTGGTGTTAGTGGGGTCGGCGTGTTGGTAGTGAAAAAATTATTGTACCGCTTTTTTGGCGGTGTTGTGTTACATAATATTTTTACTTTATTCTTATCGATGTTGGTCGACACGTTGATCGATAGATTATCGAAATTTTTCATATTTATGTTAATGTTATTAATTGGTTGATCGGGTTTTGGTGAGAGCTGTGGCGATTTAATTTCAACGGGTTGCGGTGACGGCGATTTCGTTATGGTTAAATCAATAAGTGATTGTGGATTTGGTATGGCTGATGATTGCGATGCCTGTTGCGACTGCTGTTGAACTTGCAACAATAAATCATTTTGTTTAAACGACTGGCTCAATGTGGACATAATCAGCGGTAAATTTTTATAATCTTCCATTAAACTTTTTTGTGGCAAACGGATTTGTCGCAAATTTTGCTGCTGCTGCATTAAATTTACAACATCGTTTTCAGTTTTGGTAGTAATATTTGCAGTGGCTACGGTGGATGAGGAGGCCGACGATGATGATGAGCAGACCGGTGGTGATTGTGACACCGGCATCGGGTTAACCTTCATGTGGTGCTGCTGCTCGTAAAACTGTTTAAGCAAGTGGTAGTAGGTAACCAACTCATTTGTAATCGTTATATTCTTAATACAATTTTTATCGTCGCCCGCAGCAGCGGCAGCGGCAGCCGCACTCGAGGCAGAAAGGAAAAAATTCTCGTTCAGCTCGTTTAATAAATCATTTTCAATTTTACTATTGATGTTATTGATATTCGAGACGAATTTTTTCTCGTTTGATTTTGATGTTTCCATATTTATTTCTTCTTCCCAATCAACAGATAGTTTTACACCATCATCATTATCCTTACTATTCGATGTGGTATTGTTATTGTTATTGCCATTGTTATTACTACTATTATTATTGTCGTTATTTAAAATTTTATTATCATTTTCATGTAATTTTTTATCGTCATTGTTATTGTTTATGTTACTGTTATTATTCACATTTTCCGTATTTCCACTAAGCTCCGATTTAGGACTATTTTCAACAAATTCTGTGGAGCTGTCGGTCAATTGTTCCTCCAAAAATTTCGATGTAAACGTGGTAAACGTACGAATCGGAAACTTGCGACACAGTATACAACCGGATAGAAATTTTGTGACCGCCTCACGTGGCAGGAAAGCATATGACTCAGATATCTGTAACGAATAAATTAATAATCTCAGGTATAATTTTAAATTTATATAATAAATAATTTACCGTTCGGTAGGTTCGTTTTTGGCCAGCATGTCGACCAGACCGACCGCCAAGTCCAACGTGCACCTCGAAAATTATATCGAAAAAATATTCCACGACTGCTACTTTGCGGTACGGCTGGGCGGTTGAGTCCTAAAACAAAGAGAAAACAAAAATTATTTTGTTGCCATATAATTCGCTAAAACAATATACATAAATAAGCGAGTTTGGACCGAATTAAAGAAAAATTATTGGTTTGCAATAAAAATCAGGTTTATCTGAATATATAATATATAAATAAAATTAATCCAACAATAATTAACAATTCTATTAATTATAAATATATTTTTTTTATCGTTAATAACATTTTTTTGTTTTAATGCATCATATTTCTGCTGTTTTTGTTTTACAGCTCACACAAACTTTTTTAATCATCCGTAAAAACCCCATTAAAAATTATTTACATTAATTTTTATTTATTTATGTTTTAATCAAAAAAATTATTTTATAAAAATACCACTCAATTCAAATTTCACATCGTGTAGGGTTGTTGTTATTGTTTATTACTCGGCGAATTGAACAGCAGCCGAACAGATTCCCATTTAATTACAGTGTATTGTTTTTTATCATAATTAGCATTTTATTCAAAATATGTGCGAAAAGTTTTTTTTTTGTGCGTAAAAGCTCAAACACCAAAATAAAATGTGTCAGTACCATGCACCCCAAATTCTAATCATATTCAGTATACAAAACAATCAAAATTTGATCTGTGTAGTGACGTCATCCAAAAGTGCATTATACTCGTACAATTCGAGTATACAAGCAGTACGTACGGTTGGAAAATTGTAGAAAATAAATATGCAAGCTATTCAGTCTGTCAGGGTAACTTAACCAATTTTCAACCAGATATTCACGAGTAGAGTATATATATTTAACTGTAAAACCCCATAGACTCCACACCATCATCACCCACTCATAATATAACCTCGCAGAGAAAACCACCAAAAAAAAATTTAATTTCATTCGTGTTGGGTTTCCATTCACTCGCTATATACATTTATTTTTTTGTATTTTTGAATTGGTTTTTTCGAAAAACGAAAATACAACCAACAACAAAAACTGACTAGCAAAACCAGCCAACAAAATGGGAAAAATATAACGAAAAAATTTGCTAGTATGGCCGATATCTATATAGGTGGGAGGGAAGAGCAAAAAGCTTTTTCGAGTGTTTGTACATAAAATTTTTAATATTTTGTATACATAGGGTGACTCTGGATTGGAATTTTTTTTATTTTATTTTTGTGTTTATCGACTAGGTGTGATCATTTTCTTTTATTGTGTCCAATAAGACATATAAAAAACTTGTGCCGTAATGGTAAAAGGGTTGTCAATATTTACGTGCATTTTATATTTTACCAATTTCCTGAAAGGTCATGTAAGGTGATTGTAATTTAATATTATGTGGCTACAGGGTAAACCCATTCGAAAATATAGGCTATGATAGAATTTATTAATTATTTACACTACATTTTAAAAATATGTGTTAAGTATAACATAATTCATTTAACAGAAATGCTTGAAAGTTCTAATCGTAATCAACACAGATTAATAAACCTTCCGTGCTGCGCGCCTCGGTCTTATAGTGTTACACGCCTCTTTTAAGTATCGCTAAGCAAAAATGAAAGAGTGACTATGTTGTGGCCAATACCCACCAGATTTTGGCCGACAGAGATCTCGAATACACCACACTTGATTTGTAAGGGGGAAAATGAAGCTTACCGGCTTTTGGTAAATCTGTCTTGTATAATCAAAAAGCATTATTCCTGCTTAAATTTCAGAAAACCAGGAAGATTGCAAAAATTAATAAAGCTCCCATTGAAGCTGCCGCTTTCAAATTTCGCAAGAATTACCCAATTAATGAAAAAAGATTAATTATGGATGATGAATCCGAATAATCAATCCGCCCGGACTGTAGAAATGCCAAATTTTGGTGAAATAAAGTTGTTTTTTTATCAAAATTCGTAATTTTCGGTAAAATGTGGTTTAAATTAATTTAGGTAGAAATTTAAATTACAATTCATTTATATATTGATTTAGTAAAATATAGTTAAGATTTCAAAATTAAAAATTTAAAAACAAAACGGTTTAAAATTAAAAGTAAAGTTTTAACAAATGAACGAAAACTCAAATTTTACATTAAATTTACATTAAAATTATGACCCTAATACTGCTCCAGTGCAAGCAGAATAATTCAATGAAAATGGTACGGATGCAATTCTTTAAACCCCATACTAACCCCTAACTACTTACTATAACTGTAACAACCCCCCAATTTAAATGAAACAGCTCATTATGGACAAGAATGGTTACGCATGAATTTCTTACACAAAAATCGATCATAATGCATCGCATCAATTTATTACAACACCCCACATCCATAAAAAACGACCATAATGCTTCGAATTATCTTCCTGTGCAAGAAATGGATACCCCTAAATTTATTACAAAACCTCACACCCATAAAAATCGACAACAATGCATCAAATTACCTTCCTGTGTAAGAAATAGGTACTCCTGAATTTATTACAACTCCCCACACCTACAAGAAACGTTTAAAATGCTGTGCTTACCTGCGTGACTAAGAAATAGGTACCATCGAATTTATTACAACAGCCCACACCCACAAAAATCTGTGTTAATGCATCGAAAAATCTGCATGTGCTAGAAATGGATACCCCTAAATTTATTACAACACCTCACCCGATAAAAATCGACCATAATACATCAAATTAACTTCCTATGTAAGAAATAGGTACTCCTGAATTTATTACAATAGCCCACACTCACAATAATCAATCATAATGTTTCGGATTACTTACCTTCTCAAGAAATAGGTACCCATGAATTTATTACAACAACTCGAATCACCTGTGTGGGTTGTTATAATAAATTCAGAGGTATACCTATTTCTTGCACTGGAAGGTAATTCGATGGTACTGCAAGGTTATCCTGTGTTCCAGAATTATTCGAAAGCGCATCGTTTATGAGTCATTGTACTTTCATTGTAAGCTTTTATTTTCTGTCTTTCAACACGGTTTCCTCTAAAGCCGTTTCACGAACACTTACCTCACCGAGTTTACATTTAATGACATGGAAGCAAGGAATGAAGTAGGTGCAGTTACCACAGATTTTAGTAAAGCATTCGACAATAGGTTTCCCACAAAATTATTATATTTAATCTCAGAGTCGTTGAGTTTCCATCGGAACTTCTGCTACGGGTGGACTCATATCTGAGACTCAGAAATTATCAGTTGATCTTCAGATCATCAATACAGATTCAGAGTAGTCATCTGGGGCCCATCCTCTTCATTCTATCTATAAACGACGCTACTGGTGTTATTAAGAATTCATTCATCGTCGTATACGCCGAAGATATGAAAATTTAGAGATCTACCTCAATCATCGCTCTCATAAGCGTATAAGTTCCTAAATACAAAACTAATATATCAAAAATAATACCGCAGCTGGAGCTTTCTCAGTTCGAGATTTTGATGTTATTTGTGACAATGAACTGAATTTTAGAACCGAGCAAACTCTGTGCTTGGCTTCGTTAAGCTCTGGGCTAAAGAATTTCACGATATTTTTGTAACGAATTAACAACAGCACCCACCTTCAGAATCACAGAATCGACTAGAAAAATAAACCTATTACACGAATGCTAATCAAATTTTTAACATTAGTAAATTGTCTTTGGAAATTCTTCGTTACCAAATACTTAAGCAGTGACATTTTCATCAATAATTAATTTAACTTATTTTTAACTAGTAGAAAATTTATTTCAGAATTCTGAATTCCGAATTTTTACTTATTTATTGTTTTAACAATCATTAATTATAAGGTGGCTCGAACACATTCGACGTTCCAAAATTTTTACCATAAATAGGCCCTGGAGTCGGCACCAATGAAGACCAGGTCTATTCGGCGCATAGACGACATAGATCAGGACAATCAAACTCTTGGTTATCGTTTCTGGCGATGTCGGTCGAGTTTTCTGGAAGAGCATTATGTAGGTAGCCAAATCCATTCATGGGATGTAGCATCAACGAAGAAGAAGAACTCGCAGTTAATTTAAATTTTGACGAATAAAACTAATCGCATTCGCAATTGGTGTGAATACCACCTAAGCGTTTGCAGTATGTGCACCGGATCTGATCTGGTTCAGTTCATGTTTCAACGTTTGTCTAAAACAAAATTTAGATCAGGTTTTCCACATAAAATTTTTACTGATCCGGACCAGTGGATATCTTGAAACACGGCACTTATTCGGCTTAACGCCGATTTGATGTCTAAATTACTGACGAAATAAATTGATACTTGGTTCATACCCGTTGTTGATAGAGGTATCTAGGTTTCATAAATCAAAATGCATTTGATATTCAGTTCTAAACTGCAAATTTAGTCCAGATTTGTAAATATTGATAAATTTTAATTTATTCAGTACTGGTACAAACTAATGATCAATTTCATTATTCGGAAATTCAGGCATAAAATTAAAACACACAGTATTAATTGAAAAACAACGTCGTAAATTTACTTATCATCTGTCATCTATGAGAGTATAGCGAAAGCTTAAAAATTTGAAAAGTTTAGTTAAAAAGCTTTTGAGACACATATCAAAAGTACTAAATTTTTAAGGAATGGTGTACTGAATCAAGCTTCCAAGTATTGTCCCCACTTTTACCGACTCCACTAATATTTCAGCAACTTTACTAGCAAATTTCAAGGCAAATTGAATTAAGTTTGAAGAGACTCACATTAAAATAGTTTTTGGCAGAACCATGTGGCAATTTTAATTAATGCATTTTTCCGCATCAGATATTAGGCAACAGCTAAATCAACAGTTCCTGTGGAATAGTTCACGCAAATCCATCGTAGCTATAAGTAATTTGGAGTGAACGACCAATCCAAAAATTGTTTTGTTTGGTTTCGATTTTCAAACTCCCTCTGCAATTATCGTTTGGTCAGAAAACCTTTTAATTTATTTACGTTAAAGATCTACAGTAATATTGGGACTGGAAAGATTGGCTTTAAGTAAGTCCTAAGTAATTATTGGCTCGCTTTCAACACTCAATTCAACTGCACGTACAACAGTTTTTACGTATATGGTAGTCCTAAAATCAAATGCTGACTTAGAACCCCCATTGACTTTACTTGAGTGGTTTACGTTGGAATGCTTATTTTAATGACAATAAATCAGCTCTCGCAATGGACTATTACACTTCTTCTGAGACATTAACCAAAAAATACTCGTTGTTAAAACCGAAAAATCTCGTTTCGTAATTTTTTCTGTATTTTTGGGTTTTTAGAGAAATTTTAATTTAGCTTTAAGTTTAAGAACAACTTTTAATATAAAGATGCAAAATTTATTAGATTATTAGAAATTTCTGTATGGTTAGGGATTACTGAACGGACTATACATTTTTGCTAATCCTGCTGTGCTAGGAACCAAAATAATATTTTTAACCACTCAAACACTTTGGCTAGAACAGATCTTTTAGTATGAAAGCCTCTGTGTCGAAATTGCTCGAAAGTATCTCGTTAATTTCTCGAAAGAATCGGAAGTACTTTCTAAACGAGTCTAAGACTTTAGTATATTACCCCCCGGACAATACCTCAGCCAGTAAGACTGATTACCCTTTGGTCATTTTCTTTCCATTCCCACCTATTATTGGTAATAGATTTTGAAGCGGTTTATTGTCGTGAGATGCATAATTTATTTTGTTTATTTATTGTGCTATAATAATTCGAACATTTCGAGAACTTATTGACCATTGTGGTTGGTTCCAAGATGAAAAATTAGACGAACAAATTAGACGTCTGATACCATCCGTTCGGGAAAAATTATTAAAAACATTTATTTCCGCGGTCAAAACTCACGTATTTGATGCAAATTCCGATTTGTATGGGAAAATATATTGTTCAGACGAACTTCTCGACTTTTCATCACTTGACGAGAAAAATCATACATCACCTCTTTGTTAAAATATCATGAAACCGCATGACAATGTTAAATAACAAACTTGTGTGAATTATCTGGGGTTTACACTGATTTTTTAAAAATGGACGATCGAAGCGACGTGTGACAGATTATTTGAATTTATACATTTACTTTTAACGAAATGGTACAGGGTGATCAAATAAGAGCCATATATTTTTAATTTGAAATAAGATATCAATAAAATTGTTTAAAAATGATTTCATCTAAATGACCGCTTCTGGATTTAAAAAAAATTAAATTCTGGAACACCAAGTTTTGGCCACTTTTCACATAAATCTGCACTTATTTCACCCATAACACGAATAATGTTAGTTTTAAGGTCACTAAGTGTTTGTGGTTTATTGGAGTAAACCAATGATGTTACATAACCCCAAAGAAAAAATTCCAATGGAGTTACATCGCATGATTTTCGTGGCCATTAAACATTTCTCTCAATAAATTGATTGTGTTATGAGATGTATGGCATGTTGCGCCAACTTGTTGAAACCACATATCTTCTATGTCAAAATTATCTAATTCATGCCGCAAAAAACAGTTATCACGTGTCTGTAGCGTTCTCCATTTGCATTTTGAAAAAAATACGTTCCAATTACACCTCCAGAAGCCGTTTAACCTTCATAACTGATAATGATTTTCCATTAAATAATGGATGTCTTTCAAATTGCTCTAAAATCCAATCGACAAAATTTGTATGCAATAAATGACCATTTGGTTTAAGTTCTTGGGTCAACTGAACTTTATTCGCCTTGAAATGGAAATCTTTATGAAGAATATTCCATGTGTTACCACAAGAAAATCCATGTTCTTGAGAACGACGTTTCAATGATTGTCTCTATTTTCATCCACACTTTGGTTCATAGCATTGATCTTTTCAGCAGTATGTTTACGTTTTTCACGGGCTGGATTCTTATCATCACAAACAGTATTATTTGTCTCCAATTTTTTAAGTACTTTACGAATAGTAAGCTCTGTAGGTCGATTATGTTGACCATAAATTTCACGTAATGTGCGAAACGTAGTCCGAATAGATTCATTATTTTTGTAATAAATTTTAACAATCTTTAAACGCTGTGTAACTGTGCATCTTTCCATGGTGATTTTTCAACCAATACTCAACATAAATGTCAATTTTTAACAGAATCTGAAAAAATATCCGCCACAATTTTCATAAGTCTCCAGGAAATTGCAATTAATAAATGAAGAAGATTAAAAGAGCCATAGTATTCGAATTCGACGTGTTCGATCCATGGGTATTCTTCCATGATTCTTGTTATTGACTTTGGATTGATTTTAAAGGACAATAATTGAAAATCTTTGCCTTCGGTAGAAATGATTTTGCTCATCGCGAATCAATTTGAAACTGTAATTTTTTGAATGAAGTATTGAATGCTTTTCATCAAACGGGAAAAGAAAATTTTCCAATCGACCACCCACGTGCCAATATAATACAATTTAAAACTTGAACTGTTCTTTTAATTAACTACTTATTACTTATACGTATAAAAATACACTACAGTCTGCAATAAATAGCTGCTATTCATACACATTCTTCTAAAAGTTGCACTGAAGCACAATTTGCAAAAATTGGGGTACATTTAAGCGAAAAAAATAAAAATATGACATATAATCGACATATATGACGTATCCAGCACACTTTTTATTAAAAACTACGCAAATATAAGGGTATCCGGTGCGAGGAAAATAGTCTAAAATAATATTAAAAACGACATCTCACTACGAACAAAAATATAATCCAAATGTACTTTGTGCTGTGGCGCACTAGTGAAACCCCACCCCAATTCTATTGATACCCTGCGGGTAATTTTTCTTATTTATATTGGGACGCCCTCGTAATGCCATTTTAGCCTATGATAAGACATTTAGCATCAGTAAAAACGTTGGAAGCTGTTCTTTTGACCAAACTAAGGAAAGAGCCATTTGACATTTTTGTATTAAAGAGTGTTCAAATTTGAGGTAGCTTTATAAATATTCCGCCATTTATATTTTTTGTACTAGAGCAGCGTACTTTATTTGACACATGACAAGTACAAACATTCCGGTTAGTTAAAATGGAGAGATATACGAGAACAACGTGTTTCATTATTAAAACTTATTTTAGATATGGTGAAAGTTATGCAGAAGTTGGAAAACATTTCGTTCAAAATACGGTAGAGAAAATGCTCCGACAAACCGTCGATTAAATTTATCATTGATAAATTTAAAGAAACTTGCCAAGTACAAAATCAAAGAAGCAGAATTTATCATCGTATTGGTCGTTCAAGTGAAAATATTGTAGCTGTTAGCACAAGTGTTGCGGAAGAGCCAAGGACATCAATTCGTCGTCGTTCACAGCAATTAAGCATCAAACCAACCACTTTGTTCAATATTTTACACAAAGATCTTCAAGGAAAGGCTTACAAAATATAGTTAACACAAAAATTAAAGCCAAATGACTACGCATTTCGTTGGCATTTCGTTAATTGGGTCATAGAAAATCAAAAAGAAAATGAGAATTTTGTTCAAGCAAATTATCTTCACCGATGAAGGTCATTCTGAAATTGATGGCTATGTCAACAAACAAAACTGCCGCATCTGGGCTGAAGAAAATCCTAGAGAATTGTTTGAAAACGCAATGAACCCAAAAACAGTTACCGTTTGGTGTGGATTTTGGTGTGGTGGCATAATTGGTCCATATTTTTTCGAAAATCAAAATGGCAATGCAATTACTGTGAATAGAGCTCGATATTGAGAGATGAAACTTCTTGTGGAGTCAATTTAAAGATATTGATGTGCATAATATGTGGTTTCAAAAGAACCGTGCAAGATGCCACACAGCAACGGAATTAATCCGTCAAACTTTTTGAAAGAAAAATTCGAATGGCCAAGACCAAGATGATGCAGTTAGCCATTGGACTTCATCTTATGGGGTTTCTTGAAGAGAAACGTTTATGCGGATAATCCTCAAACTGTTGAACACCTCAAAGACAACATCATCGAACAAATATCATTAAAAGAACCATCATTATGCGAGAAACTTATTCAAAATTTTGGTAGCAGTTTGACAGCCTGCCGAGCTAGCAGAAGATGTCACTTGGACGATATTCACTTGAACGAAATGTTGTGTAACTCTACTATTGCAGTAAATGCTTATTCATATAACACAAAAGCATTCATACAACCGAACCCAGGAAACGATAGTTTGGTATTTTCGTATTAAAGTTAAAATGTTTGCTACTAGTTTCAGTTATTGCAGTGGAGGGAAGGCGCGAATTCCTAGATTTATGCCACCTCGCGGTGCTCGCTGGGTAACTCTAAATGAGCAGGGAAAATCCTGTTTCTAGTCATGGACACAACATGTGAGGGCGGGTCATTGGCGCCCTAAAACCAATACCAAGTCAGGATCTGTTCTCCAGGATAGCAGCGGTTGAGAAGGGCGTCTGTCTTGTATCAGGCGGTTCGCTGTATAAGTGTGTTCAAGGTGGGACTAGATACCTTGAGATTCTCATCAGTGCGTTGCCCACACACGTGAAAGCGGGTTGAGCGGTAGACCAACAACCTTCTCCTATAAAAACAGTTGGGTTGTGAACCCCACTCATGGCCTCAAATTACCGTATCGGATTTGTCACGAGCTCGAGCTCGGAAGTTGTACACGGACAACGCTTTGGGAATGGAAGCGTGGAGCGTGTCTGGGCTCTTGAGATCTCCAGAACCTTCCGAACCAAGCAGG
Organism: Nephrotoma guestfalica; assembly: GCA_963691935.1. NCBI lineage: Eukaryota > Metazoa > Arthropoda > Insecta > Diptera > Tipulidae > Nephrotoma > Nephrotoma guestfalica. Next base: position 33,725,578 of record OY829913.1, on the reverse strand, counting down.
GAGTTGCACGTTGGACGTCTTTGCACTGTAGGGGCTTGAATGATCTGGGAGTGGGATCATTGACACCACAAAGGGTTCCACAGAGTTTTGAGTTGGCTTCCTCATTCATTGGCGTGTGAAGTGTCATATCATCAACTTCTGCCCTATCAACCTGCGGATATGCACGGTCAGACTTCGCACTAAGAAGTTTAACATCGCGATCATTAACGTACATGCACCCACCAAAGATCGATCGGATGACGTCAAGGATCTGTTCTTTGTCGAGCTGGTGGAGGTCGTCAATAGTATGCCGCACCACGACCTATTGAGATCTGGAGATATCCAGAACCTTTCGAACCAAGCAGGGAGTTGCACGTTGGACGTCCTTGCACTGTAGGGGCTTGAATGATCTGGGAGTGGGATCCTTGACAGCACAAAGGGTTTTACTCTTCATTGCAGCGGCCACCAGAGTGGAGGAGAGTTTGAAGTTGGCTTCTTCATCAATTGGCGAGTGAAGCGTTATATCATCAACTTCTGCCCTATCAACCTGCGGATATGCACGGTCAGACTTCGCACTATGAAGTTTAACATCGCGATCATTAACGTACATGCACCCACCAAAGATCGATCGGATGATGTCAAGGATCTGTTCTTCGTCGAACTGGGGGAGGTCGTCAATAGTATGTCGCACCACGACATTGAAATCATCTTGGGCGATTTTAATGCGGAAGTCGGTGGGAGTGCCGATGGAACATCGCACATCAGTCTTAACAGCCTGCACCTAACTAGTAGCAAAAATGGCCGATATGTCACCGGCCTGGTAATAATATACAACTTGGTTGTATCAAGTACGTTTTTCCCACATAAGAGAGTCCGCAGGGTGGTGTGGAGATCGAATGATGGGGAAAAGGAGGTCCGGGTCGTTTATGTCATGGTGTCTTCTTGTAGAAGGTTAGATCTTGTAGAGGTGCCGACATGGACAGGAATCATGTGCATGTCATGTTTGAATGTAAGTGCAAACTGTAATTTACGTTCAATAGACAAGCAGACCGTTCGATGGAATGTTGACGCTTTGAGAAACCAATCGTCGCTGCAGAGTTGCCGGTCAGCTGTCCCTAGCTGTTTGGACAGGTGTAGTGGTAGCGTCGAGGCTCCTCTTAGCCACCGCGGCGCAACGTACTGTCGGAAGAGGACCTCCGGGATCCGGCTTGGCTCGGTCTCTGACAGAGCGTTTCCACGCTGGGGGCCACGACTGGGTACCTTCCACAAAGGAAACGTGATCATATTGGTTCATGGATTGTGGTGGGGAGTATTACAGAGTTGTACACCCTGACAGCTGTATTAAAAGGAAATTTGGCCTTTTTCATAAAATTTTTCATTTGTCAGCTAGTTCGGATGGTGCGTGGCCGACTTCGGTTTGAGCTTCAATATGTTCCTGGATATCACATTGTATCAACACGGGTGAGGTTAGTTCCAGCCTGAATGGCACTGAGGAGAGGATCGAGGAATGAAGTGTGGTGCATTTCACAGGATTTGGCACTAAGCTGACTACATTTAGGGAATTGATTAATTCTTCAAGAATGTGTTGAATTGTGGTGGGGACTCGAGTAATGGGAATATGATCATTGGAGTAGGCAAGAATGAGTGTTGTGAGCCCAACTTTACTCCAAACTTAGTTTAGGCATTATAATAGTACTTTGATGTATTTAAGAGTTTGGTGCGGGTCAACATGCAGAATGGAGGGTTAATTTTGCGTGTGTATAGTTCCTTTATAGGATGGATTTACTAATTTCAGGAAATTCTCGAGCTGTAGATGCTGCTAATAATGGACTCACTATTGAATTGTTATGTTGCGATGTTTGGTGTTTTTTTGTTAATTAACAAATTGTTTAGGAGGCTGAGGGGTGTTAATTTGGAGTTAAATTTCCGGATGCATGTGGAATAATAATAGTTTTTTTTCTTAGGTGCTGATTGTTGAGGACCAATGCCATTGCTAACCATTATACTATTTAATCTTTATCCTTTCTTCTAGTAGATTGGAGTTGTGTTGCCTTGTGCTGTATGATCGCTGGGTGTCTGAAACCGGATCGTTCTCTCAGCCTAGGAATGGGACCGGCGTTGCCCGGCCCATCCTGTCTGATACTTGGAATTACTGCCCAATCAATCAATCCATCATAATAATGAAGTTCTTTTACAGGCAATTTACCATTATAATGGCAACTTAATTAGTTAATTAATTTTTAGGATGCTTATTACTGATTATTTGTATCCAAAAAAACAAACATAATTGTGCTGCTGTCTTGTGCTAACCGCCTTACATTATATTTTCAACTAACAATTTACTAATTACTGACTACTTAGATGTCTGTAACCGGGGCAAGTACATCATATTTAACAACCTTTCCTATCACTGCATCTTGTTATATGTAAAATGGTGTAAGGTAGGCCCGGCGTATCCGGAATCCCTGCTTAGTCTTGGGCATACATTCTAATCAATTAATCACTAGTTTCAGTTATTGCAGTCAGGGTTCTGTTGTATAAAACCCAAACTCTAACATCAAGTATAAGGTAATTTTTATAGAAGTTTCTTAATAAGGAACCTTCCTTTTCTGTAGACATTTTTTTTAAAGTTTTGATGGATCAAGTGGTTGGTCCAGAACTTATGGATCAAGTGGTTGGTCCCATGTACTCAAATTATATAAAAACTCGAATATTATTGGGAAAAATTAGATGATTAGGAGGAGGTCATCTTATACGATTCCTTCGGGAAAAAATATTACAAATTTTTTCCCGTGATTACGTAAGTTTTGGTGTCAATTCCTATTAGAAACATGATGGCTGACAACAAAGACAAAAAAAGTATTTACCACATGAAAAAGTTTGGAAAAATTAAGTGGTTATGAGCGCTTTTAGGGCGCTTCATCCAACAGTTGGGAACATGTTGAATAAAATCAAAGCCAACGTTATGAAAATGTTTAGTACTATGAAATTCTGAAATCAAATTGGCGATAATTCCACTAATCATGATGCCAACAGTTGGCGGTCCTGAACATTATAAACAAACCAAATTTAGTCACTAGCTGGTTAAGCGGTTAACAGCTTAAATTAAAAATAAATTAAATATTTTTAGGACGTTGATGATCTGTTGTTTAGTAACATCATAAAAATGTTCACAAACAATTATTAGCTGATGTAGGTGATTAGCTGATAAAGCCATAACGCGATTTGCAGGTCAAGATGTACTCATGGAAACTTTTTGAGTGTTCCGGTTAACCAAACCAATGACGAAAATTATTTTACTATCGGTCGGTAAACTGGAAAGTACCTGGCATTGCAAAACTGTGTTAAGTTAAACAAAACTGACATCTGAACAATTTGTAATCGCAGGTGGAATAAATACAATGTCAGTGCTGTCTTTGTATGATTTAAAATTTACCGCCATTTCACAAGATTCACGGTCATTTACGCTATGGTTAGTGTAGGGTGAGACAAAATTGAGTAAATCTCGATAAGAACTTATCATGAAACTAGGAATTCTCTTTTAATTTTGAATTTTATATTTATAATATTGAGAATGAGCACACCCTGTGGCAGTTGTTTTATATTGTGTCTATGTTGATGATAAAAAAGAAGGCAAATGAAACTTAATATCGCATTCAAAATTGACCAATTGAATAATTTCACCGAATCATCCTCATAAAATATTAAAGACATTACGAGGAAATATGAAAAAGCTCATTCTGCTTCAATTCCATTAATTAAGCTTCACTAATTGCATTAATTAAATGAACGAAAAATACTTTTCAATTGCTATAATTGAATCACAATTTCCACTCTGCATTTTCAAATAAGCATACAAAAAATCACCGGCACAAATATTAATTCTATACGATGTCCTATATAATTCTCGTTTCGAAACAGGACGAGTACCATTTTATACAGAAATTATAAAAAGGCGGCAGAAAAGTGGCAACAATTTAACGATGATGGAAAGAAAATCCATCTTAAATATTTTTTTTATTTAATCACCCTACTATGTACCCCTCACAATCGAGTACAGAAACCACCTAGTTTATTTCAAATAAACCAACCTTTCTCTTTTATATAAACAGATTATATATATACATAATAAGCAGAAATATATAAAATTTTCCCAAAACAAAAACAGAAATGAAAATTCACATTTTTCCAACTTTTTGTTGTATGTATGTATGTATGTATGTATATCGAATCGTCTCCATCTTTACAAGTATAGAGCTATATAAACACATTTTCTCTTCTCATTATGTGTATAGGTACATTTTCGAATCAGTGATCGAACGCAAACATTTCATGTTTGTAGCAGAACGTCAAAAAAGCCACTCAGCCATTATAATTAAACGAAGCAACGGAAAAATTAAAAATTTCGAGAATAATTTAGAAAAAAGAAATCGAAAATTTTTAAATAAAATACTGTACTGCGTTCTGTAAGCTCCCTGTCTACCATATATCTGTGTGTTATATAATTTATCCTTTTGTCCCATCCGATTCGATACACAAAGCACACACAACACAAAATCCACTCTCTGTTTATGTTTTATATTTTCTCGTATATACGAGTAAATGAGTTATGGGTATGGTGGGTACAGTCAATGCTTTGTTGTTATTATTTTCCAGTTTTTCGAAACGAAATGAAAAAAAAAAAATATAAAAATTATTTTCCTTCTACTTTACCACCCACCCTACTACATTCAGCCCGACTCGACTGTCATTTTTATCATTTCATTCCATTCACCCATCAAACCAACCGTACAACACTCTCCGTATATTTTTACTTTTCACAAATTTCTCATCTCTGTACAGCGTCGTAACATCGGGACAAGCTAGGGGGTGGTATGTGTGCTTTTCTTCTAAAGCACAAATTTCTTTTTTTTTGTTTTTCGGTTTAGTCGTTTTCAATATAAAATACATCCATACAACTTTGTGTATAGTGTGTCGTGTATATGGAAGAAAATTTTTTGATGGAAATTATTTACACTTTACACAGACAGAAAATTAAGATTTTTCTATAATAGGAACCCAAAAACACACACACACAGATATACAAGAAATTTAATAGAAATGGGAATTAAAAATTATTTGAATTTTATACACAAAATGTAATAAGGATAAGGGATTGTAATTAAAATAAAAAGACGAGAAACAAAAACCGGGAAATGATTTTAACAATTTTGTAGACGTTGCACCCCCACGTATTTAAAAATATCGTATCCCCCTAATTTTAATCACATTCTAATGTCAACACTTTAAATTATTCATTATACATACCTTGGAAAAATTCGGCACATAAAGTAAACAGACATTTTTATCCTCCAACCGTTGTTCGTTCGATAAATTCGTTCGATCAATTTCAATCTCCTTGAATTCTTTTGGTTTTTCTGTTGTAAAACCTGGAAAGTCAACAAACAATTTTCTTATAGCTCTTAAATCGTTTATTGCATTTAGATTTTAATTTGTACCTTTAGATTTAACCCAAAATCGAAATTTTGAACTATCAGGATTATTTGTCTCCTGGCCCGTCAACGTTTTTATAATACGTTCCTGTTTCTTCATTGTGATGGTTTTCGTTTTAGCCGAGTCGCCATACGTTTGCAGAACCCACGGTTGATACACCTTGAATAAAATATTTAAAAATAAATTGTTTAGGTCATTAACCTTTTAACTAGAATAATGCTAAATTATAAATAGATATCAATTTAATGTTTAAACTATTTATGTGTATAGGGTTAGTTTTGTGTGTACGCAAAAATAAAGGGTTGAACTATAAAACTAAAAAAAGGTTTCGTTTGTACCCACATATCCAATTTAAGATTGGTAGACAAGTGAAAGGGTTAGAAAATTTATAGATAGATGAATAGATATAGAGAAAAAATATTTGATCATTAAATATATAATGGAAAACCGGTTTTCCTTCGTTCATCTTTCTTTTCTATGAAAAACGCGTTAGGATTTTCCCCTTTATTTTATTCATATATGTATCTACATAGATTATGGATGTACGAGTAGCATAGCATAGACAGATTACATACTTAAATAAATTATATTTGCGATATATGTGCTACTTTTGGATGATGTTAACCTATAAACTGACCTACAGATGACCTACGACACATAAAAAGCACTTTATGCCTATAGCTAATTTCATATGGTAAACGTTTATGCATTGCGCTATTTAAAGATTCGGTTCTGTTGGAGACAAGTAGTTTCTCCTTGCCGCGTTGATAAAGTGAACAGATGTTGGTATTTACATTTATGAAAGAAAATTCAGTGGGACGTTTATTGCATAGTTTAAAAGTTGCAAAAATTTATAATCCGGTATAAAGTAGTTTAGTTTTAATTAATTTGGATTTATGTGTGCATTACAGTTCGCTGTTTTATTTGAATATCTTGTCTCATGGGAAACTTTAAATTACCACACAATCTGGTCACCTATAGTTTTATTATTTAAAACATAGAAGCTTTAAGGTAAAAGTAAATTTTTAGTTTGATAATAAATTTTTTCACAAGAATTTAATATTAAAGTTTAAAAGCTTTTCCTAAACTACTAATATCGGGAACATAAGTTTCATTTAAATTATGAAGATATGGCTGAAAGCTGTAACTGATAACTCGAGGATTTAGATGTGTTAGTTAGGATTAAGGATGTTAGGTCACATACAATGACGATTCACAACAAACTCTCTTTTTCCGATTGTTCCGACATTTCTAAACCCGCTCATAGTAGCGGAAGATAGTATAGAGTACATCTCAATTTGTCAAATCGGGAAATCGAAAACAATTTTCAAAAGATTGGTTTACTGGTAGTTAAGAGTAAGGATATTTAGCCACAAATAAGGACGATGCATAACAAACGATTGTTTTTCGAATTTTACGGTATTTCTAAATGGCACTCATCCTAGTGGGAAACAGTTTTGGGTAGGTCCCAATCTGCATAATCAAGAACCCTTTTCGAAAATTATGTATGATTTTCCGATTAGGCAGACTTAAGCCTAATCAAAACTTTTTCCGCTAGAATGAGGGCCATTTAGATATATCCGAGATATTGCATCATCGAAATTCGTTGAGTGTAAAAATCACAAAAGCCTAACGTTAAACAATAAAAAATCTTGAACAGTGGTACAGTACAAGTTGTTAATAAGGATTTTGTATATTTTAGACGAATACAACCAATATTTAGAAATAGGAAATTTTTCACAACTCTGGTTAGTTTGGTGAAATGTTTTCTAAAACAAATCGTAAAAATATTTAAACAGTTTTAGAAAATATTTTATGCCAACACTCCTAGGCCTAGAAAACTAATCTCAAACGCAAAACATCGAAAAAAATCTTATCTCCACTTTTAGTATTATTGGCGGTTACCGGTGTGAAGTATTTAACATTTATCAAAAGTGTAGCTACACAATTTAACAAATAACAAAAGTGTAGTTACACAATAAGATAAAAAGTGTAGCTATACACACAAAATATATGGCAGGGTTGAATTTTCAATTTTTCTCATTAAAAACCGATTTTTACAAGAAAATGGAAAACGATTATACAAATAAAACTAAAATTGATTGGTTTTTATTCATTGAACATTATAGAACTATACACCCTGTCGCGTATATATTTGATGGCCATTTACACGTAATGCTAGAGATATCTACTCAAATCTTCATTTTCGATGCGTTAATACAAAATTCTAGAGACGTCTACGCAAATCTGGATATACCACGTCCCTTAAGCTAGCAGAACGCTTACAGCAGAATATTACAATTATAGGCTAATAATAGGCTAATTAAATGCTCTACTAAAAAATTTTGGGCTCCACCCCTTCCAACAAAAACGATGTGTTCTGCTAGCTTTAGAAAAAGTTAGCAGGACCCATATCAAAAAATATTTTACAAACAATTGGAAAATTAAAGGTTAATTTTAGGCTAATTAAATACCCTATTTAAATTTTTTTATTCTGTTCATTCTAGAAAAGGCGTAAGGCTTTATCATTTCAGAGCTAGCAGAACCCAAAACGAAAAGCGGGCAACACAAGAGCAACCACAACACTAGGCTTCCGAAAAACATGTGTTTAAGGCAAATGAAACAGTAAAAAGTTTGGTAGAAGTACCAGAGCTGCGACCTTCTCAAATAATAAGAGAGAATATTGTTGAATGCGACCCCGAATGTGGATTATATTTGCCTTCAAACGTAGCGCAAAAACAAAAAATTGGTCGAATGAGAGCCACAACACTGAAAGAGCCGGAAAGTTTAAATGAAATTTCCATTCCGGAAACATTAAAGTTTATTGACGAAGAGCTTTTTGTATTGTCCGAGAAAGATTTTGGAAAGAATAAAAATGTTTTATTAGGGACAAAAACATTTTTGATGTTGCTAGCAGAGACTGAATGCTGGCTCATGGACGATACATTCGAGGTTGTGCCGTGTATAATGAGACAGTTATTCTCGATCCATGGTCAAATTGGCCACCAGATCGTACCATTGTTATTTTGTATAATGAGCTCAAAATCAACAGAAGCTTACTCGGAGATGTTCTTTGAGCTTTGTAAAATCGCTTGTAATTGGAACTTCACATTAAATCCAAAGAGAATTGCGTCAGATTTTGAAAAAGGAAGCGGGGCTGCGGCTAAAATATATTTTCCGTTGGCTGAATACAAAGTCCATTTCGGCCAAATATTATGGCGGAAAGTAAAATCTGAACACCTGCAGGTTAAATTTGGAAATGATCCAGACGCCAAACCAATTGCAAAATGGTTCCAAACTAATTATATAAAGTGTGCTTATTGATACCAAGGAAGACCCCAATACAGTCCAGAGTTCTGGACTATATTCCAGAACCATGGAGAAAATTTCCCTAGAATTCAAAACTTGGTTGAGGCCTGGCACGCCCGACTTAAAATAATAGTCGAAAGACCACACGTTGGGGTCTATAAGTTAATCGAAGAATTAGCAAAGGAGATAATGATATGTAAAACACGCATTGAGAAGTGGAAAGCTGGTGAACGCGTCCCACTAAAAAAAAATGTTGAAAGGAATAGCAAAATTTTAAATGTTGTTGGTAATAGAAACAATATTTATCAGTATTGTTATTAATTATTTAAAAAATATTGCTCATGCTATAAAGTTACATTAATAGCGCTTAATTTTATTTATTTATATATTTTATCATTAAATATTTCATCAAAAACCCAAATGTTCTTTTCAGGACGACCAAAAATAAATGGGCAGGCCCAATTCCAAAAATTCTAGAAAAAATCACATTAAAATGCAAATTATGTCCGATAATCCAAATTTGACTAAAATTGGCCAAAAAAAAACAAAAAAGACCGATTTCTTAATAAAAATGAAAATAAAAAAAATAAAATTTAATATTTAATATTTTTAAAAAAATCCCGACTTTTGTCGGGATCTTTTAAGGTTTGTGCAAAATCGGGATTTCGAAAGTTGGAACTTTGAAAATGGGGATTTTAAAAGTCGGGATTTTGAAAGTCGGGATTTTGAAAGTCAGAATTTTTGTTTGCCGAGATGTTGATAATTCGGTCTTTTGTAATTCGGGATTGCGTACCGACGCCCACAGATCTGAATAGACATCTTTAGAATAACTTGATCATGGGGCCTCGATTATAACTTGATTATTAGGGATTTGTCATTCTAACTGTACATCTCTTATCTAACAGAGATTAGTCACTTTATTTGCCAACAAAATATATTTTGGATTTCCGAATCTTTCCTGCTTATGGTTCACTGGACATACAAGTGTGCTAAATGTGCAGCGAGTCGTCAATCTGAATGATTTGATCGGAATGTACAGTCAAACCAAAGCACTGATCTCGGATAGACTGGCCTACCGTACACCCTTTTACACATAAGAAAACGGAGGTTTGTTAGATATGATAGACATGACCGGATTACAGACACCTAAGTAGTCAATATCTAGTAAAATGTTTATAATAGATGTGCAAGTAGAAACTCGGTTCTGAAGTTGGTTGCATTAAAATATAGTTGAACGCATCCAAATCGCGCGCCATTTTGGATTTATTTGAGGTTTTTATGGCATAGGTTTCAGTGGTTGCTTACGGCACACTTAGGCCAATTTTTAGGCCCATTGTGATACCACTCATTCACTCCACATCATTAACCCACCTACTTCACCTACTCACACAACTACCACCTGCACATTGCAAGCTCCATGTCAACCACTACATTGACATGGAAGGTGGGTCGGCGCGTGACACGGAATTCTGCACTCCATCAGAGGGTCTTAGTTGTATTTATTAGCATCACCGATCGTAATCGATGATGAAAATTCGATTTGCATCTAGCCTCTGATGGGATTCGAACCCAGCACCTCCCGATCCAAGTGCCGAAGCTTTAACCACTGCACCACTTGTCCGGTTTGTATGGCATAAGTTTCAGTCATTTACAAGCTGTCGTTCCGTGTGCATCAAATTTAAGAGATGGATGTCAGTAAGCAACGTTTACGTCATTGTATTATATTCTGTATTCAAATGATACAAATGCAGCTCAAGCTATGGAATTGATTATTTCGACATTGAGAGATTCTGTGAGTCGTTCAACAGTAAAAAAGTGGTTTGCAAGATTACCAACAAGCAATACCACTTCGATTGTATAATAATGAGACAAATACAGAAAGAAGGAAAATGGGTTTCCCATAAACTGACCGAAGAAAACAAAAACCGAAGAGTTGACATCTGCATGAATTTGCTTTCTCGGTACAAAAGAAAGAATTTTTTCCACAAAATCACTATGGGTGATGAAAAGTGAATTTTGTACGATACTCCTAAATGCAGAAAATCATAGGTTGATTCATGCAACATCAGTTGCAAAAAGGAATATTCATGCCAAGAACGTGTTACTGTATGTTTGGTGGGGGATTGCAAAGGAGTAATTTACTACGAGATTCTGGAACCTGGTCAAACTGCTACAACTGAACGTTACAGCGACAAATTAAACAAATTAAGACGCTGAAGGAAAATGGATCGTGTACGTGCCCAGTAAGTCAGACGGTTGTATTGCTGTATGGCAACGCTCGTACACATACAGCAAAATCAACCCAGGAACTCATCTTCTCCTTAGTCTGGGTCTCGGATTACCATTTATTCAGATCGATGTCATCTTATTTGAAAGACCAGCGGTTCACGATATTTGAAGATTTGCAAAAATGGGTCGATTACTATTTTGCTTGATAAATGGTGAAAGATCATAGATGGTCAATATTATTCTCAATAAAGTTGAATTTGAAAAAAGCAGAGTTTCTACTTGCATACCTAATAGTATCACTATTTAAACTTATTTGGCCCCTAGGATAATATTAGGCAATTACCTAGGTTGTTGACGTTCTCTACATTGTGGATTACGTGTCGATAACCGTGTACATTACTTTGCGTAATTTTCCTCACCCATCCCTTGTCCTTCCTCTATCTAGAACAGTAAACCATTTGATGATTTCTATCCTGAAATGTACACTGATTTTTTTTAAATGGGGCAATCGAATTGATACGTAACAAATAATTTGAATTTTTTAAATATTTAACATGTTTACAATTTTTTTATCGACTAATAGTGTGTTTAATGGATTTAAAATCAAATTTTAAGCTGAACTCGAATCCGTTAAAATAAAACATTTTAAAAAAATTTACTCGTGGCTAAATGGTATTGTGTCTCATAATGAGCGATTTTTTTTGTGAATCATCATGTTTGGGGTTTAACATCAAAACTCACGAGATCACGGAAAATCGATATTTTTCAGATGTTAGATGATCCCTTAATCATCTAATTTTTCCAAACAATATCCATGTTTTCATATATTTGGGTACTTGAAACCAAAAACTTGTACCCTAAGTTCCCGAAATGTTCGAATTACTACAACAATTAAATTTGATTCAAATAAATTATGCACCTATAATTATATTTCGCTGAACTGTAAAATCTCTGATAAGAAAATCTTCATCATACGGTTAACGATAAACTGGCCCGACGATTAATGGTTTATACGATGATATGGTCCGAAATCCAGGATAAGGAATAGGAAACAAACCTCGAACTCAAAATCTCGAAAAGATTTTTTTTCCACTGGCAATACCATTTTTGTATTTCTTAGTACGCTGAGAAGTTTTGTATCTCGGCCAGAGGTTAATAATATTTCGTTATTGATCACTGTGTGACTGTTCGGGATTCCCCTGGGAATAGAGACTGTGGAAACATATCTATGGTATGTATGTTAAAATTGTATTTTCTGGTGTACTGATGGAACTAGATTGATGCAAATGTTTACGAAAATAACATATGAATGCGTGACATGCATGACCAGTGCTGGAATAATATTTATGGAATCGAACTATTGATTGCACTCACTTATTTATTCAAGACACCCACTTGAAATCAGTACTTCGATTCCATAAATATTATTCGTATGATTTTTCTCGTCATATTTATCCCCAATAAAATATTTTCATATTTGATTAAGGAATAAATGGACCTTGGCTTTCCTTAAAGCTACATTCATGATCCGCGCTGGAATATGATTAAGGAAAACGAAGTATTGATCGCGCTTTAATAAATTTTTGCAATGGGATAAATGAACCTGAATGATTGACTACCTATTCGAAATCAATTGATGATTTACTAATACTATCAAATCTTTTAGTTTTAGGAATGTTTTAGGAAATTTTTCGACACCGTATAAAAACTTAAACAATGTGCCAAGGTCAAGTATAATATACCTAATCAAAAACTCAAAATTGACGATGTTTATTTTACCAAAATTTGGAAGTTTATAGCATTCCTTAATCCAGACAAACATGAGACAATTCAAAATTCAAGATCAATTAGTATACTAAGTAGTCTCAGTAAAATCCTGGAATAAAATTTTAGTAAATCACATCTGAATTTTTGTCGAAAGCATAAAGCGAAAGCACAAAGTTAAACGACTGAAGGAGCTCATTAACCATTATCGCATTTCGATTATTAAAAACATTCAAAATGCTTTCAATACAGTGTGCCATGTCAGATTAATTCACCAACTGGTTCAATATCAATCCCTCAACAACTTATTAAGGTTATTTTGGCGTACATTCCTAATAGAAAATTCCTTGAATCCAGAAACTCGATTAGATCAAGGTCACAGGACCGATTTTTTAAGTACTATTCACAGCTAATATCCATGTCCCTAAAATCAAGGATACTTGATTACAAATTGTTTGCTGACGTAGTTGAAATAGTAGACAATACAAGTATTTAGGAGTTGCAAAAATTATGCTAGCAGAAATAGAACTTTCGCCACCAATAATTGAATTTATCAGTTCTTACCATAAAATAAATCAAGAAAGTAAACTTCTAATCAATAAACGAATATAACGTCGTTTAAATATCCACTGCGGCTTTGCTTGGTGGCATGTGTTCGGCAGATCCAATTTTCGAGGACTTTGTTGCATAAATCTGGCTGATTTAGGGCATAAATTGCTTGCGGATTATTCGCATAGACTTATTATTAAAGATAATCCCAAAGAAAGTAGTCTACTCGTGCAGAATGTCCACCGTAACATACACTGTGTAACACGTAATGCCGTTCTGTTGGAACCACATATCATCAGATCCATACCTGGCAACGCCATTTTCGCACCAAACATTACGTACACCAGCCTCACAGTTAGCTTGTTCGCATATCCATTAATCCAAAAATGGACTTCGTTGCTAAAGATGATTTTTTTTGGCGAAATTTGGGTCAACTTCCGCTGCTCCAGAGCCCAATCAGCTAACACATGGCATATTCTATGGTCATTTATCTTAAGTTCCTGGGCCAGTTGGATTTTATACGGGTGCAGACCCAAGTCCCGATGCAAAATGCATCAAGTTGAGGTCGCAGAAAAGTTAAGTCCTAGTGAACGAAGCAGAATTGACAGCCTCCGCACAGTAGCGATGTTTTCAGCAGACCTAGTGTTTCAGTGACTTACTGGTGTTTGCTGATTATTTATCAAACCGGTTGACTCAGATTTGGCCGCAAAACGTCGACTGGGCAGGACGGTTGTGGCGAGGGTCCAAATCACGTAATGCGTGATCTCAAACGCAGTGCTCCGTTGAAAATAAAATTTGATGATTTTCACACGTTGTTTAATGATATAACCTTCAATGGTGATTTACCATACATGCTGAACAATTCACAACAAATTTGACAGATGTCGCTTTAATAACATAGCTGCTATAACCTAACAAAATTCGAACGCCCCTATTGCAAGACCCTTTAGTAACCCTCATCGCGCAGATCTGTGAACTGGCTGAAATTTTGATAAATAGGGCGAAAATCCTGTTAATTTGTAGTCGTTTATTCTAAGTATGGATTCGTAAAACTGATATGCAAAACTCTAAATGTTATCTATGCAACAATATTAGGTAAGTTTAACGTGAGAATTAATCTCTTTCTAATTTGTTGTGGGGCAACTGAAGTTTTCTATAAAATAAATCTGACACACCTCAGCATTGTAGCGCAACAGTTTTAAAGAACGCCTACACAATCAACCAATTATCGCGGCCACTGTTTAGAATGTTAATTTTATATGTTGTGGCTTGAAATGAGCTATTTGAGAACGAATCTGAAGAAAATACCAATCTTTTGATAGTTTCATTAATTGTACTTGTGTTAGTGATATTACCTGTTAATCATTTAATCCTATTAATAATTTAAAAAAATGCATGATGATTAATGACACAGAAAAAAGCCTGTTGCAATTATCGTTAATGGAAAAATACTCGTATTTCGAGAGCCAAAATAAATCGTGTTCTTAATTCTAAGCAACAAGCTATATAATTTAGTAGAAGAAACTATTATTAAATGATTCTTAAGAATTAAGTTAGAAAAAATAACCAGGAGCTCCCCATCCATAGGTGGGAACAATTTAGAGGATATAGCATTATAACCAAATATAATAAAAATGTTTGGGCCAACTGAGCTACCCCTAGAGATCATAACACAATCTCAGGTATATGGGGTGTAAGTTGGGAACCATATCAATTAGAAAAAATAATTAAAAGCTCCGCATCCAGGGCTGGAAATAATTTAGAAAAATTTTGTGTTATGATCAAATATAATAAAAATTCTTAGGCAAACTGAGGTATCCATAGATATCTTAACACAACCCTAGGTCTATGGGGTGTTAGTTAAGGATCATGTCAATAAGAAAGAATAATCAAAAGCTCCCCATCCAGGGGTGGAGACAATTATACAATTTTGTATTATGACCAAATATAATAAAAATTCTTAGACTCAGTGAGGTATTCCTATAGACCTTAACACAACCTCAAATAAATGGGGTGTTAGTTGAAGATTATGCGTGAGTTAAAAAAAATAATCAGGAGCTCCTCATCTAGGGGTGGGGACAATTTATACAATTTAGTATCATGAGCAAATTAATAAAAATTCTTGGGCCAACTGAGTTACTATTAGAGATCTTAACCCCATATCTTAAGGTATATGGGGTGGAAATTGGGGATAAAATATAATCAGAAGCTCCACATCCAGGGATGAAAATAATTTAGAGAAATGTTGTGTTATGACCAAACATATTGTAATTAAAATTATTAGGCCACCCGAAGTATCCCTAGAGATCTTAACACAACCTCAGGTATATGGAGTGTTAGTTGAACATTATGCGTGAGATAGAAAAAATTAACAGGAGCACCATATTCAGGGATGAGGACAATTTATACACTTTAGTATTATGACCAAATATAATAAAAATTCTTAGGCCAACTGAGGTATGAATAGAGATCTTAACACAAGCTCAGATATATGAGGTGTTGAGAAGATTATATATGCCTATAGAGATCTAAACACATCTTCAATTGTATGAAGTATTACTTACGTACCATTTCAATTAGAAAAGTAATCATTAACTCATTATTCAAACTGTTATAGGCATATTTTACTCTAAGTGGATTATTATTTATATTTGTGCTATAATGATTGAAATCCATTTTTTAGCCCCACTGTTAACTTTTGTCACTTATAAAATTGTTGATTAGTTGTAAAAAAGGAACTGAAGAAGAAATACATTTTCGAAATCGAACTTCCTAATAATAAAATCAATTAATATTCTCACTCTAAGGAAAATTGTTTACAAGTGTTTTGTTATTATTTCTATCTGAAAAAGTCCATAACTCCTTATTCCGGAGGTTGTGGTTAAATCTCTATGGATATCTCAGTTGGCCTAAAAATTATTATTATATTTGGTCTTAATACAGAATTCTATAAATTGTCCCCATCCCTAGATGGGGAGCTCTTGACTAGTTTACTTAACTGACATTATCTCCAACTAATACCCCATATACCTGAGGTTGTGTTAAGAACTTTACTGATATCTCAGTTGGTTTAAAAATTGTAAATTAGGAGGAGTTCCCCGCCTTTGGAACTTGGTATTAGTTTTCCTAATTTTTCCATTACCCCACCTATTTTAATTGAGGTTCAATTATGGTTTTTATGGTTATTTAATTTGAGTTCAATACATCATCCTAATGTAGTTCAGTGTGTATGTGTTACTATACTGCCTCGGATGCCGATTTTATTTTTATTTTTTTTAAACTTTTGATACCCCCAATAATCGAGTTAGTGAATATTGGATTAATGAAATCGTAAATAATTTCTTCCGGTTTTTCAAGTTAACTGCCAAACGTTTTTAAAAAATGCTATTAAATTAAAAGTTAAATTCATTTCCGCTTTATACAGGTATCTTTATGATACGGCCCATATGTCTTGGTGCGTATCAGAACGGTACCTGTATAAAGCGGAAATTAATATAACTTTTAATTTATTAGCATTTTTTAAAAACTTTTGGCAGTTAACTTGAAAAACCGGAAGAAATTATTTACGATTTCATTAATCCAATTTTACATCGCGCGGAATGTTTTTAAATCCAAATACTGAAATTAAAAATGTCTCTTCAGACTTAAAGATATCGGATGAAGTTCACTTTAACCTAATTGGAACCAAACTAAACTGTAGATTTCGCGGCGAGTCATAAAAGGCTTCTTGGAATGGAATATATTTGGAGAGGAGTAGTTTCTTAATTTAAAATGGTCGTACCTTTTGGAAGCTTTAACACAACTGATTTATCCCATAGATAATTATGAAATTTTTGAAATCAATCTTAATTGATTAGGCTTGAAGAAAATATAGTTACAACAGGAAGAATACAGATGGCATACTAATGAACTGTCAATGTATTGAGGCAAATTTGTCAAATTCGTTTCTGTAGGGCTATTTGAAAATAAAAATTTTAAATTAATACGACATCTAGCCTGCAAAGTATTGATAAGAACAAACGAAATGAGAGTTGAGGAAAGTGATTACTCAAAACTATAAAATGATCAGATAAACACAGCTGGACCTTAAGTTCGATCTAACGTTCTAATTTTTAGAAACAACAATTTCATGGTTATAGTTAATACAAAAATTGGTGTCCACATGGGAATACGATTAAAAATATGTAAAATGCAGCGAAAAGAAAACCTGCTCTCTTATTATTCCGAAATAAAATTTATTACCGAATTGCCTGAAGTCCTCATTGAGGTCCACTCACGGAATCATAGCACCATATAAATATCCTAGCTACTTTAACCTAAGCACAACTCCATATTAGACCATTGACTCATTCTGTAATTTTAAAAGCTTTAAACTTATAACACTTGATTTCTGCCTAATTTCAATCATTGTTTAATGACTTTATCATAATTTCAATAATAAATTACATTTGAAAGAATTTTTGTATTTTGACATTAACACGATGGCCACTCAACGTCACTTGTGACACGCCTTACATCACAAATATATGACACAAAATGCTACGACTTTGTATTGCTATAACTTTGTTGTAGGTTATGATACAAGTTTTTACCTTACGCGGTAGTTTATCGGAGTGTGTGTCACATATTTGGGTCGATCGGTTTATGTGTACGAGTTTTTTTTATTTTGCTGGAACTCAGTTTGCAAACTGTTTAAACAGCAGCGAGATTGATTTTATAGACTCTGGAATTATCATTCGAATCTATGATACCGAAAGTGGCTCATTTGAATTCTCAGAAACATTGGATTTGTAATACATTGGTAATGTTGAAGTAACTTATAATGGCGTATGGATCGGTTGAGCACGAAAACAATAGTATTGTGTTTACGAGTGCTGAAGAAATATTAATAGATCTACCACTGCAAACCAATTGAGTATTTTGTAAAGTTTGTTAATGATGATGTTGCTACTAAGCAAAAATAGTAATGGGCAAAATCTAATTTTAACCGGTGGAAAAACACAACATCTGTCGCGATGAAGCAGGTGCTTGCTTTATGCGTTCTTATGCCACTTAATGAAACATCCGCCTTACGAAATAATTGGACCTAAAGCGGGCTGTGCAATCAAAAATATATGTTTCATCAAACAAATATGTATGGAACTTTACGTGCTAGCAGGAAGCGAAACCAGTCATACGTTATCAAACATAAACTAAAAGCATGAAGAATTGCATGACGGTGTATCCCAAAAACTATAATTGTAGTGTAAAGACAAGCGTAACGTGTTAATGATCTCTTCAAACCACAACGCGGACGTCGTTAATTTCAATATAAAACGAAACTAAGAACTGGCCTATATGTCGGGTATCGACAGGGCTGACAAAATGGTTTCATACTATGTTTGTTCAAGACGCTCCATCTGCTGGTACATGAAAGTTATTTGCCACTTGCTGGATTAAGCCCGACCATTGCTTTTATTATAGATGTCGCCAATGTAGCAAAACTGGTAAGAGGACTGTGATCATACACATTTGTTGTATTTGTAAAACCAATGAAGACGAGGAAATTGGATTGTATGCATATCCATGTTTTATAGTTTGGCACACTGAATACATTTTCAAAATTTGTTTTATTTTCTTTTTTTTACGAATTACGTATGTCTGTACATATAACACCCCGAAGAGTTATGTAACACATATGTGTAACATATATTATGCCAACTGGAGACTCATGTCGCATATACGTGACCTATTGTCAGTCAAGGACCCATGTCACATATATGTGACGCATTGAGGTTCCAAAAACTCATAGCACATATGAGTGACTGATTTTCTGAAATTAATGCTCAGTGATAAAGAGTGTGCGCAATAACAAACAGATCATTGTATCCTGCACAATTCAAATTCACTTATGATGATGAGTCTAATAAATTCGTTTATTTAAGGTTTGTACTGCGCGCGCATGGGCTTATTATGAAATTTTTCCAAACTACTATGCAAAAATCAGAATACGGAAAAATTTCAGAACGGGCCCCCTGGACTTCAAACAAAACATCAATGTTAAGACATATCGCCTAGCATGCGCACAATCTTCGCCTATTTATGTAATAGAGATCAAAATTTAAAAACACCATACCATAACTTACTTGGTACATTAGCTCACGCGTATCATCATATTTAATTTTCTTAATTATTTCCAAACTCTCTAAGTATGCGGAATTATTAAGTGCGGCACTCGTATACGTATTCGCATTGATATTACTTAGATTAGCTGTTGTCGGTATAGTAATCGTATCGTTACTAACAATATCCTTTTGTTCAAGCTGGGGAATATCACCGGTTGCGACTGATTCTAAATCATTATCGACCTCCTCCTCATCCTCATCGTTCGGATGATGAAGTAATCTCTGGAGATTGCGATTAATAAGAGCTTGTGATTCAATATGATTATTATTATTATTACTATTATTACTATGATAACTATTATTATCTAATTTTGTTTTCTTAGCATCATTTCCATCAATATTTTCATTTAAATTTTCTTCATTAAAATTTTTCTCATTTAAATTTTCATTTAATTCATCATTAGTATGCTGATTTTCATTATTATTTTGTTGTTGTTGTTGTTTTTGATTATCTTCATCCAACTCGTTCCCACTACATTTGGAAGTATTATTATTATTATTATTACTATTGCTACCATTATTTTCCTCCTCTTTTATTTTGTCATATTTTCGCTTTCTTCCATTTTCCATCACCGCTGCCAAATTTTGTTCGGTTTGAAAATTTTCAAAAAACTGTTCGCGATTTAATTTCTCATCGTTATCCATATCACCTATACTACCACTACTAACACCAACACCATCATTATTATTAATATTACCACTATTATTATTATTTAAATTCATTTGCTTTTTTAAAAACTTTTTCAAATTATTATTTAAATTATTACTATCACTACTATTAGCACTATTAGTATTACCACTGCTACTACTACTACCACTATTTACACTGTTATATTTATTTTCGTCCTCAAAGAACATTGTATACGATTTGGTTGTGTTACTTTTAGGATCACGACTACGTAATCGTTCAGACATCATAATGTCCTTTTTCCTTTACGGTACAGTAATATAGACAAACTTTTTTTAATTACCAAATAACCATATACATCCACTAAAACTTGAGGACAAAACAAAAACTTAAATGTAAAATGAAAAGCTTTAAGCACATCCACACATAAAAAAATTAACTTTAATCCTTTTTTTCGACTTAATTCGAAATTTTTTCTATCTCCTAACAAATTTAAATATTTAAAGTTTTTTTTTAATTTTCCAGCCGTTTAAAATTGATTAGATTGCATTGTATCCTTTAACGAACTAATGTCAAACACAGACTGATTTTAATTTTAATTCCTTTTTTTGTTTTTTATTTTTTGTTTTATTTCCATATACACAGCACACAAAAAATACAACAAAAAATAACACACAAAAAAAAACGTTTTTCCATTTTCCACACTATATCGATGTATACAAGACTATAAGGATGGCAAAAAAATGTGGTCGAAATGAGAGCACTATACGATTCGGTCCTGAATCGAACACTAAAATGTGCACGTGCTCTCAATATATCCGTGATGGTGCGAATGAGACAACTACAAATCAAAATTTTATTTACTCCTTATCATTCGTACTTGCCGGAGATTTTTATTTTTTTACTTTATTTTTTAAATTTTAAAAACGAAAACAAAAACAACTGTGAAAAATTTAAATTAAAAAGCAGGATAAATATATATTTATCTTTTTCTAATTGTGTTTGTGTGTATTATGTAAGTGTACGTAGAAATGTATGTAGATGAGAGTAAAATTCATAAAAAAAGGATCCAAATTGAATCGAAACGAGGATGAATAATAAAAACGTAAAATATAAAAATTCAACCCTTTTTTCGCTATATTAATTTAAATACTTCGAAGTAATAAAATATCCTTAATTTTCACTAACACAGCAGCGTGCTATGGCGCACACACATATACAGCATTTTTATATTCTGTTTTATGTATTTTATTCTAAACAAAAGAATCACATGGCACTTTTTCTTGTTTCATATATTCGTAAGACAAAGCCAACTAGAAAAGCTCGCATTTTAAAACGTTTTGATTTTTTACGAGTGATTTTTTATTTTGTTTTTAATTTTCCGTTGTGATTTTATCTAAATTTTAACGAAATAGAAAAACCGAAATAGGAACGTGGAAAAAAGGGAAACTAATTTTCTAATTTTTTTTATACTATAATACTTTACGGGTGTATAAGTGTATTTAGTTTATATACAAATATTACATGGGGTTTAAAATTCAAATTTGATTGGGATGAGACTTTTAAAGGATTCTTAAGACAACATATTTTTTTTTTTTTGTTTTTTTCGTTTCAGCAAATTTGATTTGAGGACGACTGTATGGAATGAAGGAACAATATATACGTATTTAAGAAGGTAGTTATATTTAGTGGTATATAAGCATTATACATATACGGCTACACAATGTAATTTGAATACAAACGGAAATGTTAAAATTTATGACGTAAAAGAAAATTTGATTTTAAATTTTTAACTAACCCTACTCAAGTTGTTTTTCGCGTACTTCTACATTATTTGCTTCGTGTTGTAAATTTAAATAAGAACATACATATATACAAAACAACGTCAAGGAATTAAAAGGATCGTTAAGGAACATTTTTTTGTGTACATTTTCTTTGGTTGAAGTTAGCTGAAATATGTATTATGGAGCTTCTACGAATTATTTATAATAATCGTTTTTCGTTATTCTAGAACAGTGGTTAACAAACTATATGGAATTGGGGGCATCTTCTAAAATGTACAGTAATAAATTTGAAGAGCTGATTGATTTTAAAAAGATATTATTTGAACACGGTATGCAGCATTGGAGCTTTCAAAATACTTGACTCTATTGCTACCCGGGTAGCCTGGTATTTATATTACAAGCCGCAGAAAATACAAGGTCATCATAGGGCGTACGATTTATTCCACTTCATATGATGCTTGTAATAGAAACATAATGACTTGAACACTAGTTTGAAAATAGTTTGTGAAGAATAGGAAAGATAGTCGTTTGCTACCCGAACACGTCTTTTCTGAAGAAATTTCTGACTCAATGACATCAAACAGCTCTTGTGATAATAAAGTATTACATTTTTTTGACAGTTAGAATACGCAAAGCAATTTACCTTCTGCACTAATGCACGGAAAAATTTCAGTAAATGAATTTATACATGGGCACCCAGAGTCTGCTGAAATTAAAGAATTAAATTGTAAGTCGGGTGGTGTGATCTCTGATTCAAGTGCTATTGCTATGAGTTTAACAATTTTTTGTACGAGTAAGTGAATCCAGTTGTTCGACTGTTACTGTGGATGAGTCGGTAAAACATAGATTGGTGACATAAAACTGCGATAAGACGAGAAGCTTTTATTTTCCCCGATCTTCCCTGGTGAATTATAATCAATTATCATTTCGCATAAAAATAATTCATCGCCTGGATTAGATGGCGGTTTCGAACGTATTAGTTAACAAGATGGCTTGTTATCTTAAGGTTCATCACAAATTTAAGTGTCAATACAATGATTTTTCCGTTAGCCCTAAAGCGAGCTGTAGTTATCCCAATTTTCAAAAAAAATTATAAATCGAGTTTAGGTAACGACCGACCAATATCGCTTCTTTCCATTTTTTCCAAAATCTTTGGATATTTTAACAACAAGCTATTTTAACAGCTCTGGAACAAATAAGTGGGAGCATTGATTTAGGGCTGAAATCATCTGATGTGTTTATATCGACAAAGTTTTTGATAGAGTAGGCCATCCGATTCTCTTAAGGAAACTTCATTGTAGTGGCATTCGTGGAATGATATATAGCTGGCTTTGTAGTTACCTATCTGATCGATCACAAGTAGTGCGTGTCAATCACCAACTGAGCGGAGAACTGCTAATTACGGCAGGAGTTTTTCAGAGATCGGTGTTGGGACCCCTGTTATTTCTTGTTTACGTTTGTGCACTCTGGTTCAAGCAAACAGGTTAAACATCAGGGATCGGACACGAATTAGATTTACTGGCGAAATGGCTTAAAGCTCGCAACTTACTTTTAAGTGAAAAAACTAAAATAGTACATTTTAGGGATAGCAGGTAGTTCCACTGATGCTCTTTCTTTCCATGGTTTTGGCTGTAATACGCTGAGACTTGTACTTCGACTGGCTGTTTTAAGATTTGTGTAGTAAAGGAAACTAGATATTTAGGTATTTTAATTGATACAAACCTAAATTGAAAGGCCCACATTAATGACTTGAGGTTAGTTTATTATGCCCTAGTGGGTTCTATTCCTCTCTACGGGCTGGCGTGTTGAGGGTGTACCTGTAAAACATTAATGTGTTCGCTTTTGGTTCGACAGAAACATATTATCCGCTTAATGACTTTTCATGATGTGCTATCTCCTTCTTGGCCCAACTTTCGGACTCTAGACAACCTGCCACTGCAACATGGTCTTCGAGGTCTTAAAGATTTTCTATATTAAGAGTGGAAATAAGTTTGTCACGAAACATAACCCTAACTGGAGGTTAGATTTTCGTAGACATTTCTTCAATGTGGTTTCACCCATGTCATCTTCAATAATTTACCGATTGAAATTAGAATGTCTGGGAGCCTCTCGGCCTTCTCTAACGTCCTTAAACAGTATTTAACTACAACGCAAGACGTAGAAAAACTATTCTCAATCCAAGTATAAATCAATCTTATTTTTGATTTTTTTTAAGTTTTTTTGTAATTTTATTGTGTTCTTTCAATCTAATTTTATTGTAGGATTGTATTTATAGTTAATAAGGAATCATTCTGCCCGACACGAGCAGCACCCAGCAAGGGTACAATGATCTTACCATACTTTGCCTTTTGTAAATGGGTAGAAAATTAAATTTGCATCCTTACTTACTTAATTCTACAACAGCCGAGGTCGACTCTACAATTCTACAATTGCACTTCGGTTAAAGTTGCAATTTAATTGTCGGAAATTTGCTCAACGCCAAGTTTAATAAATGCAGAATTTATACGCCGAAAAACGGTTGACCAGAGTTTTCCAATGTGGCCTGCAGTCCAGAAGGACCTTTAATACCTTTCCTTTTTTGCCCAGTATTTCTTTATTTAAAATTTCAGTCCAAATTTCCGATCTTTTTAAATATTTTATGGTATTCCTCATTTTGTTTAAAGTTTCCTTCATCATCGACCTGATATCCATCGCCGAAACTAACGAAATCATCAAAACACTTTTATTCAACACTGGCGCTAACAAAAACATCATTAAGCCAGAAAGCATACCTCAAAGTTTCTCAAAGTTCCTCAAAGAAACCTACCCAACATATAGTAGTAGAAAAGCATTTGTAAAAACATTTTAGGCACTCACAAAATCGATAAAAATTTCAAGATCAATTTGTTAAGTAGCAATCTACCAACTCAAATTTATTTTGAATTAAATTTCCACAAATTTGTTGATAGAATCCTGGGCTCGGAATCAATGGCACAAATGAACGCTAAAATTGATTATAAATCGAATTTAATTTTGTTAAATAATCACATTTATAAGTTCGAAAGATACTATCCGGAAGAGAATTTTTATAATCACTTTGTCACCATAAATACCTCAGAAAACGGCGAGTGGAAAGCCATTGAAAATCTAGTCCGAATGGAACACCTTACCGATAAAGAGAAGAACATTTTAATCAAAACCATTTTCAAAAATCAAACCGTATTATTGAGACAGGATGAGAAACTGTCTTCAAATATAATTATTAAGAATAAAATTATCACGAAAGATGAAAACCCTGTATTTACTAAAACGTACAGATGCCCGCATCATTTTAAGAAAGACGTTGAGGAACAAATCCAGGAAATATTGGATAGCGGAATAATCCGTAACTCAAAAAATCCTTATTCTTCTCCAATATGGGTTTTCCCAAAGAAATCGGTTGCCTCGGGAAAACGAAAAATTAGAGTTGTAATCGACTATCGTAAACTAAATGAGAAAACGATAGTTTCCAATTCCTTAGATCGAAGAAATATTGGATAGTTTAGGAAAGTCGGTATATTTTTCAACGTTGGATTTAAAGTCCGGTTTTTTCCAAATTTCAATGGACGAGAAATCTAAAGAAAAACCAGCAAGGGTCATTTTGAATTCCTCAGAATGCCTTTTCGCTTAAAAAATGGTCCCGCCAGTTCCAGCGCGCAATGAACAACGTATTGCAAGGCTTTATCGGAAGTATTTGGCATGTCTATCTGGACGACATCGTTGTTGTCGAACACAATTTGGAAAACCATATTCAAAATCTAAGTATGGTACTCAAAAGATTATCTCATTTTAATCTTAAAATTCAATTAGACAAATTCGAGTTTCTGAAAAAAGAAACTGAAATCGTTGGCCGTATAATTACGCAAGAAGGCGTTAAATCTAATACAGAAAATATCCAGAAAATTTTGGACTGTCCACTACTTAAAACACCGAAAGAAAATAAACTATTTTTGGGGCTGTTGGCTTATTGTAGACGGTTTATAAAGGATTACTCCAAGATTACGAAACCCATGTCAAAATATCTAAAAAAAGGACAGAGCTCTCAACATCAATGATACTGACTATATAAGGGCATTCGGAACTCTTAAAAGGATATTGGCTAGGGCCCAAAACCTAGCATACCCTAACTGCGCAAAACAATTTATTCTGACAGATTTCGCGCTGGGTGCAGTCCTCTCCAAAATTCAGAATAATATCGAAAGACCAATTGCGCTCGCGTCACGAACGCTTAATTCTACGGAGGTAAACTACGCGATGAATGGAAAAGAGGCATTGGGCCGTAAAAAAGTACCAACCGTACCTATAAAGTAACAAATTCGCGTTGGTAACAGACCATCAGCTATTATAGGAATCAACTAATTTTCAAATTTTCTAATCTGGATATAACATTTTTGGAAAATATATTTCCAAAATTAAAAAGAATTATAGTTTCCAAGGAAACATTCAGCAAAGATGAAATCAAAAATCTCATAAATTCCACAACGGTAAAAGCAAACCGCAATGCTAAAACCACAAAGTTTGTTTCAAACAATTCAGGTAGAATTTCGGGAGAACTTCTCTCTAAACGGCTATTACGTTTTCGTTACGAAAACGGTTGAAGACGTAACCAATGAAGGGCGTCAAGATACGATTGTCATCAAAGAACCCGACAGAACCCATAGAGGGACCAGAGAAGTGGAAAGCCAGATAACACGTTCCTACTTTTTCCCAAGAATGGCTCATAAAAGTGAAAGAGTGCACATTGACATTTTTCAAAAAAATAAAACCAACTTTTTGTCGATAATAGACTCCTTTTCAAAACACTTACAATGCATAAGGTTGCATAAGGTGATAGAGGAACGTTTAACGCATTTGAAATAATTTTTTGAGAATTTTTGTATGTTTAGTATTCGAGATATAGTCCATTGAATTCAGTATAATGACTATAGTAGGATCGATGGGAAAGTGGATAACCTAGATAATACAGTACGTTTTAATTATTTTGTTCGATACTTTTTAAATTTATTGTAATTAACATTTCATAGGATTTGGTCCACTTTTGTAAAATTATTTATTTCCAGACCGATTTTTGGTGTATTCTGGTTATTTGGAGGTGATAGTAGAACTAGGTATATCAAGTAATATTTCTAGCGGCTATAAAATATTTTTTCGCCTGGGATAGCAAAGACACAATCTGCATTATCATCTTTCGGCTGGAAACTTTCGGCTAACTTTAATAGGGTGAAATAAAGAACTTAAATAAAGACCCCAATCTGCTTATAAAACAAATCAATGTAAACTCCAGATAGGGAGTATCAAAATTATTGCGCCTGGCAGGAAATCCAGACGCCGACGACCTACGCATTATCAACAGTACGATAAACCAACTGATAGTTCCACATAACCAACAATTTCGGATTAACGAACAAATCAACAAAAGAATTCAAACCATCACAGACACGGTAAACCGGGCGATACGTAACAATACAATAGCCAACAAAGTTGTCTTAACCGAAATATAAATGCTAACAACTACAATTAACAAAGACACCGTTAACACAAATTAGAGGACATCCAGGATGCAATAATCTGAACGAAAGTAGAACTACCTATAGTAGCAAAATACTTTCACTAAAAGAAATAATCATAGGAAGGACCTATTCGTACATCAGGGTGTCAATATCCCGTTGCCGGACGAAGCTCTGGAAGTGCCAAAATTAGACGAAGAATATTCGACAGTAATGCTGATATTACCATTAATCATAAACGGCACCATCATAAAAAATCACCCTAAACACCCCATCACATGCATCCAAAAATTGTTCACAATCGAACCACAACAAATTTGTGCAGACATTTGGATATCCAAGAATTCAATGATGGTTGTATTAAACCACTAGTAGGGACCGAAAGCTACTGTAATGTGAAATCGGAAAAAGAAACAACGATACAATTCATCTCCGAGAGTAAAATATTAGTAAACAACGCGTTGTCATCTGATTGCGGACCCAACGATCGAATATTGTCAGGAAACTTATTGATAACATTTTGGAACTGTACCATAAACTTCAATAACAGGAAGTTCCAATCATATGAGATTAGAGGTGAAATGCAGCAATGAGGTGGATCATCAGAGTTGGATCTTGACACTGTCTTTTCTCATCGGTCAATAGGCGAATTACTACAATAAAAATAAAGAAATCTAGCATCTCAAATCTGGAAACACAGAAAATAAGCCAAACCACATCATATTCGGAGTTGTTGACGAAAGCTGGCATAAAAAGGACGTGGACGCCCTTTCTTCGCCCTCGGGAGGAGTTATACTCGTGTAATCTGCTGATTCAACATAACATATTACCACACATGTAAGGTTTCAAGTAATATTGTTGAACAGCAAATCCAAAGAACTGAAATAAGATCGAAAACTTAGCAAAGAAACTTTTAGCAAAGTAGGCATTTTGTTATTTTAGAATAGTTAAGAGATAATTTTTGTTTTTAGTTTAAGTTTAAGTTAAAACTCTGTTACAGGGAGATGTAATAGAAAAATTAAATAAAATAAATTTTTTTCAATGTTTCAATTAAGTCGAAACCTACAAATTTTTCAAAATTCCTTTATTTCTTAACTAATCGAGGGTCGTCTGAAAAGTATCCGACCTACCAAAGAAAGATACAAGAGGTTGTTTTCAAATTTATTTTTATTTCTTTACATAGTCTCCTTGTAAGTCTATCCACTTCTCCCAGCGATGCTCCCATCACTTCAATCTATCCAAGTAGTATTCGGTGTCTTTCTCTGCAAAATAGTTGTTTACTATGGTGATGGCCTCCTCATTCGACGAAAATCTCTGTCTTTCGAGCGCAACTTTTAGCTTAGAGAACAAAAAAAGTCGCTTGGGGCTATACTGTTAAAGTTAGCCGAAAGTTTCCAGCCGAAAGATGGTAATGCAGATAATGTATTTGATACCCAGCCGAACGACGGTAATGCAAATATTACTCCTATTTTCATCACAAGCAGAAATATTGTAATGTGTCGATAATGCAGATTGTGTCGGTAAAGAAGTTTCACTTCAATATTGAACCGAAAAATGCCGGCAATACAGATTTAAAAGAAACAAATAATTCATCAATTTTCTAAATGAAAAATGTCAATAACAGACATCTAGAGAAAGTTAGCCGAAAGTGTAAAAATCTATAATACAGATTAGTCTTGACTACTTCAGCCGAAAGTGACTAACCTACAAAATCAGCCGAAAACATATGTATCATAACAACCAACAAATACAATTGGCAATTTAACCTATATTACTGTATTGTTTCATGTGTATATAGCAGCGTACGGCCAACTTTCAAAAATGTTATTATAACGTAACGTTAAAAGAGTATGTTTGGAAAAAGTTTCGTTTAAAGAGGTTTGTAAGCGGTAATAACTTGAGAAAGTATAGTAATAAACAGAATGCCATATATGTTTCATACAGCCGAAAATTGCCTTTAAAGAAGTTTAAAAATTATCAAGCTTTAATGGTTTATAATTGTCGTTAAAGTGGTTTGCAATTCAAGACTATGCCAGACATACTCCGATCTGACTACGTCAATTAAATGGGCCGCGACCATAGGCAGATTTTAAATATAGGTTTTAATAGTGGTTTCTAATGAAGTTATAGGGTAAAACTGTATGACTGGATGACTGAAGTAGTCAAGGCACTATCTGCATTTTCGATTTTTTCACTTTCGGCTGGCAACTTTCGGCTAACTTTAACAAGGTCTCGGGGCTAGATATGGTGCAGATCAATTCAGTTTAAATTCAGTTTAATTCATGGATTTTCCGTGGCCGTTTTCCCACAATTTATGCCTTCAGCTTTTTAAGTAATGATGTGTCGTGTGCTTCCACCTTCTTCTAGTTTTCCCCTTTTGAAGGTAATCGATTAAGATAACTCCATGACTGTCCCAGAAAATAGTTACTATTACTACCCCAGCCGAAGAAAGTCACGTTGTTTTTTTGGAGCCGATTCCCCTTTCGCTGTCATCTGTTTTGACTATACAAGTTCTATACTAACAGTAGTTATCCGGCGCCAAAACTCTGGTTTACTGCGCCAACAGAGCGTTGGAAAAGTTCAATCGAACTCGTTTCTGGCCCAAGGTGAGTAAACGCGACATCCAACACGCGGACGGCTTCCCCATGCCTAAATCTTGATTCAATATGTGATAAACACGTTCTTTGGACATATTTACAGCCACTTCTATCTCTATAACTTTAATTCGACGGTTGTCTAGCACCATCTGGTGAACTTGAGTGATGTTATCATCAGAATCGATTTCGCCCTGAGGACCGAAAGGAAAGATGATTTCACGCGAAGCACACGGGCTGTTTTTGTATTTATATTTTATGGATTTTTGTAGTTTTTAAGAAAGTGGTTTGGGAATTAAAATGTTTTAATTATTTTAATCGTTATTAAAAATATCTAAAAAACGACTGGATGCATATTTATGAAACGTACTGTATTCATATATTTGTTTAACTCAATACAAAAATTGTGCTTAACAGCATTTTGAACAAGACACAAAACAATTTAAGTGCGTAAATCAATGTAAAAAGTTGTATCTATTTTAATGGGCACCAACAGAACCCCACATCATTTCTATCATTAAAATTATTATTGACAAAGCGTATCCTCCCAATAAAACCAACAAAATCAAACGAACTTGAACAAATAAAATTGGATTTAAATCAGAATGGTTCTTAACGATAGGCTGCTCACGCATATTAAGTATGATATCCGATCGTTTGAAATTATTTTGCAGAACGCCGGCAGTCCGAAATAGCACCAACCTAAAACGAATAATGAATATATTATTTGATTAGGTGCGGATTAAATTGCTTACATTCGATTAAACGTTTCACGATGTTTAAATCCCGGGTGACACACGATTGCCGTGTGATCCGAGCGAAGTTTACGCGGGAGTGGAAAAACGTTGCAATGTCTGGAACTTAAAATAATAAAATTTTACTTTGTAAACCGGATGGTACGTACATAAAACGCTCACAATTTACGAAATCCAGGCGATCGACCAGCAGTCAATAAAACCACTTTTCCAATTTCACAATCAATGTCATCTAGACTATAGCTGTCTGTACCCAAATAATTTATTTTGTATACAGTTTCCGAACAAAACTTAGTATTGTTTTCCAATTCAATCTTTATATCATTTTGCTGTTTCTTCATCTCGAAAAATGTCTGGCGCTTAAATTTCGCCAAGCACAGCGAATATTCATTTTGGCTTAATAGGGTGTCATAATCATAGAATGGTAAAGAAATGGTTCTTACTGATAAAATAGAACTTAGAAATGCTCCAAAGCCACAAAAGAAAATTATTAAAAGTGTTGCCAATGAGAAAAGTAATATTTTGTGTGACCAAACCGGTGATACTTGTTCAACGCCTTGATCTAATATTAATGAGATGACGTCAAATGATTCAATTCGATATTTTTTATAGAAGGCCACCATTTTAGATAACAACAAAGAAATTACAAGCAACAATAAGAATATGCTGGCGAATGATAACCAAAGATTGGGTGTAAATGATTTTAGGAAAAATGTATCGGATGCAGCGTAAGGCATATCCTTCACCCAAATTCGACTAGAAATTTCAAATGTTTGAAAAAGGGATATCTTGGGAACGATTGTGGGTTCTAACAGAAAGTCAGCTTTTCCAAAAAATACGTCCCGTTCATTCTCGGCATACGGCCCATTGTACACTATAGATCTGAAATACATATTTGTATGAATTAATTAAAAATATAAAAAATTTAAAAAAAAATGTTCTACTTATATTTTAGACATGTTTGTAACTGAATCAGCAACGTAACCATTAACTCGGGTACCAAAGTCGGAGCCTGTATTTATTAAATGTTGATGTTTATTTAAATTAGCAAAACAATTGCATCTTTTTTGCTCACCGCCAATACTACAGTTCCAATTGGTTGCAAATCTTCGGTATGATGTTGATACGGTTTACCATGAATATCCACAATGTTATCGGAATCCTCAAGAAAAATAAAATAATTTCCAACGCCTCGAGTAGGATATTGGAATTTATACTCCTGATCTCGGAATGAATGCAACGTTTTAAGGTAGAACATTCTGTAGCACTGTACTATATTAAACTGTAACTAAACGGTTAATATCTCGTAATGAGCAGTTCCACAAAATCGATTTTATTGTTATTCCACCGCTTTTAAAATAATTAAAAATTGCCCCTGTGGAATTTAGCCTACACCTGTACATAATAACTCATAGTGATACATTTTACGTAAAACTAATTAATATGATTTGAAATTGTGTTATAAAAGTCACCAATAAAACTATTTTATAATTTAACGATTTTATTCATTTAGAACGTTCCTAAAATTAGCATGGCCAATTTGTTGCGCAGAGTAAAACTTATAACCTTTTTAAAGAAAATTAAACGATACGATACCCCTATCTGGATTTAGACTATAGGTATATTTTGAACCAAGCGCCGCGTCTTAACCTCCTTCTAATTTACGCATGAAGCAAAGTCCAGTAATCGTGCGAAATTTAGACTTGTAAAAAGGGGCCTTGATACAATTTCTCAATCAATCGTGTGGGTAACTGCATCACGGAAACTTTCGAATTTCAAAATGAAACATGCCGATTAAGCTCAATTTGTGCTCACGGGAAAAAATTAGGCTAGCCCAGGAGCCGAAAAAACGGGAAAAGAAAATTTCAAATTTCGCCTGAGAGACGGAATAAATAAAACCCGATTTCGCGAAAACACCAGAAATAATTTAAGCCTAATTTTAAAACTTTCTAAAGTTCGCTAAACTGATGAGATTTGTGCTTACCATAGAAATATAATTTTCATTCATAAATCGAGGAAAACCAAACTAGCCCCTGAAAGATACTATATTTGTGTTGAACAACAAATTAAACAATAAAAAATAAAATGTTCTACAATCCAAGTCATAATCCAATCAGGTATGTTCATTGCCATCCGACAAATATAATGACTGAGTGTGTGCTAATCCAGAATTGGCCTAATTCCTTTGAACAACAACGTCAACGGTCGTTGGCACTTCTGATTTCATATTCCGATTAGGTATGTATGAAGTTCCAACTTCATTGATTTCTAGAACACTTTTTGTTAGAAAATTGTTCATTCAACGGTCGTTGTTGTTCAATGGAATTAGGCCAATTCTGGGTTAGCATAAATTCAGGCACTATATCTTTCGGATGGCAATGAACATACCTGATTGGAATATACTATGTGAATTGCTTATGACTTGGATTGTAGAACATTTTATTTTTTATTGTTTAATTTGTTGTTCAACACAAATATTATTGGACGATATATCATTGTTTTCTTAATATAGTATCTTTCAGGGGCTAGTTTGGTTTTCCTCGATTTATGAATGAAAATTTATGGAAATTATATTTCTATGATAAGCACAAATTTCATCAGTTTAGCGGCCTTTAGAAAGTTTTAAAATTAGGCTTAAATTATTTGTGGTTTCTTCTAGAAATCGGGTTTTATTTATTCCGTCTTTCAGGCGAAATTTGAAATTTTCTTTTCCCGTTTTTTCGGCTCCTGGACTAGCACTAATTTTTCCCCGTGAGCACTAATTAGCACAAATTGGGCTTAATAGGTATACAAAGTTTAATTTTGAAATTCGAAAGTTTCCCTGCTACAGTGACCCACGTCAATCAATCAATCCAATACTCTGTAGAGCAACTTAAACTTACAAAATTTTTAATTATGACTCTTCTGGTTTTGTTTACAAAATATAATATTTCTAATATTTTGCACAATGAATTTCATTGGCATACAATTCGATTCGAGTTCGATTTCTTACTTATCAGTAGTTTTTCTCTTTTTGGACTATCCCTTTTTCGTTTTACAGTAATATAGCGATCGATGCCAGTTTGTGTCATATGTACATTACGTTTAGTGTTCTCTCTAAGGCTTGTGTCGCTACTGTGTTTTTCGACGAATTTGTTCATCGGGTCATCTACCAATTCTGGCTTCATATTCAACATTGAAGTTGAAATGTGACAGTACTTGTAGCGGACGGTTTTATAGGTGGTTTTGTCGCCGTACCTTTTTCTAAGAAAGGATTGTTCAATTCCGTAAAGGTGTTGTTCTTCCGTCAGCCGTACTGGATGAACCACTCAAGATACTCACAAATTCAGAGGTATTCAGGTCAGTCAGTTATTAACCGTAGTCAACATTCCAGGAAAAATTTAACATTAATTATTATACCAAGTCAATCGCCATCTTTTCTATTCCAGTTTTATTGCTATATTGCTTATGTCTACTATCTGTAGCATGTACATGGATACCTATTTCATTTTGGGCACATCTTCTTAGGTAGTACAAGTGCGCTCGCTTTTTGATTAGAATATCTACTGGGAGTACGCCGGCCAGAACCACAACAGCATCTTTAGACACTGTTCGGTAGGCCTTTGTTACTCCTAGCAAGATATTCCTCTGAGCACTTTCCAATGATCTGACGTGGTTACAATTTAACCTGTCATACCTTTGTAAATTACTACAAAGTGTGTTTTGTGATTCAGTCCCCACCCCTCTCTTGACACTCTCCCAAAAAGAGTGGATTAGCTTCTTAGCGTTTTCACAGACTCCTAGAACGTGACAAATTACGGTCAACTCTTAGATATCTCACAGACTTGGCCATTTTCATGTGTCGACCGTTTAAAGATATTGTTGGACGTCGACAAGAGCCTTCTTCACACCATTGATTTATTTTGTTAATTACGATTTGACCCTGACGCTGAAGTTCGAGTCTCGAGTTGCCATGCACCAGATTGAGTTTGTCATCCACGAATGCAATTCCATCCAAGTCATCAATCATGCTTGTGTTAAACACGATATTCCAGACTAGGGGATCCCTAAGGACATCCTTTTGAAATTTGTTTAGATACAGAACCATACATATCTCTGATTACTGCGGATCGGTTACTGAAGTAGCTCCTAAAACATTCATAGTGGAACACTAGGGAGATTGTAGACCGTTAAGGCTTGCGATGATACTAGGCCACGTAAGGTGATCAAATGTTCCGCTGATATCCAAGAATATGTTCATAACATATTTCGTTCTTTAGGTTTTAACAGTGTTGATCAGGCGGACTATCGCATATTCAGTAGATATGCTACGTCGGAAACCGAATTGTTTGTCCGAGAACAGTCCGGTATCTTCAATTTGCGGTGTAATGCGAACGGCTAGTAACCTTTCTAGGTGTTTCCCCATAACCGGTAGTAACATTATGAATCTATAAGGTTTCGAAGAAAGTGGATCTCTATCGCCAGATTTCCTGTTTACAACCATTTCACCCGTATTCCAAACTTTAGGGAAGTAACCAAATTTTAAGCATCTGTTTAATAAGTTTACTATGCTAGGCCCTATAATGGACCATGCCAGCTGGATTATTTCAGTGTTTAAATTGTCAAGTCCTGGTGACTTGCTCCGCTTGAAACAAGTAAGAGCATTGCTGACCTATTCCCGCGTAAATGGGGGGTCTTCAGCATCTGTGGATGTCTAACTACTGTTGGTGGCGATCTCGCGCATTTCTGTTTGAGGCTCAGTTTTGTCTGGCAAGTGAGTTGAGTAACTCCAAGCGTGTGTCATGCCACGTATCAGTAACGACTTCATTTTTTTCCTGATGGTATTCAAAACTTCAAGAGGTCTTGCTTTGCCAGCGGCAAATTTGTATACAAGACCCCAGGGTAGAGACCCCTGTTCCATCCATTGCGGTGGAAACCATGTTCCGTGAAGTGCCGTTGGAAGCTACATAAGAGAGTAAATGTCAACTCTTTTGCTCTTTGGTCCCTTTCCGTCTGGTATGCTCTTCTCAGCTTATGCATAGAACATCTAAGTTTCCTTAGATTAGAGTTCCGCCAACTATTTCCTTTCTTAGATAATCTCTCCCTAGGAATTGATTTGTTGCAAACACTTGTTAACTGAGTTGAGATCAGCTCCACACGAGCATCAATTTCATCTGTCGAATTAACTTCTGGAAGTGTTTCTACACTGTCCCAAGAGCCAACCACGTGTCTAGCAAATAGACCCCAGTCAACTATCTTAATGACAAATCTCGGAGTTTTGTTGCTTGCACGCGGACTATTCTGTGGCGCATTTGATAATTCAAACGTAATGACCCTAGGGTCAATAGATGTCCAATTTTCTTTTACACACTACCCAACTATCGAGCCTCCGTTGATCATTGTTAAGTCAATGTTCGAGTTCCCATTAGATGAGAACATCGTTGGGTTGGACAAGAAGTCACGAAGCAGATGGTACTCGATCGGTTCACTGTAATTCTCAGAACTAGATTGCTACTCTGGCTATAGCAGGCATGCCGCTGATTTGACCATTGACCGAGTGTGGTTTTTGCATACATAAAATATCTATGTCGTGGGTGGAGATGCGTTCATATATCTCTGATCTAAGTATTTTAGCGCCCTGCATGTTGAGGTGGGCGATACGTAGATTGCTGTTACAATATCTGGTATTATGACTAATCATCATGCTTAGTGTTTAATCTCAGGCGTTGCAGCTTGCACAACTGGCAGGTTTGTATTTATTTGAGCATCGCTTTTACCCATGATCGTGTTGTGCACAGTGAGAGCAGGTTTCGCGCGCTCTACAATTTTTTGCATTATGACCATATCACTGGCACCTAAAGCACCTAATCGGGCTCACAAACTCTCTCACATCGTACCCAATCTACGTGCAGTCTTCCTTACGTTAGCATCATGTTTTTGGTTGCCGGTTCCACACCTACCACCCAGTGAGCGGTCTCTTTATTTTTCGCACCAATCCTATATAGAACCTTAAAATCCTTTCGATCCAGGCAGTTTTGATTAATTAGGCAGTTTGTGACCATGCCACCATCAAGCTCAAAGCTGACATGAAAGATAGTCCTTTGGTAATATCTTGATAGGTACTGGTTCGGTGGCTACTCGAACCACGCCTTCCGACTCTAAGTTTTCCGTGAACACCTTCAAATCAGAGGAAGGGTCAACAATTTGTTTTTCTCGTATTTTGCTTTCTGTTTCTAAGTTTCTTGCGTATTTTACCAACATTTGCCACTTCCCTTTATTTTCATTTGAATTAGTTGCAACTTTCCCTGTTTTGTCTGAATTGACACTAGAAACTGAATCCTCTGCAGCCATCTCTGGTGTATTTTCCACAGTAACCAATGATTTTGGCTTCTGGCTGCAAGTGCATCTATGGTTGCGTGCTTCCTCCAGTTTACCAACAACTAGATTAGTTTCCGCAACCACCTCTAGAATATGAATTTTTATGTTCTTGATTTGGTTTAGGCTCAGTTTTCATGTTTAAAAATTTCATGTATCTTGTTTGCTCTATCATCGTTTCAAGAGAAACGATTTCTATCAACAGGACAGGTCTCATGAGGTCTTTCGCACTTTTGTGGTACTTGACCAGTACTGCTAGGCGAAGTGATTACAACTTCAGCCGTGTCCTCATCATGGCCGACAAGCTCGGCAACAGAGTTCGAATCGTTGAGATTCTTGTCATGTTTCACCTTTTTAGTTGCCCTTTGACCGTGAGCTTCTCCCAAGGACAGACCGGGATCACGGATTGACCCCTTATCTATATCTCTGGATAAATTCACTAATTAAATTAGCTTATGCTTGTTACTAAGATCTATTTAACTTTGAATAGTTAATATAGTTTGGATTCCCCTCTCAGGTCTACTAAAATCCCTGCACTATATTTTGCCGTGCAGTGGATTTCTATCACACCTTAACGGTGGTACCACTCCTTCGTTGCTGTATATGGTGTAGTAACTAAACGTTGAATCACTACATCACTGCGGTTGCTAGATATCGACGAGTGCGAGCCCGCTTGCTCACCGGTACTGGGCATCCGATTCTCTGCACCGTACCGTTGTTTTGCATGGTTGGTTTCATTGAGTATTTAGATTCTGGGTTCCTTCCCTTAGCATTTTATACCTACTGCCAGGTATTTTATATCCGCCTCTACCATGGAGGATAACAAACGTTTCAGAGTTTGTCCCTCAAGGGAAATAGCTAGGGTTTTACAGCTCCCGTACTCGTGGGGTAATACTTTTAGCGTTACTCAGAGTGCAGTACGAGGAGCTTGTACATCCAGCGTACCCCATGAGTTAATAGAATTAATAGAGACTACAAAATATATATTAGCATGAATTCGTCGTCAGGGATAAAGACCCGGAAGGAAGTTGCATTACGAAATATTGACATAACACATTAATATAAGCTAAATGAGAATTTCTAACCGTTTATCATTTAGTTCTGAAGAAGTAGGTTCCATCTCGAATGAAATAGAAGAATGCAATATAAACAATACTTCTATATAAATTTTATGAAAATTGTCGCTAAGATAACAAAAATATAGAATTTTCGCTCTCTGTTTCTATCTAACGTAAATCAAACTAAAAAGTTTTTTTAAACAACAGTTGTTTTGTGAGGATCGAAATTTTCTAAACTGGACAGTAAATTATATTGGACTTTAAGATAACGAACTTTAGAATTCAAGATATTTATTAAAGGGATACTGGTTTGTAAAAATCTAAAAATATCAAATCCAGTAAAATTTTAAAATCTAAATATCTACTTGTTATACGTCATATGGTCCATATACGTGATGTTTTCTCACAGGACAACTCTTTTCGTTTAAATCACCCCTTTTATATAAGTGTTGGTCCATTAGCATTTTTCTAAAAAACTTGAATTAAATAATTTTTTAAATCGTAACGATCGATTCGGCAAGTTCGTTGCTGGTCATTTAAATTAATATCGACGAAATTTAAACATTTTTGTCCCGTCACCATTTTAAAAATTTAAAGATTTTTAAGTTCCCTTTTTAATTTGCCAAAGAAATAAGACTACCATGTATGTATATACCTTTTGCCTCACCCTTAATAAATAAATTGAACCAACTTTTTCGGTTCTTTGTATTAGTACATCAAACATGCACATCCCAAATATCAACACACCCATTTAATTATGTTTTATACATATTTGCATTAATATTGGAAAATATATTTAAAAAATACTCAAAAAATTTTAAAATTCAAAATACCAAAACTTGATGTCTCATATGGTCCAAGAAAATATGCTGTCCGGTTTTGAGATTCTCATTATGCATCAAATATTTTGTCTTCGGAATTGATTTTTGTTTTTCTCACAGTACAACTTTGTACCGTTTCAGTTACCCCTTTTTATGTAACATATTAACAAGTAAGTTGGTCCAGCTTATTTACCAATTTGAAAGGGATGAATACCACCAACTAGTTTTTCTTAAAAATATAAAAATGTTAACGAACAAAATTTTGAAGTCCAGAATGATGCTGGACATTTAAATTTGATTTTTGTTTGTTTCGATTTAAGAAAACAAAGAGTTATAAGGAAAATTCTTGTTTTTAGATAAATGAGCAAGTAACAAATTATTTTTTATCCGATACAAGAATACTCGTATATACAGATTTTTTATCAATTTAAATGTCCAGCATCGTTTGTATAGTAAATCGTTAGAAAATATTATAAAAAATTATTCCATGATTATGTCCCCTATATTAACAGATCTGCCACTGGACCAACAGTCCAAAACACCAATAAAGGGGTAAAACATCGTATTTTTGTTTCTTTTGTCTAAATTTATCTAAAACGAAAGAGTTGTATCGTGAGAAAATTTCCAATTTTTAGAAAACTTGGTACAATTATCTCGAAACTGGATGGTTATGATAATTGTTGTTGTACATTACGTAATTTTGGTATAAAGCATTTAATAACCTTCATATTTGTATTCCTTACCAGCTGATTAAATAAATTTGACTGCACAGTAAGATGATTTGTGTAGGATTGATTGTTCGGTAAATTTAACTCAAGAAAATCCTAATGTCAGTGTTTGAGACGAGGACATCTGTTCCTAAAAATGTTTATATCATCATATTTGCCGGACTGCCGGCTTAGAAAGAGTAACCTGTTGCCTGCAAGGACCTGCTAGCTCTTCCTGCTAATTAAACAACGAGGCTCTTGCGACCGAAAAAAGGCAGGATCGCCGAACACCGACAACCTAGCAAATGATGTTTTCTCTAACGAGGTCGGCTCAATGCCCATTCGATCGAAGTTCAAAAATATCTAGATCACCATCTAGAAGACTGGGTGAAATAGAAAAAGTGGCATCTCACCACAGAAAATGAGGAGCTGAAGAAGACCGGACTGACCGAAGTTCTGGAAACTCCTCTTACTAGCTATACCGAAATTAGCACACTTGCCT
The DNA here is from genome assembly GCA_963691935.1 of Nephrotoma guestfalica. Taxonomy (NCBI): domain Eukaryota; kingdom Metazoa; phylum Arthropoda; class Insecta; order Diptera; family Tipulidae; genus Nephrotoma; species Nephrotoma guestfalica. The sequence continues at coordinate 33,685,363 of OY829913.1, read as the reverse complement.
GTACTAACGCTGAGTTCTATACAGATGGCGAGGAACTTGCCACAGAAACGGATTAGATACACAAACAAAACGAAAAACGATACACAAACGAACAAAACGATATCGAAATTTACTTACTGTACACAGTAGTAATTGTAATATCCCACACAAATTAAAAAATTTATTATTTAATTAATCATCATAATTCATTACAAAAACAACAATGTCCTGTTCAGTTTGTAATATTCGAATCAAACGTGATTGAACAAATTCAGTCAATTGTGGTAGTTGTAAGGAAAGCTTTCATTCGGCTTGCGTCAATTTGCAAGAATCCGACTTTTAATAGAAATGTATGAAATTGTTCTTCATGTGTAGATAAGCTTAACTTATAAATCGCGTAGGAAAAGGACGACGAGAGTCATACTCTCGAAAAATTTGTTCGGATTTGTGTGAAATGAAACTCGATCTCAATCTTTTTGATCTCTTGGCTAAGATTGACACTCTAATTTCGGAAAGTATAACTTTAAAGAATAAAACAAGTTCTTTGGAGTTAAAAATTGATTACCTAGAGCAAATTGCTCAACAAAATGCAATAGAGAATAATTTCTTAGAATCCCAATATCCCCAAATGAAAATACTGATGATTTATTATAGTGTCAACAAGGCTGATATTGAAACACTTATGGCCCAAACTTGTCCGCCAGTTTACGTTAAATTTACGAGAAGAACAGCAAAGCATAATATTATGTATGCGAAAACGAAGCAAAAATTTGATGTGACGAAAGCTGGTTTGCCGATCGGCAGCAGGTTCTACATCAATGAAAGTCTAAGCAGTAGCTAGCGGAAGTTGTTTTACGACGCAAAAAGCGTGAAGCTTAAGCTTAAATTTAAATATGTTTGGATCCGCAATCCAAAAATATGTTTATGAGACAAAGTGAAGGATCTGAATTATTAAAAGTTAATTGTTCAAATGATCTTGAAAAGATTACAGATAAGTATAAATAAAATTTAATCTTATACGAGTCTTAATTTATCTAATATATCTTTTCAAGATCATAATAATAATTTATCTATTAGTTTGCCGAGTAATATTAATGTAAGTGAAAATAAATTAGTATGGATCGTTCATCAAAATATTCGAAGTCGTCGGGCTAACCGTTTAAGTTTGTTTGCTCAGTTATCATGTGTCAACATAACATCGCATATTATTTTTTGACTGAAGTGTGAATTGATAGTACTGAAATTAACGTTTACAACTTAGATGAATATATTTTATTGGACTGCTGTAACAATGACTACAGATCTGGTGGTGTAGGTTCCAGTTGAGGTTCCAGCATTTTTCATTGAGCACATTGACATAAGAACTAATTCAAAATGAATGGGTACTCTATTTATGACACTAAGCATTCGGATGGCAAAACGCATGGTGGCACTACTGTATTGATTAAGAGAAGACTAAAACATTTTGAACTTATGAAATATGAGAAAGGTCGTATCCAATCAATGAGCATCTGTCTGCAGGAATGGTCTTGAAATTGTGTGATATCAGCAGTGTACTGCCGTCCGGAGCACGCTATAAAACAAGTGCAGTTCATTGATTATTTTAGTCAGCTGGGTAATAAATTTCTTGAGGGGAGTGATTACAACGCCAAATAAACTCAATGGGGTTAAAGACTAACAACGCCTAAAGGCAAACAACTTAATGAGGCTATAGAAGAACAGTCTCTGGATTTTTTATCTACCGGTCATCCTACTTACTGGTACACTGATAAAAAGAAAATGCCTGATCTAATTGATTTTTGCATAATCAAAGGCATTGCGCGTACGTATGTGAAGGCCACCGATAACTATGATCTGTCGTCTGATCATTCACCGATAACAGTAACAATGAGTACTGTTATCTTAAAATCAGAAACAGCGAATCGTATGACAAAGAAACGAACTGATTGGAATCAATATAGGAGACAAGTCGAACAAAATTGGCGTCTTGATATCCCGCTAAATACACAAGCAGATAATGATGTGGCTGCAGAAAAGCTAACAGAGGCACTGAAAATATCAGATGATAGGGCTTCACCAATCATCAACAATTCTGAAAAAATTAATAAATTATCACATAATATCTAGTCACTAATCCAGGAAAAGCGGAAAATTCGACGGCAATATGGCAACAAACTAAATCACCATTGTTGACATGCAAATTAAAGAAAGAACAAGAAAACCAATGTGTCCAGTCCAATTATTTAAGTGAACTCTCGGCTCTGTTGCCGACTGATTATTCTTTGTGGGAGGCCCCAAAAATCCTATAAAGGCCTACAAAGTCGAAGCCACCGATTAGACTACCAACTGGAAGTTGGTAACGGAAAACGGTGTTTTCACCACACGAAGGAACTAATAATATCGTGCTGCCTCACCAGATGGATGATGATTCATCTTTTAAACCTATAAAGTTTTAATGGAAGAAAGTTAAGAACACAATCAAAACTTGCATTAGCCCGAAAAAGGCGCCAGGATATGATCTTATTACTGGAAAAATGATAAGGGAATTACCAGACAAATGCATAAAACTAATAACCTACATTTTTAATGCAATCATGCGAACTAGTCATATTCCTCAAATGTGGAAGATATCTTTGATCACAATGATGCATACTCGTAAGCCTGGAAAAAACAAAACTCAAACCTCGTCCAATAAGTATGCTTCCCACAATCTCAAAGCTGTTTGAAAAAATGTTAATAACAAAACTGAAACCAGTATTAGAAGAAAGGCCAATCATTCCAGAACATCAATTTGGGTTCCGAAACCAGCATGGTACCATAGAGCAAGTACATAGAAATGTAAATGCAATCAGACAGACCTTTGAGGCAAAGCAATACTGTTCTGCTGTCTTCATGGATATAGTACAAGCATTTGACAAAGTTTGACACATTGGACTAACATATAAACTCAAAGCGCTCCAAAGAATATTCACCCAGTTTATTACCTCCAAAGGTAATACATTGTCCAACAAACTTCTCGAATCTATCTCGAATCGAGCTATTTAATTCAACTATAACCGACTGGAAAATTGTGTCTAAATCTGATTGATCGAAATCATTATGTCTGTCTCAATTACACTCACGCCCGGTCTTCTTAGAACAATAGACAACCGATTGGCTTCTAACTCAATCCCAAGCTAAGACATCTGCGAAAATCGTTTCCGCCACAAATTATTTGATCAAGTCCGATTTATAGTAATGTTTAAAACTTTTAATGATTCCCTAGTCTAAAGGCTGAATAAGAGAGGTTGTATTAGGAGGCAGAAACTTTAAAGTTACATTTGACATATTATCCACTCGAGGATGGGCTGGACAATTTTCAACAGTTAATAAAATATGTCAGTTTTGTCGCTTCGTTTTTAAAATGACATACGTATATACCTCCATATTACCGGTAAAATTTCAATTTTCAAATTTCTTAATTCATTTCATTTCGCTTTACCTGTAACAACCGGCTTAAGTTTTTCTCCCTTCTCACTTGTGCATAAAAGTTTGGTTAAACGCTCCTTTACAAGATTCCCTTTTAAAACCGTAACTTTTATTTGACATAGCTTTAAAAAAAAAGACTGCACTCATCCGCATTAAAAACATATCGAGCAATAAAACCTCTTGGCCACATTACAGAGTAAAAATTACGCTATTCAGATCATTTTGTTCTGTAAATGTTGGTCACAAAACAGAATACAGAGGTGGTCAATATAGAGAATAATTTTTATGTACGTTTAATAAAAAATTATGTACTATTAAAAAGTGGTCAATGTATGGAGGTGGTCACAATGTGGAGGGGTCACATTTGAGAGGTAAGACTGTACCATAAAATATATAGCAGAAACACTTAATTTAGAATCTGATCATTATATGACCTCGTTAAAATTTAACTTAGATTGTGAACCTCCGCCTAAAATACCTAGACAACAATCTTTTATTACCTTTGAAGAATTAGACCGGTGTTTACAAGTCGAGCCATGGAAGAATGTTTTTGAAGAAAATGATCCTTCTAAATCATTTGATATTTTTTTATCAGCGTTCTAATTAAGTTAATAAGTAATATGATAATAAGTTATAACCCAAGCTATGCTAAACCATGGATAAATAATGTTTTATTGAGTAAAATTCGCCGTAAAAATGCTTTATCTAAAATTGGTAAGAAACATCCTTCCTAAACTAAAAAGTAAAGAAGAAACTCTTTCGAAACAAATTAAATTAGATTAGAAAACTGCTAGAAAATATTATTATATTTTGACCAAAAAAAGCAATGGAATTACTTAACTACTTACTGCACGGAACAAATAAGCTTGTTACCACAAAGGAAATGATTTCTTTATAGTTCTTTATATAGTCCTTAATTTAAAAATTTGGTGTCTAATTTCGTCCCATTTTTTCTTGGTGATAAATTTTATTTCCTTAAAGAAAAAACAATTCTTGACTCAAGAAGAATATTAATTATTGATTTGAATTACTATTTCTTGAATTTAACGTACTGTAAATTCTTTAGTGCAGTAGAATAAAATTTAAATAAAGGAGATTATCATGAATTTCTGAAATTAAGAAAATTAGTCTTATCTCAAACTGTGATAATAAATTTTCTTAAATAAATACATTTCGAAAGTAAAATAATTTCTTATTAGACACAAACATAATTTCTTTATTCAAGAGGACCTTAACAAATTTACTTTTAAAATGTTATCTTGCAAGAAGAAATATTCAAGGAATATTCGTAGTGAGCATTTCTTTAATCAAAATGATATAAACAACGATCGTTATTACTAATCTGGTGAAAGCTGTTTTGGTCGATAGATATTGCTGTTTCTACAATCCAACCGATTGTTTTTATCATAGTGTGGAATGTTGCTGATGCCATCATCCAGCTCAACAAAATATTAAACTTTGGCGTCATCTGATTTATCTTCAGTATGCATAAACACTGAGGATCGCAGTACGTATTAAATTGTTTGATACACAATCTTAGCGTTCATACTCGTTCTTTGATTGGACGGAAAACGATGACATGTTTTTCAACGCTATGCGTAAGAAAGCCAACACCAAACTCTTCTTAAGCCTGAGATATAGCACGATACGGCAAGATTAAGATTTTTTCTGTCATACTGCGTGTGCTGTGATGTCAAGAGATCAGTTGTGGATTGGTATTCACGAAGCGGATTTTTCTATTTAAAATATTTGGTTGTTATCTGATAATAATTAAAGTTTAGTTGTTGGTTGGTGGTTAGAGGATCAATTTTACCATAATTACGTTTCAGAACTGGTTGTAAAATTCTATTTTCCTATCGTACCACCTTACTTATAGATAGAGAACACTTTTGTTAATGCGCGAGTCAGCTATAATGGGCAAACAACTTCAATATTCGATCTCAAATTACGTCAGGCCCGCAGGCTTTATTGATATTCTTTGACTTTAGATTAGTGAACAAAAGTTAAACCGAGAGACAGTGGAGACAATTTTGAAACCACAATGCAAAATTGATGGAGGAGTAATCCTAGTAAAATGTTCCTTTGTAAGCCAATTGGGTGCAGACCGGACTTATGAACGTAAGAAGCTGTAGTTCGTGAACTATCTAGTATTTGGGTGAGGACTGTTTATAAACTATAGCATTTTGGTGAGAACCTGGTTGATAATGTATTTTGTCATAATCATTATACTAATTGGAAATTATACTTTATAGAATTAATATCGAAAATTAGCATTTCATTAAAAAAATGCTCAACGTGTCCTTGTAACGTTATAATCCTATTTTTAGAAATTAAGTTCACGTTAAAACAAAAATTTCTTAAACTGAGAAATATGGTAAGCAATATAAATTCAAGAAAATAATTCTTCATATGAATTCTAGTTTTTTCATAACAAGAAAATCAAAACTCTAATTCGAAAAATGTGTTTCTTGCTCCATTTTCTTGGGGTGATCGAACAAATTGCAAAATTAAATTTATTTTCTATCATTCTATTAACAATTTTTTTATGGTGAGGTACGTTATTTTTTTTGTTATATTTAATGTGTTACTAGTTATATTTAACGGTGTAAAAATAAATAGTGTTTAGGCCCTATATCTGGAAATTGGTTTGGTTTAAAATTTTGTTAAAATAAATTAAAGTAAGTATAATAAAATAAAAACTATATAAAAGTAAAAATTACTGTAAATGTAATTGTTGAATTTCGGGGAACCCCCTGTTATGCATTTTTTAACAATAAAAAATAAAAAACAATGCACAAAAGGATATTCCACGAGTTTTATAACCAAATAGTGTTGATTGAACTCAGCGTAGCTGAGTAGTGTGTTACATTTATTCAGCTAAGTTACCAACACAATTTTTCATATCGATAGAAGGCCAACCATCGGGGCCAGCGAAAAAATAATTTTTTGGCTTGATAATCCTTCTAACCACAGTATCATAATCAATTTGAAAGAGAGATGTTTCATGCTGTTATTAATGTAACTGAAGTACTCTGCAACGTGCTTAATATCGTTGTTGGCGTAGACTGAATTAAAAAAGTTTGCGAACAAGTCAGCGATGGTTTTGGGATCACCTACTGATTTTTTTGGAGTTTATGAATCGTCAAAAACGCTTTGAGTCACCAATTAATTCCGACTGCATAATACCGATGGAATCATTGTTCATGAGACAAGTTCGAAAATTCATTGTAAACGTTCAGATAATTTAAGTAAACCAGGTCTAATCTCGTCATCAAGTACGTTTCCTTTGTATTTCTTTGACACACTGAACGAAATTTCCTGTTATACCATGGAGGAACTATCAGTTTATTTCTGCGTACAGAATAAGGAACAAACTGTTGCAAGTTTCCAATTGTGTTTGGGTTTCCAATTTGTGATTATTGTCAAGAATGATTTTAAAATTGGTGTTATCTAATAACTCGTTAAGCGTCTTAAAATCGGCCTTACCAAAATTAAAACTAATGAAGTTTCACAATTAACGTTAACTGTACATTGTGCGCTGGGAAATGTGATTAAAATAGGTGGATGATATAAGTCAATTGTACTGAGGACCAAATTTGTTTCCAAAACTCTACAATTATTGGTGTCAAAAGAGAACACTAAGTCAAACTGTTTGTTTACATTGTACATGACGAAAAGGTCACTTAAAATATCCCTGCTATCAAAAACAAAATCGATAGCGTTAACAAGGAGCTGGTCGGTATCCGTCCGCATGACTATTAGGGGATATATAGCAATACAGAACATGTTAATTCATTTAACCCTTGTAGATTTTAACACAAATCAGCTCAATATTATCGATATTCAAGATTACCAGTACTGGGCAGTCAAAGTTAAAGCATGCACCGCAATAAGAGCGCCTCCACCGCAGAAACGGAACCAACGGAACCAACACTCTCGTAATAAAGGGACAAATAATTCGGTATTTTTGGTTTGCGTTGGTTTGTGTATGATTTTCCTAGACAAATTCTTGCAGGTACGTTAACTCAGGCCATGAAGCTGGGGACATTAGTCAGTCAAATATAATTTCCGGCATCGTCACTTTAAAGGAGGAAACATAACCATTATAGCGAGATATGTTTCTACATTGAACTATTGTAGATTCGGGTCAACTTGAATATCAGGCAGATTCAAAATGGAATTAACGTGTGCAAGAATATCTACGTTTGTCGTAAAGATATTGAGCCTAGAAATGAATATCTTTTTATGTTTGGGAGTTACTCTGAGACGGCAGGGAAATCTGATGCTAATGATATTGTCAGGGTTACCGGCACTACCGGTGTTGAAGGTGAAAATTGTTGTTGATTGATTGAATATTCGTGGATAAAAGTTCGTGCTTCTGTTGTTGTGGGTTGATAAGTTAACACGCAATTCATCAACTCGTTATAGGTTTCCCTTTTTGGTTTTATGTTCATTTTGAAAATAGTAGATTGTGCGGGGATATTGATGTTGTTTTTCTTAAAGCCATCATTAAGAGTGCTGCTAAAACTATCGAATTTACAGGAAAAATCTGCGATAATCTTAGGGTTCGTTATTGAGTGCTTTTGATTTAGAGTTACGTGCAATATTGTCATCAAATCGTTCAAAAGAACTCGAAATATCACCAACACTAGAGCATAATAAGCGCAGTTTCTTCTCCAATGGACCATTAATGGCTCACATAATCTCGGACCTTGTAAATAAAGCTTCAACACTTCTAAAGAAAACCTCTTTCACCATTTCACCATCATGGAATGAGTTTCTTATGCTTCGATAACACAAGCTTTCAGCTTTCAACTGTATAACTTTAAACTTGTTCCAGTTCCATTGCCGCCGCCATACACGCATTTATCTTTGATCATTTTAAAAAATAATAGCCTTCTTCTGACTGATCATGGAAGAAAGATAAGGTTTTGATCTATTTTTTGCAAAATACAAAATGAACAACCTCACGAAACTTTATGGTTTATATTTTATTTCGATGTACTACACAAAAGCAATTTTGGAGCACCGTTCACTAATACTTTTACAGACAACTTGAACGTTTCTTAAACAAACGGTTCTCTAAAAATATCAGTTAATTCGAAAACAAGTTTTCCTTATACAATGTCATCATCGTGATCAGTTAGCAACAATAGTAAAATTGCACAGTTTCTTAGTACTGAAAAAAATATTAATGATGTGCACTAAAATTATTGCGACCCCTTCTTATTCTTGTAAGAAAAATACATTTAAAAAAGTCCAGTTTCAATAATTTCGTTACGTAACTATTCAAATTTCTCATTCTAAACAACTGTTCACTTTTTTTGGCTAAACATTTCGAGTTTTACTTGAAATGGTCCAGAAGTAAATCAACAATAATCTTAAAAGTTGTATTACAAACAATTTTTTTGTGCTGCATAGGATTCCTGTTTGGGACGATGATCACATGATAGTTGAGCAGATGACAATTTAAATGGACCATTTTATAAAATTTGTGCGGCATTTCACGATCAATAAAAGGACAAATCAACTATAAAATATTTTTCTTTGAAACTTCTTAATTCGCTGCGTATAAAAACGAAGAATTCACATAAAAGGAATTCATTGTTACAATTATAAGACGGGACGACCCGTAAAGGCGGAGCCAACATAAGAAACAAAGGGTAAAAGTTGGTTTTATTTTGTATATGATTTGTAGATTACACAATAAGATGGAAATGGGTTAGTAAGTACCGCTTAGTACAATAATTTGCCGTGACGTTTGTTTGGTATTTTGCTACCCAATCGATAATATAACCGATGGGATATCGTTTGCGACTTTCAGCGCTATAAAATTAATAAATTGTTTAACCGACATCTGATACACTGAAGTAACGGAAGAATTATAAAAAACAACTCTGTACCGTTTAGAAAAATTTAGCCAAATTCGAAAAACTACTATCAAATCTATAACAAAACGGCCTCCGAATATTAGTGAAATTATTAACGATTCAGCGTGTCTAGTTATTGAAGTAATTAGAATCACATAAAGACTAGGTAGGAATCACTAAAGAAAATTCTATGATAAAACTAAAAAGTGTCTTATGAAAACGTGTAAGAAGTACACAAAATATATATGAAATAATCGAAGAAAAATTACTTTTATTTTAACTGTCAATAGGTACAAGATACTCAGTTTTTAATAATCCCATTTCATGTACTAGAACCGCGATAGAGTGAAAATTCAAAATAATGTGGAAAATTGTAGCGTTTTACTTATCTGTATTTGCTTCCGGTTGACTTGGAAAATTTGGCACATAAATATTCTTGCATATTCTGAAAACACATCCTTCTCCATGTCGCGCTGCTTTATCTCATGATTCATCTAGCCAACTCTGCGTGGAATAAAACTACAAAAATAAGTGGCAGACACTAAGTTACCAATTGGTAACGATCGCAGTTGGCTAAGTGTACGAGTATGTTGTGCGGGGTTAACAATAATTTACCATCAGTAGATAGGCCACGGCATCGTATATTGGACATTTTATTTTGACGTGAATTAAATAAGTTAAAAATATACGTTGTGGTTTGAGCGCCAGTGAAACGATTCTGGATTGCACCAAAAATAGTAACGTCTACCCAAAATTGAATCATGAGTTTTTTCTTGTTTTAGCGGAGAACTACCCGAAAACGTTAATTTAGTGGCCAAAAGGGGGTTAAATAACAAGTGATAGTTGGCCAAGTTCTGTTGGTGATTTACACGTTTTTTATGTGGGTTTGCGATTTATTTTGTGATAATCGGATAACCAAATTCTGGTATTGAAAGAATCATTACAAGGCCACATATGGCGTGAGTCGTACAGTTTAAAATGCAGTTTTTTGTTAAGTTAATTAGTATTCTACATGGGTACACAATGTATGTAGACAATTAATCAAATCGCGTCGACTATATAGAGAATGAAGATAATATGTCGAAAATTACTATTTATGTTAACAATCAACAAAAGAGCTTCATTTTTACTCCGCATTTGATAAAGCTTTAGTTATTTTAGGACAATTTTGGAAAAAAACACTAGACGATTTTGTTAAATGTAAAACTTGAAACACGGTTAAGTTTTTATATCAAACACAGAGCTGTACTATAATGAACAACAAAGTTAAAAAAATGTCAAAACACAAAAATATGTTTCTTCTAAACGCGTTAGTTTGACCGTCAGTTTGATCGCTGGGTCCGGCAATATACTCCAGTAAAAAAATAGTAATGATGAATCTCTCGGCTAAAAGTAAATGTTTTTTTTTGTGGTTGAAACGTGAAGTAGGAGGAAACAAAGGGTCCGTGTTGGGTGGACACAGCATTCGTTTCGAAGATGTACGTTAGCGCAAATAAAGGGTGGTTAAATTTTAAGGGCCGACGTTGAATGTGAACCACACCTAAACGTCAAGTTTTTTTCTGCATTTAATTTGACATTTCTCAATCTCAGATTAATTCAATTTGAACCATGGAAAGATACACAATCGAGCAACGCGTTAAAGTTATTGCAACAGTGGATGATCAATTTTCGAAGAAAATCATCTTCAGTGATGAGGCACATTTTCAACAACGGCTCTTTTGCGCGACAAATTCAATGGCCGTGTTATCTCACGTGGTGGCGATGTCAATTGGCCGCCAAGATCATGTGATTTGACACCGTTGGACTTCATTCTTTGGGGTTATTTGAAAGAAAGGGTGTACGTCGATAAGCCAGCAACAATTCAAGAGCTAAAAGATGAGATAATTCGGCACATTAACGGCATTGAACCTAAATTATGCCTAAGCGTCATCGAAAATTTGGACCATCGGGTGGATGTGGGCCGCCGAGGTCGCGGTGGCCATTTGGCCGATATTTTATTCCATACATAATTGAACCATACCATATTATCATAATAAAAAGAATTGACAATAATTTCCTAAATAATTTGTGTTTTATTGAAAATCAACATCGGCCCTTAAAACTTAACCACCCTTTATTTCCGAAGCAATAATATTGAAAATGGTTTATGTTAATGATCTTGGATTTGTAAGCAAAATAATTTAATTTTGCGAACTGTAATACAATCACTTATTATCACTATACTTGACAAATACTTTAGGTTATATAGGGTGTCACAATAACCGGTTCAGATTTGACATATCGGTTATTTTGGCTCTGGCAACACTAATGCCATTCTTTCTTTCACACAAACTCAGTATATTATTTGTAGATGACGAAATGAGTCGCTTAACGCTTCAACAAAAATGGGAAATCTTGGAAATTTACTTCCACAACAAAGACAATTGGCCAATTTGGCCAAAACACGGGACTCACACCCAACTGTATCAAGAAGTGTGAGCATAAAGTGCGTGATACGGGCTACCTAGTCGACAATCCAATGCGTATCCGTGCTCGTCGTGTTCATTCAGCCGAAAATATCGCCGCGGTGGCCGAAAATGTGCGTAACCTGCCGAGAACATCAATTCGTCATCGTGCATCGGAAATGAACATCAGCCGGCCTTCCAAGCAACGAATTCTGCGTAAAGATCTTGGTTTGTTGCCCTATAAGGTTCAATTGGTCCAGCAATTGAAGCCCCGTGACCATCCGCTTCGATATCGATTAGCTGTGTGGGCCTGCGACAAACTCGAAATTGATGAGAATTTTGCTCAAAAAATCTTCTTTTCGAACGAGGCGCATTTCGATCTCGGTGGGTTCGTAAACAAACAAAATTGTCGCATTTTGGGATCGGAAAATCCACAAGGATATGTGGAGAAGTCAATGCACCCATTGCGTGTTACTGATTGGTCCGGCTTGTGGCATGGCGGCATTATTGCGCGACCGTTACGCTCAATGGAATCAACTACCGCCACATGTTAACATCTTTGTTGTGGCCATACCTTGAAGATATTGGTTTGGACGATCTTTGGTTCCAGCAAGATTTGGTGCCATGCCACACATCGGGCGTTATAATAGCGAAACTTCGTCAAAAATTCGATGGCCGCATTATCAGTCGAAATGGCCACGTAAATTGGCCGGTAAGGAACTGTGATTTGACGTCTTTGGATTTTTATTTGTGGAGTGCCGTGAAGGCTTAAGCATTTGAAAGCCAATATTGGCAACCATTTCCGAAATAGATCCGCACACAATTCAAAATGTGGTCAGAAAGGAACAGGCCAGCGGCGGGTCCCATTTCAATGAAATCATTTTCCATAAATAAAGGAGGTTTGTACTTTCATACAAAAAAAAAAAAATTGGAAATATATTAAGCCGTTTTTGTTTTATTAAATTTTTAAATCTGAACTTCTTATTGGGACACCCTTTATAAAATTCCGGATTAACACAATTCTTGAAAATCAACGGATGAACTTAAATTGCAACAGTTTCCTCAATGATCCTATGGACGAAAGCTCGAATTGCAAAATCTCACTTTTTGTCCCGTTTTTCCAATATCCAGCTTTTTCTGAAATCTTAAAATAAGCGATGTTTTTTTAAAACTTGTTAACAAAAATTTAACTACATTTTTATTAAGAACTATGTCATTTTTTGGCCGATCATTGTCACATTTGGATTATGAGATGTGATTTACATTTCTAGCAATCGCCATTCCTCAACCAATAATTATCAATTTCCGTATGCAAAATGGATTGGGATGCTATCTTGAATTTTGAATGAAATTTTGGAATCCGACCATTCTGTACGAAATTTGGCCAATTCTTGCCAAATATGGTAACATTGGACGATGCTCAAGAGAACTAAGCAATGGATTTGTTTACTACAGTTTAACCTCTTTAATCGGACCACCTTTGGGACCATTCGAAAATGGTCCGATTTAGAGGTGGTCCGATTATAGAAAATGAAAAAAAAATTAGAGAATAATAGAATTAGTACAAAAAAATTATTTATTTCATTAGTATGTACATACATATATGTATGTACATACATATTTAGTAGTAACTATAGTAAATACATTTATCACAATTCAATCACATGTAATTAACATAATTAACATTTAATTCATAAGGTACGAGTAGCTTCGAAAATTTTTATTAATTTGCCGCAGGTTGGGTAAAATAGGACGTAATTTTTGCTTGCGTTCTTTTTATAGAAATTTCCTTTTCGATCAATTTTTGTTCGGATTTTTCCAAATGAAAGAACATTTCGTCCAAACCTTTGGCACTAGCATAATCTTTTAATTGATGAAGTTTTGTTTGCACTTCAATAAAAGATAGCAATTGTGTAGGTGCTACGTTCCCAACATTATTTAGTTCGTCTCCATCTGATGATGAGCTCTCATCAGGAGAAACAGTTTGTGCTGGCGCGCTAACGGACAAAAACAAAGTTTCTTCCCAATTATCCGGTAATTCCTCGAAAATTTGCAAATTTTCGTCGAATCCGAGAAATTCCATTTCCGATTCGTTTGGTTCAGCAACAACTTCTAGTTCCGGCTCCTCCGTTCGTTCGTCAAATCCCGCTTTTCTAAAACAATTACAAATTGTTTCAGTTGTAACCTTCGCCCAAGCCTCGGTTAACCACGAACAAGCATCTAAGACGTTGATTTTTTTTGACAAATCTTCAACTCCATTTGATTCGTCAATAGCTACGACCAATCGATTCATTAACAGCTTACGATAATGAATTTTGCAGCTTCTAATGATTCCCTGGTCTAGAGGCTGTAATGAAGCCGTAGTGTTGGGGGGAAAAATTGAAGTTTGACATTGCTGTACTCCTTATCTGGATGGCAAGGCGCATTATCCAAAAACAGAATAACTTTGCGCTTCTGTTTCGCCATTTTCTTATTAAAAGAATTAAGCCACTCTTGAAAAATGATTGACGTCATCCATGCTTTTTTGTTGAATCGCCAGAAAATGCCGAAAGTAGCCTCAATGTTTAACTTTTTAAATGCGCGTGGTTTCTTGGCTTTCCCAATAATAAGCAGGGGTTCCTTTTCTCCAATCATGTTACATAAAAGAGCGACAGTTAACCGATCTTTGCACATTTTACCTCCAACACATTTCTCGGTCCTTAACTTTAACGTTCTAGATGGTGTCGCACGGAAAAATAGTCCAGTTTCATCCAGATTAAAAATATTTTTTGGTTCGTAATTTTGAGTCAATGCTTTTAAGGTATCGCGGTAATTTTCAACAACATCCATATTCACTGATGCACCTTCTCCACTTAAGGAAACGAAATGGAGATTATGTCTATCTTTGAATTTTTGTAGCCATCCATTTGATGCAGTGAAATCTGACAAATCTAATAATTCACCCATTTTTAGGGCTTTGGACTGTAAAAGCGTTCCAGAAATTGGTAAATTTTTAAGACGAGCCATCATTATCCATTGAAACAGTTTTTCGTCTAAAACTCCGTATTTTGTACAGGATGCTACACGCTTTCTTTTTAATGACCCGAAACTTTCAATTGTCTCTTTTATATTCGATTTATTTGCCAATATCCTTTGTACTTGTGTTTTACTAATCTTAAATTTGTCACTTAATTGCCGCTGCGACAAATGTTCCTTCTCTGCAGTTTCAATAAGATTTAATTTCTCCGATAAATTTAATTCCTTGTACTGCTTCTTTTGTTTACTCATTTTGCTGTTAAAATTGATTATAAATTAATACTATGTACATAAAAAACGGTCTCAATCTTATGTACTTACCTCACAAATCACTGACTATAATTACGTTGTAAATTTACCACCTGTATCAATCAAATTTTTATCACAACTAAGAACTAAACTGTCGAAATACACACGAGCGCAACATTTTTACATAAAACAATAAAACCGTTATATTTTATACCGTTCTATTTCTATTAATCATACATATACATACATATGTACATACATGTGCATATGCATATTGAATAAAATAAATAAATAAATGTACAAATTTTCTAAATACATATGCATTTTATGTAATTATCACGTAAAATTATGCATGTATGTATAAGCAGTTGAGTAAAAAAAATTACGGTCGCATTGAGAGGTAAAGAAACTCAAATTTAAAGGAAAAATGTGGTCCATCGGTCCAATTTGGAGGTGGTTCGATTACAGAGGCAAATTTTTGAGAAAAACCATTTTTACAATACTAAGTGTGGTCCGATTTGGAATTGGTCCGATTAGAGGGTGGTCTCATTAGGAGGTTAAACTGTATATGAAAACCGGTGGCTTTATGTTATTGATTTCAAACAAAAAATGTATTAAATCTAAAACATTGCCGAACTCTAGAATATTTTCACACTTTGCAAACCAAATTTGACCTTAATTTGTAGTTCCATTTATTTCGACCAATTTCTAAAACTTTTTCAAATATTAAAATCCAAATCCACATTGATTCGAATTCACACATTGTACTGCCTTCATTGTTCTGTCTAGAAACAAACTATTAGAATCCCACTTTCTATTATCAAAATGAAAGAATTTGAATAGCTGGATTCTGAAGGACGGGATTTTGCAAAGTGCATTTTTGATTTTGAAATTGTTACGATTGGCGCAAATCTTCTTATAATCACATTAACGGAGAGCAATTTAGCTTAGTTTTAAGATGCACAATCAATGAACGTTATCAAGTTTTAGTTCGCAGTGGTCCGTACAAGTGTTCGAAATCGAAAGTAAATTACCGCTGGAAAAGTCGCCATACAGCAAATAATAAAATGTTTAAATTTTTAAAAGACCTAAGCCGACAGATTAATTTATTGTATTTCTCCGTTACGTTGAAAGTTACTCCTTCGTCCTTTAATATTATGTAATATAGAGTTTATTATTGACTAAACCAGATGGCGTTGAGAATTTTTTTTTAAATATTTTTTTACATATCTGTAGTATCCTGAAATATTTTACACCTCCTTATCTTAACCCTATGTTGTGTAAAAATTGCCAAAATTTTGAAAAACGCCATTTTGAACTAGAAAGCTATAAGATAACAACGTCATTGAAAAAAATTAGAAGAACTACAAGAAAAACCGTATCCTACATTTTCTACGAATTGTCTACATACTCTATACCAATTATCGACATTGTTCACGCAAAACTCAATTATCTACACTATTTTCGACACCAACATGTAACGGTTGTCGGAGTGTATTGTTCGGCTGAAGTGAGCCGAGTGCATTAAATGTGCTTCATAATCCAAATCATATGGTGTGATTTGGTGGCGCTCATACATATACAAGTAGCTGTGTGGGAATCGATATTTTCATTTAGGCGACTTTTGATTCAGAGTAAATAATTAGCTTCATCCAATGCATTCGCAAGGTAAATACAACGAGGGTGCCTGATGAAATATGATAACACGTTAAAACTTTAAAAACAATTAATTTTAAAAATATGATGCAAAGACAGTTTCAATGAGTTACTCACATCCGTAGTTCGAGTAAAGATTCAAAAATAATAGTTAGAAATGGGTTTGGAATTTTCACTTAGGCGTTTTTTTTTTTTTGGTAACCGAACCCCCGCGAATATTACGGTTCCGCAATATTTAGTTTACCATTTTATAGAGTTGAATTTGTGAATGCATCACCGTTCACGGACACGGACTTTTTATAATGATATAAATAGGACGATTCAGGTCGGAGAACAATTTCGCTTCTCTGGTTTATTTTGCATTAATTAGTTAATTTACGTTATCATTCGTTTGCCGAGCAAAAGTAGAAAAAATATGCCAAACCCATTCGAAATACATTCAAAATAACAACAACTTAAAAACAAAAGACATCAATGATAAACGGAATCTTAAAAATTATTTTTAAATTTTTTTATTTTAGTTGATATTTTTAGGAATAATTTTATTTACATTTTCAGTCATCAGTTGCGAAACATCAGTGACATCTATACAAAATTTAAAAAAGTTTCGTTTGCATTTGTATTCAATACAACAACCAATACCGCGAACTCCATCTACCGAAATATTTCGAAATTTGTTTGCACAATTATTTGCAATGAAGAGACAAACGAATATTTAGCAGACAAAGTCCGCTTTTATGTAAGGTGTTTTCAAACTTTGTAGAACATTCAAATCAGCCTCCTTGATTTGTAACAGAATTAAATTCTGCTAGAATAATATAGATGTCACGCATAACACTTCAAAGAAAACTATTGATTAGTTTAGTTTCCGCTAAACCATATACAACTCTTCGTAATTTTTTAACCGCCGCGAATTTAGGTATTTTTATAGCACATCCTGAAAACCATTACAAGGAACTTACAAGGCCACTTTAATATTTTTGGGCTTTCCCCTTATATCGAAAACTCCGATTTGCAGATCATAAAACCTTCAAAATTATTTTTTTTTATAAAATGGAAAAGTGAATTTGGTACAGGTTTAATAAAATCTCCATATTTCTAGTCTTAGTTTATTTTTAGGAAAGCGGTCGAAATATGCTAATAAACCACAGAATACAAACGGAGGCGACAATACTTGATATTTGTGTAAGGTAAAATAAGGTAATATACTCGTATATATAGTAATGAGGAAAATGTGAACTGAATTTTCTTACATTCGAATACGGGAAGAGTAAGTTATTTTGCTCCACTTAATACCGTATATAAATATTTACTTTATAATATATGAATTAACGTTATAACGAAGACCTACCCACCCGCATGTAGGGGTCATGCATGACCAACACTATACGTAATTCTGTTAGTATTTGAAATGATTTTAGATTTAGGCAGCAGCGGTCAATCATTCAGTTAAAAAATATTTTCGCTTTAAATTAATCATTTGAAGTTCGACTTACCTTTCTTCGTTAACTCAGCTCAATCCCATTGATATGATCTGCATATGCACAGCATCTAATAAGACGAGTCTACAATAAATATTGAGCTGCGAATTTTTACTTTTCAAAAGATGTCTCAGAACTTTTCCTTTTATAACCCCGGAGATAACTATAAAAACTATTGATAGTCATTCTTGAGATTCTAGAGCAAACCATAGACTCTTTAGAATGATCGAATGTCTCTTGCCGTTATTCCAGGCGCAAAAAATCCAACAAAAGTTCAGTCATGTTGAGGTTGTTGCCAGCGTTTACATTTGATTAAAATGTTGCTCAGTTTCGCAGTAATCGACGATCAAGGCTTTGAGCAATTTCCAGCTTTAAATCAAAATTCGCGTTATCTATAACCAATTTGCTCAGAATTTCTTCTTGCATGACATTCTTCTAAGCAATGGTGATCAAATCCAACGAATTTTAGGCGAATAGAAAATTCATCTTTTTCTTAAGACAATTTAGTAAAGCTTACCATCTGTAATGAATAATGTAAAGATCAAGTTGATTGAAAATTCTGGACACGTCGTTTAGAATTATTTTCAGGTTTTTATATTTTCTTTTACATAAATTGGGAGATCCTAGTGAAATTTTGTGGAAATCGGCTCGAATTCTGCGTTAATTCATTCCACACCGCATTCTAATAAACTAATCCATCAATGGCCTACAGATATACTGTCAGTACTTCGACACATCGGCGTTAACATATATAGTTGCCCATCCTGGTCCTAAATACCAGTTGACATATTTCTTAAAGAGCTTACTGAGTTAAACTACTCTGAGCTTACCAATATATCCGCGCTTATTCCGCTCAGTCCTCCATCAAACCAATATTTCTTGGCTCTGACCTACCTACATATGTTCTTCTAAAATATTCTGAACAGCATTATTGACAACTGAAATTTATTATGCTTCCTAAACCAATTTCACAGATTCAGACTACAACGGAATTACGTTGATCTGTTAAGCTTAGCTTCGGATAATAATATTTATCTTTTCAACCAAGTTTGATTGTCTCAAATAAAATGTTTTAAGTAACCACCAAAAGCTACTGCGGTATATGAATTTCTAGAAAAGATTTCGATCGCTGCAACTGTACGATAATTACAATCAAAGTGCTTCCGAAATCACGCTGAATTTTGCTGCAAAGCCGATACAGTAAGACTGTAAAAAGAAAGTTTTAGAAATTCTGCTTTAAAATTTTTGAATTCGCGCCTGTTACATGGAAAGGTCATTGAAAATTATGAAACCTGTAGTGTTGCATTAATAATGTCTCCAACATCTGTGAGGACCTCAATTCATTTAGTGCGGTGGTTTTGATTACTATGTCATATTTTTTGTTGTTGTAAAGCAAATATATCAATAAATCGAGAAAATTACTGTGACAGTCGATGACAATTCAATGAGAATTATCAGTACAGTTTCCTATTATTTGGAATTAAAGAAGTTTCTAACACTCGGTTACGACAAAATATGGTAATCAATGAAATAGAAGAACATCTTTACCCAAGACACTGTTATAGCCCTACAGCATGTTTTAGAATGTAAGTAGGGCCCGTCTGTACGAGCCAATAATATAAATACAACTTGATTATGATTCAGAAAGATGATTTATTCTGGAATCTCGACTGCATTCTAGCATCATTTTTACTATGTTGTGGTACATAATCTGTTCTTACAGCATATTAGTAAATGTTAAATTATAAACCTTTTCAGGTTTCCAAAAATTGCCTTAGTGGACGGTATTTCACGTCCCCATGGCGGGGTATTGGTTAAAGTTTTCAACTAGCAATAATCGCACCTCGGTAGAACCTCATTGGTTACGATATTGCCACTGCGCAAAGCTAACGAGGAGATATCCAATTTTATCTTAAATTTATGCAAAAATCATACTGATCTAGTGAATTTTATCGAATTTGATGTAAAAATGCAACCCTTTTATTTAAATGAAATGCATTTAATTGCATTCATACGATATCAATTTTTATTCCTCTGCCTATTTTTACCGTGAAAATAATTTTTTCAACCCTTTTTTAATATTTTCATAAAAGCGGGACACCAATCTATTGTGACTGTTTTCTAAACATTGCACTTGTTAAACACTAAAAATACCAAATGCGATTTGATTTTTTTCAACCCTCACGTCTCGTCAAATTTCTGAACACAAATTTATATTTGTTCAATTTCTATTTTGTAACAATCCAAAAGATTATTATTGGGGGAGGTCTTATGCCCTCGTCCCTTTTTTTGTCGTGCTCGAGAAAAAAATATATGTTCTGGCTAACAACCAATATTTTTAAAATAACCCACTACGCAATCGGACTCCGGGGATCACAGGATTTATATGTCAAAGACCTCCTTCTTCATTTAAGTTGTTGGATAGTGATCTGAAGTTTCCTCCCTAGTGTTTACATATTCGTATACTGTTGAAAAGGATGTCCCACTTGAAGTTGCTCAGGAAAATCATATTGTGACTCAAGATAACGATTAACTGATTCTTGTTCAATTTGTATAGTCGCATCTGACACTTAGATATCTTATAAGCTAGTTGATGCATCTCACAAAGCGTGGTTTCGCGCAAAATTTTGTATTCTCTGATTTAGTTTAGTGATTCTACTAAACAATCGGTTTTGGTTTATAAGATGTTCGCTCGATTTCAAATATATTGAAATTGAATTTGAAATTGAAATTGAAATAGAAATTGAAATCGAAATTGAAATCATGACATTGATATTGAAATTGAAATTGAAATTGAAATGGAAACTGAAATATAAATTGAAATATAAATTGAAATTGAAATTGAAATTGAAATTGAAAATGAAATTGAAATTGAAATGGAAATTGAAATTTAAATTGAAATTGAAATTGAAATTGAAATTGAAATTGAAATTGAAATTGAAATTGAAATAATTGAAATTGAAATTGAAATTGAAAATGAAATCGAAATTGAAATTGAAATTAAAATTGAAATTGAAATTGAAATTGAAATTGAAATTAAATTGAAATTGAAGTTGAAATTTAAATTTAAATTGAAATTGAAATTGGAATTGAAATTGAAATCATGAAATTGAAATTGAAACGGAAAATGGAATTGAAATTGAAATTGAAATTGAAATTGAAATTGAAATTGAAATTGAAATTGAAATTGAAATTGAAATTGAAATTGAAATTGAAATTGAAATCGAAATTGAAATGGAAATTGAAATATAAATTGAAATGGAAATTGAAATTGAGATTGAAATTGAAATTGAAATTGAAATCATGATATTGAAATTGAAATTGAAGTTGAAATTGAAATTGAAATCATGACATTGATATTGAAATTAAAATTGAAATTGAAATGGAAATTGAAATATAAATTGAAATTGAAATTGAATTTGAATTTGAAATTGACATCATGACATTGAAATTGAAACTGAAATTGAAATTGAAATTGAAATTTAATTTGAAATTGAAATTGAAATCATGAAATTAGAATTGAAATTGAAATCGAAATTGAAATTGAAATTCAAATTGAAATTAAAATTGAAATTGAAATTGTAATTGAAATAAAAATTAAAATTGAAATTGAAATTGAAATCGAAATTGAAATGGAAATTGAAATATAAATTGAAATGGAAATTAAAATTGAGATTGAAATTTAATTTGAAATTGAAATCATGAAATTGAAAATGAAATTGAAATTGAAATGGAAATTGAAATTGAAATTGAAATTGAAATTGAAATTGAAATTGAAATTGAAATTGAATTGAAATTGAAATTGAAATTGAAATTGAAATTGAAATAATTGAAATTGAAATTGAAATTGAAAATGAAATCGAAATTGAAATTGAAATTAAAATTGAAATTGAAATTGAAATATAAATTGAAATTGAAATTGAATTTGAATTTGAAATTGACATCATGACATTGAAATTGAAACTGAAATTGAAATTGAAATTGAAATTTAATTTGAAATTGAAATTGAAATTGAAATTGAGATTGAAATTTAATTTGAAATTGAAATCATGAAATTGAAAATGAAATTGAAATTGAAATGGAAATTGAAATTGAAATTGAAATTGAAATTGAAATTGAAATTGAAATTGAAATTGAAATTGAAATTGAAATTGAAATAATTGAAATTGAAATTGAAATTGAAAATGAAATCGAAATTGAAATTGAAATTAAAATTGAAATTGAAATTGAAATTGAAATTGAAATTGAAATTAAATTAAAATTGAAGTTGAAATTTAAATTTAAATTGAAATTGAAATTGGAATTGAAATTGAAATCATGAAATTGAAATTGAAACGGAAAATGGAATTGAAATTGAAATTGAAATTGAAATTGAAATTGAAATTGAAATTGAAATTGAAATGGAGATTGAAATTGTGAAATTGAAAGTAAAAATATTATTGAACGGTGGCTTGTTTTCCCCTAAATGAAAACTATATTTCGTTGGCAAGGATACATATTTTGTCAGTTTAAATTCAAGGTGGGCTTAAAATATTTCTGGTTGACTATAGAAATCAGGTTTTATTTTTTCGTGTTTAAGGCAATATTTGAAATTTTATTTTCTTGTTTACTTGGCTCGTAATTAGCACAAATTAGGCTTAATTGTACACAAAGTTTCATTTTGAAATTCAAAAATTTCCCTGCTTCAGTTACTCACACGTTAATTCGATATTTATTCGAGATGACATGATAACATGATGGGGAAGGTTATAAAAGACGTTCCACATCTGCTTAAACCACTGATGAAATTCAAACACCCAATGAAGGCAAACAAGAATATTTCTAACATTCGAGACATGAGTTATGAGTGTAATTTACGGATCAATACGACATTGTGGCATATACCGATATCTACGCCAATTTTTAGATCAGTGTTTCCGATATTGTATACATGCAACCAGATAATAGAGCGAGAATACTGGTTTACCGGCAGGCTTACCGGCTTCTGTGTTTGAATTGAGATATCTATAGCAGCCATTCGATTTTCAAACATGAATATACCAAACGCACATTGGCATTGTCTGATATCAGAACATGGAACTAATTAGATCATAGCAATAAGCAGTGAAAATATTCACAGTGGCCACCAATTGGTAATAGTTTCTTCCTTCCAGAAATTTAACATGAACTGATTAAAAGATGCCTACACAAAAAGTATCATTATTATCTCCAAAGCAACACCCGTTTCGCGGCCGTCCAGTGTGTTTGGAATTATTTTTTCCGATTTCCGTTAAATTTATTAAGAGTTGTGCAACAGAGTCGCCTTGTTGCTGGTTGTTTTACCATATTTACCATATGATGTATCATATTGCGTCAGTTGCGGTAACAAGTTGCATGTGTATGATTGCGCTAATCACGTCTTTTCGAACATTTGTATTTGTTATCTAATAAATTATTTTTTCACTAATTTAGATTTGCAAGGGAGATTGCGGCGAGTCTAAATTTCGGGGAAATAGATTTTGAGATCCATTGATGGTACCCGAGTCCCTCTTGTAAAAGTTTTGTCTCTCGAACGATTTTCCAAATAAAACTAACGAGTGTTTTTGAGTGCCAGAAGCGAGGTCATTATTTCGGGAAACTCGTTTATGGGTCGTTCGATTTTGCTTTACAGTTTCACAATAGATAGCAATCATTTCTAAATCGATTGGGATTAAACTCAGATAATATTATGAAAATGTGTATTAGCTGTACGAAAACTGATTTAATAATAAATGTACGCGAGCGTATTATTTTAGAAAATACTTTTGATTTGTGGCAACTAAAAGTAAACGCCTGCAATATCTGGACAACACATTTCATAAGAATAGTGCTGTGTGAAAAAATTTGTTTTCGTTTTTTGACAAAATGTGTGAAAATATTAGAGCTGGTTGCACAGCTATAGGTGCCGGTCAAGCAGGTTTGATGGACCAGATGAAAAATTTCTTCATCAATCAAAGAAGACAGAATTTTCTAGCGATTGCGTCGTTTAACGAAAATTTTGATGAGTTGAACGCTCGCGGTAGACAAAATCGTGCTCAGTCGCTCCGCCGCCAGAATGTCAGAAATGTTTTATAGTTGGTTATATATGGTAATGTGCTTTGAGAAATAGTGAACAGTTAAGTCGATCTCAAAAGAGTGGTGATCGAAGTTAATAAAATAACAATTTCAATTCGGTGGATGTCATCAAAAGTTTTGAAAATTCCCGTGACGAATTGTTCAAAATATTAAAAGCTTGTTCAACAAACCAATCGAAGGTGAAAGTTCGAGCCAACATGAAGTCTTTGTTTGAAGAAATCCGTTCGAATGCCAATGTGATCGAGTCTGAACAAGAAGAACCATTGATATTGTATGAATTTACAAGTTTGGAATCCAAACCAAAACAACAATTTGTTCATCAATCAAATTGGATGGAGCGTTGTGGTAGGAAACTTTTCGTGACAATAGAAATTGACCGAAAGCCTCTAAAACTTTTAGTTGACACTAGGTCAAAAAATACCATGATGGTTATCGTGAATTAAACCTATGGCTATGGTAATATTCGGCTACTGTGCCAGTGAAAGGTAAATTGGACATTAATGAAATTGTTGAACGTAAAGACGGAATTGCCACTACTTGTGACTGCAGCCAACGGAGCAAATCTTTTTGGAGTGAACTGGTTCGATGTATTCGGTCTTCAAATTTAGCGTCTTGAAACGGAGAAAGATTATTTGTTTTCTACAATTGGGAAACCATAGTCGATGATCTGTGTAAAAGTATTTTCAAGCCTACTGGCCATTGTAATCAATTCAAAGCCCATACTTAACAACCTTGGAACTTGATACTACACCTAAATGTTTCAAAGTACTCCGTTACGGTTTGAACAGAAGGACAAAGTTCCACTCGTTCTTCAACCAATGCAATTTAGTCGATGAATAGCACCCAGATTTGTAGGTCATGTATGGTAAACTCTCAACTATATGCATCGACCAGTATCCAATTCTGAGAGTTAAGGAGTTATTTCAGCGCCAGCAAGGAGGGAGACGATTTTCGAAGATTAAGCTCAGCGAAGCATATTTGCAATGCGAACTTGACAGTGCATCGAAAGATCTGGTGGTAGTTGCGAATCCATTTGGACTATTCCAGTACCAAATATTTCAGCGATTCATTGAGCAGATGACTGCGAATGGGGAGTATATTACAAGTTACTTCGATGACATAATTGTAATAGCTCGAATCGAAGAAGAACATACCCGGGGAACAAACTTGAAGGAATTGCAAGCTAAATTATCGTAACCATCTTTTAATGCATTGCGTAAGAACAAACAAAAAGATACAATAAACAAAAGAACAATAAAATTATATTTGTGCACCACTATGCTTGTCCACTAAGAGCGTATGACTGTGCACAGTTCTTAGCGGCAGATGCCTCAAGCCACGGAGTAGTGACAGTAATTTCTCATATTTGCCCTGATGAAAAGGACTATCCGATAGCTTTCATCCAAGACGCTTGGTGATCATCAGAAGAAATATAGTCGGATTGGGAAAGAAGCACTTTCGATCATCTTTGGCTATAAAAATTTCACCAATATCTTTAAGACAGAGAATTTATTCTGATGACGGATCATTTAAAAAAACTTGACTAACTGTCAAGCCGCCTCCAGCGTTGAACTGTATTTCCCATGGGATACCAGTAGACCATCAAGTATAAGGTAATCGACAAGCATGGCAACACCGACGAATTTTCACGACTTCCGTTGGTCTGCATGTGAAATTTGATTGTGAAGAGCGTGCGTGTCAAGTGAATGTAAAATATCTCGAAATGTGGAAGAGTTTCCTCTAGATATAAATAAATTTATGGAGAAGCAGCTAGAGATTCCGTTCTAACGATTGTTCAGTCCTATGTGAAGGAAGGTTGCCAGAATCTGTCCAAAATCGAGATTTTCAGAAATTTCATATAAGAAACAATTTCATTTCTGTTTTCTATAACATTTTTATTTTCCTTTTCACTCGAGTCATAATTTCTTTCAGTCTACGGAAGAACATCTGAGCCCTGTTGCATACTGGACACTGGGTCATTATTCGAATGAAGCAGCGAACCCGTATTCAATGCTGGTGACCAAATATCGACAACCAAATCGAAAACACAGTGAAGAAATGTAGGTTGCGCCGAAGCCGTGGAAACGGTTACATGTCGAGTTTGCTGGACCGTTTATATGTCATATGTGGATGTTATGTTTGGATAGTTTCTCTCGACATCCATACGTCATGAAGATGCCTGACATTACTATCAAACCTACGGTTTAATTCACGCGCTGTGATAACTTTCAGATTTTCACGAGTTCTGTCGACGCAATATTTCATTGATCACTTAGCAACTGCGACTATCCATCCCAAATGGGGAGGCATAAAGGTTTGTGAGTTCGTCAAAAACGTCATGAAGAAACAATTGGGAGATGGAGATAGTACTAATCACGCGAAGCTGACGTTCCTGGAAGCTGACGTTATGGTAAATTTCTAAGCGAAAAATTGCATGGTCCATGGGAAACCAAGGACTCTGTTATCTCTCATGTATCCGTACTCAACTTCAACGAGTAATAGGTGAACAAATATCATTGTGGGCCAGCCTGCTTTCGTACGGAACTTCTCATCTGGTGCGAGGTGGATTGGGGGAGGGATTAAGCAGGTGCTTGGCAAGGTGATGTATAATGTAGTTACACAGATATCTGATCCTGATCTGTTTGTTGTAGCTGGAAGTGACTGTTCAACAAAATCAACATTAATTATCAAGGGAGGTTGCTACAGCCCGATCTCCATGATCAATTCTTCTACAGACACCTATGGACTCTAAAGCTGGTCAAGAGTTATTACATCGTTGAGAAAGAATTCGTCGGCCTATAGGAAAATTTGATCCTTCATCAAAATGAAAAGGGAGGAAATCAGGAAAGTTGTGTTTGTACATCAGAACACACAAATTATTTCACATTTTCTCAGTTTTCTCATCGACGATTTTTCTCGAACAATGATTGTCATTCAGTTCACGTTTAAATCTCGTCATGGCATATATTGTGGCAGACATTCTTCCTCGCATAGATCCAATTTTTATTCCAGAAACCATCGGTTACGGACTCATTGCAGAAGCTCAAACAAATGATTCGGAACTTCTTTTTTCTCGGAATTTCTAATTCAGCATTGAAATTTTATCAAATTCCGACTTTTTTTTTAATTACAAGGCTCTATTAAATTATTAATCGATAATGTAATATTGGCTTCAATTAAACTGGTCGCAATTTTATCCAGTTACCGAGTTACTGCACACTTCTCTGAAGTTCATCTGGATATTATCGGACCTATACCATTATCATACAATTTTCGGTACTGTGCTACCTTGATAGATCGGTAAACACGTTGGCCAGAGGCAGTTCCCGTTACAGATATCTGGCTGCTTCTGTGACTTTTGCAATATTCAAATAGGATTGCTCGGTTTAGATGGTCAGTTCATAGCGCTTCAAGTATATTTGTGAATAAAGATTTAAAAAAGGAATTCACACGTTTTACTGAGAACGGAGACCCATAGAAATTCGTTACAACCATCGTATACAGAACCTTCCAAGGTGCTAGAAAACTTCCATAAAATTGGGGCATTAAAATTAAAAATGGTAAAGTCAGAAATTCATTAGACAGG
This sequence comes from Nephrotoma guestfalica, assembly GCA_963691935.1. Taxonomy (NCBI): domain Eukaryota; kingdom Metazoa; phylum Arthropoda; class Insecta; order Diptera; family Tipulidae; genus Nephrotoma; species Nephrotoma guestfalica. The sequence goes on along the minus strand of OY829913.1, from coordinate 33,657,522 downwards.
ATTAAAAACCATATTAGGTATGTATTACGAAAATTCTACGGTCGCTAACGCTGATGTTAAAAATAATTCAACAAACAAGTCGTCCACTAAGCCAACCGCCAACATTCTAAAACAGGCCGTGAAATTAAAACACCTACGCGCCTATAAAATTAATATCGTGTTCCTCTGGAAATACAGCTTCAAATACTTAAAGCAGGAAATACTGAAAGTCTGACTGTTGATCATGGACCCCAACACAGTATATTACCTAACAGAAAAAGCCAAATTAATTTATTAAAGCACGGTAAGATTAACCCAAATTTTCTCCAAAGGATGGGATAATTAATATTTAAAAGATTTAACGAAGCCGCTTTCGGACATCATTCGGTTTCATTATAAATACTTAGAGTATAATCGCAAACAATCGTCAACCATAGTTGGGATAAGTAGCAACGGTGTAAGGTAACCACTACTGCATTTTCAGCTTCCGAAGAACCCCAAACGAATAAGTCCGTAATAGAAAAATGTTTTCTGGACCCGCCTCTCAGAGACCGCTCGAAGAGGGGATGTTACAAAATGTAGTTTGTGAAGGCTCTGCCAGTTGTGCTTTGTGTTTTGATAATCTCTACTAAAATTCAAAAAACTTACAACTGCAACAAAGCTGTCATACTACGGATAAATACGATAAATATGGTTTCTGACCGTTCAGAAAAACGCTATAGGAATGATTTACGCTCCAACTACGGATTCCAGATCGAGATGTAGTATACAAATTCAAGCGATGCTCTTTCTTTGCCGAAACTAAAAATAAAATGTAAAATAGAATAGAGATGGTGAAATCGGTAAATTGGTTAGTAGTTTATAAAAACTGCGGAAAATATTTGGTTGAAGATCAAAATTCTTGGTAGTTTGGTGCTGCCTCGTCAAAAAGCAAACTCTATTAAAAATAGCAAAAATCCAGTTAGAATTAAAAAAATTAACTACAATCTCAAAAAATATATTCTCTGTAATTACAAAAGTGTACAAATTTACAATCGGCTGCCAAACGACAAAAATCAGCCGAACTCAAAAAATCGACTTACTAAAATTCAATAACCAGTTTCCCTGTGATTGGCAGTGATCTGGTTTCCTGCAGTATTTTTGTGCCCCGTATATTAATCTTGAGTTTATATTTCCGATCCGTTTGCTCGTTCAGCGTCTCCAGACACATCTCAATAAATGCATGCGTTACAATCGTATTATACTCCAAATTAAAAAATTTTAAATTCCGCCCCTTGCGTACAATTTGGATACAGTGATCATTGGTCACGTTACAGTACGACACATCCAAATGGCGTAGCGTCTCTAACGATTTTAATCCGGTGAGGAAATCAAAATTTCCATTCCCCACTTGCAGTCTTTTTAATTTTAACGTTTCCAATGTATTAAATTGTTTAAGCGATATCTGACCAACCAGGTTGATTTCACAGAACGATATGTCCAAGTCGACTAGAGATTTGTGCGTGTCCGAAAGTTCGACTATTAACGAATCCAAATTTGTTTTCAACGTGAATGTAGTGATTTGATGACACGATATTTTGCGAAGCTTACGCAATTTAATTATTGGCAGGAAGTTATTGTAGCGTAGCTCGTTCAAACAAATTTCGGTGAGATTGGGCTGACGCTGGACGATCACGTCGAGAACATTGTTCAAAAATAAATTATTGTTAAACGATAAATCGAGCAACAGTAAATTATTCTCGTTTATTACTAGATACTCGATTAAATACGATGCTTCAAGGTTGGGGCAAAATTCCAGCGCTAAATGCGTTAGCCGTGCTTCGAGAAGTGGAAAATTTTCCCCTTTTAGGGATGGGCTTCCCGACAAATTCAACCTTTTTAAATTTCGCAAACCAATAAACAATCTCATCGTATCATCATCGATGTCGCATCGATTCAAATTCAAGCACACCAAATTCTCCAATATATTCTGAAATGGTTCGAGTGTCGAGTAACTAATTCGAAAGTATAGTAAATCCAATTGTTCCAGTTTCCGGCATCGCGGTATATTCCGTATCAACTTGTATTGCATATCATTGTGGATCGAAGAACCGCCCGATATATGCAAATAGTTAATATTTGGTATCACAATCAAATTGAAAATATTCTCGATGTAATCCAAATCCAATTGCCGCAGGTTTAGAACTAATTTTTTGTACGATCTAAAATGGATTTCGACGAGAGTTTTGAGCCGCACCGATACCCTATACAAATTAAATAGATCGTAAATCTTTAAAAATGAAAATATGTTCAGCAAACAGTCATCGTTTAATTCATAAATTTCGGAATTTTGCATAATTCGATCGACATTGTTATCAGTTGCGGGCACGTCATCGGCAATTTCGGTGTATTCATCAGGTGTACGAATGCAGTTGACATCTTGATTCCTAGGAACTTCGATTACATTATTGTCGTTTTTTATTAATTCCATGATACTACAGGATTTATTACTTTATTATTGTACTATTTCATTTTATTTATCACTAAAAAATTTAAGATTGAAATTTCGGCCTATTGTTTTGGTTTAATTTTGACAATCGGCGATTTGACGTTTGAGTACGGTTTACATGCAACACAATTGCGGAATGATGTGATGATTACATGTATTCAGCGGTATGATAATTATTTTTTAATGTTAACTTAATAAGCAACTTTTGGGCGAATTATTTAATACGTAAAATAGTATACATCTAAATGTTTTAGTGTCATTTAGGGGTATACTTGTTATGTGAATCGTTTTGTTTTCTTTTAACTCTAAGCTGGAAGCATTCAGTTGGCAGCTAGAAGCGGAGGGGAAAGCAAAATCCACAGCAATGACCCATGCATTGAACAATCTTAGGTGTTGACCAAAGCCCAAGTGTGTTACGTGTGTTGTTTGAGATGCAAAATTACCGTTTCATAAAGTTTCTTCTAAAGGAGGGATTTTGCTGCCGGCATTGATTGTTCAGTCAGCCATCTAGGGAACCATTGAGCGGAGCAGATATGTAAAAGTATCAAATCCCGATATACTCCTAGTTTGCTTACTAAAGGATTTTTTCGGTGTTGTGGCTGCTCAGAGAAACGAGATAGCTATAAACTAGTCTGTCTATGGTAACCTATTGATCATTCGTGGACCTGTTAGGGAGGGCGAAAGTCGTAGAAAGTTCGATAATGATCGCGTGAATATTCAGTCTAGAGAGGATTTCCACACAATCGAGAGAATGGTCTCGAACAAATATAACAGAAGCAAGTTCACGCCCATGCCTCAATGATCGTAAACCAAGCGATTATGCTAAGGTTGGATAGCAAATCCCACCAAATGTTCAGAGGGTAGACGACTTAGGGCAAATAAAGGGAACTACTTCTGTATGGATTCGATTCTGTTAGAGTGGAAGCCATAAAATGGACACGAAACTTGGGAGGAATATTCAAGCACGAAACGGACGAAGGCAACATAATACTGATTTCAAAGCACAACTTTCAAGCTTATCAACCAGAATTGAGTGAACAATCTTATCAAAAGCTTTGGAAAAATCTATATAAATTACATCGAGCTGACGTCGGGAGGTAATATTATGGAACAGCGATCGGTTGACTAAGCCTAATATAATTTCGGGATAGACGAGAGTATGGTAACTCCGCAGTAGTTGCTGATATCGCACCTTTTCGTCACACTTCAAAATTGAAGGAATGAAGGACATTTTCAGTACGAAGGTCTTCAGCGCACTTCTTGATAAGAATCGGATTAATTGTATCAAGCCAGCACTCTTCCTGCCATCCAAATGAAACAAAACCGAAAATCTCATCCTCGGAGAAGCTTAGTAAATTAAACTCCGTATTGTCGCTATAAGACTCTGGATTGAGCGGTAGGAAAGAAGGAGAATACACTAACATAAAATATCTGGCAAATAAATTACAGACATCAAAAGGCTGGGACATGGAACAGTTCATATATGACATTTGGGAGGTAAAGCCACAAAATTTCCGTTTGGAGTTAATAAACTTATAAAATTTTTTTGGAGTCGATGTCGAGTCCTTTTCAACCTGATAAAGCAAATTGTCGTACAAATTTGTTTTCAGGACTTGTAACTCCCTACGAGCCATCACTTAAACTAGAATATAACCAATCATCGTGTATTCTATATAAAGAATGAAGTTTGTTGCGGCGTTTCTCAAGAGTGACGAGTCTAGAATTGTACCACGGCTCCCTAAGTTGATATTTTACGAGAGGATGGTTACCATTATAAATCCCGATACGTTCATTAAGTTGAACTTAATATTGATTAAGTTGCAGTTGAAGAATACTCTAATCCAGGTGGACCAGGAATTCGATGGAGGACACATAATCAGCACCTCTGAAACACATCGCAGGCCCAAATCTCGAAGTGAGCTACATTCGCACAAAAAAATAGGTCAAGTAGTTTCCCGGGCATGTTGCGTGGATCCTGCTTCGTTGCGTAGCAGCAACACTAGCAAAAAATTTGATAATAGATATCACTTTATTATTGGTCGAGCAACACATAAATGTGCCATTAGTTTCTAACCAAGCCGCATCCGGAAGGCGGTCGCCACAGATTCGATAAATATCGAACCGTAAGGAATATATCGTAACGATAATCTCAGAAAGTGAAGTGATTTTAACACGAAAGGCAATACCGTCAAAGTGCATGACGAGAAATCACTTCACTGTGTATTGAGTGCTTCACGGCCACAAGTACACCACGGCTTTTTAAATCGGTTTCAACTTTGTGTCGGTCCTACCTGTGTACGATGTAGTTGGATGGAAAGTATTCTTCAGAATTGAAGCTAGATGTGAGCTAAGTTTCACCAATCATTATAATGTCGGAGTTGTTGTCAAGGATCGATTCGAACCATCGATAATGGAGATATATGAGCTTGAGCTTCGTAAACCATGTAGCGGCCATGGATCTGGTGAACACTGTGTTTTTTGACCGTCGGTCTTCCATCACGCTCTTACGAGGCCAAAACACTATATGATTGATGATATCAAACAGTTCGGGGCCCGTAATTATCTGATATGAGATGTAAAACATCTCGGCAATGTTACAATCCTTAGGAATGCGCGAAACGCAAGGGGAAGATATAATGTCCAATGTGCCAACCCGCATCGAAATATATGCCATCACTGATACGCTATAGTGGTACTTAGATGAATACGACTAATGTACAACGTTCTTCGTTATACCGTCGGGACTATTCGGTTATCATTATCACTATGGTTACAAGATTAGATGAGGTCATCACTTCGAAGTTTATCGGTGAAGACCGGTGGCGAACAGTGTAGTAATAACGAGTTCTGCGATCTGTTCTACAATGTAGGGTTTGTCATAGATGCGAACTATTTAACGGAAAGGGCGGCGGAATCGCTGTTCGATGAGGCGTCGATGCAACTCTGGTACCGAGGTCCTGAGCAACATTTTGTAGCTCACGGTTTCCACATGACAAGCCTTTACGTTTTCCGCAACCGAACCAGTGGACTGATACCAGCAGTCAAACTCACGTCTGTCACCACTGCCTTTTAATTCATTGATCATCATCTGTGCGCGATCCGCCTGGCCAATGTTTGACGCGTGATACCATTTATGGCATCTCCCATGGCACAGTACAGATTTGCTATTATTGCTGACCACTTTATTGCAGCACACTCAATATTAAGTTTATTGACCAAACTGTAAAACCACATACAACTATCTCTTAACTATAGGACTGACAACGGTTCGGTACCGGACTAAAAGTAAAATTTAAAATAATGTAACAATAAATATTTTGGTCCTATCCTGGTAATTCCTTCGGAATATAAAACTGGGAAAAGAATTTACATTGCTTTTGTCTATAAATACGTTTTTTTCTGGGCTACTGAGAAAAAAGTAAGATGGAAATATTTGTAAATTGGGAAAACGCAAGGGGGACTGCCAAAACAATTGATTTGACAATTCTCGTCCCCCTAAGCGATCACGCCTATCCGGATAATGTGATTCTGGTCGCTTGGGTAAAAAATCTATAATGAAAGTAGTGACATCTAAATTTGAGTAGTGGTACTTGATTATTTTTCAGGCAGTCGAATTGGTAAATTAGAAGCAATCCAGATTCATATCATAACAAAATTCATCGCATAGTTGCTCCAAATACATGTTTGGTATTTTCATCGGGTTACAAGCTAAAATTTAAAATTGCTCCTACTCTCGACTTATTATAAGATCTTAATCGTGGAATGTGGCAGACGATAATGGCGATAATGACCTAATTCGAATAAGTGAGATTGGCCTAAAAATGTCTTCTTGACCACAGAAAGGATTGCAATATTCGCGAAATTCCATTTCCAAATGATTTGAAACACTATAACTTTTAAATATCAAAGTGGCGTTATAACTACTATAATTTACCTTAACGCAACTTTGCAATTTTTTTATTTTCATAACTTATAGCCCATTCAGGAGTCAAACTAAAAAGGACACTGGCATAATGGGAAAAACTGTTGCTTCGGCTTTCGAGAACAGCGTGGAATCGAGAATAACGCCACTATATAAATTTAATTCAACTTCTGCACATTTCTCTGAAGTTCCTTTGTGAATATTAAAATCCTATTTGTTATATGTTAGGTATTCGTTACCTGTCAAATTTTAAGTTTTTTAAAGTACATGATGTCAGCTGTCAAATGCAGTAAGCGACATTTGGTTGAAGTGTACGCAACTAGTATTTTTACCTCCTTGAAAATGACGAATTTTATTCCAAATAAACATAATTTGCGGGAAGTTTTATTACATTATTTTGTTGCAAAGAAAAGTGCAGTGGAAACTTATCGTTTGGTTGTGGACATTTACGGTGAGTATGCTCCATCGAATACAACGTGCAAAGAATGGTTTCGACGATTTAAAAATTATGATTTTGGCACAGAAGATAAAGAGTATGGAAAAGGTTATCCTCGAACACAATCAGAATTGGCTGTAGCATTAAATGTTGATTGATCAAGTGTTGCGAAACGTTTACAAACATCGGAATGGTTTGAAACGCTAGCAACTGGGTTCCATATGAATTAAAAGAGAGACCTCGATCGTCGAAAAACAATTTGTGAAATTGGAGATGAAAAATGGATGTATTATTAGAATACCAAACGCAAAAGATCTGGTGAAGCTGGTCTATCACAACCGAGTTATTCATTGCTATAAGTTTATGCTCTGTATTTGGTGGAATCGAAAAGGTGTGGTATATTACGAACTGCTTGAATCAGGTGAAACTATCAATGGCGATGTCTATTGACGACAACTAATACGTTGAGCGAGCTATAAAGGAAAAACGACCAGAATGCTTGCAAAGCGCATGTTGCAAACGTTGTGAAAAATTATTTAAAAGGACGACACTGGGAAGTTCTATCCTACCCGCCTTATTCACCAGACATAGGTCCTTCAGATTATAACTTATTCCGGTCGATGCAGTCGTTTATTTTTGAACAAAGGTTCAGTTCTCGCGCAGAGATCGAAAATTGGCTTATTGATCGGATCCCCTCCAAAGACCAGGATTTCTTCAGAGAAAGAATCCGTAAATTGCCTGAATGAAAGATGGGGAAAGTTGTAGCTGCAGATGGAGCATACTTTTAATAAATAATTCTTTCATTTTCTAAACTGGCAAATGTGTTTTATTTTAATATAAAAGGGCGCAATCATATTCATTCATCAAATATTTTTTTATTTACTTGTAAGGAAGTGGAGGAGAAGCGCTCATCACTGACTTATTTCATATTTCAGAAGAATTACCCGAGTTCTCTCCAGCACAGTCAAATTTAAGAATTTTCTCTAAAATGCACCTTAGAATCCATTTTAATCGTATAAAATGGACATACCCGAGAACTTGATCTAAAATTTATACAGAGGTCGGCACTCGAAATGCTGCAATTTTGTAAATTTTTATTTATTTCAAAACTTCAGCATATCGCAAAAACATTTCAAATTTTACAAAATCTTATGTTATTGTTCGATGTAGCCACCTTTAGCGCGGATAATAGCATCGAGTATCTCCGAGAAGGCTTTACACGCTGTTTTTAGTTAATACTTTGGCCTCCAGAATGGACCATATGGAAAAATCCATATTGAGTTTAAGTCCGGGGAATATGGTAGCCATTGTTGTGAAGAAACGAAGCTGGGAATTTTTTCTTATAAAAAACGTTGGGTTTCATGGGCTTTATGGGATGGTGCCGAGTCTGGTTGAAACGTCCAATGGTTTTTACCGAATTGTTAACGTGCCCAAGGTAACAAAGCATCGTTTAAAATCTGTTTATGGTAGATTTGTTGATTTACCTTTGCGCCCTGTTCAATGAAAACGACTGCTGAGTGTCCTGTGGCAGTTACCGCGGCCCAAACCATCACTGATGCAGGCGATTGGTTTCGTAGAGTAATTCGCAGGTCTAAATTATCTTTTGACAACGTGGCGTGTTGTTGTTGTTTTTTCAACATGGCGTATCAACGTGTAATGGTCCGATACACAAACATTTCGTTCACATGTAAATGTCGTAGCACATTAACAATGGCTAGTTGCGATTTTCCAGCCAAACAAAGCAATAAAATTGTTGCGTTTGAATTCCACTTTGAAAACTTTTTTTAACTGTGACGTAAAACGATATGCTTCCGTAGGCTTGTAAACAACATAACAGTCAGACGCTTGTCAAAAACTGAGCGCGCTGTTATTAGCGGTTTGATTGCTACAGCAGCGAGAAGTTGGTAACACTTCGAACTCCGATCCCTGTATTTCAATACACAATCAGTCTAGGAACCAAATTTCATAAGGATTGCTTATGAAATGGCCAAGTTTAGTGTCTAGAATTCTGTCCAAAACTCACATTAGAATACCTAACCAATACTCCTAACCAAATTTCGTCTTAATTCGTTAGTGGAATAGATAAATGGAACAATTGAAAATTTTAATTTTCCAAATACCGAGGTTTTTACTTCCGGGGTCAATAAATTTCCCAATTTTAGGAACACTTTTGGGATTTTATTCTACTGGAATGTTTTATTTTCTGAAAAAGAGATGAGATCGTCTTCACGCCGTCGATTGCTTGCTGATTTAATTTTATCAACAACAACGAATCGTTTTCGAATTATGTCATGAGCAGGATTGATGAAGCTGCGGGTGAAAATATAGAACTTTCAGCATGGTCTCAAATAGACCAAGAAGATGCGACAGCTTATCCATATTTTTATATATAGAAATTTCATGTAGTTTTTTGCTTATCCACCAGACAAGGACGAATGGGAATAATGTCTCGACGAAGCGTTAATTTTCAAAATGTAGCCACAACCTATGCAGGACATTCGGATTCATCGTTAAGTCAAATCACAGATCCCATCACAGATTATCGACTACAGGAGTAGTCAGTCAGTTATTAACCGTAGTCAACATTCCAGGAAAATTTAACATTAGTTGTTATACCTAGGTATAACCTTAAACTAAGAATAGTTTTTAAACTAATATCAGTGCTAGTACATTTAGCCGTTCCAATCGAAAAACTGCAACGTTTCCATCCCTATTCGCGTGGAGGCATGTACAGTCCGGGATTCCGGCCTACTATATCGCACTATTCCGTTCTTTCAAGACTTTGATCAGTTTAGCACAATATGACCGGAACTTGGAAAGAACTTCGTCGCAAAGTAATGCTGGCAGTGGTAATTCTTGTATGTTTGTATTACCCAGCCACTTATGTTTTAATGTCATAACAGTCACCTCGTTACATTCGAAAAGTAACTGTTTAACGTCTTCTACTTCCGATCCGCATAAACATTGACGTTGGTCTATTATTTTAAATCTCTGTATGTAGGGTTTAAACTTAACATGTCCAGAGCTAACTTGGTTCATCGCGCTCGTCAGTGGTAATATCAATTTGAGTCGTGCTTTTATATCAGGAATGAAACCAAATGTATACCTACCATTGGCTGATTCATTTCACCTTCTTTGCCATAAGTCAAACGCCATCTCTTCTATTTCAGTTTTATTGCTATATTGATTACGTCTACTATCTGTAGTATGCACATGGACACTTATTTCATTTTGGGTACATCTTCTCAGGTAGTACAAGTGCGCTCGCTTTTGGATTAGGATATCTACCGTTAGACACTGTTCGATAGGCCTTTGTTACTCCTAGCAAGATATTCCTCTGAGCAGTTTGCAATGATCTGACATGGTGACAACTTAACCCGTCATACCAACCAGCCGCGGCATACCTCCGCCACTCCTTTGTACATTACTACAAGTGTTTTGTGATTCAGTCCCCATCCCGCTCTTGACACTCTTGCCAAGGAGTGGAATAGCTTCTTAGCGTTTTCACAGACTCTTAGAACGTCAGAAGTCGCCCATTAGTTCATCTAGGTCAACTCCTAGATATCTCACAGACTTGGCCATTTTCATGTTTTGACCGTTTAAAGATATTGTTGGAGGTCGACAAGAGTCAAACTTGTAGCTGCAGAATCACTGTTTTCTCTACAGATAGTGACATTTTATTTTTTTCACACCATTGATTCATTTTGTTAATTGCGATTTGACCCTGACGCTCAAGTTCGAGTCTCGAGTTGCCATCTACCAGAATGACTTTGTCATCCGCGAATGCAATTTTATCCAAGTCATCAATCATGATTGGGTTAAACACGATATTCTGATTTTTCACGATTTTTTCAGTATTTGTTTTTGGATTTCGGAAAATAGTGATTGTAAAATATCCTAATCCTGATAAGGCCGAGCTTGACTCTTGAGATTTCGAGATCAACTTTCACCAATCATATTAAGTGTGCTGCATTAAATGGCAACTCCGTCTTTGCAGTGTGAGTTCTTCAAGTTTAGTAACGACATTGCAGACGCATCACCAAACACCATCACCGGCATTACCGGATTTGCCGCATGTATATAAACGATGCTGATTCTCAATGGGTTTTACTCTAGAATGCACCCCTTTAGACATTTGTTTAATCATCCATTGTGAACGGTTTAATTCTATAGTGAATAGGCTGCGACTCTTACTGATCTATTTCAAAAACCACTGGGTCTTGGAAGTTTTCAATTCATATGGAGTAACTCAGTTACGATCCATAATGTTAGGACGACCAACGGCCACCAATCTTACTGTATTCTTCGCAACATTCTTAACGCCGTGGAGTACGAGAATAAATGGTTTCTAGATTTTAGGTGCTTTAGTCCCTCATATAGTTGGTATCGCAAAATAGTTGATCGCAAGCTCTTTTAGTAATTTGAGAGTTACAGACCGTTAAAATGTAAGCGAAATGTTTATGATAATCACGAAGGTGACGGTAATATGGATCCAAAAATTTGGTTATATGTATTAATTGTAGGGGTTCAGCTGTTTAGATTGTAGTTTCACACATAGATGGTGCTAGCGAAACATCTAGTTGTCATTTATGAGAGCAGTTGTGTTTTGTCCATAGCGTGGACAGTTGTTAACAATAATCAGTTGTAATACCTGCATATATCGCAGCACAAAATTATTTTTCCTAACAACGAAAATGTCGAGTTTTGTGCTAAACAAACAGCATATGCGGGAAGCTTTGCTTTTCTGCTTCAACTTGGAAAAAATACAGCTGACGCACGTCATTTGCTTAAAGAACCCTAATGCGAACATGCACCATCGAAAACTACCTGTGAAGATTGGTTTAAATGCTTCAGAAGTGGCGATTTCGACATTGAGGACAAGAAGCGCTCCGGAAGACCGGAAGAAGATGATACGCAAACTCAAGATCAACTCAAAAGCATTAAAGACGACTTGCCAAGGTATTTCCAAACGTTTACATGCTATGGGAAAAATTCAAAAGGAGGGAAAATGGGTGTCGCATGAGTTGACTGAGAGACAGGTGAAAAATCGAAGAGGTACTTGCAAAATTTTGCTTTTCAAGCGGATCTTTTTTAAGAATCTCAAACGCTAAAAGTCGACGGCATGGCCAAATTGCCTCGGAAAGAAGGTAATGCTCTGCGTTTGGTGGGGCCAGAAAGGAATCGTGTACTATGAGCTGCTGCAATAGGGCGAAACTGTCAATGGGCAATGCTACCGACAACATCTCATCAATCTGAACCATGTATTGCTCGAAAAACGGCCAGAATGGGACACGAGACACGAACGAGTGATATTGCAGCACGACAACGCTCCATGCCATCACATTCCCATCGTCCAGTAATACTGTTATAGTTAGCCGAAAGTTTCCAGCCCAAAGGTAATGCAGATAGTGTCTTTGCTATCCCAGCCGAAAGGTAATGCAGATAATATATTCGCTACCCCAGCAGAAAGATGATAATGCTGATATTGTTTTTGCTATCCAAGCAATGTATCCATTGCTATCCAATTTGCACCCATTTAGCATCCATTTTGTTGAAAAATTCTGAAGGGGATGCAGGGGTGTAATTTAGCACAATTTCGCTAATTCATCGCTGATTCAATATATCGAAAATGCATTGAATGGCCTGTCGTTCCAGATTATTGTGCTTTGTCATTGCTGCCACTATGGTTATTTGGTAGGCCATAATATTGGTCAACTTCGGCTTAATCGTGGAGAAATTCTGATGGGGATGCAGGGGTGTAATTTAGCACAATTTCGCTAATTCAATATATCGAAAATGCATTGAATGCCTTGTCGTTCAAGATTAACGTGCTTTGTCATTGATGCCACTATGGTTATTTGGTAGGCCATAATGTTAGTCAACTTCGGCCCAAATGTGGAGCAATTCTGAAGAGGATGCAGGGGTGTAATTTAGTACAATTTCGCTAATTCATCGCTGATTCAATATATCGAAAATGCATTGAATGGCCTGTCGTTCCAGATTATTGTGCTTTGTCATTGCTGCCACTATGGTTATTTGGTAGGCCATAATGTTGGTCAACTTCGGCTTAATCGTGGAGAAATTCTGATGGGGATGCAGGGGTGTAATTTAGCACAATTTCGCTAATTCAATATATCGAAAATGCATTGAATGCCTTGTCGTTCAAGATTAACGTGCTTTGTCATTGATGCCACTATGGTTATTTGGTAGGCCATAATGTTAGTCAACTTCGGCCCAAATGTGGAGCAATTCTGAAGAGGATGCAGGGGTGTAATTTAGTACAATTTCGCTAATTCATCGCTGATTCAATATATCGAAAATGCATTGAATGGCCTGTCGTTCCAGATTATTGTGCTTTGTCATTGCTGCCACTATGGTTATTTGGTAGGCCATAATGTTGGTCAACTTCGGCTTAATCGTGGAGAAATTCTGATGGGGATGCAGGGGTGTAATTTAGCACAATTTCGCTAATTCAATATATCGAAAATGCATTGAATGCCTTGTCGTTCAAGATTAACGTGCTTTGTCATTGATGCCACTATGGTTATTTGGTAGGCCATTATGTTGGTCAACTTCTATGATAGGTCATAATGTTGGAAGTTAACCAACATTATGGCCTATCAAGTAACCATAGTGCCATCAATGACAAAGCACGTTAATCTTGAACGACAGGCCATTCAATGCTTTTTCGATATATTGAATTATCGATCAATTAGCGAAATGATGCTAAATTACACCCGTGCATCCCCTTCAGAATTTCTCAACAAAATGGATGCTAAATGGATAACAATGGATGCATTGCTTGGATAGCAAAACAATATTTGCATTATCATCTTTCGGCTGGGATAGCGAAGACACAATATGCATTATCTTTCGACTGGGATAGCAAAGACACTGTCTACATTACCTTTCGGCTGGAAACTTTAGATTAACTTTAATAAGGTCGTACAGGACACCATCAGAACATTGATAAGGGACCTGATATTGCACCCCACTTATTCGCCAGGCCTGGTCTCTTCGAATTATCACTTGTTCCGGTCGATGGAGCATATTTCGACAGGGCTACACTTGGCCAGTTTGGAAGAAGTGCAAAATTGGTTGGATGAATGGTTTCGGTCCAAAGACGCGTTGTTTTATCGTCGTGGTATCCATACGTATTGCCAGAGAGATTGCAAAAATCTGTAGATAGATAGCGAAGGGCAAAACTTTGAATATATATTTCTATTGATTTCCATTTTTCATTTTTCAAAAAAAAAAACGGAAATTTAGTTGCGCACTTAGTAATTTTTCACCGAATCTTTAAAGCTGAAATATTTTTCTAAACGATTATTAAACGCAGGCTTTATAAAAAAACTAAATGAGGCCTATCATCGATTCCCGATCGCAGTCATAAATCTTGAAATAATATTTATGATTCCATATATTATATGGGATCATAAAAGTTGGGAGGATAATAAAACGGATTCTCACCTTTCATTCGTATATGTTGCAACATTTTGATAACACATGAAATCGGGAAATAGTAATAAAACTGAAAATGATTTTATTTCCTATATTTAGTCTTACATACGAATTTATATGTATGTACAAACACGTACATACGAAGCACGACTGATATTACCTATGAGTATACAGCTACCTACTAGTCATCGTCTCAGCAATGTAAGAATTATACGGGAATACATTCTATGGTCATCAATTTTCTCATCTACTTCCGTAAACGAGTTCGAACAAGTGATACAAAGAAATAATTTTAAATTTTAAGTAAATATATTTTAGGTGAAGCGTCACATACTGTACTGTCCAGACGTATGTGAAGCTGGCCCGAAAACCATCCCGAAAACGCTATTAAAATTTAGGTGTGTTTCTTCGCTAAACTCACTAAAAGGCTTTTCAGCCCGAAAAATTAAAAAAATATGGAGAAAATCAAATTCCATCCCGAGAAAATAAAAACAATCTCACGTACACACAGCAAATTTTAAGTATAAAATTACCTTACAGTGGGGATAAGGGACCTCCCCCAGCTGATTTAATATTCGCTTCTGTTAGATTAGGTATCGGAATTATGCTCATAAGTCGCTGTAAAATTCTCCGTTTACAGAGTTTGGCAACATACCGTTATATCTGCCTAACTCAGTGAACGGATAATTTTTCAGCGACATATGAGCATTATTCCGATACCTAACCTAACAGAAGCGAATATTAAATCAGAGGCCTCTTATCCCCACTGTAAGGTAATTTAATACTTAAAATTTGCTGTGTGTACGTGAGATTGTTTTTATTTTCTCGGGATGGAATTTGATTTTCTCCATATTTTTTTTAATTTTTCGGACTGAAAAGCCTTTTAATGAATTTATGAGCGGAGAAACACACCTACATTTTAAAGGCGTTTTCGGGATGGTTTTCGGGCCAGCTTCACATACGTACTGTCCAGACGTATTGTTTGATAGTCGTGAAACCTGAAAACTTTTTCCACAAACTGTTAGATCTCAGTGAATTTTGGTAGAAATCGGTTCACCGGATAGTCTCGCAGCAAGCGCCGTTTGCTGATACGCAAGTAGTGTTTCTAGTTTCACATTTTGTTGGTGCTGTTTTTTTTACTCTTAGCTAAATAAACCAGACGAAATTGTCGGAGGGCAATTTATTCAATTTCTAGACCAACAGATGGTTGATCTAATAGCTAGTAAGTTAGCTAAGTAAGCAGGTGGTATTTCTTGAACAACAGCTTTTCGGGTGGAAGATACAATATGTTCTTCTTTACATAATCACTATCAGCAACAATATAAAGGGTAAGCACAAAGTAACAAGACGAGACAAAATGAAAATTGTAAACATTGTTGTTGTAAATGATTGAAAAACAAAACGCAATTTTCCCATTCTCGTGTACATGTAAAATTATGAATTTTTCTTTTATAAAATTTTATGTTTTGTTTTTCAACAAACAAAACACATCATGAGAAATAGAAAATAATTTTCGTGTTTTCCTTTTTTAATTCGAAACGAAACAAAAAGAAAATACACAAAACGAGAAAAAATGTACAAAAATTAATAAATAAAATATATCCGAGCCCGGGGGTCGAAAATTATGCGCATGTTCTGTCCCAGTCTCGTTTTTATTTCTGTCGAAGATCCCAAAGAATATTCTTCTGTCAAAAGTGGAAACGATTTTTTGTCTTTCATTTGGTTTTGTTTTGTTTGGCTCTTGTATTTTTCATGCTTTTGTGCTTATTTTGTGCTCGTGTATGCGTGGATGTTAAGGAATTTTTCAGATTCGTTCCATTCCCTCGTATTTTATGTTGAATTCCAGATTTCATAGTGAATTTACATTTTTGTGTGTTCGGTTTATCGTGTCGTATACAAAAAAAAAATGTGCTATGGATCTAATATTGCTTGTGTGTGTGTTTGTGTAACTTGTTGAACTTTTGTTGAAAAGTTTTTTTTTCGTTGACAATAGTAGACAGAATCCGATATCATAGTATTTGGTTAGGGGAAAAGGCATTGCCAATTTACCTTATTTGGATTTGGATATGGTTTGAGTGAGGTAAGGAGTTAAACATTCGATAATAATTTAAATCCCTTGATATCCAAAAATTTCAGGTTTCATAAAAAATAAAAATACACTTGGCTTACAAAATAGCTGACTAATTTCTTAATTCCTCTTCAGATTTTCAAGCTATTTGGATTATCCAGTTCGATTAAATGTAAATTCAGTTCGAATTAATTTCATTTGCTTTTGGAAGTTGGTTCTCGAAGTTGCGGTAGTGTAGCAGTGTTTGGTTAGATGGGTTGGTGCCGCCACGAGAGGTCTCTTGTTGGTGATCGTGTTTGGATTGGGATTCAGTTTGAATTAATTTTAAATGCAAATAAAATTAATTCAAACTGAATTTAGATTTTAACGCGGTCTGCCACTCTTTCGAGGATTTTGAATTTTATGCAGTTTAACTAATTTCTGGCTTGGTTGGTTGGTCACTCTTGCACTGCCACAATTGGTTTCGGATGCAAATAAACTGAGTTCGAGCTGAATTTGGGTTTCCGAACGGTCAAGAACAATGGTTCTTCTTCATACTCGTGTTTAAATTTGAATTCGGTTAGGATTAATTTCATTTGTATTTCAAAATAATTCTCGAAATTGTGGTCAATTAGTAGAAGGTGGTTCTCGAAGTTGTGGTGGTGTAGCTGTGTTTGGTGAGGTTGGTTGGTGCTGCGAAGGAATGGTTTCACTTCGTGATCTTGTATGGATTTAGATTCAGTTCAAATTATCGTGCACAGGATCGTGGATAGCGATCGTGGACAGGAGTTTTTTGGTTACCATGCTGGTTTGCTTGACCGGGTTCAGTTGCACTGCAGCAATTTTGATAATTGTTTTCGGAAGCAAATGAAATTGATTCGACCTGCTGGCTACCTTGACCAATTTGGATAGGTAAGTTGGTGCAGTAATTAATTCTCGATATTGTGGTTTGTTTGTTTGGCCAATTAAGTTAATTTGATGATAAGAATTTTTTTGTTTATGATCGTTGTTGATGCGATTGCAGTTGGAGCAAATTTTGGAGTGGTTGCGGAAGGATAATATATAACGAAACACGATTTAATTGTAAATTTTATTGGATTTTAGTTGATTTACCGGTGGGCGTTCTGCTCGAATAGAGATTAGAGTAAGAAGATGGGTTTCTCTGAGACGTTAGGTGTTGTCTCTAACATTGTCAGCCGCCCTAAAATATTTTAATACTTTTCTGGTGGTTGTGTTTTTTTTCAGGCATAGGCATCAGGCACAGGTTTTTCGCTGGTCGTTTGTACACAGAATTCTAATATCTTAGTGTGACGACTCGACTCATTTTCAAGGTGGTGGGCTTTCTCCTTGATGACAAGGTTGTTGTTGGCTCTCAATCACCTTGGTCGTTGCTGTAGGTGGGAAAGTTGTTCCGTCAACCAAATTTTCCGGAAGTGATACGTTATCTGAAGCTGCTGGTAATGATTGAGGTGGTTCGTTTTCACAACGAGTAATGTTGGTTCAGATGTAGTGATTGCTGCCTCTCTAACTCAAACGAACGTGAGCGTAGTTTCGCCCATAATCCGATGTAAATGATGATTGACTGAATTCACACCTGATTTCTACGAGCCGCCGAAGTACGGCGAAAAAGGAGGGACGAAGTTCCAGGTGATACCATCTTGAGCCATTAAGCGATGTCAATATCTTTAATGCTCTTCTGATGCAGGAATAGCAGTTGATGATTAGATCCGAAGAAGTTGGTTGCACAATCGCTGTATATTCTTTGAATTTTGTCTCTTCGCTAAGTGAACCTTTTCAACGTTGCTTTGACTTCATTTGTGAAGGGCTGAGACACCGACTTAAAACGTACTACTTTCATAGTTAAACAGATGAAAGTGCTGAATTAACCTTTCATCGATGCATCGCCAAGGCGATTTGTAGTTTGATAGATATTGGGCCTGTATAATCCAGGCCACTGTGCGAGAATGGCCTCGAATGAGTAACGATGGAAGATTGGCCATCAGTTACATAACACCACATAACACATTTATGTACGTGCAAGCAACAGCAGCTGTTAACCATCGTATAGCGTTGCACGAAATAAGTAAATTGGAAAGCTTGTTGTCTTTGGGAAGGATAATCGGATGCCTCCTTGTAAATGGCTCCGACACGTAGTAGACTGTCACAGCCGACGAAATGGTTCAGAAATCGAAGTGAGCTCTTATTTGACTACGGTGATCAAGCCTTCCATGCAGAAGGCCGCGATACGAATAGTTTTCTGAACAATGCACATCCAGCGAGTAGGTAGTATAAGTCGTTGTACTCCATCACGGTTTCTGCATGCGTTGCGACCATTTACTTTATTTTTCGTTCATGAATGTTCTAGTAGGCCTCACAAGTTCTGTGGCGTTGGCCATTGACTGGAATCTTCTCGAAACCAAACAAGACCTATCTATCACAACGGATTGCTGTGTAATGAAACTGCCGTACTAATGAAAGTTCAAGACTACGAGGCGCGAGGCCAGCGGGGTTGTAGTTAGTTTCGGAATATTTCTATTTGGTAAGTTGAAGCTAATCCAGAATTGGCAAAACCCAATAACGGATTTTGGGTCCAAACGTCTTCGAGTGATTAGGCCAGTTGCATATCCAATCAAGTACTACTTGCGAGTGTGCGATGTTGAGTGATTGAATTATGTTACGTATGATTTTGGCGAGAAGCACGCTTGCTCAAAGCTATAAACGTGGCAGACAGATTGTTTTCATTGGTGCGATCTTGGTCATGGTGTCAGTATTATGATTCTTACAGATCCATATGCCTCCAAGGTGCTCTAACTGTCTCGATAAGTGAGCCATTTTTGAGCTATTGGTTGTGAGACCACTTCGTTTTACGATATTCCGAATACCCACAAGTCTTGAAGTATGATTTTTGCGAAAATTGTGATAGGAGACATCCAGCCGAACGAATAAAATATCTTGGATACCTGCGATAATATTGAGCTGATGTTGAATCCGAAACAAAGAAGACTAGTGTAGTCCAAGCTAACCCTGATATTAGCGAAATTCGATCTGCATCTCATTGAGAAGCCGTTGGCCGTTCGAAGACCATTTCCGCTTCCATCGAAGCAGTTGTGCCATTTGCCTTTGGAGTTCGATTAAATTCACGATGTCGTCTGAAACGTTCATCAAGTCATCAACGTAGAAGTTTCTCGATGAGACTTTGGCTGTAATAGGGAATTTCTCTCGTTCGGCTCGGGCTAGCAGATGGATGGTACGAATTGCGAGATTCAGAGCGCTGGCAATACCGTAAGCACAAACGATAATCCCAAACTGGTTCATTTTGAGAAGATCGTCATAAGAATCGGCGATAGTTTCTGTGTTCGGCCATCACCAGAATCTGTCGATATATTTGCTTCATATCTGTAATGAAAACGAATTTATGTTTGCGAAAACAGGTTAGCATTTTGGAGATTTTGTGTTGAAGCTTGAACACCATGCGAAGCTTCTGGTTTAGCTGCATTACACTGTGATAAGGAAAACTAGCACATCTGGTAGGCTGTTGTGGTCTTTTAGCATTTCATCTATATGGCCCGATTGGCGTATCTTCGTTGCGATTGTGTATCGAATCGTAGTGTTGTTCCCATTCTGACTAATCGGGCGTTAATTATCAAGATAAACAAATATCCTCGATTTGGAGGACCACCCTCCGTTAATCAGGACAGTTGATTGGTTGCCTTGTGGTCCTTATTGCCGAAGAGGTTGCCGACACCACCGATGCAACCATTTTTTTGAAGCATTCCAATGATATCAGGTCAGAGTAAGGTGTCAATCTGCTTCGGAAGATAGTAACGAGGATTGTCAAGTTCCAACTGCTCCAAGTGTGACCATTGATATGCGTGTCAGTTGGTTGGGATGGCCTCGTGCCTGTAATCTTCTCGACGACGAGGGCTGTAAACAAGATGACATATGTTGAGTCGAACTGTGAGCCTAACACAATTAAACGCGGCGTGGTTGCCTTATCTGCACAGATTTAAGTGATTGTAACAGCGGCTGGTCCTCCCGCTCATCCGATGCGATTTGCTGACTCTCCGATGTGAAACTGACTTGGGATTCGGAATCCAACAAAGCTCGAATGGTGAGGTTTCGATTAGAGAGCAATACGATAGCGATTGCTCTTGCAAGCAATACATCAGTGCGCGATGCGACGTGGGTCGTAGTGACCTGAGTTTGAGATGATCATTCAACGGGTGCCGATGCGATAACCGAGTTCTAATTGTGTAGTGTCGTGTGGTGTCTTTTATTGGAAAATCGGCACGAGCTGGAATTGCAAATCGAACTGGCGTAGCCTATGTGTAGAAAGTTGAATTTCAACCTCTTTTCTCGGACGAGTTTGTAAGAGATTTGAATTGATTGCACTAGAATAAGTTGCGATTCCCAGCACGGATACGTTGCTTATGGACTGTATTGAACTGCATGCGACTGCAATGAGTTTAATTTTATTATGGTCGTGGAAATCATCCCCAGTGATTGCCATCGGGCGATCATAAAGTTGTTGGCATGATGGATACTGTGCTCGGGTTAATTACATGTTCCATTGTCGATGGGTTTCTGGATCTAACTTATCGGCGATGATATTAATTAAGACGATATCTCATATTTGGTGACTGGTACCCTTAAAACTTTTAGACAGCGAACGATGTCGGTCGATGTATCAAGAATCTTGCGCAATCCCATGGCTGATTCAACTTGTAGTTCAGGCATTGTTATAAACTTTCGAAAATGACTGTCGATGATGTACCAACGATCGAAGAATGCGCCTTGCCAACCGATAGGTGTCACCTTAGACTGTCATGGATACGTTAGGGGTTGTCTCCAACAATCGTGTTTAAATTTAAATTTAGTCTCAGAATTAATTCTCTAAATTGTGGTAGTGTGCCAGTGTTTGGTCAAGTAATGTTAGAAGGCTCAGTTTGTGGTCAGGTGGGTTGGTCCGGAGACGGGAGGGTTCTTTTTCGTGATCGTATTTGATTTGCATTCAGTTCGAATTATTTTCAAATGCAAATAAAATCAATTCAAACTGAACTGATTTGGACAAGGTCAAGGACAATTTCTTGCCGCCGTCCTAACAGTTTTGGGAATTGATTTCTAATGCAGATGAAATTAGTTCGAGCTGTGTTTAAATTTGGGCGCGATTGTGGACAGAACAGAAGAAGATGAGTTTTCTTATCGACGGGCTGGCTATCTTAAAATATTTGTTACTAGGGTGGTACGGGGACGGGAAAGTTCTTGTTCATGATCGTGTTTAAATTTAAATTCAGTTCGAATTAATTGTATTTGCTTTTTGTACACAATCTGAAGATCGAGGGCCGTTGTAACCTTTGAAGGCAAAACCGGGGTGGTTGTGCTCTAAGATAGTGACAAATAATAATACACAGATGACTCATTGTGTTGTGAATTGTTGCTGTGTATAATGTGGTTCGCCGTTTTTCTGACAAAAAGTTGTTCCTAATGATTCAGTCCAATATTCCTATATCAAGGTAACGGAATGACAGATAACGAGTCTCATCAAATTGAGTCCAAAATTTCGGATGATGGAAAACAAATCGGTGTATACGGTGCTTAGCACATACAATTTTTGTATAATAGATCGATATAGACTTGCCGTTGTAATATTTTAATTATTTGCTCCGCCGGAAAATTTTCAAGCCACCCACTGTGTCATATGCGCTGAAAATTAATTACTTTATAAATATTTATAAACGCTAATGACAAGCATCGCTCACTGTCGACAAAATTTCATTTCTGCACTCAATAAAAAAAATACACACACAAATCTTAAATCTACACATGTGTTTGTGTTTTCCGTTTCACACCTACCGCAACAAAATACTCATGCGAGTTTTCACCGTGGTATTCCAAGAAGATTTTAATTCCATTTACCATGAAATCTACTATAAAACCCGATTGTGTATAACTGAAAATTTCCCCAGTTTTCCTTCTACATACTATATACGTCCATACATACAGACAAAAAAAGCCGAATGGAAAACAATTACAGTTTTCCTACACATAATTTTAAACTTTTTGATTCAGTTTTCCACGAACCGCTGTAATATACGGACCGGTTTTATTTTCCTCGCGCGGACATCATCAATTTGCTCTAAAAACATATTGAATTGAAAATTTTATTTAATAAATAAGAAAATTATTTTGTGCGTGTGTTAGACTTTGGTCATCGGCCGCCGTGTTGCGTACTCGCTTGTTTCGCGATCTACCTAGCAAGCTAAAAAATGTGCTAGACACGCGGGTTTTAATTAATTCTAATTTACATTTCCAACGGTAATTAGTAGTATCTGGGAAATTAATTTTGTTTTTTTTGTGGTCATTATTATTGGTGTTGTGATTTACATAAAATTTTCGTGATGTGCTAAAGTCTTTAAGTAAAGTAAAATCTGCATGAAAAAGTAATGAAAAGTTGCGAGTTGAAAGAAGAAATGAGATAAAATAAAATAAAAGGAAAATTCTCCTTCGTAAAGTGTTTTTATTCTTGTTGTTGTTTAAGTGAATTTTAGTTTTCCAATTTGGTTCCGTGAATTAGCAAAATTAGCAATAAATGTTTTATTAATAAAAATAAGTTTAGTGAAAATCTATATTTGACTACATCAAAATATGAAACAGAATATGGTAATTTTTTTTTATATGTCAAATCTAAATTAATTTTTGTAGTTTTAACTTTTTGGTTGTAGCTGTATTGATAAATGATTCTAGTTTTATAAAATTAATTGGAAAATATTTAATTCGATTTTTTTCAGTTTTTCTGCTAACAAAATTTTTTTATTTCCGTTTTCCGTTAGATTACTCGTATATACCAATAAATTTTTAGTTAGCTCTAGCTAGATAATATGTGTATGTACATGTATACATAATATGAACTGCACATTTTCCAACTTTTTCTCACTATCACTTTATACTGCACATATAACAAACAAAAAACTTTTGTACACGGATATACAGCTACTTCTATCATTGATACATATTCTGTTGCTTTTGCCATCATCCCATATTTTATTCACTGTATGTAGTTTCTTCTTCAGCAAGAAAAAACTTTAAAGCACACGAAACTTTTTATAGAAACATAATATTTTTGTTGTACCTACGGTTTAAAATTGTAAATATGAATGTAGTAGAAAAAAATTGGTACAGGGTGATTTTACAGTAGATTGGAATTCGGATTTGTAGAAAATAACATATGGCTGTCAAACAGTCGACGTAGCCGGCACAAAATAACGGTAAATGGTTATTAACGTGGCCTGATTTCCACGGTTTGTAATCATTTAAAGTTATAAATCTATATTAATGCTTTTTTGCTTCCTAAACAATACGAGTATAAAAATTTAGAAATTTAATGTTTCCCAAACTTCTGCAATTAAATCAAATTAAAAAATGCTAAAGGGCGAGCTTGCTAATAAAATGAATAAATAAACCAATAATCTTGAATTAATAATGTAATGAGGAGCTTATTGTTAGCTGCTCCTCCAACTCGAAAACTCATAATACACAGATCTACTGAAATAATTTTCTCAACACCAAATCAATGTCTTGAAACCAAAAATTAACTAAAAGATATTAGTTAGTATCCCGTAAAATACCACTCAACAGTACCACTTATAACTGGTAAAACTGTTGTCATGCCACTTTAAAAAATTTCCTTTAGCCGACACTTGACTGTTGAATTATAACCGTAGTCTTTTGTTGGTACTTCCTAGCAGAAAAAACTGCATTATCGACATCATTTATATATATTCGTAGAAAAAGATGATACTGAAGTTAGCCGAAAATTTCAGCCGGAAGAACCTGCATTATCGACATATTTCGTATCAGGTCGCATGGTTAGTGGTAATTTGTACTGGGTGAACTTAGATGATAGTGAAGTATTTCCTAAACTTTTCTAAAAATTTAAATCCGCCATTTTTATTTCAATGTATGCGTGAAACTGCGGATAAACGAGTAAATTATAATTTATATGAAATAATGCAAATAAGTTTACAAATCCTTCACATGATTTTTAAAATATAGAAAACCCTATAAACCCCAATTAAGTGTACTTTCGGGTAAATAAACGGAGCTATGGGTGTTTAGCATGCTCAATTTGCAATACGATAAATTTACGTTGTAAGAGATTTTGCATAAAAATTTTCCATGTCCTAGGGAAACCCCCGCCAAATACTAAGTGTAAATTTGAGATAATCGACTATGATGTTTCATAAAATATGGCCTGATTTTTGGCACAGGTGTTCACTGTTAGTGCTACAACTCAAAATCATTGGCCCCTAACACGACAAATTGTAAATATGGGTACCAGCTATTTACGAATTGGTCTCACTTCACCCAGTTCATATGACCTTTAAACATTCGAATTATGTGATATTGACTTTTGAAATTTTTTTTCGGCGAAAATTTACTGGTAACTTCCATAACATGTAATTTTCGACTAATATCAACAGAATTTTGTACTAGCACCTAATACGAAATCTGTCGATAAATTTTCGGTTAACTTCAGTAGCATAGAAAAAGTCAGCAGAATTTTTTTATTTTTTTTACCAGTTTCTGTAGAAAAACTATATTATCGACGTATTGAACATAGTCGTACAAAAATTGACTCAATTTTCTTTATGACCCCTTGTTTTCGGCGAAAATTTGAGTAAATTTCAATTGTTTACTTTTATTTAAGCACAATAACTGTTTTAATAATAAATTAGATGTAGAAAGTAGAAAAATTCTGCCTTAGGGTTTAAAAGGCCCTCAAATTTGTTGATTTGTATAAGTTCTGGACTCCCATGGCTATCTACCGAGCGAGTATGACCGCTGATCGTGGGAATTCCCGCTATTTTAATTTGAGTGTGAGTCTTATGATATTTTACGTATTTGAGCAACGAAAATTAGTCTGGAATGGGCACTTCTATTAAAAGGTTCATCGATTTGTCATTGTAAATAGTTTTTGTACGCTGTTTGCCAACGAGTACAGAAACAAACTATTTGCAATGACAAATCGGTGGATTTTTTAATAGAAGCACTCATCCCAGACTAATTTTCAAAATTGCTCAAATCCCTAAGGAGTTCAGAACATGAGTGTGAAGTTTTTACCAATTAACAAAAATAAGCATGAATTGGAAATCACACTGTTAAAATATTTCTTATAGGAATTTTGAGTGAAAAATTAAAGTTCATGAAATTTTAAAACATAATAACATTTAATAAACTAAAATACTATAAGCTGCGAATGTATACATATGTTTTTTGAAGAAAACTACCACATTGCTCAGAAATGATTTTTTAAGTAAAACTATTATCGGCCCTTTTTGATTTTCAGTGCATCCAATTCTGGCAAATGACAAGACACCACGGAGACTACACCAAAAATTAATGATATATAAGTTGTTTTTAGAGCCTGACCTATCAAATGGCGGGGAATCATATCACAATCCACTTACACATTTTTAAGTAAAACAGCCATCAGATTTTTATTTTTAAGTGAATCTCATTAATTCTCACTATAACAAGACATCACGGAGATTGCACCACAATGAAACCATATAGGAATCACCCATACGGGTTTAGCATTTCAAACGAAGCATAATTCGTTTCAATATGGATTTGCTCAGTATTTTTTGAGCAAACTTCTCATTGGCTTCTTATGATTTTTGAGTGAATCTAATTTATTCTCACAATAACAAGACATCACGGAGATTGCACCACAATGAAACCATAAAAGAATCACTCCTACTGGTTTAGCCTATCAAACGAAGTATGTTTCGCTTCAATATGGATTTGCTCAGTATGTTTTTGAGCAAACTTCTCATTGGCTCCTTATGATTTTTGAGTGAATCTCATTTATTCTCACAATAACAAGACATCACGGAGATTGCACCACAATGAAACCATATAGGAATCACCCATACGGGTTTAGCATTTCAAACGAAGCATAATTCGTTTCAATATGGATTTGCTCAGTATTTTTTGAATAAACTCCTCATTGGCTTCTTATGATTTTTGAGTGAATCTAATTTATTCTCACAATAACAAGACATCACGGAGATTGCACCACAATGAAACCATAAAAGAATCACTCCTACTGGTTTAGCCTATCAAACGAAGTATGTTTCGCTTCAATATGGATTTGCTCAGTATGTTTTTGAGCAAACTTCTCATTGGCTCCTTATGATTTTTGAGTGAATCTAATTTATTCTCACAATAACAAGACATCACGGAGATTGCACCACAATGAAACCATACAGAAATCACCCCTACGGGTTTAGTCTATCAAACAAGAATGGTTTCGTTTCAATATGGATTTGCTCATAACGTTTTTTTGAGCAAACTTCTCGTTGGTTCCTTATGATTTTTGAGTGAATCTCATTTATTCTCACAATAACAAGACATCACGGAGATTGCACCACAATGAAACCATATAGAAATCACTCCTACGGGCTTAACTTATCAAACATAGTATGTTTCGTTCCAATGAAGATTGGCTCATTACATTTTTTTGAGCAAACTTCTCATTGGCTCCTTATGAGTTTTGAGTGAATCTCATTTATTCTCACAATAACAAAACATCTCGGAGATTGCACCACAATGAAACCATATAGGAATCACCCATACGGGTTTAGCATTTCAAACGAAGCATAATTCGTTTCAATATGGATTTGCTCAGTATTTTTTTGAGCAAACTCCTCATTGGCTTCTTATGATTTTTGAGTGAATCTAATTTATTCTCACAATAACAAGACTTCACGGAGATTGCACCACAATGAAACCATATGGGAATCACTTCTACGGGTTTTCATATGTTTATGTCATAGGAATTATTTCATGCTTGTGTACAGGAGCATGAAACTTTTCCTAAACCATTCCTAATTTTTTTTTATTTAGGATAGAGTTATGAAGTATTTCACGCGCATTTAAGCATAAACTTTAATGATATTGGTGGACTACTTTGACTCGAAAAAGATTATGACAGAGCATTGTATGCAAATTAAAAATATGATTTTCTAATTCACCTTAGGCGCATTCCAAAGTCTTCTAAGTATTTATTATAAATAGGCATTTAGCATAAATGTTAGTGATATTGGTTAATTTCGTAGGTCGAAATTCACGTCTGAGTTAGAAAGATTATATCTCGATCTTTAATTGACGAATTACTTTTTGCCAAAAAAATGTCGAAATTTTTATCGCCAAATTATTTTACTATTATACGCGCAAACATTATTTTCAAACAGGTTTGCAAATATAACAGAAATTAAGGGTGATTTATGTATTTTGCAAATTATTTTATAAAAGGGTTGTGGTCATTTTTGTTTGATTTCGAATAATTCGCTATAACATTTTACCTTTGCAATATTTATAAAGGTAATTTGAATTTTGTAACATCAGCTTTGCGCAGCGGCGATATCGTAACCAATGAGGTTTAACCGAGGTGCGATTATTGCTAGTTGAAAACTATAACCAATACCCCGCCATGGGGGACGTGAAATAATCGTCCACCACGGCAATTTTTGGAAACCTGAAAAGGTTTATAACTTATAATACAAAATCATATGCAAACACATCCTCTTTAAAGTCTAAATACGGATGCAAATAAAACATCATTTATAATATAAACTTACATTAAGTTAGATTAAAATGTTGGTTTCGATAGAAATATACCAACATTTGAAAAACACCTTTGTAAACCTCATCAGGTACGTACGTATTTACCTGCATCCTAAAATACACCGGTTGCATTATACCGAGAGCAGAAAAAATTTTTTTACTCGTACTCGTATATTATAAAAGATTAACAACCCCAAAGTATAGTAAAATAAAGTTGGAAAAATTCAAATTTTCCATCCATTGCCATTCGTTCATTATTATTCAGAGAGATTTTACATCAATATTGCAGCAATATAGTACATAGTTATATACTCGTTGTATATGTACATGGAGTAGTAGCTAGTAAAAATTTAAGTTTGGAAAAACTATAAAAAAAAACTATAGGAAGTTTTTCAAATTTAAACAAAAAATAAAATAAAACATTTAAATTTTAAATAACAGTTGCACAAATAAATTTTCAACTTGAGAAATGAATAAAATTGAATTTTCAATTTCCGTAATGGCATTTTATACAGTGCATTTTGAAGAGCGGTTAGTTTAACCGAAAAAGGAGGAATGAAAGAGTTGCTTGTTTTTGATTTTGTTGAAGTGGATAAATATGAGTTATTGGATATTGATTAGAAAATTTTAATCCGGTCCTAATTGGAAATAGAGTGTTTTATTGAACATTCAGTACCGTTCGCTTTTCACACATCCCACCTTACGCAGTAGCCAAATCGAGGAAGTACGGTGGTATAGGTCCCATTTACGTTGAACCATCTGCATATTGCATACATAGCTCAAGTAAATTACTTTCGCTTACTTTTTACGTTATGTGAAGTGAAAACTTAAAAAATTAATAAAAATTGACTTTTTCGTGACAAGCACGGTATCTTTTACATAATTTAATAATTATTAAAATTGACACAAAACAAATATTTTTAAATGTTAAATCCTGAACTACAAGTGAAAATTTTCAAGTTTTCCAACGAGGAAGTATGTACGATAATATGTCTGTGAAGTTAGCCCGTAAACGATCCCACAAAAATGCGATGGCAACACTAAAGTACAAATATCACGACATTTTTCAATGTCATCCCGAAAAAATATTTATATCACGATATTTTTGAATGTCATGACAGTTTTTTACTATATCAATCCATAAAAATTTATAAACAATTTGTATTGAAAAACTGATACCAACCCGGAAAAAATTATGTCACAATAATTTTCCTCAACTTTAATAAAATAGGCTAATTAAGTATATTCATACCTCGCATTACGGATAGGGATACGTTCCGGAAAAGCAAGCCTTAAACCGAAATTCCAATTATCGAACGAATTTATATTTCATATAAATTCGTAGAAATTATAAGCCATCCGTTCCCGAGACAGTGCAATAAATATAAACGACAAAGAAAATACATAATAAATTACAACAGTCAGCTGACAACGAAAGAGCGTTCGTTTAGCAAGGTATGAGAAGAATATAGAAAAAACAAAATATTAATACAGGTGGGAAACAATTCTATGATTTAGAGCTCCGCTATAGTCGTCTGAATTCGTAGTACATGCCCGTTACCAGAAACCGTACTATATACGTTTTTTAGTTCAGGGATTGGCCTGTTTAAATACAAGTGGCAAAAAATTCTATACTTAGAGCTCCGCTATAGTCGTCTGAATTCGTAGTACATGCCCGTTACCAGAAACCGGACTATATAGGTTTAGTAGTTCAGGGATTGGCCTGTTGAAATAACAAGTGGCAACAAAATTCTATGATTTAGAGCTCCGCTATAGCCGTCTAACTTCGTGTGTCTGTTACAAGTTTTTTTATTAAAAATAAAGAAATGGGTGGAAAATAAATTAACGGACACAGCAGCAATTATCCTGACTTTTAATTCACCAGTATTACCGGAATATGTGAGGGCAGGCTTTATGCAACTAAGCATTCGATTGTACATTCCAAATCCGTTGAAGTGCATCGAATGCCACAAATTTGGTCACACCAAAAAGAGATGCACAAGTGATCCTAAGTGCTACAAATGTGGTGAAGTAACACCACACAACCAGCCGTGCACTACACTAAAATGCATAAATTGTGGAGAGGCACACACCAGTAACAATAAGGACTGTCGAGTATATAAACGAGAAGTAGAAATAGTGAAAATTAAAATTGTAAATAGATTAACATTTCCCGTGGCGAAAGCCAAATATTTTCGATTATATGCAAACACCAGACCAGCTAACTAGACAACATATGCAGATACACTAAAAACCACCTTTAACCCTCCAAACACAACACAAAAGCTACAAAACAAAGAAAACCAACTAGAACAGAAAAAGCCACAATCATATCAAAAACCTATTTCAACTTCAAGGCAACAACAGACACAATTAAACCAACCACAACAACAACAGCAACAAAAAGATCAACAACAACAGCCGCAACAACCAAAACAAATACTAGAAACGAACAACAACGACAAGAACGATTACAACAACAACCGCAATCAAATAACAAACAACTTGTAATACAGCAATGGACATAGAGACAATCAAAAAAATGAGCATGGCTAGCAATGCGAAATGGCGAACCACGTAAGTATGATTGATGATGAATGAGGGAAGGAGAAGAGAGAACGCTTTGGCGCTTATAAATACCCTCTCCCTTCTTCGTTTCTTTGAATGGTCGAGCGAATGCTGAGGTCCAATGAATGTCCAGACCCAGGGCTAATGGCTTCGGCAGGGTGTCGATATTGGCACGTACCAATATCAGCCTGGTCCTTTATGACATACCGCGTTTCGAGCACATTGAAGTCATCGCAGCCAAAACTCGGAATCTGGACAGAAACTTGTTATGTGTTAGTATCTATGCAACTCCAGTGTTGTCTACGTCTGACAGAGAGAGAAGCCTTTCAAATTTTGTTTGAATGTTTGAAAGGCAAAAGTGACGTGATTCTAGCGGGTGATATGAATGCGCATTCGAGAATATGGGGGAGTGAAAGAACTGATGCTAGAGGTAACTGGTTGACCCGCCTCATTCTGGATTCCGATCTCGTAATCTCCTGAATGATGGTGGGTCGATTAGAATGGCGAGAGTGGGGTCGACAGCTAGCGCGATAGATTTAACTTTCTAGCGGGTTGGTGGGCCAAGTCACTTAGAATGTCACAGATGAGAATTTGGGCAGTAATCATTATTTGATTAGGACATGCTTAGGTGGTATAAATGTTGACGTAGACCGTAAGGTCATTATCAATGGTAAGAAATGGGTCGAACGTATGAATGAGACTCTCATAATGAAAGAAGTAAATGAGGTTAACCAACTTGAGGATGAAATAGAGAGAGGGAATGAAATGTTCACTATAAATATCAGAGGGAATGAATACAAGGTGAATGGTTGGTGAAACAATAAAATCCAGTATTGGTATGAATGGAAACGGATAGCATTGAGAGAGTTGGCGGGACTATGAGATTGTGTCCCAAAATGACATGTAGAACCACAACGAAGAATGTATTGGATAAAATTAATAGAGTGAGAGGATATAGAGCGCAAGGCAGAAATGCAGTGTTAGATGACAGAGAGAATGGAGGTGTTTTTTTACAAATGATTACGGACGTACGTAGTAATTTGAGCGATAGATATGAAGTTTTGTTACCTGATAATGAAAATAAATTTATAAACGATATGTGTAAGGAGTTTGAATGGGAAGAGTTCCGAGGGGTTTTAGAAATATCCAAATCTACTACCCCCGGAACTAACAGAGTGAGTTATAAAATGATTGGTAGA
Organism: Nephrotoma guestfalica; assembly: GCA_963691935.1. Classification (NCBI taxonomy): domain Eukaryota; kingdom Metazoa; phylum Arthropoda; class Insecta; order Diptera; family Tipulidae; genus Nephrotoma; species Nephrotoma guestfalica. The sequence continues at coordinate 33,625,794 of OY829913.1, read as the reverse complement.
TCAGAATTCGAAGCCAAGGCGGCCTTGCTTAAAATTCTCAATCAAGTATGAACGAGTATTCAGATACCGGAAATATGGAAGGAAAGCAGAGTGGTACCTATTCCTAAAAGGGATCGGGATAGGAATCTGGTATAAAAGGTTGTATAGATAAATACGTATTTTGTGAAAGAGGGAAATTTGTGCCGGAAACCACCTTTGGGTTTCGTCACAATCACAACCACTCTGCTAATGAATGTGTAGAAAAGTTTGTGTGGGAAGTACAAAAGGAAAATAAATATGTTGTGGCGGTATTTTTGGATATAGAAAGGGCAGATGATTACGTGGTTCCAGGGAAACTTTATCAGATCCTTATGGACTTGGGGTTTCCTTGGAAAATTTGCAAATGGGTGTATGAGTTCATGAATGAGAGAAAGTTAGTTTTATGTGGTAGAGGGTATAGGTTGGAAGGAGCGGTGACTATCGGCCTCCCCCAAGGCAGTAAAATCTCACCGACTCTCTTCAACCTGTATACGAGCTCGATACATAGGTGTAACTCCTCGGGCAAAGTCATTTTGCAATTTGCAGATGACTTTGTCCTGATGGGTAAGGGGAGTACCATCGGGGAGGCCTTGAGTCGGGCTCAAGAATGTGTGAATCAGGTAACCGAATGATAGAGTGAATTGAATTTGAGGGTAAATTCGAGTAAATGTTGCAGTATGGCTTTTAGAATGAATCGGATGGTTGATGTGCGAATATATAATGAGCGAATTGAGTGAAATTGACTAGGTATTTGGGAATCTGGATTGACTGCCGTTCCGGCCGATAATTGTAAGAGTAGATTGAACGTGATTAAAAGGGTGAACAAACCGAAATGGGGAGCTCATCCGGGTGTGACTGATATGTTACGAAAGGCGCTAGTGTCAACTAAAATTGCGTATGGAATGAGTATATATGGTGATGGGTCCAAGGTTGGGTTTAAAAAGTTGATGTTTGTGGAGAATGCGTGTGCTAGAGTGGTATTGGGAGCGATCAATTCGACACCAATACCAATTAATTATAAGAGGGAATGGATCACCGTGCGAGGGACTGTGCGAATGTTTACTAAGGACAATAAATTGGTGAATGAAATGATAGCGAGATTGCAAAGAGGGACGGTTTACAAAAAGACAACAAGATCACTGGTAATCTTGGAAACTATTAACATAATCTCCAAGATTCGTCCGGCAAATCCGAAAGTCCCTCCGAGCAATCTAATAGTGCGGTTGATGTTTTGTGACACAACAAAAGCAATGATGAATGAGTTATCGGTTAAGAGTGAATTTTGCAAAATGCGAATGAATTATGTTGCACATGTGGAAGTGTATACAGATGCTAGTGTAAATGATGATCGTGTAGGTGTGGGAATTTATATTCCTTCAATGAGTAAAGGGAAAATGGTAAGAGTACATGACAGTATCTGTATAATGAATGCAGAATATGCTTGCAAAACGGGGTTGTTTGATAGAGGATGTAAATGAATATGAATTCATGGATGCCAGAGACATACTTCGCATGTTTCAGGCTAATCTGTGGAGAAAATGGGTGAGATAGTTTGTTGAAAAATGTCAGGTGAAAGGTAAGAAGTACTTTGAGTTGGTTAGGTCTACTTTGAGGCAACCGTTCTTTAAGGTGCTCAAAGAAGATACTAGAATGTTACGAACTAAGGAACGAGTGAGATTGAATCATGGAAATTGGAAAGAATGTTTGAAGAAACGCAATTGGGTTGTGTGTGAATTATGTGAAAGCTGTTTGGTTGTGGAGGACATCGAACATTTGATTCTGAAATGTTCTGCATTTAGCCAGAGCAGACAAATGTTCGCTGTTCTATTGAGTGCAAGTAGTTTGACTGAACTATTACGAATGGGAATGGACGTATATAAGAATGTCGGGGATCGATTTGTGCTAGGTGTTCAAAATTTGTAAATTTTGAAACGGGCCATATGGCATGGCACCAAAATTTTGGAGCTAGTCCCAAAAAGAAAAAAGAAAACATTGTCAGATGAAGAAGATATTGATGCAGAAATACTCCTTCAATCAAGCAAGTCGTCCGGTGAAGCCAGTTGCTAGCTGTAATGCTGTGTGTCCGGATAAGTCTTGAAAGGAAAAGAGATATGTAGTAGTCTACTAGGATGCTACTATGGTAACCCTAAGGTTTGGGAGAATAGGGAATATATCTAGAGGGCGTTGCCACAACTGACGTATACACGTATAGATGAATAAAAAAGGTTTTACAATTATTATCCATTACTCTACAAATATATATAACACCATATCTTAATGTAACCAAAAAAAATTTAGCTCGTTTATATTTTTTTTCTACCTTCAAAATACAAACAACGAAACACGCGTTTTCGCGTGGATGTTCCGTACAGTTTGGTAATTTTATTTCAAATCAATACTCGTAGCGGCATCTGAAATTTAATGTGGAGGCAGCAAATGAGCTCGAATATGAAGTTAGGCTGTGAACAGACAGACAACCAAGTCTGGGGGGGCCTTAAAAAGGCTACCGATAAATAAAACTAGGGCGAAATTGCCCCTAAAATTTGTTTTAAACAAATCTTATATCGTTTACCATTAAATTTAATTTGCTACAGTAGAATGTTCGTATTTTAATTTGCTATGAAGCTCTGTTATAGGCATAATTACCTTAATTAATAACATATTTATACGTTCATATTGAGTCTACTTGGTAAAACTTATTTCTAAAAATCTGGAATTTACCTTACATACATATTTCTTGTATACGTAGATAGAAAGACTACTAGTAATTGATTTAATTCAATAGACCTCGGTTATTTATAATGCCAATCAATAATACCAATGATTTTGATGACATGTAAAAAATTTATTGTGCCATCATGATGATGGTATGATGATAAACATCAATTAGCTATCAAAATTATGCCAAAATTAATTTCTTTTCTACCACCACTGAGTAGATGTCTGATTAAGGTTGGAGGTATGCCAACATTTTAAAAATAGTTGTTGATATCTAAAATTTCAATTATGTGATGTGTTGCTATTTGTATACACAAGTATTATGTCAAAACAAGTTATAATCAATTTGATACGATCGGTAGACGAGCGGATAGAAGTGTCATGTCATATCCGACAGCAGTAAATAATCTTTACCTCAGTGTTTGCTGAACCGTGATTTGGTAGTTTTTTCCTATTTTTTTCCTAAATAATCGATATTTTTGCGAGACTACAGCAATTCTGTATATACAATTTGACCGACCATTTGTAGATTAAGATATCGATTAGATATATGTTTAGAGAGAAATAATTGTGTGGTGTATGTGTGTGTGTGTGTGTGACTTTGTTTGAAAGGATTTGGATTTGAAAAAGATTATCGAAATATTTTATTAGGAGTCTGTGTAAATTAAGAATTAGAACGTTTTGTGTTTTTTGTAAGGAATTTTGCATCACGTACAACCTATTTATTCGACGGGACTTGGACACGTTTTAGTATTCTGTCTATCTAGTGCACGGTTAGGTTAATTGGATGTGTGTTTTTATACTTTTTATAGTTTTCTATAGTGTTACCTATTTTTAGCACGATCTCTAACACGAAAAGGAATTTGTTATCCTTATGGTGACTAGTGACTAAAATAAAATAATGAGTACAATTATTAGCAAATATTTTTATGTTTTTTAGAATTTATTGTCAGCAGAAATGATTTAATTCTCGTGCAGCGATCAAAACGCAGAATAGACACTGCCTTTACAACTACAGTGCTGGGAAAAAAAATTGGGCAAACATATTTTATTGCAAATTGGTGTCTTTTTTGCTAAAATTACAAAAGTTTTGAAAGCAATTGGCTTATTGTTTCATTCTAAATACATGTAAGACGTAATTTTTTGAAAAAAATATTTACCTGCAATTTAGAGGCAAAACCCCGAAAAATGCCAAAATATTCAAAATAAGTTGATTGGAGTTAAAGTAACGGAATAAATTAAGCACCTGTTTTTTAATTTTTGTTTTGTATTTTATTGATTTATAGAAGTTCTACCTTTAATATTAATATATTGTTGGACCGCCATTTGCTTTTATTACAGCGGTACACCTCCGATTCATTGAATTTAATAAAATTTTCAAAGTCGTAGGAGGTATGGATTCCCAAATCGTTATCAACAAACTTTTTCAAGCTTGAATCGATTCTGGGTGCTTTCTTGTTACTTCTAGCTTCATTATAGACCAAATATTTTCAATGAGATTTAAGTCTGGACTGTACGGGAGCCAGCTCAACACATCGATACTTCTTTCTACGTAGTACTTTTTTACTTTTAAATGAAGAGGTTAGAAAAAAAGACAAGTTTTTAACAAATTATTTTTGTCTATCTGAAAGGCGATTTTTTTCTATCTACAATTCAATATTAATAACGCACAACTTTGGCGGTATGGCACGGAACGTTGTCCAGTTGAAAAATAAATTTTCAAGTCTCACCAAAAAGCTTAAAGACAGAAGGCTCAAATTCGTTGTGTAGAACCTGCAGATAGACAGCTGCTGTAATGCTGGAACTAGGGAAGCACAATCGACCGGTTTCATTTCCAGAAAAGCATCCCCAGACCATAACTCCTTCATTTTTCGGTGAAAGTCTTAAAAGACATTCGTTGCTAAGCCTCTCGCCCGGTTTTATTCTTACGAGAATTCTTCCATCTCCAACATGCAGCTTGAATTTAGATTCATCGGAGAAAATCACATCATTCCACATCTCTGGAGTCCAAAATACATGCTCCTGGGTCCATAGCAAACGTTTTTTTTTCACTAGTAATGTGAACTCAGGCTTCTGGACTGGGTTAAGTGCTCTCAAATCAGCTCTAACAAGTCTTTTTCTTACTAAGCTGACTGAAATTTGTTTCGCTCAACATCCAGTCTTATGTCCGATGAAGTTTTAAAACGGTTCCGCCGACACTGTAATATTATGAAACGAACTTCCACTGGCGTTGTCTCTCTGGGCCATCCAGAGCCTTTCTTTCCTTGTGTACTGCCCATCTCTAGCATTTTTTTAATAGGCCACGCGAAAGTACTTTTAGGAATGTTTAATCTTTCTGCTATTTCACGCGTGGTTAAATTTTCTCGCGCCAAAATCAACATATTGCTTTTACACTGCTCACTAACTTTTCCCATTTTTTTTTTAAACTAAAATTGCACTTTATTCTTTATTTGACTAGGATCACTTATAGAATAGCTTACCCTTACAAAATATGCACTATTTATACTCAAAAAAAAATTACAGGCAATAAAACATCTGCCTCCTAATGACGATCAAGAACGATAGGCGTAAAATAAAATAATTGTTTGATCAATTTTTTTGCACATCAGTTGCGGGGTTGTACCGGTGTAATTAAGACAAAAGGCGGTCCAAAAAAATATTAATATTAAAGATAGAACTTCTATAAATCAATAAAACACAAAACAAAAATTAAAAAATAGGTGCTTAATTTATTCCGTTACTTTAACTCCAATCTAATTTTTTTTTTTCAAAAAACTACGTCATACATGTATTTAGAATGAAACAATAAGCCAATTGCTTTCAAAACTTTTGTAATTTTAGCAAAAAAAGACTCCAATTTGCAATAAAATATGTTTGCCCAATTTTTTTTCCCAGCACTGTATAGTGAAATTTCCGACAAACTAAAAATGACAAAAATCTTTACAACAGCCCACAAAGTGTAAACCTACACTTTAAAAAAAAACTTGTTTTGTAAAACGAAATAAAATGCTAATAAAAATAAGTTCACAATGGCAAGCTAATTTAGCCACAACAATGAGCCATAACCTTTCAATATATTTTCTAGAAATCAACATATTTATGCGGTGGCACAGTCATAGAATTTCTTCATTTTTAAAATTTTGCCATTGTAAAAAGTGTAGTGGCGGTTCGTTGGTCAATGACAAGCCATCGTAGAGATGTCTACGCTTAACGGTATATGGGATCATGCTAATTAGGCCATTCCTAATGTTTTCGAGAAGCCAACATATTTATGCGGTGGGGCAGTCATAGACTTTTTTCATTTTTAAAATTTTGCTATACTAAAAAGTGTAGTGGTGGTTCGTTGGTCAATGACAAGCCATCGCAGAGATGTCTACGCTTAACGGTATATGGGATCATGCTAATTAGGCCATTCCTAATGTTTTCGAGAAGCCAACATATTTATGCGGTGGGGCAGTCATAGACTTTTTTCATTTTTAAAATTTTGCTATACTAAAAAGTGTAGTGGTGGTTCGTTGGTCAATGACAAGCCATCGCAGAGATGTCTACGCTTAACGGTATATGAATCATGCTAATTAGACAATTCTTAATGTTTTCTAGAAGCCAGCATATTTATGCGGTGGGGCAGTCATAGACTTTTTTCATTTTTAAAATTTTGCTATAGTAAAAAGTGTAGTGGTGGTTCGATGGTCAATGACAAGGAATCGTAGTGATGTCTACGCTTAACGGTATATGGATCATGCTAATTAGACAATTCTTAATGTTTTCTAGAAGCCAACATATTTATGCGGTGGGGCAGTCATAGAATTTCTTCATTTTTAAAATTTTGCCATATTAAAAAGTGTAGTGGCGGTTCGAAGGTCAATGACAAGCCATCGTAGAGATGTCTACGCTTAACGGTATATGGGATCATGCTAATTAGACAATTCTTAAATTTTTCTAGAACCCAACATATTTATGCGGTGGGCAGTCATAGATTTTTTTCATTTTTAAAATCTTGCTATACTAAAAAATGTAGTGGCGGTTCGTTGGTCAATGACAAGCCATCGTAGAGATGTCTACGCTTAACGGTATATGAAATCATGTTTATTAGACAATTCTTAATGTTTTCTAGAAGCCAACATATTTATGCGGTGGGGCAGTCATAGATTTTTTTAATTCTAAAATTTTGCTATAGTAAAAAGTGTAGTGGCGGTTCGTTGGCCAATGACAAGCCATCGTAGAGATGTCTACGCTTAACGGTATATGAAATCATGTTTATTAGACAATTCTTAAATTTTTCTAGAAGCCAACATATTTATGCGGTGGGACAGTCATAGAATTTCTTCATTTTTAAAATTTTGCTATAGTAAAAAGTGTAGTGGCGGTTCGTTGGTCAATGACAAGCCATCGTAGAGATGTCTACGCTTAATGGTATATAAGATCATGTTAATTAGGCCATTCTTAATGTTTTCGAGAAGCCAACATACTTATGCGGTGGGACAGTCATAGACTTTTTTAATTTTTAAAATTTTGCTATAGTAAAAAGTGTAGTGGTTGTTCGAAGGTCAATGACAAGGCATCGTAGAGATGTCTACGCTTAACGGTATATAAAATCATTCTTAATGTTTTCTAGAAGCCAATATATTTATGTGGTGGGACAATCACAGAATTTTTTTTAATTTTAAAATTTTGCTACAGTAAAATGTGTAGTGGTGGTTCGAAGGTCTGTATATTGGCTTCTAGAAAATATTAAGATTTTCTAATTAACGGTATATATAACCGTTAAGCATAAATATCTCTACGATACCTTGTCATTAACTATTGATCTTTAGTACACATCCATGAATAGTGTAGGTAAAATTTAATAAGGATATTTGTGTATAAACACTTTTAAGCTTTTGTAAGGTTTTTGGTCAATTTGTCGGAAACTTCACGCTACTGCTTTTACACCGTTTAAACTATTTTTAGTTTTCTATCTTAACAACGATGATGACCTCAGTTTCAGGACAAATTGTTTGAGCTATAACCTGAAATTTAAAATCTGTCGTTGCCTTATAACAGGCTGAGTAATATTCCATCTCAAAAATTCTGGCTTGCTGAACCTCAGCTTTTAACCTGGATAAATGGCAAGCCCTCAGTAACTTCATCTATTTTAATTTATGTTGCCTTAGCTCTTTCGAACCGATTGGGACAGTGTAATCCCAGCACAACTTTGTACAGCCCTAAAATTTTTATTTTGAATTGCAATTGGTATTAGATGGTCCCAAATGGAATTTTACAATAATTTTGAAATATATTATAGCGTTTCAGTTGTGTCGGAAAAATTAAGGGCTGATGATATATTAGCGGTGCTAATGGGATCCGATAATTCTGGTACCGATTTTTCGTCTAGTATAGTGACGATCATTTTGAGCCGCGCTTTTGGGATTTTGAATCGTCTTACGATGAGGTAAAAAATAAGCCATCTACGAGAAATGGACCGAGTTCCTCTACCGATACTCATATGGAATTAGTTGAAAGCGTCAACGAAGAATCAACAAATGAGTCTAATAACGAACCAGATCACAATACTTCAACAGTCTTCAATATTTATAGCGGCAGAGAGGAAAGTATTGTAGCAGGCACTTTGGGCGAGCGAGTTGTGAATGCTAGTACGATAAAGAACCATCAAATCACATTGTGTTTCGACCGCTTGTTTACCACCTGCTGGAAACCCTAGAGTACCCTGGGTTGGGTATATGCATTGGGAATAGAATAAAACTACCAAAGGTTACACAAAAATTGAAAAAGGAGAATCCGTATTCAAGTCTAGCCATTCTGGTTTAATTTATACCAAATGGCAGGATGCAAAAGAAGTTTTCATAGTAAGCAACTGCCACAGCGCCATAATAACTACTGTAGAAACTTTATCGAGAGATAATGGGTGGAGTAGCCATGGCCGATCAAACGTCAGGACTGTACGAATTAGATAGAAAATCCAACAAATGGTGGAAATTTTTTTTTTCGTCTGCTAATGATGTCTGTTGTTAATTCATGGATACTTTATTCCGAACTACGTCACAAGCAATCACCATTAATTGATTTTATAACCGTTTTGGCAGAAGATTTAATAACTGAGGGGCAAAAGAATATGGCCAACAGCCGCAACGCAAAGCGAGGCAGCATCTTCAGAAACCAGAAGAGGTTTGGAGTCTCTGCTTCTCATTTGCCAGTCGAGGGTAGTACAAGATGACGATGTTTTGGCTCTAGCCTAAAGAGATTGGATACTCGAACAAGAACAGTTTTGCGAGGAATGTCAAATTCCGTTATGCATAAAACATGATTTGCGCCATATCATGAATAAAATAAAAATGAAATGTGTGATGAACTAAATGTTAATTGAATTGCAATCCAAAAAATAATTTTTACAATTTTTGTAAATTTCAAGATCGGTCTACCTAATGGGACACATGGATCCCACCCAAAACACCGGTACGGGACATATATGCCCAAGTCACCTGGGCTCTATTGGGCTACATATAAATTTAATGTTGTTTTTTTTTGTTTAGTTAGGCCATAAAAATGCCGAATATAAACAAAATAAAATTAAAAGCTTTCCTGAATTCCGGTTCGAAAGGGTTAACGGAAAATTTGAATAATTGTAATATATGTCGCGGAACGGACTTATACTACACAACTTCTACATTAAATCCGTCAATGCAGTTACAAAAGTTTATAAAATTGAGAGTAAATACGTTATTGTGGTTAATCATCAATTTAAAACTGATTGCAGCGATCTAATCTACGCTCTAGAAACTTTAACAGGTTACTTGCAACAACGGGAAGATGTGTCTTTCACAATTACTTTGGATGCTAACCACCACGCAAACAGACTTAGGTCGGTGTTGGATTATAATACAAACTATCCATATAACAACATCAAATGGGTTTTAAATATTCCATTCAATATGTCAACTCAGTATGAAAGAGCGCTATCTTCCCGTTGTATTACTGGTGATCAGGGCCGTGCTGAAATATTTTAGCACCATTAAAAACAAATATGTTTATTTCGGTATTTCAAAAATATTGCCGCATTTTTTTATTATTTCTAAACTAACACAAAATTAAATCGTTAAAACAACTTTTTGAATTTAATGTTTATTTAAAATCTACTTTACGTTAAAGTTCGTTTCGCTCGGCGAAATCTTGAACAAGTTCATTACAACCTAATGATGAACAAATATTGTTTTCTATTGACATCATTTCTAACCCTACTAAACGAGCCTGTCCTGTTGATGACCTTAAATAATTTTTAATCATTTTAAGTTTGGAGAAACTCCGTTCTCCAGTAGCCACTCCTACTGGCAATGTTACCATGCTTCGCACTGCAATGGATAAATTATGGAATACTGTTATCATTTGGGTTTGATGCAAGTGGTTTAGAACTTGTTTATTTCCATTTGAGATGGCATCATAACCGTAAAACTAATGGTTTCTTCACATAATTAATACTGCTTCTAAATCCTTACACATTTTTAAAATATCCGAGCGGTTTTTATTTTTTAAATCAAATTGAGTTAATGGCTGCGTCGAGGATGAAATCAAAGACATTAATTTTGAAATTATCTTGTGGGTTTAACATTGGTTGATATTCGGATTCATAATCAAAACTCCTTTTCTTTTTTCTAGGGCGAACAGTTGAAATTGCAGGAAAATGAAATTCAATTTCAATGGCATCAGCAATTACTTTGGCTTCTTCGATTACTTTCAGGAAACATGAATTAGTTCGGTAACTTCTTAAAAAATGAAGCAGCTCTTGCAACGCGGTAAGACCCGCTAATACATTCAATTTTGGATTTTGCATTAATTTCGAAACACTGTTGGCTTTCGATAGTATAGCGTATACGAGGCTACAAATAAATTTAAATGAAGAAATGCTTTCGGCTAAGGCGCCTGCTTCACATTTTGTGTGGCTGTCCCGATTAATATCTAAATGGATGCTTACTAGTGCATCGTATGTTTGTTCAAACTGAAATCTTAGAGGCTTTAAGGCAGAGATTCTGCTTTTCCACCTGGTTGGGCAAACTGGTTTTACACTAAATTTTGTCACATTCCGTGTTAGTACGTCCCATTGGCTTGTTGAAGAGGAAAAAAATACATGTTGTATGATACTAAAAGTGTTTGCTAGTTATCCTGAATTAGTAAGATGCGGTTTTGTACTCTTGCACGTTTACCCTTCATATTGGCACCATTATCATAACCTTGTCCCCTTAAGTTTACGACATCAATTTCGCTCTCACGCAACCAGTGGTGATCCCTAAAAGTTTTCACATATAAACTGTATGAATTTTTCCAACTATACATCTCCGACATTTTACAAAGAGTTTTCTGCATAGTCAAGCAATAAAAATTCGATCATGGAAATAATGTTTTACATTAAACAATCAAGCAGCCTACTTAAAAGCCACTTAAAGGGCCACTTCATCAAGAACATCCATCTACTGCCTTTCTCTGCGTCTTCGTTACGACAATTGAAAATATTTATATTTGATAACGTTACCAAACAATATCTTGAAGAGCCCATCACCAATCTGGTGTGACTGTGTGAAGACACTAATACATTTATTACCCCAAACAGATATATTTTTTGTTCATCGGGCACAGAAATTATGTTAGATCACCAAACCTACAACTCGATAAACAGCATTTATCTTAAGGAAAACATAAAGATGCCGGACGTTACAAATATTCAAGGTGTATCTGGATGTGGTAAATCAACTTGGATTATAAACAAGCATACACTGGGCAGTGATCCTGTTTTGTGTTTTGAAACATCATTTGTGAAGTACTGCTTCAAAGACAACAAAGAAAAGATTTTTTGCATCGAACAGTTACTGGAAATGAAAAATGAAATTTTTCAAAGCAAGATACGAAGGCGGAATGAGAAGTGTGGTAAAAATGAAACAAGGAATAATATTTTCGACCAAAAAAAAATTATTTTTCAACGTGGTCGCCGTTTAGCTCGATACACTTAGTACTTCCGAATAATACGATTTCTCCAACCCTTCAAAATGGGCGCTTGTTTCATCGACGATCTCCTCATTAGAGCCGAATTTCTTTCCGCCGAGCATTTCTTTAAGTTCGGAAACAGGAAATAGTCGCAGGAGGCTAGGTCTGGAGAATATTGCGAATTTGGAAGCAATTCAAAGTGTAATTCATGAATGTTGCAGTGCTGCGGTCGTTTTTCTTTCAAAACGTCGTAGAAACGATTTAATAAGTTTCAGTAATATTCTCCGTTGACTATTCTCCCTTCTCCCGTTCTCCCCTTCGCCAGTAGAAATCCACTGTTTAGATTGTTCTTTGGTCTCTAGTGTATAGTGATGAATCCATGTTTCATCACCAGTTATGAAACGACGCAAAAACTCCTTTTTATTTCGCTTGAACATTGCTAAACCTGCCTTGAAGTTGTTGCACGTGTGCGTTTTTGGTCGATTGTAGGCAAACACGGCACCCAACGCGCGGATAACTTTTTCATATTCAAATGTTCGTGTACTATATTGCGCACACGTTCATCTGAGATGCCTACTATTTCAGATATCTCGCGTACTTTCACTCTGCGCTCTTGCAGTACCGTATCATGGATTTTGTCAACCATTTTTGGTGTGGTGACTTCATTTGGGCGTTCTGAACGTTCAGCATCAATTGTGCTTATACGACCACAACACAAATCAGTAAACCACTTGTGAATCATTTTAATCGATGGTGAAGAGTCCCCATAATATTATCAAGCTTTGTTTTGGTTTGCGTAATGGTTTTTCCACGCAACAAATAATGTTTAATTAATGTTTTTTTTAATGGCTGTCAAAACTGAACTAAATGACAGATCTGCCTGAAAATTTTAATTTGGTGTAGTCACGGATGGTATTCTCACTACGACAGACTTCTCACTACGCCCTCGTAATCATTGCAATATGGTTATTCTCTTTATCTGGTGGGATCAGAAAGGTATGGTATATTATGAGCTTCTGGAATGGGTGAGTAGACACAACAAAAACGTCCCTTAAGCTAGCAGAACCCATGCAGCAGAACATTACAAGATAGTCCGATTAATTATAGACTCATAATAGGCTAATTAAATGCTCTATTCAAAATTTTGGGCTCCACCCCTTCCAACTAAAACGATGGGTTCTGCTAGCTTTAGGAAAAGTCATATATCAAAAAATGATTTAAAAAACAATTGGAAAGTTAAAGGCTAATTAAATGCTCTATTTAAATTTTTTTATTCTGCTCATTCTAGAAAAGGCATAAGGCTTTATCACTTCAAAGCTAGCAGAAACCAAATCGAAAATCGGACCAAAATCGAAATTAGAACCCAAAATAAAATCAATTAACATACAAATAATTTTAGGCTCATTATGGTCTATTTAAATGTTCCATTAAAAAATGTTAGGCTCTACTCCTTTTTGATCAAACTTCAGGTCATTTAATCTACAGCTAGCGGAGCCCAAATCGAAAATCGGACCAAAACCGAAATTAGAACCCAAAACAAGATCAATTGACATACAAATAATTTTAGGCTCATGATGGCCTAATCAAATGTCTTATTAACAAATTTTGGGCTCTACTCCTTTTTGACCAAACTTCAGGTCATTTAATCTACAGCTAGCGGAGCCCAAATTGAAAATCGGGCCAAAATCGAAATTAGAATCCAAAACAAAATCAATTAACATACACATAATTTTAGGCTCATTATGGTATATTCAAATGTCCAATTAAACATTTTTGGGCTCTTCTCCTTTTTGACCAAATTTCAGGTCATTTAATCTACAGCTAGCGAAGCCCAAATCGAAAATCGGGCCAGAACCGAAATTAGAACCCAAAACAATATCAATTAAGAAACGAAAATTTTTAGGCTCATTATGGCCTAACCAAATGCCCCATTAACAAATTTTGGGCTCTACTCCTTTTTGACCAAACTTCAGGTCATTTAATCAAAAGCTAGCACAAGCCAAATCGAAAATTGGACCAAAATCGATTTAGAATCCAAAACAAAATCAATTATCATACAAATAATTTTAGGCTCATTATGGCCTAATCAAATGTTTCATTAAACATTTTTAGGCTCTACTCCTTTTTGATCAAGCTTCAGGTCATTTAATCTAAATCTAGAAGAACCCAAATCGAAAATCACCGAACCCGAAATTAGAACACAAAACAAGATCAATTAAAAAACAAATAATTTTAGGCTCATTATAGTCTATTCAAACGTTTCATTAGAAAATTTGGGCTCCAATCGTTATTGACCAAATTTTAGGTCATTTAATCAAAAGCTAGCTGAACCCAAATCGAAAATCGGGCCAAAACCGAAAGTAGAACCCAAAACAAGACCAATTAAGAAACGTACAATTTTAGGCTCATTATGGCCTAACCAAATGTTCTATTTAAAAAATGTGGGCTCTACTACTTTTTGACCAAACTTCAGGTCATTTAATCTAAAGCTAGCAGAACTCGCTAAAGCTAGACCATAATGAGCCTAAACTTATTTGTATGTCAATTGATCTTATTTTGGGTTCTAATTTCGGTTTTGGTCCGATTTTCGATTTGGGATCTGCTAGCTTTAGATTAAATGACCTGAAGTTTGGTCAAAAAGGAGTAGAGCCTACATTTTTTAAATAGGACATTTGAATAGACCATAATGAGCCTTAAATTATTCGTTTATTAATTGATATTGTTTTGGGTTCTAATTTTTCGATTTGGTTCTGCTAGCTTTGAAGTGATAAAGCCTTATGTTTTTTCTAGAATGAGCAGACTAAAAAAATTTAAATAGGGCATTCAATTAGCCTATTAGTAGCCTATAATTATTCATACTATCTTGTAATGTTCTGCTGTATGGGTTCTGCTAGCTTAAGGGACGTCAACAAGTTAAGTTTTCAGCACGACAATGCAAAATCACACGTTGCAAACATTGTGAAATATTATTTAAAAGGACAGGGCTGGGAAGTTCTATCTCACTCACCGTATTCACCAGACATAGCTTGTTTAGATGACTACTTATTCCGGTCGATACAGTCTCGTTCTGAACAGGAAAATTGGCTTATTGATTGGATCGCCTCCAAAGCTCAGGATTTCTTCAAAGAGGGAATCTGTAAATTGCCTGAAAGACGGAGGAAAGTTGTAGCTGCAGATGGAGCATACTTTTAATAAATACTCGTAGTTCACACCCCAAATATATGTGGGTCGCAGTACACAAAATTTATGACCCACTCTCGAACACGAATATTACCATATACACAATAAATTCCGTAAGTTTTGATAGCAACACCCTTTGTATGATTACCATATTCTTTTGCACAACATGGCTCAATTTCGTAATTTTGCATATCATATACCAAACAATATTATGCAGAAAAATTATGTGTTTTAATGTATTTAATGTGTAAGTTGTAAAACAAAATTAATTAAAATTTAACTAAAACTAAACAAAACCTCAATATTTAGATGCATAACTTTCATAAAATTTGAACTTCGTATTTACTTATTTAATTAAAATTTAAAATAATATGCAAATTATTTTTTGTGTAAAACATTGCACATAGTTGTTAGATTCATTTTACTATTTTCAATTATAAAATTTTAATCCGAAAACACAATAACATACAAAATAAAGCTTTTAAACGAGTGGGGTTTCATTCGTGCCGCATCCATCCCACGATTAATACTGCATCGCTATATTTTGTGCGCCATGATACACAATCGCATGATTAAAACTGATACCTGAAATATGTCCTCAAAGTACATAAATGAATAACTGTACATATATGCTTGTGTAATCAGAAATAATTACAGTATGATTTTAACATGAGCAATAAGCCATTAATATTTAAATATATAGTTATGTGACACTTAAGTGCCACACGCGATATTAATCCTTAATTTTATAGGCCTTCGCGTGTACGTTTATAGCGACGACGAGAATTTTAATTAAAAATTGATTTTTGCCATCATCCAGGTGTAATAATGACACTTAACATATAAATCATCTACCAGCTTAAAGATAATAATTTTATTTTTCTCGACTTATTATCTCATACACAAAATTTACTAATTAAAATTTTAATTAATATTTTTAGAGCATATTCACCAATTACGTATATTTCTTCTCCATATTATACGATATAAGGATACATACCACTTGAGTATTTGACTCGTATACGAAGCAACAACGATGTATCCAGTAAGAAGAAAATTGTTTTATCGCTTTAACCCAAACCCGCCTAACCTCATCCATATATTTCATTTTCCAAAGTTAATTTTTCTCAATTGGTGTTCTGTAATAGGCATTATTAATCTCGTCTTTCGAAAATAAATCATTCGACAATAAATATAAATGTAGAAGTACACGCACGAGATGTCGGTACCTATGACACTTGTCTATTAATACGTACACACGCTATACACACATATTCGAATGGAAATAATCGATATCGGTATGACCTTTTTACAAATAAAAAAAAAAATGTTATGAATAGACTTTCCCGTCCTGCTCAAAATTTACACAATTCGATATAAACCGATATGCGGTCAATGCTTTTTTGTTTGCGGTCTTCAATACTATGTGAAAATTATCCAAACAATTAAACATTTTCCAAACTACTGTGCGCAAGTAGTTTGCCGCTCCATCGTATATACACGACCAGACGTATATTTCGCCGTCTTATTGTGTGCTTTAATTTGTTTTCATGTACACCACCATACAAAAGCAACATGAAAATTGTCGCAATTTTCTTAAATAAATTAAATGAAAGTGGAAGAAAAACCGCAACTTGTTTGTATATTTACATAAACCCAGTATACGAGGAAAATAGAAAATTTATTTCATTTTTCAATCGGATCCAACCAACAACACACACACACACACCATCCGCAGGATATAAACAGCACAAACTGAAAGATGAGATACGGAATGTAATATGGCGGAGGACTAAATATAACCGAACGAATTTTATATCTGGTTTCCAGAAATTTATTAACTTGGCATGGTATAAGCCCATCGTAAAATAAGTGTACGTTGGGCACAGGGGGGGGGGGGGGGGGGAATGGTGCAGTTTTTTATGCGAGTCGACAAGACAAAAATGTAAAGTTTATTAATTATATTGTATTTCGTTATATAGCATGGTTACAGTGTGTGTATGTGTGTGAGTGTGTGTGTCGTCTTGTAAGGAGATAATCCGATAAAAATACCGAATTTATTTATTTTGTACTCTTGTGTTATGTGCGGTTATGTTTCGGTTTGACATGTGCCATTTTGTAATGTAATTGGAATGGTTTGGTTCGGTGACATCTAGATTTATTATAAAAGCCTATAATTTTTTAGATTGACTATCTAGCTGTCTTTTGTTATCAGTATCAGATGACTCTTAGTTTGGAGTCAAATACCGCACTTGAGTAAGAAAAGTAAATTGATTATCTGTAACTTTGGGGTTTTTCGTTTTAAATTAAATTTAAATTATCCTGAATACGACACTAACATTTTTATTAGCACGTACCTAGCTGATTTCATTATCAGATGGAAGATTATTGGATAAACTGAAATGATTAATGATCATACTGCGGCAAGAATCTCTATTAAGAAACGCTGTCACTTTGACAATGCTTAGTGTTTAAATCAGCCTCAGCTTGAACTAATATAATGCTTTTCCTATATATTCTGAGCTTTCCACTGGTGGAGTCTAATACCGGAATATTGAAATAAAAGCATGGATTAGAGTTTGACTAGAACTGAACTGTATTCATTTATTTTTGTCGTTTATATACAAATTTGATATTTACTTCTTGTTGTTATTTACAGTATATTTGACTTCCCCTTGACCCCCCTTAAGCTAAATTCCCTCTTTCGTCTGTCTTCCTGGTTGGCCTGGACTGGGTGGTTGATGTTAGACGTTGTTAGTTTTGCACCTGGAGTTTTATTTGTTTTAACCATGACTTGTCTTCTTCGTGTGGCAGCTTGCACAATTAAGTGATAGCTCGTTTATAGATATTCTGGTTGCACTTTATGGTCGCGATACGAACCGAGCCATCTGAGCCAGTATGCACCTCCTGTACTCCCTCCATTTTTCAACGCGCCGGCGGCACGTTGGTAGGTAGGTCTCTAGACTATCTTTTCCAAAAGTCATCTACAATATTTTGAACTAATAATGCCAACGTGTTCTTAGCGCGCAAGTCATCATTACTTTCTGTAACTACTTTTATTGGTCCGCTTATTAGAAAATGCGCAGGTGTTAAAAATTTTAAGTTTTCCGGATGGTCGTACAGAGTAGTCAATGGCCGAGAGTTTAAGTAAGCCTCTATTTGAGCCGTCATTGTTGTTGCTTCTTCAAATGTCAATGCGGTCTCGCCTATGACTTTCTTCATGTGAGTCTTTACTGACTTTACCCCTGCCTCCCATATTCCACCAAAGTGTGGTGCAGCAGGTGGTATAAAGCGCCAGGTTGTTTCATCTTATTGAAATAACCTTGAACTTTTTGGTTCTAGAGTTGCAATCTTCTTGCTTTGCTGTTTTAGTAGTCGTTCATGCTAGTGAAGTTTATCCAAAAATGTAAACATTCCGGCGAATTTATATTAAGTAATTTAGAGGAAATGTGATTTTTTAGTTGGCCTTAGGTACATTCCAAAGTCATTCCAACTATTTTCAAAGCATTTAGCATGAACTTCAGTGATACTCGTGGACTACTGATACAAAAAGGAGTGTCCCAAGCAAGTTATATGATTTTCTAATGGGTCTGACAGAGTGTCCCATGAGTTTTAAAAATGTAATTATTTTAATGAGCCTTAGGTACATTCCAAAGTCATTCTAAGCATTTTCAAAGCATTTAGCTTGGACTTCAGTGATACTGGTGGACTGGTTCATGCTACTGAAACAAAACGGAGTGTCCCAAGCAAGTTATATGATTTTCTAATGGCTTTGACAGGGTGTCCCATGAATTTAAAATGTAGTTATTTTAATGAGCCTTAGGTACATTCCAAAGTCATTCTAAGCATTTTCAAAGCATTTAGCTTGAACTTCAGTGATACTGGTGGACTACTGAAACAAAAAGAAGTCTCCTAACCCAGTTATATGATTTTCTAATGGGTCTGACAGAGTGTCCGATGAGTTTTAAAAATGTAATTATTTTAATGAGCCTTAGGTATATTCCAAAGTCATTGTAAGTATTTTTTAAGCATTTATCATGAACATCAGTGATACTCGTGGACTACTGAAACAAAACGGAGTGATTCAAGCAAGTTATATGATTTTCTAATGGGTCTGACAGGGTGTCCCATGAGTTTTAAAAATGTAATTATTTTAATGAGCCTTAGGTACATTCCAAAGTCATACTAAGCATTTTCAAAGCATTTAGCTTGAACTTCAGTGATACTGGTGCACTACTGAAACAAAAAGGAGTGTCCTAACCCAGCTATATGATTTTCAAATGGGTCTGACAGAGTGTCCCCTGAATTTAAAAATGTAGTTATTTTAATGAGCCTTAGGTACATTCCAAAGTCATTCTAAGCATTTTCAAAGCATTTAGCTTGAACTTCAGTGATACTGGTGGATTACTGAAACAAAACGGAGTGTCCTAAGCAAGTTATATGATTTTCAAATGGGTCTGACAGAGTGTCCCATGAGTTTTAAAAATGTAATTATTTTAATGAGCCTTAGGTACATTCCAAAGTCATTCTAAGCATTTTCAAAGCATTTAGCTTGAACTTCAGTGATACTGGTGCACTACTGAAACAAAAAGGAGTGTCCTAACCCAGTTATATGATTTTCTAATGGGTCTGACAGAGTGTCCCATGAGTTTTAAAAATGTAATTATTTTAATGAGCCTTAGGTACATTCCAAAGTCATTCTAAGCATTTTCAAAGCATTTAGCTTGGACTTCAGTGATACTGGTGGACTGGTTCATGCTACTGAAACAAAACGGAGTGTCCCAAGCAAGTTATATGATTTTCTAATGGCTTTGACAGGGTGTCCCATGAATTTAAAATGTAGTTATTTTAATGAGCCTTAGGTACATTCCAAAGTCATTCTAAGCATTTTCAAAGCATTTAGCTTGAACTTCAGTGATACTGGTGGACTACTGAAACAAAAAGAAGTCTCCTAACCCAGTTATATGATTTTCTAATGGGTCTGACAGAGTGTCCGATGAGTTTTAAAAATGTAATTATTTTAATGAGCCTTAGGTATATTCCAAAGTCATTGTAAGTATTTTTTAAGCATTTATCATGAACATCAGTGATACTCGTGGACTACTGAAACAAAACGGAGTGATTCAAGCAAGTTATATGATTTTCTAATGGGTCTGACAGGGTGTCCCATGAGTTTTAAAAATGTAATTATTTTAATGAGCCTTAGGTATATTCCAAAGTCATTGTAAGTATTTTTTAAGCATTTATCATGAACATCAGTGATACTCGTGGACTACTGAAACAAAACGGAGTGATTCAAGCAAGTTATATGATTTTCTAATGGGTCTGACAGGGTGTCCCATGAGTTTTAAAAATGTAATTATTTTAATGAGCCTTAGGTACATTCCAAAGTCATTCTAAGTATTTTCTGAGCATTTAGCATACACTTCAGTGATACTGGTGGACTACTGAAACAAAACGGAGTGTTTTAAGCAAGTTATATGATTTTCTAATGGCTCTGACAGAGTGTTCCATTAGATTTAAAAATTTAATTATTTAAATGGGCCCATTAATATAATTACATTTTTAAAACTCATGGAACACCCTGTCAAACCCATTAGAAAATCATATAACTTGCTTGGGACACTCCTTCTTGTTTCAGTAGTCCATCAGTAGCACTGAAGTTCATGCTTAATGCTTTGAAAATACTTAGAACGACTTTGGAATGTACCTAAGGCCAATTAAAAAATCACATCTTCTCTAAATTACTTAATATAAATTCGCCTGAATGTTTACATTTACCAATACTATTACAATAAATGTGTTGTTAGTTTGGATAAACTTCACTAGCATATTCATTCCGCACGAACAAAATTGGTATAATTATCCGAATAGATTTCTGTACACAACCCCTTGCGAGATGTGAACCTGGTCAGGCACACAAATACCGCAATGTATCCTTTGTACATGGTTTGACCTCTTCCTATCATGTTCTTTAGTTGAATCGGCCCGGCATAATAAATACCCACCTTGCTGGACGGCCATGATGGAGTTACTCGGCAGGCTGGTAGATAACCCATTAGTTGATTGAGAGTTGCTTGTTTAAATCTGACACATGTAACATCCAACATTTATTGCGAACATTTGCCAATGTTAGTTGTATGCCCCATGAAGTGTTGTAGTCGTATGCACATTGGGTCGGATTAAACGTCCATGCAATCGTAATATCCTATCCTTACTGATGACTGGGCTTAAAGGCAGATTGTTTGGATTTTTTATTCAATAAAATCCCACTCATTATTGTCTGAAGTTCTTTACGGAAGTATCGATGTTGTTCAATTCTAATTATTTGGACTTCCACGAGTTTCAGTTATGGTACTGTCACTTTTTTTCGTCTGTTGCCGTTGTTTATGAACATGCACGTTTATGAACCGTTGGCAGTACACAAGTGATGTCTTCTGCGCTGCATTTTAGGCTGCTAATCCTCTTGTTGCTAAGTCAGCTGAGTTTTTGTTTGTTGGTACGTAATTCAAGTGTAGCTGAGGTAAATTACCTTTAATCTGAGATAGCCGATTGGCTACAAAGGTTTCCAACTTCGTGATATTAGCTCTCATTCAGCTTAAAGCTATGATGGAATCCGTCCAGGCGAGCATCTTTACATCTTGTATGTTCTTGGTATTTTTGGCGTATTATAGAAGCCTAGATAACAGATGCGCGGCGTTTAGTTTCAGCTTTGGAACTGTCAGTTTTGTTTTGATTGGAGCAACTCTGGTTTTTGCTACCAGCAAGCTGGTTGTAACTTGCTCGAATGTATTTGTGGTTCTTAAATAAACCACCGCTGCATATGCTTCCGACGAAGCATCTGCATATCCATGTAATTCCGATTTTTGCGTTGACGTTGTTTTAATCCATCTTGGTACCTTTATTCTTCTTAATTCATCTCAATTCGTGCAATGGAAATCCTCCGCTTCGGTCAGTAGATCATCCACGTAAAATTCTCTTTTCATGATCTTTGCAACTGTCGGTTAGTTGTTCTTTTCATCTTCTGCCACAATCCATCTAGATTTGCCGGCACATTTTTTTCCGCATCTGCTGTTAGCACGAATTTGTGGGTTCGCCACCTCAAGATGATGTGAATTAAGTCACTTTGAATTTTGAGGCCGTTCGTCATTATGTCGTTCAACGATAGTCCTGAAGTGGTTTTGCTCGTTGCATCGAATGCTACTCTTAGCTTTGTGCTTACTGGACTGTCACTTGGAGCACCTTTCACCAATTGCATATGTCCTTGCGCTAGATAGTCTTCCATAAATTCGTGATATAGTTTAGCGAATGGTTTGTCTTTCAGAAATTTTCTTTCGATTTGCAAATCGTGCTACTGCCCTTTTACTGGATTCTCCTAGCATAGGTGGTTCTATTTTGAGCGGTAAATGTACAATATATTTCTATTTCTGCATATAGTATTCTGCGGTTGCTTCTTCCTGTTGTTGCTTAATTGTTTTAGTGGTGACCATTGACAACATTTTATCTTCCTATGTTTGGGCCTGTGCTGCCCATTATGATGCAACCAAGTTCGGTTTCTTGGGCAATTGGATCTTGTGGGTGTCCTCTAATGATGTTATTGTTTTCAATTATAGGGTAGTAGCCAACCCCGATTATTACATCAATGCTATTGAACTTGTTGTATTGTGGATCTGCAAGTTGTAAATGGGCACATTTGTTGGCATCAAAGTCGATGTCTGGAATATTATCAGTTAGTTTTTTAAACACCATTGCTTCAAACCTAATTCCAAAGGAACTCTGAAGCCTTGAAGATAAAGTTAGTTCGACTTTGTGACTGTACACTCCGGCTTCCTTTCCTCCCATTCCGGATATTCTAGTGTTGACTTATTTTTGCCTCGCCTTAAGAAGATTTGCTGCGTTTGTGGAGATGAATGACACTCGAGAGTCTGGGTCAATTAATACTCGGAAGAGCATGGATTTTCCCTCGCTTGCTGTTAGGTTGGTTCTTCTGCTTACATACATATGTCTTATGTTCTGACATTCATTAATTTTATGTCCCCTCGGCAGTAGACACAGATATAATTGTTGTTAAGAAGGTCCGTTTAACTGTTTGACCTTTGTTCTTTCGTGGGGCGGTTGTTGGTAGGATTATTGGCTTTTGATTGCCATTGGCCTCTAATAATTTGAACTTTGGATCTAAGGAGATCTCATCGAGTCGTCTTTACTCATTGTCTAGTTTTTTAGTTAAGGTGAAGATTATTATTGAGTTCCACGATTCAATGTTTACCAATGTTTTTCAAAATTTCCCAGGTGGCTTTGTAATTTTATTCTGTTGGTTGAAGGTGGTTGATTAATTTGGCCGCAGCACCCTCCAACTGACTCTTTATATATTTAATTTTATGGGTATCACTGATCTATCTGTTTTCATAGATGAGTTTGGTGAATGTGTCATGAAATCCAGTCTACTTCTGGTAATCCCCAGCAAATATAGGGATTTGAATTCGTGGTAGCCGAATATCTGTGGTTTGGTTTGTTGGTATAATTTTTTCGGTTTCTTTTATGCTCGTTGTTATTTGAAGGATTACTGTTTGACACTTGTTATCAATGTTCTCGAAGTACTGTTCTGCGAAGTACTTTATACCTTGTTCTTCTTCATCAGTAACGAGCATGCAAATTTTCTCTTGCAGTTGAGCTATTTGTTCGATGAATTTTTGCATCACTTCTATTGACAGTTTCTTTGCCGGTTTTGCCCCAGTCACGAATGGTATGCCGTTTTATTAATTGATGCAACTCTGGATTCATTATTTCGAACCCTGTATCTTTGTTGTTAGAATTGGTGTTGATATCGTTTGAGTGTTCTCAATGTTTATTGGTTTTGAAGATGATGTTTCTGGTTGGTTTATACTGCGATGATCTTGGACCGGTGTAAGTGGTGGGCCGTTGTTTAATTTTCCCACTACACGTGTTATCATTTCAAAGCACGGGTGCTCTGAGCTGACATTTTGCAGTTCCCTTATTTTGACATCTGTTTGATGAGGTTTCTGTTTTCTTCTCTGAGCGATCTTTCTTATAATTATTACATATTTTATCAATCTGAGCCAATGCTCTTCTTGATTGTTTCCATTTTTGAATTTTGGCGGTTCTCGTTCGCCAAATTGTTCAAATTTACTTTGAAGATCATGGTTCAGTTCTTGAAACTCATCGTGCACTACGATCACTTTTTGTCGACATAATCGTCCATTAGGGCTGTTGATACGATTAACTGTGGATCACTTTCGCACCCTATTTTCTTTAAGGAAAATACGCGCCCGAAAATACGTACCAGGCGGTGGCAGTTGTACTGCGTAGTTTTGAAGAGAAATCACATGAACCGATTCTTCAACGTGTACAACAATTGGGATTTGATCTAACATCTTTATGGAGTATTAAAACTATACGACCATCGTTCACACCGCCAATTCGATGAATGGGCCGAAGCCAATATTTCTGTTCACATCGACGTGAACTATCCATACAAAATTTTCTAAAATTTCCGCGGTATTTCCGAAATACGACCAGAAATTCTTCGAGGAGTGAGAGAAAATTGGACCCCAGATTACGCCAAGTATGCACCAGCCGCGGTGGCTGCAACTCAAACTTCTATACCTCGAAATGAAACACCATTTTTTGTCAAATAATTTAATTCAGATTTCCTATTCGAGCTTGTTCTGAATTTTTCTTCAGGAGAGTGAGTGATCTTATCGATTTCAGCAAAATTCGGAATAAAATATTGGTAATAACCACTAAGGCTCCAGAATGAATTAATTTCTATCCAACTTTGGACAGTTCTTGGCGGCACTTGTCTCACTGGTAGGTAACTGGAGGCTGGAAATGTTATTTTTAATTATGGGCGTGTATATCCATGTCGTCGAGATCACTTGATGCCATATTCACTCCAATTAACAGATGTTTCATTAGGCGTTTAAATAACACCGGAGCCTCGTTGAGTCCAACTAACTTTTTGGTTAATTGATAGAGTCTGGTGTCCTTATATACTGGCCCAAAATCTCCGTAATATTTGGCAGATGAAATTCGATTCCAACAGTTACTTCATTCAGTCTACAGAAGTGTACCACCACACACTAATGGAAAATTCCAGGAGCTCTTTAAATTTTCGATACTATTACTGGTTGCCACATATGAAACCTGTAGATTAATTTCGGCCATTGGCGATTGTGGAAGGCGATACGGTGTAACGTAATACGAGTATAAAGGATTTGATCCTGTTAAGGATCATTATTTGTAAGGTATTTTTCAGGTTGCTGAATTTCTACAGTAAGCGAAATCGGCGGTTAACATTTTTCAACGGGGCATGCCAAACAACACATTCGGGATAATTCAACTGTGGTTGATGGTGACGTAGTGAACAATTTTTTTTACTTTAACTAACCACATAATAAATATTTTTTTTGATTATTTTTACTAACTAAAAGGGTTAGATAAGATATTTTCATTACCTATATTTAAATAATTTGTGGTTGTATTACCGGGTTGTGTGAAGGATCGATTCAGCTTCGTGAGAATTCATCTTTATGAAATTTTGACCTCATCAGTATATGAGAATTACATTTATTTCCCGGTGTATATGAATCGCAAAATCGCCCGTGAAGATTAATTTAACATGTCGTGGGGAACGAATTAAACAGGTGCAGTTATAGGCATGTTTTTATCTGAACTGTATATGAACGCGAATTCTGAAATTTTATTAACGATGGCTGTTCAGCATATGTCGTAACTAATCCACGCTCAGACTGACGGCTGCCCGTTTTAATAGCGTTCGTCATAAGGCTGAACATAATGAAAAAGTTATACGTTACAGGATCTATGTTTTGATAGAATTTTCCATCCAACCTTGAGCCGACTATTAAAATAAAAGAAAATATGTGTTATACAACCCTACCCCGATATTGAGGTAAACATAAGAACTTTTTCAAATAAAAGCTTTTTAATATTTACATAAAGAATTTCCCTAAGAGGCTTCCAAATACGTTTTCCATATTTTCTCAATCAAAAATCACATTCAGTGAACGTAATCTCTTATGTTGTCATTCATACTTTATAAAACATTAAAAAAAAAGTTTCCATATCCCCGAATGTTCACTCCCCGTTCGCTGGATGCGGAATGCCAAGGTAAAGCTTTATCGATTTATTTTGCATACGCCGATAGAAGCCATATGGTTTTGTTACAAAACAATTTATTTAAAGTGCATAACGTATATACTGGTAATTGCAATATTGATTACTACGCCAATGTAATATTTATGTTTACGTACGCCAATTCACACACTGTTAAATCGATATAATGATATTTTAATGACACGCTCGTTAATCATCTCGTGGGGATATGTGCTAAGGTAAATCGATTTTAATCAATTCGGTTTGATGGAACATAGCCGGGAATAAATTGTCTGTGGATGCGCATCGCATTGGTGTGGTTTCAATGACTTGATGAATTTAAAATTTTCATCAGTTTAAATGTGATGTAACGTATACGGATGTTGATGTAGCTTGGCCCCCACCAAATTTTAATTAATTAATTTATAAGCTTTATATGCGATGTAAAGCACAATGATATTGTGCTTTTTCGCATACGTATACGAGTGGCACATACGTACATAAATTGTGTACGCTATTATTTTCACAATTTTTTGATTTAATTAAATAACAAACAAACAAAAAAATATGCAAAGTTGGTTATTAAAGCTCTTTGTGATAGTTTTTCAAATTTAATTTAATTGGGACGTTCTGGTACGTTCTGTTTTGTATACCGAAGTATAAAACGATATATGGTTGGTTATTTATTTTTATTTAATTCAACATTTTATTTACACAACAAAAAAATTGTCCGTCATGGTTTTTGGTTGAGCTACCAAAAGTGATTAGAATTTATGCACAATAATAGCGAATCGTACTCTTGCAAATTGGGTTAATTAGAGTGTTGATGGACTTAATAATCAAATGAATTCAAATTTATATAGAAATGTCATTTCAAAGCTTTTTAGATTGTGGATTACATGCGGAGGTCAAATTCATTAATTAAGTTCCGTAGTATTGCGTAACACCATGGGGACATGGCACGAATTGTTTATTTATTCAGAATTGTACAAATTTAATGTAAAATTCATCAGCTGTGGATTTATAAATTATTATTGTGGTTCCGTAATAAAACGACATAAATGATTAATAGCATTTTGATGTTCGATTTAGAAAATAAAAATGGATTTGGAATTAAAATTTTAATTATTGATGGTATGAATATGAGATGACATGGAAATTGTATCTATATGGCTCTAGTGGGGTGTTGTGGTTGGGAGCAATTTTGACAGGGTTGTTTGAGTATTAAAGGAACCTGTTTGGTGCTGTCATGAATTTCTACAGTTTGAGGCCGATTGACTTAAATGATGAGGGACTCTAAGCAACCAAAAATCCAGAGGTCTCTGTTTCTCCTTTCGGAAATATTTTTCACTCTGCCTGGGTTCCTTAATTTGGTCAGTTTTAACTTAACCCAAAGAACCTTGTATAGATGGTAATCCGAAAACTAAAATAATTATTATGTATTACTCAGACCATCGTGTAGGTGGTCTTTCTCGAGATCCCACTTTTTTGCTGTTCGATTTTCAGGGCTTCATATAATTTTGAAGTGTTCTAAAGTTTGTTTACCCAATCAACCAGAAATCAATTTTGGCGAGACATAATAATACAGAGCGTCCCATATTCTTCATATAGATAGTGATTTTCTGTTTGTGGTGGACTTCCTCCACTGGAAATAGGCGCCAATGCATCTCATACAGTAGCTTGAATCATTTTAAACAGATCATCGCCGCACTAATGGAATGTGAGATTCTTCAAAATTGCCTAAACGATATTCAGAAACGTTTTTCGACTTTCTTTTACGTAGTAACCTATGGTCAGGGAATCGAGGGTGGCGAAGGAGCACTCCTTCTCGGACTATCGGTACATAACGATTAAGCTCAATCTCCAAACTACAAATCAGTGCGTGTTCAGAAATCCCCGAAGGGCAGTATGGCGCGTCTATAGGGAGGTATTGGAGGACAGGATTCCATCTAGAGTCTTAGGACCCTCCGACACGAGTAGTTATCTGGATTTAATGGTGGACACTCTTACTAGGGTTTGCAATACCTCTATAAAAAAAGCTTGCCCATTAACAAAGCAGGAAAGTGAAAACCTGTTTGCTGGACCTCGGCACTTGCGAAGTGCCGGAATGGACGGTTTCTAGGCTGATTGAGGACTTTGGTTGACTGCGGGACTAGGGGTGAATGTGGCGTCCAATTGTTGTGTACAGAGGATATTCTGAATATACGAAAGATAAAATTGGTTGTTCAAAGTTGTATGTCCTTTAAATCAGCTAGTACGGATGGGATTGTGCCAGCAGAAATTCAGAACAACTCGGAGGTCTTACTTATCTGGCTGGAGGTTATCTTCAAAGGGTGTCTGAAGCTGGGATACATCCCGAAGAAATGGAGGGAGGTTATTTAGGGTGATCTTCATCCCGAAAGCGGGTAGAAGCTCGCACAGCAACCCTAAGGACTTAAGACCAATATCACTGTCATCTTTTCTGCTGAAAACCATGGAAATGCTGCTAGATGTCCAAATTCGTTCAAGAATTATATCCAGACGCTGGATACAGTCTGTGTGCCAAAAGGGTAAGTTCGAGGACATGGCGCTACATACTTTGGTTCGGGAAATTGAGAAGTCACTGGATTTTCAAGAATACTCGTTGGTGGCGTTTCTAGGGCGCTTTCAACAACGTGAAAATGGAGGCAATCAATCAGGCTAATTAATCACCTGCTAAGTAGCAGAAGGGTTATAGCAGAGATGAGGGAAGTCTCCGTTAGAAGGCGGGATGTTCGTAGAACACCCCAGGGAGGTGTGCTCTCTCCACTTCTTTGGAATATAGTAAACAATGGACTACTATTGGACCTGGAGGGGGACGGAATAGGCGCGGTTGCTTATGCCGATGACGTAGCAATAGCTGTCTCGGGGAAGCACCTATGTACAATCAGAAATGTGATGCAAAATGCATTATCAATCACTGCGGTTGAGCCAAAAGATGTGGATTGGGGATTAACCCATCTTAAACAGAGCTGGTCCTTTTGCAACCAAACACAATAAAAAGAATGAAGAAGGCCACTGTGGCACTCTATTCTTGCAAAAATGCCATCGGAAGGAAATGGGGTCTGAAACCGGAGCTGGTGCACTGGCTTTACATGGTAGTAGTAAGGCTCGTACTACTGTACGGTGTGAGTGTATGGTGGCCAGCTCTGGAGAAATTATCATACAGGAACATGATGGCAAAGGTGCAGAGGGCAGCCTGCTTGCTCATTAGTTGGGCGTTGAAAACGAGTCCCACTAGAGCCTTAGAAGTTATGCTGTACTTTCTCCCGTTGGATATTATCGGTAAGCAACTGGGAGTCAATACGGCTGCCCGGCTATCAGCCATTTCGGGGTTGAAGTGCCTGGAAAAAGAGCACTCCACTATAGCCAATTCTGTGAGGGATGACCTAGTGAATTTGGATTATATAACACAATTTTTGTGCTTTGGCAGGCGTTTTAAGGTGATTCTCCCTTCTAGAGAGGATTGGAAGAATGGTCTCATTATGGAGACCTGGAGAGTTAAATTCTTCACCGACGGCTCCAAGCTCAATGGTAGAGTGGGAACTGGTGTGTTCGGTGGGGAATTAAATGTAAGTTTATCTTTTCGTCTACTTGATTACTGCAACGTGTACCAGGCTGAAGTTATAGCGATTGAAGAGGTCGACTAGTTGAAGCACAGTGTAATATCGTTGACTGATATCACTAACTGTGTGGACAGTCGGTTGGCCATTCTTTCGGTGGATTC
This sequence comes from Nephrotoma guestfalica, assembly GCA_963691935.1. Taxonomy (NCBI): domain Eukaryota; kingdom Metazoa; phylum Arthropoda; class Insecta; order Diptera; family Tipulidae; genus Nephrotoma; species Nephrotoma guestfalica. The sequence continues at coordinate 33,596,030 of OY829913.1, read as the reverse complement.
AATTTCCCTGGCGTCGAGGGTGGCGTTGGATTTTCACACATCTCTTAACGAGATAAATGAACACTTCAATAACCAGTTGGTCTGAGTTCCGACCACTCTGCCGTTGAGGGAAATTGCAGGGCAGACGAATTAGCAAGGTACGGTACGACTCTCCTATACTGGATCCAGGGAGAGAATATGTAGGAAGGCCCATGTCTGGACTGACAGCAGCAAGTCATAGGAAAGCAGTTGCCTTTGCAAATGCTAGGTGGCTCACCAGTTCGACTGGCAGGTTAGCGAAACAAGTATGTCCTGAGTTGAGCTTGAAGCGATCCAAGATCTTGATCACACTAACGAAGCGTGATTTAGGTAGAATTGTAAGGGTAATTACCGGATACTGCCTTTTCGGAGATCATGCGAGAAGGCTGGGTCTGCATGCAAATGACTTCTGCAGAAGCTGCAAGGACAAAGAGGAGGTGAAGACTCTTGTTCACTTCCTATGCTCATGTCCTGCGCTTGCTGACAGAAAACATGATCAATTGGGAGATACACTATGTACAGCCTCTCTGATATCGAAAGCGGTAATGTGAGAGATCTCTTACGCTATGTGAATAGCACTAGATGGGTTTAAAGGGAGTTTAATGATGTTAGCTCCTTTGGTATCACAATGGTCCAAAACTAGCCTAAGTGTGACATAGCAACCTCTGAAACCTAATCTAACCTTTACGTAGTAAAAGTAAGTAAGTAGTTAGTCATGAACAATTTCAACCATGAGATTTTTTCAGATTTACTATTCGCTATATGGCGGAAATCAAAGAAGCTAGTTTTGAAACATCTCTGTGTGTGAATGCGTTTGCGCGATTGTGGTGCTGTGCCCACTATAATTGTCTTTTGGTTCTCTGTAGTAATTTTTAAGCAATTGCCGTGTTTCATAGCACCCATTGATCCAGATCAGTTCAAATTTTATATAAAAAACCTGATCGAAATTTTGTTTTAGATCGAAAATTTTGATTTGAAATCTAGCAAGCACCTTTGTGTTGTTTCACGATTCATGAACTAAACCAGATCAGATCAAACATCAAGAAACACAGCTAATATCGGTGTAGATCACTTTCCAAAATTTAACTGAAAATGACGATTTTTGACATGAAACCGCTTTTCAAAAAAATACAGCCACTGTACAGCCCAGAAAGACTGTTTGATCGGGATGATACATCATACCTAAGGTTTTCCACAAATTGGTAGAACCCAGTAAATTTTGACCGAAATCGGTTCACCGATTGTGAACTAAAAGATGCTAAATTAATTTTGCAGCAATACTGGCCCAGTTCAGTTTTCCAAAATTTAAACGGAAATGACGTTTTTTTGGTAGACTGTTTTACAACGAAAATTCTGACTAGTACTGACCTTGATTGATTTATCGGAAGAATACTTCATGCCTTAGCTTTTCTATAAATTGAAAGATCTCAGAGAATTTTTTGGCCGAAATCGGTCCATTGGAACAGTCAACTTAAATGTGAGCTTCTGAAGGTTGCAAATAAAATTTAAAAAAAAATTTCGGACCATTTTAATATTTTTTCTGGAAATGACTGATTTTTATTGATTTATTTGAATTTTTGACTCTACTATTTAGTTGGAAAATCTGGAAGAATCACAACAATCAGTTTCAAACCGATGAATTGAAATATAAGCAAAAATGAGTGACAGTTGATTAAAGAAATCTTATTTCACCAAAATTAGGCATCTCTACAGTCCTGGCGGATTCAATATTCGGAATGAAACATCATACAGACGGTTTTAACCTGGACATTTGTGTAGAAATCTAGAACTAGAAATCAAGTATTGTGTATTCGAGATCTATGATTGTATATATTCATGGTAAATGAAAGTCGGATGATGACCGCTACGTATTTACTCCTCAATGTTTTTCGTTGTAGGTAAACGGAAGGAATATTTCGCAACAACCAGATATTGGTTTAAGGCAAGCTCACGAATTGTAGCGCCGAAGTAGAAGAAGAAGATAGTCAAATTTGATGGTGGCTCGACGGCTGATTATACTGACATCTTTATTGGTAGAGAAATATGGTTTGGAGAAAACGAATTTGGCCAATTTGGTTTCCATATTACTTTTTGTAAGAGTTTATATGGGAAAATAAATGCTCGCAACCACCAAATTGTAGGTGGTCGGCTCAGGAGTGCGTGTACCATTAGTAGTTACGGAATAATTATCGGTGGCCACAACGGGAAGGCGGTGTGGGCACTTTCTGATGTTGAAAACTGAGGCGAAAAGTCAGTGACTACTGAATAAGTCCCTCATTAAGAATTACCAATTTTATAAATTGGCAAGGTTATGGTTATTTATTAACATATCCTCGTCAATTTCAAAGCTTTACACTTTGGAAAAGAATTGGACATTTGGTTTTGACGATGTAAAGTTGCAGTTTAAAAATTAATGATCTCCGTAAAGGGAGAGGGCTTTTCACTTTCACATTTCTAGCGATCGAGCTACGCTTGAAGATGTGAAATCTGAACTGCCTATAACGTTAACGACATTTACGTTTGTTTACTCGGGCTGTTTTTGATTCATCAGTTTGTGATACGACGCCTTGATAATGTCAAATCTGTAGGATTCGATTGTATCGATTTCCTGCGAAAAGAATACAAAAAATAGAAAGATAATCGGAAAGATTTTAGTCGACCTTTCAATTAGATAAAAAATCCTTTCTTATCAGAACATTTATGATTCATTTATATTGCAAAGATGCAAGTCATACATTCCCAGTTCCCAGTTGCAACCCAAAACTGTTTTTTGGAAATGCAATCATTGAATTGTTAAATTTATGTTGTAAGATAACAATTGAAGGTTTTTATTTAAGGAGAGTGTTGAAGATGCCGGATTTGCAAAATTCTTCACTATTTCATTCCCCTGTACTCGGAAGTGAGCGGATGCCCACATCAAAATGGGGATAGTGTGTTGCCCCATATCATTTCAACAACCCAATCTGTATCAAAAAAAAACCATGACAAGTACCGTAACCTAGGTAAAATAATTATGAAATTCAAATTAGTATTCGTATGCCGAACAGCTAATGTTAAAGTCAGCAGGGAGGGAATTCGCCGAAATTTCGCTCGTTCTGCAAGAGAAGCCGCTAAAGAACTACAAATCAAGCGCGAATGTGTTTGAAATATATTTAAAGACTAGATGACCCGGTGAACTTCGTGCCACCTAAAATTGATTTGATTGTAACTCTTCATAAGCGATTATGAATCCCAATTTCCAACTCCAATTTATTGAGATCGGCAATATTCACCGTACTGTGTACGGTTTAAGTTCCGTTTTGTGATTAAATGAAACTCGTTCGTAATTCAAATAAATTCAATTCTTTTATTTAAATGGAAAATAGAGTTAACATTCAATTCAAAGCTTTGTGGTAAACTACGTTTTTCGTTTTATTTTCCGGCGCGTAAACAAACAAATATTAGTTGGAATCGTCGGGATGCACGGAATCAAAACATCCCCACCTTTGTACTGTCCCTTGATAATCGTCGCCTCCATGATGTTGTTCATGAGCTTTTTCACAGCTAGTCTCGTTCCATTTCACAGTCGACGTTGATTGATGTTACGCAACAAGATGACGGCTGAGCCTACAGATCATGATATCTTTATTCTTCGGCGCCAATATGGCTCGTTCGCTCAGCCAATTATGGTTTTTTAAGTTTTGCACAATATTCGGAAAAACACTTCGAATGAGATCTGCCCTTGATTCGGCCCTTGAATTGGCAAACATTGATGGGCAATGTGATGAATCCGATCGAGGTGTCAATTGCGATTTACCAATGCCCAAAAATTGCTTCAAAAACACATCTGCAGTTTGATCTTATTACAAACACACCCGCATGTTCGTCGTCAATCGAAGCATCTTCACATGCCGCCACAAATTTGATGAATTCAAGCACTCGTTTAGTTCGTCGCAGCAGTTAAACGTGGAATAACAGGAAGAGTCTGATGAAAATCATCGGACAACAGAATCATAGTTCCACCAAAAATGTTTTGTCCAGCGCCTTCAGTGACCTTTTGTAGGCCATCGTGCATTCGCGCCAAACGATCAATTTGCATCTCTATAGAATCTTCGCCATTGCGCTGTTTTTGGCGATGTTGCAAGTCGGTCTCTCGTTAATTTGCATGTTCAGTGACAGTTTCATTGTAGAATGTGCAATTCGTCCACCCTCTAACAAAGTCGCTGCTATTCCAGATGCCACCAATGCCAGGGCAACTTCATGCTGCGATGTAATTGATGCCAAAATCAACGAAATTAAGAAAATTTTTCCAGTTCCTCCGGGAGCATCCAGTAAGTAAATGCCACTGTGTGCAGTCTTTTGATGTTGATTCAATTGTGGAACATTTGTTCGAACTGCTTAATGTTTCAGTGTCATATTGCTGCTCTCTTTGTAATGCGAGGTTGAATGCATCATGCATTGAATGATTAGGTGATATCATGCCCAAATACGATAACACTTTATTCGCTATCAATAAACACATGCATTCTATGATAATCAATACCTCATTGTGTATTCCTGCTGTTATTTGCAATGCCGGATTTGAAGTTTGGCAGCGCACACGGTGCAAAACGTCCTCAGACATGTCGTTCTTAAATTTCATCCACAAATCTTTCGGTGATAAAGATATGACGGAATCCTGGAGCGTATTGTCCCAATGCGAATCGGTCTCGCGCAACTGTAAGAGTTGACATGCCTCGCGATAAGTCGCATACAGAAGCCCATTAACGGTTCTCAGTTGTTGAAACGACGTCAGACCACGAACATTCACCAACAACAACCGAGGATAGTCACATTCGGTGTTATTTGGTTGCACAGTGCAGATGCGACTCAGAACATCTGAAGCAAATAGATTTGGATGTCCGTCAACTGGTGTTCCTTGTTTCTGGATTGAAATACACTCGTTACCCGTTCTGCCCCGTGACCCATCTGATACTTCGTCGTTTGCATTTGTCACCCCGAAAACAGCCATATCGCTTCTGTTCACATTTTTGCATATGTACTTGATCGACTTGACGGAATTACAGTTTTCCACATTGATGTGAGTCTCAAACGCTTTGGACAATATCGGCGATTATGTCACAATCCAACGATTGTCCACATAAACATCTTGCCCTAAGACCTTCACAACTGTAGATCGCCCATTGTATACAACTGATCGCCTGTGATACAATGGGTATAACCGTCATCGCTTGTGATGTTGGCGGCAATCGATCACACAGAGTGAGTCATTGTTGATAACTCCGCAAGGTTCGTAGATCATATTCTTAGTCACCACTGCATGCAATTTCGGATTAACAGTTTCATTCGGGATCTCGGCCGAGATGATGAAATCAATTTCACTCGGTCTGATTTTGTGAACGAACCAAATCAAAAAGTACGCATGAGGCAGACCACGTTTTTACCATTCAACGGAGTACATCCAACAACGAACTAGGCCATAAACACGGTGCTTTATGATTAAATCCATTAGAAATGTTAATTTTTGTTTAAAAACTCTGGTTGTGATGTCATGTCTGTCAACTGGTTTTTGGCTGGGTAGCAGTTCCATATTGATTTCGATACATTGAGAGTTACCTTACAGGTGAATGGTAGGAATAGGTCTGGGCTACCATATTGTCTAACATACGACATCGCATCTTGCATGTGCATGTGCCTAAAGCTTCTGATAAGTGACAAGCAAAATTGTCATTCTTCCCACGTTAATTGCATCGTCGTCGGCATTAATCGCATCGCGGAGATGAATGTATTCTTCAGAACGGAGCTGCTTTTGGTTCAAACGAATATATGTCAGTCGTTCAGTCTCAATTTTGATATACATGTCAACCGCGAACTAATAGAAAAGACCACGACACTGAAAAATGTGATTTTATTCATCTTCTCGGATCATAAGTCTGTCCAACGCAATTTTGAACAATTTGATCAATTCGTTGTTCTGGTGAAGAAGTGTTTGCAATTCTTCGACAATGGCTCGCTATGTTGTCGGATTGTGAGCACAATGCTGATTTAATTCAACATCCGAATTATCCATGTAATAAATTTGCAAGAATTGATGGTCCTCATCCTGTGGTGGCAACAGCGCTCCTATTAAATGATATATTTGTGCCTGAATCTGCAATGGTGATGTAAAATTGACTGTATTAAATGATTTCAATGTGTTTTCGGACGCAACGGTGAATGATGAGGAAGCCAATTGTATTGCAATTACCTTGAAAGTGGGCATGAAATTGCCCCTTACAATAACGTATTTTTGGATATTGGCCATCAATGTTCGTAATGGCTCTGGTGGTGGGAACAATTGTGGCAATTTCACTTTCCCACCTGCGTAACACAAATCAGGAGTTTCGCCGCTGCATTTCTGTCCACACTGTAATCGATTTGCGAATTGTAATTGAATGTCGAATGAACTCGTGTTGTGTTCGCTGGCGTTGTGTTAGACGTGCACGAACATGGGTAGCAGTTCCTTCTTGATTTAGATCAATTGAGAGTTACAGCTGAATGTTATGAATAGGTCTGAGCTGCTACATTATCTTACATACGACATCGCATCTTGCGTGTCCTCGTGCATGTGCCGAGGGCTTCCGATGTAAGTAGCCGACAAAGTTGTCATTCAAGACGGCTACACTTTAAATTGTGATTTTCTTCATCTTCATGGATCATAAGTCTGCATGAATAAAAATTCATAGCAATGACTTCTGATTGGTTTTGACGCCTGCCTGCATTAGCAATCGCCATATGGTTCAATGTAAGAAAATCAACGAAAGAATTAATAAAATTGTTACACTTACCTGTTAATACTAATCCTCTGGTGTGATTCGAACCCATTTTCCTTTGCGTTTTTGCAAATTTTCTTCGATTTTCCGAATTTTTGTTCGTTTTTTCGCTTTTTGCTTTAGGTTTTCCCCAAATTGTTCGTAAACCACCACTGTATTGAGACGAACAAAGCAAAAAAGGAATCATCCAAATCGATCGAGCCGCTCTCGAGTTTTTGCGAGATTAACGCACGGCAATTGATTTTTATCTACTGTGGGCAAAAAGTAGTAAGACTTTTTAATTTAAATTTCGCGCGGAAAACCATTCGTCGAAATATTTGTTTTTCTATGTTGGTATGACTGTCAGTGACATCTGTGCCAAATGTTACATCAAAATAATCATTAGTGTTTAGTATACGCTTGTCTTTCTGAAGCACAAAAAGTGCTTTCGGCGATTTTTACAATGAGTGAAATTATTCAACAAAGAAGTTCCATTAAATTTTGTGTGCGGAATCAATTTTGAGGTGCCCAAACGTTCAGAATGTTGCAAAAGGCCTTCGGTGATAATTGTATGTCGTGAGCAAGTGGTTTTGATTGGTACAAATAGTTCAAAGAGGGTCGAGAACGTGTTGACGACGAACTACGTCTAGGATGGCCATCAACATCAACTGATGATCAACATGTTAATAAAATCAAAGAATTGGTGCTCGAGAATCGACGATTAACAGTCAGAGACCTTACTGGCATCGTTGAAATATCGGAAGGATCTGTGAAAACCATTTTGAAAGATCATTTGGGCCTAAGAAAAGTGAAAGCACGATTGGTTCCAAAATCACTCAATTTTTTGGACAAATAGCGTCGCGTTGACGTCTGTGAAATAATGCTTTCCGACTACCAGGATGTCATGAAACGTATTATAACTGGCGATGAGTCTTGGATCTATGCTTACGACCCGGAAACAGACGCTCAATCGGCCGAATGTCGTGCCAAAGATGAGCCGAAGCCGAAAAAACCACGTCAAAGTAAGTCAAAAATCAAAGTGATGTTGACAGTTTTCTTCGATTATCGAGGTGTGGTGCACTTCGAACTCCTTCCGACCGGCCAAACTGTCAACAAGGAATACTATTTGAGTGTTATGCGTCGTTTGCGCGAAGCTATTCGTAAAAAGAGGCCGGAATTATGGGGCGACAACTCTTGGTTTTTGCACCACGATGATGCACCTTCTCATACTGCATTGGTTTTACGTGATTTTTCGCCAAAATTTCCACCCATATCGTTCCGCAACCACCTTATTCGCCTGATTTAGCTCCGAGCTCCGTGTAACTTCTAGCTGTTCAGCAAACTCCTACGACCGCTCCGGGGAAACCGTTCTTAGTCAATTGAAGACATTAAACGTGAATCGCTAAGCGCATTGAAGGCTATTCCGGAAATTGACTTTAACAGCTGTTTCGAGGGTTGGAAAAAATGTTGGCACAAGTATATTGAGGCCGGGGGGATTACTTTGAGGAGGACGAAATAGATTTGGAGAAATGAATAAAGAATTTTAAAATTCTGAACAAAGTCTTACTATTTTTTGCCCACAGATGGATAGATAATCTAAAAAATTAAAGTTCATGGAATTTCTGAACCATGAAAAAACACCTTGAAATATTACAAAACTGCAAACTCGAGATAATTTCCATTTGGCATATCAAATATCATTATGGTCGTGAAAGAAATCTGTCATTTTCATTCAAGTTGGGAACTGTTCTAATTTAATATTGGAGCCAATTTCCGACGGGAGGTAAAGAACCGCGGGCTGGGCTTAAGAACGGAGTTGGTAAATGGAGTGTTACGGCCATATTTGACCGTTTTGATTATTTTACCATAGTTATTGTGGTTGTAAAGAGATAGATCTTGTAAAAGATGAAACGGAAACTACCAAAAAATGCACGAAAATATTTAGTTGCTTCTTTATTGGGGTTTAGAGATTTCTGCGTGCTGTCAATAATCTGTGTGTATATGCGCCTACGGAAGATAAACTAAGATACTGCGGTTTTCTCACCAATAATGGGTTATAGTATTTCCAAAAGTATTCATGTGATGACAATTTGCTTTTATGTTTTGCTCAAATTCTCTTTCCAACGCGGTCCAGCTTTATGTACTGAGCCACCTGTTCGGTGCCTTTTATTTTCTGTTCATAAATTTTTCGCCAAACCTTCATTACATAATGTACGAGTATGAATAGTTACATGCTGCAAATAGACCTCAAAATATCAGACAATTTGATGTGTTTTTAGTATTTACTTGAATGTCAATCGTAATTAGCATCATTGTTTTCACAACTGGCATTTTCAGTCAATTTCCAAATGGATTTCGTTTTGATACCCCGCCCAAGTTTAAAAATACACAACAAAAAATTTTCTTCTACGACTTCACAATTTAGATAAATACTCATATACATATCTCGTTGTATTGTGTATTTTCCCGAACATAACATCGAAGAAAACCAAAATTAAGATAAAGAATATATTTATCTTTCTACTTTGTGGATTGAAAATTTCTTTCAAAACAGCTTAAAACATTTTTTTTTGTTAAATGGGTGTAATGTACAGTGAAAATTTAATTTTTTTTTGTATACTCTGAATTTTCTAAAATCCATTAACGTTTTTTTTTGTTTTTCCAAACCTCAGTTTTTTTTTGTAAAATATAAATCTTTTCCCATCTAGATCGCGAAATTTGCAATTATTTGTTTAATTAAAATTAAATTATTAATCGTAATCTGCTTATTTATTATCGCGCACTGAAATAACATTTTTAATTTTATTTTTATTATTTTTTGATAATGGTATTAAACACTCAATAAAATAATTGGCGGAATTTTTCTGGGGGACCAAGTGTTTCCTTGCTGGTGTTTGATGATGATAAAAATATCGATTGCGGTTTAACGACTTAATAAATTATTCTAAAATTAATCATTACAAAAAAACGTTACTCGTAGTAGCAAAATTTGGTGAGTGCATCAATCAAATTTTTTTCTAATTCCGCTTACAGTACCATATAGGCTGTTGTCCAAACTCATTTTCTAAAATTTTTTATGCTGTATAAAATCTAAAATGTGGGAACCGATTATTTTACAAGAGACCGACAAATTTAATCCAAGCTCATTATTCTTGCTCAATTTTCCGAAAATCAATAAGGTCGACCAATCTTTAAATTTATTTGAATTTCTTAGTTCTTTATCGTTTTTTGTAAATGTTAAACTTTCTAACTTCATTGCAAAAATTGAAAAAGCTTGATGGGCCGACTTCGACCAAACCCCACTAGTATCTCCCAATTTATGGATAAAGCTTAAGTACGAAGGTTCATCCCCATTAATCAATCCGTGTGGGCTGTACGGAGGCTGAATTTTTATTGAAAAACATTTTGTTTAAACAAAAATCGTCCTCTTCGCTTAAATTTTGGAAAACTGATCTAGACTGATACATGTGCATATTAACGTAGAATTGATTAGTTCATAATCGTTATTATCGAGTATAGTATTATCGCCATCCCAAGAATGTCCCAGTTGAGATATACGACCACTTCATAGGTGACATGCGTCAATGGCTAACAAGAGCATAAGCAACAACTCAATGTTTTGGTATTATATCAAACAACGACACAAACCCAAGGCCGTGGTGATCGACAGACTTTATCAATACCTCGCAATGATTGGAAGTCAATGCACGATCGCAACGACAGTAATAAGCTATTTAAAAAGCAAGACGTATTAATGCATCAAGCATTAACTGCCGCAGGTCGCCCAAATGAATATTTGCAACAAAAAACCAACCAGCTGTAAAAAATATGGATGAAATCGACCAATTGCACACTGAAATTTTGGTAGAAGCAATTACGAGGATGAATAAACAACCAAATATTTTCAAAAGAACTTCCACGGCAGTTTGCAAGATAAGGTGGAAGCAACAATTATTATATTGCAACAGAGCCAGAGAGAAACACAAACCACAACGAGATATCCAAAAAATTAGCTACCGACATTGGGCATACCAAATTTCTCTGGGGAGTACGAGAATTGGAGCTCATTCAACAATATATTTAATGAGCTCATTACAATAAAAATGTTGTATCTTAAGTCGCACTTACAGGAAAGTGCAGCCCAGTTGATCAGCCACTTTTCAACAGGCGACGAGAAATGCAAAATGACATGGAGTTTGCTACAGTCAAGATACAACAACCCACGAATTCTAGCTGGCAAGTATTTCATCGTTGCTACCACTACCAGCAATACAAGTTGCAACTGATGTTGCGTTACGAAAAATCTCAACATTAGATAGAACTATTTTATGAATGTCTGCGACCTTTGCTTATGTTGTCTCGCCCAGCATAAAATAGGCCAGCGCAGATGGGCATTGTGTATTGTTTGAAATGGACATCATAATACACTTCTGTATTGCAATAATCCATGGTCTTCTAGCATGGTTACAATCAAACTATTCTAGTCGCACTCAACAAGGAACTATGTTACTACCCACCTCGATGATTAAAGCAACTACCAGCACTGGACAGCTCGTTACTTTAAGGGTCTTGATAGATTCCGGGTCATTTTAATATCATCAAAGGCTGCCGACCTATTGAATATTAAAAAAACGAAAACTTATGTAATTATTGCGGTATAGGAAACAAAGTTATCGTTTGCCGATACGCGATTACCATCAATAGCTCACACAACAGCTTTTCGAGAGCAACATTAACAAAAGTCGGATGGAAGCGTCTAGGATAGATACAATTAGTAATTGGAGTGGATTATTATCCTTTAATAATAATTAACAATATCATAAAAGGGTGAGCAAAATGAATCCGCAGCTCAATACGGAAATGTAATCGGCAACCTTGGAAGTAATGAACATCAAAGTGAAACAGCCAGGTCGACTACAGAGGAAATTGTAGAACAATTACAATTATTAATTGAGAATGACATTCCAGATGAAAGAAATCTCACTCAGGAAGAAATAAAAATTGACCAATTCTTTCAAGAAAATTTGGCCGCAATCTATATGATACATGAGCCATGGCACTCTATGAGTTTACAGAAAAATGGCTGAAACCAGATTATTACAGCTCGAAAGGAAGTTTACAAGGGATATATCATTCAAGCAGATGTACCTGTTCGTTCAGGTATACATTGACCTGATGTACATGGAGTTGATCCGAGCAGAACATGAAGTATTGAAATGAATCAAAGCTAGTATATGGCAACAAAGTGTGCTCAAGGAAGCATATGCAGTTATCCCAGTTTTTCATCCCAGGAATTTTTAAAATTATTATTTACACGAAACTTTTATACCTCTATAAGACGATTAACTCTCAATAGACCGCACAGTCCCCCGGGTGGTTTTTCAACATTAAAACTCAAAATTTTAACAGAATACGTAGAGCTAGAAGTCTACAAATTCTTTTTAGATGATTTTAAAATATTCTTGAATTTTGTAAGATTTTTCGCATCTACCTCCTTATAGACGGCAGAGTCTCCGGGGTGCTTGTAACTATATATTCCCATTCAAATTTTAACCAAATGTAGAATTGAGTGAATAAAAGTGTTTTATTTTTTAACATTGGCAAGATAAGCATTTTACTATGCGTTGGGTGTGCTCATCGCACACTGGTTTGTTGCATACCATGCATCGCTTTCGTGTGTTGCGCTGGCGTGGGCAAATGTGGCATTTTCCTTGTGTTTTTATACGGCCAGATGAATCCCTTTCAGCAACCACTGGATCGAACCTGGGCAAAGAATCAGTTAATTTGCAATCTAACATATCCTCAATGGCAGAACGAACGCCACGTATGCGTGTAACCATCGCGCTTGGTTGCGCCAATTCGAAACTAATTTGGTGATAAATATTCGACGCGTTGTGCGCGATGTCGTATCACGATGGGTTTCATTAAAAATGAGATAGGCTTCCAAAGTCATTATATCAACCATGTTGAAGAACATAGCCAGCGGCCATCGATTGGTCTTTCTCTTGCAGGAATATGCTGTTACCTGACAAATGAAACAAAATATATAGATTGATACCATTGAAACGTATGATATAAATGCTCACCATTTGATCCATGGTGTCCACACTGCCTTTTGTCTTGTTATAATCCAATATTACCTGCGGCTTGCCGCTTATAGGGTCGATCTCGGAATCAAAGTGCATCGAAGATAACAGGATCACATTTTGTATGTGCTTTGCGGTATATACGGCCATTGTACAATTCTCGCGCTACGCGAAGACAGATGTACCTACATTATCCCCTTTCTTCGACATTAGTTCCATGGCGATATAGCGTTTGTCCTTGCGCAATGTTCCAATGAGGGTCAATCTACGAGTTGCAAGCATTTCAGCCAGAGGCAATGTAGTGAAAAAGTTATCAGTGGTGATGTTTCGGCCACTGTTTTCATATGGTTTCACTAACTGAAGAACAATATTCTCACCCATATTACGTGCCCTAACGGCTCCTACGTGCCAAAAAACGTTCAAACCATATTTAGCCGGTTTTGATGGTATGTATTGCTTGAACGATACGCGGCCACGAAACGGAAACAGTTGTTCATCGATTGTAATCCAGGCATGTGGCTTATAATTTTGATTGAGATTGTCGTTCATCATCAACCACAATTCTGATATAGGTGCCGCCTTATCAGTCGCCTTTCCCGCTTCTCGTGTGTTCGCATTATCGAATCGAATTGTTGTCAATATGGCATTGAAACGCTCTCGGCTCATTGAGGCACGATAAATGCAGTTCGCCTGGCGCGTCCACAGCTCACTTAGAAGTTCACAATTTGATTTGCGTACGCACCCATGACCAGCAATACAGCCAAGAATACGTCGAATTCGATCTCATCAATATTTTGCCATTGACGTTCATCACGATGTGGATTTTTTTAATTCCATGTGCCTGGCCTTTGCGATTGGTACGACGAATGATTACGGTCTTCATTGGCTGTGTGAAAATGGAACTGAATGTATTGACACGAGTGTTCAATCGTTTGATTGTTGGGGCCACCTGGCCTGTCCACCAGGTTTGTCTTTATCATTACCAACTCAAAACCTAAAAGATAATTTCCGGCCTAGAATGTTTTTAAGAGTTACAAATTTTTATTTAACTTAACCATTTGGTCACCAATCACTCAACTACATACCATTTCGAAACATGAATCGCTATTTCCGGCTTAGGATGGGTTTGAAAGTTATAGACGATTTTCATATAAATTTTTATGGGGCCATATCGAAGCTGGAAGATTTGCCAATCCTAACATACGGCTGGCACTGGGGTTCTCATTATAAGTTACTCTTAATATTTTAAACTAATATTAACCAATAAACGAAAAAAACTGGGATGGGAAAGAATAGTTTCGTGTAAATAATAATTTAAAAAATTCCTGGGACGGATATTGTTCTATAATGGCGACGGTATACATTAATCTGGGCTGCCGATATTGAGAAAATAGATTCATGAGGGATTTCGAGATTACCTGAGAATATTGTGGATACACGATCCTACGAAACCTAATGCTGCCTACAGATTGAATACAGTTATTTATAAAACCACAGCTACCAGTTTTCTAGCCGTAAAAGCCTTATTACAACTGGCACAAAATGGTAGCAGCGGTATCCAACAACAGCTAGAATTTTGTCATCGGATCCTTACGTTGGTGATCAGTTAACTGAAAGTAACAGTCCTGATGAAGCATTTTTAGTTGTGGAAGAGCTCAGGGTCATCTAGGGAAAAAACTGTTTGAACCTCAGCAAATGGGCTTCTAATTCAGCAGAAACTTCGAAATATATTCCAAGAGAGTTACATCATACGAACAATGTATAAAGGATAGCGTACAAACTCATCATCCCCTGCAGATACATTTGAGTTTGTTGTCTCAAGATTCCAACTATCACACGATCAACCAATTTAGTGATCATTGTTGACGGGTTCATCCAAATTATTCGAACATATAGGATGGTTGTCACCAACAATCATCACGCCCAGACTTATGATGCCAGAGGCATGGACAATTGGAATAATATGGTATGATTGCCTACTTGATCCTAATTGGATGAAGTATAAAGAAGAATGTCTATAATGAAGCACCTAATAATTCGTCGGTGGATTGGCATACCCAAAAGATCAAGGCCATATTACAACACATTTGGTGGAACAGTTAAAGGTAACATTACCAGCTACCAGAGTACAACCTGGGCGGGTGTTTTCTGAAACAGGAACCGACTATGCCGGCCCCTTCTAATTGAAGACGACCTAAGGAAGGGAACCCAAGACCTATAAAGGATATATTTTTAGCTCTATTAGTTTGTTTGGTAACTAAGGTCATGTATATTAGAATGTTGAGCTGTTTTACAACGGAATGTTGCATTGCTGCCTACAAACGACTGACTTGATTCGTTTCCAGGCGAGGATTGTGTTAAATATGTTATATTAAATATTTATGGAGAAAAGAATACAACACATGACACATTAAACACACCCATTCGTAACTTTTAATCTGGTCACCACCGGTAATCGAAGCCAGAACCTTCGAATAATAGAGCAGACACTCTACTTACTCTGTTTTCGAGGGCAACATCCGATTTTTGCTCAGACAATGGTATTTACTTTGTCGGAGCAAATGATATGGGGAACTATCAAACATCCATAATAACATTACCAAGGTACATTGCGTTTATGATAGCCATTGATGAAACTTTATGTGACCTCACAATCCTCATTTCGGAGGTATCTGAGAGGCAGGAAAAACTCACCGAAATTTCATCTCAAATGTGTTACTGGTGAATCAACCTTAACATTCAAGAAACTGTACACGGTTACAACTCAACCCCACAACACGTTTTAAATTGCGATTCACTTAAAGTGCCACCAAGTGTAGGCATCAATAAGATGGCGTGTGGCTGAAAAATGAATACAACACTTCTGAAATCGCTGATCAGCCTAATACATTCATCAAATGCAGCATCGAACCAAATGAGAAAAGTCGAAGCCAAACTTGATAGAAATGATTTAGTATTTATAAAGGATGATCAGTTACCTGGTGGAATTTGGGACGGGTCCTTGAGACTCACGCTGGTAAGGACGATTTGGTCCGAGTCGCCTCTGTGAAATACCAAGGCGTAACATATAAAAGGACAATTATAAACTATGTGCTATCGATCGCATACGAACTCATAGTAGCTTTAATACCATTGACAACCCAGCTTGCTGGCGTTAGCAATGTTCTTTATCTGCTGAGTACCGGGACTTGCACAAGCCACCACCCAACTAAGTCCTTTTAACCAGCCCACCGAGATATACTTCGAATGGACTTTTTATTCATTACAACTTGACTCCCTAGTGGGAGGACATTGAGAACTTTAAAATAACCCACATAGAGTTGCAGTCGGTTTATATGTAGCCGCCCGGTTTAAAATGCAATGTCATTCTACAGAAATTTCTCTGGCAATACAAGAATTTAATAGCTGGCAACGAGCTAATGTTCGAAAGCAGCAAGTATCGCAACCAGAGGCTGAAAAATATGGATTCCAATTTGAAAAAATTAACAATAATGAGATTCATCTGTTGTCTCATATCAAAAATCAAACAACTATAGTCGATAACACCACCAATTTAGTGAAGCATAACACAAGCCTTACTGCAAGGACCAACATCGTACACGGCAGGAAATACTGAAATTTTACTTACACCTTAGAAATAGGTTTATGTTTATCTTCCCAAAAATGTCTGCTAGAATCTGTAGATATTTCTAGATTCGACGGCACAACGTTTAGAATCGCATCCAATTTTTCAATTTTCTTTTGAAAATAAAATCCAATTGGACAAATAACACATTTAAACAGTGTAATTAGCACAAACTGCATTATCATTGTCGATGTCCTTTAACAACATTGACCACTTATTTGATTGCTGCATAAGTAAGGACAGCTTTGGCCCTGGGTTAAAGCAGTATTATGACCCAACCTGACCTTGATTTTTATTTTTTATATTTTCATGTTTTATTGGCGGGTATAAATTATTAACATTGATTACACTAGATTACACTAGTGATTACACTAGTCGAGTCGATTGTCGTTTCAAGTGACTATAAAAATTTGCTATTTATATGAAAAATTAGCTAGATGCTATGCCAATAAGTGACTTGAGACGAAAGAAACGAAGTGACTAGAAAAATCATAAAATACGCCGATTCTCGTTTGAAGTGTCTACGATAATAAACATGTTAGATATTTTGATAAGACAGGCGACTACGGTTTCGTATTAAAAGAGTCACTTGAAACGACAATCGGAGTGTTAGTTTTCCATCGGGCATATTAACGGATATTATGTGTTGTTTGGCTGTTTGTTCAACAATTCAGATCAAATTTCATATTGCATAGGTCGGATTAATCCTCGGTTTTTACTTTTATCATCCAATTTTGGGTCAATACACATTGAAGACGTAAATATGTAAGACGGATCTAGGACTTTGCTTCCCGGGATATTACCCCCAGCCAATCACCTCCAGCCATTACCCTCCAGGTCAATAATCTTCGGCCATTCCCCCGCAACTACCCGGGGTCATTACTCCCAGACATTACCTTGGTTATTATCTCCACCATTAACACACAAAAAATGTCAAAACATGAAAATTTTTGGTAATTCGTCAGAATATGAATTTTGTTCGAAAACGGAGACTTGAGAGTTGAGAGTTTTTCTGGTGTTTCATCAGTACACTAGATGTAAATATAAAATTTAATTATTATTTATATCAATCAACAATAACATTAATTTTGTGCATCTAGTAGGTAAGTGAAACAGTAGCAAAACTCCCAACTCTTAACTCTCCGTCTTCGAACAAAATCTGTACTCAGAAGTAAAATTTTGTTTTTAAATTTTTTATTACCACGAGTTCGAGTTCAGTTTGGAAAGCAAAATCTAAAAGTAAAATACATTATATGTCGCAAAAAATTGTAAACCCGTGTTATTAACTTTTTTTATTATATTTGCAATCTGTTCTGGGGCCGATACATTCCCACCAGCAGATAGTACTGGCATGGAAGCCGGATCGGTCCATGAGTTCCGTACACCGACAAGAGGTCATAGTTGTGTTCATTTTCACCACAGATCGTTATCTGATAATGAAAATTCCCGTTTTCGTCCTGCTCCTATCTGGATTCTAACCTGGTAACTCCCGATCCAAACGGCAAAGCTTTCATCCAATATGCCGTTTGGTCGGTAAACCTTAAAAATTTTGATTCTAAGAAAATTAATATTTCAAAATTTTCACCGATCGGCAAACTTGCCACTATAATATTTTGGTAGACCCATATGTGCCCTCTACTTGTGCCAAGCCGATTAAAATTCTAATGGAGCTCGCATACCTAAAATGACATTCTTGTGAAGAACGGAATTTCTTACAAATTTTGATTCTAAGAAAATTAATATTTCAAAATTTTCACCGATCGGCAAACTTGCCACTATAATATTTTGGTAGACCCATATGTGCCCTCTACTTGTGCCAAGCCGATTAGAATTCTAATGGAGCTCGCATGCCTAAAATGACATTCTTGTGAAGAACGGAATTTCTTAGAAATTTTGATTCTAAGAAAATTAATATTTGAACATTTTCATCGATCGAATTTATAAAGGTTTACAACTTTTTGCACACAGTAGTATAGTATGTGTTATAGATTTAGAATCAGGACCGGAGGAGGTTATGACCGGGGCGTAATAGCTGGGAGGTAATGAACCGGCAGTAATGGACCACAGTAATGACGGGAAAAGGATTTTGTTTGTGGGGAGCGGTTAATATTCTGGGAAGGGGGTGGTCTTGATTTGATGCTATTCTTTAGTTTCATCGAAGAACCAATTTATCTATTCAATTGTCCCAAATAATTATGGAAAACAATCCATCGAATAAATTATTCTCTATGTACGTATAACATAGACAAAACTAATTCCTTTTGTGTCAAACAAAAACCATTACTTCCCGAAAATTATTTTTCTCATTATTTTCCGATTTTTATTATTCTAATTTAATTTAAATTTAATAACAAAAATATTTTAATTTTGTCTAAGAGACTTTTATCTTAAATTTAAAATTCCATTTGTGAATCCATATAAAACTAAAATATTAATTATTTTTGAATATAACAAGACTAAAGAGAAAAGTAGTAAAATAAATTTTGAAAACAGGATTAACTTCTTTCCAGTGGTAAACGCCAGACCAGGTTCGAAAGCTAGCCAATCTATACCTGTACTACTAAACAAATTTTATGATTTTTTATCAGATTAATGTGCCCAATGCCATTATGCTAGCATAATTACCATGATATGACGAAAAATCGAATTTAGTTTGTCTAATCCAGCATAAAATCCGGCTCTCCATCCCCTCACCTATATTATGGATATATTTTATTCATACACCTTCATCCCAGGAAATGTCATAACATTATCCAATGTATGTTGGAACGGTGTGTACGGCACAGATAGACTATTTTAATCCATTCATAAAGAATTCATTCGAGTGTACTTAATATTTTTTTTCTATTATTATGCCTATTATTTACTATGATAATGACAACAACAATATCCAAAAGAGGATATCGTTTGAATTTTTAAATGGGAAATTTGCTTTTCTCTATTGGCACACACGTCGTATGGGAGTGAGTGAATAATCGAGAAAATTTGACCTAATAATAATGTACGTGTTCTGTGTATGTAGAGCAATTTTAAATGAAAACATGGAAGGTGTTTTGAGTAAAAGATAAGCTTTTTGCGTTATGTTAGTTCGTTTGCATTTTACATTAGTATTTATTATTAAAACAGGCATTAAAGCTTTTACTATAGACGGGGATATGTATGTATGCACATAATTGAATCTGCTAAAACTTCAAAAATGGATAATAGTAGTTATCGAAAACGTTGTTGTATCTAATTGAAAAGATGTCACGCTATAAATTCGAAAAATTATAAAGCCAACTTTGACCATTTACATTTATCACATCATCTATTGTGTTTTTGGTATACAGTACGGGGCAAAAGTATTTGAAAATTCTAATCGACAAACTGTATGTAGGCTCTGCAACTGTAAAATTTCCGATTTGTACCAAAATGGTATTCATAAAATGTAACTCGGCTCTATAAACGGCAGTTTTGTTCTATAACTTTGCACCACCAAATTTGATGACGTACAGTTACATATCGCAAGATTTCGATAGCGTATAGATCGAGCTCATAGATAAAATTTATCTGTTTTGCGCCTAAATGTTGATAATGCAATAAATACACGTACAGTCGAAACAAATAGTTTGTCTGCGATATACACAGCAAAAATAATGTTCTTAAGGTATACAAACGAATGTCACCAACTGTACTAATACGTTGTTTGACAACTACAACATACATTCTTATTTTTATTTATTTCTTAATTAATTTGCATCAAATTCAATATTTTTATGATATACGAACATTGCAAAATTTATCTATAACGCGAGCTTATGTCAATATTCGAGTGCCGTCATCGAATTTGATAGAATATTATAAATAAAATGTGATTTGGTTACAGCGGCGAATTTATTTCGTATCGATTTACAGCGGCGAAAAGTCTACAGTTTGTGAATTAAATTTTTAGAACACTGTATATTTTTCTCGGTAAGAAATTTCTATAAATTTGCATAATTTTTACATTTTTAGAATCAGGCCATAAGTTTTTTTTTACGTAAAGGTGGTTATCTTAATTTTTAAGTTTTATGCTAGGAAAACTTCATTGTTTCTTTTCTTGGAGTTTACTCCTTAAGAAGCGAATCATATTTTTCATACATAGCTTGCTGTACATAAATTAGATGGGGAGCGAAATCGAGTGTTAACAAAAAGTGAAGTCGTTATGTTGCTCCTCCCCGCAACATATTCGCGCATCATATTTTTTTTGTAGTATCCCTAGTTTCGAGTAATTTTTCATATTGCATATTTAGTTTTGGTTAGACAAGTATGAAAAAAGACCCGTTGAACCTGATGACGTCACTCTAGCCGAGATTATTTCTCGATAGAATGTCATTGCTAGGAAACTCCTGATCCGTATCAACGCTTCTTCAAGATCCGAATTCAGGAATCAACGGTGACGTAGTAGCAGCGGCAATGAATAAGCTTAGGACAATATGGAAGAAGAAAGACATCTTGATGGAGACTCCTGAGTTTCAATAGCTCATGAGACAGGCAAACGCAAAGAAATTTGAGCTGGTACAACAAATTATATGGTTGTTAACCTCAAAAAACCCACTCCCGTTACAACTGTTCTTGACTGGTCCTGATGAACAAATGAGGAGGTACGACTGTCCATACTGTGTTTAAAATCACCCTTTCCAGTTTCCAAACGCTATTATCGAACGAGGTCAAGGATTTATATAGATCATTATTCAAATATTTCAAGATTATACTCATCGATAGTCAGCATGTTTGTGGCGGAAATGTTAAAACGGGTAGATTTGAGAGTGAAAAAATAACTAGAAATTATGATGCCAATTTTGGTAAATTGCACATAATTTTTATTGGTGATGTGAGGCAGTTGCCACCGGTTAGAGCCATTCCCGTTTTCAAGCAAAAAATACAGCGGATCGATGGTCAATCGTTACGGAAGGGAATTAGTTTTTATGAATTGACCAAAGTTATGCGGCAGGAAAATGATGAATTCTCATCATTATTAAGAAAGGTTGGCAATGGAGATCGATTGAATGAACAAGAATTGCAACTGATTGAATCGAGATTCTGCTCAGAGACGGAAGCGGGGGAACGCTGTCCTAATAGAATTCGATTATTCAATGATAACCATTCAGCCGATGCGAATAATTTGAGAATCTTGAGTTCATCCGATAAAACATCTAATTCAGTTGCTGATGACGAATTACTCGGGTATGGAGCTGATCGCGAAAAAGAAAGGGTCGCTAAAGAGAAGCTTCACATACTCAGTACAATTAACACAGAAGGGTTACCACACGAAATTATTTTCGTTATAGACAAACCCTATATGATAACCCCAAACATCAACGTAGATGATGGGTTAGCCACTGGGGCAGTGGGCAAATTGGCACACATTGAATTGGGTGATCAAAATAGAGTTCTACGGGTTTTCCTAACGACGTCAATCAATTTCCTATCAATTGTAGATCCGCAGCAGTTCCTCTTAATCGAAATAAATCGATTCAAATTATAGAAACCATTTTCTATTAAAGCCAGTCAGCATGTTGACAATTCACAAATCGCAAAGAGGAACTTTTGATGAAATTGTTTACAAACACAGTAAGACACATTCGCAACCTTTGGTCTACGTCGCCTTCATATTGTACCTACTGATGAGCATCAACGTTCTTACCATGGTAGACGAGAAAATGAAAAGATACTTCCATTATACGAAGCGAGTTTACCCGGCTTTCTACACCACCTTCATAGAATTGGTCGGATTATGCTCGAAAAAATCAGTAGAGGGAATATGACAATCCTTTCGCTCAATTGCCAAGGTTTCCGGGCACATGCACGTGACCTCCGTGGTAATATAACAATACATAAATCACTTATAAAGGTTTTTTTAAGAGCTTCACATCTTTAAGATGGCAACATTGTTTTGTTTGACAACCGATTTGACAGCTGGCATTTGCTTTATAATTAGTTTGATGTGCCATTTCATAATGAATAGACTCACGCCAGAGCAACGCTTGCAAATTGTTGAAATTTGTTATCAAAATACTGGTTCTGTTCGCCAAGCTCATCGTGCATTACGTCCGTTTTACGGTCGTCATAATCGCCCATCAGAGCGGATAATTCGATGTATAAAGTAAGATATCAAACAGTGCGTGCCGAACAAGCGATAGATGCTGTACATTTACATTGATGAAGACCCTTAGCAATCAATTTGATTTCATTCTCAGCAACTGGAGATGTGTCCATTCACTTTATGGAAGATTTTATCTAAGGATCTTGGTTTACGTGCTTTCAAAATTCAACTTGTGCAGGAATAAAGTCAGCCAACTATCGTACACGCCACCAATTCGGCCAACGTGCTGAAACACAAATTGATATTGATGTAACGATTTTCCAAACAAAATTTTGTTCAGCGATGACGATCGCTTTTGGTTGAACGGGACGTTAATAAACAGAATTTTCATATTTGGAGTGAAGATAATCTACAACCCTTTGTCGAAATATCATTGCATCCAAATAAAATCACTGTTTGGTGCGCTTTATGGGCCGGCGGAATCATTGGTCCATATGTCTTCAAAAACGATGATGGGCGGAATGTTACAGACAACGGTCAATGGTATAGAGACATGATTTCTAACTTTTCGTGCCCCAACGGGCTGGTATAAATGTGGTTGATATATGGATCCAACAGGGCGGTGTCCCTATCAAAGAAACATTTGATGAAAGACTAATTTCAGGTAATGGTCCTGTTAATTGACCACCGAGATCGTGTGATCTAACTCCATTAGATAATTTGCTTTTGGGATATGTTAATTCACTTGTGTACGCCGTTAAACCAGAGCAATGTTGAGCATTTTACATGTAAAAAACGTTATGTACATTTTTATGTAAATAACGTAAATTACTTAAAAATTTACATAAAATATGTAAAAAACGTAAAAATTCTCAAAATTAACTGAAATTATTGTATAAATGTAATAAATGTTTGGTTATAAGGGTTAAACGCGAAGAAAGAAATTTATTTAAGTATCTACACTGCCATCTCTGTTTGTCTTAAACAAGCTCTAAAAAACTATTACTGACATCCTTAGGTTTAGTTTGCTACATATGAGAAAGATAATAATTTGTGTAGTGTAATACGTGCCATCTATTATCAAATTGTAGCATTTTACACGGTGTCTTCGAAAATGTCAAACAGTCGAGTAAATATCATTAACATATTTTACGATTTCAGATTAAAATCTAGGCAATGCACTCGCTCTGTTAGAATTAAAATTTATATTGCACGATCTCGTTTCTAAATTGGAATCATTTGTTGGCATTCGCAAGGATACGCAAGGATAATCCAATTACCAAAAGTTATTGAAGTTTTTAAGAAACTGGGCTTCGCTCGGCTATACCGAGCACTATGCACTTCATTCATCGCCGCTATGACCGAGGAATTCCATTCCAATAATTCGGAATCCACCGAAAAATTACGCATGTGGAAAAGGGATGGAAAATATTAAATAGCTTACTCGAAGTGGTTAAAAATTTAAATATTCAACGGAATTTTGTGATATTCCTAAAACATGCTCACATATACATTCAACTATTTTTACAATACGGTATGCCGATGTTGGAACGTAATTTGCGAGGATGACGAGGGTGATGTCGAGGGTGAGGACGATGGCGATCAAGATAAATCGATTGAAGAAAACTCCTCGAGAAGTAAGATATTTTAAAACTTTTGTATTTCTTATAAAGTAAGACATTTTTTAATAATTTTACATTAAAGAACCAGAACTTATTTACTCTTTGGTAATTTTATTTATTACTTGCGCAAATATCATTAGCATCGTGTTAATTTCATCCCATAATTCAAAAGCTAAGCGTTATTCTAGTGCTACCCTCGTCTGTTCAGATTCTTTGTTGGCCTTCTCCACCCACTTCAAACGATTTGCAATTCTATATACATGTGTATCAACTCAAATCCCAATAATTAGGTTCTATGCCACTTTCATATAAATGTATGTCATTTTCGGACCAACTTCAAGCAATTTTACTTGCTTTACAATTTTTTATTTTTTATTTTAGCTTTAGTTTTATAAAATGAGACCGGTACTAGTAGTTCCTCGAGTGTTCCAACATCAATTTCGATTTGGTGAGTTGGTATTAATCTGTATTCGCACAAACGTTGCATGGCCGCATGAGAGGTTGCATCCTTTGTTTGACTCGAAAACATCACCGCGAACATGATATCGGCCAGTTTTTTCATCGACATCATCGGAACATTTATCACAATCCAAACCATCAACTGGTGCTTTTTGATAAGCACGCATCTTTCTTAAATTGTCGACGATTTTGGTCCAATTTTTACGTTCCCATTTGACGAGTTACGTGTCTGGTTTTTATTTTTCAATTTTTCTAGGGGATTCTGACATATTCGATAATATTTTTTCAGACAGTATGTAAGAGACGTCATGAAAAAGTCACTTTATATTCGTTTTTTTACTTTGTTTGTAGATCACACGGATAATACAGGGTGGGCCTGTTAGTTTTTTTTTTCATTTGTAAATAAAACACACATTTTGGGATAAAAGGTCTAAATTTTTTTAGTGATAATGAAAGGTGAAATATCGTTCATATGTCCACCATGACGAAGTCTGCATCCGGACATAAAAATTTTCGATGACTTTTTCAATTAAAAGCGGATCAATGACATGATAGCATACACCTTATCTTTCAAATAATCCTACCAAAAATAATCAAGTGGTATCTAATCCGGGCTTCTTGGTGGCCAAGGAGCTTCAGATTTCTTGAAATTATGCGATCAGCATGTTGAAACCAAAGGCCGTTGACACGCAATTCATTAAATTTAGGCCACAAAAAACTAGTCAACATGTTGCGATAACGTTCCCCATTCACTGTAAGCGTTCGTTTTCAAATAAAAACGGCTCAATGATGCCGTAATGTGGATCGTAATGTGGTTCGTGAAATGTTTAGTTCTTGTGAACGATGTCTGTACCGTTGATGTGGTTGGTTCATTGCGAACACTTCCACTAACAGCTGCCACTGCATAAGAAGTACGAACTAGATGAACATGTTGATACGGTCTACGGCCTTCCACTGAACCAGTTTTTTCAGACCGATCAATAATTTTGCCAATTGCACGCTCAGTAGGATGTCCATGTCGGCCAAAACTCTCACGTAATTTACGAATTGATATTTTTGTACGACTATTTTCATAATAAATTTGGACACTTATTTTACATAAAACAAATCCGTTCAGTATATTTTGTCAATATTTTACAATCAATAAAATAATTAACTTTGACTCTACTGAAACTTTTTACATATCGACGAAAAAAATTCTAAAAATTCCGAACACAAAGAAAACGTTTTCCTTGTATTACTGTAACCGACTTAGTATTTCTCATGGACTTCAGCATCACAATATTACTAAACGCAACTCGATTACGACTAGCAAATACTTATTTTCGATCTAAGTTTGCACCATATAATTCATGGCTTTCATTTCCCATTGACTAGTCGGATCTCTCGCCTCTCCCATATGCAAATTCGAAATCTCGCACTTTAGTTTGTGTAGCTGGTATTTTTCACAAACCTTGATATATTACCGCACTTCAGCGGACATTCTAGGCCAATAGTTAAGTCAAAGTGTACAGGCAAAGCGTTATTGTGGTTATTATATATAATTGCTTTTCTATCTTGTCGTGGGACACAGTTTCCAACCCCACGTATATGTAACATCGTCTTGAACAGTCTGATAATATTTATATAAATTATCGTCCTGTAAACGCAAATCAGAATATTTGTTGGGGCGTTCATTAACGTCTTGCGGTACCTTCTGATAGATTGGGCCTTGCTGCACGTTTGTATCGAATTAAATACACTCTACCGGAGTTTTAAGACATAGAAGTGAGTTTCAAAGTCATGTACTCTATCATTATTTCGAAACCATCAACTTCCCATGTTAACACGTACCAACTCTAAACGTGTTTGTGAAGTCTGGGTTTACTAAAATTGGATGCGACACCATAATGTCTTCAAATCATTGAAAGCCTTTTAAGCAGTGGAGGTCCATTGAAACTTCTTACCACCAGTTTTCCTCATGAGGTTGCTGATTGGTACTATTACTGAAGAGAGCACGCGGGGATAAACCGCCTGTACCTACGTGCCACCATCATCCTTCAGGATGTCCGCAATCTTCGCATGTTCGATTTTAATTCCGTAAGATTAGCATTCCGCAGACGTTTTGCTACCTCTTTCAATAGATTCGTGTGTGTTCATCGAACGTTTGCGACAACCATATTATGTCATCAAGATAAACAAACACCTTCAGCTCCAGGGCAAAGAGTGTGGTTCGCATAACACAACCCACATGGCATACGCTTGTTTTATGTATGGTAATATGGTAAAGGGCAGTGCCTTTGTTTATTCTGCATCAAGATCTAATTGTACCTGAAGGTTTTCAAACTCCAACAACATAGTATGCCTGTTCAGTAGGACCAGCAGCTTCCACAAAACAATAATTCTAGATTGCAATATATCTCGATAGATCTCTTGATCCGTCCGACTTGGTAATGAAATATTCTCTAATCATCCACTACCACCTTCTTCGCCGTCTTCACCTTCTTCCATCTTCTGAAAATGTTTATGCTTTCAAGTTCTCGGTAATAAAAATTATGGCATCTGAAAACCAATTTTCAATTTTGAAAGATTCATCCTCATCCCATCCCACCACCGCTCATACATTTTAATGGTTCATAAAAATAGAAGAAAATTACAAGTTTATTGCTTTTTAATAGCAATCAACTAAAGCGCATCAATCCAGTCCAGTTTAAAACAGCAACAATAACAAACTGGTATGATTGGTAACAACAACAAACTGATAGGATCTCTTATCAATAGAAAAGTGTTTGAGGTGAAAATCAATGTTAATTGCCAACGCTACATTGTACTCATCGTTCGGACAACGAAATTTTTTTTTATTCAAATCAAAAATGAAAAAAATTTCGTTAAGCAAGTGACACAACATTCAGTCGAGTGTAGAATGTATGTTAAAATTAAAATTAATAACACCAAAATTACGCAATTCTTCAATATCTGTTTGTCGTCCATATGAAAGTGTTTCAATTCAGTTGCATGGAACCGTCCTAATAATAAACCGTGTATGTCTCGTGTATGATAAACTGAATCAAGATTAAAATACATAATTAAGATTTCATCTCAAATAGAAACCAATTACAGCTTTGAGTGGGGATGAAAAGGAATTTATATATACTTCCCAGCTGACCTGATTTAATCTAGCGTCCATTTCCACACTCATTTCTAGAGTCACATTTAATTAGTTCACCATATTTAGGGCTAAAATACATGTTGACATTTACCTGAACTCAGTGAACAAAGTATTTATAGTTCAATTGAACTTCATAATTTTTTAAGTTTGACCAAATATCAGTAGATGTCACCAAAATAGATATGGTTCGAAATCTTTTTGAAAAAAGTTATAGATATGGCACTTCTACTGTATGCCTGACACAGATTTTCTTGTTTAAATATTGGCCTAATAAATTAATTATGGTTCACTCCAGTTGTTCATAGATGGCACAATACGAACCTCAACAATTGCAAATTAAATTAAATATTTTCAATCTTCGTAATACTTCCAATCAAGCGATTGATAAATTTGAACCCAGTTTACTGTTTTATGGACATTAGAGACATCTATAATTACTGATATGAACTAACCATAAATTTAGTTAGTCGTTAATTTGGAAAAATGATGTTAGGTACACAGTATAAGTTTTAAATTAACGTTTAATACCGTGTGCCTCACCCCGATATATTTGTCTAAATTTCTAACTAACTAAATTGATGGTTCGTGTGTACCGCAGTTATTTATAGATCTTGCTAATTTTCCTAAACCAAAATGAGAATGGTGTTTATCTGAAAAAATCTAATTTATTTAACAAAATTAAATTAAACATTAAATGCGATATTTTTTGTGCCACCTATGAACGACTAGTATGAACTAACCATTAATATTTTAAGGCAAACATTTGTGCATTACTGACTAAACTAATTTAGACTTAGTTCGTACCAGTTTTTAATGGTTGGTGTAAAATGTTGTCGACGTTGTCTGCCTACGAGTAGTCGATGCGATCACATGAAAGATTCATCCGCCCCTTGATGATTTTATAATGCTACTTTTGACCCCGCCTAGATTTATGCTACTGGAATGCTACGTTCATAAATTTTTATGGTTCATGAAAATAGAATAAAATAATAAATTAATAATTTTTTAGCTTTTTATGATGGCAATCAACTAAAGCGCCTCCATCCAGTCCAATTTACTACAGCAACAACAACAAACAGATCAGTCTTCGGTGTAACTCAATATTGAAATTTAAAAATAGACAACAGGATGAGTAGTGGATATTGCAATCGACGGAATTCGACGTTAGTAGGTATTCGATTTTTACCAAGCTCGCGGCCAACGCTACATTCACTCAAGACAATTTCAATACAACATAAAAATACCGACCGACACCTGTATACATTACCTATAGCATGCTAAGTTTAAAAAATATTTTATAAATGAATGTACGTAATTTAGTTGTAATTAATTATTTAGTATTGTGTGTTAATTGTTATTTTCAGAAAAATCATCTGCTCCTTGTATAATTCTATTAACTCCAACTAACGACACTTTAACCTCACTTCATTTCAGTGACACTATGTACATAACTTAAAACAAACCTTTCAAGCAATTTCACATAGTATAAATGTACCTTTAAAAAGTATCACACTGGCACAAACATCACTTCACTGTCAATTATTCTTCTCTATCTGTAAATATAAAGCGTATTCACACGTGACACATATTATACAGGGTGTCCCAGAAATGGATCATCAAACGAAGCAGGGTGACAGGGGAGCTCATTTCCAACAAAAACAGCCTAGTAAATTTTTCTCGAATTGTTGATGGTGCAAAAGTTATTCCACTTTTATTGTTTTTTTTTACAGAAATCGCATGTACACCCACAAAAAAATTATTGTAATTAAAAAAACAAGAGTTCTTTTGTTCATAAGATCTATATCTATATCTGTCAAATGAAAACACTGATTATGTAGTCTTTCAAAATTTTTAGTTGATGTTTAAGTGACGCTAGCGGGAAAACAATGTACTACAGAAAATTTACCCATGATCGGAAAAATATGCGACAGAATGTTTTTTATAAATTTTTTTCACAAAGTACGTCGAGTTTATTTAAAGATGCACTTAACAAAATTTCGATTTCTAAAATCGATGCTTTGACAGTGAAATCATCGCCAATTTGATTTCAAAATTTCATAATACTAAACATTTTCATAACGTTGGCTTTGATTTAACTCAACATGTTCCCAACTGTTGGGTGCGCTGAATGCGCCCATTGCTAAACTAAAGTACAACAATTTTTTTAAGCAAATCTAGCAGCCCGAATTAAACAAAATAATGTAATAGATTATACCAATTAGTATTCGGTATAGAGAGTGCGTTTGATATTCATATTGTTATGCTAGTATAAAGTTTTGTTATAATTAATTTAAATTTAGCACACATTTGATCAAATTATCCATAAATTTTTATAAAACATTTATAATAATAATTTAAGTATAAACTTGTCAAGAATTGTAAAAATATAAAATAATTATCTATCTTTACAATAAACTCTTGAACTGGAAGGATCAGTTTCAAGATATACAGTGGGTTCCTACTGGGAGTATTATTAAATTTTCATTCAACACAATACGTGTTGCTGCAATTATGTTGAAGGTCTAATTTGGAAATATTGGATGTCAATTTTTTGGAAATCTTTCTACATTTTTTGGTGCCGAAACCCGGGAAATTTCCACATGGATGCGATAACTAATTTATTATCGTAAGCTTTAATCATATACTTATCTAAATGGTGCTTCATCTGTAAACGAAAAAATAGTTGAAAGTTATTTGTGAACTAAGAATTAAACAGAGAGAATTAAAAATAAAATGGAACAACGTTTAGAACGATTAAGCGAGCCCGCATTCAATCGAGTCAAGAGTATTTTAAAATTCACTCAAACAATTACCAATACCACAGCGATCGAGCCAATTACTATTCGCTTAGAATATCTTGATATTCATTACCAATCTGTTCATCAATACGAATTGGAACTATTAACTGTTAGCGAAGATTACAAGGCCAATACGCAATCGCATGTTGCTTATGCAAGCATCGTCAAATCGAAGGATCATTTTTGGTAATCACTCACTTGTTACGAAGTCAATAATTTGAAAAACAAACAATGCTTTCCTGCAATACTTATCGAACCATTTGCTGGAAATGATCAATATTGGCCAATATTCTACGAGTTATAACACAAGCACGGTGCATAATAATAATGATCTAAATAACGTTAAAAAATTTCGTATTTTAACTAAATTGCAAAAGGCGATGCAGCTTCATTAATTCGATATATCCGTATCACAGAAGCGAATTATAATGAAGCTTGGGATTACTTCTCTCCTTAAATCCGTTTTCATTCAGAAACCTTGTAAATACACAAACACAAAGGAATTACAGCAGATAGCAGAAAATTCTGATGAAATTACTACTAAAATCTCCTTTACTAATTCGAAAGGTTTCATTATCTGTATTTTTTATGAATATGTTAATCTACATTTGATGGATAAATGCCACGCCTGTTATCCAAAATATTGTTTGTCGAAATTGCTTACGAAAGGGACACACGTGTGGTAAGTGTACAAACAAAACATCTTGTCTTATCTGCAACAAACTACTTCACAAATTGCTCCATTATCAAATTAGACTGCCTATGAAAAAATTCAAATCAACTTCAACAATTCATCATTCAAGTTCACGTATTTCATCTAAAATTGAAGACATAAATTTATTTAACTTCAATTATGCCTTCAGCTGAAACTTACCAGTCCGTCACATTTCACAAACTTAATAACACTAATTACATACTGCCGACAGCGTTAGTATTACCAAGCCAACTTCAGAAAACTCCATATGACTCAGATTCACAAATCTCGTTTGTAATAAAGTCATATTTCCTAAACTTTGGTATAAACTTAAAACGATTGGATTCATTATTTCCAAATATGGCCAAATAAGAAATTCTGCTGGAACACCAATGAGCGATACTAATATGACCAGTATGTCTGGATTTAACTTGTCCATTCTTCAATAAATATATTAAAATTTACATGTTATCAGACCCAGACGCATTACATGAATTACTTGAATCGCAAAAATTTTTTATATTTGCAGATACTTTTTAAGTTTATTTGGCCAATCGCAGATTCATTTATGCAAAGTCCAACACAATTCACAGATGTTTATGTCAATGGATTCTCAATAATTACGGGTGAAAACGATACAAACGAGTCACTAAAAAGATTTCGAGTAGGGAATGAAATTTCGAAACGACTACAACACACGTCATGAGATGATGGTGATGTTTTCTTCAAAGAAGTAAGGAACGGCTTTTGAAACTTCCATGGATTATAAGACTTTTCTACATCGCCCTTTCGAGCTCCGCATTTTAAGTTATATTTCAAGGTTTGGAAATAAAATTTAAGATAATTCCAAATACGGTATCTGCAAGCATCATCTTGGGTCAGCACTAAAACCGAGCAGTGTCTTCACGAAATCCATATTAGCAGATAAATCTTTTTGTATACCTACCACATCAATTCCTGCAACCGATGCCTTGCTAATGACAGTCCAACGATATTGCAAAATGATTTCACTCAAGTTCCAAAAACGAATTGTTTTAATTGTTATATACATCAAAAACTCGGATCGACAATTTAAACAATTCTCAGTACGTTACAAAATCGAGAAATGGATCAGCAAGGTTAAAATTTATAAAATAGTCGTCCACATTAAAATACCCGAACGAGCCTGGTGGAACAATGATACTACTGTCAGCTACAGAGATCTAAAAACAACAACTTCTCAATCTGGTTCAGTTAGCATAGCTAATTTTTGTATCGTCATTAAGACGTCAGTCAAATTTCTTGCATGCGCAAAGTATTATGATCGAAAATACAGCTACATTTCCACGAAATTACCACATTGTCGATGTCGCACAATTTAATGAAATATAGGAGATGGCAACAAACTGGACTCGTCATTACCGGTGGGCACTATTATGCTGCGCTATAAATCAATTCTGATTGAATGGAACATCCACTCAATCCAAATTATCACTTAAAGCTGATTAAGTTTGAATACGATCAACGTAACTTATTAATCGTTAGAAGCAGGAAATCAACAGTTCGTCACATCATCGAACAGCAACCAATCAAAGGGGAAAATTGTTAAGAAATTTATTTCTTGACGTGCGGGAGAATGTTGGAGGATTTCATTAAACTAATGATTAAAACAACAACAAACTTTTAGTTTTGATACACTTTATTTTTATCACTAAAATCCAACATCCGTAGATCGTCCAACTCCAGCATTACCAGAATATAATCTAAAATAGAAAATAGTTTAATTTTTATAAATGTATTATGATTACTTACCATTAATTAATTCAACAGTTTAATTAAACAACTAAATTTAATTTTATAACTTTATTAGTAAAAAATTAAAAATACAAAAACAAACTGTAAATAGTCTGTGTAAACAGACTGTTATACAGTGCGTTACTACTGGGAGTATTATTAAATTTTCATTCAACACAATACGAGTTGCTGCAATTATTTTGAAGGACTAATTTGGAAATATTGGATGTCAATTTTTTTGGAAATCTTTCAACGGTGATCTAAAAATAAAAACATTTTGTAATTCATGTTAGTTAGGAGTTCCATACATGCATACTCCAACGTTTATAATTAAAATGTCAATAAGCTATGTTGTGGCTTATTTCCACCGCGAATATGCAGAAATTGTCATTTCATTTATGCCTTATGTTATGGCAACGCTCGGTCAGCAGTAACAGAATACCAGAAACGATATATTTACAAATGGGAAACGCATTCCAGATTACAGAGTATTTCAAAACGTAAATCAAATGTACAGTGAAGGAGAAGTCCCTGGTCGTCCGAGAAGATATGAAACAGAAGATAGAGTAATTGGAATGGTGACAGACGACCCAGCTATAAGTGTGGCCACGGTCCACGTTACATCGTATTTGAAAAAGAAATCAGTTGGACCATGTGCAACGTGTACAAGACCTTTTAGCTGCTGACCATGAAAAAAGGGTTCAACTTTGTCAAGAAATGCTGCATCGATGCCACGAAAATTCGCATTTTTTAACAACATTTTATGGAGTGACGAAAATGTTGTATAAGATAGCGGAAATTTGTCAGCGGAAAATAAGAAATTTCACTACTCGCCGCAAGTGGCAACACAACCACAAAAAAGAATTTATTTTGTTATATAATTACCACCGGAAATTTTTTATTCGTTTTTTATCACTTTTTTCACTAAAACATCCCAGCGGAATAAAATATTAAAAGTGATCCTGAAAATGAGAAATTGATTGATCTCCGAAGTAAAGGAACTCGGTAAATGAATTCTTGAAGGATGTGTTCATGCTGGACTAAACTAGGCCATTTCATAACCAATACTTTTAAAATTTTAAATTTTTTTATTCGTTTATTTTCAGTGTTTAGCCAATATCTCAAAAACTTCCACTAGTAACCAATACTTTCGATTGATTTTCTGATAGCTGATGGTCATACTGAGACTACCAGGGAAATTTGGGGAAAATTGATATATTAGAATTTTCACTATAACGTTTTGATTTTCTGCGGCCATATAAGTTATTTTCAGTTTTTGGTCGATATCACAAAAACTTCCACTAGTAACCACTAGTAACCAATTCTAATCCATAAATTTTTCCCAAATTTTCCTCGTAGTCTCAGTATGACCTCAGCTATTACAAAATCAATCGAAAGTATTGGTTACTAGTGGAAGTTTTTCAGATATTTGAAAAATACTGAAAATAAACTAATAAAAAAATTAACATTTTTAAAAGTATTGGATACGAAATGGCCTAGTTTAGTCCAGCATGAACAGATCCTAAAATTTTGTCCTAAGTTTTGGACCCCTGATCAATACTATTATGAAAATTTCATCGTAATTCTGTTAGAATGACGGAAAGACCCAATATTGTTAAATTTCAAGATTTCATTTACCGAGTTCCTTTACTTCGGAGGTCAATCAATTTGTCATTTTAAGGATCACTTTTAATATTTTATTCCACAGGAATGTTTTATTTAGTGACAAAAGAGATACAAAATCAATAAAAAAAAATCCGCTGGTAATTATATAACAAAATAAATTCTCTTTTGTGATTGTGCTGCCTCTTGCGGCGAGTAGTGAAATCTTTTATTTACCGCTGAGAAATTTCCGCTATCTTATGCAGCATGTGACGAAACATGTTTTAAAAGGAAGGGGATATTCATTATCCATAATATGCACTAATGCGGCCTAGTCAGTTTCAACACCAATTTGGAGAGAACACGTGGAAATATGTGGCTGCAACATGATGGAGCTTCCCCTCACTATGCACAAGTAGTGCGACAGCACTTGAACGTTAATTATCCAAGTCGCTGGATTGGAAGGGGAGGGGCCATTACATGGCCACCGCGTTCTCCTGATCTAATTCCTTTAGACTTTTTTCAATGGGGTTATTGTAAACAACTGGTTTAGTAAACCAGACCGATCAGAAGGGTCGGAAACGTATAATCGAAGCGTCGAATATTATTAAAAGTAACAAACGTGCGTTTCGACGGATTAAATAGAATTATTTATTTTGGCAAATGGTGGACACTTCGGACACTTATTAAAATATTTTAAATTAATAAAAAAAGCCCGGTGTGTGATGTTAAAATCTGCATTAGTGTCGCATATTTTTCTGATAGTGGGTCAACGTTTTGTAATACACTGTTTTCCCGCTGGCGTCACTTAAACATCAACAAAAAAATTTGAGAGACCAAATGACTTTACATAATCATTGTTTTTATTTGACAGATATAGATATAGATCTTATTAAAAAAGAAAGTTAAACAAAAGAACTCTTGTTTTTTTTAAATTAATTTTTTGGTGGGTGCACCACCAACAATTCGAAAAAACTTTACTTGGCTTTTTTGTTGGAAATGAGCTGGCCTATCACCCTGCTTCGTTTGATCGTCCACTTCTGGGACACCGTGTATATTACCTTCTGTACCCATTTTAAATTTTTTAGCCCGTATATTATTCCGTAATTTAGAAAATAATTTTTAAGATAACAAAACTTGCCAAATTTACTTCCATCTGACATTTTAAATTGACAAATTTTTCTTTTTTTCCGTTTATTTTTTAGGCAATGTTGTTGATTATGTGTCATAACGAGAGAAAAGCATTCCATTCATAATACAAATAATTTATTTAAATAAACAAAAACAAATAGACATATTTATAGACAATTTACGTAAATAAATAAAATAATACATAACAAAATTTTTATTAAAATTATAAGTTTATATTTTAATCAATTGTTTTTGTTGTTTGTGCTTTTTTTGTTTAAAAAAAAAATAAATTATCAAAAAATATAAAATATTAAGTGTGAAAAGCTTTATTGCTAAAAAATATTTATTTTGTGCGTTTAAAAAAAATTAAAATACAAAAAAAAAATGAAAATCTTATTTACTTATTTAAATTTATATAAGTTTTTATTTTTATTTAATTAATTTTTAATTTAAAAATTTGTTTTGTCGTGTCTGTGGTGCTGGTGGGTAACAAGCAGATCATAAAATATATTTAGCAGCATAAAAAAGTATTTTGACATAATAAATAATAAAACAAAATGCCAGAACAGGACAATTTTGAAGACGAGGTAATTACAGAATAACAATTTTTACAGGAAAAGCAAAAAAATCAAAATTAATGGAAAATTATAATTTGAATATTAATAAATTTTTTTTTTGTGGTATAGATTTTATAATTATTATTTGTCTGTGGGTAGTTGTTGTTGATGTTTCCACGTTCTTATTTATTTAATTTTTGTGTTGTTGTTATTTTCTTTAAAGATGAAAATTTAATTTTCATTTCGATATTGTTGTAATGTGTACTCAAACTTTTGTTGTTGTTGTTGTTGTTTCAATATTTAGAAATAATATTTGTATTTTTAAAGTAGATGTTTCTAGATTTTGGATTAAATTTTTAATTTTTATTTTTTATAAGTACGAACTTTAAATTACTTTTATTTTATCAGTTACTTTTCATCTACACCGATAATACATATATATTATAATTAGGTAATTATTACAAAATTAATTGAAAATTTGATTTATTGTAGATAATATTTCGTAGGAATTCCTAATTTTATTTAGATAAATTTAATTTTCAGGCTACTATCAAGGAATTTTCAATAATAAGAAATGAACACACGAACTAAATGTTGAGGCACCTACTTTTTGATTATAATTCCTTCACACCAGCCGGACCCATATCAGCCGATACCAAACCAACTATGACACATAAGTGGCACGACGCATTATACATCATTGTGCACTTATTATTTTTCAGTCTTTTTTAAAAGGTTCAGGAACCTTATAAATAAAGCCGGAGCCATACCCTCTACAGTCAAACCAACTATGGCACAAGAAGCACACTGTATTGTTGATTATTGTGAACTGCATGGTTTTTCAGCCGGATCCCTATAATTCGCAAGACGGAACGACCTCTACAAACAAACTAACTATGGTACAAGAAGCACAATCATTGTTCACTGCATGATTTTTCGGCTGGAACCTTATAATTCCAGCCCTTATAAAGCCAGCCAGAACCAACTCTCTACAGCCACACCAACCGTTGTACAAGAAGCGCAATTTATTGAGCACTGTAACATTTTTGAGCCGGAACCGTATAATTCAAGCCGGAACCTTATAAAGCAAAGTAGAACCAGACCCTCTTCACCCAAACTAACTATGGCCCAAGAAGCTAAACGAATTGTATATAATTCTGGACTATATGATTGTTTAGCCAGAACCGTATAATTCCACCCGAAACTTAACAAAGCCAGCCGAAACCATACTATAGCCAAACCAACTATGACACAAGAAGCACAATGTACTGTGCATCATTGTGCGGGCTATATGATTTTTCAGCAGAAACCTTATAATTTCAGCCGGAACCTTATAAACTAGCCCGGAACCATACCGGGTGCAAACTTAATGGTTTTGGCTGATAAAACTGTAACTTCGACTGGCTTAATATTGTTTCCGGCTGAAAAATCATATTGTGTACAATGATGCACAATACATTGTGCTTCTTGTGTCATAGTTAGTTTGGCCATAGTATGGTTTCGGCTGGCTTTGTTAAGTTTCGGTTGGAACTATAAGGTTCTGGCTAAAAAACCATAAAGTCCACAATTATATACAATTCGTTTAGCTTCTTGTGCCATAGTTAGTTTGGGTGTAGAGGGTATGGTTCCGGCTGCTATTGTAGTGGTTTACAAATGGTTTACAAATATTTAAATGCATTGTGCTTATTGTGCAAACTTCTAATGGTTCCCGTTGATAAAGCTCTGGTTCTGGCTTTAAACGGTTCCAGCTTGCTTAATATGTGTTCCGGCTGAAAAGTTAGACAATGGATGATGATGCACAGTGCATCGTGCTATTTGCGCCATAGTTAGTTTGTTTCCAGCTGGCATGGTTCCCGTTATATTTTGAAGGTTCCGGCTGGAATTGTAAGGTTCAGGCTGAAAAACCATTTATTTAGTACACGTGCCTCTTGTGTCATAGGTGTTTGGGTTGTAGAAATTATGGAACCGGGCGGCTTCATTATGTTCCGGTCGGGATTATAAGGTTCCGGCTGAAAACCCATACCGTGTACAATGCTGCACAATGCAATGTGTTTCTTGGGACATGTTTCGTTTGGCTGTAGAGGGTATTGTCCCGACCGGCTTCATAAGGTTTCGGCTTGAATTATAAGGTTCCGGCTGAAAAAACATATGCATAGTTCATAATGTTGCACAAAACATTGCATTTCTTGTGCTATAGTTGGTTTGGCTGTGGATGTTATGGTTCCGGTTGGAATTGTTCCGGCTGAAAAAGCATATAGTTCATAATGATGTCCAACCCATTGTGCTCCTTGTGTCATAGTTGGTTTGGCCCTCTACGAGTGTGATTCCTGCTGAATTTATTAAGTTTTCGTTGGAATTGTAAGGTTCCGGTTGAAAAATCTTATAACACACAAAAATGAACAATGCATTGTGTTAGTTCCGTCATAGTTAGTTTGTTTCCAGCTGGTATGGTTCCAGTTAGATTTTTAACGTTCTGGCTGGAATTATAAGGTTCAGGCTGAGCCTCTTGGGCCATAGTTGGTCGGGCCGTAGAGGTTATGGAACCGGGTGGCCTTATTATGTTCCGGTCGAAATTATAAGGTTCCGGCTCAAAACCCATACTGTGTACAATGCTGCACAATACATTGTGTCTTTTGTGTCATGGTTGGTTTGGCTGTGGTGGGCATTGTCCCGGCTGACTTCATAAGGTTCTGGCTGAAATTTTAAGGTTCCGGCTGAAAAAGTATATAGTGCATAATGATGCACAATGCAATGTGCTTCTTGGGCCATTGTTGGTTAGCTGTGTATGTTATGGTTCCGGCTGTAATTATAAAATTCCGGCTGAATATGATGATATGTATTTCATAATGGTGCACAACATATTGTGTTTCCTTTGCCATAGTTGGTTTTCTAACAATCCTTTGTGCTTCTTGTGCCGTGGTTATTTTGGTTGTATAGGGTAAGGTCCGGCTTGCTTTATAAGATTCCGGCTTGAACTATAAGGTTTCGGCTGCAAAATCATGCAGTCCATAATGATGCCCTACATATTGTGCTTTTTGTGTCATAGCTGGTTTGGATTTAATATGGTTGGTTTGATCCTTTATGGGTGTGATTCCGTCTGGATTTATTAGTTTCAGCTGGAATTATAAGGTTCCAGTTGAAAAATCATATAGCACACAAAATAGAACAATGCATCGTGCAATTTGCGCCACAGTTAGTTTGTTTCCAGCTGGCATGGTTCCAGTTATATTTTTAAGGTTCCGGTTGGAATTATAAGGTTTAGGCTGAAAAACCATATAGTGTACAATACATTGTGCTTCTTGGGCCATACTTGTGGTCAATTTGATTAACCGTATCCCTGGCATTTGAATTACATTTATGAATGCGTTTTCGTGGGATGTGTATGCTGTCGACAACCAAATTAGGATGTTTAGTTAATTCGGTGGATCGTGACCCGTTGCTGTTTGAAATAAAATGTAAGGAGCTTGAGCTGTTGGTTCTACGATGTATTTGGCTAGCCCTATCAAATTGAGCATTAGAATTACCTAAAATGATGTTTACATCATGATTTTGCACGGAATATCTTCAAGATGGTCGTAGAAATTCCCTTAGTTTGTTCGAGTTTACCTTCAGTAAAAACGTGAACGTTTACGAAGGAAATGTTAAAATGGCGCCTGTGGCACCTGAGTAAAGAGGATAGGTATGAAATTAGTCATAAATTGGCGATATGGGTTGTTGATCAGAAAAAAAACTCAGAAAATAAATTTCCGTGGCGATTATAATCAACAATAATCGATGACATTTAACTTTCGGAAACGGCTCGAATTGTGATGGGTCTTGGTTTCAGGATTATTCGTTTAGAAGTGGCACGAGTTTTTTTTTAATTTTTTCTCAGCTCAAACGACTTTTTTCGAGTACAAGTGATCCATTGCGATGGTACCTGAATTCTGAAAAATTTGATTAGAAAGTCGTCCGGTGGGACTGGGGTTTCATTTTCTAATTTTTTTGACGATATTGATAAAAACTGGTGAAGAAACGTTTCAATTGTCATAGGAATCGATTGACTTTGGTTCAGATTTTAGAAAAAATCGTTCAAAAGGTCGGTCGATGGACCATGGGTCCCTTTAATTTTTTTTGGTTTGCACGATTTTTATAAAAATTGAATGGGGAAGGGTTTTCGAATGCCAGGATCGATAGCGATGAATCCTTATTTCGGCTAAATACGTTCAGAAGGTCGTCCGGTGGGGTCCGGATGCCTTTTATATTTTTTTTGGGTCGCAAGATTTTTATAAAAATTGCTGGAGGGGTCTTTAGTATCAGAAACCGATTTTTATGGGTCCTGGTTGGGGTTAAGGGACCGGGTTACATTATTTAATTTGTTCGGCAGTCACGATTTTATTAAAAATTGGTAAAGTGAAGATTGAAATGTTAGGAAACGAATGGGTTCCAATTTTGGGAAAATTCGTTTAGAAGATCCTTCGATAAGGTCTGAAACCCTCCCTTACTTTCTTGGCTCGGTTTTGATAAAAATTGAGGTGACAAGGGTTGTATAATGACAGGAATGGATTGCGATGAGTCCTAATTTTTGGAAATAGCTTTTTGTAGGAGGCCCTTTGGTGGACATCGGTCCCATTTTTTTAAAACATAGCAGACTGAAACGGTTTTCATTAATATTGGTGAGGGGGTTTTCGAATCGATTCTGATGGGTATTCATGGCCCAAGAACTTGAGGCTTTTTCAACATTTGAGTTGGCTTTAGCGTTCTTGTTAGAATTTGGCGAGGCAGGGGTTTCAAATGAAAGAGAACGAGTTTAAGGAATTCTAATAATTCATTTAGGAGACCTCCTAATAATGTTGCATTATCCTGCACGCTGTTGCGTTATGTTGTTCCATGCTGTGGAATCTTGGATCTTGTTGCGCCGTATTGCACGATGTTGCCTGATATTGCATTTTGTTTAGAGATGTTGTGTAATGTTCAACTATGTTGCGTTGTATTGGCTTGGGGCATTATTTTAACATTTTGTTGAGGAATGTTGTGTGATGTTCCACTATATTGTATCATGTTGTGCAATGTTACAGAATGTTGCGTCATGTTTCGTAATGTTATTAGGTCTTGTGTCATGTGTCTATGTTGTTCTAAGTTGCGTCATGTTGCACCATGTTGCGCAATATTGTACAATGTCGCTTTGTCTTGGGCCTAATATTTTTGGTAAATTTTTGTTTTTTCAGCCCGCGTGACTTTTATAAAACTTTACTGAGGGGGTGTTTTCGAGTACCGGAAATCGATTATCATGGATCCTGATTTCGGGATGATTAATTAGGGGGTCCTCCGATTGCGACTATTTGCATTATTTATGATTTTCGCACGCACGATTTTGAACAAAATTGATAAAGGGAAGATTTCAAATACCAGAAAACAGTTTTGATGGGTCCTAACTTCGAAGAAATTCATTTAGGGATAACCCCTTGAACTTTATAAGCATACTGCTTGGATATATATGAATGAAACACATGTATGAAATACATTTAGCAGATATTAAAGAGCATGAAAAGCCATATCTGATAACCGAATACTTTAAAAAATATGTTAAAGAAGCGTGCCATTCAAGAACCCGATAATTTGCATTATATGTTTGATGGAGGTTTATGTTACAATTGATCACAAAAAACGTTGAAATTTTAATAAAACAAATTCCCAAAGCCTGTTTCAACTAAAGGTCTGATATTATTAACGGAGTTGGGCGTTTTCGCATCATCTACTGATTTTTAACGTAATCATGTCAACAATGTCGTTAGTACGATTAAATAATAGTTTAATCCAAAATTACGTACCTAATTGTTAATTTACCACCATCGATAATAAACATTTCGACATTTGATAAACCACAAGCAATTATAATAAAACTGAGTATAAATTAGTTTAGTCAGTAATTTAGCGGAAACAATTGTTATGAATCACACAGAATGCCGGACGTTGATTATTT
The DNA here is from genome assembly GCA_963691935.1 of Nephrotoma guestfalica. Lineage (NCBI taxonomy): Eukaryota > Metazoa > Arthropoda > Insecta > Diptera > Tipulidae > Nephrotoma > Nephrotoma guestfalica. Next base: position 33,553,721 of record OY829913.1, on the reverse strand, counting down.
TGTGTATATTTCCGACTAACTACATTTATTGTTGGTTCTTACCAGTAGTCCATAGATGGCACAATACACACAAGCGTCTGATGTTTAATTAAAATTTGTTCAATAAATTATATAAATATCCAGGTCATCTCGTACAAACTAACTATCAATTCCGACTAACTAGGAAATTTAGAAAAATATACGGTAAATGTCCATGTACCAAAATGTGTTTGATATTTAGTTCTAAATATTAATTGCGGTATGGCCTAGCTTATAACAAATTTGACATTTAATTTGACTGTTTTGATGTTGAGAATTTATTGCGGGTTTAACAGATTTAATTTTGTTAGCTATAAACTTAAATTTTCTTCCCCCGATAGATTGTATCCGGAGCAACCTGTTTTCTATTTCAAAAATTATAGTTAACGCGCTATTTTTGAATATAATTAATTTATTTAGCTCCAAACTAATATTTTTTATTCAACTTTTTAGTTAAAGATCGATATAAAAATATTTTACTCTACCAATATAACGGGCGCCGCTATCGGGAGCCACTATCCATTTCAATTGGAAATTTGAAAAGGCCCTTGTTTTGTACAATCCTTAAGCCATAAAAAACTTAATCTTACAATAAAAATTGAAAAAGCAACAAGATGAATTCTTGTTTATAACGTCATGTCAAAATAAATGTCAATTGGTATATTTCAATCCGTTGAAAGTTTGTTTTATGGTACAGCGACAATACGGATAGTAGCGGAATTTCGAATAGATAATTTTCCTTTCCTATGCAACACCATCTACTAGAAAAACTCATAAGTTTTGATCAAATTGGGAGTTTAGGACCGGTAAATTTTTCTTGGACTGCTTTTTTCTTAGATCGAATGTACAATTTACTAAATATTTTCTAGAAACTCGTATAAACCAGCTTGCTAAGTGACGTAAATTCTGAGATGCTACTAGACCCCATCCAATAGAGAAACTCGTTTATATTGATCAAATTGGGAGTTGAAAGAGTTTAGGATAGCTAAATTTTCCGTTTACACGTGCGGCAAAGGTTTTGTGCAGTAATTGTAATAAAAGGAAAGTTTGCTAATAGCGCTCGAGCGGTCACAAATGAAATGCCACAAAAGTGCTAGGAGTTGTACCCTTACGAAGTAATCAGAAGTTCGGACTGGAAATTGACAAACCTGAAAAATTCATTGAAAATTGGGAAACATCGTAAATTTCCAGGAAGAAAATTTGTTGAAAAATGGCTCGGAAAACCTGCACTTCATATACGATAATCATTGATTTGGTAAAAAATATTTGCATATAAAGAAAGATTTTCTTATAATATTGATAATTATATTAATAATTAGCACTAAAATTTTCATTAAAATATTCTTCACTAGAACGAGGCTTAGAAAAATTTTCTGATTCTTCATTGATTTCGTAAAAATTTAGTTTTAAAAATATATTATATATTCTTTACCAAAACATAATTTGTCACCAGCGCCAAAGCGGAAATTTTCTGAACTAAAGCGCTAGTTTTAAAATCGTTGCTTTTCCAAGACCGTTCAATCATCAAAGACTTATACGTCACATGATTTTATTGGAATGAGCTAAACGTAACTGCTTCCAGCTTCCACTTATTTTGCGACAGTTTTCTAGATCTTTGCAATAACATGAGATACGTATACGAGTATATTCTATAACAAAGGAATAATTTGCCACAGCGCCAATTTGTGAAATAAATTGCTTCTAAAAAAAATTTTCTTTGAAAGAAATCTTAAAACAATATGCTACATGATTATATCACAATAAGAAAAAATGTATCTGCAATCAGCACCACAATGGTAATTTAGGCCACTCTTTTATATTTTATAATAAATCAATAATTAGCTACTAGCGCCAAAACGGTCGATTTGCCAACTAAAGCGCTAATAACAAACTTGTTGCTTTTTTCAAAACCTTTCAAATGGTATGTTACATGAATAAATGGGAATGAGAAAAATTGTAACTGCTTTCAGCGCTACAACGGTAGTTTTGAACAGTATGGTGCGTATGAAACAATTACTGTTTTTATCAAGACCTTCTCAAAGATATACGACACGCATATATGATATGATAATTTAATAATTAGCTACCCGCGCCATAACGGTGGATTTCCGAATTAAAGCCCTGATTACAAAATTACTGCTTTTTGAAGCAGAATGATGAAATGATGTGCCACATGATTGTAACTGTTTCCAGCGCCACAATGGTAGTTTTAATTACTAAGTTGTTTAGATAAATTGACGGAATTCTTCATGACCTTTTCAACGACAAGTATTATTCTATTGTAAACGAAAATCGGTGGATTTATGATATGCAGTTATTTCGAAATTGTTGTCCGATCCAAGGCTTTTCAAACTGTATAATCCAATATCTTGGTATTGGGTGATATTTTGCGCGATTTACTATGGAAGGCACCCGGCCGAAGGTATAAATATCAAAAGCTTTTCAATTCTCCGAATCAAAAATAAAAGAAGCTTGGCGGAAAAAAATTCGAAACACATAAGCCGCTATTAATATTCTATCGGTATAGACATCCATTCAACCTTCTGGAGGGATAGTCCTGACGGAGGCACAAACTTTTAGTTTGTATTTTTCGGATCTGTGACCAATAAAACGTCACGAACAGTGGTTTTGGACCAGGCTCATCTATCATCAAATTCATTAGGATTTCAATAAATTGGTCTTACGGACCAAAGTTGATTTAGAAGCCTTCAGCATTAGAGCATTTGTTTTCAGTACTAACGTGTTCCAGAAAAGTTTGTAACGTTTTTCAACACATTTTCAATGATATGCTCCACAATTTTATAATAAACGTATAATCGGCCACCAGTCCCAAGAAAGTGGTTTAATGAATTCAAGTATTGTTATCAAAACCGCTGCTCGGTCAAATGCAATGGTCCATGTATAGTAGTTTTCAGTACTAACGTTTTTCAGCTAAATTAGTGATGTTCTTCAAAATCTTTTCAATGACATTATGATATCGTAAGTGTTGTTTGATGTGAGACCTGCCAACGAAATGCCACATGTTTTTATCGAAATAAATTAAATTTACAAAATTTACAAGTCTTCAGCTTAATAGCGGTAGTGTTCAGTACTAACATGTTTCAGTTAAATTTATAACGTTCTCACCTTCACAACGAAAAGCTACAGAATTATATTCTGTAATAAACGAATAATTTTCCAGCGGCGCCAACTCTTTGGATATTTTAAAATTGTAGCCTGATCTTAAACTTTTAATAATAAAAAAGCCTGCAAGATCATATCGTAGTGTCGGGTGGTTATTGGGCTTATTTCGAAAGACAGGTTCCAAGAACAACATAAAACAATTAAAATTGTGTATGTTATTCTTGAGAAATATAGGCATCGCACAAACTAATCCAAATGGAAGGGTATTTTTTCGGCCATCAAAATCGAGAAAACTTTTTATACGAAGTTTATTTATAAAACCTCAAAATTTTCTATTCAAACTTAGAGTTATTGAATTAACAAAGTATTTGTTTTATTTTAAAACATCAAATTTTAAATGATCAAACGTTGACGAATTGAAGCAACACTTTTAAACCAAAATTATAAAACTTATTCAACAATTTTTGGAATATTTCCGTTTAGTTTTGTAAACTTTCAAAAGTTGTTATTTCAAACTGAAAATGTTTATAGCCTACGATATGCAGCCGGAAGAGTTTTAAAATTAGAAGAAATTGTTTACCGCGATGTGCTTAGATGCGAATAGAAAAACTCTTATAGAATATCAGCGCAAATTTTTCTGTTCCAAAAATTCGTTCTGAAAAAATACGTTATATCGAGACATTCTACAAAGAGATCTAGACATTTTTTGTTATTGTTTCTTCTTAAGACAGAACTAGGACAAATTTCACCAACGTAATTAAGTTTTACAAAAAATAAATAAAACTTTTTATATTTAAACATTTAATATTTATAAACATTTTCGTTATAGTGATAATACAAATAATTTCGGAACGTTTGTCCTTCATCAGTTTCTTATAAACAAACTAGCTATTGAATTTTGTACTTAAAATTATTTCGTTCACTGTATAAAAATCGTATACAAATGGGAAATTGTTTTATGGAATGCTAATTCTGCAGTTTATCTTTATTTCCTTAATAATCAAAATACTAGGTTCCGCTAAATATATTTAACTGTTCATCCAACAATAAAAAAATTAGTTTTCCAACAATCGAGATCATTTCGTCTAATCACCGGGCTGTTTTAAATTGCGCTTAGGACTGATTTATGTAAACCTCTTTTCGGCCCAATTAAAACTTCTGAAAAGCTCTTTTTGTAAAATGAAATGATATAAAATGAACTTTCTAAATAAAATCCCGACCATAATTCAATTCAAACAGCAAAAAAGATTTAATATTGCCAATAAATATATTTCATTCACGTTTGACTTAACACAATATTACCATTGCCCATTGAATATCGAATTTCCCATTTAAATTACAAAAATAAACTATGTAAATTGTTTGTTGGGATAATTTATAGATTTGTACCGATCACGAACAAGTGTGGGAGGTTAAACCCCAAATTTTGTATGTATGGTGGTATACAACAAAATATTATTTCTATTTTATTTATGTATGCATTTTATTTAAAATATAATAATTTTAGTTCAATTGACAGGCCAATTTACATTTGAATTGATATAAAACTAAAAATTATCCTTTTCCCATTTTCCCATTCTTTATTTGTTGTGTACACAACGAACCGATGAGATGATATTGATTTGTAAAGCGTTGTGTGTTTAGAAAAATCCGAACGAGAAGTGAATTTTTTTGTAAAAGCACATTGATAAGGTGAAATTTTATTTAATTTTCAGTTTTTCCTAGCTCTTGCTTTATTATCAATTTAACTGGAAAATAAAATAGAACGAAAAAAAAATCCGCCAATAATAGTTTTTCTGGTATCTTCTGCTTGCAAGAGTTCGACTTTTACTAAATAGAATAACGACGATTGCAACAATTTAATTTACAGCGTTCGTAGTGGAAAACAGATTTCGTCTATTTATAAACGTTGGTGAAAGGAAAATCGGCAATTAATTTGTTGTTATCGATAGATTGAATTTCAACTTGTCCTGTTGTATCAATTATACGATGCGCTTAATTCAATACACTCCTTTATGTCTTCTCCAAACATATTTAGTTTTATTCGTGGTATTTACCAAACCAGAATATCCAGATGTGTGACCTACTTTAAAATGGGTATCATTTTCATTTTGTATATACGTAATCTATTTAGTTCCTTCCTAAATACGTCAGACACTTATTTGTTCCACTATCGAAATAGCAATTTGGTATCCTCCTTTCTCCGCATTGGAATGATATTATTTTTTTATGACCCATGATTTGAATAAAAAATATTTATTGTTATTGGATTTAAGTGTTAAATCGTTTAATATCCTAAGAACTAAATTATCATTGAGTACATTTTGAATAATAATATTCAACGATTTTTAAGATTTTTATAACGGGCGCCTTCAAAAATAAAAATAGAGTGGGGTGGTCTACTAGAAGCATAAAAAAATTTGAATATTGAAAATTTGTAAATTCGTGTTATTTAATATTCAGGATGCGTTACAGATTTTTTATCCGCTATATTTAAACGATAATTGAAAATGGTTTGGGTCTAATTGATCGGTTGTTGAATGAAATGGTTCAAGGCAATCTTAAAATTGTGAGTTTAAGTAATTTATGGATGCAAAACAACTTGTTATTTCAATTTTTTTTATGAAATTAATGCCACTTTAAGGTCAGCCAATTAAGATTACCACGGATCGGCAATTTTGGGGGTGAAAACTTATAAGACTACTCAATAAGTATTACAGCTATCTAAATGAAATGTAACTACAAAATAAGTATTGGCATGAAAATATTTTTAGTAAACCCTGGAGCACCGAGCTTTGTGCCATTAACCATCCATTATGCGCATAGGTCTGTACCTTTCTAAAATTTATTTTAACATTGTTCGCATTTTTATTTTCTACTAATAGTTTCCCATTCAAACTGCTATTTTTTTCTATCTGTCTATTCTCTTAGGACGCATGGTCAGATTTGGAGATTCAGCTCAAAACTGCAATATGGCTAATCCCTATAAAACACAAAAAGTTTGGAAGGAGGTAACCAAAAGTGAATTTCTCGTGTTTCATACAATAACATGCAAAAATTAGATTTTTTGTGGCACTCAATAGCTCTACTATAAGGTGCCTTAGGCTTATCCACTCTTTCTGGGAGACTGTATACTATACAGCCTCATACCGAGAATGGCCTATATTCAGCCGATTTACGAACAACCATAATATTCAGTAGAAGTTGAGATTTTCGGTGTTGGTCATCGGTCTTACTATGATTTTTTGACAGACTTGGTTCTAGCCTTTCCGAGTAAGAAGTTTCAAGAGGTTGTGATGGGGCCCTCATACCGAGAATGGCCTATATTCAGGTGCGTTACGAACAACCATAATATTCAGTGGGTCATCGGTCTCACTATGATTTTTGGAGAGATCTGATTCTAGCCTTTACGAGTAAGAAGTTTCAGGAGGTTGTGATGAAACTCCTATAAGATTTTCGGTAAGCAATATTTACTTCATTGCATTCTGCTGTGTTTTCAAATGAAAAAATGAAAAAAATTTTACTCAATCTGTAGAATTGATTAATTCGACTTTGAGTGAGCATTCTGTGAGTCGATAGCGTAAACAGAATATTGTGAAACCAATTAGTAAGAACATGTTTGAGTTAAATATGTATTTTTTTTATTATTAGTAAAATTTTATAAATTTGAAAACAAACGAATTGTATTATTTATATTCATTTTATTCAAATTCACTTTTAATCTTCCAATTTATGTGAAATTCAATGTTTTTATAGTTTTCTGTCATGATAGTTATCAAAATAGATGGCGGTATTGCCAGCGATATAAAATATAATTTTTGGGCCAGCAAAATAGTCACCTAAATGACATTAATTATGTAGCTATATATATTTCACGTAAGTAATGATTTTGTATTAGAATTTACTAAAATTGTATTAGAGCCATTTAGTACGATTTAGTAGAGCATCAATCAATTCCCGTTGCTATATTTAATAAAATTTAGCTACCCTCAATAATCAACTTAATCGAAAACCTTGTTCAAGTTTTTTTTAATTTGACACAATTAAATTTAATAAATTCATTATCATGTAACCTCTAACCCTCCGCAAAAGATAAATTGCTATGATTATAAAATACAATAAAAATATTTTTAATCGACCACTATTAGTCATTCAACCATACATTTTAAACGATATAATAATAAACAAAAGAATGTTTACCTCATCATCATAATTACTGAGCGATTTGCAAATTTGTGGAAAATGATGAGGTTTACCCCCAAAAAAGGAAAAATCAAAATTATTTTATGCAACAGAATTTTGGTATATAGTACATAGTCTTTCAAGTAAAGTACACACAAGACAAAATTTCCCATTAAATTTTCCAAATAATAAATTATTTTTCATCGTTCTGAATCTCCCGTTTCTCTCTTCTTCCTGCCACTATACATACGCCGTATTGTCTTTCGACAAAATGTAATTTTTCTTGTTTGTTCTTAGTTTTTACCGAACGAGAAAATATTTTTTTGACATCAACAAAATTTATCGTATAGACGAACTTTTATCGTGTACTCGTACCGTATGAATGGGAGTGGGGTTAAATTTGGGATCAACATTTTACTACAACTACATGACTACAGTTTATAGTTGGGGTACCGGTTTTGACATCGGATGATGAATTGTATAATTTAAAAATAATGTAGCGCTGATTAAAATTTAAACTTTTTTTAATATAACCAAATTCGCTAGATAAATTTAACAATTATACATTTTTATATTTTTATTAAGGCGGTGGAATGCTCCCTTTTCATAGCAAAATCAATTATTCATGAAAACTTTGTGTATCTTCAGAACGTTATCTCCGCCGAATAAACCCTCAAGGAAATTTATTTTATTTTATTTTTATTCTCTAGTCTAGAGATGACACAAAGACAATAGATAAACCTTTATTTGCTACTGAACGAAAGACGTCTTCATATACCATTCCTATCATATTCCTTTACCTTGTTTATGATGATCATCCTTAAACATTAACATTTTGTCGGTATTCTTGTTGTTTTGTTCCGATAAAGTTATTCTGTTTTCCTTATTGAATGGTTTTTATGAAAATGAATATCTGGAAAGATGTGAAAAGCAACTTTGAAAATTAATTTAGCAATTTTGTCGGCAGACGATCAGCAAATCCTATCTAGGTTGGGCTAAAAATAAGAATAAACTGAAAACGATTTAAACAACAGAGGGGAGTATTTTAACAATACGAGTAATTGAAAAATTGCAAAAGGCAAACAGGATAGTCTGCAAATTTAGAATAACACTTTCAGAACTATTTGTTGGTTGTTTAATCGCTCGCAAAATAAAGGAAATATTTTCGTTTTGAGGAAATCACCAAACTAGAAATTGTGCGGTGAAATAATAAGTTTCTATTCTTGATTAAGAAAATTAAATTTTTTTAAATGAAGAAAGTGTTTCTCTGTATAACAGGCAAATTTTTTTGTATTGATCTTAAATAATAACCAATATGGTCATGTTCCAGAACTTCCCGCAGAAAAATAATTTAGCATAACAATATTGTGACGATTCTGCCTAACATACACACCGATCACATCAGGATCGTCGTTAGCCGAGTGGTTAAGGTTGCAGGATGGTGAGGTGAAGATCTATGGTCCCAACCTCATCGGGGCAGTGTAATTTTTATGGCAGAATTTATTTGGCATCAAACGATAGATATCAACGCAATGAGTTACAAATGCAGACTGACGATTGTTACACTCAGCAAAACACAAAAATATTCCAGAAGATGGGCGTGACCGATGGAAGTAGAAAATGAAATATAAAACGGGGAAGTGCTTGATGAGAGGGAACATGTGTACAATTACAACACGATTACAGATTCGCCTCGAATAAATACACAAACACATGGACAATTTAGCAGCTACAGCGCTATACGGAAAGATCGAGAATCGCATTTCTGGGTACAAAAAGGGGACAAAATCACAGCATAAGTCAGTTGTTACTTAATCAGTGATCAAGTGGATACAGTAAAAAATGTAAACAGTGAATTTAAAATAAGTAGTCAAAGTGTTGAACTGTGTAGTAATTTATTGAGAAATAATAAATTGTACCCGTGTTAATAAAAAGAATCAGTGTTATTGCAAAATCCGTAACGAATCCTTGTAAAGCCCGAAATTCATAACAAATTGGTGTCAGAAGTGGGATCTTGCGATATACAATGTTGAAGAACGTTAGCGGATTCACATCTCAAAAACATCGAGAATAATTGGAGGAGCGAGGATTGCCAAAATGCTATTAAAGAGTAAAGAGGGCCCGAGCGGTGGTAGCAGCGGAGACACGAAAGCCGTTGAATCGCGACCAACATCACTTGCAGTACAGATCACAGTGTCACGATCATCATTACCAGTAACCCCCATTAAAGGATGAGGAAACTGCCGAAACTAAAGCGGACCCAACAACAGTAGCGGAAGAAGAGCAAGATAATACTGTACTGACGTCTACGGAAAATCTAGGGGATCCTGTAAATACTGGAGCTATACTTAACGTCTTACTGTCACAAGGCCTACAACAAAACGCAAAATTTGATCAGCTGGCATTACAAGGTAACAACAAAACGCAAAACGCGACCAGCTTAATAAGTTGGCACTACAAGTTCTACGATAAAATGCGAATTTGAATGAGCGGTTTCAGCAACAGGATAAAAAGCTGGTAAAATTGGAGGCACAACAAGAGAAGTTGGAGGCAGACGTTAAAGGACAAATGCAACAATTGTAATGCTGGGTCAAACAGATCAAAGTCCGCCAAGAAAAAGGTTCGACAACCAATAACAATACCTGCCAACCAAATAGCACGAGTACATCGAACAAACCGCATAACGGAGCCCATAAAGAAGTATTGAAACCTCCATTATTCGATGGCGAAACTCCAATAAAAAACTTCAAGCTACAATTTCAAGCAGTAAAACATAACAGATGGGGAGCAAGAGAACATCATAATGCATTAATCTTGGCGCTACGAGGCAAAGCAACAGATGTGCTACAAACCATACCTGTAGCAGAGTTAAACAATGAATGAAGTTTTAAGGAGTTGGAGCTGAGGTACGGACAGTCTCATGTCCAAGAGTTGTGCAAAATACAGCTCCATAACCGCCGGTAACAGCGAGGTGAACGTCTACAAGATATGGAACGAGAAATAACGAAGTTAGCTCGCCAAGCGTATTGTAAAGTGTCGAGTTATGTCCTGCATGAGTTAGCAGTAGATGCTTTCATTAACGCTGTAAGAAACGACCATTTTAAACTGCATTTGCGGACGACATCAAAGGGAAAAGGAATGAACGAAGTATTTGGATCAGCTCTAGAATACGAGGCACTACAGCCAGCCTTACCTCCGATTCCGTTAAACTTCTAAAATTGGATGTCGAGGATGTAGCACAAATAGATGCCATGATAGATGCAAAGATGCGAGAACACCAGCAGAAAGCTTAAAGAACAACAGACGCCGTAGATCTCGCTCACGGTGTTTTAGATATCAACAACCTGGACACTACATCAAAGACTGTAAACAACCAGCAGTCGGGACCACAGGACAGCTAGACAGTCGAGGGAAACCGCCAGAGAAACAGATCGATTTGCAGCAGGAGAAGAGTGTGAGGCAACTGGTTTAAATCGCCTCATGGGCGAGGACCAGGGAAACTAAGTGCCACCAGCTTTTCGAGGCGAAAGGTGGTGAGAAGAGGAGAGTGCCCCCAAGGACTGTAACAGTATAGTTATGAACGGCGCGTTAGAAAAACAATCATGTACGTTCACATTGAACACCGGAGCTTCAAGATCCGTGCTACGTCCGGACATGATGTCACCAGGGCGTTTGGAAAAAGTGGTTCGTTATAACCTAAGAACAGCAACCGGAGATGCGGCAGCAGTGAATGGAGGGTGTTTACTATTAGTCACAGTCGGAGAGATAAGATTTAAGCAAAGATTCGATGTCGCCCGCATAACGGACCAATGCATCTGTGGTCTAGATTTTATGACCGAGCACGAGATATTAGTGGATCTAAAGAACCAAGTGTTGATATGGCACAATGTGGAGGTACCCTTGCAAGTAGACAACAATAATCAGATGCTACCGATGTTCGAGAAAGTGATCTATGCCCGAATTAACGGTGACTTTGGGGGCAGCATGGTATGAGTAGTGGAGCCAGCCAATACAGTAAAAGAAGGAGTATTATGCGGAAGAAAGCGTGAATAAGCGTGATCAAGGAAGGGATAGTGATTGGCAAAGATGAAGAGGTCAATTCCATCACAAGTTGTGCAACGGGAGAACAACATAACAAGGCCATACTCCCAGCGAGGAAGCGGATCATTCACTTATTATGTGATCATCTTCCCCTAGTAAGAAACGCTTAAAATTGGTCGGGCAATACTCGTAATGGCTTTTAAATTATTAATTCTCTTTCTTTAGATATTTCTGCGCCTAGTACTGCTATTTGGCAAAATACCTCGCACTGTAGCAGGCATATCTTCAATAACATTTGCTCTTATTTGCGCTGGATTTTCCATCGTTGTATCTGCTAACTGTTTCACGGTTGCATTTATTTTTTGAAGAACGACATTTCCTGCATTTCCCACAGTACAATATGAATGGTCCATCCTTATTGAATGGAACGAACCATCCTTCATATTAGAATATTCAAATTAGATTTGACTGGATTTCCACCAGCAGCAATAGTGGTATCGCACAAAGGAAAACATAAACCGAGAAAAAATTTTCATTACTTCCGATCAAAATCGTTTAGTCAAATTTTGATATCGAATTGATAATCAAGGAAGCTGGGAAATTCGTCGATGAAGATAAAACCTATATCTGTTGATGCAGGAGACTGGATGATTGTGGTATAATGTAAGCATGTATGATTAAGAGATATAAATAATTAAATAAAAAAGATTGTGAAAAGTTACTTTGAACATTTAGATTTTCTGTTTATTCTTTCCTAAAATAATTTATTATTTCTGATTTTGTGGCATAGGAATAAGTTTCCGCGCTTTTTCGTGTCCGTCACGCCAGCCGGAACCATACCAGTCGGAACCAAACAAAATAGCACAAGTAGCACGATTCATTGAGCATAATTGAGCATTATATGCTTTTTCAGCCGGAACCTTATAATTCCAGCCATAACTTGATAAAGCCATCTAGAACCATATAACAGCCAAATTAACTATATAACAAGTAGCACGATGCATTGTGCATCATTGTGCACTATATAATTTTTCAGCCGGAACGTTATAAATTCAGAAACACGTGGTTTTTCGGAAAAAAACCTTACAAATTCAGTCGGAACCATACCCTCTATAGTCAAACAAACAATGACACAAGTAGCACGATGCATTGAGCATCATTGTGTACTATATGATTTTTCAGCCGGAACCTTATAACTCCAGCCAGAACCTGATAAAGCCATATAGAACCATATAACAGACAAATTAACTATAGAACGAGTAGCACGATGCAGGTGTAAGGTTTTTTCCCAAAAAACCGTATGTATTTGGATTTATACGGTTCCTGCTGAAAAATTATATAGTGCACAATGCATCGCGCTACTTGTTTTATAGTTAATTTGGCTGTTATATGGTTTAAGATGGCTTTATCAGGTTCTGGCTGGAATTATAAGGTTCCGGATAAAAAAACATATAGTGCACAATGATGCTCAATTTATCGTGCTACTTGTGCTATATTTGTTTGGTTCCGGCTGATATGGCTCCGGCTGGCGTGACGAACACGTTTTTTCAGTTTTTTTTAATTACAAGTAACAATTCTAGTGAAAATCAACACATTTCCGCTTAAATTCTAATTTATTGATTCCTATTTTTTTTAGTTCCAAAGACACCTAGCAAATGTAGAATTACTTCCAGAAATGGTGCAGAAGTGATGAAGAAAAGTACTTCATTTGTCTTGAAAAGATAGAAGAGTGGGAAAAAGTTCAGCAGTTTGAAAAAAGTACTTTAGAAGTAGTTCTTAATTATACGTGTTCTATGTCCCAAAAAATTTATTTTAAATAAAACTCCAATATTTTGTTATTAATTTAAATTGTATATTTATTTTTTAAGCATTAATAGTAAAATTATTTTTTATATGACAAAGGGAAGCTTTTATGACAAAGGAAAGCTTTTTAACACTAGTTTTAATTAAACACAGACAAACTAAACATGCACACCTCGAAGATGTACCTGCACCATATTTTATTTGCACTTTGTGGCGACAAAAAACAGCAATCGCGCAATTAGTCCATTTTTATCTCCATTTTTGATGGTTTTTAATTTTTTCCCGTCGCCGAGTTGACCGTCGCCGAGTTGTCTATCGCTGAGTTGTCTGTCGCCGAGTTGACCGTCGCCAAGTTGGTCGTCGCCGAGTTGACCGTCGTCCAGTTGGGCGTCGCCGAGTTGTCCATCGCAGAGTTCACCATCGCCGAGTTGGTCGTTGCCGAGTTTACCGTCGCCGAGTTGGCCGTCGCCGAGTTGGTTTCGCCGAGTTGGCCGTCTCCAAGTTGACTGTCGACGAGGTTACCGTCGCCGAGTTGGTTTCGCTGAGTTGTCGCGTACCGTCATTTTGCTATATGAGGATGTGCCGTTTATCGTTTAATCTGACACCTGTTTAAAATCAAATAAATTAATAAAATGTATGTAAAATATTTGTGTTTAATGTTAATTTAACATTTTGATGTACACCCATATAAAAACCGTTTATCGATTAATCATTTCGCAAACAAAGCACCTCTTTTACCCCCGATCCCCACACGTAGTAAAAAAATGTCAAACAATGTACATTTTGGGTTAGAGAACAATTATGTTAACTTTAATTTTATCGTGCGAATATAATAAATTGAAATAAATCATTGTGTACTTTAAATCGATTTTCTATAGAAAATTTTCATTTATTTGTATTGTAATAAATCAAATTGGATTTTTGGGTTTTATTGGTTTTGGAAAATGTACTTATACCTTTAATATTTGCATGTACGAGAACGGTAAATATAGAAATGTACTACAGCAGTTAAAATTTATAAATCATAATCAATCATCGTGTACGAAATTCCAACGTCAAGCAAATTAAACAAATCAAAAAATAATGTAACAACACAATTAAAAATAATAAATAAATATTGTAATAATTTATTTATTATTTTGTTCCCATAATAATAGTACACACATTTTTTGTTGCCTTCAAATACAAGAGCACATAATAATTTTCAGTTATCACAACATAATGGGAAAACATTTTTCTTAATGCAAAAGATCGTTAAAAACAGATGAACACATTTTCTTTTCCATTCGTTGACGTTCGACTCTTGCTTTTGGTACTGAGCACATACACGATGTACTAAAATGAAACAATTGGGTATACCTGTATTGTTTTGTGGCCCCCGCACATCCGCCTTCTCACCCTGCAGCAACATTTTATTTCATACCAACATATTAAATACAAAAATGTAAAAATGTAAAGGAAACGGTAAAGCGGGCGGTGTGTCGGTGGAACAACAGCCACATCAGAAATACTGGAAAAATTGGAAAATTATACACATTGTTGGATGGAAGAGAAAACATTGAAATGAAAATAAAATAAATTATTTTATAGTTAATAAAAATTTTGTTACAGTTGTACGTGAATATACGAGTATTGTGCAGTTTTTAGGAATAATTTCAATATCTCTTTAGTTTGTCTTTTAAAGGTAATCATTTTGTTTAATGGTCGTACCACAACATGAAAATATTTAATGAAATATAAATGAATTTAAAATCTAAATCCTTCTAATCTAAATCCTTGTGCAAATTAATCGAAAGAGGATTAATTTATTCAATGAAAAAAATATTCAATCAAGATACCATAGAAAATTATGTAAATAATCTGACAAAATTACGGCCAAGGATTGCGTTTGTTTTTGAATTTTGATATTCTTCTGTCAAATAAGTCATTTTTAATTAAAATCTCTCCGTATTCGGTATAAATTGTATAGGCCAATCCAAATATTCCAATATTTTGAAACATCTAGAATTTTAATTATTGATTCTTATTGCAGATTCTCAGCAGAAAAGTCATTTGTGTCACACTATAGTGACTCATCAGCGACAGTCACACGTGTTACGTATATAGAAATTTAGTAGCAAATGGAACTAATTTTCGTTCATGACATGACTGATATGACATGGTGAATCGTATATTAGAAGTGTAGGCGAATCTTATATGACACGTCTGAGATGAATTGCATGTGATATATGTAAGATGAATCGCACGTAAAACGAGTCAAATAAATGTTTGTGTATATGAACAAATACAACACAAAATTTCATTTTAATACGGACTAATATTCCAAATTTATTTAACAAAAAGTAAGTCTCGTCAGTTGTGGTGGTTTGCATTTTCGTTGAATATAAAAATTAGATAATTTGTTTTGTTAAAAGTTTCTTTTTCCTAAAATGAAATGAATTAATTTTTTTTCATTACCTCTCGATTGTTTACGTACGCTACCAAGTGATATAGTATGAGAAACCTAGAAGACTTGTCACTCATGTTTCGCTTAAGACATTGTCATGACAGTGTGACTACATATGACATGTCTCACACTTGTCGTCGAACATGGACAGGCTATGGACCAGTCATTGTGAAAAATAATTATGTTTTACTTTTTCATATACATTTAGAGAAAAGGTAAGAAATAGCAAAGTATGTCTTTCGAAAAATATTATTCACATGCATGTTGACATATTTCCAGCTGGATTACGATTATCTACTAATATCTTCGCACTGAATGTTCACAAGGCACTTACTGCTTTATATGAACTATTACCCAGTTGGAAATTTGTCAACATCAATGCGAATTATTTTTTACGAAAAACATTTTTGATAGCGTAAAATACGGATTTGTAAAGCATATTAGAATTGCCAAATCTCCAAAACAAAATTAAAAGATGTTTCATTTTTTACTGTTACTAAAACGTATTTTACGATATTCGTCACTAACCTAAATGAGCAGCCCCTGCTAGCTACCTCAATATATTAATTCGTCAATATTGATGAATTTCTTGTTGACGCTGTCGTTTAAAATTTTGTTGTGTTAGCCTCTGATCTCTGATGAACGATTTCTCATATCGACTAACGACTAGAAATGTTCGGTGTCATCTAATACGGTGTCTCGCTTCTGATAGATACATACATGTGACGTGACAGCTAATAAAAACTAAAGGTTTTCATTTGATACGAACGGGGAATTCGTGATGAGCAATTTTTTTGCTGGCGTTGCGATTGACCCCTAACTTCAAAATCCCGAAATATCAAAATTCCTCTTTTTTAAAATTGCCCTTTTTAAGAAAATCCCTCCAAAAAATAAATTTTTTAAGACAAAATATTTTTTATCTACATTTTAATTAAGAACTCGGCCATTATTTAACCAATCCTTTTCGAATTCAAATTATTCGACGTGAAATTTTTCAAGAATTTTTGGAATTTGACCATGCTCAATGTAACTTGGGCCATTCCACAACTAATAATTTTCAAATTTGGTATGCAGAACTGAATTTTGATTCTAACTTGAAATCCTGGAAATCTACTGTGCTGAATATAATTAGCCCAATTTTTAACAACTTATGAACAAATTTGGCATGTAGAACTGGAATTGGTTTAAAACCGAGAATTTTGAAATTCGACCGTTCTGTACGAAATTTGTCTAATTCTTAACCAATTATTGTCAAATTTAATATTCAGAGACTGATTTGGATTCTAAAATGAGTTTTGTTAATCGAATTATTAAATTTTATTTTATTCATTTATAATCGATAAAATATTAACCAAAAATAAACATTGATTACATTTTCGAATTAACCCAAAATGATATGGGGTGTATCAAACCTCAGGTGCATCAGATGATAAAACCGTGATCTGAAACCTTCCAAACGATATGCAAGTCCGAGAAAATTTTACGAATTTCCTTCGTTTAGCAAAATGTTTAGTAAAAAAATTTCTAATTGGTCGGATCATGGAATGGATTCTCTACATTGGAAATATTTACCCTATTGAATAAAACAAATCCACAACTTGGAGTCTCATTTTAACCCGTTCATTATATGTGGAGCGAATCCAGAAGATTTTGCCACATAGCAACCTTCATAAAGCATTAAATGAAAGCTATCGTATCATAACAGACACCAAAATATATATACAGAGTGCCTCATCTTTGACCGTTCAAATTATCATGATTCTTGGAGATTTTGCCACATATTTGAAAGCTAAGTATAACTCACATTGACCAGTTCATTTTATCATTAATTTGAAGAAAAAGCCCGTAAATGGAAACTCTGTGTAGCGAAAACTGAACATTTTGCAACAAAGCCACCTACTGCAATGAATGAAAGCTTTTGAGAAGATACGCTCCATAGTTATGCAGATCGTCAAGGAGCCTCATCTCTAGCCCCGTTCTATTTATCATAATTATAATGAAAAGTCGGAAAATGACAATTCTGAGGAGCAAATGCTGGAGATTTTGGCACATGGCCATCTACATAGTGCAATAGGTGAAGCGTTCCAATTTGCGGATGAGCAGGTGCTCTGTTTTGGCCGAAATTGGGATTATCCGAAATTAGAAATTCAGTAGAGTTAATTCTTGAGTTTTTTTTCACAAAGACATCTATATGATGCAATAGAAGAATGCTGTTAAATTTTGGGAAGATACTTCTATAATTTTATCAAAATTTAATGCAATAGTTCATAAATGGAAATTCTGTGGAGCGAATTCTGAATATTATGCCACATAGCAATCTACGTAGATCAATATATAAAAGCTGACCCATTTCGAGAAAATTCGCCACATATCTATGCGGATCGCCAGAGTGCTTCACCGTGGCTCGTTCATTTTATCATAAATATAATGAAAAAGATCTGTAACCGAAATTCTGTGGATCAACTCTTGGAAATTTTGCCACAACGCCGCCTACAAAATACAAATAGGCCCGTTAATTTTTCACGACGACAAAGTCCGTAATTAGAAATTTTCAATGGATGAAAGCAGTCTAATTTCGAAAAAATACGCCTCATGTCTATGCGGATCGCCGTGACCGCTATTTCGGCCCGATCATTTTTCATAATAATAACGAAAAAATCCTTAAATGAAAATCTGTAGATCGAATCCTGAAGATTTTGTAACATAGCCAAATATGTAGCCCAAAATGATAAAATTGTCCAATTTCGAAAATAAGCCACATGTCTTTGCGGATGAATAGTCTAGGTGCTTCACACTGGTCCGTTTTATTATCAGAATTATAAGGAAAAATACCGAAAATGGAAATTCTGTAAAATGAATCCTCGAGATTTTTGTACTTAGCTATCATCTTCACAGTAAATTGTCGAAAGTAGTATAATTTCGAAAAAATATGCCACATATCGAATACGCATACGCCGGTAAATAGAGGTTGCCCAGTTTATATTGAATAGAAAAGCAGAATTAATCCAAGACAGCGAATTTACGAATATTGACTTCTATGGACTATATCTCAACTCCTAGACATAGAAACATTTTAAAACAAACTCGCACATGATCCTTAAGCATTCACCTATCAAACGATGTGCACCGCTCAAAAAAATCCCAACATTTTTACTCGCAACCCCGAAAATTTCGATTGTTATGACAGTTTTTAACTATCGAGATAGTAAGAATTTTCGGGGCTAAGAGTAAAAATGTGGTGATTTTTTGGGCTGAGTATAGAAAATGTCATGATAGCAATACTTTTGTTGCCATCGCGTTCGTTTGAGACTGAATTTAGCCTATCTTCACACACTATGAAAATTGGTCTTACTTCACAAACATGGTTTTGTCATTTCAGCTGTCATGACAGTTTTTTACTATCGTGATAGCAAGTATTTTCGGGGCTGAGAGTAAAAATGTGAAGATTTTTTGGACTGAGAGTAAAAAGTGTCATGATAGCAGCAATTAGTATTGCCATCGCATTTTTCGGGGATGGAATTTGAGCTATCTTCACATACATATGTAATTTACATTCTTTTAATGTAATATGTCAGTAATTTTATGTATATAACCAGTAAAATATGAGTTGAATAAAATCATTTTAAGTGACTACATGACCTTTCAAGTAGGTTGATAGGTGGTGCGGTCTATTTTGGTAACGTTATCTTAAAAAAATTAATTGAAGCAAAATAAAGCAGTTAAAAAACACACCCTGTACTGCGCTAACATTAAACGTGGTAATATTCAAAACCTCATTCATTACGCTTGGTTCTTATCTCGAGAATTTTCTTCTAAAAAATTGTTAAAATTTAATTTCAGTTATAAAGAAAAGTTTTATTTTTATTTTCGATGAAATTATCTTTAAGTAATTTAGACTCTTATCACATCGTTATAATACAAAATATAATCGTGTGGCGTTCATAAAAAGGAAAATATACTTTTTATTTTTATTTTCTTGTCTACAGATTGTGTAGCCAATGAGTAAGTAGAACAAAATGCTTTAATTCTTGTCCTCGGTTATGATCTTTAGTGCTAACTGGTGTAGAAACAATTTTTTATTAGTACTTTAAAGTGAATTTGTTTAAATGTGTCGGATGAAATGATTAAGATAACAGAGATAACCCTAACAATTTTCATTTGGCAGCATCAATGTTAATTCAGTTACCATTGCAATTGAAATTGCGAAGAACTTCGCATCTTTGAACATAAACAACGAAAGTACCAATATGAGTTCTTAATATGTAAGCAAAATACAAAAATGCAGCTGTAAAATATTTAATCATGTAGATGAAGGCTCTTATGATTACAATACTTTACTAAATAAGCCGCATATAATTTTAAGCCAATATATTAGAAATTCTAAAAAAACTAAGTCTGCGTGACAACGAGGTTTAACCGCACAAAATTACTAATAACTTGAATTTCTTTCAAGAAACAATCCGCGATATTAAAAAAATACTAAAATATTAGCGCTCTGGCCGATTCTTTTATTGAAACGTCAAAACAGAAACATTTGGAAGTAAAACTATTAACTTCCTAAATAAATAAAAATAACTTTTTTTAATGTAGTAACATTGCCGTGAATCAGACGAACGATATGGAGTAGGTATTTGCTATGGATTAGGGAACTATAATAACGAATAGCGGACCTTTAGCTCATTTTCATCAAACACTTTTTTAACCGGTATCTTTAATTACAGAGTGGTTTACTATCAAATTTGTCTATTATAATTTATACAAAAACCTAGTTTACCAAGCCAAATAACAAGTAAATAATACCTGGATCATTCTTAAGAGGAAGCCAGAACTATATGTAAAGGTTATGAGACAGAAAAAGAACTCACCATTCTAATAAAACACTCTCTATGAAAAGTTATTTAAGGTTTATTCGATTTAAGTTTCATATCGCATATTACATGTCCAATGAACCTTCACCTTCCCTTTTTAACAATTGAGACAAGAGGCAACAGCACAAATGTTTTAACGAAATTATTAAAAAAGTTATCCAGAAGAATTAACAATTTCGTGTTTTGGGAAGAGGAATAAACCTCTTGACGCAATGCGTCTTTATCTTTAATAGCACCCAGTCGCGCAATGAAAGTACAATATGTTATTTTCATTTCAAATAGCCCAAAACTGCCTGTTCGAGCAAATTCAATAAAGAACTAAAATTTGGGCGTTTAATAATTATAAAAAAATACGTTTGTCCGGTCACCAGCAAACTATTCACTGCATTAAAAATTAGTATTAAAAGAAAAAGCACGTTACCATGTGAGAAGACCAGCCCCATCAATTTTGAAGGGAGCCAGCCAAAGAATCAGAAACATCAAAAACTTTTAAACACAGTGTTTGAAAAAAGCAAAAACAATAACTCCAATAAGAATATTAAACGGATCACCTCGCACCTGAAACCTATATTATCAATGTAGCCGTAAGAACATGCCGCCAGAAATAATAAACATACAAACAACTCATAATAAGTGCTAAAGCGAACAATTTGTCCATGTGGAAGAAAAATACATTCTGATTTAACTTGAGAAAGTTCAAAGCGAAAACTATCACGGAACAAGAAAGTTCAAACCAATGATAACACAGTCAAAACCAATACCATTCAGAAATTATATTCATGCTAGATACCAAAATAGCGATTGAAGAAAATCCAAGATTGTTCCCAATGCAAAAGGTGTCAATCATGCAGCACATATAAAACCCCATCCCTGGCGTAGCAGAGACCAATGATAATTCAAATGCGCAGCTAAATATCTGGCAAAAGGATGTAAAGAACCCAGAGAAAGTCCCGCAATTTAAAACCGACAGAAAGAAAAGTAATGTATAAATCACAAACTCTACGCAATCTCTGTAATCGTAAAATTACCGATATGTACTAAAATCATATTCACAGATTTTGAGAGCGAATAACTTGAAAAAATGGCCATTTCATGAAAAGGCGCACACACACACACACACACACACACACACACACACACACACACACGCACACACACACACACAATTATGTTAGGTTTTTGTTTTTCTTATATACACCTAAATGTTGACAGTGAATATCTATCCGTACAGTCGAATTAAATAATTTGTTTACGATACACACAGTAATAGTTGTTTTTAATGTATACAAACGAATGCCGTCAACTGTATTAATTATAATATTTGATAACTGCATTGCATCCGTATTTTTAATTTAGTTCTTAATTAGTTTACATAAAATTCAATTTTTTATTTATTAAATACATACATCGCCATTTTTATTTATAGTGCCACCGAACGTGATAGTTTATTTTAAACCAAACGAAGTGTCTCTTTTGGTTACAGTGGCGAATTTATAACGTAATGATTTACACCGGCGAAAAGCAATTTACACGCCGTGATTTATCACAAACGTAATGAAAAACTGTAACGAGTTTGTATATCGTAATCTAAATTACAGAGAACGAGACTCAGATCTGTCTTGGACATGGAATACCTTTAGTATAGGTAAAATAAAATTTGGAACGTTAATCTGCTTAATTGGCTGAGGAGTATGATAGTCCAGGGTCATCTATAAACATATCGAGAATATCAGAGAGGGCCACGCCATAGAAAGGGTGAGCGATACTAAGGAAAACTCAATATTGCGACAATACAAAATTCGGACAACAATTTCCAAAATGGGTTTTCCATATATGGATTACAATGGCACACCTTACTTTTACCGCTATCATCCAAAAGCAAACAGCATAGTAGAGCTTTTTCACAGATATCTTAAAGTCTCGCTCAAATCTCGTTGTAATATTACCCTTTGAAGCACTGAGCAATATCTCTTGTCTTCTTGCGAATTGAAGCACTCCCTATCCGAACTACATAGTTGGTGAAGTCCCTTTCAGAGTACGAATCAGTTTGTCATTAGCCGATTATATCATATGCTCGCATTGTAAAATTTGACGTTGACAGATTGAAACTGTCATTGTATTATAGCTTGGTATTGTCAGTTTTGCAAATATCAACTAAATACGTCAAAAGTAAACCGGTTGAGTAACGAGGAGCTCAAGCAAGAAAACTGTTTAAAGGGGGTGTCGAATACGAAGATTCGATTGCGATTTTCAACTTTCTTTTAGTTCAAACCCACTTGAGTTTATTTATGAGTCTTTGGTGGGGCTAGGATCCCTTTTTAAATTTTTTCCGGTTTGCAAAAATTGTGTTAGCAATTTGTGACCCAGAGTTTTCGAGTGCGAGGAAGCGACTGCAAATAATTCCGAGTCCCATTATGAAATTTTCGATAGTACTCTTAGCAAAACAATTTTGCAAATCTGATGTATGAAGTTTCATCATGAGCAATAAATCCGTTTGGACTGTATACGGGAATGCATTTCTGTCTAAAAACATTTTTTGCCAAAAATTATCATTTCCGGTTAAATTTTGTAAAAATACGCTAAACTGATATTTTTTTTAATTAATTTAGAATTTTTTAGTTTGTTGTTCTTTTTCTCGTAAATGTTATACTTTTCAAACTTTCCAAAATACTTTCAAAAAAATATTAAGCTCCAATGGAAGTTACTTACTTCCGGTGGACTAAATTCGGGCCAAAATCACTGGGATCTTTCAATTTATAAAAAAAGCTTAAGAAAGAAGTTTACTCTGTCTGAGCTGTAGATAGGGCCGCAGACATTTAATCAAAACACTCTAGCTAAAAAGTGCACGCTTACAAAAAACGGATTTTTGTCAAAAACCGTAATTTGCGGTTTAATTTTGGAATAGTAATATAAGCCAATATTTTTGCAATTTAAATTTAGAATCTTTCCTATTTTGTTTTTCTCGTAAATGTTATATTTTTCAAAATATTTGCAAAAAACGAAAGAGCTCTTACGGAAGCTGCCACTTCCGGTGGATTGATATCTACCACAAAAAAAACTGTGATCTCTTAATTTATGGAAAAAGCTTAAGGCTTTCATTCCGCTTATGAGGTTTCCTTCCGATCAATCAATACACATGGACTCATTATACTCATCGTCGTTTCTACTTGAATTTTGGAAAATTTATCTGGACCGGTATTGTTGCAAACTAATTTAGAATCTGTTAGTTCGGCACCGTGTTTCTTGTAAATGATATACTTTTCAAAATACGTGCATGGAACGAAAAGCTCCTATTGAATCTGTCACTTCTAATCGGAAAACGAAAAAGCACCTGTCCTTTCCGGTAGATCGATTTCGCTCAAAAAGAAAACCTTTTAATAGAAATGTTTGCGTCCTCGCTTAATTAAAAAAGCCTTTCAGTCCGAAAAATAATACAAATAATAGAAAATTAAAATCCACCCCTAAGAAAGTTTGATCTTCTAATTTTCAAACTAAATATATTTTAGATCAATAAAAATTCGATATTGCTATAATAAACTCCAAAATTAAAAAACCTTCATGTTTCGACAAATATGTATAGCTCAGCCCACATAGGCCTAGTAATATCACAAATGTGGCATATGCTTAATAAGACTAGCAGTAAAACACATCCGCAAGACTATTACGATGGGGATAAGGGTCATATACAAGCCATTTTCAACCATCCCGAAAAAAGCCTTTAAAATATAGGTATGTTTCTTCGATAAATCCATTAAAAGGCTGTTCAGTCCGAAAAATAAAAACATATGGAGAAAATCAAATTCCATCTAGAGAAAGTAGAAGCAATCTCATATACACAAAACATATTTACGTTTAAAACCTATTACAAGAAGAGATCCACCACACTTTAAATTAAGAAATTTTAAAAACAGTTTCCTCAAATAAAATTGATTGAAAGAAAATCATTCATGAGTTCAGATTTAAAAATTAAATAAACCAAAAATGGCTTAATATAATTCCAAATTTATTTTTCGTTTAAAAGTACAATCCTCCTGGTTATTTATGGAAAATGATTTCATTCAAATGGGAGCCGATGCTTGCCTTGGCCTACTCCATTCGGTCGGTCCAATTTCTGACCACATTTTGGATTGTGTGCGGATCTATTTCGGCAATGGTTGCTTCAATATTGGCTTTCAGATACTCAATTATTTGTGGATAGTCCTTATAATACTAGTCCTTCACGACACCCAATAAATAAAAAACCAATTCACGTCACCATTTCGACTGATAATGTGGCCATCGAATTTTTGACACAGTTTCGCTATTGTACCGGCCGATGTGTGGTATGGCGCCAAAATTTGCTGGAACCAAATGTCGTTCAAACCAATATCTTCAAGATATGACCACAAAAAAGATGTTAACATGTGGTGGTAGTTGATTCCGTTGACCGTAACGGTCTCGCCGGCCTCATGTTCGATGAAATACGGCTCAATAATGCCGCCACACCACAAGCCGCACCAAACAGTAATACGCAATGGATGCATTGGCTTCTCCACATATCCTTGTGGATTTTTCGATCCCCAAATGCGATTAGTTTGTTTGTTTACGAACCTACTGAGATAGAAATGCGCCTCGTCCAAAAAGATGAGTTTTTGAGCAAAATCCTCATAAATTTCGAGTTTGTCGCAGGCCCACACAGCGAATCGATATCGAAGCTGATGGTCACGGGGCTTCAATTGCTGGACCAATTGAACTTTATAGACGCACGAACCAAGATCTTTACGCAGAATTCGTTGCACAGAAGACCGGCTGATGTTCATTTTCGTTGACTTACATTTTCGGCCACCGCGGCGATATTTTCAACTGAACGAACACGACGAGCACGGATACGTTGGGTGTGAGTCCCGTGTTTTAACCAAATTTTGTACGACATTTTCGTACGATTTCGAACCAATTGTCTTTGTTGTGGAAGTAAATTTCCAACATTTCCCACTTTTGTTAAGCGACTCATTTCGTCAACTACAAATAATATACTGAGTTTCTGTCAAAGAAAGTACGACATTAGTGTTGACAGAGCCAAAATAACCGTTATGTCAAATCTGAACCGGTTATTGGGACACCCTGTCAAACATGGCCGTTTTCATATATCACACAGTAAAAATCTTTGAATAGTAAATGGCTTGTACCCTTTACCCCATCGTATACTAATGGCCTTGCGGATGCGTTTTACTGCTAGTCTTATTAAGCATATGCCACATTTGTGATATTAATTATCCGGAGCAAAACTTTGCATATATTTTTTCGGGGTGGATTCTAATTTTCTGTTATTTTGTATTATTTTTCGGGCTGAAAGGCTTTTTTAATTAAGCGAGGACGCAAATATTTCTATTAAAAGGTTTTTTTCGGGTTAGTTTTCAGGCTAACTTCACATATGTATAATTTATGGAAAAAGCTTAAGAATGAAGTTTTATCCCGATCAAACAAACCGCATGGGTTGATCAGCGCCGATTTTTCGTTGAAAGGCAGTTTTTATCAAAAATCGTCAATTCCGCTTAAATTCTAGAAAACTGACTTGAAACGGTATTGTTGCAAAACAATTTGAAAACCTTTAGTTCATTATGATTTTTCTTGTTATTGATATAAATTTTCCAAATATTAGCAGAAAACCAAAAATCTCCTATGGAAGCTGCCACTTCAGTTGATCCGATCACGGCCAAAAATCACTGGGACATCCTAATTTAAGGAAAAAACTTAAGTTTGAAGTTTCATCCTGATCAATCAATACATATGGGCTATGCAGGGACCAAATTTTTACTGAAAAATAGTTTTTCACAGAAATCGTCATTTCCGTTTAAATTTTGGGAAACAGATCTAGATCGGTATAGTTCAAAAATTAATTTAGAACCTATAAGTATATACCCGTTTTTCTTTTTAAAGTTATTTTTTTCAAAATACATGCTGTCACTTCTGGTGGAAAGAAAACTCCAATGGAAGATGTCTCTTCCGGTGGTCCGATTTCAAGCAAAGTTCACTTGGATTTCTCAATTTGTGGAAAAACTTAAAAATGTAGTTTCATCTTGATCAATCAAACCGTTTTGCCCAAACACACGGCCAAATTTTTTTTGTCGAAAATTTACTTGTACTTTATTTGGATCTGATCTGGACCAGTATTGTTACAAATTATTTAGAATCTCCTAGTTCGAAATAGATTTACTTGCAAATGATATGATTTACAAAAATTTTGCGAAAATTAGAGAAGTTCCTATGGGACGTGCCACTTTCGATGGGTTGATTTCGACTAAAAATCAGCGGGATCTCTTTATTTATTAACCTTAAGTAGGAAGTTTTATTAGAGTCAATCAATCCGTTTGAGCTGTACAGGGCCGAATTTTTGTTTAAAAACAGCTTTTGTCATAAATCCGACATTTCCGGTTAAATTTTGAAATAACAAGTTAGGTCGATATTTTTACAAATTTAATTTAGAATTTTTTAGTTCATTGTGGTTTTTCACGTAAATGCTACACTTTTCAAAATATTTGCGAAAAGCGATAGAGATATTATGGAAGCTGCCACTTCCGGTGGACCGATCTCGGCCAAAAATCACTGGGGTTCCCCAAGCTATGGAAAAATCTCTGGGATCTCCTGATTTATGGAAAACGCCTAGGAATGTAGATTCTTCCGGATCAATCAATCCGTATGGGCTGTACAGGGCCAAATTTTTGCCTTTACATTTTGGAAAACTGATTGTATTTTTGCAATTTTAATTTAGAATGTTTTAGTTAATAATAATTTTTCTTGTAAATGATGTAATTTTTAAAATATTTGCAAAAAACGAAAAAGCTCGTATGAAAGCTGCCATTTCCAGCGGACCGGTTTCGACCAAAAATCACTGGAATCTCCTAATTTATGAAAAAGCTTATGTATGAAGTTTCACTCCGATTAAGCAAACAATCAGAGCTGTACGCACAGAGATCTTTTAAGAAGTACGTTTTCGAGTTCAGCGATACAGCAAATGATATAATGGTAATATTCCACAAGACGTGTGAAATATAAAAAACGGTTGTACCATATTTTGTTGTTGTTTTATATGGTAATTTAGTTTTGTTCTGTATTTATGAGTTATAAATCGGTGGACCAACCATGTGAAATACATGATTGGAACTGAACCAGTTTACGCCTATTTG
Source organism: Nephrotoma guestfalica (assembly GCA_963691935.1). Lineage (NCBI taxonomy): Eukaryota > Metazoa > Arthropoda > Insecta > Diptera > Tipulidae > Nephrotoma > Nephrotoma guestfalica. Next base: position 33,526,077 of record OY829913.1, on the reverse strand, counting down.
TTGATCACATACCAATTCTTTTTTGCGCTGCCAAAGACAATGAAAAGGATGTCCAATCCTGATAAAAATATGCATACAAATAGAACAAACAATATAATTTAACTTTTATCAATGTTCAAAATTATTACCAAAAACACAATCATAAGAAATTGAAATCTTGAATTTTTTAATTTCGAAAACGGATATACGAAACTTACTATATGTTGTTTTTGTATTTTGTTTAAAGACCGAAGACACCTATATCCGTTTACAAACAGCATAACCTGGATATTGTCCATTTGAAAATGGCGCAACAAAAAGGAAATTAATTTTTCTTTCATTTTTTACCTTAAATTGAGATCTAAATCGCTGTTCTCCTTTAAGGAGGTTTTTATTATATTTTTGGATTGTTATCTAATTATCTTATTTTTATACATAACAAATTTAAATGATTACGGAATGTACCTAATTTAAATTGTAAATTATTCAGCAAACAAATATTTTTATTTTTAAAATGTACGGTGATTGGATCCGAGAATTAAATTGAATAGAATTATTATATTTACCTTCCGAGCGTAAATTGAATTTTACCAGAAAATGGAAAATATGTTTATGTCATTTCATGCAACACGCAATTTTAATTGTAAATTTTATTTTCGAAGAATTTGATTGCCAAATTTTATTCGTTTTATATATAGCATATGGTTCCGACACAGAGTTTCCATAAATCTGGAAGAAGTCATCTGTATTATATTCCTTGGTTTTATTTTTCGTTAAAATATAAAAATGAAATATTTCACTTTGATCCAGGATTTACATACATATGAAAATATTATAGCACATTTTACTAAACTGGGATTTCATTTTTGTATTCAAGCATAAAATTTTATATGTAAATGTATTTTACATAGAATGTAGATATTATTTCTACCATATGCAGGCATGCATGCACATACCAAGGATAAATAGTGTAAAACTATAGATAGTGAGGATAAAACTATATTATGCTTCTAAACTATGTTGGCTCGGCATAATGTATGTATATTTCGATCATAAATTTTCCAACACAAAAAAAACCTATTAAAATTTCCCAAAAACAACACACTTGTGCAATGCATATCGTTTTAATTTTATTCCGTATAAAATTTATCCATATTTGAAATTAAATGCATTTGGATTTTAAAAACCATTTGGATAATTTATTTATTTATATTTATATCAATCGATATGCACTTCTATATAGACATAGAATTTGATTTAGTTTTATGTAACATCTACATTTGGGAATCGGTATTTAATGTAAGTACGATTGCAGTTTAGTCGTTTGGATGGCATAATTCTGTCTGGACGAGATGTATAATATTTTTGTTATACGCTTCAAATTAACAAAATTGAAAAGTTATTTGTTTGCAATTGTTTGTGCTGCTTGTCCCGTCACACATAGATTCAATCTCGAGTCAACTAAGAGATACAAGTCAAACAAACTGATAGACACAACCAAATAAGTTAACAGACAGACTGTTTCATTTAAAGCGAAACACCTTGAATAGCTTTTGAAGTGTATAATTTTGCGAAAAAGCCCGGGCATTTAAACTTAATTTTGGAGGTAAACCATTTTTGTCATTAAGTTAATAGGCATTGATTTACCCTTTTAGCTCAATGAGTGGGGCGAAATGTGCCATGCCATGTGATATATCCTGACATATAAAGAATGAAATTTTTCATCTCTTGCGGTTCATTAAAGAACAAGTTTAACATAAGTGTCGTACCATTGGAAACGTTTTGAAAATTTCCACAAACTTCGATTTAACCAGGTAGCATCAGTGTTGTGCAGATTAATTACGTTACATTAACTCGGCTATTATTTACGTTACGCGACGTAACAAATGTAATAAATTAGCGACATCTGCATGAAAATACTTAAATTATAGTAAAATAATTTTAAATACGTTTTATTCTAGTCGATAATACAACCATGATATGCAACTACATCCATTGAAATTTTGACATTTGAATTTTGTTTTTATTGTTGGCTAAAATAATTATTTGTGTTTCTAATTTCTTTTGCATGCCAATACTCGTATACCCGGGGTTTTAGAATTATTTTAAATGCATGTATTTAGTGTAAAACTGTAAACACATACACGCTAAAATTCTAATTAGGTGATTCCTATATTTTGTGATCTAATGAATTCACCCAAATGTGCCTCATCCTGTATTACGCCCAAGTAATAATTATTTGGCACTTCCAGAAATCCTATCAAATTAGTATAAGCTCGCTGTCGAGCTCGAGTTCTCTTGAATTTTTATTTCCGCCTAAGGTGATTACCTGAGCTATTGACAATATAGTTCATCCTTTGAATCATAGATGGATCTGCTATTAGTATGTCTTTCCTTATTCAAATATCAAGTGAATTACGCTCCATAATATAATATGCACCGTTATAGAAAAATGCATGGATATTTATTTAAAACGTACAATAATGTAGATTATTGTAGTAGCGCTATTAATTAACAGATGCCAGGCCCACAAAATAATCTATCATATATTAACGTAAAAATTTCAATAGATGTAGCTGTTGTGATGGTTGTTTTATCTACTAGAAAATAATGCATTTTACATTTTTTTTACTAATTTAAGTATTTTCATGCAGATGTCGCTAATTAATTACATTTTTTTACATTTATTACAATTGTACGTATCCAATCATACGTATTGGAAATTTGTACGAATTATTTACGACTTTTTTAATCACTTATGTATTTCTGTTAATATCTGATTAAGACGAAAACTGAGTTAAACTCGAAATTTTTAATAGTATTTTGGTATAAAGTAGAATAATAGTAGAATAGTAGAACATTTCAAATTTCAAATAATTAAATCAGTCATACTCGTATTATTCATATATTTAATCAAATTATTTAAGCCAAAAATACTCTTAGTAAGATGGTATCAGACAAATTGAAATAAACATTGATGAAATATAAAATGGTGGCCATTTAATGGGCCACATAGCCACCGACACAGTGCAATAGATAAAAGCTGTCATTTGGGCCCATTTATTTCTCATAATTATAAAGAAAAGAACTGGTAACGAGGTAAAAAAAGTTATTCCCAGACTTTCATCCCACAAAAACCAAATATACGCTTCAGACAATACTACAAAAACTATCACGATACTATATGTCATGTATATTATTCTATCACGATATAACAATAGAAATCTAAAGTAAACAGAAATATTTTAATATAACTAGTTCAGCAAAAGTTCGTTGGTCTAAGTGACGTAATTAAATATGTAAATGTCTGAAAATTATTAAATTACTCAATCTTTGATGATCAATCGCTTACACAAGCCAATTCTATAAAAGTGTAGAATTAGGACGAATGCTTTTAAGATACGGCGTACTAACATCATCATACAGGATCAGTTTCATGAAACGTCTATGCGTCCAAGTGGCGCAATTGAATTGCTAAATCTTTTGATGCTCAATCGCTTCCACACACTATTTTATAAAAATGTTGGATTTAAATTAATCCTGTATGAAGTTGTTGATGTGCCGCATCTAAAAAACGTTCATTCTTATTCGACACTTTTATAGAATGGGATGTTTAAGCGAATAGGTGTAGTTAGTTTGTGTAGTTTAATAATTTTTTTATTTCTAAGAGACCAATTTTATTACGTTTGCACAATGAATATCTTTTTTAAGTTTATTATGAGGCTAATTATTTTTATAAAATATTAGCATTATTGATTTTAATGGGACGACAGAAATCCTATTATTTGTCTTTAGTTATTATGTAGTGTCTAAAGTTTTTGTGGAATGGGTGTAATTCTCGGGCTGATATAGTGATCGGATAGTTAACTTTCGCTGTAGTGGTAGCTGGGCTAACTTTATTTTCTCGGATGATAGTTTCTTCTCATTATAGTTTTCCTGGGATGAAATATTCTGGGATGGTAAAAATTTTTGGGCTGATAGTAATATCCTGGGATGAAAAACTGGCGTGATAGTTTAGTGTTACCATCGCCGTTTCGTGGGAAGAATCCTGGGCTAACTTTATATACATCTGGTAACGGAAGTTCTGAAATCATATCAATTTCGACAAAATACGGCAAAATTGTATGAACGTCTCCACTATTAGGATTCGTCCCACATAATTTCTAGTTTCTTGTTTTTTCGTTCTAATCATGAAAAACTAAAAATTATGTGGGGCGACTCCTGGAGATTTTGGCAAACAGTCTTCTACACAGTGCAATAGATCGCAGCTGTTCACCTTCGAAAAATACGTCCTTATGTCTATGACGCGTAAATGGAAATTCTGTGGAACGAATCCTGAAGATTTTGGCACATAGCCGCCTACATAGTGCAAAAGAAAAAATCTGTCTTGTTTCGAGACAGTACCACCACATGTCTATGCGGATCGTTAGGATTCCCCATTTTGCGTCCGTTCAATTATCATAAACTAAAACAGAAACCCCATAAATGGAAATTCTGTGGAGCGAATCTAGAGATGTTAGCACATGGCTACGTACACAGTGTGACAGATCTGTCGGCTGTCCTATTTCGCAAAAATACGTCTAAATATTTTGGCAAATAGCCATCTACTTAGTGCAATAGATGAAAGAATTCCAGTTTCGAAAAAATATGCCACATGTCTATGCGGATCGTCGGGTTTGCTGACTTTGGTCCTTTCCTTTAATCATAATTATTTCCATTTGTGTGCTTTTTCGTTATAATTATGAAATATAAACGAGGCGAAATGGGGCATCTTGGCGATCCGTATAGTTATAGATTTAACACGGAAGTTTTTTTCAGCGAGAGCAGCATGTATCTCGTTTGGGTCAACGAAGCTCCCAATTCCTTTTAACATCACAACCAACCCTTTTTGGCTCTTTAGTTGATAAGTATAGAAGTGTTTTTCCACTTCATCAAAATGATTTATCAAGGCCTTGTATGCCTGAATATTTGACGGCTGAATTTTGGTTTCTTTTATATTATAACACAGTTTGAGCAAGATCACCAAATTATTGGAACACACAGAAATAAATAAACTGCAGCACGAGGTAAAAACACGTCTGTACGCGCCAACGAATACGATGTGAATATTAAGTGTGTAAAAATAAACATTTAAATAGTGGAATAAAACTGAGCCACACAATGGTCTCCTTTTAAGCTTTCCTTGAAATAGCTTAATTTTTCGAAGTGTGGTACATGGTTAGTATCATCATGTTTATGAACGACATCCAGCGTTTTAGGTTCCCGTCGAATGTTGGAATTTGTATTCGCGATAATTTCGTCATACTTTTTGTGCCTTGTGGATATTTTGATTGGTTTTGCCTGATTTTGATTTCTTTATATTGTTTCATCACTGTGCCAAAGTAGCTATCTACCAAATACGGCAGAGTGGTTTGGTTCCATAGATCGCTGATTCAGATTTCATTCAACTCCACTCATTAATAATATTTTACAATTTATATACAATACCTGGTGGTTCGCCATTTTCCAGAAAAGGGAAAGAAACAGGGTGATATTGGTATTAATGCTCAATCAACTTTGTATTTATACTGTTGGTCCAAAAACCATGCACGTGTCAATATAAAAATGCCTTCGAACAGAATGTTCACCTGTGCATCCATACACATACTTAGAGTATTTTTCCAAATATTTGATATTATTCATAAAAGTAGTATAAATCATATAACAATTCATGTCATTCGCTTCTAACTTCATGCATAATGCATTTATATTCAGCAAAAAAATGTAATACAAACATCTTATAACTTAGATCATAAATAACAGTATATGACATACAAACTGAATACAGCAACGATACCAACCAACCGTCAAAAATATAAAAACTATTTTCCATTGTACGAAAGCAAAAACTATTTCCAAAACTAACAATTTTCTTTATACAAAAAAAGTCATCAAGAACACATTAAAAATTCATGCATCCGTTCTTTAACGAATCAAAAATGCATGTTTCGTTCAAAAGAGTTGACAACAATTTTATTTTAAGATAAGTTTTCATCACATTTTTATAGTTAAAATTAAATTAAGTTTGCATTTAATCTGACTGGAAAATTATTATTATTTTGTTTACGTAAAAAAGCTCATTTTAGTGCTTTTCTCCTCATCGTAAAAATAATGTCAAAATCAAAATAAATCAAAACTTTTCGTACATGTAACATCTTACTACTATCTTAAAAGTTTTTTCTTTAATTACTTTGGATAATTCCAGATCAAAACTTTTTGTTTTAAGCTCGCACAAGCTTTTTTGATAAACTCACACGTAATTAATCGGCACATAAAATGGTAAGCCATACATAAAGAAGTTTTATGGTCTTGTTAATTTCGTATAGTGTGGCAACGAAAAAAAAGCTTTTACGTTAAGCTTTTTTGTAAAACGAGCTTAATTAATTTATTTTTATATAACAGCAACAAATATAGGCTAATGTGAATGTTGGTGTTGTTAACTATTAAAAAACTAAATTTGGTTCATAATTCCATACGGACGTGCTGTATACTCGTTCTTACACTTGCTTAAAGCTTTTGTAAATAAAAAATTTAATAACTCTTGGGATTGAAAAACGTATATACGAAGTGCTGCAAAAAAAACTCTTTTGTTTGGTTTAAGCCAATGAGCATAACATTAAATATTCAAATTAAAATTTAAAACTAAAGATGTTTTTTGTGTATCTTGCATCTAGTGTTTATTTATTTTATGCTGGTGCTGCTCTTGTTAAATTTCTATAGGGAAATTCGAGAAAGAACAAGAATCGTATTACGGACACACATATTAAGTTTTGGGTCGATTTATTTAAATGTAAAGCTTATTTACGTACAGACTTTAAATTAAGATTATTTTATCCTGACTAAATAATTCAAACCCGAATTACCAAAAAAAAAATTAATTCAAAAGCTCATGAATAATTTTCGACTTTCTGCACAAAAGCTCATCCCATGTCGAATATTTAAATATTAACCATCTGATAACAAGAAAAATAATCAGGATAATGGTGATCAAAAAATTAAAAAACAGTTTAAGATAATTTGAAATTGCAACATGTTGACGTTCAATGCGACTGTTCAAATAAAAAAGCTTTTGTTTGATTACACTTGGTGCAAGTAAACAGAGACAAAATATAATTTATATGCTTAAATATTCAATTTGATTTGAAGTACTCTGTACGTGATTGGTGCAGGGTGTTTCTTTAATTGTTCTTATTATTCAAAACCAAAATAATTTCTCCAATTAGGTTTTTGTCTATATAGAAAATCTCCTTATTGTATCAAGAAGATGACTGCTTCGTCAATTTTCTAGTAGGTCATTCAATAGATTGAACAAAATGAAGCACAACGAAAGGTAAAAACTCCTCCACCGATTTTTATACTAGAAGCAACCAACTATTCAGAAATCCGCAAAGTGTAATGAGTACTGTCACGGAACAAGAGTACAAAATCTCTGCTCTGAACAATAATGTATGGAAGACTAATACTTCCAATCCAAACGCATACAGAAACTTGTCAATGAAGATGAATATGGAAAAATATCGGTGGTACAAGTACGAAAATAACACTTCCAACCTGTGAAAGTAATACAATAATGGAGGACCTAGATAATAAAGGATTTACAATCCTTGATGCCGTAAACATTATTACAAAAGAGAGACGTGGCGGAGAGAACCGACTAGAATCCTTTACAAAAAAATGAATTCCCTTGTTCAGGCTAACGTTTGATAAGTCCGAGCGAATAGAAAAAATTGACAAAACAAACTGGCATACTCAACATGCGAGTAAAGATCGAAGTTGTTAAAAGAGGCAGTACAATAATAGTGCAATTAAAAAATGCCAAGATGGGATGATGTTCTAAGTCATCCAAACAAGGATCGAGCAAATGAAGTACATATGCGTAGGGAGAATTATACGTATGCGCAGGTGTCTTCAAATTTGAAAGAAAATGACACCAACAATACACTAAGTTCCAAAATAGCTAAAAATAAATAATGTCGGCAATACATAGTTCAATTCATAATTCCGGAGCAGAAACCAGACATCAAAACTACTCATTAAGAATAGCCATATGGAATGCACACGGATCAACACAACACCTAGCAGGATTAGAACTATTTTTAAATACTGAGAAAATTGATATAAGCTTAATGTCAGAAACACATGTTACCGCAGCTTCTATGTAACAATCCGGACATGTACTTGTTACCATACCACTCACATCCATCAGAACAGGCAAGAGGGGGGTCAGCATATTTATTAGGGATAATGTTAAGCATCACTAAGAATTAAAAATAGAAAAAGAATCCATGCAAGTAACACCGTGACGGTTAAATTTGGATATCACAGCACCTGTAATAAATCTGCAATTGTCCCCCACGGTATAACCTAAAGAAACAAGACTACATTAACTTGTTCCAGAAATTGGGAAGTAACTTCATTATCGGAGATGACCTTAATGCCAAAAAAAACCTTCGGGGGTTCAAGATTGGCCTCTCCAAAAAGGCAAATAATTACTTGCAGCTGGCCAATACTCAAACTGTGACTTTTACTCAGGAGGGAAACAAACGTAATAGCCATCTGATCTCAATAAAACCCCAGATCTTATAGATTTCTACATCACTAAAGACATATCGGAACGCTACATTTTCTTAGAACATGATGAAAGTCTTATATCTGATCATTCTCCTGTTATTATGACGGTTTGCAAAAATGTAATAGAAAAAAAAATTCACCGCAGCTCACAAACATCAAAACACATTGGGAATTGTTTAAGCAGCAGTAGACCAAAAAACAGAACCCCAAGTGCCAATCAAAAGTGAAAATGAAATAGAAGAGGAACTAAACTGGCTCCTTGATGTCATACAACGGTTGGTTTGGAAATGAACCACCAATTTATCATTTAGGAAAGAAAACTCCGTTATTTACCTAATAGAAGTAAGAGAACTAGTGCAGATCTCCCAAACAAAACAAACGATGGAAAATGGGCTAGAAGTGCGAAAGATAAAGCTGACTTGTTTGCTGAACATCTTGAAGAAACATTTCAACCTCTAGGTCAGCAGACCAGTTACGAAAACACTGCTGATACGCCCAGGACATCTGACTTCGAAGATATCAGGCCTATAACATTGAAAGAATTAGAAGCTTAAATTAAGACCATAAAAGCAAAGAAAGCTCCTGGTCACGATCTAATAACAGGGAAAATAATAAAGGAGCTGCCTGAAAAAGGCACCCGTAAATTATTGCACATAATCAATGCGATCCTCTGGAAAAAATATCTGCCAATGCAGTGGAAAATAGCAGAAGTAATGACTATTCTGACACCAGGCAAGCCACCAAATGATATAAAATCTTACCGGCCAATTTCACTTCTACCAACGCTAGGCGAAATTCTTCGAGAAGCTGTTGCTTAAAAGATTGAAAGGAACCATAGAACAAAGAAACCTTATCCCAGAATATCAATTTGATTTCAGAGAGAATCACTCAACTATTGAGCAGGTTCATACGCTTACAGATGTTATTGAGAACACATCAGAGAGGAAAAAGAGTTTGCTCTAGTATCTTCTTAGATATGGCGCAGGCCTTCGATAAGGTGTGGCATAGAGCTTCAAACTACATAGACATTTACCAAAACAATTTTACATGATTTTAAAATCACACATCGCCAGAATCGAAATTTTCGGGTGAAATATGAAGAAGAATACCCCGAGCTAAAAATGGTTTCGGCAGGAGTCCCGCAGAGTAGTGTTCTGGGACCTATTCTTTACCTCTTCTACACCAGAGATTTACCTCAATTCAACTATGTTACCGTTGCAACATTTGCTGATGATACTGCTGTTCTCTCAGTAGAAGGCACTATCGAGGAATCTACACCTAAACTTCAAGAAACTTGTGATAAAATCATAAAATGGACAAAAATGTGGCGTATCGGGCTCAATGAATCAAAATCCACGCATGTGAATTTTACTAATCTAAAAGTCAGATACAAACCTGTAATGAATCGTCCGCAGATTCCGCAGGCTTAGATGAACTTAAAATAAAAAGATGAACTTAATATCAAATATCGAAAAATGTATTGGCTGTTCGGGAAAAATTCGGAATTGTCAACCGAAAATAAATTGATATTATATCAACAGGTGCTAAAGCCTGCATGGACTTACGGAGTTCAGCTCTGGGAAACAAAGAACACCAACACCAAAATAATACAGACTTTTCAGAACAAAGTGCTACGTGGTATAGTTAACGCTCCGTAGTACATTAGGAATGATGACCTTCATAGGGACCTAAGTATCCAGACAGTTCAAGAAGAAATAAAAAAACTTGGAGCAATTCATGGACAACGTATTTATCAACACGTAAATGAAGAGCGTCGTGGTATGTTGGACACGTCACATGCAGTAAGGCGATTGCAGAGGGCGAAAAAATTGATTTAATGGATTAGGGACACCAGTGTAAAGACTACTGATAATTTGAATTAACAAAAAATCAATAGATTGGTGTTCAATTTTCCATAATGATTTTATGATCCTTCTGGATCGGTTCTGCCGACAAGTCCAAATAATTTTGTCTCTCAAATTGAGCATTGACAGCATTGTGTTGTGACGCTAACAACTATACTTCTATTATGCAGAGCAATGCGTTAATGCTGCCTGAACGCTTCCTGGAAAATTTTGAACCATGAAAAATTTTGCAAAAAAAAGGATTTTAACAAAATTTGTGTATGTATGTGCATCCGTATGTGCTAACAAAATGTTTAAGCTTCTCTTCAGACAAGACGAATTGGCTGATCAGAATTAAACTACATACTTAAGCTTTTTTTCATAAATTTGGAAATCGCAGTGATTTTTGCCGAATTCGGACTATTTGGACAAATATTTTGAAAAGTTTATGGACAAATATTTTGAATAGTTTTCCAAAATTTAAGCATAAGTGATGATTTTGACTATAACCCGTTTTTCAACTAAAATTCGGCCCCTGTATAGCTCAGATGGACGGATTAATCGTGATGGAACTTCATACAAAAGTTTTTCTCACAAATTGGGAGATCCCAGTGAATGTTGGCCGAAATCGATCTACCAGAAGTGAAGAATTCCATTAGAACTTTTCGTTTTTCCACCAGAAGTGTTAGTTTGAATATGAGCTTTTCGTTTTTTAAATGTCCTCGTATTTTGAAAAGTATATCATTGGTTTTGAAAAGTAGATCATTAATGGGGAAAACGGTATTGAGAAGTATAATAAATTCTAAATTAATTCTGCAACATTACCGGTTCGGTTCAGTTTTCCAAAATTTAACGGAAGTGACGATTTAAAACTCGGATTTTCAACAAAAGTTTGCCCTTCACAGCCCATACGGATTGAATGATTGGGATGACTTCATACTTAAGCTTTTTCATAAATTCGAAGATCCCAGTGATTTTTGACCGGGTTCGATCTATCGGAAGTGCCAGCTTCCGAGAGTTTTTCGTATTTTGCAAATATTTTGAAAAGTATGTAGCATAGAAAGATTATCAATAAAATTTAAGACAAAATTAGGTAAGATCTTATTTTAAATTTTAACGGAAGTAACGAGTTTTGATAAAAAAAGCTTTATTTTCAACAAAAGTTTATGCCAACGATCCAATAATTGAAGACTTAAATCAGAATATTTTGTATGCCAGAATGTCATCGAAAACTTTCGTAATATACAGAGTGATAGCTTGCCGTACAGCAGAAGGAGGTCACTTACCGGATATTATTTTTTTATTACTAAGCCGGAAGCTTATTGTTGAACACCCGACGACAATAAGGCAAGTTGTGTTGCTGTTCCAATAATTTTAGCAATATAAATAATTTTTGGTATGAAATATGATTGGATGATTTTAATGGAAAATTTAGAGTGATATTTTGAAGTGGCAAGTATCATAATTTCGATGAGCCCAGTTTTCTTCTGTAACATTTGTTTAAGGATGCTCCGACGAGACCATATTGAGGGAAAATTCGATTGATTAGTGCTATGAGGGGCTACTGTTCTTATTAAAAAACCGTTGTTGAGCGCTTATTGGAGAGAGTTATTTTTATTCTAATTTCTGGTGTTGTTGATTCATTGTTATTGGTTTCTTTTGAATTTGTGAATGAAATTAAATCATTCGTCATTGAAATATAGTTTGTACGACGAAACTGGGATTACAAAACGATTATTGTTGTGGTTGTGCAAAGTAGTCAAATTGTACGTAACAACTCCGTGAAATGAACTGAAACTCGTTTATGTCATCTATTCAAATTTGAGTTCCGGATTTGATACTTCAAAGTGACCTCGTGAGTTTAGAACTAAATCGTTGCTAAATTAATTTGCATCCAACTATGCTTTATGTTGGGACAAATAAGATATTGGATGAGTTCCAGATATGGTTAACTAACTGAAGTGTAGCTATACTGTTCCTCAACCATTTGAATAACGACCTCAACTTGTAAGCTGAACATGAAATTTTACTATAAGTTCTGAACATAACTGTAATTAGAATGGAAGTAACCTTGAAAAATGAATGGAACTTACTCCATTCTCAGCTTATTTGAATGTAACTAAACCAATCCTGATAACTATAATTAAGTTAAACCAACCTCACATTGTAGTTGCATTTGTTATAGATACGCGATAAGTGAGTGCGTTAATCAAACTCAAGTAATTCAGTCGCTAGAAAGAATTCAAGTGAATTTGCCAGTGCAACCGTCATTTAAATTTTCACTGTCTACTATGAGAAAATTATCATCGTCGAAACGCGAGCTTCGACAAGTCACACAACTACTGGTTTTGCAAAAACCTAAGCTTTTTGTATTTACCATAATTCATCGAAAATGATTTCATTATTTAAAAAAATTTGTTAACCAAAACTCCATAGTGATATTTTGATCGCAGCGACCCAAAGGGGGGTTTTCCTACCTGGAGGCAATAAATCCAATATATGTGAGCATATATACTCGTATAGGTAACTCCTAATAAAACTTTATACCTAATGAAACGAATCAATGCAATATTTATCTCCTTGAAAAGCTTTCAATAAGAAAAAGTTTCCAAAGCAAAACTTTTCCTTGTTGAATTTAGTTGCTTTCGAAAATAAAATATGTTTAAACTTTTCAACTATATAAAGCTGTTAATACAAAGTTTGATTGTTCGTGGAAGCAATCGATATACAGAAGAACCCAATTTACTTGGATTAAAAATTGGCATAATTTTGTAACTAATTGTGCACTTTTGTGTCTCCTACAATTTTATTTATTTGATTCAAACTCTGAACAATATAATATTAGATCTTGTCGCTTTAAGAGGTATACCCTCAAAAGAAATACGATAAAAATTATCGATGATTTACAGCTTTAGATAAGCTTAAGCATACATAGGTGTGGTGGTAACAAAGGCCTGGACTATAAAGCAGATAATTCTGATAACTGAAGTAAAGTGAAAACTCTCATCAAAGTGTCATCTCTATTTGCAGGGAAAGATATATTCGTGCCTTAAAACAGCAGAGTATCAAAGTATTGCTATACAAATATCGGGCGGTCGATGTAAACTTCGTAATTTATTTTAAAAGTTTAAAATTGTATTTACTTATACACACTTTACACGTTTCCAGCTCCAATTTTCAGTGGAGCTTAATGCTCAATGACAATACATGTATCAATACGAGTAGTACGCTGTGGGCAGAATTTGACGCTATTTCGAATATATTACTTTACCACATGCGTATAATATCAGGTTCGCCGTTTTTCAATTTATGTAGGGATTGATGTCTTTCGTTTATTCACAAAATTTCATTTGTTTCTCATTTGGTTTTAAAATAATTATTTCTGAGTAGGCTTTGACAAAAAAGCCAAGATTGACTATCAAATTCTCAAAAATGACTTTTTTCTCCCAACGTCTTAAAAGCCTCTTGTTTTAATACTGTTTTTGGGTATTGCCAACAATATTGGTACCTATTGGACAGGTACTGGGATCTTCGAGGCCTAACATTTCTGCAGCAATGGTTTCCTGATTTTCTAAAGTATCACGAGCGGTTGTATTTTCATGATTAGTACTGTAGCTGGTACTAAGTTCATCGGGTCATAATATTCTTATAGCAGTGTTTGTTTTATTCGTTGTGGAATCTTCTAAGCATCCCTCAGCTACAGTATTAGATTTCCAACCACCATGCCTTTTAAGGCAAGTGAGGTCACCGCCAGAATCTACAAGGACTGTAGCTGAAGTCCGACGCAAGTAATGGCCGGTATATTCACTTGCATTTTTTAAATTTAAATACAATGCCACTTCTTTTGCAACGCTACTAGTTTTGTTAATGCCAACTACTATCCGATGACATACTCCACCTTGGCATTTTATAAAAAGACGTCGTACCTCCAAAGTTTCTGGGCAAAGAGCAAAGTATTTTCTGCAAATCCTCTAATATCTCCCAAAACCGTAAAGAGTCACGATTTGTTTGTTTTATAGTTGGAAATTTTTACCAACAAAGCTGATTGAACGTCTTCAATATCATCTATCATTAAATGGACTAGTTCGTGGCAACGACATGCACCCGCTACTCCCAGTATTAAAACAATTTACAAGAAAAATACCAAAAAATAAGTATATAGTTATATTATCTTTAAGTTTTAAAGCCTACCTTCATCATTAAATATGTCTTATCGGGATCAAAATTTAAAAACAAGTCGATTTGTGCTATATCGAGAACTCTGGATTTTTTTGCTGTGTAACCAATATTCTGTTTCGCAATTTGGAATATTTTTCGATATCTACGCCATTTTTATAATTCAATGTGGCCTTAACCATTGAATACTGCGCCCAAAGAGTAGAACTTTTCAATCGACACTTTCTGAATATAATCCAGATTGTACATTTTTTTCAGTACACCACTGCAAAAACCGCTTATATGCGCACTCATAAATCTTACGTGATTTTGATGGCAATAGGTTTAACACAATTTCTTTTGCTGTTTGAACCACATCCGGTGGTAAATTTGAAAAAATCTTCTGATTCAAACATTTTGTTCGCAAGAAAGGAAATATTGTAATTATAGCTTTGCAGTTTGACGCGTACAATAGTCAAACTCAACAAAAGTCATGATCTCCTTAGTAAACAAAAGTCATGATCTCCTTACAAAATATTTCAACAAAATTAGTTTCAATTTTAAAGTTTTAATTACATAATTTGTACTTACTCGTATAATTAGTTTACAATGAGCTTTTCTTCAAAGGAGAAAAAATATTATGTGTTATTCGGATTAACCGTGACTTTGTTTGACTCGCAATCTTTGCTATTGCTCGTCAAACAAAGTATCACTTTTAATCCTAATGACACAATGTACTAGTATCGTAATAAAACAGAAAAAAATTTCCCGCCAACTAGATATAACAATAAGAAACAGAAAATTCAAAGGAACCTAGATTTTTTCATAAAACAGACAGTATCTGTCTGTTTGTCCGGGTGAACCTGTGCAATCGATATTTAAACATCTTCCCGCTAGTAAGTTCACATTTTCCGTGGAGCTTAGTGCTGGCTGCCAATGCAAGTATAAATCATTTGTTCTCCGATACATACAAAATATCGTGACGATGGACCATCGATTGAGGTAACTGAAGAATAACGACGTCATTGTAATTCATTTTGGACGACCTGATGCAATTGCCACTAGTAAAAGAAGCTCGCGTTTTCAATCAAATACAGCGATTCGTGCTAGCTATGCATCTGTGCAGACTCACTTATCGAGCTTATACAGAACCCATGTTCAACAGCGATATAATTTTATGAAAATTTATGAAAATAAAATTTGCTTAATATTTGGGTATTGCATGGCTGATGTTTAAAAAATCGATTACGAGCTTATGCAAAGAAAGCGCATAAAAGCAAGTATTCAAAATTTTTGTTTTGATTTAATTGTGTGATTTACATGACATTGGAAATAAAAAGCATCATACTCCCTCCCGTACTCAGAACCAACCAAATTTCGTGAAATTATTTTTTGATTTTTACTCCGCATACTAGTTCTGCACTAGAGTTGAAATATTTTAAACTTCGTTGTTGTTTTAAGCCATTGTGCATTTCCTCACTACAGTAACTTGTATCCGGTAACTTCTTCGTTTTATCCCCCTTTACCAACAAAATCGGCGCAAAAAAGAACCGGTTTTATTGGTAAAGGAGAATGAAACGAAGAAGTTACCAGATACAAGTTACTGTAGTGTGGAAATCCACATTCAGTACGATACCATGGTATTTTTTCCGAACTTACTTCCGATGTCCTGTACGCAGTTTTAAAGTTCCCTTAATGTGGATTAAATAAGTTAAAGAATTTAACTCGTTCTGTATGGATGAACAAGATTTACCGCTGAATAATGCGTATGTAAAACTTAATGAAATATTGATGAAATATTGTATAAAACCGACTTTTTCAACTTTTAAATTTTTCGTTTTCCAAGAAGTTGACTTTTGCTTCCGGAGAAGTTTGGATTTTTTTTAAAACAATTCGTTTTCAATTTAATTTATTCAATTCATTTCATTCAATTCTTCTAAGGTGGAAAATATGTTGTTGTTTGAGTTAAACAGCTAGCAGATATATATTTGCTCAGCTATGCCTAAGTGTTTAATTTGATTTAGATTAGATTACCACTGGTGTGGTCTAACAATAAAGAAAAATGCTTATTTATACAAAATTTATAGCTGTCTACACAGTTTATATGAAATATATAAAAAATGCAAAACTATTGAAAGATTAAAACTAAATTGTTTGTGATGGAGCCGAGTGTCCGGAAACATTATATAGACTGATTATTTTGTATGTTGTGTTCTCAACATATTCCCTGGCCCTCAAGCATCGGAAGGGGGTCTAATTTCTGAGGTGCCGCATTAAGACTTCTTATTTTACTCATCAAATACCAGGTAACCGAAACAAGCATTGCCGGGAGCAGCAAGTATATTGCAACATAATGATGATAATCGTGCACGGTTACATTAACTGTCGATAGCTCCAGCTGTTCTTTGTGTTGTTGCATGATTATGTTCAGCTGCGCTGTATGGGATCGTTTATCGTTAAAACCAACCAACCTTTTATTTCAGATATAATCGTGTTTCCTAGTTTAATAGTTTTGGTGTTAACTATATTGAACATGGTTGTTATGTCCTTGTCCTGCGAACGATGTGACGAAACTGCTCCTGAAGTTGCTGTGGTGTTATTATGAGTGAATCTAGCCTGCCTTGTGAACCTGTCTAATGGTATTAATTATTGCAGATTGAAAACTTCGTAGTCTAATCATTTCCAATAGAGAGTGGAGAGCTAGATATACGAATTGCCCATGAAACATAATGTTGGTAAGAACAGTGTTGAATGTCTCAATCTTTTGGCTAGTATCTTCGTAGTTATGTTTTATTAAATTGATCGTGGATTCCAAAATCGACATTTGTTGTTTTACAAACTTCTATTGGTACTGTTGGTTGAAACTTAGCTTATCAATGCTCTCTTTGTAAGCATTGCTGGCTCGTTGATCGAGTACACCGAATAATTTGCTCGCGGTCTAACGCGGGTTCAATATCTCATTTTGTTCCTGTATATCGAGGTAAGACGCTTTTATTTGGAAAATTATGGCACATCCATCCAATCATTGAGTGTAGTTTGAGTACTTAGTATTCATTTGAACATAATTTGTCTAGTTATTGGGTACAATGCGTTACGTAATCCAATTCTGCCCAGTGCAAGATTATAATACGTGATGATTTCCCTCTTCCCGTTGATTAAACTTCCTTGTCCGATTTTGTCAAAATAGTTATCAGGATGGGAATTAAACCTTGATACGTTAAGATTTGATTTTGTGGATGGTGCTAGTTTTGAGATTGTGGATCCTCTTGTAATTCGCCTATGTTTCTCGTTTACTTCAATATTATCCATAGAGTTCTTGCTATCAGCGTTAGTTGGTGTTTCTTCTTTTGGTAAAACCTAAACCTTTGTTATTGTCTATCTGTTCCCTGTCTATCTTGCCTATCTGTTCCCTGGTGAGTTTCAACCATTCTACCTCACACCCATTTCGAGGGAGGCAAGTTTTTTTTCTAGGAGAATAACAAGGTCCCAAACTTGTATTTATAAATCTGTAACCACTTTTGTCGTTGTTGTAGTGTTCATATCGGAAACTGTGATTAATGAGCAGATGGTTATATCATCGGAAAATGCCATGTTATTCTATCTACAACGAGTTGTGCCACTGTGTCATTGAAATCAGTTACTCCCGCCGTTTGATCTATTTGAGTTGGTTGTTGCCTCCAATGTAATTTTTTTTTCATTGTCGTGGTAATGTCGCTACTGAGTCCACGTCTTGAGCTGAGTCTTCGGAAGGCTATGAATCGGAAGGATATGAATCCTTCTGTAATGAGTTCCGCCACTACCTCTATATGAATTACGTTTGTTCGAAGAGAGATGAAAGGTTCTGTATTTATGGCAAGTAACACATTTTGAAATTATTGCTTTGGTTACGACCTTTGCGCTTATGATCCAGTAGTTCTTGCTTACGTATGCCATCGTAAGTAGGACTATTCCGTGTGTTTTTTCTGATGTACATGGTTTATTAATGCATTACTAAGTTGATTTCGCGAAGGCGATATTGCGAAATGCTTCTCATTAAAATTTAATAAGTAATGAGTTTTGAAGTCTTCCACCTGCTCTCATGATTCCTTGTTGATCTAGGAATCGGCTTAGCTGTAGTGGCTTACTTGTCTTGTCTACTTTACAGTAGGTGCACTGTGTATGCCTTATTATGATTGTTTCTGCTTCGTGTAAATCAATTTTTATCTGTATTTTCTTTTTTGCTCCTTTTGATGAAGTTGGTTACTATCTTGACAATTTTCTTCAGCTTTACAAACACCTGAATCTTCATCTTTGACGGCTAAATTTACATTTACTTCAATTGATTATTGTTGATCGGGGCATTCCCAATCTGCGCGTTAAATTGGTAGTTTGTGTTGTTTCGTAGCCATAGCGAATCTGTCCACTAGAGATTGTGGCTTAAGAGTTCTGTAGTTGGTATTCCTCAACTTGCGCAGTCAACTGGATGCTCACTTGATTTGACTCTGTTTGGAACATATGATTTGTATTTTTGTATGTCGCCTTTAATCCAGGCGAGTAATACGGTAGAATCGATATATGCGTAAGTCGGGACTTGTTGTATTCCGCATGATTTTTTAACTTGTTGAAGCAGTTTAGCTACTAGAAGAAATCCGTTTAGCTCTAGTTGTGGTAACGTCACTTTCAGTTTCGTGGGCGCTACTTTGGCGTTAGCTGCTACAAGGCTTATGTTGACATGTTTTCCTGTCATTATACTTTCAGATAAAGAGAAGCGGCATGTGTCACTAATACCATGAACCTCTACGAGTGATCTATCTGTGCATCATGTCCACCTTGTAATTTTAAAATCGTTGAGCAAGACTAATTCGTTAATGTAATTAACACATTGTTCCGCTAATTCTTCTTAGATGAGTTGTTCGGGTTGTCAAATTTCGGTTTCGAATAAGGTATCCAAGATGCCGGGTTTCGGTTTCCAATAGAGCCCCAGGGCTTTGATTGTTTGGCCAATTTAAATCTTATATGAGTCTATTGAAATTGGTATTTCGTTGTTGTTATCTTATGTGCTATGAATGATATTTTGTGTGATCAGGAGAATGTTTTGGCGCGTTTTGTATGCGATCTCTTAAAGAAAGAAGCGAATCGATCGATTCCTGGGGTCGGCGATATAAATAATAGATCCTTTACAAAGGGGTTGCTGCAACAAGAAATCTGGTCAGCAAATTTCTAATGACACAAATGGTCTCCACGGTAAAAACGAATAAACTGATTCCTAGAGTCGGCGATATAAAATATATAAGAGATCATGTCATGAGCATTCCAGAAAGCCTACCCAAATGTCAATCTTTTGGAATTTGAAGATCAGAGTTCTTATTGGAAACTTGTTGCAACAACCCTTTTGTAAATGGTTCATTATTTATGTCGCCGTCCTTAGAAATCGTTCGATTCGTTTATTCTGCTAATATACCATGTCGAGAGAATTGTAAAAGACCCGTTATTTATACCGCCGACCCCAGAAATCGTTTGTCCTGTTAATAGACCATATCGTGAGCATTCCACTCGTTTGAGATTTATGTGCAACATTTGTTGCATGCAACAAATTTGAGATTTTTTAGTCATATTTCACACGCATGTAAGCTACATACCAATTAGAATATGAAACCTTTTCTATACAATTTCCTAAATAGTTAAATTAGCAAATATTGTAACTTGTATTGAGGAAACATTTGAATTAGACACCTGGCCAGCCGTGTGCCAATTTCATTAATTTAGTTAACATTAGAAAAGTATTTGTTTACTATCTCTAGGAGATAACTTCATTAGCTTGCATATTATTTTACTGGAACGAGTAAAATGTATATGACAAGTAAAGTTTTACAAAGTTAGGCTTTAATTTTATTTGTACTTAATGTTGTTTCTTTGCAAAAAAAAAAAACACTTATCAAATTTGAACCTTTGATAGATGTTGGAAACAGAAATAAATTTACTGTTAGTCCATATTATTTAATAGTCTTAAAGGTAAATGACATATCTTAAGTTATTGTAAGACACATATGGTTTTAACGAACATTAACATCATACTACATATACACACACATACATACATACACGCACATATACCTACATACAAATACACATACACACATACATAGACATGCATACATACAATTTCATACAATGACCGGGATGAAAAATTTCTTGAATTATTAAAAGTATTTCCTCTGCCTTGATCTCCACTGTTATCGTCGCGATTAGAAGCTCCAAGTTGCCTTGAGAATAAATCAAGACCACCAGAAGTTCTATATATTCAATGAGCCCCTACTTGATGAACGTCCATTCGGCCGTGCTATTGTTCTTCTGTCTAATCGATCAGATCTAATTGGTAGATCATTTCGAGGACGGCATCGACTAAGTGTCACAAATCTGTTTAGTGAACCTGTAAAGTTTCTTGACGGATTATTTGATTTCAATGGAGGATTATTTTCTCGTGACTAAGGCTCTTTAGGTTTAAATAGAAAATTTCCAAATTTGTAGCAAACTTTGGAATTTAGGCCCTTTATTTTTTCGAATGATGGTTTATTCAATTTTACGATTAATTCAACTGATGTGCCTTCAATAAATCGGTTCAGTATTTTCCATTATTTGGTTACAAAGCCATCGTTTTGGGCCTCGATAAAACCAAGTATCGCCTTGCTAGTGTCGTCTAAGCTGTTAGGGAAATTAGCGACGTCAAAGGGGTCAATTCGATCTTTATACTAAGTGACCACTTTTAAGTTTGCGGCTGGCCATGGCTTCACTTGAATAATTATTTTTCTTAACCAAGTGAGGGTCGATTTGTTGGCACAGGTAAGAACCATCCACCTAGCTCTGCACGATTGGTCAAGAATTGTTGGTTTCACACCAGCTCACTTAAATTCAACAATTTTTTCAAAATACCTTTTTGTACCAATCGCTGTTAGATCTTTGTTCAAGTGACTCCCGGTTTCGTCGCTTTGACAGTAACACGTATAATTAAATCTCTAATATCGCCATCACCAAATACAATTGCCATCACCAAGTGCAATTAGGATCTACGGCCAATTTACGAGCTTCCTCGAATGAATACCCTTGGTTTCTCAAAGATTTAAAACGTTTCCGCTCAGCCCCACTCAACTGAACACGATTTTCAGTTTTTTTGTGGCTTGATCGTCAGTCGACTTTCTTGAGTTACTTTTGCAGTAGAAGTGGTGGTCTTTACAGAAGTTGTAGCATTTTGAACCGCATCACCTTCAGAATTAGTACCTTTTGTTGCACCACTTTTAGCTTTTGATGAATTTGCATGTACATCAGCCTATTTTGATGCTGTTAGAGAAGCATCACTCTCATTTGTTTTGTTTGATTGTTTATTTGTCCATGTTTATTCCCACGAGTAGCACGATAAATAACGGTCGCCTATGACAGAGCCTGCATTATCATAGGAAGGCTAGGATTTAAAACTGAATCTCGCCTAATTCGTAGTTTGCATTCTAAAGACTAAGTCTCACCTTAGCCCTGCAGCTATCGGCGTATGCGGTGCCACCTTAGCTTGAATGACTGAAGCAGCTAGATACAATCTATCACAAAAATAATTACTTTCAATTGTAAGCTAACCCCTCTACCTTAACAGGGTTCACCACGAGGAGGCGGGGTTAGGAATAGAGAGGAGAGGCTGGAGCGTACCCAATATAATTAAGTAGCGTTATATGAATGCGTCACTCTCAATTTGAACCCCACTCACACAAGTAACCACTACTATCGTTGTTTTTCTAATACTCGTAAAACGAAAATACGATCCCGTTGTTGTATATGAGTCTAGTCTTTCTAATGCCGATGGTTTTATGGCGCACCAGAAATGAAAAGGTTCTCAAACTCGATATTACCCCTCTGGCAAAGGTTACAAGAAAAATATCGATTGAAATTAAATAAATTTTATTGTATTGTTTGTTGTTGATGTGTTGAACCTCACACTATATAATTTTTGACTGAGTGGATTATAAATTAAATTACTACCTTGAAGAACAGAGTTACAGCTCGTTCTTATTAAAAACTGAAAGCTGAAGCTCACGCAATAGTAACCTTAGTTTAGAGATTTAAGTTGTAAAATTTGGTTGTGCTAATAAAAGTAGGACCTTTTTCACTGATTGTAGTCTAAGTTAATGATTGAATCACGTTTATTTCTTTGCAAATTTTTTAATCAAATTCGATTTCTTTCTTCTCTGCAATAAGACTCGGGATTCCTGCTTGAATTTTGAATGAATATTGAAAATTTGATTACGACATAACAACATAAATTTTTAAATCCCCTAGAAAAACTATTGATTCTAGAAGCAACATTTCAGCGCTATAAGCGCTACCATGACCTGAGACAATTGGCGCTTTCAAGTTGAGTCAAACGGCCAACACTATGAAATTGTTTAGCAGTATGAAATTTTCACATTAAATTGGCTACGATGTCACTAATCATGATAGGGGTCTTGAAACCTCCTAATGGCTCTTGATTAGATCAGAAAATCGAAAACTATTTAGGATATTTGACGTAAATTAGAAGATTAAAATGAAGGGAAAATGTCGAGCGAAGTAGACTCAGTCCGAAGTAGTTTCGAGAAAAAATTATATAACCTTAGAGGTATACTGTTTAGTATCTGGTACATGCGTAATTCCTGGGCCAGTTAACTACTCAAACAATACAAATATTTTGTATAGACAACCAACTCGTTATTAACCATTTGCCTCATCGAATATTGGAACACCCTGTATAATGGTCTGGGAATATTATTAAATTGCTGGTTCGATGGTGTTTTAGAAATTGAGCTCGAATTTTGTATTTAAACAGTTAATGAATGAAAATTAATTATGTGATGGTATAATACGGTACATTTGGTATTTAGAGTAACGAGAAAAACCACACAATTTTCATCTCTCCCATCTCGTGTACTCGTACATACGCATTTTAATTAATTTTGAAAATCCTTTCTCTTTTCTTTCGCTTAGTTATTTTTCCAAATTCCATCAAGTACAACAAAAACACCTCATCGAAAATATTTTTGAATTAATCATCTAATTTCGACATTGATGAACATGGAAGATGGAATATTTATAAAGTACCATCATCATTTCTGTTGTTTACCTCCTGGAGAGCGTTTTTATTTTGCTGTTGTTGTTGGATTATATTTTTGAATAGCAAACGAGTTGGAAAAAGATTTTGTGCTTGTTGAAAAATTTCACGAGATTGGATTGAAACATGACGGTAGCACACAAAAAAATATAAACGAAAATCATAATAAGAAGATTATTTTAATATTTTTCTTATGTTAGCTTTTGGCTGTACCAAAATATATAAGCATAATGTTGCGAAACATATTTCTTTATTTTTAAACGTAAAAGGAAAATTGGAATGGATGATGAATCCGGTCGATATACAGATTTTGCATAATGCTGTAAATGCGTTCCATTAAACTCGTTATTATGCAAAACAATATTTTATTATCATTGCACAAAGGGGCTGTATTACAATGTTTGCAAATGCTAAATTATAGGATTCCGGGTTAGCGAACCTTGCGTTCTCTAAAAAGCTTAAATGCATTCAATTTAGCACTAATAGTTAATTTATCAACAAAATTAAAAAACTGTCTTGGGACTAACAATTGAGTGGCATATCAAGCGAATGTAATTTCCTTTAACCATTAAGGCATATTCTATACTAAATTTCTATTGAAATGACTGCTCGCATGAAGAATATAAATAATTTTTAGTTTAAATGAATTAAAACATGATGTGGAAGGCAAGTGGCAGAGATAGATAAGACTACAGTAACTTCATCGCCAACGTCAGCAACAACTGCTTGGGTTGGTACAAATTTGGGTACAATATCTTAGAAGAAAGTGAACAATGGAATGGAACGACGCTTCCCCACTTCCCGGCATGTCGTCATGCCAATATGCTTGACTCAGCAGCCATGAGAGGTGGCTATGATTCAATGGACCAATCATTCATTAATCCGAAATCACAATGATTACAGAAGCGAATACTAGAAGAAATAATACAAACAGGTAAAAAATATCGATCCTAGGCTATCGTATATGAGCACAAGCATAAATTGGAACAAAAGAACTCAAACACAGAAGCATTAGCCTTCCACACAATTATAGATAGCGTGGGTTTACTAACAACAAATAACGCAAGAAAGCACTAATGGATCGAAAACAGTTAATAGCAAAATGATCGTAGCAAAATTCCATTCAACAATACGAAACACAACCATAATATAGGCTTTACCTCCACAGAAGACGCAGATGATACAACCAAGGAAGAGTTCTTTGTCACACAGAAATTATGTCAAATAAAACACGGAGATTTTGTGCAATGCAAACATTGGAACAGATAATACCACCTGACAAACGTTCATGGAAAAATTAGCATTGGACTCTGTGCGTAATAATAATGGGAAAGCTGTTAATAAGAGACCGTAGTTTTCCACACAAAAAAATACTCAGGGACATTACCTGATCGCAGTGCAAGGCACCAAATAGATAGCAGTGTAGATTTACACTTTTTGGGCTGTTGTAAAATTGTTTGCCATTTTTAGTTTGTCTGAAACTTCACTATAGTCATTACACATATTTTGCATAAAGACTCTTAAGGATTTTAAAGTTCAGTTAACACAAGAACTAAAGCCAGTCGATCACCATAAACGTCGTATCTTCGTTGATTGGGTCCTTCAAATGCATCAAAATGATCCGGATTTTCATCGAAAAATCATCTTCAGTGATGAGACCTCGGAGGCTACGTTAATATACAGAATTGTTGCATTTGGGGCTCAGAAAATCCAAGTATGATTGTTGAAAAGCCTCTCCGTCCTCAACGTGTCACTGTTTGATGCGGTCTTGCGCTGACGGTGTGATTGGACCTTACTTATTCGAAAATGAGGCTGGTGCAACTGTTACGGTGAATGGATTACACTACCGAGCTATGATTAATGAATTTTTATGGCCGGAATTGGAAAATATTGATGTGGACGACGTTTATTTTTAGTAACACGGCGCTACGTGCACACAAACAACGAAATTAGCGCAATTTTGCAAGATAAGTTTCCTGATCGTGTTATTTCAATTGGCCACCGTAATCTTGTGATTTAACACCTTTGGACTTTTTCTTTGGGGCCACGTGAAAGGTAAGATCTATGCCAATGCTCAATCGATTCAAGACCTTAAAGATGGAATTCGTGAAGTTATCGAGGTCATACAGCCGCAAATGTGCGAATTGGTCATTGAAAATTTCATGAAAAGGATATGGTGCTGCAAGCGTAGCCGTGGCGGCTATTTGGCTGATATCGTTTTCAAATGATAATGGCATACCTTCCTCTTTACAGTGAAATAAACTTTCATTGATTTCTCTCACAAAATAGAAATTTTAAATGCCGAAATATGTTCAAACTTTCTAAACAAGAACTGTCACATAAACTATAAACCACATCACAGTACATAAGCATAACCAAACTTGCAATTAAATATACTCGTAACTGAATTGGGCACATGTTTCACACGCACACTCCAAGTGAGTTTGGAAGTCAATATCAGCCCGAAGTTGTTAATCTTTGGATCAAATGTTATGATGCCACCCAAAACAACAGTAGGCTTAAGATTGTTAATGAGTTGATGAACTGAATTTTAAAAGAAAATAACGCTTTACTTTTACTTGGATTAAGCGCTAGTGGAAATAGTTGGAGCAGCTTCAACCAATCCGAAAGTATTACTTCCAATACACGTATACAAGTATACAATAAATTAATTGTAGAGCTGAAAAATTTGTAACATAAATACAATTTGTGATACAGAAGAATATGATTTACACTATCAAACGCCCTAGAGAAATTAAGTAAACCCAATATAGCTTGTGTATTAGAACTGTGTAGAACTGTCTCTGTAGAACTGTGTCTGTGTCTTGGCATATGAATACCTTGACTGATATTGACATAGAAAATCAAACTCTTTAAAATGATGCAGAACCCGGATTTGCGTAACTTTTTATAACACTTTAGAAAGCGCAGGCGATATTGTAATTGGTCGAACATCCTTAATACTAACAACCTAGCAACAGCATCAGTTTTTAGAATTAGAAAAATAGAAGCAACATTCCACACGTGCGGGAAAACTGATTTTGACAAACATTGATTAATCATACAAGTATATGACCGAATATCATAAAACAACTGACTCGTTAACACAATTAATAAGGTAAATCTATAATTATCTTCAGACTCAACAATTTGAAAATCCGGTAAAGGCAGCCACTAAACGTTCACGAATATTATAGCGGGTAAATCGAGAATTAGTAGTCTTAGCTGAATGGTGTTTGTTCTTTTTCACGTGCGAATTCAATTATTTTAAAAAGCTTATCAATTTTTCGAAACCCTAAAATGTTTCAAATATAATACTGTGGGCAAAAAATAGCCAGACTTTGTTCATAATTTTAAAATTCTTTATTTATTTCTCCAAATCTATTTCGTCCCCCTCAAAGTAATCCCCCCCGGCTTCAATACACTTGTGCCAACGTTTTTTCCATTCCTAGAAACAGTTGTTAAAGTCAATTTCCGGAATAGCCTCCATTGAGCGTAGCAATTAATGTCTTCAATTCACCGACCAAATGGCACAGTGGTTAAAGCTTTGGCGTTTGGAACGGGAGGTACCGGGTTCGAATCCCGATAGGGGCAGGATGCAAAGGGAATTTTCATCAACAAATTACGATTTGGGATGAGAAGGAACACATCTATGACCCCCTGTCGGAGTGCGGGGCTCACGGGCCGACCCATCTTCCATGCCAGTATAGGCTGGCATGGAGCTATGCAATGTGCAGATGGTAATAAAATCGGACCTATATCCGTACGTCCTCGAATTGGCCAATACAGGCGTAAAGGTAAGGGCGTAAATAAGCGAACCGCGAAAGAGTAGGGAGAGCTTCGGCCCCAGAACAGATCAGGGAAAATAAAAAAAAAAAAACTGTAAAAGGCTGTTCCACTATAAATGTGTGGGTCTAAAAAAATCGTCTTATGACTTTATTGTGAAGTGCGTTAATGTGCATTGGTTCTGTGACGATTACAACAATTTTTTCAAAATGCAGTGTGATAAATTTACTGATTTATCTGAAATATGCAATAACATTAATAATGTGAAAAATGAAAAGTTTGTCACAAATAGTTTATACATTGTCTAGTAAAGAGAGCTCTACAATTTACAAGCAAACATCTTCTACTGAAAATTTACCTTGTGCACGAAAACCTAAAAGTTCTGGAAATGCACCACAATATTCTGCGGTATTATCTGCTGATGCCGTTTCTTCTTGTGCTACCAGGACAAACATGGATATTAACCATTGCCATCATATTCATTCAGATGTTGGTTTGTGTGCTGATACGATAATAACTCCGCATTCGCGTGCAGTTGTAAGTGTTCCCGATTCTTCGGAAATTCCGATTGCTTCTAGTAGTTCATCTATAGGTGTATCTACTGATCGAGTATTCCCTTCTGTGTCCAGTGTTGATAATAACCATAGAACTACTAGATTGTTCTCTGAAACGCTCATTACTCCTCAATCAAGTGCATCTTTTCCCCCATTTGCTTCGAGCGGGAATTATATTACGGTGGATTCTACTTCTTGCGGCAATATTACTGCAATTTTCCAAAACAACCGTCTGAATAGTCAGCAAGTTCGTGATAAAGGACAAATTTGTGGTACTAGAGATTTACAATTTCATTTTGGAATAAAACCTTTCGTTCCAATCCATCAGTTACTGATGAAAATATTTCTACGCTTGTTAAAACAAGTTTGGGCGCTACCAATTGTAAACTTATTAAATTAATGCCAAACAATCGAAATCTTGATTCGTTGGACTACGTGTGTTTTAAAGTTGTCATTAGTTCGGAACTAAGTAGTAAAGCACTTGATCCTTATACCTGGCGTAATGGTGTGCTTATTAGGCTGTTCAAAAAGAGAAATTTTCGGTCAAAGGTGCCTCTGCAGGAGATGTTTCCAATGTCTGCTGCAACGGATTCAACGATAATTTAATAAACTATAATTTAGATAATATAAACGGTGTTCCATGTGATAATCAGGTAAATATTAATTCTTGTATTAATTTTGGTCATTTAAATGTTCGTAAAGCATTTTGATGAGGTTTATATTATGTTAGACGTGCCAAAATTTGACTTTATTGCTTTAACTGAAACTTTTCTTAACAGTAAAATTACAAACCGGTGGGGTTTGCCTTTATTTCCGTGATAATTTAAAAATCAAGAAATCATTTGCTGGTGTATTTGGTAAA
Organism: Nephrotoma guestfalica; assembly: GCA_963691935.1. NCBI lineage: Eukaryota > Metazoa > Arthropoda > Insecta > Diptera > Tipulidae > Nephrotoma > Nephrotoma guestfalica. Next base: position 33,497,181 of record OY829913.1, on the reverse strand, counting down.
GTGGAAGTTTTAGCATCGGAACTTGAAGGATGCGGTGGTAAAATTCTCATTTCGATTATTTATAATCCACCACCAACTCGCTCTGATGATATTGATGATTTACAAATGATTTTTTCTCAATACTTCTTTATTTTTTTTTATGGGGTTATGTCAAACAAGAGGTGTTTAAAACGAAACCAAGGAATTTGACTGAATTGAAGCAGTCCATTACAACAATAATTGAGGCGATCCCGACTTCAACCCTTCAGTGCGCAATGAATAATTTTCTGATCAGGTGTCGCACATGCGTGAATGAGCATGGAGGTCATTTACGGTCTATCATTTTCAAAACTAATTAGTTAAATAAAAATAAAATTGAATTATCTATACAATAAAAAAAAATAAAGCCGATTAGTCACACAGAAAAAAAGTTATTACGTTTTGTTTTTGTAGCACGATTCGTGCGCCACCCTGTATTTTGTATTTAATAAAACGTAGAGAGCGTTCTTACAAGTCCTCGAAGAGATCTGGTTTACAGAATGACCTTGTTTCATTCAAATATTTTAGAAATAAAACAAACAATGCTATTAAGAAGGCTAAACAATTATTTTGTTTTGGTAATGTTAATAATTCTAAAGTATCATGTAAATTGAGAGAAACACCTATTGAGTTTTCTGCTGAAGATATTTTGATTGGGATCCGTAAATTAACTGACTGTAAGGGTATTCTGCCTTGACCTCATTCTGAATTTGTTGATACTGGTAATGATACTTTAGCATTTGATTGTGTAGATGAACCTATGGTGCTGAATGCGGTTCAAACTGTCAAATCGAATGTGATAGCATTTGAGAAAATAAATTGCAAATTATTAAAAATATTTATTGATTTTTTCTTACCTCATATAACTTTCATTATGAACCAGTGTTTGACGTAATCTACTTTTCCTAATTTGTGGAAGGTAGCTGCTATCATTCCTCTTCCTGAGAAGGATGTAATTGGCAGCACTGATGATATTAGGCCGATTAGTATATTACCTGCTTTATCAAAAGTACTTGAGAAGATAGTGCTAATTCAAATCAATGAACACCTACACAGTCAATTTTAAGTAAACTTTCCCGTAGGGCACGAAACAACAAGTTTCTTCAAAGTAATCCTAGTAGATTTAGAGTTGTAAGCATTTGTAGTCTTGTTTTGAGCTTTTTTATAGGAAATTAAGTATTCAGACCTTTTATAATTATTGTACTTCAAATCTCCATATTGAATTGAATCTAGTATGAACTGATTTAACCATGGAGCTGTTGGTAAAGTTTTAGATATTTGTCACATCCGTGGCCTGACATAGATAAATGGTTTTGATGTACTGAAAAGTTTGAGAAATTTCTCATAATTGTGGCCTGATATAGAGAGGTGGTTTTGATTGACGCCCAAATTGTTTAGACTTGAACTATTTCATCGCTTACTAAACTGCTATAAACTATTTGCCCGTTCACAAACGAATGAGTTTTGATGAGAGGGATGGCCAACTGAACTAATAGACAAGTTTGACCACTTTCTCATACTTGTGGCCTGTCTACCTATCTACCTATCTATCTAAAATCTACCTATGATTATAGGCTATCGAATCGGCCTAGTCAGATCGGTTTCCATGTTGCAAAATCTCGAATGATGGACGATTTTATCGTCAGAAGAAGGGAAAAATAAAAGTTTCACTCTTATAACCCCATCAGACTTATTCCTAACCTATAATCAAAATCTAGGCCTGCACAAGAATGAGAAAGTGGTCAAACTTGTCTATTAGTTCAGTTGGTCAGCTCTCTCATCAAAACTCGTGCGTTTGGGAACGGAAAAATAGTTTTTTGTAGTTTAGTAAGCGATTAAATAGTTCAAATCTAAACGGTTTGAGCACCAATCAAAACCACCCCCCTATATCAGGCCACAAGTATGAGGAAGTGGTCAAGCTTGCCTATTAGTTCAGATGGTCATCCCTCTCATCAAAACTCATTCGTTTGTGAACGGGCAAATAGTTTATAGCATGTTAATAAGCGATTAAACACAAGCCTAAACGGTTTGAGCGTCAATCAAAACCACGCCTCTATATCAGGCCACAAGTATGAGAAATTAGTCAAACTTGCCTATTAGTTCAGTTGGTCATCCCTCTCATCAAAACTCATGCGTTTGAGAACGGAAAGATAGTTTATGGTAGTTTAGTAAGCGATTAAATAGTTCAAATCTAAACGGTTTGAGCATCATTCAAAACCACCCCCCTATATCAGCCCACAAGTATGACAAAGTGGTCATTAGTTCAGTTGGTCATCCCTCTCGTCAAAACTCATGCGTTTGGGAACGGAAGAATAGTTTTTTGTAGTTTAGTAAGCGATTAAATAGTTCAAATCTAAACGGTTTGAGCACCAATCAAAACCACCTCACTATATCAGGCCACAAGTATGATAAAGTGGTCAAACTTGCCTATTAGTACAATTGGCCATCCCTCTCATCAAAACTTGTTCGTTTGCCAACGGGCAAATAGTTTATAGCAGTTTAGTAAGCGATGGAATAGTTCAAGTCTTAACAATTTGGGCGTCAATCAAAACCACCTCTCTATATCAGGCCACAATCATGATAAAGTGGTCAAACTTGCCTATTAGTTCAGTTGGCCATCCCTCTCATCAAAACTTGTTCGTTTGCCAACGAGCAAATAGTTTATAGCAGTTTAGTAAGCGATGGAATAGTTCAAGTCTAAACAATTTGGGCGTCAATCAAAACCACCCCTCTATATCAGGCCACAAGTATGAGAAATTGGTCAAACTTGCCTATTACTTCAGTTGGCCAGCTCTCTCATCAAAACTCATGCGTTTGGGAACGGAAAGATAGTTTATGGTAGTTTAGTAAGCGATTAAATAGTTCAAATCTAAACGGTTTGAGCATCAATCAAAACCACCCCTCTATCTCAGGCCACAAGTATGAGAAAGTGGTCAAACTTGCCTATTAGTTCAGTTGGTCATCCCTCTCATCAAAACTCATGCGTTTGGGAACGGAAAAATAGTTTTTTGTAGTTTAGTAAGCGATTAAATAGTTCAAATCTAAACGGTTTGAGCACCAACAAAACCACCTCACTATATCAGGCCACAAGTATGATAAAGTGGTCAAACTTGCCTATTAGTACAATTGGCCATCCCTCTCATCAAAACTTGTTCGTTTGCCAACGGGCAAATAGTTTATAGCAGTTTAGTAAGCGATGGAATAGTTCAAGTCTTAACAATTTGGGCGTCAATCAAAACCACCTCTCTATATCAGGCCACAAGCATGATAAAGTGGTCAAACTTGCCTATTAGTTCAGTTGGCCATCCCTCTCATCAAAACTTGTTCGTTTGCCAACGAGCAAATAGTTTATAGCAGTTTAGTAAGCGATGGAATAGTTCAAGTCTAAACAATTTGGGCGTCAATCAAAACCACCCCTCTATATCAGGCCACAAGTATGAGAAATTGGTCAAACTTGCCTATTACTTCAGTTGGCCAGCTCTCTCATCAAAACTCATGCGTTTGGGAACGGAAAGATAGTTTATGGTAGTTTAGTAAGCGATTAAATAGTTCAAATCTAAACGGTTTGAGCATCAATCAAAACCACCCCTCTATCTCAGGCCACAAGTATGAGAAAGTGGTCAAACTTGCCTATTAGTTCAGTTGGTCATCCCTCTCATCAAAACTCATGCGTTTGGGAACGGAAAAATAGTTTTTTGTAGTTTAGTAAGCGATTAAATAGTTCAAATCTAAACGGTTTGAGCACCAACAAAACCACCTCACTATATCAGGCCACAAGTATGATAAAGTGGTCAAACTTGCCTATTAGTACAATTGGCCATCCCTCTCATCAAAACTTGTTCGTTTGCCAACGGGCAAATAGTTTATAGCAGTTTAGTAAGCGATGGAATAGTTCAAGTCTTAACAATTTGGGCGTCAATCAAAACCACCTCTCTATATCAGGCCACAAGCATGATAAAGTGGTCAAACTTGGCTATTAGTTCAGTTGGCCATCCCTCTCATCAAAACTTGTTCGTTTGCAAACGAGCAAATAGTTTATAGCAGTTTAGTAAGCGATGGAATAGTTCAAGTCTAAACAATTTGGGCGTCAATCAAAACCACCCCTCTATATCAGGCCACAAGTATGAGAAATTGGTCAAACTTGCCTATTACTTCAGTTGGCCAGCTCTCTCATCAAAACTCATGCGTTTGGGAACGGAAAGATAGTTTATGGTAGTTTAGTAAGCGATTAAATAGTTCAAATCTAAACGGTTTGAGCATCAATCAAAACCACCCCTCTATCTCAGGCCACAAGTATGAGAAAGTGGTCAAACTTGCCTATTAGTTCAGTTGGTCATCCCTCTCATCAAAACTCATGCGTTTGGGAACGGAAAAATAGTTTTTTGTAGTTTAGTAAGCGATTAAATAGTTCAAATCTAAACGGTTTGAGCACCAACAAAACCACCTCACTATATCAGGCCACAAGCATGATAAAGTGGTCAAACTTGGCTATTAGTTCAGTTGGCCATCCCTCTCATCAAAACTTGTTCGTTTGCCAACGAGCAAATAGTTTATAGCAGTTTAGTAAGCGATGGAATAGTTCAAGTCTAAACAATTTGGGCGTCAATCAAAACCACCCCTCTATATCAGGCCACAAGTATGAGAAATTGGTCAAACTTGCCTATTACTTCAGTTGGCCAGCTCTCTCATCAAAACTCATGCGTTTGGGAACGGAAAGATAGTTTATGGTAGTTTAGTAAGCGATTAAATAGTTCAAATCTAAACGGTTTGAGCATCAATCAAAACCACCCCTCTATCTCAGGCCACAAGTATGAGAAAGTGGTCAAACTTGCCTATTAGTTCAGTTGGTCATCCCTCTCATCAAAACTCATGCGTTTGGGAACGGAAAAATAGTTTTTTGTAGTTTAGTAAGCGATTAAATAGTTCAAATCTAAACGGTTTGAGCACCAACAAAACCACCTCACTATATCAGGCCACAAGTATGATAAAGTGGTCAAACTTGCCTATTAGTACAATTGGCCATCCCTCTCATCAAAACTTGTTCGTTTGCCAACGGGCAAATAGTTTATAGCAGTTTAGTAAGCGATGGAATAGTTCAAGTCTTAACAATTTGGGCGTCAATCAAAACCACCTCTCTATATCAGGCCACAAGCATGATAAAGTGGTCAAACTTGCCTATTAGTTCAGTTGGCCATCCCTCTCATCAAAACTTGTTCGTTTGCCAACGAGCAAATAGTTTATAGCAGTTTAGTAAGCGATGGAATAGTTCAAGTCTAAACAATTTGGGCGTCAATCAAAACCACCCCTCTATATCAGGCCACAAGTATGAGAAATTGGTCAAACTTGCCTATTACTTCAGTTGGCCAGCTCTCTCATCAAAACTCATGCGTTTGGGAACGGAAAGATAGTTTATGGTAGTTTAGTAAGCGATTAAATAGTTCAAATCTAAACGGTTTGAGCATCAATCAAAACCACCCCTCTATCTCAGGCCACAAGTATGAGAAAGTGGTCAAACTTGCCTATTAGTTCAGTTGGTCATCCCTCTCATCAAAACTCATGCGTTTGGGAACGGAAAAATAGTTTTTTGTAGTTTAGTAAGCGATTAAATAGTTCAAATCTAAACGGTTTGAGCACCAACAAAACCACCTCACTATATCAGGCCACAAGTATGATAAAGTGGTCAAACTTGCCTATTAGTACAATTGGCCATCCCTCTCATCAAAACTTGTTCGTTTGCCAACGGGCAAATAGTTTATAGCAGTTTAGTAAGCGATGGAATAGTTCAAGTCTTAACAATTTGGGCGTCAATCAAAACCACCTCTCTATATCAGGCCACAAGCATGATAAAGTGGTCAAACTTGGCTATTAGTTCAGTTGGCCATCCCTCTCATCAAAACTTGTTCGTTTGCAAACGAGCAAATAGTTTATAGCAGTTTAGTAAGCGATGGAATAGTTCAAGTCTAAACAATTTGGGCGTCAATCAAAACCACCCCTCTATATCAGGCCACAAGTATGAGAAATTGGTCAAACTTGCCTATTACTTCAGTTGGCCAGCTCTCTCATCAAAACTCATGCGTTTGGGAACGGAAAGATAGTTTATGGTAGTTTAGTAAGCGATTAAATAGTTCAAATCTAAACGGTTTGAGCATCAATCAAAACCACCCCTCTATCTCAGGCCACAAGTATGAGAAAGTGGTCAAACTTGCCTATTAGTTCAGTTGGTCATCCCTCTCATCAAAACTCATGCGTTTGGGAACGGAAAAATAGTTTTTTGTAGTTTAGTAAGCGATTAAATAGTTCAAATCTAAACGGTTTGAGCACCAACAAAACCACCTCACTATATCAGGCCACAAGCATGATAAAGTGGTCAAACTTGGCTATTAGTTCAGTTGGCCATCCCTCTCATCAAAACTTGTTCGTTTGCCAACGAGCAAATAGTTTATAGCAGTTTAGTAAGCGATGGAATAGTTCAAGTCTAAACAATTTGGGCGTCAATCAAAACCACCCCTCTATATCAGGCCACAAGTATGAGAAATTGGTCAAACTTGCCTATTACTTCAGTTGGCCAGCTCTCTCATCAAAACTCATGCGTTTGGGAACGGAAAGATAGTTTATGGTAGTTTAGTAAGCGATTAAATAGTTCAAATCTAAACGGTTTGAGCATCAATCAAAACCACCCCCCTATATCAGGCCAAAAGTATGGGAAAGTGGTCATTAGTTCAGTTGGTCATCCCTCTCATCGAAACTCATTTGTTTGTTAGGGATAAATATTTGTTATTAGCTAAACAGAAGGCTACTCTGTCGAATTAAAATCACTGAATGTTAACTTACTATTAAGATACTCGAGGTTAAATCTTATTATTTTGTATTTTTTACTTATCATTATTTTATTGCTTTTTTATTAATTAAGTTAATTAATTTTAAATTACATGAATGTGTAAAATACATTTTATAATATTTTTGATTATATTTTTTATCAATTTATCATTATCATTCAATTTACCTCACGATCAATCAACAATAAAAATTTAGTAAGATTTAGTAAATTCTTCCAAAGCGTCAACTAGAATTAAATAAATCAATAATCATATTTACGTCAGAACAATAATAAAATAATGACCAGTCAATCGAAAAAAACAGTTTACAAAATATTCATAATTCATTTTCTGATAATAAGGAACCGAACATTGACCTGAATAGATAACATTATGTATGTCAGGTTCATATACTAATTACTACCTTTTCATATTCAGAAATACTTCGCAAAGGAAAGTAAAATAACTGTTCGTATTCAAGAATTTGCTAAAATATCGAGTTTCATTAAAATGTTTAAAACAGCAAAAAAAGCAACAGGATACTTTTCTCATAAAATTTTTACTAAAAGCACGGATCAATAAATTAAACCTCGGTATAGCCAGAGAATCGAAACGAAAGAAAATCCCGGAATTTGCCTTTTATGGTTTCTAAATTATTAAAACATATTTTACGTTAGATTTCTCCGTTCCATAATAAGCTCCCCCGACCCAAACCAATGTACGTGGCATTAAAAGATGGCCGAAAGAGCGAAGCCAAAATATGTGCTTTGGGATTAATTTAATTGTATGTGTTTCCGAGGGTATTTGATCGTAGTTTGAATTATAATTTAAACTCACTTTGAAAAGGGTGAATGCAGAAAATTATACGTTTCCCAAACATTCTTCGGTTGTGCTTTGGGGTGAATTTTCCAAGAAGAACAATAAAATTTAAAAAATAAACTTTTTTTTCTTGTGTTAAACTCAAATAAATTTCCAATTTACTGTTGTGTGGAGAAAAAAGTTAGACACATTATTTCCAAAAATTCTATTAAATTTAATTAATTAATTTTGTACTTGTTTTTAACTTTATAATTTTTTTTCATGTTTAAATTAATTTTCCTTGTTCGTGTGCTGTTGAGCTTTCGTTAAATTAAACAGAATAATTTGTAATTCGAAACCGTATGCACGATTATATCTGTATGTATATCAACAAATAAAACTGTAAATTTAGTATTATTGAAATTACATTTCAAACCGACATAATCATAAAATGAAATCGTTTTCCATAAAAATAACTGCAATTTTCTTGTTACTTGTTCAACCAACCCCTTTCCGGTAACATTTTCTCGTCAACATACTTCTCCTCGTTTACATAAAAATCGTTTATATTTATTCATTATTTTATTAAAGTAAAACACAATTCAATGATTTTATTATTGCATTCGTTAAATAAAAAAACTATTTATTACTATTAGTGTTATTATTTGTATGTACTTAACGTTTCATAAAATCAATAAATCTGTATTCTCCTTTTTTTATTGTTGTATAGGGTGGGCCATCTGTTAGTCCTGTTCTCATTCGTAAATAAAACAAATATTTTCGGATGTAAAGTAAAATTTTTTTTATTGATAAGGAAAGGTGGTTGGTGGTATGCCACCACGGCTTCGTCTACAGGCCTGCATCCGAACATCAAAATGTTCGATGACTTTTTCCCATAAAAGTGGATCAATGACCTCAATTTCACCTTACCTTTCAAAACCTGACAAAAAATAATCAAGTGGTTTTAAATTCGGTGGCAAAGGAACTTCACAATTTCTTTAAATTATGAGATCAGAAAATTTTGTTGACAATAAATTTATTGTTGCACGACTTGCGTGGCATGTCGCTTCGTCTTGTTGAAACCAAAGATCGTTGGCCCGTAATTAGTTCAATTTGGGCCAAAAAAATCAGTTAACATGTTGCGATAACGTGCGATAAGAACAACGGCCCAATGATGCCACCAGCCCATAAACCACACCAAACAGTGACTCTTGGGGGATTAACGTTTGCTTTGTGAATAACATGAGGATTCACTGCACCCCAAACTCGAAAATTTTGCTTATTGACATACACAAGTTGAAAATGGGCTTCATCGCTAAAGATGTTTATTGATGAAATACCTTCATTTCGTTCAAGCATCCAATTAACAAAACGAAGACGATTTAAATGATTTGCTGACTTCTATTATTGAAGATCAACATACAAAATGTATCGTAATTTGGTTCGTGAAATGTTTAGTTCTTGTGAACCATGACTGGTTGATGTGCTTGGTTTATTACGAACACTTTCACTAACAGCTGCCATTGATACGGTCTACGACCTTCCACTGAACCAGATTCCTCTAGATCCATAATTTTCGACCAATTAATTTACGAAATGTTGTTGGTTTTGATCGATTATGTTCATAATAAATTTGGACAATCAAAATGCGTTGTTCTGTTGTTAGCGACTCCAAGATGATAAATGGCATATTTTTGACTTTCCATATGTCAACGAATTTGTTGGGACAGATAACATTAAGTACTAAAATTTATCGATTGATAAAATGACCAACAGATGGCCCACCCTATATATACGTACAGCACAGATGTTATGAGTGAAAATTTGTTTATTTTCAATTTCCGGGATCAACAGTTTTGTAATTAAATTTTATCTTCCAAAATATGAGAGGGTAAATATCCCAGACAATGGATTATTTTTTTTTTTTTATAAAATGACAAATTTATATGGAATTAATGGAATGGGAAAAAATAATTTTATCTGGTTGTACGATATATTCAGGAACGTCCTAAATATCTATTGAGGATGGTTCATTTTTATGCAGTTTCGTCGTACTAAAATGGGTCGTACGCTTAAACCAACTAAATCCCAACTTGTAAAAAAAGAGACTTTGTATGGAACACAATATCCGATAAATGGCCGCCTCGTGACTGATCCCACTTGTTGGTCCTTTTGTCAAAAATTGTTGATGACATGTTGGCATAGCGTAGGTTCAATTTCACTAACGGTACGTCAAATCTTGTATTTTAATTCAGGTGTTGTTCTTGGGTTATTGGCATACAACTTTTGTTTCATAAAACTCTAAAGAAAGAAATCCAAAAGCGTCAAATCGTATGATCATGGTGACCAATTGACACCGCCGCGGCGCATTTAACTCTCGCTTAAAATTTCGTCTTCAACAAACTCATTGTTACGTTAGCTGTGTGGTACGTTGCGCCATCTTCTTAAAACCATATATCTTCGAGATTCAATTTAGTAATTTGAGGCCAAAAGTTGAAAATCATCTCACGGTAATAAACGCCGTTGACGAACGCCGTTTTTACAAATTCTCGAAGTTTGTACGTGTACTTCACTCCCCAGAATTTTCACAAACTCCCAACATGAAATTTGACCTGGAAAATTTTCCAGTGATAACCATCGAAGAACCGATTCAAACGAGACCTTTTCTCAAATATAACACTTTAAACGTTTAATTTTAACAAATTCTCGAAGTTTGTACGTATATTGCACTCCCCAGTTTCCGAACTCCTAACATAAAACTTGACCTGGAAAATTTTCCAGCGATAATCATCGAAGACTCAATTTTCCGATTCAAATGAGACATTTTCCAGACGTAACACTTTAAACGTTAAGTTTTTACAAATTTTCGAAGTTTGCACGTGCTTCACTCACCTCAATTTTCCCGAACCCCCAACATAAAACTTGATCTGGAAAATTTTCCAGCGACAATCATCGGCGTACCAATATAAACGAGCCTCTTTCAGATATAACACCTTGAACGTTAAGTTTTTACAAATTTTCGAAATTTGCACGTGTATTTCACTCTCCTCAATTTTCCAAGCTCCCATCATGAAACTTGATCAGCACAATTTTCCAGCGGTAGCCATCGAAGAACCGATACAAAGTAGACTTTTCCCCAGATATAACACTTTAAACGCTAAATTTGTACAAATTTTCAAAGTTTTCCCGTGTATTTCACTTCCCTCAATTTTCCGAAAATCCCAACATGAAACTTGATCTGGAAAATTTTACAGCGATAACCATTGATGAACCGATTTAAACGAGACCTCTTCCAAACATAACGCCTTGAACGTTAAGTTTTTACAAAATTTCGAAGATTGCACGTGTATTTCACTCCCCTGAATTTTCCCGAACTCCCAACATGAACTTGACCTTGAAAATTTTTCAGCATATGCACTTGAAACTACTAAATTGAAGTCTGTATTTTAATTTTATTTGTTTTTTGTAATGAATATTTATGGCATACATTTTCGGCTGATATTGTAAGTTAGTTACTTTCGGCTGGCATATTTCAATTTAATATAAGAAAATGTGACTTTCGGCTGAAGTAGTCGAAACACAATTTCGACATCGATTTTCCACTTTCGGCTAAGTTCCTAAGATCCATTCTGTGAACGTTCGGCGCTACGCATGGTCTGTTGGCTTCAAATTTTGTGTCAACTGAATCTTGTAAGCATGCAAACACAGATCTTTAGTCAAAATTCACTGTAAACTGCTTTGTGAAATTCTCAATTGCTTGCAACGATGGCGAATCGATATGTAAGGATTCTGTTCAACAATCTCACTCTTCTGCAATGTTTTCATTAGATTGAGCTGCACGGACACGGGCAGTTATCTTCTGGGTAACCACTGTACATCGAGAAGGTACGTTATATGAATCGAAAAATACACGACATTTTCGGACCGTCTCCGCAAAAGTCTTACAATTTCGGTAGTGCATTTTCAGGATTTCTATGCGTTGTGCGTCCGTGTAATTTCCCATAACTAAACTTCAACGTTCACAAACGACAGCTAAAAAATGCTGTAAATTAACAACACAAAAAAGGCATATCCGCCTCCTTAACTAACGGTGCACTCGTGCACCCGTTATAAATACCAAACCATAAAAATTGAAATTCATCCGTCAGCTTTACAGTAATCGATCAAATAGGTAAGGTTTTATGAAACTAGAAAACAAACCCGGTAAAATTATTGTTTTCAAAATAAAATTTGAATTCCGTTTATAATTTTCAGGCCGCGTTATCCTGAAAAGCTCCTATTGAAACTGTCACTTCCGGTGGAAAAATAAAAGCTCGTATTCCGGTATACCGAATTCGGACAGAATTCACTGAGATCTCCCAATTTGTGGAGGAAGCTTAATGATCAAGTTTCATCCCAATCAATTAATTCGTCAGGGCTGTACAGGGCAACGTTTTTGTTTGAAAACAGATCGTCATTTTCGATCATGCTGGATCATGGAAATGGATACTAGACATGAATTCATTTTTATCGCCGCTCAAGGCTATATGATAACTATGTTTTTCTTCTCCTCAGCTGTTTCATATTCCACACCTTCGTTTGTTGTGAATGCGTGCTGCAAGAACTCCGGGCCGCTTCACCAGTTCTGGAGTGTCGCTAATTACTGTTGAGGTTACCCCGCGGGAAGCACAATCGGCTGGATTGCCTTCTGAACGGATATAATGCCATGGCTGGATGCTGATATTTTGCTGAATCTCTGTCACTCGATGTGTGACAAATGATTTCCAAGATGATGATGGTTTTCGAATCTTGAAGTAATCATGGAATCGGACCAATAGGTTGTTGTACTTATGTTAACCTCCAGGCTCTTTTTTGCCTGTTGAACTAACCGACTCAACAATAACGAGCCGCATAACTCGAGTCGAGGTATCGTCAATTTTGATTTTACCGGTGTTACCCTGGTTTTCGCTGTCAAAAGACAGATTGTATTTTGCCAATTGATGGTGCTTTTGCTTTACAGTACAGTAGTGCGTGTAGTTGAGAAAGCGAGGTATTTTAATTTGTCGAGCAAAATTCAGCTCGAGCTTGAGTTGATCTTTGCGTCTAGCTGTTTCTGCTGATAGCTCTTCGGATGGTACCAGCCATCCCAAAGGGTCGAAGGTTTTCGACATTTCCGACAAGAATTGACGTTTCGTTATTTTCTTGTCATTGGTGGTACGGTGGTAACCGTACTTGGAATATGCAGTCGGCCGACGGACTATAACCTATCACTAAGGCTATAACCTATCCCTAAGGCTTTGATTAATTGTTCATCCGCGATGATAAGATTGCCACTCAACCGCTCAAGATCTCAGATCCTTGTGGTCAAAACGTCGTCAACATAGAAGTCGTGCTTTAGTTGATGTAATGTACGAACCGCCAGATATGGTGCCGCAGATGTTCCATATGTCACTGTGGTTAATTGATATTCACCTATTGGATGCTCCTCTTGAACCAGTATTTGCCGGTACATCTTTGGCCGACACATAAGGCCTCATGCATTCTGATGCCTGGGGAAGTTCTCATCGAAGCATCAAACACTACGCGAATTTTGGTAGCGTCTGTTGTTTTTTCTTAACCACTGCATGATGGGGTAGATAAAATTTTCCTCTGCCTTGGTCAACCTGTTTCATGTGACCCATCTGGATATACTCTCGCATGAAGTTTATGTATAGTGATCTCAATTTTGGATCTTAACTGAATTTTGTTTCTAGGTGTAGAAATCGTTATATTGATCGCTGTCGAGAACTTTCGAGCAGATCCAATTGGATCTCTTATTGAATGGTAATTGTACTCTATATCGGCCAACTTTATCTCGCTTGGTGGTGTGTTTGAACAGTGTTTCACATGAAGATTCCTCTATCGAGCAGCTTTTATCGTCTTTCAGAATCTCTTCTAATTCCCAGAATTTCTTCTGTCTTGTTAATCGTTTGAGCTGTTACGATGTGCTGTTGTTGGATTATGCTTTGTGAAGGGCCAGAGTTTATCCATCCCAAACTTATGCTTATAGCGCTTGGTCTGCCTCTAATTATTCGGTTCCCGATAAAGCCGCTGTAAACATCCGCGCCTAACGATAGGTTAATTGGTGCCGGGCGATCAAAATTTGGATTCGGTAAACGTAATCTACTTCATTTATCATCAGACCTTCTGGCGATCGGTTGTTCCGGGATGTTTGTGGTGACTGGTAACACGTATGCTTCGTCTTCAATCTGTATGAGGAATCAAAATGAGATTGAAGGCAACTCTGGACATTCGCATTTACCCTGTTAGTTGTATTAGCTCCAGCTCCTGAGGTCCTAACCGTCGTTTGCTGTATTGGTAGGCCTAGCTGTTGAACTACTTCCTTCGTAATTAGAAAAACATGGTATCCTGATCTATTAACGTTCGTACATTGAACGGCTTTCCGTAGATAAACTTGATTTTTACAGCAGCCATCCAACGTGTGCTGACAGATACCGTTTCTGTAGGCCTTGGCTCTGGCTCATGCAATAAGTGGTGATGTCGGCTACTGCAGCTAGTGCATCCGTATTTTTCGCTGCACGGTATTTTTGTACTATGTGCGAGACAGTTCGTGCATATTTCGGCACGATTCCCAAAATCAATTCTTCGTTTGATGGATAGGTTTTGAAAATGGATGCACTCCTTGGGAGAATGATGCCGTCTCAGCTGCCGATTTGCTGAAGCTCTTAGAGTTTATGAAACTTTTCCCTATCACGCTGATCTCTGGTTTGTTCAACCGTACGATTTACAGTTTTTGTCCTCCGAGTGCCTCCAGTGATTGGAAACTCCTCGTCAAAAATTCCAACCAATAGTCCAGTTTAGGAATCTCGCTTGGGCGAACCAGACTGCTTTCATATTTATCCAAAGTATTTGCGTCCAACTTTTTCATTACAAGGTGTATGATTAGAGCTTCAAAGGGATTAACTAGCTTCAAGTTTATGATGTTGTGCAACATCTCCACCACCTCCTTTTGCAATGATAATATAGCATTGAAGTAAGATGAGGCTACCAGCCGTTCGTTGTTATATCTGGCCTGTATGATTTCCCATGGCGTCTCATAGTTATCGCCAATGGTTGATAAGTGGCTAATTAGCTGCGCGGTTTCCTTCTGCAGATGGGATTTTAGGTATGCCATGTTCAGTGTATTCGATAGTTGCTTGTTTTGGTGAACGAGCGTTGTAAATATATTTTCGAATGCATGCCAGTTTTCGTATTCGCCGTAGAACGTTGGCATTTCCATCTTTGGTAGCTTTAATCATTGCAATGTGGTGTGGCTGCCGGCTGTACCTTCTCTTGATTGATTCTCTAATTTTATTACTAATGCCTCTACCTCATCTGTTAGGGTTCCATAGTAAACTTCAATGAAGGATTTTTGGTTATCTTCATCTTCGACTTCTATGAGGAGATTTTTGTGTATTTGACCAACTTTTTTGATATCATGGCTCATCTGGTCGATTTTTATTTTTAGATACTCTTCCGAGTATTCCTATGATGCCGGTTTCGCCTTTATATCATTTATTTTTCGGTATAATAACCGCATGCTGACATCTTGTTGTTTGAACAGCTTTTGCGATAAATTCAGGCCAGTTCCCGATGAATTAGTTTGGCGGTCCCCTGAACTTGATATTTGCAACGATCCATTTTATGCTTTCGATTTTGGGTCCCCCCCTGGACTTTGTGAATGATGGCATATCGGGATCACTTGAATCGTGTTCTACTAACTCTTCCAGAGACTCACCGGATTCGATATTCAATTCAGCCTCTTTTGGCTGTTCTAACCTATCTTGTTGTTTGTCGTGCTCCGATGTATTTTTCGTTGAACTTATTGATGGTGTAACTTTTGGCAGATTGGCGGGTAGCTATGTTACGCTACGTTAATCTTTCGTCATCTTCACAATATTTGTGATATACAGCTATGATGTCCTTTCGGCTTTGATCGTAGTCGTACCAATTCCTGGTACCTGGCACTTTGCACCTTAAGTAACGCGTCCTTGATTTCACTGATGATCTGATAGATTTGCTCGTAGGCTGTAAATTCACGATCTATCTAGATTCTTTATTTTTTGGTGGAAACTTAATAAACTTGCGACTGGTGCGGGAATATTAAGCTTCATAAAAAATGAGAACAACTTATAACTATTATGTAAAAGATGTTCATGTTGTATATACACATTGTCCGGTCACACATTATGCTAGTTAAGCAATTGTGCTGAGCATACATAAAATATGTAAAACAAATGTAATGTGCGCACATGTTTGGGTTATCATACCTGCGTGCCGTATTCTGTTTAACACTTTGTCAATGTAGAATTAATTTAGATTTGACTATCCATGTGAAACCGGGACGGGCCAGCCAGTTAAGTATATAATAGTACTCATGTCATGTGGTTCAAATGTTCTTAACACTCCTTCATATTTCACTCACGTACATTTTTTAATTATTTACAATTCGAAGAGGCAGATGAAAAATTCTGACGCGTATGGAATCTTATTTTATTTCGACGCAGATCGTAGCACTTTTCTAGATATCACACCTTGGGGTCATCAGTACAGTTTTCCTGTTATCCTATTTTATATCTTACTAAAATATTTCATAATTGAGTCATCTGGTTATGTATAAATTATATGGTAAGTGTTAAAGTAGTAAAGGTTTTAAAATCGATGACAACGTATAGTGTTTGATTTTTTATAGACTCATATTTTACGTGCCCTGTCCTAAAACCTACAGAGAAATAATAAGTTATTGTGGATGTCACATTTATAAAGAACTTGGTTTAAATGCCATATATTTTCAAGATTTTTTATAACGTATCAAAAGCCTATATGTACCAAAATAACTTTGGCCCCAAAATGCGATATATCACAGCATTTCTATAAAATATTGTTCAGTCGCATAATTGGTATTCATGTTTTATCATCAGTCGACTTGTATACATATTTCTGATAACAACGAAAATATTCAAATGATAAAATATAGTTGGCACGGGCTAATAAATATTTTTCCAGTTTGATTTTCTTTTTTCATGTAGACAAAAACACACACCCCACCCATCTGTACAAACGCACATCAAAAAATGCAAATTCGTGCATGTTATATGTAGAAATATGATTATATTTTATATCGTAATATTTATCAATATTTTTTTATATCTTTCTAGGTAAGAAGATGACGCACAACCATAAGGCTGTGAAAAAAATTTTGCCACCAGTTAGGTAACGTACATAACTATATGCATTGATAATTTATGTAGTGGTGAAAAATAATAAATTGCATATCTGCACTCGAATCATACAATTTGAAAATATGCATAAATAATTAATTATTTATAATTTCAAAGCTAATAAATTGCTAGAGTTTGTACAATAAATAATATTATTAAAACTATTATTATTCTGTGGTAGTACATGTTCTACTACAAAATTTATGGTTAAGTTAAATCCGTTTAAGATTTATTTATGGATTTTTGCGTAAAAATTATGGCTCTGCCATTATCGATTTTCGGAAGGCAAAAATAAGTTGGATGATTTATTTTATATTATCGGCAATGCTAGGTCAATAAATTGTGAAATTATTCCGTAGTATCATGGTAAATGGTAAATGGTAAACTAATTAATTACGTATGATTATGTTGTAGTTGAGTTTATGTAGTCGATGGATTTGGTTTGATAATTAAATGGCAATCGTTGGAAATTATACGTATTAGCTTTGAAAGGGCAGCACAAAAGGCTATGAATTTATGCGGTGGTGAAGAATTTCCTAAAACATTCCTAAAACTAAAACCTTTGATAGTATTAGTAAATCATTCAACAATTGATTTAAAATAGGTAGTCAAACAAATTATTGAAAACAAACATGAATAATGATTTGCTAATAATAGAAACATGACAACAGTTCATTACAAAATGACAGTTCCAAAAATATTTATTTAGATCTTTGGAACTGACTGAACTGAAAATTTACAAACAAAAAATTTTAACATAAACGGCTCGTTTTCCCATTGCAAAAATCTATTTATATTTATTAACCTTAGTGCGATCAATACTTCGATCCATAAATTTTATTCCATCATGGGTCATCCATGTGGCTAATATTTTTAGGAAGAGCTAAGTCTAGTTCAAGCTTAGCGAATGTATATATGAGAAAATTCTATTGGGGATATCGGGGATAAATATGACCAGGAAAACCATACATGGTCTATGTTTATTTAATCACATGAGCGCGAATGGAATCAAAGTATTAATCGCGCTCACGTGAATAAATAAACGTTCTATGTATGGTTTTCCTCGTCATATTTATCCCCAGAGTACGTGATTGACAGCCTCCACGAAGTATTCATAAATGGATACGGGCGTACTCTGGGCAATGTACTGTAGATCGAACGGTTGTGGTACCCAATCCCTTCGTAGTAGTGAAACAGTATAGCTAATTAAGTCAATCTCAACTATGCAATGGTACAACCTAAAGGAAAATATACCCCAGGTGGTACACCAATGTCAACATTGGCAAATCCACTCTCTATGGAGACTGGCCCTATGGATTCTGGGGAGGGCCAGCTATTGCATTACCAGGGAACATCAAATCCGTTCCAGATAAGATCCAATTTACAAAGATCACCGATAAAAGAAAATAAAAGCAACTCGGTAGCTGACCAAGCTGACGTTTTTCCTAACGTAACAACTAGATGCACTGAACAAAAAATACAAGAAAATCTGAATCAAAACGAACAAGAACAATACGACCTAACTACTGACAAGGAGCGTAATCTATATACCTTACTTTGTAAGGAACGTTTTGAAAAAATAGAATTAATGAAGAGTATTAATGACCTTCAAACAAGAATAAAAGTCCTAGAAAACTCTCAGTCAAAACCAACTACAGCTAGTCCGGCTGCTCAAGTGACATATGAAACGGATGAGGAAGAACTCAACAAAGAAACGGGATGGATTTTAAACCGTAGCAAAAAAAATAAGAAACGAAAAATGAGTAAATCACCACTGGTTTCACCTGAACAGAACCAATCAGTTGAGCAGCTTCCAACCGGAAGTAAGCATGTACAAAAAGTAGAAAAATCTCAGGTTTTATCAGATCAGGAACGATCAAATAAAGAACCCCCATCCGGAGGTAAGAATATAAAAGTGCCACGGCCACCTCCAGTTATAATAACAAACTGCAATAATTATCAGAGCATTAGAAACATTTTGGAGATCAACCGGATAAAATTTCAAGCTGTAGCGTTAAATAGTGGTGACATCAAACTAAACGTCCCAGACAGTGATAGCTATAGAAAGTTAACAAAAGCTCTTAATGAAGAAAACTCAACATGGTATTCATACGAAGATAAGCAGACAAGACAAAACAAAGTCATTGTGAAGAAACTACACGCATCATGCAAACCAGATGAAATAAAAGAGTGTCTTTTGGAGAAAGGATACAAAATAAACGAAGTTACACAACTGCTAAAAAGAGGTGACAAAACACCACTTCCATTATATATGTTATCTTTCGAAAGAACAGAAGACATTAAAAAGATTTATGCAATCCGTGAAATACTACACATGAAAGTGCAAATAGAAGCAGTGAAAAAATCTAAACTGATTCCCCAGTGCAAACGGTGCCAAGTCTACGGACACACGCAAAACTTTTGTAATAAGGAGTACAGATGCGTGAAATGTGTTGGAAAACACTGTACGGCTGAATGTACGAAACAAAAAGACACTCCACCAAAATGTGTCAACTGTGGTGAGGCACATCCAGCCAACTACAGAGGTTGCATTGTTATAAAAGAGTTGCAAAAAATTCGCAACAAAACAGGGGAACCTTTAAAAAGTTCCAGACAAGAAATTAACTCAGCTTCAACAAGAATATCCACAAAGTTGAGGCCACACCAAACATTAAACACGCCATCAAGAACTAATCCAAATGTAACATATGCTGATGCAACCACTATTGGAAGTTCGAGAAGACAAAATTGTTCTGCTTCAATCAATGATTCAAATAATAACCAAACCAACAAAATACTGCAAGATATTCTTAATAGACTTAGTTCACAAGAAGAAAAGCAAGAAAGAGCCCTCATATCAATCTTGCAAAGGCTCACCCTACTCGAAAAAAGTCGAACAACTTCGGATTTAGCCGCCCTTTGTTAGTTTAAGATGGCAAATAATCTAAAAATTCTTGCATGGAACTGCAATGGTATATTGCAACGACAACATGAAATACAACTATTTCTTGATTTAGAAAAAATTGACATATGCTTATTATCTGAAACACACCTTACTACTCAAAGTCATATAAAAATACGTGGCTACGAAGTTCACTCTGCAGTACATCCTAATAATAATGCGCGAGGGGGCAGCGCCGTGATTATTAAAAAATGTATTAAATACGATCTGCAACAAAAATTTGAAAGTGATGAAATACAAGCAATTAGCGTTAGCATTAATACACGAAACCATAAACTAGTGGTGGCCGCAATATATTGCCCACCTAGATATAACATCAAAGAGAATTCTTATACTCACCTCTTCAAGCAGCTAGGTGAAAAATTCATAATCGGCGGTGACTTTAACGCTAAGCATACAGACTGGGGATCAAGACTAACAACAACGAAAGGGAAAGAGCTCCATCAAGCAATAATAAAATACAACTGCAACTGGTACTCTACAGGAAAACCAACTTATTGGCCCATCGATCCAAATAAAACACCAGACCTGATTGACTTCTTTATAACAAGAAAAGTCCCGATTGATTATATACAATTGCAGGAAGGATTTGACTCCACATCTGACCACTCCTCTATTTTAATGACAATAAGTGAAACAATAATTACAAATGATAAACAGCCAATGCTAACAAATAAATACACTGATTGGGAAACATTTAGGAATGAACTTAACACTAGTATCATTTTAAACACGCAATTTTCGTCAGAAGAGACATTAGAACAAGAGGTGGAAAAACTAGTTAAAGATATACAGGAGGCAGCGTGGAAAAGCACTAATCCAACAAACAAAAAAATAACTGGCAAATGCTACCCAATGGAAATTAAATCACTAGTCATAGAGAAGAGAACTATCCGAAGGGAATGGCAACGCACGCGAGACCCAGTCGTCAAAAATAGATTGAATAATCTAACACAACGAATACGCAGAGAAATACGCGAATTCAAAAACAAATCAATAAATTCATACCTAGAATCTCTCAGCTACGATAAAGATACTGATTACTCATTGTGGAAAGCAACCAAATATTTAAAAAGACCAGTTACCCACATACCACCAATAAAAACCAATAATGGTCGCCTGGCTAAAACCAAAGAAGAAAAGGCAGAAAATTTCGCAGATCATCTCGAGCGTACTTTTCAGCCCAATTTAACGACACTGAATCAACACGATATACTAAATGTAAATCTTACAACCATCTTGAGACAGGAAATTCCATTAACCAATGCTAAAGAAGTTAAACACGAAATAAAGAATCATATGGTATTTAGAAAATCACCAGGGTATGACTTAATAACTGCTGAGATTCTTAAACAACTACCAAATAAAGCTATTAAGAAAATATCTGACATAATTAATGCTTCCTTCAGACTCTGTTATGTCCCTCTATCTTGGAAATTTGCGGAGGTAATAATGATACCTAAACCAGGCAAGCCACTAAGTGAATTAACATCGTACAGGCCAATATCACTTCTTCCAATTATGTCAAAACTGTTTGAGAGACTATTATTAAAACGAATTAAACCTGAAATTGTTAAATCAGGAGCTATTCCTTTCCATCAGTTTGGTTTTAAAGAGAAACATTCCACAATTGATCAAGTCCATAGAATAACAGATTTAATAGAAAAGTCTTTAGAGGAAAAAAAGATTTGCTCAGCCATATTTTTGGACATAGCGCAGGCATTTGACAAAGTCTGGCTAGATGGTTTAATATTTAAATTAGAAAAAACTCTGCCATTTGAATATTGCGAACTACTAAAGTCGTACTTGCAAAGAAGATACTTTAGAGTTAAACAGGAAGGAGCTTATTCCAGCATTAAAGAAGCTAAAGCGGGAGTGCCGCAGGGCAGTGTCCTAGGGCCATTCCTTTTCCTACTTTTTACAAGCGACTTACCGCAAACTAACAATACAACTACCGCCACGTTTGCAGATGACACTGCAATTCTAGCTGTTGGTGACACAATCGGTGAAGTCACATTCAAATTACAAATAGCCATAAATAATACACAAGACTGGCTAACTAAGTGGAGAATTAAAGTGAATGAATCAAAGTCTACTCACATTAACTTCACTAACAGATCAATAGAACCACTGCCGGTGACTCTCAATAATATTCCTGTACCACATGCAAATCAAGCAAAATACCTTGGAATGAATCTTGATGCAAAGTTGAAGTGGAAAGTTCACGTGAAAAAGAAAGCAGATGAACTTCAATTAAAATATAGAAAAATGTACTGGTTAATTGGAAGAAACTCTCAGTTATCCATTCATAATAAACTTATGCTTTATAAACAAGTTCTGAAGCCGGTCTGGACATATGGCATTCAACTATGGGGATGTACCAAAACCAGCAATCAACAGATAGTCCAACGATTTCAAAATAAAGTTCTCAGAGGGATCGTAAACGCCCCGTGGTACACTCGTAATAGTGATCTTCATAGAGACCTCGGAATGGACACAGTCGCAACCGAAATAAAGAAGTGTGCTCAAAAACATCAGGAGAGGCTCCATCTACACCCTAACGACGAAGCGGCTAGACTACTTCATCAAGAGGGTATCATAAGAAGACTCAAGAGACTAAAACCTTTTGAGTTACCCGAATAGACCGCATAATGCAGAAACAACAAAAACAACACTTCATGGAATGAATACTCGTACATAGAAGTACTTTATTATATTATATTATCAGAGTCAAACGCTGTTAGTCAAAAATGACTAGTTACTTTGTAAAATATTTTATTGCTATCGTAAATAAAATTTAAATAACAAAAAAAAAAAAAAAAAATATTTATCCCCGATATCCCCAATATAATATTTTCTTAATTTTGCTAAGGATTATATGGATTAAGATTTTTCTAAAAGTGTTAGCTAAATGCACCCGTGCTGGAATAAGATTTATGGAATCGAAGTATTTATCGCGCTTTAGTGAATAAATTATCGTTCAATGTTTGGTTTTCCTCATGATATATTACCTCGTCGTTGCACCCAAAACATTATTGCAAATAATTTTGACTATAATCCAATTGGAGCGCTGCAAGTAATAATAACTAACGGAACAAGGATTTAATTAACGATTAAGTGTTACGCAAAGCATTGAAAACCCTCCACACTTTTTTCATCAAAAGCGGGTACGTCGAAAAATATGTTTATAAAAGGAAACCACGCACTACTGAGAAATCCGTCAAGAAATTTTTCTAAAAATTAGGACTCATTCTACCCACTTCCTGACACTCGAAAAAACCTCTCCATTTTTCAATTATAATATTTGTGGCGGAAACAAATATACAATCGTAATCGATTCCTGTTGCCCGATGATCCACTTTAACCAATTTTTTGCCAGAAAATCGTTCGAGTGGTTTTCAAAACTCAAATACAAAACATAGAAACAGTAATTGTATTTGTTGTTCACATTAATATCTTAGATATAAATTAAATTAATAAGATAGATTATAAAGAGAAAAGAAATCTCGTTGATAATATTTTATTGATCAGCATTGAATCAATTATTTGATCGTGCAGTTCATCTTTTTTCGTATAGCATATTCACTAATACTTAGACAAATTATCAGTTTTAGGAAAAACCTTTGAATACGTAGTGGAAATATCTGGTGTTATCTATAATTAAAAATTATAAAACATTTCATAAAACCGATAATTACAATTTTATTGTGATTTTTATTGTGAAAAATAAATAAAAAAACATTCAAAGTGATTATAATAATAATTAATTAATAACTTAATTTAAAATAAATTGGTATAAAATGGTATTCAGAAAACTTTATTCGTTTAGCATTCATCATTTACGAATAGAACATCATCAGTATTTGGATCAATCATATCATCGATTTAAATTGATTGAGAAAAAAATCATCATCGTACAACAACTACATCTCAACATCTCAATACGTGCAACGCTAAAATTATTTGGTATAACGTACAACTTTACGAAATCATCATAAAAGTATTCCAGAGTTAGGATTCACCTCATCGATCATCATAACTCATACCGGAATTATATTACAGTAAACGCTCGATTTAACGGACCCCGGTTTAACGAACGCTCAATTTAACGGACAATTTTTTATTTTCCATTTTTCGGTTAACGATTATGATGGGATTGGATATGTTGGATGGAAATGGGATTCTTAAATGATTTTGGGTAGAAGTTCTGGAATATGGCCAACTCAGGCGGAACTCAGCCATTTCTTAACCGATTATGATGGATGGAAATGGGATTTTTAATTGATTTTGGGGAGAAGTTCTGGAATATAACCATATGAAACTAAACTCAGCCATTTCTTAACAGATTATGATCGGTTGGGGTATGTTGGATGGGTGTGAGATTCTTAAATGGTTTTGAGAAGAAATTCTGAAATATGGCCATCTGGGAAGGAACTCAACCATATCTTAACCAATTATGATCGGATTGGGTATGTTGGATGGAAATGGGATTCTTAAATTATTTCGGAAGGAAATTCTGGAATATGGCTTCGAATCTCGGTATTAAACAAGCGTTTTTCTTGAAGCAAGCGGCTCGTAATGCTAACAAGTTTCTGGTAATGCTGAACATCTATCACCAGTACGTAACCACTCGAACACCCACCACTCATGGAATTAGTAGGTTGAGCGGCAGACCAACTTTATACTCTCACATAAAATTTCGCTATGAACCCTACACAAAGGGCTCGGATTAATTTATTGTATTCTTGTTCGCCTTCTAAGATAATGAAAACTTCAGAACCTTTCGAACCAAGTGAAAATGTACACCTTTGAGGTACGATACAAGAACTTAATCCACATGGCCATATTCCAGAACTTTTTCCAAAAATTATTTCGTAATCTCATTTCACCCACAATGGCCAATTTCTGTTCTAGTTTATTATATTCCAGAACTTCTTCCAAAAAACATTTAAAAATCTCATTTCCATCCAGTATACGCAATCCAATCATAATCAGTTAAGGTTTTATTCCAGAACTTCTTCCCAAAATCATTTAAGAATCCCATTTCCATCCAACATACCCAATCCGATCATAATCGGTTAAGAAATGGCTGAGTTCCGCCTGAGTTGGCCATATTCCAGAACTTCTTCCCAAAATCAATTAAGAATCCCATTTCCATCCAGTATAAACAATCCCAACATAATCGGCTATGAAATGCCTGACTTTCCCAGATTAAATTCGATCGAATCGATTAAATTAAAAAACATTCGGATTTAACGGACATTTGGATTTAACAGACACCCTCAATTAGTCCGTTAAATCGAGCGTTTACTGTACTTCAAAAAGAAAATCGAGATATTTTATTGTCGGAAGTAGCCAGCTGATCAACAATCAAATATGATTCATCTAAACAAACAACCTTAGTAAATCGTAATTCAATTTCTTCATTCATGCCAGCTTAAAGTATTCTTATTTATTTGAATTTCAAATTTAATTTAAATTTTAATTTCCCGTAAATTGATAAAATATTTTAATTATTTTCTTATTTTTTATTATAACATTTCTGTTTATAATGTTTAAAATTATTTTCTTTATCAATCGACCAACAACCACAACACTCTTACCTTATTACGGGTTTAAATTTCCATTGTCAATTGATCGAAAACTGTTTGATGAACATTTCGGTAAGTAGGTAGAACCTTGTATTCCAGCTATGGCTTTCAATTTTAATAGAGCGATTAAATTAATACCAGAGTTCGATGGAACTCCCGAAAAGCTCCACAGGTTTTTACAATGTTGCAATCTTGTATTCAAAGATGTAAAAAGAATGAAGATCACTCAATGTTTTTAGAATTAGTGCAAATTAGGTTGGTAGACAGTGCTTACAATAAAACTGTATTAACTGGCACGTATGCAAACGATTTTGGTGTCCGAATTGAAAATATTCTTGCTGATTTAAATAAATCATGTGTTTCAGCTACATCAGAAGCAGGAGTCCTCGATAAAAATATAAAAATTATAAATTCGAAAACTGCCTTGCGGCGTTCGATTATGGCTTGTGAAACCCATTCAAAATTTTAATTAAGGCATGTCGATTCGAAAAGTTAAAAGATGCTATTGTTAAAGGGATAGAGGAAGAAAAAATAAATCAATCTAACAAACCTAAACCTAGTCAATTTCACTCTTCTAATCCTTCTACCAAATTTGTTAAATGCCAGATTTGTTTCAAAGTAGGACACACCGCATCAAACTGTTATAACCGAAATTCAAACCAAACACCATTTATTCCATTCCGCAATAACTCGAATTTTAATTCAAATTTTAATAACAATAGATAAACGCCTACACGATCTTTCTCGCACACCTTAACCCAACCAAATCCACCTCCATGTACCTATTGCAAAAAGTTTGGTCACCATATTAGTGTCTGTCGATCTCGCGAAAGATCCAATCAACGAAGGAGCCAGTCCGATAACATTCAGCAACCATCAACTTCGCAATCACAAGCAACGGTAAACTTAAACGAACTTCATCGAGAACTCAATAATTTACATTCATCTAATCTTACTTACGATATTAATAGTAAAGATAAAAAATCTTCATTTATATCAAAAGAAAATTTCACAACAAACAAATTGTTAATTTTCATAACGACGATTTGAAATTCGCAAACCTTGATTTAGATATTCTACATAACCCGCAATTTTTCCTAGTAGATACAGGGACCGACATTAGTGTCATTAAGAAAAATTTAATTAATCCCGGTACCTTATGTTACCCTAATCAAAAATTAACTATAAAGGGAATAACTGCAGGGAGTTGCAATTCTAACATTAAAATGTCTAAACATAATAAAATAATCTCGCGTGCGTTTCACATTGTACCATCTGATTTCCCGTTAAATTGTGCAGGTATCATTGGGAATGATTTTCTTATTTAAAAATAAATGCAATACCGACTATTTCCATAACGTAATTAAAATACCTAATAATCCTAATGATACTGAACACACAAGTTTAACTCTTTCTTCCAACAATCCTCCAATCGTTATTCCAAATCGTTCAGAAAGGATCGTTAACATTAGGTTGAAAACTAAAAGTGACAATGAATGTTTATGTCCCTCACAAATGATAAAACCAGGCGTGCAGCATTGTAAACACCAACAAATCAAAATTTTTATTTTAAAACATTGGCCAGTTTCATTAGAAGATAGATTGCAGAATTTTTAAAATCAAATCGACACAGCTCACTTGAAAAAGGAAGAAAAATCATCAATCATTAAGATTTGTCGCGAATTTAACAATATATTTTTCTTACCTGCAGGATTTCACCATATCCCATTAAAAGTTGATTCACAGCCGGTCAATATAAAACCTTATCGCCTTCCTCATTCGGCAAAATTCGAAAATAACTCACAAGCGGAGAAAATACTTGAAAATGGCATAATTGAAAACAGTAACAGCCCATTCAACTCCTCTTTACTAATTATCCCGAAAAAATCCGGCGGTGAATCTAAACGTTGGCGAGTCGTAGTAGATTTTCGCCGTTTAAATGATTTGACAGTTAATGACATATTTCCATTGCCCAATATCGTAGTAAAACTTCTAACAATTAGGAACAATTAGGAGATGCAGTTTATTTTGCGACATTAGACTTAGCAGACGGCTATCACCAAATACCTCTAAGTGAAGAAGATAAATATAAAACTGCCTTTAGCACCCAGATGGGTCACTATCACTTCACAAGAATGCCCTTTGGTTTAAAGGGAGCACCAGCAACATTTCAACGAATTACGAACAATGTGTTATATGGATTAAACGGCTTGAAATGTTTCGTATATTTAGATGACGTAGTTATAAACGGTTATAACCTTAACGATCATAATAAAAAAGTATTGCAAGTATTTCAATCATTTCGAAAATATAATTTAAAATTGCAACCTCTAAAGTGTCATTTGCTTCGAAAAGAAATTTGCTATCTGGGTCACATCATAACTAATAACGGAATTAATCCAGACCCATCAAAGATCGAGGTAATTCAAAACTTTCCAATCCCTAAAAACCAAAAGGAAATTAAATTAGTTTTAGGATTGGCAGGATATTATAGAAGATTCATAAATAAATTTTCAGAACTAGCACAACTATTGAATGCGTTACTGAAAAAGAATGCACGATTCAATTGGGATGCTTTCTGTTTCGAGAGTTTCCAAAAATTAAAAGAAAAATTAATCAAACCCCCAATCGTACAATATCCCCATTTCCAGAAACAATTGTATGTCACAACAGATGCTAGCGATGTAGCACTTGGCACAGTTCTTTCACAGAGAATAGGCGATGATGACTTACCTGTGGCGTATGCAAGCCGGGTATTAAGTAAAGCTGAGTGAAACTATTATATTGTGGAGAAGGAATTGCTTGCCATAGTTTTTGCTATAAAACGTTTCCATCCTTATTTGTATGGCGTAAAATTTACCATTATTATAGTCCTTCAACCAGGGTCACATCGATATGTCGCATATCACTAAAAATTGTGAAAAGTATCCCCAAAATGCGGGTATATCCAGATTTGCGTAAACGCATCGAAATTGTAGATTTAAGCAGATATCTCTAGCATCACGTGTAAATGGCCATCAAATAAATACGCGACAGGGTGTGTAGTTCTATAATGTTCAATGAACAAAAACCAATTATTTTTAGTTTTATTTAGTCAACCCTGCCATATTTTTTGTGTGTATAGAGCTACACCTTTTATCATATTGTTTAACTACACCTTTGTTATTTGTTAATTTGTGTAGCTACACTTTTGATAAATGTTAAATACTTCACACCGGTAAGAGAAGAACCCTCCTAGAATAGTGATTGGAAGTTTATGTATGTGGTAATGGATTGCCATCATTTAGGTGTTTTTGGAAAACAACTTAGGAAAAAACATTAAAAGTGAAATTAATCCTACGTAGGTAAATCCGAAAGTTCTGTTTCTTTTAGTGGATATAAAGGGTGATTTTTTCTTGGTGACATCATGTGGGATTAGTGACATCTGTTAAAGTCAATTGTTCTCATGTAATATTGTCATTCCATCATGGAAAGACTTACACCCGAACAA
The DNA here is from genome assembly GCA_963691935.1 of Nephrotoma guestfalica. Lineage (NCBI taxonomy): Eukaryota > Metazoa > Arthropoda > Insecta > Diptera > Tipulidae > Nephrotoma > Nephrotoma guestfalica. The sequence goes on along the minus strand of OY829913.1, from coordinate 33,468,268 downwards.
CGTTTTCAAATGATTGAATTTTATGTGTTTCGTACATTTCGTCCATTTTATGGTCACCATAATCGGACTGAGCAATTGGACATCAATACACCAAATCGTTTGAGTAGAGTGCTGCGTACAGAGGAAAATATTGCTGCTGTAGCAGCTAGTGTTGATGAGGACGACAAAATGTACATATATAGCAAGGCACAGCAATTGGGATTGTGTAATTCGACTACGTGGAAAGCCGAAATGCTCGAAGAAGTGGTTGTAAAATTGGACATCTCGCATGGACCACTTAAAACGTAGCCGTCAACAAGAACTTAATTAACAAATCAGATCCATTTTAATTACAACGGATTCCTTGAAAATAAAATCGGATTTAGGCCCAATCTGTCTAATCAGCAAGTTACATAAACTTCTATTGAATTCTGCATCCCATAATGCCGCCAGGAGTGTTCTACGTCGACTTTCGTTAAGCCATTCAAATTGCACTTAATATTAAACAAGATTTCAGGATTTTGGCATCGTTTTCCATGATAATAGAGGCAGATACGGGCGTAATCTGCAATCTCACCAAATTTCACGAAATTCTAATAAATTCTACGTAGTCTTGTGGTACTCGGAGTGTATATCAGACCATAATTGTTTAAGCCGTACAGTTACTCTAATGGTGCTTGGAGCGCATACCACCTCAAAATCCATTAAATCGTTCGGCTAGCACGTAATACTAAACGGGGTTGCTGACTTGCCGAATAGATAAATTAGGTGGCAGAATTATTGGGTTTTATACACCGGCACCATTAGGGTAGGTAAGATTCATTAGATTTTTATGAAACTTGTTTAACATATAATATGATTGATTAATTTTTTTATAATTAAGAAAACCTAAGCCGTATTGGCCTTCCTTTAATTTCACTAGCTCGTTACGTAATAGAAAACTAGCAAGCAACTGAAACCACGTCTTGATATGTGAGATAGTCGCGAACCAGCGATATGCTAAATTAAACCAGCTAGATGTCAAATTGGACAAGCTAGGTGAAAAACTGGAAGACTAACTGATGAATTTACGGAGCTGCCTAAGCAAATAAACACGCAGAGTGAGCAGTTGGGCCAAATTCGAGCTGAACAGAATGAGAAAGTCGTTCGAATTAAACATGTCCAATATCATGAAAATAAAAAGGTGAAAGATGTGATTACGACTGAATTAAATCTAGACGAAGATGTCAAGTTAAATTAATGAAGTTTGTGCCAGTTTGGACAGTCATTCTTACACCAATGAGGGAGACCAACAGATTGGAAGCAGCGTGGTTGCCGGGACCTCGAGTTGAAATCATCGAGATAAACAACACAATAGAGAGTAAAATATAGAGACAGTGCTGAAAAATTACGCAAGACGAAGGAAGTTTACGATTCGTGGCGGAGTTGGAGTTGCGACACGATGCAGGAACAAAAGCTGTAATTGAGGAGATGATGGAGCTAGCAATGAGGATATTATAGCATACAGGGCCCGGAGTAAGTAAAAATTGGGTCGATCAAGCGCAGACCCAAGCGATGTGAAAAGTTTAAGGGGATACTCCATGTGTTGCAAATTAGCTCACTACGTCCGAGATTGTTGGCAGGGATGAAATGATCATACCACGCTGCAGTCTGATTCTCGAGGAAGAGAAAACTTACCAGAGGAACAGAGACCAGAAATACGGAAAACCACAAAGAGTTCAATAAACAACCAGGATCTAAGGTTCAGTTCAATACCGAAATGTGTAATAATGCGTAAATAATAAGCCGTACTAAGCCTTGGAAAAGGAGGGACGAGTTGGGTTAGCCCAGCGGGCATGAATGCCCAATTTTTGTCAAATAGCGGAGACTTATTTGTATATACCCAATAGGTTTAAACCATTTAAGTCGGAGAGATCCATGCCTAGAAGCTATATTTAAAGTCAGGCAGGAACTTTACCACATTCCTAGGAAATAGTCTGAAGTGAAGTTAATATTTTTATATAAGGCAGGAAAGCTCTAATTGGAACCCCAAATACCTTATAATCATAAGCTTATTCTCTTTTCCTACAACAGTTTAAAGACAAATTAAAGTTCACATGAGATGTTCAATCGAGCCAAATTTGCTGTCAAAATCTCAACACGCATATTGTAAGGACACATTTATGAAAACTACTCTCCACTTCCTTATTTGCCTGATGAGAAATTCTTTAATGGTTGGACTCAGGGTCTCAAATAGCCACTAAAGCGCTTTGCTCTTGCGAAATTCCATTGGAAAAAGATGGGGTTTTGAGATCCAAATCATACAATGGCTCTAAATTGCAACGATTAGGTCTATTTTATTATATAGAATTACTATCGGATGACCGGCTCTAAACAACAAAGAGTGCAACAAAAATTTACTTGAGTGGGAGTGCTGTGTGTGTGGGTGATATTGTAAGTCACCTGACCATTACATCATGATTGGTTATGAAGAGGAAGAGATCCGTCCAGCATGGGCAGACTCTAAAACTTTGCCAAGAACTCATGTTGGGATTTCAATTTAATGAAGTTTGGTGCCGTTGGCCAAGGTCTTTGACTTCGACGGCCAACCAATATTATAATATTTTCTGTTCGGCTCAATATGCGTTACTTAATTAACTAAATTAACAAATATAATGGAACAAAACAAATGATAGAAGATTAAAGCTCAAATCGATTAGCCCAGTAACCAAATTACAAAATGTGGAAAAACACGTACCAAAATATAATAATTCGCTAAAGCATTGAGATTATACTTTAAATATAAGTTCAATGTTAAATCCCGGCAAATTTCCAATTTATGACAACGCCGAGTATTTATAAAACTTTAATTTTGAGTGAAACATAACTGGGCAAGTGGTGCAGTGGTTAGAAATTGTTGGGTGCAGGGTTCGAATCCCACCAAAGGATAGATGTAAAATGAAATTTTCTTATCTAATTCGTGATGTTAATAAACATAACCGTGTTTTATCAGGTGGTAGTTTAGACCCCAGCACCCACCGATGTCTATGAATAGACTTCAATGGTCTCGAACTAATTTTGTTGACGTTTGGTGTTAGTTTACTCGTAAAATTCGTGAATGGGATAATTCCAAGTGATAAAATTCCTTAATTACCAACGAATTAAATGTTATTAACAACTTGAATTTACATGGAGCAAATGAAAAACGGTTTCTTATAAAAAGTCGATTAAACATTAAGATGCCTTCCTATAAAATACTTTATCGATTTCACCAGCAGCAAATATATGTTTAGTCGCTAATACATTAAAAAGCCATAAATATTAAATTTTGGTGAAGAGAGCTTTCTTTCTTGTAATTCGGCCGGGGTGGACCATAAATTTTATTACCGACCCATAAAATATAACAAATAAAATAAATATGCGAATTGAACATAAACATAAACAGCATGTCGTCCAACATAACAAAAATAAAACACAATAAACAAAAATTATATACAACAAGCGAATGAAAACAGCAAAATTTACAAAAATTTTATTAATTTTTGATTAAAACTTTTATTCGCCTTATTTATTTCTTATACACATAATATTTTAATTAAGTTTTCCATTCGTTTTGCAGAATACAGAAGGATTAAGAAGTTGTATGTCTAGCACGCAAACAGAACAATGCTGTGCTTTCAGAGAAAATAAGAATTTTCCTTCTTCTTCTTCTTCTATAAATCGTCTTAATGATAAATTAGAGAAATATTTGTTTACAGTTGTTGTTGTTGCTATTGTGGAATGGAATGTAGACAATCCAAGCAGAAATTCTAGAAATACAAATTCTCTTCCACGATGAATTATGTGTCTAGAAAATCAAAACTTTTCTTTTATTATATTTGGGGAAAATTGGTTGTAAAAGTAAAATTAATTTCGGGTACATGGGCTGATACAAAGAGCGAACAGTTGGAATTTATGGTAGTATACTACTAAAGTATTTTAATAACCTGCCAAAAATCCTGTCATAAAACTACTGCATAAACACTATTTATCACGTTTCAGCGGAAAACGGTAGAAAATAATAAGGAGCGAGAAAATATTTTATTTATTTTTAATTTACAGAGAAATTTTTAGATCAATTTGTTTTATGTTAGCGTTTTTTCCAAAATCATTTTGAATTCATCCGTATATAAAACCGACCCACCACAAGCACAAAATGACATAAATTAGAAATATTACCCATATAATACTGGTAAAAACCAGCCGTAACATTTTTTATGATAACCTAGATATAAATGTATGGCAGAGCACAAGTCCCAAATGATCGCGTCATTACAATGCCAAAACAATTTATTTATTATTTGAACAGCGCGCATATTTCGTATACATAACACAGATACTTTTGGCTTTTAAAATATTAAAAATTCAGTGGAACATAAATTTAATCATAAAACATAAAAGTTCCGGGGTGTATGTCAATTTTCCGTTTGTGTTTATACCGTTGGGGGGATAATTTTCATACACACACGAACAATTTTGTAATGTGTGGGATATGTTACGATTACATTTGTAGAGTTTCTACAACATGTTGTATCCGAAATAGATACACGAAAGTTAGCGCTTTAATAAAAACTTTGTTGTCGATTTGATGGTGACGGTCTTGTGACATTCAATTTGTGTGTATATAAAGCTCGATTTTGTATGTTATAATTATAAAGTTTCTGCCACAATTTTTTTTTGTGGCAAGAACAAATCAAACTTTTTAAATCAAAATTTCAAAAATTTATTTTTCTTTTTGGTTTGATTTTGCTAAATTAAACCAAAAAATGATTTATTTATGGCGCCGTTGCCATGCAACATGTCGTGCTTTTGCATTATTATTTAGCAATCTACCGCACATAAAATATGCTTACGTACAGGTATAAATTTTAATTCCCGCAGTAAATAAAAAGCTCATTAAAAACAAATAAGCTTTTCGTATAGATTTGTGGTTGTTGGATTAATATGTTTGTGTTATATTGGTGACAATTTCATGAATTTGATTGAAGAATTTTATGATTACTGATTAGTTCAGTACGTTTGCGAATTTGCGAAATATTTTCGAACATATTTTTCGTTTACTTAATTTGTGGCTTTTGACATCAATAGACTCTACACAAATACGAAGTATATTTGTGTAGAGTCTATTACTCGAACCTGTTTAATCGGACCTCCTTTTGGACCTAAACAAATTGGTCCGATTAGAAGGTGGTCCGATTATAAGGGTTTCGTCTTCCATAATTTTTCTCCGTTTTATGTTCGGTAATTTACATACTATTACATACATACTATTATATAAAATAATACAAAAATTACATAATTCATTGACCTAAATTATTAAACAAAGTTGAGTTTTAAAAAAATCGGTAATTGAAGCTTCAATGGTTGTTAATGGAATCTCCCTTTCAACTAGCTTCTCCTCTGACCTCTGATTTGTCAAGATGAAAAAAATTTCGTTAAGGCCTTTCTCACTGGTATACTTATTTAGTTCTTTCAAACATGCTTACGCTTTAGCGAACGTAATGATGGTTGAAGGTAATTTTGGCGATAAATCATCCCCACGAGACGACGAACTTTCATCAATTTGTTAATTTTGAACATCTCGATTATGCAATGTTAAAAATTGGTCCTTCCAGTCTTCTGACAATTCTTCGGATCTTTGAACATTTTCTTGAAAGCCTTAAAAATCGCTACCAGATTCAAATTGATCAGGCTCCTGGATACTCTCTAAATCACGCGCAGGTGTATGCTTTTTAAACCCAGCATATCTGAAACAGTTTGCTATAATTTCCGGGGTGGTATTTCCACGCCGTGGACACCCACGAAGACGCATCTAACATTGTTATTTGCTTTCAAAATTGCTCGAAAAACGCTGTTTTGTTAAATCTCCAATAGACGTTAAATGCAAGTTCAACATTTACATTTTTGAAGGCTCACGATTTTTTCGCCTTTCCGATAATGAGGCAACTTCCTTTTTCTCCCAGCATATTGCATAATACGGCAAATGTTAGTCGTTCTTTGCACATTTTCCCAACTTTGCACTTTTCATTTCTTAATTGTAGTGATCGGGAAGGAGCGGCTCGGAAAAATAAACCAGTTTCATCTAGATTGAAGATAGTGTTTGGCTTAGTATTAATCGACTACATTTGTATCTATTGAAGCACCTTCTCCGGAAAGCGAAATTGATTGTGGCGTTCTTTGAGACTTTGCAACCAACCATTTGATGCGGTGAATTCCTTCAATTTTAGTTGTTCAGATGATTTTAAAGCCTTCTCTTGTAATAAAGCGCCAGACAAAGGAAATTTTTTAGAATGGGCCATTGCAAACCATTTTAACAAAAGGTCATCAAGTTCACCATATTTGGTGCATGATGCAACACGTTTTCGTTTCAATAAACCAAAATTATCAACGGTCTGAAGAATTACCGATTTATTACCCAAAATTCTTTGCACTTGAGTTTTGCTAATTTTGATTTTATCAGCTAGTTTCCGTTCGATAGTTTATCACTTTGTCCAATTAGCAGGTTCGAGTGTATTTTGCAAATTCGCAAACGTACTGAGTAGCACGAAATTGTTTAAAATTAGAATAAGTAGTCAAATTTTATTTTTTAATTCAAAAAATGTTTCTTTGTCCCACAACAGTAATGATTAACTCAAGTTTTAATTCACACTGTTGTGCAAGGCAAAATAAAAGACTCGCGTCTCTGTGTAAATTATCAAAGTCTGGGTTTGTATGTAGAATCGAACTCGAAGGAACTGTATCAGACTCTTTTACAATTACACCTGGTCGTCGACAGCGCGATGCACTCGCGCTTGTGCTGTTCAGTTTGCCGTTCAATTACGTAGTAAGGGAAAGCTACATTGAAACTTGCCCGCGGAAAATGGGAGAATACGGTACTCGCCGCATGTGGCAGCACTGTCACAAAAAAAATTCTGTTGTTATTTTATTAGGAGCGGAAATTTTTTATTCATTTTATACCTCACCTGTCACAAATCACTCCAATGTTCTATAAATTCACAAATTGACGCAGCAGAGAAATTTCCGCATTTCAAAATGGAACGTTGCATACCGATTAAGCCCAATAATCCAGAATTGGCCGAATTCTAATGAACAACCTAGACCGTTGAATAAACGATTTTCCGACAAAAAGTGTAGAAGAAGGCAATCATAGTGGCACTTCTGATGCACATTTCTATCAGGTATGTTCATTGACTTCCGCAAAATATAGTGGCTTAATTTGTGCTAATCCAGAATTGACTCAATTCCATTGAACAACCCAGACCGTTAGATTAACGATTTTCTGACATAAAGTGTTCCAGAAACCAATGAACTTGGCAGTTCGGATTGCATGTTCATATCACATATGAATTTGTGCTAATCTAGAATTGCTCCAATTCCATTGAACAACACAGACCGTTAAATTAACGATTTTCCGACATAAAGTGTAGAAGAAAGCAATCATAGTGGCCCTTCTGATGCACATTTCTATCAAGTATGTTCATTGACATCCGAAAAATATAGTGGCTGAATTTGTGCTAGATGAACCTGTACGCTTTCGCTTAAATATGCCAATATTTCCTCCTCCAATTGTCTTCATCGCTTCTTTGATCGGATACATAATCGGTTAGCCGCTGTGTTTTGGTTTTTGGTTCAGTATTCCATCTGCTCTCTAACTATTCTAAAGCTCGCACATTTGTTTGTTTATAAAATACAAAACATTTTAAATCTTTAAAAGAGTCACATTCAATATCAGATGTATACAGCCCCCGCATAACACCACCCTATACAGGAAGTCTTGCAAACCGCTTTACAAAACATTTTTTTGCTTCTAAACAAGAAAGCAGAAGTCTTATCAAGTCATTGCAGTGGTCTATCATATTTAAAATCCAACGTTTTACATCGCTACATTTATCTTCGTAATCCACTTCGGTATCAGCGAAATTCAAATTCATCATTTCCGGATTGCTCCTGCGTGTTTTAATTAAGTTCACGATTTATCGTATACACAAATACACGCTTGCTCAAAAGAACGGTAATTATATCAGAAATATTTTTTTGTGTTCCCACAAAATTGCCACAAATGATTGATACCCAATCGCCCTCAAATACAAATTTGTTGATCCTGCCTTAATTTTTTCTATAATTCTCACTTTGTGAATGGTTTTTACAAAGTGAGTTACATCACTATGAGAAGCCAAAATTGACTTTAACAAAGAGTTTTTTATTGTCTTTGACAAAGTGAATCCGTGAACTACTGCAACAATTAATCCAGCCGATTCATCTACATTAATTTCTATAACTGCGGATGGCAATGCACATAACTGACAGGAATTTGCAATCAGAAGTGCCAAGTTCATTGGTTTCTTGGAACACTTTAGTGTCTGCCACTTCCCGATTGGTCGTCCCCTTGGCACTTCCTCTTCCTTGTTTGTTCATCGCTGTATCAGAACTGAACTGTGAGTTTTGGAATTGATTCCTTCTAATTATTCCAGTGGCATTTATTCGCTTCTGTGATAGCACGTTAAATAACTGATAACTATAGAAAAGTAATTATCAAATTATAACATAAATCCCGTTGATTTAAGTCAATTGACTAAATAAACCACCATTACAGAACCCAGTCCTAGCCGGGCATGACCGAAACTGGATATTCTAGTTTGGGCCGTTGGTATCATACAAAATCGTATGAATTGTGTGACTCCACACAACAAGAATTGTTTACACCCCTCGGACACGGCTTGACTTTTATTTATTGCTTAATGTTTAGTTGTCTTTTAAACGGTCTGATTTGCACGTCTACACAAAATGACTTTTCTACTGGGATCTCCAAACACCGTTGATGAACATATTCAATCAAAGACTTCATTTTTACATATGTCTTGACCGAAAAACTTCATTATTATTCGGCGTATGTTTGAATGAAGTGTGACCTTTTTGATTGACATACATATTTGCATACTGTGCAAATCGTTCATACATTTCGCTGGTAATATATTTATTGTATATTTGAAATGGTGCAAGAAACTCTACAGAAGATGTATGTGAATTTGGCTCGAAAAACCAGCCCGAAAAACACCTTTTCTATTTTGGTGCGTTTCTTTGCTAATTTCAATACCATCCCGAAAAATATCGTAATTGTATGGAAAACGCATATCTCATCCCGAAATAATTTTTTCATCTATGTATCTACGAAATTTGTATTAATTAATATGAGAAAGCTAAAATTATCCCGCAAAGTTACTAAATTAAGAATAACTTTTCCAAATTTTAAGTTTACCCCATTTTAGACATGAAATCTATGCTGGGATTTTGCTTTAGATCAGACCTTTATATCCACCGTTCAGACTTGAGCTATTGGCGTTATATCTGAGATGAATGGACCTCACTTTTGGGCAAATAATCTCGAGGGGGATATCTCCTGGATTCCAGCAATTAAATTTTTAATTTAACCGACTTTTCCAAATTGTAAACTTACCCCATTTTAGACATGAAACCTATGCTGGGATTTTGCTTTAGATCAGGCCTTTATATCCACCGTTCAGACTTGAGCTATTGGCGTTATATCTGAGATGGATGGACCTAACTTTTGAGCAAAAAATCTCGAGGGGGATATCTCCTGGATTCCAGCAATTAAATTTTTAATTTAACCGACTTTTCCAAATTTTAAATTTACCCCATTTTAGACATGAAAGCTATGCTGGGATTTTGCTTTAGATCAGACCTTTATATCCACCGTTCAGACTTGAGCTATTGGCGTTATATCTGAGATGGATGGACCTAACTTTTGAGCAAAAAATCTCGAGGGGGATATCTCCTGGATTCCAGCAATTAAATTTTTAATTTAACCGACTTTTCCAAATTTTAAATTTACCCCATTTTAGACATGAAATCTATGCTGGGATTTTGCTTTAGATCAGACCTTTATATCCACCGTTCAGACTTGAGCTATTGGCGTTATATCTGAGATGGATGGACCTAACTTTTGAGCAAAAAATATCGAGGGGGATATCTCCTGGATTCCAGCAATTAAATTTTTAATTTAACCGACTTTTCCAAATTTTAAATTTACCCCATTTTAGACATGAAAGCTATGCTGGGATTTTGCTTTAGATCAGACCTTTATATCCACCGTTCAGACTTGAGCTATTGGCGTTATATCTGAGATGGATGGACCTAACTTTTGAGCAAAAAATCTCGAGAGGGATATCTCCTGGATTCCAGCAACTAAATTTTTAATTTAACCGACTTTTCATATAAAATGGAAAAATTCACTACAATCAGGTACAAGATAAGGCTATAATATTGAATATTTTTGGAAATTATTTTAAATATTACAATTTGTATCGGTATAATATCGCATTATTAATTTAGTAACTTTTCGGGATAATTTTAGCTTTCTCATATTAATTAATACAAATTTCGTAGATACATAGATGAAAAAATTATTTCGGGATGAGATATGCGTTTTCCATACAATTACGATATTTTTCGGGATGGTATTGAAATTAGCAAAGAACCGCACCAAAATAGAAAAGGTGTTTTTCGGGCTGGTTTTTCGGGCCAACTTCACATACATCTACAGAAGCGGACATTATTGCAGATGGTGTAAATACAATTGGTGTTGGCTGAAAAGGCTTTTTTATCCGTTATTTGATAATTACTTTGTTTATCAACATATTCGAATTCATTAAGAGGTAATTGAGTGCCATAAGCATGCCAAGTTTATCAATCAAGTGCTAATGCTTTCGACATTCAAAACAAGGCATCCTTTACGGTGAGTAAAACCTCTTGATTACAGTAAAAAAGGGACGATAATCAATAAAAATACAGTGAAAATTCTAACTCATAAATTTTGTCCAAATTTCCCATGTAGTCTCAGTGTTACATTAGCTATTAGATAAATAACCAAAAGTGGTTATTACTGGTGGGAGTTCTTGTGATATTAGCCATAAACTGAAAAGTACGTATACTGGCGCAGAAAATCAAAAAATTATTGAGAAAATTCTAACCGATAAATTCTCCCTAAATTTTCCATGTACTCTCAGTATGACTTTAGCTATTAGAAATACAACCGTACATATTGGTTACTTGCGGGAGTTTTTGAGATATTAGCGATAGTCTGAAACTTAGTTATTTTCCCGCAAAATCTCCCATAATTTTATTGCTAAACTCGTAAGTTTGTAATCTAAAATTCAAATGCATCTCTACACAAATATTTTTATATTTATTTGTAAAGCAGTAAACGAGAAACCTGCAATGAAAATTTCATAATTATTGATTAAGAATAAGCCCAGTTCTCTCCAGCTCAAAATCCAGTTTAATCGCGTAGAATAGACAGATATACCAGAACTTTATCTAAAGTTTGTGTTTCACTCCATAATCGATCTAGAAACCAAATTTCATAAGAATTTGTTATGAAATGGCCAAGTTAAGTCCAGAATAAACAGATCCTAGAATTGTTTCCAGAACTTATTTTAGAAATCCTAACCAATACTATGATACTAAGCGAATTTCGTTAAAAAAATAACAATCAATTTGTCAATTTAAGGAACACGTGTAAGATTTCAGTCCACTGGCGTGTTTTATTTTGTGAAAAAACAGGTACAAAATGAATAAACGAATTTCCGCTGGTTATAACAACGAAGAGATTCTCTTTTGTGCTTATTTTGCCATTTGTGGCCACTCTTATTTACCGCTAGCAAATTTCCGCTATCCGCCCAATTCTTGGATATCTCCATGGCAAGCTCGGAATCGGCGACTATAATTTTGATAGCGTTGAAGCCCGAATCGCTGCTGAACACCGAGTTTCCTACTCAAAATCAAAGTCACTCTGATTAAAAAATCAATCGCAGTCGTGCAAGTTCACGGTATATATAAAACATTCATTAGGCCTGTGCCCGCTTTCGGAAAGGAGAGCTGAACCATGACCACTAACGACTGTACAATGTTATCTACATTTGAAAGGAAGGGCATTCGTTTTAAAGATAAAGCAGTAATCGAGTTAAATGGTTGGGCCGCGTTGCAAAGTTCCCACAACATCGCATGGTTAATAAAGTATTCCAGCAATAATCAGCGGGTGTTTATCGTAGAGAAAGATTCTAACTGCGCTGGGGTGGCGACGTTGAACAAGACCTAGAGAGCGAGAGCAGTGGATCGAGACAGATGGAAGACCACAGTGTAGGCGGCAAAATCCCCTCATTGGTTGTGAAAACTAGATAGAGAAATCCGGACTAGCTCCATGCAACGTAATCAAATCGGTCGATAAATGAGGTAAGGAAATTGGGAACGTTCGTCAGGAATAAAACTTAAATTCGCAGTTATAACGTATTTACTTTAAGGTTAGGTTAAATTGTACTTCTTAATGAAACAACCGTTTACCTTTCCAGAATAGTAACGAGACACATCTTCTAAAAATATTCAGTTATAAAACCAAGTAATTATGCATAGATAACTGATAAAATATGTGCTCGATATAATTAAAAATTTTGCTCAATTTAAATTTTATGTTCCAAAAAATTGTATTCACTTCTACTGGTACCGGCTTATGTACAACTATCAGACCATAATCTATTTTACTCGTAGTTGTCAATAACGTTGTTCTTAACGAAATATTCTAACTCCTACACACAAAATCACCCAACAATACGGTTCCATATACCCAAAAATTTATACTCCATTAGATATCAATTTACAGATGGTACTGTAGATCCTATTTATGGAAACGCTTCATCCTAAATATAAAATACTGGTCAAAAGAGACTTCGTATGGCATATCAACCAAATTTATCTTACAGGTTTTATATAGAGGAGAACCTAAAAAATATTTCAGTTTCTCCCAAAAAACATTTTTTTGGGTATTGAAATAAAATATTCTTTTAGGTATTGACCGTACTCCTTCCTATTACAAAAATTTTTAATTAGAAGCTATCATCACCCAACAAGTATCTATTATTTATATCTCGTATGTCCTATTTTCGTAACCATAAAAAGGATAATAGCGTCCTATCTAAAATTAATAACCTTTTTATAAAATCTTCAAGTGTTAATTTTGGCACGAAATTTGATTAAGCTTAAAATTGGACAACTTTGTTATCGGGACGGGACGGTCTAACGACAAGGCAATATAACTAATCCGGTGTCGCAATATTTTATGATTCAAAATTGTTACCAATGAAGTTGGCTACGTATTATAGGGTAAGAAATCTATACACTACCTTTATACCAGGCTTTTTGATTGGACTTTTATGTAGGTGTCTCAATTGTTTGTAATACCTCAATAGTTCTTTAAACAATTTTTAGTTCCTCAGATGTAAGTAATATGGAGATTCTTGTAACCTTGCAAATAACATACGAAGAGTGTTGGTACCGTATGCGCATCGTTGTGCAAATTGGAATTAAAATGAAGTTGAGATTTGTGACTCCTGTTAGCTGCATTATAAAACAGGCCCTCGACATTACTTCAAAAATTATATGAAAACAATATATAGTCATTGTCAATGAACAAACTAAACACAACTTGGCGTGGTGTCGTGCATAATAAATGTCCTGTATCACCTCTATAGTCCAGACGGTTTGACTGACTCCATACATAAGCTTTCCTCATAAATTGGGAGATCCCGGTGATTTTTGACCGAAATCAGCCCACCGGAATTGACAACTTGCATAGGAGCTTTTTGTATTTTTGCAAATATTTTGAAACGAGTAGCGTTTACGATAAAAACAATTATGAACTAAAAGATTCTAAATTAATTTTGCAGCAATAACGGCCAAGGCAAGTTTTCAAAAATTTTACCGAAAATGACGATTTTTAACAAAAACTGATTTTCAACAAAAATTCGGCTCCAAACAGCCCAGACGGATTGATTGATCGATCCGGATTGAATTTGCCCGAAATCGGTTCATCGAAAATGAGAGCTTCCATATGAGCTTTTTCATTTTTACAAACGTTTTGAAAATTATACCTGTTCTCGTAAAAAAACAACTGAACTAAAAACTTTTAAATGAAATTTTCAACAATACCGTCCCAGATCAGTTTTCCACAATTTTACAGGAAATGGCGACTTTTGACTCTTCACTGACTTACTGACTGATTTACACTTTTTGACTGACTGAAACTTCATAACTAAGTTTTTCCACAGGTGGGAGTGGAGATTCTTTTGAGTATTGGACGAAATCGGTGTACCGGAAGTGGCAGCTTCCATAGGAACTCTCTAAATTTTTGCAATGAAGATTAAATAGTATAACAAGTGTTGTCCTTGTTGTTTTTCTGAAATTAAACCAAGAATAAAGATTTTTGATTATACAAGACAATTTTACCTAGTCTGGTAACAGAAAGGTCGGATGTTGGCCACAACAGTTTCACCCATCCATTTTTGTATTTGTTGTTATTTGAAAAACTATTGTGTATTCTATAGAAATAAGAATCGATGGCCTGAAAGTAATACTAAATACCATACCAAGCTCAAACCAAAAAATAAAAGGCAAATTAAATTCTTTCGGTCTCCGAGTTAGGCCGCAGACAAGGCATTTAGAGCAAGTTCAATGCACTGTAAATGATCCTTAAAGTGGTCTTACAAGTTCTTAGCTAATGGCCTGAAATGAAAGACTTAGCGATGGAAGATAGAGACAAAGTGGTTTGTGAGGCAAGAAATAAGTAATATTTCTGAGGCATGAGTCTGAAGATTGCTCGGTTTCGTAACTGAGGACTGTGATTTACCAGAAGGTCTACGATTTGTAGATAATAATAGTACTTATAGATAGGCCGGAAGAACAAAAGGTAAAATGTCCAGGAATGTTTCCTAGCTAAAGAAACTCCAAGATGTTAGATGGAGTTTGATTTAAATAAAGTTGGTTTCGAGTCCGTGGAGGATCAAGCCTCGGAGAATTGCCTGAACATAAAAGAAATCGAGAATTGACTAGTAGTTTCACTGCTCGTGAAACTCTTAAATGGCTTTCAGAAGGCCTAAGTTTCTCAAGTGTTTAGAGTTGGGAGACGAATAAGAAAGTCCCTGATAAATTAATGAACAAAGGTTGCAAAGTTATCATCTAATAGATAGTCTGAGATGCTTTAGATCAAAGTAGATCATCAGCTTTCTTTCTGACAGCGTGTATTAATTATTAGCCAAGGTTTTCTTTGAAATAAAATTGGTCCCATCAAAAATCTATACGATATTTTACGATTTTGGTATTGCGTTTTAAATTGGGTTGCATTTGACCTTCAAATTATCGAGTCATATCAGAATTACAAGAGGGATTTTGAGTACCAAGAGTTATTTGCGATAAATCCTTGTTTCAGGGAAAATGTGTTTAACGGTCGTCTGGTGGACTCCGGTTTCGATCTTATTTTATTTTCTCAGCTCAACCATATAGAGGAGTTAAATAAAGGGTGTTTCATTTCGAGGTATGGAACTTTGAAGTTGAATAAAATGGGCGTACATGGCGTAATCTGGAGATCCAATTTTCGATCACTCGGCAATAATGTTTGCTTCCAAGTGTTCAATAGTCTCTGGCTTAACTGCGTAGACAAGTAACTTCACATACACTCAAAGAAAATAGCACAGCGGTGATAAATCAAACG
Source organism: Nephrotoma guestfalica (assembly GCA_963691935.1). NCBI lineage: Eukaryota > Metazoa > Arthropoda > Insecta > Diptera > Tipulidae > Nephrotoma > Nephrotoma guestfalica. The sequence continues at coordinate 33,452,715 of OY829913.1, read as the reverse complement.
AACGCGATGGACTGTTGACAGGTCCATTTCTCGATATTAGTCGTTCATCAAATGTTTCTTTCAGTATATTAATTATATCGCGGCCCCTCCTTGTTGGAACTACATGTATCTGATATCAATAACATCCAATTGAGACACAAAACAAATAGTAATCATGTCTATTTACCGGTCTCCGTTGACTGTAACGTGAACCACACCAAACGGTAAGTCTTTGTGGATGTATAATAGTTTTTAAACCATGGCTCGTGGATTATCTTCACTCCAAATGCGACAATTCTGCTTGTTGAAATATATTGCCATTCTACCCAAAAATGAGTTTCATCACTGAATAAAATTTTGTATGGAAAGTTTACATCGATGTCAATGTTGGCTTCGCAATGGGAAAACCAGATCCTTACGCAAAATCCTCTCTCCATAAAGGTGGTGGATCAAGTCCCAAATGTTGCGCTCGTCGACAAATCGATTCATTTGGATTCTGTTCAGTAATACTCGGTGCGTATAGTTAATCGAATTAACTGCTCTGATGGACGATTATGTCAACAATATAATGGATGTAGCACGCGATGAGTTTCACCAACTGAACCGTTATTTTCAAAGTTAATTTGATCAATTTCTGAACGTTGCTCTAGCGTGAGTCTATCCATTATGAAATGACAAACCAACCCAACCAAAAATCAACTGTCGGCTGCCAAATTGGCTTTTCCTGAAAAAAGTGTTTCCACCTTAAAGTTCTATATCTAGGAATAAAGCATTATTTATATTAGAGGCTCCAACTAGTCTACGTTTTATAAAATTATTTATACATATATATCTTATGGACATCTGGACGGAGTTGTTTTGTAGCTCGTAGTTCTTTCATGTCTAATACAGGTTTCCAAAAATAAAACAGGTTAATCTTGCATAAGACAAACCATTTACCCTAGATGAGTTCTCTTATAAATAATATTCTCCGTGGCCTACGACGAACTATACGGATGGATTTCGACGAATCCTCATCTCTGGATAATTCGTGGGCTCTGAGTTCATTCTCAATTTTTAATTCTCGGCTCAAACGATTTTAATAAACATTAGTGAAATGGGGTTTTTAGTACAGCAGTTATCCAATGCGACTAATCTTTTATTAGTTTATCTTCTCAGCTGAAACATTTTCAAACATAATCCAGAAAATTTGATTTTCCCCCGCATCGACAAACTTGAAAATCTCAGTGTTTTAAGAACCCACTCATTTAATTTCTAAGAGCCTTTAGCCATCATTTGAATATGTTACTACCTGGTAGCGTCTCTGTAATCCGGCCAAAATGAAAATCTTCTAGTGTTTAATGCGACCAATTTTATTTCAAATGGCACTTCTTACGCCATCATTTGATAAATATTACTACTCGGTAGTATTTCTGAGATGTGGCCAATAATTAATACAAAGAAACCCAAACATTAGCATACGTAATCTTTGCAACTCGATTTTCCAACGCAGTAACAAATGACAAAATCTCGAAGTTTTTTGCTCGCTAATGTTTCTGTGCTCTGGCAAATATTTAATAAACTACAACTCGATTTCATCACTGTACCAATATTTAACATTGTGCATTGTGATTATACTTTGTATGTCAGTTCAAAGTAGTTTGAATATTTTCGTAGTTTGCAGCCTGATGAAACAACCGATTATTTAATTTAAGAAATTTAAATGTTTCATTAGATCGAACCAAATGTCCAACGTCTTGGTAACCTCACCTAGATTTTAAAGTAAATTCGTCTGTTATTATAGGTTCCCATAGCTTTTACCGACTATTTATTTTTTGTTAATTTTACTTTTGTTTGTTAATTTTGTTGTTTTGTTATAAATGCCACATCTCTAAAGAAAAATATTACAACTCGTTCCATTTGAGTGGGCTATAAGTTCTGGTACAGGATTAGGGTCATAAATTGTGTGAAATTTTCGTCCCTAGTGAACTTTGGTTGTCTTTCAAGCGTAGCTTCCCTCTGAATCAAATTCAGCTAGCTGACCCAGGTTCTTAACTTGTGTTTTGATTTGGCGCACGAAAATTGGAGCAAACATTTTCGCTGTGTTTTGAAAAAAAAACACAAACAATATTCGTATTATGTCCAAATAACTGATATGTAGAACATCTCGTATATAACAGCCTATACATTCTGATTATACACGAAATATAATCATTTTTAAGCGAATCGACAAAAATAATCCCAAATGTGTCATAATTAATTAAAATAGTATTGCATTTTTAAATATTTACATTTATAATATTTATCCAGCATTAAAATGTATAAAACACAAGATAAAATAAATGGATGCATGATGCATAAAGCACCTAAATCATCTGGTGCACGAATTTTATATTGGAAAATTCCAGATGTTTATGTACCACGCATCGAATTGCTTAAATATTAATTTCAAATTAAACATTTAAAATATTTCACATTTTATTAAGTAAAAATGTAGAAGCAGCATTTTAATTTATCAGCATTGATCGAAATTTTTCAATTTAATACGTGATACATAATAATACGAGTGTATGTGTGCAGCATATAGGCGAGTTATTTATTGCAAAAAGTAAATTTCAAAAATTTGTATTCGTAATTATTTAATTAGGTAATAATTTTTGAGCCGGTTCATTAAAAATATTTGCTACTCTCATTACAATTTATTTTAAATATTAAAAGCTTTTAGCGCAATTACGAAATTGTAATTAATTAGTAAATAGTGAAAATTATGTCACGGATAACACATCTACGATATTGTAGATATTTCAGAATCGAATAGGCACAAATATCCATTTCATAATGTTTCGGAGACATTTTTACAATTGCAGACTGTTCCGTGAGACTACTTCTTGTTGAAATAATCTTTTTTAGTGGTGATCGGATTAATTCGTTCAATCGGTTGGTAATTAAGTACGAGTAATTGTTTTTAACCCTTTAAACGTAAATTCTGTGTTCCAAAAAATTTCCAAACGAAATTCAGCTTGGTCGGTTATCACCAAAAATCAAACAAACAGAAATTCTTACGTCCGATGATCAAAATCTCCTCCATACGCAAAAAATTCGCTTAACGGCCACCTGAAGAGAGCGATAACAACTTAAAGAATTATAAAACTGAACAGGCATCATTATCATCAATCTCTAAGTAAAAAAGCAAAATCAAAGAGGATATTCATGACCTTATGAGACAGGAGTGTGGAGATATTATGCGCGATAAAGCAATGTGTTTTGTAGACGATTGGTACGATAGCGTGCGCGATAGAGTGTACAAATGTATTTTCGATCTTTTTTAGTGAAATAAAAGACATTAGTTTGTGTAAAAAATGAAAGAATGTTTTATTCAAAGTATGCTCCTTCGGAAGCTACAAGCTTCGCCTATCATTCAGACAATAAACGGATTCCCCAAAGGAAGAAGTCTGGTTGTTTTGAAGCGATCCAGTCATCGACCCATTTTTTGACGTTTTCATATGAAGTGAAGTGCTGCTGTGCCAGAGCTGATTGCATTGACCGGAACAAGTGGTAATCAGAGGGGGCAACGTCTGGTGAATACGGCGGGTGGGGTAGAATTTTCCAGTTCTGCTTATCCAAGTAGTTTTTGACAGATATGGCAACATGTGGCCTAGCGTTGTCGTGTTGCAAAATAATATTATCGTGCATTTTGTCCCATTTTGGTCGTTTTGCAGCTGGAGCTGGTTTCACGCTCGTTTAGCAGCTCATAATAAACGACACTCTTCATATCCCACCAAATACAAAGCATCACCTTCGAACCATGGATATATGATTTAAGCGTCGACGGCCCTGGTTCACCTGGCTTGAGCCACCCTGGTTTTCCTTTGGATTGTCATAATAGATTCACTTTTCATCCACAGTGATGATCCGATGCAAAAACTCCTTCCTTTGTTGTCGTTGAAGCAACAATTCGCACATGGTTTTCCGATGTTCCATGTCCCGTTCTTTCAATTTGTGTGGCACCAAATTTCACAGCTGTTGAACCGATTATATTGTTTGTATACGTTGCGAAACACTTTGTTGGGTAATATTCAACTCTTCTGCCAATTGGTTTTCGGTCTGACAAAGGTCACATCAAGCAATTCTTCCAATTCTCTATCTTCAAATTTTCTTGGTCCGCCTTCGCGTTCTTTGTCTCTTACGTCAAAATCACCAACTTTGAATCGTTTAAACCACTCTTTGCATATTGTATTCGATGGAGCATGTTCACCACCAACTTCCACAAGCAAACGATTTGTTTCCGCTGCACTTTTCTTCAACAAAAAATAATGAAGTAAAATTTCCCACACATGCTGTTATTTGGCATAAAATTCGACATTTTCAATTACGTGAGAATAATTGTTTTTTAAGCTTTGAACAAATGTCACTAGTAATTATTCAAGCTTGACATCTAATCTCCAAAAAACTTTTATTGCCCGATTGAATAATGTGCAAGCAGTGATACTAACGACACCTCTATAAAAAGGTCGGAAATACATTTGTACACCCAATTTTTTAATACATCACTCATTTAGCAACATCGCTCCAACAACGCCAACAAAAATTAAAAGATTACTAAACATAATCTCAGATTAGCGAACATGTTTGAGATGTTAAAGCTTGTAGCAACTTAATTATTCACATTTAATCATCAACTTTCATAACCAACCGCGCACGAGCGCATGATACTCATAAAGTGGCCACATATACTGGCATTGGCGAAAGCGATAATAAATAAGTAACGTGAAGTTGATATCTCAATTTTTCTTATTGGTCTCGAAAATGTCAAAAAAGAAGAAACTCTCACTTTCGATCTGACATGTTATTAAGTGAACAACACACACACGTGCACCACATAATTTTATAGTGGTGAACCCCGATACTGGTGTTTGTCGGTGACGACATTTTGTGTATTAAAACCGCGTATATTTTTTTAGTATCGAATATAATGTTTTTTGGTATTGTAAAAAATAAAAAAGGACCTAAGCAGTTGCCGTCACACCAACGAGAGGCCGAATAATTGTGGAGTGCAGTCGTCACCGCACCAACGAGAGCGAATGATTGTGTGGGTGCTGACGCCGCTGCACCCACGAAGAGCGATTCCATACGGGTGAGCGTATAGCACCGCAACACCCACATGAACCAGCAGAGAAGACACGCGATCATCTAATGAGGAACAGAGTTCAACAAAAAAAAAAACTGAATCTTACATAAACATAACGTAACATCAATATTTTTTCTTTTTTATCACCCATTCCAATTAACTCGTCCACTCAATTTTCTTCTCGGCAACATTTTTATTATTCGTAGAATTTATTTTTTAATTTTTTTTACTCCTTTTGGGTTGATGTTTACTACGACATCAATATTTACTGGTACGCGTAACCACATAAAGTTACTTCAACTCGACCAGTCGAGTATATCGAAGCAGTGAATTCTAGAAGCCAGTCTAAGTGTCGCAAACGGCACGATATCAGACGACAAAAACAAAGGTCAAGATGACGTTAAAAAGGTAGCGAACGTGAGGAATAATAAGTTGCAGAAATTATGGACCACGAACGTACGAAGATGGTTCAAGCTAGCGGAATTGCATTTCCAAATTGTACTGCATTAAAAGCGATCAAACAAAATACCTGCAAGTCAGGTCCGCGGTACCCCAAGAATTATTTTAACAACTGCACTAAATGAAGGCCAACACGAATATATTGCAAGCGGACATTGATAGAACGATTGGCCTGGTCAGATGAACGACAGCTCGAAACTCTACTGGCGGGATGTAAAATGGCGGAAGTAATACGAATTAGACATCGCGGCCCAACCGAAGAGAATGGATAAGGACAGGTTAACGAAAATGGCGGATCGCCTTATTAAAATAATCGATTTGCTCACAATTACGCGACGGTCCGCGACCACGAAATAATTCTTGATCACGTAACGTCGGGTCACCAGGCGTATGCAAACGGGGGGTCACGAGGCGTCCTCTCAAACACAGAACGATAAACCAAAAACGACCAAGTTGCACGGTTACGTCGGCTACAAATGAATTAAATAATACTAAGCTGACCTTTCGGTGCTCCCTGTACGACGTTACGATACGTCATCATTATTATTGAATTTGAAATCTAACAATCTAGTTTTATCAGTCGCCAATGGCTCAGCAAATCAATACCTACGGCACAAAATTGCCCAAGGTTAATATTGGACTCAAACGTCCATTCACTCATGCCTTCGTTTTAGCTGATGTAAATCGTCCGATTATTGGTGCTGATTTTCTCGGTAAATTCGTTCTCTTAGCAGATATTTAACGAAAACGACTGATTGATCACGTCGATCAGAGTCGATACACCCACTCCGATTCATTTTAAGATCGATAACTATTATGGTCGGCTATAATGTTGAGTCCAGCAGTAAACATTTATGCTAACTTAGCAATTTAGCAATTAATTTCGTTTATTCAACTTATAACCAACAGCAATATCGAAATTTAATTTAAAATGTTTTTTGTATAGAGCTACGCCAATTATTGCAGCAGCAAAAGCACAAGGCAGTAGAGACAGAGCACATCATCTCGAACTATAAAAAAGATGGTGCAGCTCGGAAAACGAAAAAATATCTTGAGTTGAAAATAGCAACTCTAAAAAAGACGTACAACGAGTATGTCAATGTAGACAATAAAATAAGCGAATTCCAACCTGAACTTGAATTAACACACCAGTACTATAAAGATAGGCAAAGTGTATTGGAATGATTTACAAAATATATTGACGATATACGTCAACCCCTAAACTCATCATCCTTGTCATCAATACCAACTCCAGATGCATCCTCCAAATTTAACTTTGCCCAACCTAAAGAGTCAAATAACAATGACCAAGGAAATGGAGCTCATCTAATCAATCGTCTGAATCATCAAGAAGCACTGAACATCAGCAAACTCAAAAATTCGTACAACAATTAAAACAACAAGACGTCCGAATGCGATGCTTATATAGAGAAATCCACGCAGCTGGCATACTGACAGACCTACTGACAAACAACAGCAGATCCAGACCAGCGTTACGGCTTATATTAAAGAAAATGGGGAGGATGATCATGCAGATCATGGAGCTACATGAAATTATCTGCATGGATGCGTCCGAAGAACAGGAAGTTAGTTTAAAATAATCCGTAGAACAACACTACGAAAACGTAAACAACGAATACGCCAAATCTTATTATCACTAATGAAGCCTTTTGAAATTCGTCTAACACCAGTGGAACTCTCATATTTTCATGGAGATTACGCGAAATTGGTTGGTTTCGCTGACACTTTCAAACTAGTTAGTTCATAATAACAATCAGCTCACAAACACGCACAAAATGAACTACTTAAAAAGTCACGTTCAAGGGTCAGCTGAAAAATTAGTAAGCCATTTGGAACCCGTTGGAGACAACTACGATGCAGCCAGAGGAATCTTGGAGAATTGCTTCAAGAACAAAAAATTACTTGTATCTAATCTGTTAAATACCTTATTAAGTCAACCAACTATCATCACAGAATCCGCCGCTGCGATCAAAAGTTTACACGACCCGACAACCGAATGTCTATTCACTATATGGAGTCCATTCATCATCATTACTTTGTTAAAAAAATTGAACAACGAATCACGATGTCTATATGAAAGTTATCTTGAAAGCCCAAGAGAATTCCAAGAGACAAGCCAGTTTTTGAAATTTCTGGAAAGGCGTTTTCAATCCTTAGAGTCTATCGGTAGCAACAAGTCAATACAAACACAACAACCCAGGTATCAACTACAACAATAAAAACATGCTTTTGTAGCTGCAGCATAACCAACTTTTATTTGCGTATGCTGTCAACAAAACCATCGCACAGAAGTATGCCAACGCTTTAAAAACACGAGCAATTCCGAAAAAAACTGGAACAGCAGAACAGTTACACGAAACTGAACATATCAGCGTTCGACAAGGATTGTGGCCCAGTGCTCTTAGCAACAGCTATGGTAAAAGTACAAAATATATACGGTGGTTTCAGCATATTGCGGGCACTAATAGATCCAAAATCACAGGCCAGCTTTGTCATGGAAGAAGCAGCACAACAACTCGGCTTACAAAGGACAAGGGTTCTAGCTGGAATTTCAGCAACAAAGGGACGATCGCACCAACAGATAATGATAAGCATCAGTCCCAGATTTTCATCGATCTTTAAGATGCAAGCTAATGCTCTAGCCTTAACCTTCGACACTCCCGGACCTATTGATCTTTTAATAAGCGCTGACATCTACGGAGAAATACTGTTGGAAGGAATAAAGAAAGATCCGCTTCATAAGTGTATAGCCCAACAATCGGAATTAGGATGAATAATATCCAGTCGCCTAACCCAGAACAGCAGTGTATCGATATCTCGATTAAAAAGCCATGTCACACTAGCAGACAGAGATAAGCAATTAAAACGTGTTTGGGAAGCCAAAGAACCACACCCGGAAAAACATTTAACTGCGGAAGAGAAAGCATGTGAGAAACACTATGAGCAGAACCACAAGAGGTCAGAGAATGGACGATACGAGGTTAGAATGAAATTCAACGACGACAAACTGAGAGAAGTGGCAATGGGACACTCCAAAGCCAAAGCAGCTGCTAGATTGCATCAAATGGAAAAACGATTCAAGAAAGATGAAGAGTTGAAAATTCATTATCATAAGTTCATTAACGAGTATCTCCAGCGTAACCACATGGAACTGATCAAAGATGATTCAATAGCAGATAGTTCTACAACAACAGGCACGTCTTTAAACGAAATGATTTACGTCGGTCCAACTTTACAAAACAACCTAACCACAATATTGATGAGATAGAAGAAGCATCGTTATGTATTCGCATCAAACATTGAGAAAACGTTCAGACAAATCCAGAGAAGATCAAGATTTTCAACGAATACTTTGGCGATCAGATCCAAATAAACCAATGAAAAGTTATAAATTAAAAACTGGCACATATGGTACGGCATCTGCAACTTATTTGGCTACAAAAACATTACAAAAATTAGCCAAAGATGAAGCAGATATCCAATTGGTTCAAAGATTGTGCAAACAGATCTCTATGTAGATGACCTCTTATCGGGTGCCAATACAATAACAGAAGCAATAATCGCGCAAAAGGAATTATTGAACCTCCTTTTCAGTGGAGGATTTAACCTCAGAAAATGGACAAGCAATGAAAAGGCAATCCATCTAGAACTTGTAAGTGACTTGTCAACAGATGCTTTCTTAGCCGCATATCGGCGATTCATTTCAAGATTTGTCTGAAAATATTCAGCGATTGCGGGACTAACTTCGTTGAAGCAGATAAACAATTACAAAGGCAGGCAAAACAAAAGGAAGGTGAAATTAAAAACAAAGTGGCACAGATGGGAGTGTCACTTCTTGCCCCCGGGAAGTCCTAATTTTGGATCAAATAGAAGCATGTTTGAACTCCTGGCCATTAGCCCTTCTCTCAAACGATTCAGATTAAGACGGTGTTTTAAGTCCGGTACATTTTTTAATAGGGAGAGCTATTATAGCAATACGCCAGCCTGACATTGAAGGTATCAAGACCGTTACAAGGTTGGATTTGCTGACCTAGCTCAGTCAAAGCTTTTGGAAAAAATGGCGCACGGACTATATCTCACGATTGCGACGTTGGCCAAAATCCACGAACACTTCACGAAAAACTTCTCTTGGCCTGGCGAATTCCAAGAAGCATTTACGAAATTAAAATGTGCGACAGATATTTAATAATCCAACTTTCACAATCAACCGCGAGCGCGTGATAATTATAAATTGGACACAATATTGGCATTGACGGAAGCAATAATAAATAAGCGACGTGAAGTTGTTAAAAAAACTTGCTTACGAAGAAGCAACACAGTTGCTAGATAGTAGACTTGCATGAGATTCTAAATGCAGAGGAGGAATTATGAACAATGTTCACAAGTCGAGGAGGGACCAGCTATCAATACGTTGAACGGTAAACAAACCAAATTTTTACTGATAGCCGCAGTAAAGTGTAATACCAGTTCCAAAATCTGATAAAATTCACATCCTTAGTGCAAATGGGTAAATGGAAAAGTAGTCCCTTCCGCCTTCGACGTCAGGCAAATCTAACTGCGTCATCGCATCGATTGAGAATTGAAGTATAGTTGTTTTTGAGGGCGCTGGAATAATTTTCATAAAGTTCATACGACATATTTGAAAACGATTGGTTTAATAAATATTTTTATTGTTGGAGTAATTAGAATCCGAAACATAGACCTTCAAAATTGTTTTCGTACGCTTGTTTCTAAGTGACATTGAACAATTTTATTATTCCAATTTTGAAAGAATTTATCATTTGTCGTTGAGAAAGGTTTCCAATGAATTTTTAATTTATGCGATAAATAAAAATCTGTCCAATATTTACGTTTCAGGTGCGTTTCTGTTTTAATGGCAACCAGTTCATGGTCGAATTCAAGGGTGGAGTTCCTTCTCAATTTTTTGTTTACTTTGCAAGGCAAGCAATAGATTAAGATAGATCTGCCGATGGTGTAATTAACAAAAAAAATGTTTGTATAGGAAATTAAAATTTCTTTCTTAATTGTGAACAAAAATTCGCGCATACCCACAGCCTCTACTTTCAAAGTTGGTTACAATACAAACTCCAGAGACATATCACCAAACCGAATATGCAGGATAAAAATTTCCAATTAAACTTGGAACTATTTTTCAAACCACATACGGGTATATGATACAAAAAAAACCACACACGTAACACATCATAAATAACTACATAAATGATGTAGCGCAATTTTATGTTTTTATGGATACGTCGAGTATCATAAAAACCGCATACACCAATTTATCATTGCGTGCTAATGTTGCGGTTGGCTATATTGGGAATGACGTGTTAATTTTTTACTATACGAGCTCTCTCATGGTGAAAAAGTACAACCGTTGTTAATAAAACGAATCGTTTTATTTTCTAGTGTTGTTCTCTTATCTATAAACATAAACATTATAGCCTAATTATAGAAAAACTAGTTCCCTGTCATGAGCAGTTAAGTTGTTCAGATATCCACAACAATTTAAATCGTTGTCCTTATAATTATGAGTCATAATTTCACAAAAACTATATCTATACAGATATTTTTAGTTTAACCGCAAATAAATATATTTCAAACGATTAGTTTTATAGCTTTCAGAACAATGTCTACCACCGCTCCTAATACTACCACCCTACACACATTTCCAAATCAAATGGTACGAGGATACAACAGAAAACCGAAAAACTGTATACTAAATAAGCTTTCGATGTCCTTTCTTCTGTGTGCTAAACTTTGGTTTTTGGTTTGAGATACAAAAGGAAAACATTTACTTGTTTTATTGGAAAAACATGAAAATTCCATATCCAATTGTGTTTAGAAAATGTCGTTAAATAATAAATTAGGGATACATTAAACTTAAAGCAGGACAATAAATTATTTTGTCGACTATATCAGGATGTACAAACAATTTACATAATTAGTTGATTTCTGTTGTGGGATAAATACGTGAATCTCTCTATATATAAAGATTCAATGGTGTTTTGTGATTTTTTCACCGTTCCCGTTAAGACGATTTCTCAGAAAATAATGTTGTAAAGTCTTCATCAATTATATATTGATGAACAAGTTTCTACGAATTTGTAGCATGGAACGTCGCTTTGCGCCCCCAAAAATTGTGCGACATTCCCTAAACATTTACCCTAATTCGATTTTACCTAGGTACGTTATGTACGATGTAGGGCAAGCGAGATGATGTATTTTTCCCAGGTAAATATATGACAAAGTCCCAGCTATGCATGAAAATCATAAAATAAATAAAATAAAATAAACATTTTGTTTATTTAAATAAAATTTTTATTTATATATTTGTCGTGTCAATTTTCCAACTGTGCCATTTCGTGTTTCATTTTAATTGTATTGATTTTAAATATTTATTTATTTGCTTAAATAATTTATTGTTATTTCTTCTGTTTGTGTGTAGATATACGTGCCTAACTAGTTAAAACTATTATAAGATGGGAAAATGTTACATCACGTTAAAAATTTTTGATATAACCCTATCATCACTCTGACGTAATTAAATTAAATCCTTTTTTAAATTTGTATACGGAAGAATTTTGTCAAACACTCAATTAACAATCAATCAAAAATTTTGTTGTTTTACATTATTTTTGATGTCTGGGTCGATTTAGCTCCTACAATATTTTAGGGTGATAAAGGGAAGGGTTATATTAGGTCGATAATTCGGGTATTTGTATTTAGTTTAATATCCTTACAGACATACTGTACGAATACACGGGACCAAAATGTTTTTTCGCGTTAGGGGATTTTCCGCTATAAGGGAGTTTGTAGCGAAAAATGATGGTTTGCAATTACAGAATTGCTTATTTTAAGTTGCTTCATAGGATTACGCTTAGTATAAACACTTAAAAATTTGAACTTAATATTGCACAACTCCTTAAATAGTTCAGGTTCACCCAATTGTTAGAGTAAACGTTAATATAATCTGCTGCCGAATATGCATGCGTGCTGTATATTGCCGCAATCACATTTAGCACTTCTATCATACCATTTTCATTTTCAGTAACACTCGGTGTATCATCGTTTTCAAAATTAAACCCACAATGCTGAAAGCACTTCACCACTGTCGTCTTTAGGACTTTCTATAAAATTAATTTTGGATAATTCCACTATCTAACGGTTGCAGCTTCGATGTGGTGTTTGGCGGAAAATATTGTATCTTACTTGAAGTTATCCATAAATAGCAAAATAGGTATGTTTTGTTCTTTCGTCCGTTTATTTAAATCCCGCTTAATTTTTTAAAAGATTTCACCGGTCATCCATGCTTTTGAATTTACATAATAGCCCACAGGCAATTGAGCTGTATCTAATCTTTTAAAACACCGAGGTGTTTGGCTTTTTCTTATAACTATCGGTTTATCAAATGTGCCGTCCGCAAATGTGAGTAAAAATAAGGTCAAGCGTTCTTTCGAAAATTTACCCACGTGATTTTGACCCTTCAAATGTAAAGTTTTGTTTGGTAACGCTCGGTAAAATAAAGCCGTTTCGTCACAGCCTGACACTGTCCAAAATTTCCAACAAATTATAATTGTATGCCGATACAAAATACAGTGAAAATCCTCAAAAGCGGAAATCCTGTTACACGGAAACTCTTCAAACCCGAAATTAAATCGTTCTATACAATTTGCATCCTTCTAGGCGGAAACTCCTAAATAACGCAATGAAATTATTTTGATGTATGTAACGTTCATAACTTTATGCATATTATGTACCAAAAAGACGGAATTATACTCAACTTCAAGTTTAATTGGTTCATCTTCATGTGCCTGCATTAAAAAATTGGGTTTTTTCTTTCCAATCTTGTTCCGTTGTAGGATTAACCTCGTTTTCCTCTCCTGACGCATTATTAAAAGTAGAGTAAAACTTGTTGCGAAAGCATCGAAAAATTGAAAAAAGTCGAAATAAAAATTGTCATCTTTTTAGGTTATACACATCAATTTTTTGTATCCATGAAACATGAATTTCAATTAAACTGATTTGTGTTGCTTTTAATTCAAATGCATAAAATTGGCATAACAAAAAGACTTACCAGCTTTTAAATTAAAATCAAAATTTAAAATACCCCACAAAAATCCTATTTTTTAATGAAAGCACACGAAGACGAACCAATTGAACTTGAAGTTGAGTAAAATTCCGTCACCATGGTACATAATATGCATGAAGTTATGAACGTTACATACATTAAAATAATTTCCATGCGTTATTTCGGTGTTTCCGCCTAGACGGATGCAAATTGTATAGAACGGCTATTTTCGGGTTTGAGAAGTTTCCGTGTAATAGGACTTCCGCTTTAGAGGATTTTTACTGTATTTTGTATAGACATAAAATTATAATGTTTTGGAAATTTGGGACAGTGTCAGGCTCGCAAATAGTTACAGTATCAAAATTTATAACGTATTTAAAATTATTCACGATTAAATTCGTTCAGAACCACATGTAATTTTAACAAATGGATTACACTATTGTTACGCCAAGATTTTGTCCAGTTGTTCATCCATTCATTAGTTTCGCTCAAAATTGTGAATTAATATTTTTGATAGTGGTACAATGGTTATGTCAAAACCTTGTCCATCTACTAATTATTTATTTTTGATCAACTCTCTTTGTATGGAATAGTAAAATGTCTAGAAGAACTTTTTAGTTAAATCGTAGAGGAGTACAAGAGGTCTCAAATAATGTAAATTTTATACGAAAATTTCTCTTCCTATTTATTCACATAAAATTTATTTATCTTACTTATCTCAGATTGACATAAATATTTTATCGTACAGAGTTCATGCAGGCTAGATTTCCATACATAAGTCCTAGATACGGAAGCCATGTGCCACATTTTAAAGTAGACACTGATAGGCGAACTTGTTTTGGAGATAGTTACATCCAACACCAGAAATCTGGAAGTATTTGGAGGAAGTCTAATAAAAGTTATCGGTGAAGCTCAAGCCGGTTGTACGATTAGGGATAAAAGTCACATTTTGAGTTCAAGGTCAGTAAAGCAGGAGGAATTCCAATAATTGGCCTTCATATTGTAAACAAATTAAAGTTGATCAAACGAACAGACGGACAGGCAAAGTAAACATTTTCACTTATGACCCAGATGTATTTCCGAGCCACAAATTCGATAGCTTACTCAATACGACGAAAATCATATCATCACTACCATTCAAAATAGTCAGTAGAGACTAATTTTCATAGAATTTAAATACATGTATTGTGTCTAGCATAGTTAAGTCACAGGATACAACAGAAATAATAGGAAAACTACGGAACTGGTTTGCGATTGTCCCGGAACGCCTTCCGCCTTGAAAGAGTCAAAAAATGCGCAAAAGACAAATCGAATCCTTATCTGGCAAACCTTAATCTGAGAAACATGCCAAAATCAGGCAACCTAGGATCACCAAAACAAAGGATTCTCAACCGAATTATAAAGTTCGACTCTTCCAATATCAAAAAACCAACAAATAACAAAAATTAAAAATCATGTGGCTGACAAACTAAACGATGGTCAGAAACAAACAAGAAAGTTTCGCCGATGAAGGAACTAAAGAAGCAACGCAGATCGAATTAAATGAATGACTTAGAATGCAAATAAACCCGTAAGAGAATGGGTATAAGGCGTGCAATCGAATATGCGAACGCACCCAAATTGATCATAATCCAGAGAGACGATAACAAAGTACACAGAATAAAGCAGTTTTCGTAATAGACATGACGGTGAAAACAGTTCTTTTATTTTCAATCTCATCACACTGATATATATGGCGCCCTCCGATTCAAGTAGTTCTACCCGACCTTCTTTTACTAAGATATTGGACGCAAATCCCCAGTACGCCACATTCAATTTATAAAGAGCCTAAATATAATACGCCAACTTGATCTCGATACCATAAGAATCATCCACGCCAGCGACTACGATACAATCTAAATTCATGGATTCTCCAACGATTAAACAAGTAACACTTCCACTACTGGAACATTGCGCTGCTGTATTGCTGACTCAAATAACATCAGTTGAATGCAAAACCAGAATATTCAAAAATTTTGCTTATACTGACTCACGCCTTGCTTTGCATTGGCTCTCTAGCCATCCTAGACGTTTGAATACTTTACGTACTAACAAAGCTACAAAGGATCTTAACCTGCATACCACGTTTAACGTTAAACATCTTTTTTTCATATACCTCGCCAACAAAAGCATATAAAGTTTTACGAAAATGAAATCGCGCAATCGCAATTGAATAAAGAAATTAATTAAACCATATCATCTCGTGATGGCGGGGCGACATATTTGTAGGACGACTAGCGAATTCTTAAGCTTCCTTCTCTACCAAGCATCCATTGATTTTACATTCAAAGTCTCGACTTATAGTTGGCTAATACCGATGGCGATTTCCAGTCATAAATAAATGCGTTATTTGTGTTAATTGCATAGTAAGGATTAATCATCAATTGATGGGCAACCTATAGGTATCTCAAGCTGCAGGGTCGATCTAATTCATCTATTTCTGAAGTTTAGTGTTGACTTTGTCATCCCTTTTCCCATACACCTACGAGAAGGGGCGAGGTTACAAGACCTAAAAAGCATACGTGCACTTGGAAGAGGTCGGTGACATGACAACAAGTGACTTCTTGGGAGTATTAAAACGGTTTGTTGCACGAAGCGGAATCCGTCGAGGTAACTACAGTGACAATGCGGGTGATTTTATTACATAAATTATTATACATTTTAAATTATTTCTCGCTATACTTCCAGACATTCATGTCATGGAATTTTAATCCCCAAATTCGCTTCATTTTTATAGAATCTGGAAAGCTGGCATAAAATGGCATAACTAAACTTAACACCGATCAACGTCTATTCACTTACTCATCGGACCCGATACCACTAAGATACAGAAAACGATATTTCTCATCTTAAGCCATCAAAATTGATAAGGTGGCAAACTGTACAACACTTAGCTCAACATTTTTGAACGAGGTGGTACCTCGAGTATTTGACATTGTTGTAGCCAAGTTCGAGTGACTTGAATCAGGAATGGAACATTTATTTAAGACACCACACCACCATCTCAAAATTATTAATAAATCAAAATTCGTGCTTTTGAATTCAAAACTTTATAAATTAAATTTCGTGTAAAGCGTGAGTGATCAAGTAAAATGACCAAGAAACAACGATCGAGCAATAAGGGAATCCATCTCATTACCAATACCCTTAGCATCATAAAAGCTACGAAGTTTTGAGAATAAAATGTTTGCAATAGATCTTAACATGGAATCAGAACACTTGTATTCGTAGTAAAGTTATGGCGGCCGAAGATACATCACCAGCCACATCTCTTGTTTTTCGTTCAGATATTACTAAACGCATGTACGCATACGCTTTTACTTGTTATTTTAATTGACCGGCTAAAATGCCACGACGAGATTAAAACGTAAACTGAATGCCAATCAAAGTTCGAGAACAGTCGATGATGAGAGAACTGAGAAAATATATTGTTGTTGTAAATGAGAGAGGCGGTTGAATAATTAGTGTAAACGAGATTCCTTACTCCTTGTTTTGATTAAGTCCTCAATCATGCTGAAGGATCAAATTTTACCATAGGTAGATGTCTATCGCTTTCAGCTACAAAATAAAATTGCAGCTACAACAAACGGATCAGGATCAGGTGTTCGAGCTCGTGGTTGGTTGTGATAACGTTGCACCAAACCAGACTGTACAACTGCATTATACATCACCTAGCAAAGCAGATACATGTGAGATAACAGAGTCATTGGTTGCCGACCATGAAATTTTTCTCTCCCAATTGGTTTTTCATGGCGGTTTTGAAATATCTCACAAACCTTTCTGCCTCCCCATTTGACGAGGAATGGAAAGGCACAACTCTTAAAAGTCTGCTGATGTAAACGCTTTTCCATTATCACTTACAATACTTTCTGATATAATTATTGGATTTGGTAGTAAAAGCTCTGGATCCACGTAACCGTTCCCACGATTAGGTTGCGATTCGCCAACTTTTGAATACCTTTATCGACCAACAGTATGACTCAAGTAAACTAAGTCTTAAAAAGCTGACCTTTATTCAAAACAGAAATGGAATGGAATCTTACATGAAATTTTTGAAGTACACGATTTTGGACCGAGTCTTGCATTCCTTCGTTAACATAGAACTTGAAATTCGCTAGAACGGAATCTCTAGCGTTTCTGCAGCAATTGGTTTACTGTCCAGAGAAAACCTATTCAACATTTCGTGATATTCTTCGTTCACTTGATACTTGATGGTTGTCGTTACGGGGAAGCCAACAGGTCACAGGTCTCTGTGTGAAACACTGGTGCGAGGGGCTTATGATCGGTCACCAGAATTAATTCCCTGCCATAGAGATACTGGTGAAATTTTTTACAGCCATAAACGAGCGAATGTGTTTTTTTTTCAGACAAGACAACCTGTTTTGATAAAACATGAAAAATAGTCACCAACAATTATTTTATTCCAGTGTAATTTAGATAAAACGGTTTCCAAATACGTCCACATCGATGCGTTTAAGATTTAAAAAAAATCATCTTCTACAAGAAATATCCCTTAATACAAGATATTCTACGTGTAAAACAATATTTTGTATCAAAGGACATTTCTTGTAGAATATGATTTTTCAAATATAAAATGTTAGTACTTTTACCAACTAAATCAATTTTACGCAACATTTTGCAGCAAAGGGTATTTGTAGTAGAAGATGCAATTTATTAAATATAAAAAGTTAGTGCATTTCCCCCAATTGAATATTTAATAAACATGGTTGAAATGGTGGCTATCATGTTGGCCTCCCCAGCATTGCGGCAAGTAAAAAGTAATGATTACAAAAAAGTTCGCTCTGGTTTATCGTGTCTTATTTTATTTGGTACACCCTGTGCATATTTTATCCGCATGTCTACATCTGATTTTTGGATATACTTTCAGATTAAATATTAGAAATAAATTACATTAAACGGTTATGTCTTCCCGCTTTATAGCTTTTACAGTTCATAAGTTTGATTTATTTCCGCGTATGCTGCTGTATATGTTTTCCTGATAAGCGAAAGGGGTTTATTATTTTTTTTTTGTTTCAAGATATGCGCAGATGTTTTTGCTCTTTTGCATAATTCTGATACGGGTTATTATTAAAATTGCGAGTTGACTAACAAGTTCTACCAGAGAAAAGTTGAATGTGTATTGTTGTACGCTACGCTACATACATGTTAAGCGATCCTTTATGTTTATGTCTTAATTAAAATTTCAGTAAAACACCAATTTTCTTTTAAAACAAAATTTTTAAATTTTTTTTATAATACACGAGATTTTATTACATCAAATAAAACGTGGTACTTAAAGTGGGTGAAAAATTTCCATAACATTTTATGTTGGTGAATTCGAGCATATGTATGTATATGTGTCTATCATCGCAGGTTATGTAAAAGGGGGAACTTTTTCGTTCGTTCATCATATCCAACTGTTGCACCACCGAACACACACATATTGTTATTATCGATCAAATGCCACAGGTCTTAAATCATTTTCATATCCTTTTTGTTTTGTAAAAAGCTCGTTTCGTGTTTCTTTTTGATTACCACACTTTTTTCCGTTTTATACGGGTATTTTTTGTATGCGCACTACTATTTCTGTAATCTACGTGAAAATGTTCCAGATTATAAAATGTTGATTGTGTATGTATACAAGCTTTCAATCCACTTTGTATTTATACACAAAATATTTGTTGGGATGGTTTCAAAAAGCCATAAAACGTTTTTAAAGCTTATTTTATTTATTCCCGGCTTTGTATTTTTTTTTAAAATAATTTGTGTCATTGAAATTTGATTACATAAAACGTAATGGGCTCATACACGTTCATTGTCTTCCTGGTGCGAGAACAATAGTGCTCCGGTAAAAAACTGTCATAAAATTTAATTAATTGTATTTATGGACGATTAAACATTGACTTGTACATTTTAGAGGTGTACTTACGCTTGTTATACTACAATCATGAATTGGAGTGCGAGAGGTTTTATTGTTAGAATATTCGGAAACTCGTTTAACCTTGAAACGAAGACAGAGAGAAGGATAATTGTTATGATACCTAATTTTTATCAGCTAACTTTTTTTTTGTTGTTTTGTGCTTTTGTATTTCGGATCAAAAAATAATTAATGCCCTTTTTGTGTTTTCGACAAATTAATTTTGATTTTCTTCGCAATGATTTTTTTCCACTTTGATTACACTTTACAGTAGATTAAAGCTAATTTAATTAGAAATTTTGATTCGTTTATGAATTGCTGCGTGTTTTAGGTACAATTTCGAATTGGCAACGACCCCTAAAAAGTTGCGCGATTATATCTCAATTTCTACATTATTTTCAATTACGGAATTATTTAAGGTAAAAAATACTTGTTTTTTACGTACCCTAATCAAAAATCTGTGTATCACTGTGGACGGCGAAGACAATAAAAATTAATCCAACCAATTAAAGAGAATATAATTTACGAATACAATGTGCCTACAAACAGAAAAGAAATAAATTAGATGTTTTTGCCTAACAACACACGTGTATTGGGAGTTTATATTAGGGCGATATCAACCGAACGTTTAAGAGGGGATTGCGTTTTAATCCCTATGTAAAGTTTACACATTTAACAGAAATTAGACGGGTTCCAAAGTAAAAGCAGAGGAATTGATATTTGAATAAAACGGAAAATGCAGTGCACTTGGTTGAAAACATAGAACAAAAATCGAGAGAAAATTTCTGTTAATAATGTAAAGATTTAGGGCAGATTAAATTTATGAAACACTTAGCCTCAGTAACAGTTTGTTTTTCTAATAAATTTCAAAATTTCCGGTATATTAAACTTTGTTATTTGATCCTATAATAAGCAATGTAAACTGACAAAATGTGATCTTTAAAGATATTGTGAAAGTTAACCGAAAGTCTTCAGCTGAAAATGGTCAGCAATGCAGATAACAGAACGAACCAAAAATGTCGATAATTTAGAATATTACCACATCATTCAAAAAATGATGACAATGCAATTTCCGATTATCATTAAGACTTTCATAAATAGTCAGATGAAAATGTCGGTAATGCAGATTTAGTAGAAATATTCGTATATCAAAATATTGCAAGATGGATAGCGGTCTGACTTTACCAACTCGATGGCCAATAATCCTTGGTAGAATTTGGTTAGCAGATTGGGGTGAATTTGAGGAGTTAATCCTGGGTAAAATTTTAAATTTTCCGATTTTTGTCTATTTGTGTCTTACTGGCTCTTACTAATCTCAAATGACAAACCATATTAACTACAAAACAACGAAACAATCAAACCTATCATCTTATAACCTCATCAAATCCTCCCTAAATCTATAATCTATAATATTCTACGTAGGATTACGGGTCGTCGAATTTTCATAGTCAGTTCGGTGTGTATTTTACACAAAAGAACTGAACTTGAAATTTTTAATTTTATTTTTAATATTTAGGTGTTTCTTGGCGAAAACAAAATTGTTTTATTATTTTTATATTGTGGAAAAATAAAAATCAGCTGAGCTCTCACCTCCCACCTTCTAGTGTTGTCCATGCAAGGGAAAAATCCAAACTGTAACGTTTAACGCACCAGACGCAGCGTCATGCGTTATGAAAATTTATTATGCATCTAGAGCTGGAGAGTTTAACGTAACAACCTTTTCAATTGATTTTGCTCACTTGCACCTGGTGCGTTAAAAGTTTCAGTTTGGATTTTACTAGAAGGTGGAAGGTGGGAGCTCAGCTGATTTTTGGTTTTGCTTTTGTGTAAAACACACGCCGATCTGACTATGAAAATTCGACGACCCATAACCCTACGAAGAATATGATTTGCAAGTTATTTGCGTAACTGAAGGTGATTAGATCTTAACAACTGTTTAGTCTACTAAACAGGTTTTAAATTCCAACATTGAAAATTGTTAATTTACTTATTTACTCGTAAATTCTAATTAACATATCTACACACTTAGGTCTTTTTTTATTTTACTGAGCTATGATTTCTGATTTTTTACAGAAATATAATTTAAGTGCTGACTAGGGTAATTTAACCATAAATTTACAAATTTTATTCCTCAGTTAATTACCGGAGTCAGTTACCGGACAAGAGGTGCAGTGGTTAAAGCTTCGGCACTTGGACCGGGAGGTGCTGGGTTCGAATCCCATCAGAGGCTAGATGCAAATCGAATTTTCATCGTCGATTACGATCGGTGATGCTAATAAATACAGCTAAGGCCCTCTGATGGAGTGCAGAATTCCGTGTCACGCGCCGACCCATCTTCCATGTCAATGTACAGGTTGACATGGAGCTTGCAATGTGCAGGTGGTATACTGTAGTTGTGTGAGTAGGTGAAGTAGGTGGGTTAATGATGTGGAATGAATGAGTGGTATCACAATGGGCCTAAAAATTGGCCTAAGTGTGCAGTAAGCAACCACTGAAACCTAACCTAACCTTCCTCAGTTAATTATAAACGTTCGGTTTTGCAACCCAAACAGAGTTGTTAAATTAACAATAGTTCTTCGAGGCGGATCAATTTCAAGCGGTGACTTGATAAACGTCGAAGTCATATACACGTTAAAACGGCCAACAAATCGGTACTTCAATACCAAACATCAACCTCAAGCCAACCGCCCAACAATGTGGGTTTAAGAAATAGTCAAGTTGGAGTTCGCAGTCAAATCATTCAGCTGCAGACAAATTTTAAAAATGTAGGGATCAAAGGAAAACCAAAATATATTTGGAGTAAAAAAATAGAAGCACTAAAAATAGTGTACTCTGAATATGTGGTAACAGATGGTAAAATATTAATGGCAGTACAACCATTAGAGAAGTCCTATTCTTACCTCATTCCACGGCAAACTACGCAAGAAATGTTTACTTCATTGAGGAAATGCGTAAACGCCTGCGTAGTAGACCACTGAAGAAACCTACACACTATCAATACCATGGGAAATCCCAGAACCACTCTCGAAAGAGTATTTAAGTTTCAAGATGAGGCAATTGGAAAGAGATAGGGAGAAAATCACAAATCTACATACAACTATATTGATCGAAACAGAAGAAGGCGATCAAACCACCGAATTTGTGCATGGTTACTATGAAACGTTGCAGTTTAAAGTAGAAAACAAGTTAATAATATTGCAACAACGCGGCCATGGCCTTATAGAACCATGAAGCGCATTTAATGATAACTTTAGCGAACTCATTCATCAAAATAAAATATTGTCAAACGTCGTAAAATTGACATGTTTAAAATTTAAGATACAAAAAAGAGCAGCACTACTTATCAGCCACTATGCTACTACAGGGGAATTATGAGATAGCCTGGAACACTGTCCCTAACTCCCGACAACATTGCAAGTAGCATCAGAGTAAGCAGTTTGAGCTATGCATGACACTGCCAAAGGGATGCTACACAACCTCGAGCTGGTCAATATGAACTCTATATTTGAAGAAACTATATTTGAGGAAACTGGATCCGGATTCAATACTAGACATTTTTTTTAATTTTTTGGAAAGACGATTCCAGTAAGAGCACTGGAACACTGGAGCACAAAAAAATGTCAACTGAAGTGGAAAGAGTACGATTGGTAAATAGTGCTAACCTTGATACACGCTGCATGACCTACGTGTAACAGGAAACACAACGTTGCATTGCAACAACTCGGCATAGGAATCTTTATAGTTACATTACAACCTTTGTAGTGAGTCAGCAATTATCAATATAATAGTACTGGCCAGCTTGTAACTTTAAGAGAATTGCATACGACTCTAATTTCGACAAAGGCCAGCCACTAGTTCAACTTTAAAAAACACAAGGCATACATTAAGATTTTGGGTGTTGGTGGAACGATAAGCAATTATTTGTCGGCACGTTGTCAACACTGAGTTATCACCAAGGTTTGCAGGAGATTTTGTTTTAAATATTAAAGCTACGGTATTAGAGAACCTTAATTATCAACTGCCACAGATAGACGTTGATACAACTAGATGGACTCATCTCCACAAAATACAACTAGCTGATCCACTCTTTAAAAAATCGCAGCTGATCGGCACAGGAAACTGAGTTAGGATGGATCGTAATCGGTAACATGAGACGCATTGATTGTGAGCAGATAGACAAACTAGAAGAATCCAAACGGAAGGCTACCGCCAGGTTGCTGCAGCTTGAAAGAAATATCTTGAAAGATGCCCCATTCAAACAACTCACGGCATAACCAAGCATTACACCAAAACTCGGAGTAGTTGCCTCGTTCAAGACAATAAAAAGAGTGTCGTTAAACGACATCATGGAGACTGGCCCAAAATTACAGGAGAAATTAGCTGACATCATATTCCGATGGCGCAAACATAAGTATGTTCAATGACAACTGATATACAGCTGATGTATCTGCAAGTCTGGTTTAATAAGGATAACAGAAATTATCAACGCGTACTATGGAGAAGTGTCCTGCGAAACCAATCGAAGTATCTAAATTGAACACTGCCACCTATGGTAACATAGCTGTTAGTTTTCTAGCTGAGAGCACTCCTACAACAAGCCGAGGATGAACGTCAACCATACGAATTATTACATTGACGACTTGCTGACCGGAGCTGATAGCATAGAAAAAATCCTTCCTGCATTATGAGAGCTAATGATGACCTAGACAACCAAACAAGGGGGTTTAATAATAAAATGGCTCTTCATGTCCACATCAAGCTAAACGAGTGTATAAAGACATTATAAATTCTGTATAATCCAAACGAAGACACCTTTGATTTCGACGTAGACAATGCAAGAAACATGGACGTCGGGGATTGGTTCGGTTGAGCCGTTACCAAAGAAGATAAATGGGTTAAATATAAAAACGAAAGGAACAACGAAAACGACTCAAAAATAGTTGCACGAATTCGTGGATGCATCGGAGTATGCATATGTGGCAGCATTATATTGTAGAACAAAAGATGAGACTGGCCGTATAAGAGCAAGTGTTTTAATGGCAGAAACCAGGACTGCGCCAATTAAGAATAATTCCCCGTTTGGAGCTGAACGCCGCTTTATTATTAGCGAAATTAATGAAGCACAGATATGTGTTGGCTTAGTGATGATCTCTGATTTTGGTGATACAATTCGCCAAATCGATAAGTTCTTGTTTTGTACTATTTTTGCAGTTTGGTCGTTGCAATCTGATGAGTAGACCAAATTTTAATCAGTACGAAACCAAGCTGCCAACAAGAGATCTAAGGAAGTTCTCATTTTGTATATTGTGAGTAAATGGCCTCTTTGTTTTCGATGACTAAAAAGTCGTAAATATGGTATGAATGTCATTAAAAATAATATTTTGTACGAAAAGCCGAAATTTTTTTTAAATAAATTAATGAAGCACGTTAAATTGGCAATACGAAGCAACTTTTCAAGACATATGACCGGATGGATTCAATTATTACGTAAGTTGGATGGCAGCAACATGGCACCACAGAAGGTCCAAGGAGAAACCAGCAGATAATTCATCACCTGGCATAACCCCAAGTGAGTTTGTTAACTACCATTTATGGTGGCACGACCATCCTTCCAGCATTGCACGTTACTTCGATGGGAATCAATAGATGAAGGTTAGGTTAGGTTAGGTTTCAGTGGCTGCCATCGGACACTTAGGCCAGTTATGGCCCATTGTGATACCACAGGATCCGACATCATCAAACTCCTTAAACCCATTTAGTGCTAATAATATAGCGTAAAAGATCTCGCACATTGCAGCTTTCGAGATCAGAGAGGCTGTCCATGGTGTATTTGCCCAAGAGATCATGTCTTCTGCCAGCTAGCGCAGGGCATGAGCATAGAAAGTGAACAAGAGTCTCTTCCTCCTCCTCGTCCCTGCAGCTTCTGCAGAAATCATTTGAATCTAGACCCAGCCTTCTCGCATGATCTCCGAAAAGGCAGTGTCCGATAAGTACCCTTACAATTTTACCTAAATCACGCTTCCCTAGTGTGATTAAGATCTTAGAGCGCTTCAAGTTCAGCACAGGCCATACTTGCTTCGCTATCCTACCGGTTGGACTCTCAAGCCACCTAGCATTCGCCAAGGCAACTGCTTTCCTATGGCTTGCCGTTTTCAGCATAGACATAGGTCTCCCTAAACATTCTCTCCCTGATTCCAGTTGGAGAGTTGTACCGTACCTTGCTAACTCGTCTGCCCTACTACTCCTCTCAACGTCAGAGTGACCCGGAACCCAGACCAACTGACTATTGAAATGCTCACTCATCTCGTTAAGAGATCTCGATATGGAGACCTCTGTTCCAATCCTCCCGAGAGGGGAGAATCACCTTAAAACACTTGTCAATCTAAATTCTCCAAGTCATGCCTCACCGAATTGACTATAGTTGAGTGCCCCTTTTTCAGGCACGTCCAATCAGAGGTCGCTGATAGCCGGGTGGCCGTATTAACCGCCATTTGCTTACCGATAATATCCAACGGGAAAAGATGCAGTATGACCTCTAAAGCACTAGTGGAGGTGGTTTTCAGAGCCCCACTAATGAGCAAACAGGCTGCCCTCTGCACCTTCGCCATCATGTTAGTATATGATGATTTCTCCAGAGCTGGCCACCACACACTCACACCAAACAGCAGTATGGACCTTACAACTGCCCTGTAAAGCCAGTGCACCAGCTCCGGTTTCAGGCCCCATTTCCTTCCAAGGAATCTCGCCTTATCAGTAAGGCCCAGCGTAGTACCATTCAGGCTCGGTGGAACCATTGCCGGAATTTTGTATCTCCTAGTGAAAAGGACCAGCTCTGTTTTTGATGGGTTAATCCCCAATCCACATCTGCTGGCCCAACCCGCAGTGATTGACAACGCATTTTGCATCATATCCCTGACTGTTCCCAGGTGCTTTCCCGAGACAGCTATCGCCACATCATCGGCATAAGCAACCACACCTATCCCTTCTCTCTCCAGTACCAATAGTAGTCCATTGATTACTAAGTTCCAGAGAAGGGGGGAGAGGACCCCTCCCTGAGGGGTTCCCCGAACGACCCGTCTTCTGACGGAAACTTCCCCCATCCCTGCTATGACTCTTCTGCCACCCAGCAGATGAGTAATTAGCCTGGTTATAGAGCCTACAATCTCAAGTGGCAGCAATCCTTCCAAAATTGCTTCCATCTTTACGTTATTGAATGCGCCCTCGATATCGAGAAACGCAACCAGCGAGAATTCCTGAAAATCCAGTGACTTCTCAATTCCCCGAACCAGGGTATGTAATGCCGTATCCACGGGCTTACCCTTATGATATGCATGTTGCGACTGAGCCCAGTTACTGGGTCCAATTTTCGAACGAATATATACATTCAGCATCCTTTCCATGATTTTCAGCAGAAAAGATGACAAAGATATAGGTCTAAGGTCTTTAGGGTTGCTGTGCGAGCTTCTTCCCGCCTTCGGGATGAAGATCACCCTAGCCTCCCTCCATTTCTTGGGAGTGTACCCCAGCTTCAGACACCCTTTGAAGATAACTTCCAGCCAGGGAAGCAAGATCTCCGAGTTCTTCTGAATTTCTGCTGGTACAATGCCATCCGGACCAGCTGACTTAAACGGCTTGAACCCATTAATGGCCCATTTTAGCTTTCGCGTGTTCAGAATAGCCTCTGTACACACCGGTTGGACCCCGCCGTGATCCCCTGACCCACGGTCATCCAGAGGATTCGCAGACGTTACGTCCTCACTTCCCGGGAAGTGTGTTTCCATCAAGAGATCAAGTGTCTCTTCACTAGAAACCGTCCATTCGCCATCCGTTTTTAACAGATAGCCTGGAACAGTTGGATTGGTAGACAGAATTTTTCTTAAGCGCGAAGTTTCCGAGACCCCTTCCATTCTCTCACAGAAGCGCCTCCACGAATTTCTTTGCGCCTGAACATCAATAGATGAATGTTCACTGGAAAATGAAGCAGAACACCAGCAATATTTACATGAAGAAACGAAGAAGAAGATAGTGTTGGTGAATGTGATAAATAAAGACACAACTTGGAAAGGGTTATTCCAAAAAATTTACAACTGCCAAAAATTAAAGTGAATAGTTGAGATTTGTCAATAATGCCGCGAGAAACGTTTCATGAGGAAGCTAGACAAAGCTAGTCAGCTCCAATCGCTAAACCCATTTCTAGATGAAAATGGTCTGCCTACTGGATTTGGACTAGCAACAGTTTTAGGAAAACATAATCTTATTACTCGTAAACTCATTGAAAAGGCACAAAGCCAACAATGACATTAGCTTATTTAAGGAATAAATATTGGATCCTTGATAGTAAGCGCACGCTGTGCGTTCTGTTATCCAAAAATGTGTGATCTACTTTCGCCACCATCTACCATCGTGAAGAGTGAGGCCGGGAAGACTTTTAGCGAAAACAGTTCTCGCACAAGCCAATATTGAAGTACATCCATTCAACCACTCGATATGTATATACTTCGAGGAGGTAGGTAGTCTAGAGGTGGTGACAATGAAATGGAATAAAGTTATTTATAACAACTGCCTTATTGGGAGGATTTAGAAGCCTTTAAACAAACACAGATACTATCGTCAGCAGCCTGTGAAAATTTATCTGAACTGAATTGCAAAGCAATCTTATAATAATTCAGTGGCAAATTAACAACTTAACAACTGGCATTATCCTACGCGATAAGTTCGGAAATCTCACCGAGCGCGAAACTCAATTTGTAAAGACGAATGAGAATTGGAACTCAAACATCATCATGACGTCTGTAAACAACTTGAGGTATAATCGACAGCGAATGAAATACTCCTGCTGAATGAATACCGAATTCGCGTGGAGAGGGTCCAGTATTATCGATCATGATCCAATTCACCTTCATTTTAAAAACCATGAGAAAACACAGCAAAGCCTACTAGACAATAGTGACGCCAGCACAGCCAGAAGACCAAATTGTATCTAGTTCGACAACAGACACCCGCGTCAATCGCCTTTCTTGGACTCAACAATCATGATCTCATTCATGTATATCAATGCATGATTTGTATTGAATATACGCTACTATCCGTATTCGCAGTTCCAGGTATAATTAATGGCCCCATGCAATCTCTTATAGTTACGCCAACAGAATACATCGCAGTGGACAATCACCGAGAACATTTTGCTTTCTTGTCAATTGAAGAGTTGAATCGTTGTCAAAAATTCCAACATATTCGAATTTTATGCGAATTATCACCAATTTTTAACGCATTAACGAAAAACGGAAGATGCAAAATAGCGATGTTGCAGCGAAAAATGGAACTTGATAAGTTATGCACCATTATGAAACTAAATTCGACAAACCGCGGAATGGATATTTGTATAGTTCCCAAAGAAACAACTGTTGATATGCTTTGTGGTTCCAAGATAAACTCCTATAACTTTCAAGAATCTGGAGTAGTCATCATATGTGCTGGTTGCATGTTGATAGATAAGGAGTTGTACATCGTTGACGTTGGCACTATAGGTAGATCAATTAATTTGTTAACGTTTGGCTTCATGTTAAATTAACAGCAACTTTTAATGCTTAATTTTATTTTGACATGTAAAAGAACGAATTTTGTTCTTAATTTTATACAAAATTAAGGGTATGCTCACTGAATTACCGTTGTTGTCCTGACATTCAAAGCTTAAACCTAAATGTCGTATAAGATAAATTTCAATTTGCGGAAATTTGACAGCGGAAAATAAGAGATTACACTACTCGCCGCAAGTGGCAGCACCATCACAACCAGCGAAAATTTTTAATTTATATTGCATCTTTTTTCCCACTAAATAAAACATCCCAGCGGAATAAAATATTAAAAATGATCCTTAAAATGACGAATTGATAGAAATCTTGAAATTTAACAAAATTCCGTCTTTCCGCCACTTCTTAAAGAATGACGATGAAATTTGGATAGTAGTATTGATCAGGGATTTTAAAGTCAGTTTTGGACACAATTCTAGGATCTGTTAATGCTGGACTAAACTTGGCCAGTTCATAACAAATCCTTTTAAAAATTTAAAATGTTTTATTTATTTATTTTCAGTTTTTGGCCAATATCTCAAAAACTGAAAATATCTTATATGGCCGCAGAAAATCAAAAATTTAACTAAACCACTTTAAATGGAATAATCACGAATTCTATCAATCTATCATATCAAGGTAAATATGTTTTTCTGAATTAAGGACACGCACTTGTAAAAAATGTAACTTCAAAAATGTGCCAGATTTTGCATGATTACGACATTCCCCTCGCACAGCTAATACAAAATAAAACCGAACTTATGACAGAACAAAACATACAAATATTGATTTTCTGTCGGGTGTTTAATAAAAACTTGAGGAGGTTCCATATTTATAGACCCTCCTAAGTGTTACTTGATTGTTGTCTATATTGATTAATAAAAGTGTAATGGAATTCTAATTTGACAGGCACAACCGAAATGACAATGAAATTTCTTCCTTTCCGAAAAAATCTATATTATCGATTTGTGCTGTAAGAAGGTCATACCACTAAATAATTTAGAATCTCAAATATTTATGTAGACATTAATTTATGAATTTATTGACTGTTCAATAATACCAGCATAAATTTTCTAAAGTTTTATTTACTTTTATGTATAAAAGCTCTTTTCGGGTTTTGATGCGGCAACACAAAATTTTTGTATTCTACATTTTCTGATGATTTAGAGATTGTGCGGACCATTAAATTAAATTTTAATGCGTATTTTACATAAATAAAATTCAAATTTATTCTAATCGATTATGTTGTTTATAGATAGATAAATTGAATTAGACCGACAATTTTGAATTGAGGTAAAAAAAATGTAGAAGGTAAAATAGAAAACGGTAGAGTATTTATCTGAACACCTTCTTATCAAATTTAACTAAATTCAATCAAATTGAATTAATTTTTAAATTATTTCCAATCTAACACACCTTCAGGTATATAACACAAGCACATACTTATTTTCACTAGAAGAATTGTCTGCGGAATATTAGGCCCGATGGATTTACCGTGTATGCGAGTATATGAACGAAATAAAGTCAAATTAGGTACGCGCTTATTGATTTATCTCCCCTACACAAATTTATTCCTTTACTCTCACCTCGACGGAATATTTTTTTACAACCCTTATACGTAAGGTAAAATATCTACTTTAAATAAAGTTTTGGATTGGGTATGCGAAGTGTAGGAATAAAAAATATTTTTAAATAAAACAACCAACATGTATTCAGGGATATGAACATACGAGAAAAAAAAATTCGGTTTTCCAACATTGTAATAAATAACAAAATTATTAGGATATGTAAAGGTGGTCCTTAGGGAATTTAACTAAGTGAGGATTTTGCCTTTTTCATAATTATTTTAGACGAATTAATTAAAATTAATATTCGGTAGGTATTTTACATACTCTTATAGGAAATTAGGTTTTCCCCTTGACTGGAAACGGATTATTGATTATATTAATTTATTGGCTGAGGTAGAAATTTTGTTATAGTAACATACCGTTTTGCATAAATTTTCGAACGGTTTCTCGTTACTGAAAAGGACGAGTATCGCTTAGGAAAAATATTTAGTACACATTTTTGCTCGAATATTCAGAAAGCGAATTCGGATCCGATTTTAACCGAGTGTGACACTTTAATCTGTGTAAACACTTCCTAATCGAACGACGAGCATGAAGCATCTAGCACTTGTGGCAAACCATATACGAGTAACCCAAATTGGCTCATGATACTATCAAATATTTAAATTTTTGTTAGTAGGTCTGTAGATCATATTCTGCTTTACTGATAAGTAGATGAGTATTCATTTATATTAAACTCATTTTCCTAGCACCGCTGAAAACAAGAAAGATTTCAATTTCATTTTGAATAATTCCATGAGTCCATTAATTAAGTGCTAGGGCGAAAAATTTATACGAATCACTGAAAATTGGGAAACACTGCAAGTATGAAAATTAGTCGCAAAACTACTCAGGAAAATAAACTCTTAATGTACGATCACAATTTTTTTTAATGAAGCGAAAAATTAAAACTGATATGTAAAAGTCAAAAAATTTGTATATGTATTAGTAAATATAGACCAAAACTCAACATTTGGGCGAAACTATATTTTAGATAACAACAGCTTAAAGATTTTCTTTCGCAACAAAAAATATAAATAAAGGGTTAGGGAAAAAGTTCATGGCCTTTTTTGGGTGACAGTGAAACATGTTTCTTATTTGAAACGAACTTTGTTAAACCAAATATGTGCCATTTTGATCGATGACCTTTTGCCATATTTCTGGTAGAGTCATGATCCCATCACTGTAGAACTTCTGTAGTTTAGAGGCGAAAAATCGAGACAACTCGTTTTCGCAGGCCTCTTTTGAATTTATTGTAAAACCATTAAGATGATTCTGCATGGCCCGGAAGAAATGGTAGTCCGATGGTGCAAGGTCAGGACTATATGGTGCGTGCATTAAAACTTCCTAGTCAAGCTCTCTCAGTTTCTGCCGGGTCATCAATGTTGTGTCTGGTCTAGCGTTATCATGATGAAACACAACGCCCTTTCTGCTGATCAATTCTAGACGTTTTAACTGAATTGCTCGCCTTAAACGCGTTAGTTGCTGACAGTAAAGATTAGAATCAATCGTTTGGCCGGTGGCAGCGCCTCATTTCGTCCATGATCTTTTTCGCACAACGTTGTCGTATCTTATCCACTTTTCATCACCAGTAATCATTCGCTTTCCCGATTTCGTTCTGTTTCAGCAGCGTTTGCAGATATAAATCCGGTCCATTAAATTTTTAACTGTTAATTCATGTGGTATCCAAACGTCAAGCTTTTTTTGTATTCAGCCCTTTTCAAATAGTTTAAAACTCTTTTGTGATCAATATTTAGTTCTTTATCAATTGCATGGCTGCTATATGCCGGTCTTCTTCAATTTTCTGAATGATTTCATTGACTTTTCCAGTCGTTGGTCGACCAGAGCGAGGTGCATCTTTGACATCCATATTTCTAGAACGAAGACGCTTGAACCATTTCTTTGCTGCTGATTTTGATAAAGCATCTTCTCCATAAACAGCACAAATTTTTTGCAAGTCTGAGCCGCGTTTTTACCTTTGTCGTAATAAAATTGTAAAATACGAGTATATCGAATATCTTTCATTATTTATCTCCATGTTTAAAATGTTGTAACTTTTTATTCACTTCACCGATTTTAATGTTTTGTATGTCAAAGTACAAGCTAAAATGCCACCTTTCAAACACGCATGCCCGATACGATCAATGGTTACTGAGATATATGAATGTGGAAAAAGGCCACGAACTTTTATCCTTACCCATTATTTGTAAAATTAGATATGCATTTATGAATAATTGGTCTTACGGATAGGTTTAAAATATCATAAATTATTACAATTACATTTAAAAACTAAAAAAATATGACTACTATATATTGGTATTTAATAAGAATAAGCTTAAAATATAAATATTATTAAAAGTTGCTTGTGAGGTGGTCATCGATCTCACTATGCTTTTTCGTTTGATTGGTCAGATGACTATTTTCATGGCGATTTTCACCATTTTGTTATCGTTCTGCAATGGCCTAGAAGTTTCTCATTATGGTTTAACTTATTTTTAAAATTTCCACGGAATACATGTCGAGATTTTGGGAGATGGTCATCTATCTCATTAAAAAAATTTGAGAGTTTAAAAGTTGTATAGGTAGAAATCGAAGTAGGAACCCTCTCTCTTAAGATACTTCTGAAATGTGGCAACTTCTGAGATAGGTATTTTTACTTTGTACTAGATCCAATCCAACTATAAAATATGAGTTTTCCGAAAACAATTAGGGGAACACTGGGTTTAATATTCAAAAGTTGTAGAGTTAAAAATCGCAGTAATAACCCTATGTCCTAAGATACTTCAAAGAAGTTACAACTCTTGAGGTAGGTGTTTTCACTTTGTACTAGACATAATCCAACTAGAAAACATGAGTTCTCCGAAAAAAATTAGGGGAAACTGGGTTTAATATTCAAAAGTTGTAGAGGTAGAAATCGAAGTAATAACCTTCTGTCCTAAGATACTTGTAAGAGGTATAAAACTTTTGGATTAGGTGTTTTGTCTTTGCGCTAGACACAATCCAACTAGAAAACATGAGTTCTCCGGAAAAATTATGGGAACACTGGGCTTAATTTACAAAAGTTTTAGTGGTAAAAATCGAATTAATAATATTCTGCCCTAAGATACTTCTAAGAGGTTACAACTCTTGGATTAGATGTTTTCACTTTGTACTAGACGCAACCCAACTAGAAAACTTGATTTCTCCGAAAGAATTAGGGGAACACTGGGTTTAATATTCAAAAGTTGTAGAGTTTTAAAATCGAAGTAATAACCCTCTGTCCTAAGATACTTCTAAGAGGTTACAACTCTTGGGGTAGGTGTTTTCACTTTGTACTAGACTCAACCCAACTAGAAAATATAAATTTTTCGAAAAAATTAGGGGAACACTGGGTTTAATATTCAA
Organism: Nephrotoma guestfalica; assembly: GCA_963691935.1. Classification (NCBI taxonomy): domain Eukaryota; kingdom Metazoa; phylum Arthropoda; class Insecta; order Diptera; family Tipulidae; genus Nephrotoma; species Nephrotoma guestfalica. The sequence continues at coordinate 33,418,559 of OY829913.1, read as the reverse complement.
AAGTTGTAGAGGTAAAAATCGAAGTAATAACCCTCTGTCCTAGGATACTTCTAAGAGGTATAAAACTTTTGGATTATGTGTTTTGTCTTTGTGCTAGGCCCAACCCAACTAGAAAACTTGATTTCTCCGAAAAAATTAGGGGAAACTGGGTTTAATATTCAAAAGTTGTAGAGGTAGAAATCGAAGTAATAACCCTCTGTCCTAAGATACTTCTAAGAGGTATACAACTTTTGGATTAGGTGTTTTGTCTTTGCGCTAGACACAATCCAACTAGAAAACATGAGTTCTCCGGAAAAATTATGGGAACACTGGGCTTAATTTACAAAAGTTTTAGTGGTAAAAATCGAATTAATAATATTCTGCCCTAAGATACTTCTAAGAGGTTACAACTCTTGGATTAGATGTTTTCACTTTGTACTAGACCCAACCCAACTAGAAAACTTGATTTCTCAAAAAAATTAGGGGAACACTGGGTTTAATATTCAAAAGTTGTAGAGGTAAAAATTGAAGTAATAACCTTCTGTCCTAGGATACTTCTAAGAGGTATAAAACTTTTGGATTATGTGTTTTGTCTTTGTACTAAACCCAATCCAACTAGAAAATATGAATTTATCATTAATCTTATTTGATTTTAACTTTTCAATTTCTGTGAATATCATCTGTTAAAAGTTATAATATTTATTTCCCCGAAATAATATATTTTACACTGTTAAATTTTATTATTAATTGGAAACGTTGTTGTTGGGTTTAGGACAATTTAGGATAAACTTCAAGTTCGTAAAAGCTAGATAAACCATAATAATAAGCTTCTGGGCCATATTTGGCCATTCCAGAACTATGACAAAGTTCTGAAAACCGCCATGGACATAACAATCTGACTGATCTAACATAAAAACATAGTGAGATCGATGACTACTTATATTTTAAGCTTATTCTTACCAATTTATTCATGTTTTATATTTTTTAAATGTAGCGGTTTTTGAAATTTTAAATCTATCAGTAAAACCAATTATTCAAAATTGCATATTTAACTAGTTTCGCCTAAATGTTTGTTTTTTGGTGTATGTTTACTAATACACAAACACGATTTTTACTTAGGATTTATTTAGGAATTATTTCATTCCGGTACATGGGGGTGTGAAATATTTCCTGAACCTTTCATTTTTTTTAACTTAGAATAAAGTTAGGAAATATTTCACGCATATTCCATTGCAACACCCCGGAAAATTCACGAAAAATGATTATCGAGAATTTGTATTAAAAAAATCACCACAAAACGACTAGAAAGAAAGAAAAATATTCTGATTGTTCATTGATTATGTCGATAAACAACATTTACGTCATTGCATTCTTCCCAGTGTTCAAATTGAAAAAATGCTGATCAAACTATGGATTTGATTAATTCAAGTGAATATTCTGTGAGTCATTCAACAGTAAAAAAAGTGGTTTGCAAGATTTCGCGATGGCAATTTTAGTCTTGAGTATGATCCACGCCCGGGTGCAATAAAACAATTCGAAGACGAAGAACTTAAAGTTTTACTGGATGAAAATCCGTGTCATACTCAAAAGAAGCTTGCAGAACGCAATATCACTTCAATTGTATGCAATGGGAAAATACAGAAGGAAGGAAAATCGGTTCCTCATAATCATAATTTAAAATATGCGAGGATAGGAATTCCTAAAAATCATCTAAATCGGATTGTACGGGGGTTGATGGATTGTAGCAAACTACAATCAGTACAGTCATAGGAGGTTCCACTTCTGCCATCAACTCTTCAGTTTTACCATAAATAGACGAGTGAATAGTTTTAAGTTTAAGGCATTTTTTATAGTAAATGCAAACTGTTCCACCCCGTTTCCAATGAGACAGATTCGTTATTAATCTTATTTGTAAGCCATGTTTCCACGACACAAAATACGTCGAGATCCTTGGAATCGATAAATATTCTCAGTTTGTCAATATGGCAAAACAGACTACTGGCATTAATAAATCCAAAATTAACACATGTGCTATTCCGATTCACATTCGCTACATTCTTATGTAGCGATGAGTCCAGATTGAGAATAGAATTGGTGAATGACCTAAAATATAAAAAAATATAAAATTTCTAATCAAGGTATACAAATTATGAAATTTACATTTTAATACATAACTGAAGTTACAAAGGTTCGAAGTGGTGAATGAATTATGATTACCACAGTATAATTTATTGTGATGGTAGTATTTGTGTAGTTGTTGATCTTCTCGGTAAAAATAAAAATTTGAGTAGAAGTCAATTATGTCTGGATTGGATAGTCGATCCCCATTTGTAGAAGGGAAATTCTTCTGCCATTTTTTGAGCCACCGGTTTTACGCACAAAACGTCGAACTAAGACCGCCTTTGACAAAAAGGAAGGTGACAAAACATGTACTGCGAATCTTCTCTCCACAGTATACTATTAAAGTTAGCCGAAATATTCCAGCCGAAAGATAAATAATCGGTAATGCAGATAGTGTCTTCGCTATCCCAGCCGAAAGCAAACAACATGGACGATGCTAATTGATTTTCTTGAGCCGAAAGATATCAGCAAATATTTCAATTTCAAATAAATAAATAAATAAACATATAAATATAAATATATATATATATATATATATATATATATATATATATATATATATATATATATATATATATATATATATATATATATATATATATATATATATATATATATATATATATATATATATATATATACATATATTGTTGTATATGTTTTATCCGTATTGTTGTTCAACTTTGGTCTAAATGTGGAGAAAGTCTGAAGGAGATACAGGGTGGTTTTTTGGCAAAATTTCCATTTTCAATGTATTGAAAAGTAATTGATTGCTCTGTTTACTCCAGATAAACGACCTAGGCCATTAATGCCACTATGACTGTTTGATAGGCCATATTGTTGTTCAACTCTGGTTTAAATGTGGAGAAACCACACCGTTTCTCCTTCAGACTTACTCCACATTTAGACCAGAGTTGAACAACAATATGGCCTATCAAACAGTCATAGTGGCATTAATGGCCTAGGTCGTTTATCTGGAGCAACAGAGCTTTCAATAAACTTTCAATATATTGAAAATGGAAATTTTGGCAAAAAACCACCCTATATCTCCTTCAGATTTACTCAACATTTAGACCAGAGTTGAACAACAAGATGGCCTATCAAATAGTCATAGTGGCAATAATGGCCTATGTCGTTTATCTGGAGCAACAGAGCGTTCAATGAATTATCAATACATTGAAAATGGGAATATTGGAAAAAACCACCCTGTATCTCCTTCAGACTTACTCCACATTTAGACCAGAATTGAACTACAGTATGGCTTATCAAACAGTCATAGTGGCATTAATGGCCTATGTCGTTTATCTGGAGCAACAGAGCGTTCAAAGAATTTTCAATACATTGAAAATGGAAATTTTGCCAAAAAAACCACCCTGTATCTACTTCAGATTTACTCCACATTTAGATCAGGGTTGAACAACAGTATGACCTATCAATAGTGGAATTAATGGCCTAGGTCGTTTTTCTTGAGCAACTCAGCGTTCAATGAATTTTCAATACATTGAAAATGGAAATTTTGGAAAAAACCACCCTGTATCTCCTTCAGATTTACTCCACATTTAGATAAGGGTTGAACAACAGTATGACCTATCAATAGTGGAATTAATGGCCTAGGTCGTTTTTCTTGAGCAACTCAGCGTTCAATGAATTTTCAATACATTGAAAATGGAAACTTTGCCAAAAAACCACCCTGTATCTCCTTCAGACTTACTCCACATTTAGACCAGGGTTGAACAACCGTATGACCTATCAATTAGTCATAGTGGAATTAATGGCCTAGGTCGTTTTTCTTGAGCAACTCAGCGTTCAATGAATTTTCAATACATTGAAAATTGAAATTATTTATATATAAATTATATATATCTATCTATCTATCTATATATCTATATATATATATATATATATATATATATATATATATATATATATATATATATATATATATATATATATATATATATATAAATATATATATATATATATATATATATATATATATATATATATATATATATATATATATATATATATATATATATATATATATATATATATATATATATATAGATATATTAAATATAACATTGTCCATGTTGTTTACTTTCAGGTGATATAGCGAAGACACTATCTGCATTCTCGATTTTTTTTATCTTTCGGCTGGAATATTTCGGCTAACTTTAATAAGGTCTCCACAGTAAACTTAAACGAAAGAAATGTGAGTTTAGTTTTATCCCGGCCTTTATGGAGCAGTAGATGACAGTCAACCAAGTTTAGATTATCCAGATTGGATTTTAAATAATCAACTAATGCAGCTTCTTCAATGTGTGGATTCAGCCTGCTCACATATAAGACATCGTCACCAATGACATCTGATGTATCAATAATATGGTCATATTGGTTATGCAGCAAGTTGATTGAGGAGTTAGCAGGGATCTGCATTTGCAGCGACTGGGCTCGTCAATTGATGCTTCCATAAAATCATTCATCACAGTCCTTCACATTCAAACATTTTAACCATATGGCTTGTCAACTTTTCTAGCTTTTGTAAGACAGCATATATGGTATTATTATTTATATTACAAAAATTAATTAACAGCACAAATATTCATCTCCACCATATAATCATTCAAATATCAATGCCAAAATTAAAGAATACAAATCAAAATGAAAGCTCTCCGTTCCACTATTGTAATACAAGATTAAGAAGTCTTTATGGAAAGTACTTAATTCACGTCTTTCATACCAATCTTCATGTCCATAGCCCAGCTTCCTTTTGTTTCATAAAGGATCGCCTATTTTCGATTGTTTAAACATTTTTGTAAGGATTTTAATGAATGGGAATACGGAATCTCTTCATTTTTATTGTATTTACACAGCAAAGTGTTTTATGATATAGTAGTTGAGCACCATTTTGAAGATTACGTAATTGAGTATAACATAAAAATTGGATGTGTATATTTAGGAAATTCGAATATAATTTTTATGATAACAGCCCAATTTTGTAAAAAAAAAAAATATATCGGAATCAAATTGGGGATTTATCGATTTAGTGTCGTACGAGTAGGTACGATATGCGGTTTATGTGGAATGAGGAAAATCAAGAAAAACGATTTAATCATCATCATCCATGGTTAGTTTTATTAATAATAAAGAAAGTATTAAGGATATCATTGATTAGTATTAATCATTATTTTAACAATTTCTTATCAATTCGATCAATCATAATTCAACAAATTGAAAAACCATTCTTCCTTATATAATAAACAGGAACCAAGAGTTTTTCATTCTGTAATGATAATAATCCATTACGGAATGATAATGGTTAGCATTAGAGATAGAGCACATTACACAAAATACTTTAGAGAATTACTTTGGTGTAGGGTTCGGGAAGGGTGGAGGATATATCGTCTTGTTTAGAAAAATTCAATCATCGTTCAATCATTATATCGTCGTGCTTTGGATAAATATATACACGAGTATCTCGTTTTTTATCTATACTCAAAGAGACCATTAGTGTTTCTTGCTTCTCATATATACTTATTTATGTTCTTCAATAGATTTTCTTCTATGTACAGTCTTCTTCTTTAACGTTGTCTATCTTTGTCGTCGCTACATATAAACGTAATACTCGTCGTATATAAACGTTAATTTTAATTTTTTAGTTTTGTTGTAACCTACTGTAGAAGTTTGTTGGGAAATTGTTTCACACAATTTTCATTTATTATGCTAGGATCAAACATGTTGTCGCTGCAGATGATATATGGATCTGATGAGAAAGATTGAATGGAATGTGTTTTATTTTGATTGCTTTTTAATTTAGTTGGATGAGTAATTGATTGAGTGGTACACAATATTATGGGTTGTGCAAATTTTATAGACGTATTAAGGCCTATAGGCTATAAGGTTATACTTGTCGTAAATTCAAAGTTTTGTATAAAGTTTGATAAAATACATTTCATTAGAAATCTAATTTCACAAATTGTATGTAAGCTCTGTAACTGTAAAATTTCTGATTTGTACAATACTAAAATGCCAAGTTCTATAACTTTACAGCACCACCGGTTCCGCATATGCATATATGTTGAAGGCAATGTCAATTGTAGTTTTTGAGATTTTTGTTAAAATTTATTTGTTTAAGATTTTTTTTGCTTTTTTTATCACTGCTATCTGTTCTGGGGCCAAGGCTCTCAAGACCATCTGCACATTACATAGCTCCATGCCAGCCTATACTGGCATGGAAGATGGGTCGGCCCATGAGTTTTGCACTCCGTTGTTGGTGAAAATTCCTTTTGCATTCTGCCACTATCAGAATTTGAACCCGGTACCTCCCGATCCAAACGCCAAAGCTTAAGTTATTAAAATCCTGATAAAAATTATAAGAGATGACCTTGGTTAAAATTATTATTCGCAACGCTTAGAAGGTCCTTGATCAAAACAATAACCGTCCATCAGGATTTTCCGCTGCTATAATCTGCTTTTATTTCTAATTCGGAGGATTGAAACGCTTTTAGGGTCTGTACTTCCAACGGGAATAACCCGAAATCACGATATTGTTTTGCATTATTTCCAGGTACTCGTAAAGTATAACGTTTGAAAGATCTTGGATCAGATAAAAATTTTGACTATACCACTTTAATTTATAAATCCACCGTTTTATCGTTGCTAGCAAATTAATTGTTTATTCTAGATTCGATATTTTCTTATATCGTCGAAGAATACCGTACCTCAAATTAAGCAGATACACCTTAACCAAACTTTGGCTGCGGCGCTTAAATCAGTACAATTTACCTCATTAAAATACGAGTATAATCAAGACAATACTTTTGTTATAATCACTTTAGTTCATAAATGGAACATATTGGCGCTGGTGGTCAATTATTCCATTACAATATGGAATAAATACGTGTCGCCTATTATTGAAAAAGTTAGGAAGATTTATTGATTACTGAAAGGCCTTGAAGAATGTCGCTAATTTAGCTGAGCCACCATAGTACTCAAAACTACCGTTGTGGCGCTGAAATCAGTTGCATTATCATCCAAATCTATAAAATCATGTGGCATATCGTTTTAAAGGTATTGGAAGAGCAACAAATTTGTAATCCATTGTTATCAAACTGGAGCTAATTAGTTCGTTATGAAAGGATAAATAGGTTTCGCATAATATTCAAAAGTTCTTGAAGAATCTCACAAATTTACTTGTATGTGGCGCATTTTTCGAATTTTAGAGAAATCAACAATTTTTTATCAGCGCTTTAGTTGACAAATTCACCGTTTAGGTTAGCTGGTAGCTAAATAGCAAATTATTAGTTTTGGTGCTGGTGACATATCATTATTTTGTTATATTATCTAAGTGTCGCATTTCATAGGAAAAATAATAAAGGATGCAACAAGTTGTTTACTTGACCCATCTTGGAAACTTTAGTACACAAGTCCACCGTTTAGATCGCAACTGACTAGGAAACCTGATGGATAAACTTACTTGAGCAAATTGGCGTTTCTCCTCATTATTAGTTAGGATGCTTCTGCTGAGTATATTTCTTCAAGCCACAATAAATATGAAGAGATTGTATTCCATTAAATAATTGTTGCCTGGACTGTAATATTTTTCTGCTGATTTTTGCTTGTGGAATTCAAGAATTTCACGAAGAGAATATTATTTTGTAATAATTTGGTTTATTGTAGGACAGTGGATGACAACGGTAAACCAGCAGTATCAATCCCTCGCCTCGAGTTAAATGCAGCCTTATTATTGGCAAAATTAATGAAACACGTTCAAGATACTATGAAGCTTGAAAACGTTAATACATACGCTTGGTCAGATTCAACAATAACACTCTGGTGGATTAAACGAGACCCAAGCCGCTTCAAAACGTTTGTGGCAAATAGAATCTCGACGATTAAGGAGACATTACCAACAGCAACTTGGCATCACGTGAAGTCTCAGGAAAATCCCGCGGACGCCGCCTCACGTGGCATAACACCCAAGCAGCTCATTGACAACAACTTATGGTGGCATGGACCAAGCTTCCTAACAACTATGCCACCGCAGTGGAACACTGAAGAACCCGTTCCGGATCCACCATCAGATTTACAAGCAGAGCTGGAAGAAAAGAGAGTGCTGGCGACGGTAATATAAAGGCCGCACATACTTGCAGAGTTATTTAGCAGACTGTCTACATACAGCAAGATCAAGCGCACGGTCGCATACTGTCTACGATTCATAAATAACTGCAAACAAGAAAATCGTAACAAGGGTTGGCTAACCGGTAATGAACTTAAGGCAGCAGAAACAACAATTATAAAAATAACACAAAAGCAAGATTTCGGAAACTCCAATCTGACAACCGCCAGCAAACAGCCTGTAATTCTAAGCAAAAACAACATAATTACTCAACGGATAATTGAGGAAACTCAGCAAAATACATTACATGGTGGCACACAGCTTACCCTTGCAATGCTGAGACAAAAATATTGGATCATCGATGGGAGACGAGCTGTAAAACAAATGATACAAAAATGCAAAACCTGCTTTCGCTACAAACAAAAACACATGGAACAACTAATGGGTAGTCTGCAGCAAGAGTGAGCCCAGGAAGACCGTTTTCTAAAACGGGAATCGACTGTGCAGGACCGATCCAGCTAATAATCACCAAGGGTTGGGGTAACAAATCCTATAAAGGATACATTGCCCCAACCAAGGCCATACACATTGAGATAGTGAGCAGCCTAACAACAAAGGCATTCATAGAATGAAATAATGAAATAATTTCATCTTAAGAGAGTAATTCAACTCTAACATTCGAAGAATTAACCACTCTCACCACTCAAATCGAAGCGGACCTCAACTTTCGACCGCTGGTTGCACTAACCACCGACACAACGGATACAACAGCGCTAACACCAGGAAACTTTCTCATTGGAGATGCTCTTAAGGCGATGCCGGAAGCGACAACCAGCAACATAGGATTAAGAACGAGATGGCGCATGGTCGAAAAAATGGCGCAAGTCTTTTGGAAGCGATGGTCTTCTGAATACATTCACCAACTTCATCAACGGAGCAAGTGGAGAAATTACCTACGAAGGCCATTGCATCGCTCATGGAAACAACCACCGGAAAGGCCAGTGCAATTACAACTCAAAACAACAAGCCGGTATCGAGGCAACAACCTCACCATGGCAATGGACATCCTTTCAGTGTGCTGCCTATTTGGTTTCGTGAGCCGTTCAATCATTCCATTGGGATACATTTCGAGGAATTGGGCAAGTTGGACATTGTGGCGACAAAATGTACATTAGTTGTTCAATACAATTTATCTTCCTACTGGGAGGAAATTGACAACTTTAAAAGAGCCCACACAGAGTTACAATCAGTTTGTAAGGAGCTGTCCGGTTTAAAATGCGTCATCATTCTTCAGCAACTCTTACTTCAATATCATTATTTGATAGCAAACAACGAGCTGTTATTTGAAAGTAATAAGGATCGTAAACGAATGAAGCGAGGGCTCGGTGACTCAATGGGCCTTATACTAGGAGACCTATTAGGAGTACTCACTCAGTGAGAAGCTGACAAGTATGAATGCTATTTTGAACAAATTAACAGTGACGAAAATTATCTCTTGACTCTCACCAAAAAATCAAACAACTATTGTGGATAACACCATCAATTTGTTAAAACATAATACAAACCTCACCACGGCATATATAAACAACTTAATTAAATACCAACATCGTTAGCGGCAGGAAATGTTGCAGTTAAAAGAATATAGAACGTATGAAGACAGAGTGCGATCAACGCTAATGGCCATTTTTGAAATTATGCTAGTTCTAAAGAGCCTCCAGGACGTCCTGCATCCATCCATACTTACCCCAAGTCAGTTGGAAGAAGAGCTACAATTCATTCGACAACACGTGCCGGTGACCATTACTCTACCAGGACACGAAATTCACGACCTTCACCATGTGTATGAAAGCATGCAAATCCACAGCCGAGTAACTCAAAAAAATGTAATAATTGAAATCACTTTACCACTGTCGTTCGTGCGGGACTATACACTAATATATGTAGTCCCAATTCCCAACATCATCCATGGAGGCACTCAGTCATAAATCATTAGCTCCACTGACTATATAGCAATGGACAATCTTCGTGAACACTTCGCATTATTAACCAGAGAAGACGTACATAAATGTCAGGTATTTAAGCCTGTACATCTCTTATGCGAAGTATCACAAATTATCAACACCCCTTCAAATCAAACGTCATGTGAGTTAGCGATAATACAACGAAAGCAAAAGCTAGTAAACATTGGATCAAACTTCACGCTGCCAACCAGTGGATATATGTGATACCCAACGAAATCACAATCGATGTCATATGTGGGTCTAGAATCCAATTTTACACCATCGTAGGTTCCGGTATAGTGGAAATCGAATCAGGCTGCGTGCTCAGAGACTCTGACGTTCAAATAATTGCTGTAAAAAATTTGCTCAGCACGCAACTCATTTAATACATAGGGCTAACAACCTACGGGAATTCAGTGCTGTGGTCAAAAATAAAGCGAACGAAGTTGATCAGATTATCTTCCATCATCAGAGTGCTCATCATATCCACCATTACGCAATGATTCACATTTTATTTTGGAGTGCTGTAGTAATAGGAGTTATCTGGGTTGCAAACAAATTAAGAGGAAGATGCATTGCAAACCACCGTCCGCCATCTCCTCTAGCGAGAGCCAACGAAAGCATAATTTAACAGATGTGCGACATCAGTAAAGCCCGGGAATATGTTGAATCAATGTCAACATGCGCAACAATACAATATTCCAAGCGGTCGATGATACAGTATCGACACGGGTGGAATATTGTATATTGCGGCAAATTCAACAGTTTTTAATTGTTTGTACTAGTATTGTGTGTCTTTGTTGTATATAAATATTGTTGATTTTAAGCGTAAGCAATTTTCATGTATAAAAGCCCGGTTTGTGGAGGTAATAAATAAAATTGAATTATAAATGCATAACAACAGTTGGTTTAATTCTCAGTGAATATGTTTGGAGCTCACCAGTGGTAAACCAAATACTCACCTAAGTACAGAATTCTAGGCAGAGGCCCGATTTTTACATGCGTATTTAAATACTACAACTAGCATTCGGACTTAATTCCTTTTAGCACCAAACGATCAGGCATACTCGAAATAGTATTTACACATTTATATCTCGAAATCACCGAAACGTGACTTAGGACCTTAACCCCACATAATAAATTCAATGCGCGTGAATGTTTTCCTAAATCTATCCTAAAAACAAAAACAAAAAATTAGGAAAAGTTTAGGAAATACTCCACAGGCCTCAGATTTAATCTGAAAATGTTTTGGAAAACCTATGACAAATTTTTGTGTGCTTAGTTTACATGTACATTTTACACAATAAGCCTCTGGTGAGATCCGAATCCGGTGCCTCCTGGTTCAAGTACGGAATACCAAGTGAATTCACACTGTTTAGTAGTTGGCGTTACTCGAGCAACAACAACTACGCTAACATCGCATTTTTATTTCAAAGTAGTTACATGTAACCCGATATGTTAACAAGACTAAATAACTCAATATATTTTGATCTCCATATAAAAGCTTTGACGACAATCCGAAATTTAATATTTCTACCGTATCATTACCATGACAAAGCCAAACACTGACTTATGTGTATTATGCTATATAATAAACCACATAATATAATGATGAACTTATTTTTATGTTCTTATATATTTAGTCGAATATATACTCGTAGTAGCAGAAAAATACATAAAAAAATGTAATAAAATTTCCCATTGTTTGGGCATGGCAAATTTACATAAAAGTAAAATGTAATATAAAAATTCTACGCTGATCTTAATTAGGCTCAATTTGAAACATCCCTAGTGACGAACCGGGAACAATGTAAAATTTAATGTGCCGAAATCGAAATACAATACCAAATTGTATGATATCTCGTTTTGGCAAAAAAGCTCCAAAAAGTTACACAAAGCTCGTAAATTAATTTAACATTTTCATTTTGTTCTAAATTTATCTAATTATTTCTATATACGAGTATACGTAACAAACCATATACTGTAATGTTTATGATCTGGTTGGTACATAATCGTAAATTGTTGAAAAATTTACTGTGGCCACTTACGAATCTCGAGTAGACTACTTACTCGTATATCGATCGTTTATTACACAAAGCACACATCTAAAACTTGATACTCTTGCATAAAATGTATACGTTACGATGAAGCTTTTTACTACACTAAGTTTTCTTGGTGAATATATAGAGTACGAAGAAAAATGGCAACCATCAAAAACTATATATGTAAAATGCACATAAAACAGTTAGAGTGAAAAATTTATAAGGCGAATAAAAAAAATTACAAACTTTGAAATTTACTTTAAAAGCTTCTGTGTAGAACTGGTACAAAGAAATCATAAAACCGTCATTTTAAAAACTTTTGTGTTGCTTTTGATTTCGTTGTAATTCTCTGCTTATTATTCATCCGTCAAAAACTACGTTACGAGTGTTTATATAAAGAAATTTAAGATGTGTATATAAGAAACCGAAGTACAATAACTATTTGTAGGACGAATTAAAAGCTTTCAAAGCAAATATAAATTTTTTGTATATCACGAGAATATATGCGAATAGGGGTGAAAAGCTTCTACATTTACTATTTTTGTTATACAGTGACTCGTATAATTGGCCCAATTAAAAAATATGGAAAAGCTCAATTTCGATTAATTTTAAATATTTTGGTTATTCTCATTAAAATTAAAATTTCATCATTAATTAAAAATACATAATTATTTTAATTACATTTTTATAAGCCGGAATGAAATACTATAAATTGATGATATTTTTTCCCATTTAGAAGGTAATTAATCTGAGTAGAAGCTTTTGAATTAATTAATTACTAGATGATTACTTTAGAAAATTTTTGAACAAAATATGGCAATAAAATGTATTAACCATGTTTGTCTAATTCGAAAATTAGTTTTCAGGAGGTAGTACAGGAAAATTTTGTTGTATCACAAAATCTTCGGTATGACCCATTTTATATCACCAGAAATACAATCACCATCCAAAAGTTGTTTGGCCTTGATGGTAAAAAAGTACATCACTAAAATTTTATTAATTGATGAAAGTTGTAACGATCCAGATGGTCGTCTTTCGACAGTACACCTGGACGTTAAAGAAATTTGTCACTACTCTCTTGTCCTACCCCCAGTGCGGCATTGATTCGCGCAGTTCAGTCAAATAGGGGAACGGTCATGGATTTTGGGGATGGATAAGTAAGAGACCTAGTTTACTGCATATAGCTGTATCAATTGGATAGAAGAGATACGATAAGTGAGACAGCGGAATTGGTGGTCTCAAACCATCACTAAGAACGGGCTTACACCCGTGGTTGTTTATTTAGGTTCTTTAGGGTGTCATAATCAGTAAAGACCTATCATGTTCAATGAAAGCCAAATAAATTAAAAAATGACACTTAACACAATTTCCGCAGCGTAGGCCCTGCGTACCAATTCAGTTGGAGGAGGACCTTGGTAGAAAGGGAGTGTCCCGCCTATGGACAGGGTTCTTCTCCAACTGAATTGGTACGCAGTGCCTTCGTTGCGGAAATTGTGATGGGTGTCCTTTTTTATCATTTTGACATGGCAATGGCTTGTGAGTTTTACACCTCTTCTTCTTTCTGCGAGGTGAGCTTTTTTCGTTTCTAGAGACTCTCATTCTGTTTTTATTACCTAATTTGATAGATAACTTCCTAAAGTTAGATTCCGAAGTCTTATTATTTGGTAAAGGTGCTAGACTTGATGATTTATATTTTGGAGGTAACGTATTAACAACCCAACGATTATCTACACGCCTTTCCTGTTCGTAATCGTCTCTTGCAGTGTATCACTATAATCTAATTCTGTGTCATTAGCAATTTTTTGCTGTGATGTAGGAAATGAAACAAATTCAGAGGTTTGAGATGATATTGTATCAGGTAATCGGCGTACGGTTTGCTGTTCATCAACTTGATCAACTACACCTTCCGAAAGATTTGCATCGTCTTCTAATAAAATGCAGATTGACGGTGAGCTATTTGATGTTATGTCAGTCCCACACGCCATACGCTATTTGAATTTAACGTTGATTGTAATGTTGTTTGTGATGTTGTGGCGATGATTTAGTACTATCTATATTTTGGATTATCTGATCATCATCTATTACTTGCATGTGTTTCACCAGCACGTTTGAGATTGATCCCAATTTCGAGAAAACTCGTTCAGAGGGTCAATGGGTAGGCCCCGGCTCTTTTTCCCAGCTCTCTCCCGAGATGGGAGCTTTCGAGTGTCAGGAGTCGATTGCGATTTGTGCTAATTTCAGGAAAATCTGTTCATATGGTCGTTCGGTGAGGTATGCGTCACTACTTTAGTTTTCATTTCGATTTGAACGGTTTTGGCTGATAGAATGAGTTCGGATTTCAGGATAATTCATTTAGGACTTCTTTGATAGGCCTTCATGTTACGCCGCCCCTTGTGGCCTGATGTTGCTTCATGTTGCCTCATGTTGAACATATTGTAGGTTGCTGCGTCATGTTGCACTATGGTGCGCCGTTTTTCGCCATGTAATGTTGCACGATGTTGCGTTATGTTGCATCATGTTCAGGAATGTTGCACTTCGTTGTGAAATGTTGCATTATATTTGGTCATATAGCACCAATATTGCATGATTTTCCACCATGTTGCTTAATGGTTGCATCCGGTTAAGGAAGGGTGTGTGATGTTTCACTATGTTGCGTCATGTTAGATTAGGGTCTTATTTAAAAAAAATTCAACGATTTTGATAAAATTTTGCTGGACAGGATTTTCGGATACAAGGAAACGAATGGAGATTTGATTTCTGGATAATCCAATTAGGAGTCCTTCGGATAGGCCGCTCTGTTCCGTAATATTTCATCATGTTGCATGATGTTGCAACATGTGTCATAATGTTGCACTATGCAGTATGATGTTGCATCATGTAGCGTCAAATTTCACCATGATGTGTGATTTTAGCGATGTTGCACATCACTGCATTGTGGAGCACCACATTGTGGGATGTTGCACAATGTGGCGCGATGTTGTATCATGTTGCAACATGTTGTGGGATGTTGCTAGACCTTGCCCAATGTTCCGTTATGTGTATTATGTTACACCATTTCGCGTGATGTTGCACCAAAATGACTTTGTACTACATATATTGCATCAAGTTGCTGTGTTGGGTCTTGCGTTTTCCGTTAATTAGATATCTGTTGTTATGTTCTATCATATGGAAGAATGATACACCTTGTCATGTTTGTTGCGTTACGGTGACATTATATGGTTGCACTAATCGCGTCGTTTTGAAAATGTTGGTTGTTATAAGTAATAATATTGATTTGTAGCATTCGCTTTCTAATTAATGTTGTGGCCTTGGTCCTTTTCCACTTTTCCATGTCGATTGGTGCGGTTCGGTTATCTTTAAATTTTTTTCAAACAATTTTTTTGCCATAATTTAGATAAAAATTGCTTTTATTAGAGAAGTGTTTTCTAATACCTGTAATCGAGTGCGATGATTCCTACTTTTGAGAGAATTAATTTAGGGTTTTTCAAGTCGAACGATTTTAATCAAAATGGGTGAAATCGGTTTTCGAGTGTTAAGAATCGATTGTGATAATGAATTCTAAATTCGGGAAAACTTGTATAGGAGGTTCACAATTGGGATCCGGATCCAATTTTTAAAAAATCAGCTTGAGCGGTTTTCATTAAAAAATTGAGTGATTTGGAATTTGAAATTTGAAATTTGAAATTTGAAATTTGAAATTTAAAATTTGAAAATTGAAAATTGAAATTTGAAATTTGAAATTTGAAATTTGAAATTTCAAATTTGAAATTTGAAATTTTAAATCTGAAATTTGAAATTTGAAATTAATTTGAAATTTGAAATTTGAAATTAGAAATTTGAAATTTGAAATTTGAAATTTGAAAATTGAAATTTGAAATTTGAAATTTAAAATTTGAAATTTGAAATTTGAAATTTGAAATTTGAAATTTGAAATTTGAAATTTGAAATTTGAAATTTCAAATTTGAAATTTGAAATTTGAAATTTGAAATTTGAAATTTGAAATTTTAAATCTGAAATTTGAAATTTGGAATTTGATATTTGAAATTTGAAATTTGAAATTTGAAATTTGAAATTTGAAATCTGAAATTTGAAATTTGAAATTTGAAATTTGAAATTTGAAATTTGAAATTTGAAATTTGAAATTTGAAATTTGAAATTTGAAATTTGAAATTTCAAATTTCAAATTTCAAATTTCAAATTTCAGATTTCAAGTTTCAAATTTGAAATTTGAAATTTGAAATTTCAAATTTAAAATTTAAAATTTTAAATTTCAAATTTCAAATTTCAAATTTAAAATTTCTACTTCAATTCGACATCACTTCTCTAAAATTGTAAAAATGGGATTGACGAAACGGATTGACTGATTATGATGAAACTTTCTGCTACAATGTTTCCATAAATTCAATGATCCTAGTGTTTTGGGGAGGAAATCGATGTAGCTTTCTCCAAATATTTTAAAAACCGATTAAAACAAAAGTATTCTAATTATAATTTGCTACGAAATTGGTTCAAATCGGTATTAAATTGTATTCGTCAGTTTTACTTCTTTTAACGAAATCAAATAAAAAGAACAGGCTCATTTTGAGACACCATCGCTTCTCAATATTGTTTCATTTTATAGTCAGTAGGAGTTTTATGAGGGCTGGAATCCATTGGAAAGTCAGCGACATTCAGAATTGTCTACCAACGTTTAATACGAACCCTGGTATCCGTAAATATAAGGTAGCGGGGAAGTTCCACAAGGCTCGGTAAAATATTAGGTATAATGGGGTATTTCAACTATCTCCTGAAGCAGCAATAGTGGTGGAATTTGCGGATGATGTCGCAATAGCTGCTGTGGTCAAGAATAATGAAAGGACTCATATATAACGAGACCATAGCCACTATTCAAACGTGGCTGAGAGAGAAACGATAACTGTCAAAGTTGGCCATTCTGAAATTGATGTGAGACTTTATATCAAGGAACACATTGAGTATGTTATTGGTCAAGCGGCAGGCTTTCACTCTAATGCCTAACTTTGTCGGGCCCAGAAAAAATGCAACGAAGAATTTATTCCGTACATCTATATTGAATTTCAAGCGGTCTATAGTTGAATGGATAAACATCGCCTTTGCGAGAAGTTTGCGAAATCGAAATGAATTGTTGTACTGCGGTGTGATCCTGATCGTAAATTTCTCAAACGATTGTACCCGAATTTGAATCGCAGATCAAATGCCCTTAAAACAAAGAGAACATTGCTCTGTTAACATTCCTACTGTGTGTGTCTGTGTGTGTATGTGTGTGTGTGTGTGTGTGTGTGGGTGTGTGTGTGTGTGTGTGTGTGAGTGTGCGTGTGTGAGTGTGTATGTGTGTGTATGTCTGTTGGTTCGCTAAAGTTTAGACGGATTGACTGGTCGTGGTGAATCTACATACTTTCTCCATGGAAATATGTGTATCGAAAGTGGCAGCTTTCGTATGAGCTTTTCTATTATTGTAGTGATTTCAACATCATTCGTATAGCATTTACAAAGAATGGTAAGATGGAATTTCCAACAAATATGTGACCTTTTAATGAGGTAAATGACGTGCAATGAGGAAGTTGTCAAATTTGATGAAACGGAGATTTTGTTGACAATGACACATCGTCTAGTAAAAATAGTAAACTGTAAATTTCCTAATATAAGAAAAAGCTCTAAAATTAAAGTAGATGTTCAATCTAATTTACAAAAGGCTCTGTTATTCAAACATATTTGGGTAGGCATGGACAACACACAGACCATTATGTATTGGTTTACTATTTTGCCGATTTATTATAAATTATGTTTACATATTCTCAAACCAAGGCGAAAAGTAAAATGTCATTAAAATGGAGAAAAGTTATGGATACGTTTAGGCATACAAACATCCGTTTATGGATTAACGAGCACAAAAAACTTAATATTTTTGTTTTTGTTGGTCCTGTATTTGGTCCGTTTTCTAAAATAAAAGTCAAAAGGCAGAACTAGGAGATGGAAAAAGGACAAATTTTACTCAATTATTCATTTGATTTGATCGGAAAAATAACCTTTTTGCTTTTTGTAACTATCGGTTTTCTATTTTTTTGTAGTCCGATTTTCTCCAGAGCTCTCGATATACGATGTAGCATAGATTCAAAAATCTATGTAATTGACTCGACAATATAACAAAAAAATTATTATTAAGTTAGAAAAATAAATTACAGTGAATTTTATTGATTGATCTGAAACGTTCCCCGCACCCAGTTTATAGTTGCCCATATATTTGAACGAGATGAAAATGGAATGAAATTATTTGAGCTGATTTGATTTATGGTCTACATTGTAAAATATTAAAAATGTATTTGACATGTATGCTCTTTATGTAATTCGATTCATGATTAAAATCTCGTCTCGCCCTTTTCGTGTAATTTCTACAAGCTGTCTTCATAATATTTTATACTCCTCATGAATTAGATGGAAGTACACGTTGGTAAATTGATTTAAATAACACAGCATCATGATGATATGATTCTCGTATACGTTTGCGTTGACCCTTTTCCAATTGGTTTGCAATCTGGATATAATGTCAATAAAAAATCCAATAAAGAAATAACTTTCGGGGCCGATACAGATAAGATATTTATGTACGCGTTTGTTTAGTTTCTGTTCCATTAATATTGAGTATACCAAACAACTGAGTCATCATATTCTAATCTACAATATTGGTTTATCTGTTAAGCATTTTTTTTTGGAAATCGGTCCAATGTTTGTTTATTTCAACATTATAGCACAAATCATAAAACAATAATACGATTTTGAAAAGATTTGAGTATTACGACAAATTTACATTTCACTTAATTCGGTTTTTAATAATATTTTTAATGTCCTATAAAATTACACTGGTATTGTTATGACAAAGATCTGTTATCATATATACTTTACATTCATCAAACATATTTATCGTAAAACCCATTTCATTTTTATGTCGTACGAGCTTGCCATTCAAGACGAAAACGACAAAAAAACTTACATACAAAAGAAGGTAGGAAAATTGCAGAAATTTTCTTTTCACATTTCAATCCTGATCTTCTATATACAATAGAAAATATGGTAGCACAGTGTATCTTGCTTTACGTTCAACAGAACAGCAACAAAAAAAGGTCAAGCATAAAACAGAGTAAAATTCTTGACATTGATGAGGAACATTCGCAAAACAATGTGGATTAAAAAATGTTGAAAGTATTTTCGTGCTACATGCTAACTTATGTTTGCTGAAACAACAAAAAAAACTTCTGCATATGTAGTCTTTTTTATACAGAAACACTTTGTGTAATTAGGTTTCATGATTTTAAAGCATGCGCCTACCAAACAATAAATATGTGACCTAATTACACCCCAAATATTGCTGTTCCATTTCCGTGGTGCAAGGCTAGTTCCTTCCTAGTCGACTAAAAAATTACTTGTTTTCATCATATGCGCATTTCCATTATTTACGCCTAGTTTAGTTTTACAAACCGAGTTTCACCATAATCGAAACCACATTCGAAACTCATATTGGATTCTCATTTTCATCATGCAAACCGTGGTTCATTCCAGTGGGTTAAAAATTTACTGTATTCGGCAATTTTCTAGAGTCACCCCGGGCCTCATATTGGAATGTCATTTCTATAATATGAACTAAGTTTTATTTCCATCTGAACCGAGTGATAGCTTTTATTGGAATCCCATTATCCTCATACATGGTAAAGAACATCTGGATCGGTTGGCATGAACAACTCAGTTCTAATGAAATTGACAGACAATTTTCGTCAACCAGATTATGAAGTGGAATTCACTTTCGTAAAATGAGCCTACCTTGCGCTTAATGAGACGCTTGTGACCTGAAAATCGACTGTGCCATTCGACAGTCAAATAACTACAAATAAAAATAGATAACGTTACAAATAAAGTACAGTGGGATGTTGTTCCTTGCCAATAAATTTAAAAATCGTGAAAATCAAAATGTTGATACCGACCAAATGACAGTGGTTAAAGCTTTGGCGTTTAGATCGGGAGGTACCGGGTTCGAACCCCAATAGGGGCAGGATGCAAAAGGAAATTTTCATCAACAGATTACGATCTGTGATTAAAAGGAACACAACTACACGATCCCCTATCGGCGTGCAAAACTCATGGGCAGACCCATCTTCCATGTCCAGTAGTACTATAGGCTGGCATGAAGCTATGCAATGCGCAGATGGTAACTTAAATCGATTCTATAGCCGTACCTCTTCGATTTATCAGTAGTTGCGTAAAGTAAGACGGGAAAATGAACTGCGAAAGAGCAGGGAGTGGTTTGGCCCCAGAAAAGATGGCATGGATTAAAATAAAACAAAAATAAAAAATTGTTATCTTCAAAATAATAGAAAATTGAAATGCTATGATCGGTTGAGAAAGTCTCTTCAGCAAATTGTATCAAATACAAATAAAATTAAAATGGAATAAAAAATAAACAACATTTTTAAAAATAAATTAGTTTTAGATTAAATAAGAATAAACCGCATTGAAAAATGTTTAAAAAGGCTTGACTAAAGAAATTAAAACGAAAATTAAAAAACGATTAATAAGAAACAAATCAACAAATACAAATAAACAAATAAACAAACTAAATAAGCAACACAACATGAAAGCCCAAGGCTTCTAAATGTATCTTCCTGAAATAATGACTCCATGTAATTGTTTTCTGCGAACACAATTAAAACAGATTTTTCCGAAATCAGGAGTCATTGCTACTACTCCCTAGCACTCGAAAATCATTTTCACCAATTTTAACCCAACATCGCCCAAGCCTATAAAAAATTTAAATCCGAATGACTAATCGACTTTTTTAAACCCGCTTTTTTCTCTTTAAACATTCTCTGTCCGTCGCAATCCACTAATAGCTCCAAGCCGCTCTCGAAAAAAATTCTGCAGGACGTCCGAATGTGAAAGAGATTAGGACGGATCGCAATCTCCAGATTAACCATTAATGGGTCATAATAGATTCGACTCAAAAAAGATTAGTGAGGTTTATCAAAATATGCAGTACAACCGAATCAAATCTTGTCATCAGCACCATTATCAAAGTAAAATTTGGAATATACGAGTACCTTAGTCACGCAATATACTCGAATATCGCGGCGTAAGGCATGGTCATTGAAGTGATCGGTTGTTACATGTGAATCATATCAGCAATAAGCTGCCTCATTGGTATTTTTGTCCTATTTCTAGCAAAAACAACAGGTAAAAATCAATGCACTTTGCGAATGGGCCAAAATTGTCTTGTTTTTTAAAGGAAACTAATCCAAGATTTCTTGAATGTTATATTTTTTTTTAATTGTAGGTTAGAACTCTAAAAATGACTAATCCGAGTTTTTGAGTGCTAAAAGTGCAAGATAACTTAGCTGCCAAATATTATTTTTACGTGACCAAAGGCTATTCTCAGAGCTATAGGCCAGATAACTGAACTGGTGGCATATTGGTTACTATTGCAATATTTGTTTACAATTGCTTTATGCAGAGTCCTTTCCATTTTATTTGTATAAAGGTATTGTGAATACCTTTACGGATACACAGTATCCGTGACGCTTTTAACAATTCCAGCAGGCCTTCCAGGCCTTCTGTATTGCTGACTCGTTAGCAACTAACCCTACTGCCTGACTCACCCTCAACAAACGTACCGAAATCGTAGGCTATACCAACTTCAAAGATTTTTCAATTTCTTGGTAATCCAACTCGTCTCTCCATTTTCTGTGGCCGTGTATTCTTTCTACGCAACATTCGGTATGGTTTGCAAATAAATCAGTTAGCGTTTCAAGTTACAAATTTTATTTCCAAATACCTGTAACTTATTCAATAAATCTGCTACATTTTTTTTTGTGTGCGATTACATTTTTGGCTAAATAGTGGAAATATGTTTTTTTATCTGATAGGGGCTTAATTCAGAACTTCGCTTTCGCTCCGAAAATTGATAAGCCCGTAAAAATCACAGGAGATTTGGCAAACATCATTACGAAAATTGGCGGCAAAATGACTGGAAAACTAGCTCTCATAATGGTCATCATTTATTATGAAATAATTTGTTTACCGCTATTGTGAAAATCAGAACAGTTTTAACCTTTCTCCATAATACACGACTTGTTGGAAGTTTGGTAGAAAATATATGTGAATGAAGAAAAACTTTATTAATGGCGTAATTTCATTGCACCAAGCTGGAAAGTTCACAAATACACAAAAAAATCGCCACAAACGACTACCGATGAAACAAGAAACAGCACCCTAAACTACAATTAACACGCGAAACATTAAGAAAGTTTTGGGAATTGGAAGAAATTCCATGCTACGAACGATGAGAAACCATGCGAGATGCACTTCAGAACAAAATACAGGCGTGATTCAGGGGGAGAAATATGGAGCGAAAACTAAACGCCAATTCACACTAAAACTGCAAATATGTTAAAGTTCTGCAAGAATATATGTCGAATTAGGACATATGCGTGAAATACCCCTTACTGATAAATCTAACAGTGAACTACGCGTTTTTATCTACCATATCATTGCGCAGTAAATGAGTCCAGCAAGACAACTAAAATTAGGGAAGTGTTCGATGGATCTTGTACGTCGAGTAATGGTGTGTCGATTAACGACAATATGCTTGTTGGTCCAACAATTCAACCGACTCTTTGGACAACGTTATTAAATTTTCGTTATCATAAATTTGCTCTAGCCGCCGATACCGAAAAGATATACAGACAGGTGAAAGTGGCTGAAGAGGATCAAGATTACCAAAGAGTGTTGTGGCGAGAGAATGATGACGAACCTCTAAAACACTTTGTGCTTACCACAGTAACCTTCGGGTTAGCACGCTCAGCTTTTCTAGCAATTAGAGCTCTACATCAATCAGCCTATGATATGGAACAGCAGTTTCCGGAAGTAGCTCAGGTAATTAGAAATGATTTCTATGTCGATGACCTAATTACAGGAGCAGACTCATTAGAAAAAGCAATGGATCTAAAAACCAAAATTCAGCACGTCATTAGGCAGTCGAAGTTCAAGTTAAGGAAATGGATGTCAAACGCGAAGGAATTGGCAGATACATCGTATTTTTTGGAAATAGTGGAAAGTACTTGTTTCAACAAGTACAGATGTTCTTGGCATACAATGGAACCCTTTAAGGGATATTTTCAATCTACGGTGAAGTTGCCAAACCCCTTAATTTCAACGAAACGTACTTTAATCTCCAATGCTTCTAAAATATTTTACCCATTGGGCTGTGTGTCACCTTCGATAATAATCGCAAAAATGTTGTTTCAAACGCTTTAGCTACGTAAATTAGACTGAGACGACAAATTACCAGATGACATTGCAAAGATATGTAACCAGCTGAAGCAAGAACTCATCGAATAAACAAAACTAAAGATCGAGAGATATATTCCCAATGAGAAAGCAGAACTAAACGGATTCTCAGACGCGAGTGAGCGAGCATATTCTGCAATAGTATATTGTCGATCTACAAATAATAATGGAACTACTCATGTAACTTTGGTTGCATCCAAGACTCAGATTGAAGTTGCGTGGAGCTTGTCTTTTAACCAAATTACTCGTTTCAATTAAAAATTCAATGGCATCGTCAACCAAGTTATATATGCATGGACAGATTCGTCGATAGTTTTGGCCTGGTTATCAGATCACACCGTGAAATGGAAAACCTTTGTAGGTAATAGGACTGCGGACGTTAAGTCAAATCAAAACCCAGCGGATTATGCATCAAGAGGATGGGTTCCAGCTATACTATTGAACCTGCGACAGTGGTGGAGAGGGCCTGCCTGGTTGGACTTGGAAAGTGAATATTGCCCCAAATGCGATGAAATATATGGTAATTCTGTCACAAATTTAGAAAGACGAAATGAAAAATTATCTACGATGTACGCATTTCATTGCCAATGTGACGGTCATGTAATCAAAGAACTAATTGCTAAAACCTCTGGTTTTAATAAACTAATAAGAATTCTAAGTTTCGTTAACAGGTTCTTAACAAATACTAGAGCAATCCTAGAGGAATTGAAAGATTCAACCAGGCAGGTAATAAGATACGTCCAAAGTTTCGAATTCGTTTACGAAATAAAAGAGTTAAGAACAAACAAGACATTAAAAATGATCATCGATGAGGCTGGCCTACTCAGAGTTGGTGGAAGATTACAAAATTCAATGAGTCAATACGACTCGAAGTACCCCATCATTCTACCCAAATCCCATATCCTGAGTAGAATGGTAATTCTGGTCTTTCTTTAACATCCTATCTTATCCGTTAAAAATATTGGATTGTAAAAGGCAGGAGTCTGATAAGGGAAGAGCTGTAAAAATGTGTAAAATGCTTCCGACAAAAAGCGACAACTACAAAACAACTTATGAGCAATTTACCAGCAGTCAGAATCACGCCGGCGAGACCCTTCAGTAAATGTTGAGTGAACTATGCTGGTTCAATTTCAACTGCAAACAAAAGAGATCGAGGAACTAAAATTACAAATGTTACAAAAGCCATTCATTTGGAAGCAGTAACAGAACTCACTAGCGATGCGTTTATTGCTGCTTTGAAACGCTTTTCATCCAGAAGAGGAGTACTCAACGAAATATTCAGTGACAATGGCACGAATTTTATTGGGGCGAAACAACAACTATACAATTGCAGAATATTTGGCACAAAATTCGATTCAATGGCATTCAATACCACCAGCTGCTCCTCACTTTGGGGGCCTATGGAAGGCTGCTGTGAAATCGGTAAAATCGCACTTAAACAAGCCCACAAACAATTGCAATTTGACATTCGAAGGCCACTTTGTCCCTTATCTGAAGATGACACGACAATTGAACCACTAACACCCGCTCACTTTTTAATCGGATCAACATGATCAGCAATCCCAGAAATTGTTCCAGAAAACGTACCAATATCACGAATATCCCGATGGCAGTCAATACAACAACGAGTCAGTGGTTTCTGGAATCGTTTCAGCAAGGAGTATCTAGATTCACTTCAACAGCGAAACAAATGGACTAAAAGAATGGAAAATTTAAAAATCAACGACTTAGTACTAATTAAAGAGGATAATTTACCGTCGTGTAAATGGACATTAGGCAAAATTGTTGAAGTTCACCCAGACGAGAATGGATTGATACGGGTTGTATCCATTAAAATCCAATCCACAATAATGAAGCGACCAATTACAAAAGCCGTTAATGCCAAACCAACCGAAAATCAATTCCAAATCAGATCAGCTGAAGATGACATCAAAATTAGTCACAAAATTAGTGGACCATTCGTCAAAAGCGTGGGTATCGACACTACCATCGACTTTTCCATTCTACCAGGATTGAAATCATTTGATGGCATCATATAGGAGATGATACATTGAAGGAACTTGGGGCACTTATTGATCGAAAACACAATGCATTGATAATCACACCCAACATACACATTCCATTACAAGAAAAACCATCCAGGTTAACAACATTGAAATTCGGGATGGTCACCTTGCACCTGACACAAAACAAATATTGCACTCAGTCATCTCAAAATTCGCAATGCTATTTCAACCTGTTAATAACTTCGAAACCATCGATAACGATATACGCGCTGAAATCAAAACCACCAGCGAGGAACCGATATACCCGTACCCATACAGTATGAGACAGGAAGTGGACAAGCAAATTGCTCAACTCCTCGCAGATGGCATTATACGACCCTCTAAAAGCCAATATAATTTTCCAATTTGGATTGTGAAGAAAAAATTGGATGCCTCGCAAACGAAGAAATATCGAATGGTAGTAGACTTCAAGAGGTTGAATGCTGGGAGAATGTCAGATTCCTATCCAATTCCGGATATCTCAAATACACTAGCTAATCTCGGAAATTCCAAATTCTTTTACCACCATCGACCTGACTTTGGGATTTCATCAGATCAAGATGAAAGAGGCTGACATTCCGAACACTTCGTTTTCTACCATGAATGGGAAGTATGAGTTTCTAAGGCTCCCGTTCGGACTAAAAAATGCACCCGCAATCTTCCAACGGATGATCGACAACGTCTTGAAAGAATTCATCGGCGAATTATGTTATGTTTATATAGACGACATAATCGTCTTTGGAGGGAGAAATGCAGAAGAACATCTAGCAACGTCGAGAAAGTATTTTCGAAACTACAGAAGGCCAACTTGCGCGTAAATCTCGATAAAATATAGTTCCTAAAAACAGAAATGGAATTTTTGGGTTATCTCATAACAAACAAAAATTATGCAACGAATGAAAAGGAGATGTTGGCTATAATATGGGCACAAGATAACCTTCGCAACTATGTATATGGGGCCCGCAAAATCAATAAGTAATAAGAACAACAATGTCATGTTAAAGCGCTGGAAAGCTCGGTTGGAGGAGTACAATTACGAGCTTATTTATAAACCTGGCTGTACCAACAGAGGAGCTGACGCTCTGTCAAGATTGGAACTTGAACCAACACATTGTCCACAACTGGAACCATTCATAATTCAATACTGTGATGCACCCATCAATGTCTTCAGGAACCAACTGATATTTCAGAAAGGTCAGGACATCTATGCTCATGAAGAACCTCATCCCGCTTACCACAGACACTATATTAGCCTGCCGGATCTAAACAAAGATATTCTATGCAAGGCTACAGGAACACTTGCACCCAACCATCATCAATGGAATCAAAATCCCGGAGGAATTTATTCAACTTCTGCAAGAAGTAGTTAAGGAGAGCTTCTCTGCTACAAAATACACCTAACACAAAGAATAGTTGAAGACATTCAGAACGAGGAAAATCAATTTTCAATCATAAAAGAAGAACACAAGCGGGCACACAGGAATCACATGGAAAACCGAAAGCAAATTTTGGAACGCTACTATTTTCCAAAGATGGCCAGTTTGATCAAAAAATGCACGCAAACCTGTGACACTTGCAACACAAATAAATATGACCGGCATCCTCACCGTGTTGCTCTCCAAGAAACACCTATTCCAACATACCCTGCAGAAATTCTTCATATGGATATAATAGAAAACAAAAAGGAAAAGTTTCTATCTTGTGTGGACAAATTTTCAAAGTTCGTAAAATTTTTTCGCATCAAGACTAAATCAATTTTGCGTGTACGAGTAAAATTATCAAAGCTCTACATTATTTCACTGCACCTCGCACACTCGTGATGGACAATGAGAGGAGTTTTTGTGAGTCCTATCATAACGGACTACTTAAAAACATTAGGTATCCAAATTTACCGGAGGTAAATGGCCCTATAGAGAGGGTTCATTCTACTATACTGGAAATAGATCGATGCCTCCAGAATGAGTACCAGGAACTGTCCACAAAAGAACTTATCAACATAGCTGTGGACCGCTACAACGACTCTATACACTCGGTTACTCAACAAAAATCTAACAATATCTTTTTCGAAAGAACACAAACAACTAATTATCACAAATCAAGACTCCACCATTACAAGAGAAAATAGTAAGAGAGTCGGTCCGAAGAAATATGAAGCTGGTGATACCATTTATACGGCAATCAAACAAATCCAAGGAAAAGATAAGCCGAAATTCGGACAAGAAACAGTGGCACAAGATAAGAAGGTCACTATAACAACCACTTCCGGAAAACGCATCCATAAAGCCCAAATAAAAAACCTACCGCACTAGTTCCCCATTATTACCACAATACCTATAACAAATTTTCCCTCTCCTCTTTTCTAGCTCCTGGCTCTGGCGTTTTACTATGTCACTGAGCATCTATGAGTATAATACTCCACTCGTAACACTTAAACAAGGAAATGGACGAATAATCCAAGGGAGCTTCAAACTGATTCATATCATCAATCTGAAGGATTATGAAGAAGTCATAGATCGATCACACCCTCAATTACCCGCATTCACCAAGACAACACCCTTCAACCAGCGCAATTGGGACAGATAATGAGGGTAGCGTAATTGCGGTAGCTCAATTGGGACAGATAATGATTAGCCAAAACGAGATAATTCGTAACAACAATCAACAGTACAGGATCAACAAAGTCCTAACAAATACAACTCAACAATTACTTACTGAGTACAATAAAATCATTGACCACTTAAATGACGAATCGGAAGAGAAAGTTCACTAAGTATTGTTTAATCGACTCACTATCCTCAAAGGCGAAATATACGAGGTAGTCCGAGCTGCTCAATTAGCCAAGGGAAACATCGTCAACACCAACTAATTGAATAAAGGTGAAATTAGTCGCTTAATCATGGAAATTAAAACCCTGTCGTATGCCAACGAGATAGAGAAGAAGAAAGAATCTACCCTCCTTTACGTTCTTTCGATGCCGAAAACAAGCAGACAGGACTACAATCACATACGCTCAACCTCCAGCCACGACAAGCGCATATACATGGAATTCAACGAACTTCTTCTCAACCAAGATGAGATATTTGGAATTGTCAAAAAATATCTTACATTCGGCGAGACAACTATTTGTGACCTAAGCGGACTAAAGAAAATACCAATGGATCTATCGCGTTGTTCGATGCGTAGCACTTTAATAATAATAATAATTTATAAAATAAATAAAACAGTTAATTTTTAATTAATTTATAAAAAAACTTTTACTAAAATTAAATGAATATTTTGGCTGCTGGTTGAGCTGCGGGTGTGTGTTGCTCCGGCAAAAATCCAAATTGAATAGGAAGAATGAATTTCTTCTTCCATCCAAAAACTCAAAAAATCCAAAATCGGATTTTCTGATTTTTCCATTTAATTGCTGTGCACCAATTTATTTTGGTGCACCCGTTTTAAACTTATGTTTTATGAAACATACGAGTAATTGTTTGCCCTGCCATCTCTTGTGCGATGGCATGGTATAGGTGCGTTTTCTTCACAGTAGATTGACAAATCGGCTAGTGGAAATTTTTCTATTTTCCAATTTGATTTTCGCCGGTTTGTAGAACTAGATAGTAAGTCTTGTAGTTCTTGATCGCTAGCTTGTGCCTTTGCGATTGTTGTGCTGTCGTAGCGTGTTGCTGCGGAGACAAGTTCGTGGTCGGAAGTCCGAGATAGTGAATTGAGAGGCAAAATCTAAGTGGCGTGCTTGCCGTGGGTTTCGTTCCGCTTTAGAGATAATTGCTCTAGTAAGCGGTTTGTGGTCGATGAATATTGTGAATTCCCTACCTTCAACAAGGACACGCAGTATCGAAAATGTTTAGTTGCTTGGAAAATTGCAAACAATTCGCGATCAAATGCGGAATATTTTCTTTCTGCATCTGATAATTTCTTGGAGAAAAATCCAAGAGGCTCCCAGGTCTTATTATTGAGTTGTTGTAAGACCGCGTCTTGTTGGATGCATCAGTGGTGATGCTATAGCTGTTCGTGAACTGAAGGAATGCGTTTTGACATTCTTCAGTCCAAGAAAAATTTTGAGGCGTTTTTGGCTTTTTAAGAAGACTTGCCAAATGTGTGTGAATTGAGGCAAGTACTTCTGCAAGTTTTGGTATAAATCGGTGGCAGTAATTTACCATGCCGATGAATTGTTGGATTTGTTTCACATTTTGTGGTGCTGGGAAATCTCTAATTGCATTAATTCGTCCTTCAGACGGCAGAATACCATTAGATGTAATCTTGTGACTGAGAAAGTCAAGATTATTTGTTCCAAACACGCATCTTGCCGTGTTGATATGGACACCGTACTTTGATAATTTTTGGAAGAGTTGTTCCAAATGAAGTAGGTGTTGCTTCTCGTCTTTTGAAGCTACGAGAATATCGTCAATGTATATGAAAACGAAATCGAGATCTCTCACGATTTCGTTGATGAAACGCACATTTCTGAGTCCAAATGGCATTCGGGTGAATTCGAATAGGCCAAATGGAGTGGTAATTGCAGTGGGATGAGATGGTATGCTCTGACGAGATCGATTTTAGTGAAAATTGTGCAACCATGTAGTTGCATGGAGAAATTTTGTATGTGGGGGATAGGATAACGGTCAGGAATTGTGACTGCATTAAGCCTTCTGTAGTCCCCACATGGTCTCCAGTCGTTGTCCTTATTCTTCACCATGTGAAATGGACATGATACTGCTGAAGAAGATGGTCCGCAGATTCCTATTTCCACCATGTGTTTGAATTCTAGGAAAGCTGCTTTGTGGCGAATTGGATCAAGCCTTCTTGGTCTTGAAAATGATGAATGCTCTGTAGTCACAATGTGGTGTACTACGTTGTGCATTACCGGAGCGTTGTAGTTTGGTGGAGCTGTTAAAGAAGATAATTTTTTTAGCAGTGCTCAATCCATCAGGATGGATCAATCAGTTTGTGATTTTTCAGATCCACTAATAGACCGAATTTCTTTAGAAAATCCGCGCCGATGATGGGGCGGTTGACATTAGCGAGGTTGAAGGCGTGTAATGAACGTCTTAATCAGATGTTAACGTCGAGTAATTTGGTACCAAAATTATTTATTGTGGTACCATTTGCTGCTGACAGAACTAAATCGGGATTGCGATTTGTTCCGCAGCGATAGTATTTGTAGTACGGGATTACGCTTAGATCAGCGCCGGTATCAATCAAAAATGTTATTTGATTTGCCGAATCCCGTAGAAATAGACGCCTCTGCTGCGGTTGTCTTAGGTCTGCAGCTACGACCTTAAGACTTACTCGTTTGGGGATGCGGTATTTGCGGATCCCGTTTGCTGTGTAGCAAAAGTGCATTGTGTTGTGCATTTTTCTGCAGCGTTACCAAATCTTATGTGATACCAACACCAGTTGCGTGGAAATTGGTATCTTGGTAAGTGGTTGTTGTTTGGCTGCAAAGACCTTCCCTGGTTTGGTTAAGATCGCGTTTTTTTTAAGGAGAAGGAGTTCGTCTCCATGGCAATTGAGAACGCGAAGGTTGTCGCTGGATGTGTGCATTGTTCTCTAGCTTCACCAGCCGGTCGCTAATTTGATTTAGCATCATTTCAATACGGCTGTTGCTAGAGCTTGGCGCGTGTATCTCTGAGCTTGGTGTACGCGTGTCGCGTTTAATTGAACTCAAGCCTTGAGTCCGAGTGCCAATAATGTCGTGAAGTTTATCGGCGATTGCAACAAGATCCTCTTCTGTATGAAATCAGGGAGTTGCCTGATCCATAGTTTTGTGACGACGTTGACCGTGAAATTTTTTTCGGCTAACGATTTGATTCGGTGCAGTATATCCGAAGGTTTTTGATCACCATATTCGACTTTGCTCAAAATCGTTTCTAATCTATGCTCCTCAGAGATTGAGTAGCGATCGATTAGAACCTTCTTGAGGGCGTCGTATTTGTTATTTGCTGGAGGGTCGTGTAGAATGTACTCGACCTTCTCCGCTTGTGCTTCCGATCGAGACAACACTGTGTGCGCAAACTTTTGTTTATCGCTAGTGATCTTGTTCGCGTCGAACATATAATCTCGGCTGATATGAACCAAGTCTTCGGGTTATTCTCCCAAAATGATCGTAGCCGAGTCAATTGTTTTGACATGGCTAATTCAGGCTGGGGTTGCACCGGTTGCTGACGATTTGCGTCTTGATGAACTTCGTTCTTGTTGTCACCGTTATTTGCCATGTTATTAAGACTCGAATATAACGGTGCACAGTTAAAAAAAAACAATTTCACACACTTAAAAAATTTTGTCGCACTTTTAAATTTTTTTGGCAATAGAACCGAGAATGATTTTTTTTTAGAATTAGTGTCGGAAAGGACACGTGTTTCCTAAAAAAACACGACCAGAGGGTTGCGACGATTTGTGAATATAGTGCGCTTACCACGGGTGGGGGCTTGGGCCACTATATCACAAAACTCGTCTTATTATATACTTTTTGATTTGCAAAAATTTTATTTTATTCACTTTTTTTAAATAATAAAAAAATCACTCACCTGATACGGTAAAAAACGTCGTCGTGGGTCACCAGATATCGATGTACGATGTATGTGTTGCAATCAACAATCATTGAACCCCTCAACGATCATACTATATTTCTAAGCAACTTCGATGAGAAAATTTCAAACAATAATACGAATCAACACTTGAAAGGAAATTTTTTGGTGCAATATGCTAACGAGACGGTCCAAATCAACAATTCCACATCCGTGAGTAAAGAAGCTAAGACATCCCAAGTTTTACCCTCCGTATTACGCACAAATGATTGATTCCGGATATTTACACAATCTATATCGGCCACCATTGACATTGGGATCATAGTCATCATCTGCAGCTTGGTATTAATTTTTCTGATACACTGGGCGAGACTCGCGCATCGCAGGGGACTGCTGTTTCTCCCAAAACCAACTGTCCAAGAGGAACTTCCCACTCATCAAGCTGGAATTCAACCCATCCAGTTAAATTTTTGATCCACGGGACGTGAATTTTTAAGAAAGGAGGAGTTAAAATCATCAGTAATGTCACATCAGCACAACGTGCCTAGAGTTAACATCATAATTTAGTTTTAGTTTGGGTTTTGATTAATAAAGTTGATTTTTTTAATTCGATTTCTAAACGAACTCGTTAATTTACATGTAGAGGCTGTGTAGTATTGTGCGTGTTATTTGTACTTTGCCAGTTGGGATGTCTTGATTCACCCCCGTGCTGAGGCAAAATGGTAATTCCTGCTACTTTTTCAATAAAACAAATTTAATGAAAAAATGCTTTTAAGCTTTATTTAATAATAAGCTCACAAAACGAACGAACAGTAGAATTTAACAGAGATAAAATCTAAAAATAGGTTCTATAAATTTAGGATGTGCTTATATAAAAGGCGGTTTTTACTTTGTTCGGATCGTGATTTGATTGTTTGTGAGTGTGTGTGTGTGCGCGCTATTGTTCAAAAAATACATTTAACCAAGCAAAGGAATTCAAAAGCCCATTAAATTATTTTATATTTTATTTAATATCAGAAAGCTATTTTTTTTACAAAACGAATCGAAGTTTTCGGAATGTAAGTGGACAAAAAGTTAAATGTTTATGTATATATAGTGCGGAATGTTCGGTTTCCCACCGCATCGCCCAAAATAAATAATTTTTCATTGTTTGCCCAACAACCAAATCCGTTTTCAGTTTTATGTATATAAACCACTTTTTTATGAAATGAAAAATGATTTCGTCAAAAAAATAATAATGTTTATGGTTTTTATTATGAAAGCTTTTGTCTTATACTCGAATCACAAAAAATACGTATTGTTTTATACAAGATGGTAAAACGTGTACACCTTATTACAAAATGAAAACCTTTTTCTATATATACGAGTGTACTATAACAATGTATGCGAAAGTACGAAAGCTTCAAAATGAATAAATTATATTTTGTGTTATTTTATCGCATGGCAACAAAAAAAAAGCTTTGTGCAGAAGCTCAACATGTATTTTGATCTGACAGATTGTGTATTAAAATTTTAAATTAAAAAATTTGAGAAGATGAATAATTATGACATTTTTGCAACCTACACACACACCTCCTTGTTGAAAATATTCAATAATACATTAACATCTATCGATGGTGCGGCAATAAATCATTAAGAAAAATGAAATTTTCCAACTGTTTCTGATTTTTCGCTTTTTATGAATCGTGCATTCGAAACCGAATCGATGGAACAACAAAAAATTTTGTGTAAGAGAAGTAAAATTGGGGTTTCAAAATATATCTCGAGTACGAGTAATAGCATTTGTAATGAGAGAACAATTAATATAAATTGTACTGAATGTATGTCTCGTATATACATAAAGCTCTTCAATATTTGTTGAAATTGCTTTTTAGAATTTATGTTAGTTAAATTTAATTTTTTTTATTTTGTGCTTTATTTGTGATTTATGACAACATTTTGTAGTGCGAAACTTAACTTCCAATAAGTTTAATCGATTTCAGTTTTAAAACTCATAGAAATTGCTGAAGTAGCAAATAATCTGAATTACACAAGACCTATAGATTTTTACTATAAGCTAACTGTAATCAAAAATTCAATCAGTGACGATGCAATAGTGTGTATCTACAAAAGGATAAGTACCCTCAACAAAACAATGAACAAATTTATGCAAATTATGGAATCCAATATGGGGCTCATGCTGCTAAAACTGGAATACTCTGATGCAACTGTTAACGAACAATCAAAATATAAGATGATTGAACTTAAATTAGCCTTATGGAATGCCAATGGAGTTGCCAGGCAACTAGCATCTGCTTAGAAGAATGGTCCGCTAGCGTGAAGTTATCCCAGTTTTTCATCCCAGGATTTTTTTTTATTATTATTTACACGAAACTATTATATTCCATCCCAGTTTTTCATTTTATACCTCTAAAAGACGAAAAATATTAAAGACACAACAACAAATTATCCCATCCCAGTTTTTTCGTTTATTTGTTGTTCATGTAAAACAAATTCATACTTGGAAATAATGAATTGGGCTTTGGTAATAGTAATTTTGTACGAGTATATTTTTAGTTCGAGATAACAATTCGCCAAAATATTAGTTTAAAACATTAAGATTAACTTATAATGAGGACCCCAGTGCCAGCCGTATGTTAGGATTGGCACAATCTTCCAGCTTCGATATGGCCCCATATAAATTTATATGAAAGTCGTCTATAACTTTCAAACCCTTCCTGGGCCGGAAATAGCGATTAATGTTTCGAAATGGTATGTAATTGAGTCGTTGCTGACCAAATGGCCAGCACCAGCCGTATGTTCAAATTTGAGTAAATGGTCAAGTTCCAAAATCTCAGGTTAAGGTAAATAAACATTTGTATCTCTTAAGAACATTCTAGGCCGGAAATGATTCCTTAAGTTTTAAGTTGGTAATGATAAGGGCAAACTATGATGAGCACCCCAGTGTCAGCCGTATGTTAGGATTGGCACAATCTTCCAGCTTCGATATGGCCCATATAAATTTATATGAAAGTCGTCTATAACTTTCAAACCCTTCCTGGGCCGGAAATAGCGATTAGTGTTTCGAAATGGTATGTAATTGAGTGGTTGCTGACCAAATGGCCAGCACCAGCCGTATGTTCAAATTTGAGTAAATGGTCAAGTTCCAAAATCTCAGGTTAAGGTAAATAAACATTTGTATCTCTTAAGAACATTCTAGGCCGGAAATGATTCCTTAAGTTTTAAGTTGGTAATGATAAGGGCAAACTATGGTGAGCACCCCAGTGCCAGCCGTATGTTAGGATTGGCACAATCTTCCAGCTTCGATATGGCCCATATAAATTTATATGAAAGTCGTCTATAACTTTCAAACCCTTCCTGGGCCGGAAATAGCGATTAGTGTTTCGAAATGGTATGTAATTGAGTCGTTGCTGACCAAATGGCCAGCACCAGCCGTATGTTCAAATTTGAGTAAGTGGCCAAGTTCCAAAATCTCAGGTTAAGGTAAATAAACATTTGTATCTCTTAAGAACATTCTAGGCCGGAAATGATTCCTTAGGTCTTAAGTTGAATGATAAGGGCAAACTATGGTGAGCACCCCAGTGCCAGCCGTATGTTAGGATTGGTTTGTCCAAATTTGGGTAAATAGCCCTTTATCGAAGTGACCAGTTTCAACCATTTTTCAATGAAAGCAGTATATAGTTAGTATACAGTATATAGTTATAAGGAAACCGTCTACAACTTTAAACAACAATGTATATGGTTTGGAAATTGCAAAGTATAGTTTGAGTTGGTACATGGCAGAGTGAATGCGGACCAAGTGACCAGCTTCAGTCGTATGTTCAATTTTGAGCAAACAATCAACTTGAAAATCTAGCAACAGGTGTTTGTTTTTTTTTACGTTGGAAGGTGGAAATCTTCGAAAGACACCTTTAAGCCCGTACTTAAAGACGTGCGGGATTTTTACCCACTAAAACCACCTACCGTTTAATTGTGTCCTTGTTTTCTGAAATATATGTGTGTTTGTATTTATAATTAATTTAATAAACAACGGTTTTTGCGACAAGCGTTAAATGATTATATTTATTTTTATTTTCTGTAAATTAATAAATGCGGGACCACGGTATGTTTCTGGGGGAATTTTATATTGGTAACATTCTTCATCAAATCATCGTACTTTTCCCATCTGTCATTGCGATAGCAGTATGCTGGATAATGTGAAGTTTCCTTTGAATGGTTTATAAATCCTGTTAAATTTAAAATTTCGCCGTAAACGTTTAATGTTGTCGGTATATTTGAGATAGTTAAGCTCTGGATTGCTTCGATGCTTGTTTCAATAAACAAAAACTATTGACCCAAGATTTGTTATTAAAAATTATTAAATTATTAAATTTAAGAAATGTTTTTCTTTATTTAGAAACTCCGTAGTATTTACGTTTAAAATGCATTGTATAAATGCATCAAATGCACAGGTATTATGGTAATGGTCGGTTTTTAATTTTTCGTTTTTTAAATAACACATATGATCTTTTTTAAATATTCTTAAAGTTTTTAATTTTTTAACGTTCTTGGATGGGGCGTTGGAAGTCCTTTTCTTAGAAGCCAGATATTCGATTATTGACGGTTTCCTTCCTGGTGCTGGCCATTTGGTCAGCAACCACTCAATTACATACCATTTCGAAACATTAATCGGTATTTCCGGCCCAGGAAGGGATCGGAAGATATAGACGATTTTCATATAAATTTATATGGGGCCATATCGAAGCTGGAAGATTGTGCCAATCCTAACATACGGCTGGCACTGGGATGCTCACCATAGTTTGCCCTTATCATTACCAACTTAAAACCTAAGGAATCATTTCCGGCCTAGAATGTTCTTAAGAGATACAAATGTTTATTTACCTTAACCTGAGATTTTGGAACTTGGCCACTTACTCAAATTTGAAGATACGGCTGGTGCTGGCCATTTGGTCAGCAACCACTTAATTACATACCATTTCGAAACATTAATCGCTATTTCCGGCCCAGGAAGGGTTTGGAAGTTATAGACGATTTTCATATAAATTTATATGGGGCCATATCGAAGCTGGAAGATTGTGCCAATCCTAACATACGGCTGGCACTGGGATGCTCACCATAGTTTGCCCTTATCATTACCAACTTAAAACCTAAGGAATCATTTCCGGCCTAGAATGTTCTTAAGAGATACAAATGTTTATTTACCTTAAACTGAGATTTTGGAACTTGATCATTTACTCAAATTTGAACATATGACTGGTGCTGGCCATTTGGTCAGCAACCACTCAATTACATACCATTTCGAAACATTAATCGCTATTTCCGGCCCAGGAAGGGTTTGGAAGTTATAGACGATTTTCATATAAATTTATATGGGGCCATGTCGAATTAGGAAATTGTGCCAATCCTAACATACGGCTGGCACTGGGGTCCTCATTATAAGTTAATCTTAATGTTTTAAACTAATATTTTGGCGTATTGTTATCTCGAACTAAAAATATACTCGTACAAAATTACTATTACCAAAACCCAATTCATTATTTCCAAGTATGAATTTGTTTTACATGAACAACAAATTAACGAAAAAACTGGGATGGGATAATTTGTTGTTGTGTCTTTAATATTTTTCGTCTTTTAGAGGTATAAAATGAAAAACTGGGATGGAATATAATAGTTACGTGTAAATAATAATAAAAAAAATCCTGGGATGAAAAACTGGGATAACTTCACATGCTTCATTTTGGGGATACTTTTCACAATTTTACTGAGCCACCCTAAAGGATCAAATAATTTTGCCGCTTCTGATAGTAATTGTTTTTTTTTGTTGTGACTGTCCTATTCTGGGGAGCGTTTACCTTGAATTCAAAATGGTCGCTATGGGGTTCCAATATATGTATACCAATATATATTTGAATGAGTTCCCTTTGTACTTTTAATACTTCATCCTAATTACATCCCCCTGATATTACATCGTAAACATAAAAGTGTTTCACTAATATTTTTGCAGCTAGAGCGTACGTCTCTGCCTCATCTTGAGCCAATTGTTATAACGTTCTTAATGCTAAATATGGCGCTGATTCTGTACCAAATGTTATAGTTGTTATTTGGTATTCTTTACAGGCATTGTTGGTGAATGCCTCCATACAATTTTTTGAAAGCGTTGATCGTCTTCACATACTATTTGATTTGCCATCGCAAATTCCATCGCGATTCTAAATCGCAATATAATTGACATTAAGTCATCTTGTAGTGTCGGACTTGTACCATTGAACGTCTTTGCGGAGGCGTCAAAAACAACTCTAAGTTTTGTTGTTAAAATGCCGATAAAACCAGATTTGCCTAGACATCTCTAGAATTATGTATTAACGCATCGAAAATGAAGATTTGAGTAGATATTTCTAGCATCGCGTGTAAATGGCCATCAAATATATACGAGACCGGGTGTATAGTTCTATAATGCTCAGTGAATAAAAACCAAACATTTTCTTGTAAAAATCGGTTTTTAATGCGAAAAATTGAAAATTCTAACCCTGCAATATTTTTTATGTGTATAGCTACACTTTTAATTTTATTGTGTAACTACACTTTTGTAATTTGTTAATTTGTGTAACTACACTTTTGATAAATGTTAAATACTTCACACCGGCCATGGAAGATGCATAAACAAAGCGACATAAATTCAATATCAAAAGTGATCAAAAAAATTGGTTAGTCGTAAAACATTCAAAATTAACTCTAGCCCTTTCGAGTCCTGATATCACATATGTCAGGTACTTGATGAAAGAAAACAAAAAAATAACTTTTGATGTAACTAAAGACCAGACCGTACAATTGTGATAATAAATCTATACCTAAGCGGCAGTAGATAAATTTTTGAATAAATGTATGACCTACCGCCCAACTATCAAAAACGTTACACTCAATTTTAGACTTACCTGAAGTCATCGATAAATAATTTTGGTGAGTTAAACTTTGAAGCACCATGTATCAGATTCCGCAGTTGTATCCTGAAAAACATTTGGATTTTCCGAGAAAAACCACCCTCACATTTGTGTGGTGCGGGCTTTCTCGTAAGCATTAATTCATTCATCCTTCTTGTTCTATGCTGCATAAATTCGTATTATTTAATCATATTTGAATGCCTTCTCATGTGAGCCCAGATGAACCGATAAACTAGCTACCGAGCTACATATGTACACAGGATTTCAACCTGCACATTCTTGGCGCTTTTAATCGTTCCCAAGTTGGCCAATGGCAATAGCCATCGTAGCGTTTCTCAAGGGACGGTATGGATGTTAACCACTGCCAAATCTATAAAATGTTGAGATACTTTGACTGACCACTTTACGGTTTTAATAAAATTTGGATAATATTCCATCATTTGGTCACACAAATCCACCCCACCCATGTAACTATTATACTCGAATATTATTGAGGGACAGGTATCTTCAATATATTCCTTGTCGTTTATACTCCAACGTTTTACTCCTTTACGACCAAAACTGACATGTCTCTCCTCTTGACATCTGTGACAATGTTGCCATAAACGAACTGGACCGACTCACCCCTGGTCATTCACTTGGGATCTTTAAAACGTAACCCTTTTAGCCGATTTTGTTGGATTGTACCATTTGCCTTATTATTAAGGGTTTCTAATTTTTTTGTAAACGAGTGGTCGTAAAATACCTAAAAATAATAAAATGTTCATGAGAGGTTACAAAAATAGTCATCAATCAATGTTAAGCCAATATTTGAAGAACGAGGCTCAAAAACTTTTAGTATTCGCCTTACAAAATCTGATACAATTCAACCACCTGAGGTACTCTGAGCCCCGGAAGTTTCTGTAGTTGTGTTATTTGACTAAAAATATGTATTAAGAATTTACAAATAATCCTACTAACGATTTAAATACGAAAAACTAACCGGAACTAGTCCAACGACCTCCTCCTCACGTCGTCATCATCATCTTCATGCTCGTGATTAAAATCAATCTGTTCAACAATTGCGTCTTGTATAGCGAAATCATGATCATTTATTTCATCGACTATGTCCTCCTGATTGGAATTAGCAAGCATTCTCTGTACCTCATTTTCGTCTATTAACCATTTACCTTTGGCAAACACAACTGAAAAAAATTGTATGAAGTAAAGTCTAAGTGTCACATGCGTGATAGTAAATTTTTGTGTCATAAATTTATGCGTTAACATTTTATGAATGAATATACATTACTCGTAAATCTGGAATTTGACTTAAATTTTTTATAACTAAAAACAATTACTTACGGTCCCTCGATTTTTCTCCTTTTGACATGATGAAACTTGTAACATAACCAAACTTTTTACAAAAGATATTATTACACGAATTTTAGTTAATTTAGAAGCAAAAGAACCAACTTATAGATGGAACCCAACTTAAGAGGCCACTAATGCAATAACTCCTCCTAATTTGTTAGGGATACATCGGAGGATTGCATATGCAAATAGGAAGTATCATTCTGGTTGAATATGTACTGGAGTGACAGGGGGGTTGGCGGGATCGAGTAGAAGAATATTTTCAGAAAATCCGGTAAATGGCTTGTCAAAACGATCAAATTTTAAACCTCACGATTGTAACATCTGGGCTTTAAGTCATACTAAAGAGATTTTAGAAAAATAATTTTTTTTGTTACATACGTGACATGCAGGCTTTAAGCTATATATCGCGTTTGGATGCGGGGCACTTTATAAATTTTAATAATAAATATAAAAACACGAAATTTTTTACTTTTTAATTTAAATAAAATTTTTATTTAATTAATTAATTTTTTGTTGCTGGTGAGTGATGAGCTGCGGCGGCGTGTGTTGCTCCGGCAATGTCCAAAAATTGAATAGGAAGAAGATAATTTTTTTTTTGTCTTCTTGCGTAAAATTAAAAATAAAACCAAAAATCAAAACCTGATTTTCTGGTTTTTAATATTACATGCACCAAAATGTTTTTGGTGCACCCTTTATAAAATATGTTTCCATAAACATAGATGATTGCCATGCCATCTCTTGAGCGATGGCATGGTGATGTGTAGGTGCGTTTTACTTGATTTTGGTTATGCAAAATCAATACGATTTGTATGCATCTCTAAATGATATGATTGTAGAGGTGCATATTCTAGATTGTTATGTAACCAAAATATAATTTTTCAATTCTATTTTGATTACACAAATTTCGTTATGTACAAGTGTTGTTGTACGATATCTATGTACAAGTGGTGATGTACATAATTTGTGTATACAAGATTGTTATATATTTTGGGAATAATTCTTTATATGGAGAATTGTCCATTTATCAAGAATTATGTGAACGGAGATTTGTCCGTTGAGAGTAATTGTGCGGAGTTTCTTATAGTTGAAGAAACTACCCGCTACACTATACAAATGAAAATTATTTTACCGTCGTTTGTTGTAATTCTCACATTTGTGACATCTGGTCTACAATTAGTACAAAAAATAAATTTAGTTGGACTCGAAAGGGCTAAACTGTAAAGTCTTGTTGTATAAAATGGTACTAAACCCAATCTGGACTTACGGAATACAATTGAGGGGCTCGGCCTGTGCCTGAAATCTAATAAAATCAAAAATACTACGAAGAATGGTAAACGCACCTTGGTACATACACCGTGATCTCATCATTGAAACAGTCGCAGATACAATACAGCTGTACAGCAAAAAATGTCAAACTAAGTTAGAACAACATCCCAACGCATTAGCTCGGAAAATATTATGGAGGCCTAGATTTCAGCTCCTTAAAAGTAAAGATCCCTTAGTACTAGCTTACTAATTCACATAAACAACAAACCAAACAGTGCGTATTAATATTAAGAACTAACATAGGTTAAGACTTAAAAATTTGTCTCGTTTAATTAGCTTGTAAGATTTGAAAACAACTTGTGAGTTTGCCAAGATAGGAATGATTCAAGAATAAAGCCAAAGGCAGCTAAAATAAAAAAAAATTACTACTAAATTATAAAAGCAAAGCTTAATGGAATTATCTGAATATAATCACTAAAATATTGCCTCACAGACAATTCACGAACACTTGACGTACACCATCGATTTTATTGAAGTTTTGATGATAAACTGAGAGATTTTCATAAAAATCCTACCTAGAACTATCAGGATATAGTCGATTGAATCTCGCCTCGGATTCGTTGAAATTTTTTCTAAAAACCAGGAAAATTGCAGAAAAATTCTATCTAGAATTGTTTGGATATAGTCGTATCGCCTCACAAACGGTCCACGAGTACACGACGCATGTTACTTGATTCGTTGAAGTTTGACTATTAATCTGAGATATTTTCAGACAAGTTCTATCTGAATATATAGTCGTTTGAATATCACCTCACAGGCGGTTCACGAACTATCTACCACTATCTAGGTATTGTCGTTTGAATCTCGCCTTATAGACGATTCACGAGCACCTGACATATAATGCTGGACTGCTTGACCTATAATGCTAATAAGGCGATTCACAATCACTTAATGCTTATCAGCGGATTCTTCAATGTCTTGCAAACACTGTCAACACTGTCACTTCAAGTACAACACTGAGATGTTTTCAGTAATATTCTTTCTGGAATTATCTAGACATTGTCGTTTGAATCTCCTTTACAAACGATTCATAAGCACTCAACATACAAATTTAACTAATAACTCCGGACTCATCGAAATTTTTATTACAAACTGATAGGTTTGCAGGAAAATTCTATCTGGAATTAATCTAGATAGAATTATTTTAGTTGCTTTAATATCGCCTCATAGGCGGCTCATGAACACTTGACGTATTATACTATTAGCGTTGGATTCGTTGAAGTTTCTGAGATATTTTTCTAGAAATTTTTTATCTGAAACCTGGATATAGTCGTTTGAATCTCGCCCTACATACGATTCACGAGCACTTAACACTTGTATAACGCTGGACTCATTGAATTTTTTTCTACTTTAACTATGACATTTGCAGAGAAATTCAACTTGAGTACTTGACATAAGCTGCTGAATGCGCTGAAGTTTTGGCTACGAACTGAGAGGCGATATTCAAGCGACTATATCTGGATAATTCCAGATAGAATTTTTCTGGAAATATCTCGGTTTTGTCGTCAAAGCTTTAGCTATTCCCGTAAAATACGCCAAGTGAACGTGAATCGCCTGTGAGGCGACATACAAGCGAATATATTCAGATAATTCACGATAGAATTTTTCTGAAAATATCTCGGTTTATAGTCAACACTGTAACATATACAGCGGTATAGGCTACGTGCTTGTAAATCGGTGGCGAGGCAAGATTCAAATGACTATATCCAGATAATTACATATAAAAATGTTCTTCAAATCTCAGTTTGTAATTTATTTTCCACATTGAACTTACAGCTAAGATTAGGGCTGTCTAGACCTCTCAGCAATTGAAGGATAACTTCAAAATACGTAAATGTAATTTTTAAAACTTCGGCCTAAATGTTGTAAATGTCATGAGAGGTCATCATGACATTTTTTACTGTCGCGATAGTCGGGCTGGAATAAAATGCTACCGATAAGGATACTCTAGTGTTGTTATCTGGCTTTTTAGAACTGAATATCGACCTAGCTACATATAAATGATGAATTTAGGTTTAGGTAAATTAATTTTAAAATTTGGGCCAAATCAGTGTATCACAGTATATTGATCAGTGTATATTGATACAAATCAGTGTATCATGACACTGTTCACTATCGCGATAGTGATATTTTTTGGGCTGAGACAGTAAACTCTCACGATAGTGATAGTTTAGTGTTGCCATTGCATTTTTTCGGGCTAGCTATGCTTATGAAGTTAGTCCCATCCCAGAAAAATAAAATATCATCAATTATCACTAAAACTGGTATGATAGATATCTCAGCCCAGAATTTAATATAGTTATGTAGCAAAGTGGGTCAGTTCGTTGAATTGCCGTAAAACCGAAAAAAAATTCTACATATCATAACAGCGACTGAATGTGTCACAAATGTCAAAATAATTTCCGTTTTAGAACGTTTGATTTTAGTCAATGCAGTATCGATTTTCTAAAATAATGAATAGCTATTGGTCGTGCTCTAAGCACATGCTCAATCAAAGGCCATTGACGGAATGTATTATATGCGCCACTGAGTCGTATTGATAAGATCTAATTTTGTACGGGAATAAAAAGGACCGGCCTGGTCTATCCAGATATATCGGAGGCCAGTAACGGAACACTACACTACTAACTTCACGTACATGGCTAGCTTTATATACCTAAGTTATCCCACGGTAATAACACAGAAAATAAAATGAAATTACCAGGTAACACTAATTAATAGAAAACTCCACTTACTCTTATATAAAGTTAGCCCCCCAAGAATTTGTTTCCGACAAAATAATATTTTTAACATGCCAAATTTAAATGTAATTCAAGTTCAAATAGACGTTGTATG
This sequence comes from Nephrotoma guestfalica, assembly GCA_963691935.1. Classification (NCBI taxonomy): domain Eukaryota; kingdom Metazoa; phylum Arthropoda; class Insecta; order Diptera; family Tipulidae; genus Nephrotoma; species Nephrotoma guestfalica. Next base: position 33,373,919 of record OY829913.1, on the reverse strand, counting down.
GATATATCTGGCCCAGGGCCCCATTTCGTGAACTTGCCCCTTAATGATTTTTTTATACTTTTCCTAAATGTAGGCATGAGTGTGGCAATTTTAAAACCTAATAGCCTTAATCCGGCAAACTAATGCTTTTAAGACATGCAGACGTATCTGGCCCCTGGAAAAATTTCGCAAAGTTGCCACAAAACGATTTTTCGTTTGCGTGACTCTATATTTTTAACGTGTCGAACTGAAATGTAGTTTTAGTTCAAATACGAGTTGAAAGGATCTATCTGGCTCAAGGACAAATTTTGAAAAATTTATACTAAGCGGTTTTTCTCTTATTTTGATAAAAGTAAGGCATGAGTGTAACCATCTCAAAACTACATCGCCTTACGTGTCAAATTTAAATGTAATTTTGGTCCAAATACGAGTTGTATGTATCCGGAAACCTTTGCAGGAACCAAAATGCAAGGTTCCTCAAGCACTTGGATACAACTACAGTCAATGGTGTCAAATTATCACGCTGAGCCAAAAGTATTTGTACTACCATCAATCACGAGCATTACTCAGCACATTCCATCAAATCTTCGTCTAGCAGGTCCAACATTCGAAAATTTACAAAATTTAGACATGTTCCTTGGAGCCGAGCAGTACCTCGATTTGTCAAAGGTTGATCAAGTGAAATTGAGCAATAACTTACCACATCTTCCAAACACTATTCTTGGTTGGATCGTGCGAGGCGTTACTCATCCAGTCCATCAGCATGATCCTAACAAATAGTCTCTCTTTTAACCTCCTCCATCTCCGCCACTCATAATCAATTTGAAAGGTTTTGAAAACTTGAATCAATTACGAAAGTCTCCAAGGTATTTACAACGAAAGATCACCCAAGTGAAAAACATTTTGTTGAACATTTTTCTATAAGGCTTTCATTTATTCACCCACCTTCCACCGTGGGTGATTCGTCGAAAGTTGCACTACGGTGTTTCTACAATTTAGAGAAGAGGCACATTCTTAGACGAATACATAACAATGGAACACATGCAGCTGATTATTCTCAAATTATTATGTTCCTCATCCCTGCGTATCTTAAGCACGATAGTTCTATGAAAGCAAAGATAAGCAATGAACTATCTTTGAATGATAAATGATCTTGTAACTATTGTATGTCTTTTAAGATGGCATAAGTAAGCACCGGCGTTTCAAAGATGTATCACCAGATTGTGTATACCCTGAAGACTTCAACTATCAGCTGATATACTGAAGAAATAATCCCGCTGAGATTCCCCAAAGCTATCGCTTAACAACGGTGGCATATGGTACTTCGGCAGCTCCTATTCTTGCTACACACTGTCTAATACAATAAAAATACAATGTGCAATGGATAACTAACAGATTCATCCGATATGTATGTCGATGACATGTTAACTGGATGCAATTCGTTAACAGAAGCCAACCAGCTAAACGAAGTGATGATCTGGCTACATGTGGCATTAAATTGGGAAAATGGTGTGCCAACAATCCTTGCGGAGATACCGTCAGAACATAGTGAAAGATTGTAGCACTTCGATGACGATAATTACAATAAAACGTTAGGTATATTTTGGCAGTCTCTTCGAGACACACTGTAATTTCGAGTACCATGTCTAAACGAAAGCAAATTGACAAAACGAATTTTCATTTCCGAAATTGCATGACTCTTTGATCCACTTGAACTTGTATCGCCTATTATGGTGTTGGGTAAATCGCTTCGGACAGATCCTTCCCATGAAACACCATTCTTACTATAGCAAACGTGCAGGACAAATTTAGACATCTATTCGTGGATATTGACTCGAGCGGTTTAGTTGAATTCCACGATTTCGCAGATGAAGGTACCTACGGTGCTATAATTTACAAGAGGTGTGCGCCAACAAACAAACGATGTACAATTATTATGTTCCAAATCCAGAGTAGCTCCAATGCAAAAATCTACATTGCCACGGCTGAAACCTTGCGCGGCGCTGTTGCTGTCTCAGTTGGTATCTTAAGTTTGCACCACCGTAAATTTTACGATCACTGATATCATATATTGGACTGACTCAACAATCGCGCTCAACCAACATAAACTCATCACCGTCAAACATCACCGAAAACCTTTGTAGCCAACAGAGTGTCACTTATATATATATAAGAATTAATGCATCCACAATCCTAGCGTCACATTGGTTCAAAGCAGAAACCTGAAGATGTCGTTTCCCGGGGTATGATGTCTACTATACCTTGATCGATCACAAACTTCGATCACGAAATCTTACGATATTCAGATTCACCATGGCTTGCCACGAAAATAATACTGAATATATCAAGCGGCCTTGCGTGATCATAATGATGGCATGATGGCTATTAGGATCCGTGTACAAAAGTTGTAACCAAAATAAACGGCCGGGTCCTCTAACTTGCACCGATTTTGAAGAAGACCTAACAATGACTCTTCATATTGTGCAATTTGAATGTTTTCCGGATGTATATCTTGGACTACAACGCAAGGTCTTTGTCGATCGCTTAGGAAAAGAAAGGAGGGGCGGGGAAGGGGCCTTTGTCTTAGGCACTAAACTCTGAGTTGAGAAAGCAATGAGCTCCACCAATTAAAACCTACCTGTGCCTCTTCGTTTGATTTGGAACAAACGCAATCCATTTGGAACTTGTATCCGACCTCCGAGGCTTATGCAAAAAAGTTGTCTCCGACAATGGTACAAACTTTGTGGGTGCGAATTCCAGCTTGCACTATAGTTGTATCGTCTTCTACAAGAATCAAGCTTGCACCAGGACGACAAAACCCAGGAGGATAAAATTGAATGCACGTTTGCGCCACCATGCTCAGTTAACCCTACGAAGCTGCAGTAAAATCATCTAAGTATCATCTGTGACGTGTCATGGGCAAGCATATCGAAGCGATTTTAAGTCCACTTATACCACTAATATCTGTTCCAGACGGTATCTCAGCTCTCATAACTGGCAATTTTTTGATTAGTCGTCCACTTATTAGCGAGTAATTCTAACTAATTCAACATTTTTGAACCAGGTGGTCTAATCTACATGAATTGCAACATAGTCGCGAATAGACTACATAACAACCATATATCAAAGAGCTTCAAATAGTGGTGGTAAAGAATGACAATCTACCGCCAATGAAGTGGTTAATGGGAAGAATTTTTTCAGTATTTCCTGGAGCTTATAGTGGAATACAACTATTTTTTTGTTTAGCTATTCGATAACAGATGGCAGAGATGCTCGTCAAACTGTTACGCACAGTGGAGACTAATCGATAAGTTTTTTTTCTTCGAGGAAGGATCGGGACATCGACACCGAGAAGATCACCGAGACACCGAGAAAATAAAATTATTGATCGGATGAAAATAATAATAGCCAAGTGATTACACTGATAAAGCATACGAATATTTGGCTGGTGTGTTGTTAAGTGAACACCGAGAGGAAAATAAAACGAGTGTATTGGTTTTTAGAAATCCACAATAAAAACCATACAGAACTGCATCAACGAAACAAAGTATATACGAGCGGTCAACATTCGCATTTTACGCTGGGTGAAAGTATAGTGTCGTGTCACATCCGATTCGTGCTGTCTCGATACAAAAATATATATTGTGCGGCAATACCAACATAACGATGTATACACCACTGGAACGTAATAAACCTGCGAAATCCTAAGTGGGATAAAGTATATAGTTCATCAGCAGCGGACAACAACTTACGAGCAGACTGGGGAACGAGCAAACCGTGGATCGTAATCTTAGCAGATCAGGCGGCGTTTTTACCGTAAATATTCTGTATCCAGACGAAGTGACTCGAAGTGTTACCAAAACAAAACGCCACAGAATTTTTACTTTTTGATGAATTTTATTGAGTAAAGTAAAAAATGCTTATAAATATTTAAATTTTCGAATTGCATTAGCAGTATTCGATTTGGCCACCCTTAGCCGCGATTATAGCCTTCAAACGGTTGACAAAGCTATTGCATGTAGCACGAAAGTGGCTCTGCGGTATTTTGGACCATTCCCGGCGAAGCGCTTGCTTGAGATGATCAACACTTTGGTATTTTTTTCCCCCAACCTTGCTCTTCAAAATACCCTCCAAACCGAGAAATTTAGCGGATTTGCATCCGGTGAATTTGGTGGCCATTGGGCAGTGGAAATGAACCGCGGACCGTTGTTTCTCAGCCAATCTTGATTGACGCGCGCTTTATGACTCGGCGCCGAGTCCTGATGAAATGACCAGGCTCTGCGGCCGAAATTTTTTTGTGTCCATTTCTTCAACGCTTCCTCCAACACATTATCCCGATAAATTTGAGCATTTATCTTGATGCCACGGCCCAAAAAACGAGTGGTGAACGGCATTCGGCGGTTTCGAGTGACAATTCGTTGGTCCAAATTTTTAGTAGAACGGCCAGGCAAGTAAATCCGGTCGTTTTGCTTGTTCACATACGAGTATTGCTCAATAACGAACGGTGATTCACTGGAGAAAACCAAATTCGGCAAATCGCCACTTTCGTGCAAGCGTAACAACTCCTTTGCTTTGTTCACTCTAACTTTTTTTTAGCATCGGTGAGACCATGTGTTTTATGGAATTTCAAGGCCTTTAGTCCAAGATGATCCTTCAATATGTGCTGCATCCGTTCAAGCGAAATGTTCGCCTCACGAATGATATCCGGCGATATTGCAGTGCGTTGTGGTATCGTTATAACGATTTATGGTGTGATACAAAAACATTTTATTCAAATGCAGATGTTTTAACTGGTTAACAATCTGCGGCTGTGGTTTTCCAGCCAAATATAAAGCAATCACACTATAACGCTTGCATTCCATTGCGGATAACTTTTTTTCTGAATATTTCCAACTAAAATGCTTTTGTACGCTTGTAAACAATGGAATGAACTGTCATTAGTGTACATTTGAGCGCTCTTTCATCACTGGTTTGACAGCAATGACAGTCTGAAATTGGTAACACTTCGTGTCAGTCATCCGGTATTTGTCAAGGACGTTGCATTAATTCGTTTTTGAAAACTAATATAGTTTTTTTAATACAGACGACTACGGTTGCATTTATCATCGAGCTCAGCTCGAGAGTATTCACCGTAGTAATTGGATTCGTGCGTCGAGTGTACGTTAAGCTTGGATGACGTATTCGCGAAGACTTAAAAAACTTGTTGGTTCGATATGATTTTGTTTGTGTTAATTTTCATTGGCTATCCGTGCTTTTGCTATTTCATTGTATTAATGTTAACAGTCAATTTAATCCACAAGTAATGTAACTACTACCGCTTCAATTAATATTTAATGTCAATATATATTTTGTATAGTTAATATAATGTTTTAATACTAAGCAATTCGGTGGATGAGGAGGATCAGTATAGTACAGCTTTTCCCAATAGCAATAAGAATGTGGACACCATCACAACTTCAAGACAGGCTGCGCGATAGCCGAGCAAATGCTGCGTGTGGTGACTCCTGGGCAACTGTTAACGCTCGATTCCAAAGCAGTGTCGTTTGCTACAAGCAGTCAGCGCTAAAATTAAGAAAGCCTTCTACAACCGGGCCATCACAAAATTCTATCCACTGCCACTAGATATTGAACTCGATAAATTTGATTTTTTAATGATTTTTTTGCAGCTAAAGGAAACTACCCATAATCGATAACTACAAACACAAACAAATAAAACTAAAACCACATCCCATATCTCTATTAACACATCAGTTTGTACATAACATAAATTTTAAAATTTAGGTGATTACAAAATTCTAAACAAGTTTACTATTTTGGTTTTCAAACCGCAAACCAATTATTCCCTGTCTGTATTCATTAAAATGGATATTGATATACGAGTATGTAAAAGCACACATGTACAGTTTGCAAACACAAATGTGGGGTTATACATTAATGACCTTCTACACGAGCGTTTCCAAACTGCCATATTTTTTAAACTGACAGTATACCCTAAAATGCGTCCTACGAGGATTTGAAATAATATTTGTTGGAAAACTTTTTTGCTATACTGATTTAAATTAAATGTTAGACAGGATGAAAATGGTGACCTTCAATAACAAGAAAAAGCTTTTTGTATCTAAATAATATTTTAAAGACCGCACTGGGACTTGGTTAACGAAAACCAATTATTAATTTTATTTTGCCAGAGCTCCTCGACACAGACGACTTAAAAAAGGGTTTAACTCTGTGTATGTGGCTTTTGGTTAAAAAAAAACAATTTTAAAAAATTACCAATTTAAAAAAAGTTTTGTTCCATAAAATAAGCTTTTTATGGTAAAATATAGTAATGTTGTTGTTGCTATGAATTTTAAATTTTAATTTGTTCGGGATTTTCAATTTCGCCATGATAATGCAAATTTTATTTAATTAATATAAAATGACTTTGCAAAATTAAGTTGAAAGCAAGATGTTTAATAGCTTTGCACACACAAAATACCACGGACGCCATATTGATTTTCAATTTACAATTTTTTTTTCATTTCGTACACCGGCAAAAATCTAATTTATATTTTGTATTTGTTTATTTCCAGGTGAGCTATATATTCAGCAGCATACATGTTATGTATCATTACATAACGAAACAATCAAAATTTGGGATCGAATTTTGGTGTTGATGATGATATGATGGTACAGTAAACGACTTAATTTAATTTAGTAAAACGAGTGAACAGAAGATGACAGAAAATTTATGTATAATCAACAACACACAGATGTGAAGTAAAATGAAAAAAGTTTCCGGAAAAGTGTTAAGTATTTTCTAATTTTCGTTAAAAAGCTAAAAGTTTTATTTTCGGTACACACACTCGGTAAACATCTTAATTCTTTTCCGATTTTCCAATTTCACCAATAAAGGGGTAGATTTTCCGTACAAATTTTTTACTATATACAACTTATTAGATGCTGGAAAAGCACAATAGGTTTTCTTTTATTATTATTTTTTGTAAACAACTATTGAAAGAAAAAGTTTCTCGAGCAGGAGGAACTTTACCGCTCATAACAAAAACTAAAAATTGCAAAAGTTTTAAAAATAGGAAAAAAGCTGTGTGCAGTTTTGCAAGAATCTTGAAAATATTTGTCATAAAATCTAAAGAATTTTTTTTTTAAAAGTTTCGTCATTATTATTTTCCATTATGCACATAACCTTAACAAAAAAATAATAATAATCAAAATTTTATTTAGTACGTACAGTTTTTCCGGTAGACATTGTATTCGGTTTTTTTTGCCAACCAAAAATATGACAATACAAATGGCAGTAAATAATGAGAGAACCCTTAAAAAGCAGCTTGAGTTGGGACATAAATGTTACAAAAATTTGTTAAAGGAAACCAATAAACAGAAGATCTTGCGGTTTGCTTATTGTTGCCGTCAATGAAACCGCTTATTTGTTATAATAATAAGCACAAAAAAGTTTATTTCTGGTGGTAAAACATTTTCATAAATTGTGCTTCCAACAGTATTCACTGCGCGAATTAATGTAAAGTGGTAGAAATTTTTAAAGTCCTTGCTTTTCACTAAAATAAATTTTTCCGTTTTCTGACTGTTTTGTGACAAATTCAGTTTAATCCTTAATCATTTAATAACTTTTCGATTTCTAACAGAATTTAAAAAAAATCCTGTAACATTTACAAAACTGTTTTGGGATGGATATGTTTTGGTGGAATGAGAAATAATATTGCAATTCGGACAAACGTTTTAAAATTAGTAACCAATATTAACTAAAACCACAATTTACCGAAAACAATAATTAATAATTAATTCCAAATTTTTCATGGCGATGTGGTGTTTGTATCGATGTTTATAAAATTCTCAAGGAAACGAACGATCATATGAGTAATTCGATCAATGCTATATCAGCGTCCTTGTCATTGCTAAATAAAACATCAGCCGTTATTAGTAATAACGTGGAAAGTTTGTTAAAACCAGCACCATCTCAACAGTCGTCGTCTGTAAAATTAAAAAAAAAACAACACAAACTGATATGGAATTTGCTACACCAATACTTACAAGATCAAAGAGTAGTGTGAATAATGGCATAACAACGGATTCAACTGCTAAATCGTTAGACGATAATATGAACTCGCCTAAAAAAATTTTTATTGGTAGTGGTGACTTGAACTCTACTTTGCGTACCGTTGAACCGCTACGATGGATTTTTATTTCTCGATTATGCAAGGACGTTACTGATGATGATCTTATGATGTATATCAAAAACAAATTTGAAGTCGAGAAACCTGTATTATATTGCTTTCGACGTAATGATGAGCGCGATTATGTATCATTTAAAATCGGTATTCCTGTAAGCAAATTTAACCAAATGCTGGATTCATCGGCGTGGCCTTCTGGAGTGTTGATTAAAGAATTTTTAAATTCACGTCGGAAATCAATGAATAATAATTTTTTAGTCCCACGCTCAGCTCTAACGACGTTGTAACAATATCTACTGCGACCTCAACTGATTTTATACCTTCTTCAAATCCGATGCCGCGGTCTGCACCTATCGCTCAACTGACACTGCCACTCTCAGATGAAACCAACACATTGTCTATTTATTATCACAACAGAGTACTTCCCTCCAGACTACTATGTTTTCAGACGCGATCGTTATACGGATCTTGAATCGACAGCGAGAGGTGGCGGAGTTCTGCTAGCGGTCACGAAAGATATACGTGCGGATATTATTGACCTTGGGAGTAACGAGTTGGAGATTTTGGCTGTTAAACTTGCTTTCAATGGAAAGCTGGTGTTGATAGTTGCTGTTTACATACCATACGGATCCTCAGTTAATATATATGGTGAGCTATCTTTATTTTTCTCAAACCAACTAGCAGCTGCAGCTCCTGATTTTGATCGTGTGATGATTTTGGGAGATCTTAACTTACCGAAAATAGAATGGCTTACAGTAGATGATGAACTTCTGCCATTCAACGGTGATCTAACTTCAGATCTGGTGATGGACTCAATCTGTTCACTCGGGCTAAGACAGATTAATAACATCGAGAACCAGTGCAGCAATATCCTCGATCTGGTGTTCGTTCCAGTAGAAGTACATGGCACAATCATTGCTTGTAATGATCTCGGCGGTTCTTCAAGTATTTTTCACATACCACTACATATCCAATTAATATTTGAAAATTGTGTTAATGTTAACGTAAATTTTAATTCTAGTGAGTCTTTCAATTTTAATAAGAGTTTCTGGACAATATTAATTGGGATCAATATATAACGGGTAGTTTAGACGCTTATATTGATCAGTTTTATAAAATAATGAACTTGGCAATTGAACAATTTATTCCCCGTCCACCTGTAGTTTCGTCGATGCGCGAGCCATGGTTTAATAGTCGCCTCTCAGGATTAAAAAATCGGAAATCTAAAGCTCATAAAAAATATAAATTAAACCCATCCGCCGGAAATTATGAAATATTTAGCGCTCTCAGATCTCAATTTAAAATTTTAAATCGTTTCTTGTATAATTTATATATTGTCGAGATCGAATCGAATATTAGAAACAACCCTAAATGTTTCTGGAGTTATGTTGATTCGAAACGGAATTGTAGAGGTATACCCTCGCTAATGTCTTTCAATTCTTTGACGGCTAGTGATCCACAAATTATCACTGACATGTTTGCAGCATTTTTTGAAAATGCGTATGTCCCGTCTTCGAGAGGGAATGACGAACTTGTTTTTAATAATAATCCAAACATTCAATTTCAATTTACTACCGATGACGTTCTGCACGCTCTTTTGAATGTAAATGTGAATATGAGTTGTGGCCCGGACAAAATTCACCCGCTTGTGTTGAAAAAGTGTGCTTCGGTCTTAGTTCAGCCGCTGACGAACATCTTCAATTTGAGTTTGAAAAGTGGGGTTTCCCCGTCAATTTGGAAATCCAGTTTCATTAAACCAATTTTCAAGAGTGGACGGAGAACGGATATCGAAAATTACCGCGGTATTTCTATCTTATCGGCTATTCCTAAATTATTTGAATCAATAGTCAAGGACCGCATCTTTTTCTTAATTAAAAATTCCATCTCAGTAAACCAGCATGGGTTTTACCCCGGACGGTCAACTGTGGCAAATCTTGCTTTGTTTACAAATTTTTTGACGCTAGCATTAGAAGGTGGTGATGGTGTTGAGGTAGTGCTTACTGATTTTAGCAAAGCTTTTGATAAAATTGATCATGTTTTATTGGTAAAGAAACTGGGACAGCTCAACAAGTGTGATGCCCTTCCTTTAAAGTGGATTTTTTCATATTTGACGAACAGAACTCAAAAAGTTTTTTTAAATAATATTTTATCTAGAGACATCAATGTTTTGTCTGGCGTCCCACAAGGTAGCCACATTGGACCTCTATTATTTATTGCATTCATAGATGATGTGAAGCGGTGCTTCAAACATTGTAAGTTTCTGATTTACGCTGATGATGTAAAAATCTTTTGTTAGATTAGAAATGATCGCGATCTGCTAAATCTACAACAGGAATTAAACGTTTTCTGCGACTGGTGTAGCTTGAATAAGCTTTGCCTGAACGTTTCGAAATGTAAAGTTATGAACTTTTCTAGAAGACGTTATGGACTTAATGGACATGATAATAGTTTATTCTTAAATGGCGTTATGATAGAGCGAGTTCATTCTTTTCTAGATTTAGGGGTTTTGTTTTCACGAGATTTATCGTTTAAGGACCATATTGACAGATGTATTAATAAGGCTAATTCAATGTTAGGGTTTTTAATCCGTTTCTCCAAAGACTTTCATGATCCATATACTCTAAAAGTCCTCTTTGCTTCATTTGTTCGATCGCACTTGGAGTATGCGTCAATTGTCTGGAATCCGTACTATATCAATTCCTCTAACCGTATAGAATCAATCCAGAAGCGATTTATGCTGTTTGCCTTAAGGCGACTTCCTCGAGAGGTAAACGCTCCTAAGTATGTGCTTCCGCCGTATCTAGGCCGTTGTTTGATATTGAATATTGAACCATTGTTCGTTCGAAGACAAATTTCTTCCGCAATGTATGTGCGCGACGTTATAATGGGCCGAATTGTTTGTTCACAACTACTAGCCTTGTTTTCAATACGTGCCCCAGTGAGATCACTCAGACACCGAGGCTTAGTGATTAATCTGCACTTCCATGGGTCTAATTTTGGTATGTCGGGCCCGGTTTGTAATTCTAGCCGTGTATTTAATAATGCATCTACCGTGTTGGATTTTAATTTGTCCAGAGATGAATTTAAAAGAATTCTAAAAACTTTTTTTATTCAAATTTGATTTATATAAATAAACCTAATTTTAAAAATACCAGATGTAAATTAATACTGTTGGTAAAATAAATAAATAAATTGGAGTGACGGTCGCTTTATCAGAAACAATATAGTGTTTCAATCTAACTTATTTGGGATGCGAATGGATTACCACAGCATGTTCCAGAGCTAGATATTTTTCTAAACCTTGTATCGGAAACTCATTTAACAGAAACTTCGTTTATTAAAATACGTAACTATGAAGGCTAACATGCTATTCATCCAGGGGGAAGAAGAAATTATGCCAGTTAAAACCGTAAAAGTTAAAACAATCATTAATTGGGTTCTCAGTATCTCCTCTATTTACTGTCCCCCACGCCATCAGTTAAAAGAAGGCTACAGTAGACTTTTTAAATCACTAGAACCAAATTTTATCATAGGCGGTAATTTTAATGGAAAGAATACCTATTCGGGATCAAGACTTACAACCAATTTTCCATTTAGGGACATTTTCCATTAGGGACATTTTCCAATAGGATTTTCTTTTGTATATTTATTTATTACAACTGATTTACAAATCATCTGGTAATTTATCTTTCATAATTTATAATCTTGTTTGGAGGGTTGTAGCCCTTTGGCTAGTCCCCTTTACAATTTTATTTTATTTTTAGTCGATCCTGATTGAATCTATTAGATCATGTGCGGTTTCTTCCTTCGCAGCCGTCTCACTGGGTTTGAACCATCCAACATATGACGTGTCTCAGCATTTTGGTGTAGACTAAAACGTTGCATGTGTTTTCTCGCGTGTTTGCTTATTCTTCACTGCCGAAATCCATCTTCAGATCTCTATGGAGGTTGGTATTTCTTATGTACCACGGTGCATTAACTATTCCACGTAGGACTTTGCTTTGGAATGACTGGATATATTGACAATGGTTATCTTTGTACCTCCCCAGAGCTGAATACCGTAAGTCCACACAGGTTTTATAGGATTTGTCGAATCAGAATTCATGTCGGATCAGAATTTATTTCTAAGGGCCAATCCATCTTTCTGTATTTGATGTTTAACTCTTTTTTTCTTTTCAAATGCTCTTTCCATTTTAGTGTCGTGTCTAGGGATCATGCCTGCATATTTTACCGTGTTTGCATAGGGAATTTGCTGAGAGTTCAGTTCTACTGGTATCCAGTTGACCTTCTTGTTGGTAAAGTTTACGTGAACAGATTTTGTTTCATTAAGTTTTATTCGCCATCTCTTGGTCCAGGTACTGACAATATTAGAAGCTCTTTGCATTTTGCTTCTAGATTCTTCTATGATATTAGCAACTGCTAAGATGGCCGTATCATCCGCAAACGCCGCTATGTTAGTCTCCTCTATAGTGGGCAGGTCCAAGGTGTATAGAACATATAAAGTCGGTTAGATATGTAAGATTTTAGAATTTCATAAAACTGCTTTGGTAAATTTCTTTGAAATTTATATTCCAAGAATTTATGCCATACTCTGTCAAAGACCTGTGCTACATCCAAGAAGACGCTTGAACATACTTCCTTTTTTTCAAGTACGTCTTCAATTATGTTTGTAATTCGGTGTACTTGTTCTATTGTTGAATGATTTTCTCTGAAGCAAAATTGATGTGGAGGTCTCGTGAGATTTCGTTCTACTATTATTGGTTTGAGACTCTTTAGGAGTAGTTTCTCGAATAATTTTGAAATTATTGGGAGTAAGGAAATCGGCCTATACGAATTTTTGCTATTTAGTGGTTTGTTGGGTTAAGGTATCATATTTACCTCTTCTACTTTCCATTGACTTGGAACTTGTTTAAGTCTGAACACTGCATTAATTATTTGGAGTAGTTTACGTAGTCCTTTTTCAGGAAGAGCTTTTACTGTTTGTCCTGTAAAGTCATATCCTGGAGATTTCTTTGTATTTAGGTTAAGATTGATTTCCACTTTTAATTCTTGTAATGTGACAGGAGATATATTGCCGTTATCCATTTTATATTCTAGTGGTAAGTTTTCCTCTGCAGTTTGTCTAGGTAGAGGCTAGAACGTGTTCTCGAGGTGGGTTGCAAACAACGAAGCTTTTTGCTTTGCACTTATAGCCCATGTGCCATCTTCAGTTTTTACTAGTGGAATTTGTAGTTTAGGTCGTTTAAACTTTTTGTCGCTTTCCAAAGGAAGTACATAGGAATATATTAGCAACTTTAGTTTATTGGATAAAAAATTTAGAGTTGTCTCATATTCTGGCGCTCGACTTCTTTGCCAGGACTTTCCTGCTTTTCATTTTGCTGTAACCAGTTCCCGAACTTCCAGAGGATAAATAGCATTTCGGCGCATTTCCTTTAAACTTGAGGGGTACTACTCCACGCCGCTTCTTGTATCTTGTTGTTGAGTTGTTCTAGTTCTTCTTCTACCTGTATCGGGTTTTTAGTTGGCAACTGAAAATCAATATTCAGCAGGTTTTTTTTGTTAGTTAGCCATGGTGGATTAGTTTTTTAACAATCGTTGCATTGATTGCGATAATAACAGGAGTGTGATCCGACCAGGATCATCCAATTAGAATGAGAAATTAAAAAAACAAATAAATTATTCAATAAGACCAACATTGGTCAAATAAAAAGACTACCAGGATATCATGAAACGTATCATAACTGGCGACGAGTCTTGGATCAGCCGATCAATCGGCCGAATATCGTGCAAAATGTGAGCCGAAGCCGAAAAAACCACGTCAAAGCAAGTCAAAAACCAAGGTGATGTTGACAGTTTTCTTCGATTATCGAGGTTTGGTGCACTCCGAATTCCTTCCGACCGGCCAAACCCTGTCAACAAGGAATACTATTTGAGTGTTATGCGTCGTTTGCGCGAAGCTATTCGTAAAAATAGGCCGGAATTATGGGTCGACAACTCTTGGTTTTTGCACCACGATAATGCACCTTCTTATACTGCATCGGTTTTACGTAATTTTCTCGCCGTTATCATAAAACAGAAAAAATGAGATTCGGCTTTCTCATCCACAGGCGAGTACAGCAGTTTATCATCGACTTCCTTCCAACCAACAGGTTGTTAAGAAATGGTTGAGTTCCATATCAGATGGTTTTATTATAGAACTTCTTCCAAAAATAATTTTAGAATTCCATTTCCATTTAATATACTTATCACTTCGTAATCGGTTTAGAAAATACTGAGTTTCATCCCAGGTAGCCATATTCCAGAACTTCTGCCAAAAATTATTCTAGAATCCCGTTTCCATCCAACACACCTAATCTCATCATGATCGGATTATAAATGGCCGCGTTCTATATACTTCAAATCCAAGAGACTAATGGCCGGTTGTACATAAAACTGACTAACGGCCGGTTAGTTGTCTGGAATAAAACAAATTTAATCAAGATTGCGTTGAGATTTTGCTGATTGCGAAAACACCGTCCAGTAGGTCGATTTTGGCTTTACCTATAGGAAAGAGGAATTAGGAAAGATTTTCCGTAGTATTTTTGTCTTAAATTTTTTTTTTCTGGCTTACTATGGTAAGCAGTTGGTGTAAATTTTTTCATAAACAAAATTAAATTGGGAATATTACTCCTATCCAATTTCGATACGGAAAAAATATTTCCTAAATGTAAATGTTTTTCCTATTTCCTTTTCCTACAGGAAAGTCAGAAACGACCTACAGGTGGACGTGGATCGTCCTCAATACTAAAATTGGCATCACGAAATCTTGGAAACCATCTTTTTACTGTTGAACGACTCGCAGAATTTTCACTCAAAGTCGAACTAATCAATTCCATAGACTGCAATGACGTAAATGTAGTTGTTGATAAACTATCCATCTCTTAAAACTGATGCACATGAAACGATAGCTTGTAAATGACTGAAACTCATGTAAAAGAGTAACGACTAAGCTACGTATCTCCTAAATGGCGGGCGATTTTGCTGAGTTCAAGTATATTTTAATGCAACCAACTTCAGATCCAAGTTTCTACTTGCACACCTAATTTTACGCTCTAAAAGATTTTAAATTAAATTTGCAACAATATCGGTTCAGATCAATTTTCCAAAATTGATCTGAACCGTTTTTAGGTTTTTCTGCGTAGTAAAATAAAGTGTAGTAATCGTGAAAATTTTCGACCTCGAAATTTTAGCTAATTTTCGAGCTTTACAGCCCAGACAGTTTCTTTGATTAAGGTGAAGCTTTATACTTAACCTTTATCATTAATTCGAAGATCCCAGTGATTTTCGGTCGAAATCGGCCGACCGGATATGAAAGCTTCCGTATACGAGCTTTTTCGTTTTTGTAAATATTTTGAAAAGTATAGCATTTACGAGAAAAACGATTATGAACTAAAGATTCTAAAGATCCTAAATTAAATTTGCCACATTAATTATTTTTCGAAAATTTAAACTAATTAAAATTATTTTTATAAAATTACTCAAATGTTAAGTTTTTAATTCAAAAAATTGTTGAGCTTTTAATTCAAAAAATTGACAAGAATCAGTTTTAATTAAATCCATGGTTTGTATTAATTCGTAACATGTATCAACTGTGGGGGCTGTTCCCGTATTTTGTCTTAGTTAAATTCTGAAAATAAATTATTTTTTACAACGTTTACCGATGAATTGTGTTTTCATAATATAAATTGAGAAATGCGATAGGTGTTTCCAAACATTGTGTTAGGAAATCATTATTTATAACCTGACATGACAACCAGTGGGTTGTGGCTATTTCCACACCGAAATTGATATTTTTTTAAATCTCTTTTGCATTTCTCTCTCTCTACAACTGACGAAGTTGGCTACGAATTATTTGCCCGAGTGAAACAGTTTACGTTCGCAGCTTTACACCGAGTTATGTTCACAAGAATTTTTGCAAGAAAATTGGCTCATAATTTTGTCAGAAACGCTTAGAGGCAATCTATCTATCTATCTAAATATATAAAAATGAATTCCTGTTTGTTTGTTCCGAATGGGCGTCTCAGCCGCTCAACCGATCGCCATGAAATGTTTACCATGTACAAGTTGCATATCCAGAACCAACCTTACGATATTTTGGAAGGGGCTGGACCCCGGGGTCTAAGGGCTGCGGTATAAATTCGAAAATTTTAATTTTTTTTTAATTTTTCCACGAAAATGAATTAGGCTGGTTGTATGAAATTACTGACATGTTCGAATCCGAGGGGCCCAGCCCTGGATCAAAAATTATTTTTTACATGTATATAGATACAAATATTTGATTATTCCAAAATGACTTCTCAGTCGCTCAACCGATCGCCATGAAATGTTTACCATGCAAATGTTGCATGTTCAGGACCAATTTTACGATATTGTGAAAGGGGCTGGACCCCGGGGTCTAGGAGTCGTGGTACTAATTTTTTCAAAAATTTAAATTTTTTACGAGAATGAGTTTTGGAAAGGGGTTATATGAAATAAGAGACATGTTCGGATTCGGGGGGTCCGCCCCTGGATCAAAAATTCATTTTTACACGTAAAGATACAATTATTTGATTGTTCTGAAATAACGCCTTAGCCGCTTTCCCGATCGCCATGAAATTTTTACCATGTATATGTTCAGGACCAAGCCCACGATACTTTTGAAGGGGCTGAACCCCGGGGTCTAGGGGCTGTGGTACAATTTTTTTTCAAATTTCAATTTTTTCAGATTTTTTGACGGCGAGTGACATGCTCCAATCCGGAAGTCTGCCCTGGATCAAGAATTCATTTGTACATGTATAGATACAATTATTTAAATGTTCCGAAACAGCGCTTAACCGCAAATTGAGACACCAAAAAGGATATCTAGCGTGCGATTGTTATACACAAATCATACCTCTACTATAATTGATTTAATTATTCAAATTAATTTTATTAATTTAAATATGTATAAGATAATCTTCTTATCTCTTATCTTTCTTATCTCTTATTCTTATCTTAAGTGATGATAATCATCACTTTAACCGAATACAAATCTCTGAACACTTATATTATCCATACTAATAATCCATTTTTACTGGTTTGACATGTACTGTTTAGTGATATCCTATTTATCATATCCTGTTTTGAAATGAACATTCTATTTTAATCCACTATTGCAATCGGCGGCTTTTAATGAAAATAGTAGTTTCATACCAAACGCCAATAGTTTATTACTTTATTTAGTTTATTACTTAAATAATCAATGATTGTTTCATAAAATCAATTATAGGATAGGTACTAAAAAATATTGTACGTATAAACTGATTTACTTTGAAAAGTACTAGCGTTTTATATTTGAAAAATTCGAGAATTGCCACGTTATTAAAAACATGTAAAATCATTATTTGGAATGAATGTACCATGGCACACAAAAAAGCATTTGAAGCGGTTGATCGTACTTTGCGCGATTTGTGACAAAATAACCGACCAATGGGAGGAGCTCTTACACTACTAGCAGGTGATTTTCGTCAAACTTTGCCAGTCATTCCACGATCAACACCCGCTGATGAACTTAATGCCTGCCTGAAGGCATCTCATCTTTGGAAACACGTTACGAAAATCACACTATCTACAAACATGCGTGTGAATTTACATCACGATGGTATAGCTAAAACATTTGCCAGGCAGCTTTTGGACATGGGTAACGGGAAATTGCCAAATGACCCTGTAACATGTGAGATATCGTTCCCGCCTAATTTTTGTCAAATGCTGCCATCAATACAGGACGCGGTAATGAAAGTATTCTCAAATCTGCCAATTAACTTCAAAAATCATGATTGGCTGTGCGAACGTGCACTCCTAGCTCCCAAAAATGACGGCGTTAATAAATTAAATAATGAAATTCAATCGCAACTACCCGGGCCACTAATGAAATACAAATCTATCGACACGGTTACTGATGTGGATCGATCCGTCAATTATCCAATAGAGTTTCTTAATTCTTTGGAGCCACCTGGTATTCCACCACACATACTATTTTTAAAAGAGGGTTCACCAATAATACTGCTCCGAAATTTAGATCCACCGAAATTGTGCAACGGAACACGGCTTTGTGTTAAGAAATTGATGCCGAATGTGATTGAAGCAACGATTATTACCGGTAAAAATAAAGGAGAAGATGTTCTAATTCCGCGCATTTCTATGATTCCCACCGATTTGCCGTTTGAATTCAAGCGACTAGAATTCCCATTACGCCTTGCTTTTGCAATGACAATCAACAAAGCCCAGGGGCAATCATTGAAAACAGTCGGTGTTATTTTGGAAAATTCATGCTTTTCACATGGCCAACTGTATGTTGCTTGCTCCAGAGTGGGAACGCCAAACAATTTATTTATTTACACAACAAATGGAAAAACCAAAAATATTGTTTATCAAAAGGCTTTATAATAAAAATTATTAACTAAAATATCTTTATGTTTCACTATTATTCACTTTGATCTGGTTGATTCTTGCATAATAATCAAGGTATTTGAATTATATACCTCCCGTGCAACGCCGGGTAACTCAGCTAGTATTCTATGAAATAACGAATGAGACCGCACAGTGGTTTGGAGTCTACCATGCGAACGACATATGGTGAATGATGATTTATACGTAGTAATTTCAATATTTCCTGGTTATGATCTGTACATAATTATCTTACTTTTACAGACCGGCTTTGGAGACCTTCTCAAGAGTCTGGGGCTCTTCTCGATTGCAACGATTGAGACGTTCCAGCGGGGTGAATATAGTACTTTTATATTGGTTAGTGAATGTCGGATGGAAGTCAGAAATATTTTCATGCGACCGGTAATTGGTATAATTATTTTTGGGTACATGTATGTGTGTATATGGATTTTCGTTGGATGATAATCGATTTTTTTTGCTCTGTTCATCTTATTTTTAAAACACAAACAAAGAAGAAGTTTAAAATAGTTTTAAAGTACAAATCCAATTTCCTGTTTTGGATGTTGTATTAAACCTTTTCCGTTGATTTTTTTTTACTTTCCACAGAGCCACGTGAAATAATGCAAAACAGGTAAAATACACAAAACTAACTCTCAGAAGAAATCCGAGGCCACACAAACGGGTTCTTCCTCGAAATCCTTATTGTGATTTCGCACAATTTGGTTGATATCATTTTTCTAAATACGATTTCCCTTAATTTGTTCAAAACAATTAAACATTATGTGAAAAATACAATTTCACTGTGCCTATAAACTAATACAATGGCATCAAGTGTATATATGTTACGGATAAAGTCCGAAATCGGAAAAAGCCCGAAATTTCAATTTTTTAAGTTCATTTACACGATTAAAAAACGATTGTCCAGAGGTCTGGTGGTTACGAAATGTTTGTTAATCTTCCCCTCTACATCCCCGTAGATACATTTATTCCCCATCAGAGGAGAGGGTTAAGGTCCACGAGGGGCACAACTAGATCCCGCGATCTCGTTACTCCAAATTACAATTTGCACTAATGCCATAAAAAATACTCCGTGAGGTGAATGATTGTACTCGTTTCGTTTTTAGTATTAGGAAATATGATCACATTTCGCCCTTTTTGAATTTGATTTTGGGTTGTAATTTAGTTGATTTTTATGAACTTCGCGTTTGTCTTTTTATTTTTAAGCTTCTCAGGACAAAGCAACCTCCCTATTTATTTAATAAGTTATTGTTCAGTAGGTCTTATTCTTCAAATTTACGTTTACTTCCCCCTGTAAACTTGTGTAGGTCTCTTAATACTTCGTTTTCTGTTAGAGGTATTTCTCTTTGGAACTCTATTCCATTAGATATTAAGAAATCGGCGTCGCTTAGATCTTTTAAAACGGGTTATTTAGCGTGGCGCGCTTGAATGACAATACATTTGTATAATAATATTTTTATATTTATTTATATTGTTTTTGTATGTAGTTTGTAAGCATTCACTTCTTGCAGTATCCTCCGTAACAAATGAGCTTGAGCTCAACATGGAGGGTATTAGCATGGAGTGGATTTGTTTTTTGAAAAAAATCTGAGGTTTTTATGCCTAATGGAAGTATTTTTTTGTTGATGTTCATTTATTATGCTTCCATATGTGCTTTTCCTCTACTAAAATTGTTATGTCAACCTATTAATAAATAAATAAATAAATAAATAAATAAATAAATAAATGATGAAACCATTTCGAGAGTATAGGACTCTCATTTCATAGATTTCGAAACAAAAAAACAGCTTTTCCCAATTTGTTTGCAGACATTTACCGATTTCGTACTTTTACCGTAACATATACATACAGTAGCGAAGTCGTACATTTATCAGCATGCGATATGAAGAAAACCGCTTCTCATAAAACGACATAAAAAAATAAATCATAAAACTAAGCAGAAACATAAATCCTCTGAAACCAATCTAACATCGGTCTCTCTAGTCTGGAGCTGTTACATAAGTAGAGGAAAACGTTATGTCTAAGCAAATAAAAGTATAAAAGTCTTTCTGACAGCACAACAACATTTGTTGCTAGCTATTTTTTCTTTCTGGTATGTCATCTTCTAGCATATTACTAAATTTATCATTTCATATTTTCCTAATTTGAAAGCACAAAAACATAAAACGATGAATTTATTTTATGAGGATAGAAATCTCTTTTCCCAAAAATTTTTTTGATTTGAATATTGTTTTTGTTGATGGCGGATGTTAATTTGGCGCCCATTGCGCGTAATGGACACAATTATCATGTAAATCTTAATCAGGAACATACTACTCGTACATTTCAAGAACAAAGATCAATGTAGAGAGGAAGCACGAGATTTATGTTAGAATCAAAACATCTAAATTTAATTAGGAATTAATAAAAAAAATCGAAAACATTTTTGATGTGCGGATGTTTGTTACATAAATATCACTTTGCTGTGTATAAAATTAATGAAAACCTATTTGAGCCTTATTAAGCTGTAAAAGCTCGTTTTGCCTTAAAGTTTCATTATATGTCAAAAAAGTTATATATGTGTTTATGTGTGTGTGTGTGTGTGTGTGTGTTTGGTGGGAGGGGGCTTTTTGATTGATATATAACTTTCGGTTTTATCTGCTGTTATTTTTATCGTTTGAATGAGTGCCGCTGCTGTTTTGTTGCTCTAACTCTGCTCATACAGCAGACAGACATTTTAAATAAAACAGAATTAAAACTTAATCAATAAATAAACAAAAATGAAATAAAAATAAAATACGGATGGGTGGAATGGTGATTATGTTGCTATACGTACATTGGTATACGTTTATATATAGTTTTCAACCGAAAGCTGTTTCAAAATAAAAATATATAGATATAGAACGAAACTTTTCTATTTTTAAAATTTTAAATGTTAAATCACGCTTGGGGGATTTTCAGTATACAAACGCATAGGGATTTGGTTTAATGCAAATAAGTTTTAGCAGTTTTTTGTTTGCAAAAATGATTTTTTAGTATTTTCCATTTTTGAATAGTTTTAAGTGGCCGATTTGCCTTAATCCAATTTTTATTGAAGCTGTGTGCAAAATCTCATAAATCCTATCAAAATAATGATGGTTGTGTAGTGGTTTAGTTTGAAACAATAATTTTCCAAAAGCTTTACAACAATCTTGACTTAAAACTACTAAACAAAAATTGTTTGTGTTTTACAGAGTGAGTTGCAGTGTGGTCTCACATCATTAGTAGGCCGTTCTGTGAAGAGCAAATCGTTCTCAAAGCACGAGTATTTAGATTTATAGTTACCTTTCCGAGTAGAGCTGAAGAATCTACCCCACCAGATCAAAATTGATGAATAAAAACGATATCTGCAACAGATCATCGCTTACTGAGTGGCTTTAAGTTAATAAGCTCCAACGGGTCGAGATAAGAAGGAAAGTTGTAAGTGTCTACCTAAATGGAACATCGTGCAGAGCAAAACTTCAATTTTTCGTATGTGTACTTCATGGTATAGGGGACCAAACCTGACTACCATACTCGAGCAAAGGTCGAACAAATGACATATATTGAGAGTACAAATTAATTCGGGCCGGTTGTTTTATTTTAAAAATGCATTTATTATAAATTAAAATGAATAACGGAAAAACGTTTTGTCTTATGCGGCGACCCAAAAAAATAAAAACCTAAGTTTTTAACCTAACCAATTTACCTAAGTGAACCGGTGACCTGCTAAATCGTGTTGCATCCATCGGAACAACTCCATCAGAAGAAGCAATGTGCGGAAAATACGATGGGTCCGGTAAAATATCCCACTTGAGCGTTTCCAAATATTTTGCTACGAAGTTTGCAACGTGGATACGAGCGTTGTCATGCAGAAGTATAACTTTATCATGCTTTTCCTCATATTGCGGTCGTTTTTCGAGTAATTCACGGCTCAAACGAATTAATCGTAGTCTGTGCCGCTCGCCCGTAATGGAATCGCCCGGTTGTAGCAGCTCGTAATGATGAACCATGAATGATCGTCTTTGGTGTTGATGTTGAGGTCGATGGCAACGATTGGCAAAGCGTAGTATTTTTTTCTCTTGGGTTTATCGTAGAAGATCCACTTCTCGTCACCAGTCACTATCCGATGGAAAAAAACCTTTTTTGTTTGCCTTTGAAGCAGCTGCTCGCAAGAAAGAAATCCGTTTTCCACTTCTTTTGGTTTCAATTCATAAAGGACTCTGCTTTTCAATCGGAAACTGTTTGTTGGGTCAGTCCCAATACACCGGCAAGCTCCTCTTGCATTTGAGTCTTGAGGATGTTCGTCCAGCTATACTAAGCGAGGCTTTTAAGTTTTTTCTCACGAGAACGACGTCGTAGATGGATAAGACGTTTTTTTTATTTTTTGAAGAAAGTATTAATTATCCAAAGGATTTAATGTCCTTTGAAGGCCAATTAACACCCCTCTTTTCGTTCACGCACACACCACCATTCACACTATTACAGTTACCACCTGCGCATTACAAGCTCCATCTCAACCTAGTACATTGACATGAACGGTGGGTCGACGCTGAATTCTGCACTCCAACAGAGGGTCTTAGTTGTGTTTATTAACATCACCGATCGTAATCGATGACGAAAGTTTGCTTTGCATCCAGCACCCATTGCACCACTTGTCCGGTAAAAATAAGCCCAAGATGACTGCCTCGCATTCCTTCAGATAAGAGTCCATCCATAGTAAGAGTTGAGGTGCAAAACCAAGAGTCCTGAGCTTAAACACAATTATCTTATGGGAAACACTGTCAAATGCCTTGCTGAAATCCGTAGTAATAACATCAACTTCGTTTCCACCCTCTAAAATGGTCAAAGCATGAGATGCAAATTCGGTTAAATTGGTTGTAGTAGATCGTCCGGAAAGTAAATCGAATCATATACAATACTTTCAAATAACTTGGGGCTACAGCATAATTTCGCAATTGGCCTATAATCGGAGACATCAGAGCCTCTACCTATGAGCCAATACATGTTTCTGAAATTAAGTTCTTCGTTTTTGCTTTTTGACAAGCTCTCTCCACTTGAGCTTGGCATCGAGAGTCATGCCCAGATATTTAGCTTTGTTTGCATATTGCACCGGTCGTTAGTTAATTACTATCGGTAGATAGGAAGCCTTTGATACTCGTATGTAAAGATTCTCCAGCGCTTAGTCCAGTTACAAACCGCATTGGTAATCTTCTGGAGTTTGCTCGTTGCATCAGCGACATTACTTCCAATGACCATGATTTCTGTGTCATCTGCAAAGGTGGCTATGGTTACTTCATCTGATGTTGGCATATCTCTTGTATATAATAAATACAGGATTGGTCCTAAGACACTCCCCCGCATTGATTATGCGTGTAATAGCTTACGAAATCCTTTACCTGGTAGAGCCTTGATTATTTGGCAAGTAATCAAGTCAAATCCAGGGTTTTTTTTAACATTCATGTTGCTTTTTACTTCTTCTTTTAATTCTTGGAGAGTTACTGGGCGTATATCAAAATCATCTAGCTTTTGGATTGACATTATATTTTCATTGGCCGTTTGCCTTGGTAGTGGTTGGAAGGTATCCTCGAGATACTCCGCAAACAGATCAGCCTTCTCTTTAGGACCTCTTGCCCAGGTTCCATCCTCCTTTTCAAGTAGAGGCACTTGTATTTTGGGTCTTTAGAGTCCCTTCGTCGCCTTCCACCGAGAATAATCAGAGTTTTTTTCATCGGTTAGACTAACTAGATATCTGTTGATTGATGCATTTTTAACTTCTTTAAGAAGAGATTTGAGACTGTTACCTAAATTGTTAAGAATTGTTTTGTTCTCCGGTGTTCTAGTTATTTGGCAGGTTTTGCGTGCCCGTCGTTTTTGTCTTACCAACTCTCTAACTGCTATTGGGTAGGATATGTTAAGCTTCGTCTTATTTGATGGGGGTTGTATAATGGGGGTACTTGCCAAAGCAGCATAGAATTGCTTCATTGAGTTGTTCTAATTCATCTTCCAACTGGTGGGGATTTCTTATCGGTACCTGAAGATTGATTTTTTCCTCCAATACTTCACGAAAGAGATCCCAGTTTGTTTTTCAATTTGTTAATCTGGGTGTACTCTCCCTTTGAATTACCATTTCACTGACTGTCATGATAACCGGGGAATGATCCGATACTAGAGAATTACTGTCTTCAATGTGAATGTAGTTCTGGGATATACCTCTTGCTACATAAAGGTCTATTAGGTCAGGTATCTTCGTTCCTTCACCGGGCCAGTATGTTGTGGAACCACCAGAGTAAAATTCACATTTTGATGTCTGCCCTACTTGAAGCAATTCTTCTTTTAACGTAGTCTAGATCCCCAATAGATGTTTTTCGCATTAAAGTCACCTCCAATAATAAAATCACGTAGTCAGGTAGTCCTCCCTTTTCAAGTTATGCCGAGGAGGACAACATTTTGCAGAGACAGTAAGCTGTCTGTGTTTAATTTGGATCCGTACATAGTGACTTGCATTGTTTCTTCTTCGATATTTGATTCTAAATGGTGTTTTGTATTTTCTTTTATTAGTAATGCCGAACCACCTCTTGCACTTTCCGCTGGATAAATGGAGTGATATAAGTTATAACCCCGTATTTTAACAAACGAAGATTTAACTAGATGGCTTTCAGATATTAAGAAGATGTCGATATTTTTCATAATGCCATTCGCATTCCAGATTGCAATTTTGAAAGTTGTGTTCTTACTTAACATTTTTTGTTGGATTGCGTTGAGGGAGTTGCATTTCCTTGATCAGGTATTATGTTGTTCAGATTACTTTGGTCATCTAGCCGCTTTATGCTGTTCATAATGTTTTCCATAATTTGTTACTTTCAGAGCCCATATGTTTGGTTGAACCCAAACCTTTCACTACCTTTGCCCTGTATTGCTTGGTTGTGGATTTAGATCCATCTGATTTGATATCTGAACCCTTCGATTTTCGTGATTTTCCGGTTGATTTCTTGTTTTATCTCTTAATTTTTGTAGTTGTTTAGCAACCTCACAGCCTCGATAATTAGCCGGATGTTGGCCTTTACAATTTATACACTTGGCTGGCACATCTCTCCCTATTGTACATGCCTGAGTAATATGATTACCTGAGCATTTTACACATTTTGGATCCCTGCCGCAATATCTTTGGGTGTGATTAAATGCCTGGCATTTCTTGCGTTGGCGTATACGTGTTGTGGTTCTCCTCATTGGTTCGATTTTCACCTTCATGTGAAGGATTCCTTTTATTCCATAAATGTTTTGAACATTCTCTTTGTTGTCAAATAAGCATAAAAAGAGGGAGTCCCCTTTTACTGATAATTTGGTTTCCTTCCTGAATTTATTTTCTCTCTTTTTTAACAATATTCACAGCATCTAGTATTTTAAGACCTTTATTTTGTAAGTCTTCCATTATTTCTTTTCTTGAGCAATTGTGATGCTAACCTCTTGCCATGACTTTTATAGGTCGGGCCTGTTTATTCTCGTAAGTAAACCACTGATACTTTCCAGGATTCAATTTAACTATAGATAAGGTTCTATAAGTATCTGAGTCCAGAGTATAAATTTTACAAACGTCATTGGTTAGCGCTGTTACTTTATAGTCTTTCTCAGTAACCGAACTGACAATTCAGCATTTCTTTTCTTACTCTTCCTGGACCGTTTTTTCTTCTTTAGGATCCAGTCCGTCTCTCTTTGTAATTCATCTTCGTCAGTGGAATAGATGAGCTTGTCTGGTTCAATGCTTCCTATATCGCAGTCTTCTTTTGAATCCCGATTCATTTTTAGGTTTTCATTTTCTTGCTTTAGATACTCAATTTCTCTGCTTAGCTTGGCAAATAATTGTCGCCATATGCCTAGCCTCGCCAAGAGATTCATATTCTCCTTTTCTAGGTAAATAGTTGCTTTACTAGATTCGGCTATTTGCAAAGTAAAATTTCCGGCGGCATCACTTATTTCGTGTAGTATTTGTCTAGGTATAGCGTTAGAAAAAGTATCGGCTTGGTCAGCTACAGAGTTGCTTCTATTTTTCTTTATCGGTGATCTTTGTAAATTTGATCTTCTCTGGAACGGATTTGATGTTCCCTGATAATGGGTCCAGTCTCCACAGAGAGTGGATTTACCAATGTTGATAACTAATTAGCTATTCTGCTTCACTACTACGAAGGGATTGGGTATCACAACCGTTCGTTCTACAAAACACTGTCCAGAGTACGTCCGTATCCATTTATAAATACTTTGTGGAGGCTGTCAATCCCGTGCTCCTCGTGCATAACATGGTGAAACACGGATCTGTAATGTAGATAAACGACAGTTTGCAGATTTCTTCAAATAACTAGGTGTTAATCGAATTCAGAAGCGGTAATATGCATGTTCTCAAGAAATACAGTTGCAGCGTTGGTCGGAAAAATCTGTTAAATATTATTCTGTGGTACAACCTAAGTTCTCAACATCGGCGATTGTTGCAATTCTGTACGTTCTGAAAAGACATGTACTTTAATTAATTATTCCAGATTGTTCTTCTCGTAAAAATGTGTTATCAATTAATAATTGATCAACAAATTTGTACAAAACGAAATGCAATTCATTTCAACCCTGTTTCTCCATTTTTGTTTTCATGTAACACAAAAGGCTAATATTTTTTACAATAACAATTGTTCACCCTTCTGTTTATAGCCAGAAGAAAAACTTGCCATTCAACCAAGATATATTGAGCAAAACGGCTGCCAATTAAAATTAATGAAATATCATAATGTTACAACACCATTACGTCTTGTATATACCATTTTAAGATGAGGAATGGTACGAAAAAAATTCCAATCATTCCCATATGTATATACTCGTATCTAGATACAAGATGATATAGAGAAAGTTTTTATCTTACAAATGTCGATTCCATTTATTAAATTTTACTTTGTACCAAACCATTTATCCGTTTTTCGAATATTTTCATGACTGTTAAAATTGAAAATTCTTTTGCGGAGAATAATTTTAACACCACCTCCCATCCTATATCTATGTCATATACGCATAAACGTGCGTGTGTATTTAGGAAGTCTATTTGTAAAGATAGACGATAAGAGGTTTGTCATATTTTATATTATCATCAATCAATCATATGATTTATCTGATTACTGTACGATATTCTACCAAGAAAATTTTAAAATTTATTTCCTGTTGAAAAAGAAAATGGAAATAATATGCCCCTACCGATACTGAATATTATTTATCCCAATTTTGTTAAAAATAATAAATTGCTTTCTTGTTAACATATTAAATCGATCCGTCTATCTGTAAGACGATATCTATAATAGATGAAGTGCTTGACGAGTATATTCATCATAATCGACTAAAACGAAAAGCTCCGTCCTCGTATCTCACCACTCTCGTTTCTAATATTAATAAACACAACATACCCATAATTAGACAAATATATAGCATATTGTCGTCATCGTCACATAATAATATAAATAATGAGGCAAGAAACTCAACACAACAACAAAAAAGTTTTCCTATTTTCTCTTCTTACATGGAATTTCCGTAATGACTTTGTTTGAAACAGAATTCTGTAGAACACAAACACCCTAACAATGAAATGTTATACAAGCTGAGTTGGTACGATACATAAACACACGTACGAACGCAGGAAAAATGAATTTTCACAACGAAAGAAATACGGATGTTACACTCACACACAGAGACATACACAAAAGTGAAAATAGTATAAATAATGTTTCAGTTTGGAAAATTAAACTAAATATTTGGTTGAAAAAAAATCAAAACTTTTTTAATTTAAACGTGTAGAGAACTGAAGAAAAATGTCAAAAAAAAAACTTTGGTAATGCGCCCGAGAAGAAATTTTTTTTCTTGTCATAAATTTAATTGATAGCACGAGATTAATTCATTTAAAAAATAATTTTAATTAATTCTAGCGAAAATTTAAATATACAGAGCAGTTTGTTTCTCTACAGTGTACCGTAAGTTCAAAAAGTTATTTCGAGTTCAATTAACACAAATTTTCTTTAAAATGTTTATCACAGTCGGAGAGTAGAAGTCTTTTTAACCTGTGACTTTGTGACCTACTTGCCATCATTATGTTGTGAGAAGAAAACAATATTTTTGAAATTAAAAGTCTCGATTCTAATGAGTTATGATTCTTTCATTTTCCTAGGTGGTGAATAATTTAATAAACACAATTCAGGAGTGTATTTATCTAATGATAGAGGCTGGCAATATATTCAATATGTGAAGTGTGAAAATGGGAAATGGGCTACTGGTTATATGAAGTAAAAAGAACATCAGTGTGAAGTTTATACCAATTAACAAAAATAAGCGTGTATTGGAAATCACACTGTTAAAATATTTCTTATAGGAATTTTGAGTGAAAAATTAAACTTCATGTAATTTTAAAACATAATTTATTAAATTAAAATACTAAGACGCGAATGTATATAGAGATGATTTAGAGGAAAACTACCACATTGCTCAGAAATGATTTTTAAAATAAAACTATTATCGGCCCCTTTTGATCTTCAGTGCATCCAATTCTGGCAAATGACAAGACATCACGTGGACTACACTAAAACAAACCACATATAAGTTGTTTTTTAGAGCCTAACTTATCAAATGGCGGGGAATCATTAAACCAATCCACATACACTTTTTTAAGTAAAACAGCCACCATTTTTTATTTTTGAGTGAATCTCATTTATTCTCAAATTAACAAGGCATCACGGACATTGCACCACAATGAAACCATATATGAATCACTCCCACGGGTTTAACCTACCAAAAGAAGCATCTTTCGTTCAAATATGGATTTTCTCAGTACGATTTTTGAGCAAACTTCTCATTGACTCCTTTTGAGTTTTGAGTGAATCTCATTTATTCTCACAATAACAAGACATCACGGTGATTGCACCACAATGAAAAAATATATGAATCACCCCTACGAGTTTAACCTACTAAATGATGCATCTTTCGTTCAAATATGGATTTGCTCAGTACGTTTTTTGAACAAACTTCTCATTGGCTTCTTATGATTTTTGAGTGAATCTCATTTATTCTCACAATAGCAGCACATCATGGAGATTGCACCACAATGAAACCATATATGAATCACTCCAACGGGTTTAACCTACCAAATGAAGCATCTTTCGTTCAAATATGAATTTGCTCAGTACGTTTTTTGAGCAAACTTCTCATTGACTCCTTATGAGTTTTGAGTGAATCTCATTTATTCTCAAATTAACAAGGCATCACGGACATTGCACCACAATGAAACCATATATGAATCACTCCCACGGGTTTAACCTACCAAAAGAAGCATCTTTCGTTCAAATATGGATTTTCTCAGTACGATTTTTGAGCAAACTTCTCATTGACTCCTTTTGAGTTTTGAGTGAATCTCATTTATTCTCACAATAACAAGACATCACGGTGATTGCACCACAATGAAAAAATATATGAATCACCCCTACGAGTTTAACGTACTAAATGATGCATCTTTCGTTCAAATATGGATTTGCTCAGTACGTTTTTTGAACAAACTTCTCATTGGCTTCTTATGATTTTTGAGTGAATCTCATTTATTCTCACAATAGCAGCACATCATGGAGATTGCACCACAATGAAACCATATATGAATCACTCCTACGGGTTTAACCTACCAAATGAAGCATCTTTCGTTCAAATATGAATTTGCTCAGTACGTTTTTTGAGCAAACTTCTCATTGACTCCTTTTGCACTCCTCTCCTTTTAGATTGCACCACAATGAAACCATATATGAATCACTCCTACGGGTTTAATCTACAAAATGAAGCATCTTTCGTTCAAATATGGATTGGCTCAGTACGTTTTATGAACAAACTTCTCATTGGCTCCTTATGAATTTTGAGTGAATCTCATTTATTCTCACAATAACAAGACATCACGGAGATTGCACCACAATGAAACCATATATGAATCACTCCAACGGGTTTAACCTACCAAATGAAGCATCTTTCGTTCAAATATGAATTTGCTCAGTACGTTTTTTGAGCAAACTTCTCATTGACTCCTTTTGCACTCCTCTCCTTTTGGATTGCACCACAATGAAACCATATATGAATCACTCCTACTGGTTAAGCCTATCAAACGAAGCATCTTTCGTTCAAATATGGATTTTCTCAGTACGATTTATGAATAAACTTCTCATTGGCTCCTTATGATTTTTGAGTGAATCTCATTTATTCTCACAATTACAAGACATCACGAAGACTGCACCACAATAAATCCATACATGAATCACTCCAACGGGTTTAACCTACCAAATGAAGCATCTTTCGTTCAAATATGGATTTTCTCAGTACGATTTATGAATAAACTTCTCATTGGCTCCTTATGATTTTTGAGTGAATCTCATTTATTCTCACAATAACAAGACATCACGGAGATTGCACCACAATGAAACCATATATGAATCACTCCAACGGGTTTAACCTACCAAATGAAGCATCTTTCGTTCAAATATGAATTTGCTCAGTACGTTTTTTGAGCAAACTTCTCATTGACTCCTTTTGAGTTTTGAGTGAATCTCATTTATTCTCACAATAACAAGATATCACGGAGATTGCACCACAATGAAACCATATATGAATCACTCCAACGGGTTTAACCTACCAAATGAAGCATCTTTCGTTCAAATATGGATTCGCTCAGAAGGTTTTTTGGCAAACTTCTCATTGACTCCTTATGAATTATAGCATTTTGCCATATCTGGATATCACGGATCCTAGTAGACGTAGTAAAATGAAAATCGATATCAGAAGAGGGTTCACAGGCTAGTTTTTTTATAGTAAATCCCTGAACTTCCAAATTATTCGCATTTTAATGATTTTATCGGTGTTTTTTGCATTTTGCATTAGTTGATTATTAGGGAAGCTGAAAAGATAAATTACTTATTATTATTTTATTTATTTGCTTCATATTTATACGGAATATTGGCTACACTAATTTAAATGTTATTAGGTATATATTTTAATTTGTGCACCTAAATGTTTTCATATACATTTATTTTACTAATACATTTACAATACAAAAAATCAAGTACAAGTTAGGACAAACTTCAAAGTCGTATGGCACTGCACAATTATCGCTCGGTGAACAATGCTTTTGGAAACTCTAGTCAATCGGGCTAAATTAAAAAAATATCCGAGTTAATTAATTAATCTCCATTAAAAATTATGTGAAGTAAACTGCAAAAAAATAAATTAATGCAATAAACAGGATGCGTTTTTCCGCAAGTTGTCTCTAAAGGCTGCTGCACGACTGTGAGGTTTTACCCGCACTCACAGACAGAGGTTATTAACTAATAGTTTTTACTTAATAAAATTCGTCTACATTATCGATGTTTCCTTCTTCGGACTGAAATTGTTGTCATTGTGTTTTTATTAACATTGAATTCTTTTTTGCTTATTCTGCCCTACGATTGAGGTCCTTCTATTATTCCAACTGCAGAAATACGACGATCCCAAAGTGGGCCCTTATAAAAAAAGTTGAAATGGCAAATACTTGTCATGAAACAGCTAAACGTTTGCTCAGTTTCCTTTTTAAGCCGAGCGAAAATTTATAACTTTTGATCCGCACGCTAAACCAATAAAAACGATTGAAGCCGACTGCACGAGTGCGAGCAAAAATTTATAATTTTTGATCCGCAAGCTAAACCAATAAAAACGCTTGAAAATATTTTTCCATATAAAAATTCCCCTGCGAGTTAAAATATTTTTATCTTTGCGCTACTTGGTCCGCAGACGACCAACCTACAGATATAAAAAATTTTGTTTAAAAATGAAACTGAGCAAGCGTTTTGCCGTTTCATGACAAGTATTTGCCATTCAATTTTTTTTAAATAAATAATAAAAATATTGTATCGTCTAGACCGACTTCGGTACTGTACAAATTTTTAACGTAGTCGACATATTCAGAATAATGTTTGCTATGGATACTCATAATCGTGTGTATCTGCAAAAAGGTTGTTCCGTTAACAGTCGATACGTTAAAAGATTTGTCTCTTTATATTTCTGTTGTTTAACATCTCGAAGGATATGAGCAGCTTTCCTGCCTAGTTTTTCATCAATTATATTCATAACACAGATCCATGTTAATTTTTCAAATCCCTCTTTCATGTCGACGGTATTGACTGCGTCTACTATGTCCGGCTTTAAAAAGAAAATTCAACGGATCGTCCATAATGATCGACATGTACTGATGTAGGTTTTCTAATTATATCAGAATTTTTTCGGAATTGAATTTAATTGCTACGACGATAAAATCAGGTTAAAATTATCTGGACCAACGATTTACCAAGGCCGTGTTGTGCATCGTTTGTAAAACATATTTGAAATATTAGTCGATTTTTCGCTCGATCGCTGTTATCATAATGGAATCCCGAAACTCTTGATGGAAGAGTTCAAAATTAACATACCAATAGATTTCAGGATTATCGGGGGGAGGGGTTATAAAGACCCGCTTTGGGATCTTCATGTTTCTGCAGTTGAAATAATACAGGGACCTGAATCGTAGGGCAGAATAAGAAAAAAAGAATCAATGTTAATAAAACACAATGACAACAATTTCAGTCGAATGAAGGAAACATCAAAAATGTAGACGAATTTTATTAAGTAAAAACTATTAGTTAATAACTTCGGACTGTAAGTGCGGGTAAAATCTCACAGTCGTGTAGCAGCCTTTAACCCGACTGCACGAGTGCGAGCGAAAATTTATAATTTTTGATCCGCACGCTAAACCTATAAAAACGCTTGAAAATATGTCTCCTTCATTATGTTTGGTTTTTGTTTGCCAAATTTTCGTAAATGAAGGGAATAAAAATGCGCAATTTGATTTGGAAATCTTAATTAATATTTGTAGTACAAACATGGTATCGTCTAGACCAACTTCGGTACAGTACAAATCGTTAACGTGCAATCGAAATGTTTTCTGAATAAACCACTCGGGCGCCGTCAACGTTTCTAATATTTGCAAGACGTTTTCCTTCTGGATAGATTTCTCGATGTATTACTACTTACGATTCGTCAAGCTCCTGAAGTGCATCTCTTGTAAAATGTATTTGAAGCATTCAAATACATAAAGAAAGCATAGAGATTCGATTTTTCGCTTGACCGCTGTTATCATAAAAGAGTCCCGAAATTCGATGGAAGCGTTCATATTTTGAACATACCTACATATCTCAGAATTTGGTATCTTCATATTTCTGCAGCTGGAATAATTCAGCGATCTCAATCGTGGGTCACGAAAATAATTGTAAATAAATGTTTTCACGTTTAAAATGTTTAAAAAATATGGCTTGACTAATAATTGTTAAATAAAAATACGCAAAAAATCTTTCGATGAAAATAAAAACACAATTGGCGTATTTTTGACACAAATACAACAACAAATCCGTTTGGCTAAAGCAAAACTTGGTAAAACTAGAGCAATTAAAAATTTTACTTAATGACAAAAATTTCAATCGAATGAAGAAAACATCAAAAAATGTAGACGAATTCTATTGAGCAAAAACTACTAGATACTAACTTCAGACTGTGAGTGCGGGTAAAATCTCACAGTCGTGCAGCAGCCTTAATTCTAAAAAAACCGTTAAAATCGCGTGGCAGCAGTATTAGCAACATAGAAAAAATTAAAAGTAAATTAATTTGTGCCTACTTGACGGTATAATTTTGAGTATTATCTGTCATTTCATTGTCAACAAATCAAAAATTGAAAAGATAGAAGAATTAATTATAAAATTTGTGAATGAAAATGAATTTATTTCTAATAGAAAGCGCCTTAATTTTAAAAATGTGTGTTTATAGGACAAAAATTCATAAAATTCAATAGATTACCTATATAGGTGGCTTAAAAAATGCAAAAAATCCGAGCATGTATTTTGATTTTGACGTTTCCGATTGCGCATCCCCAAGCGTTTTTCCACACGTCTGTTTCCAGCATAAGGATCAGTTCGGTTTCTTCCCAAAAATCTGGTCCTAACAGAGTTAGTAAATCTGTTGTTCTGTTTTTATTCTTTTATTTGTGTTTTTATTAGAAACGCTACTGTACGTCGTATCACTAATAAATAGCCACTAATAAATAAATTATAAAAGGAATATCCCCAACACCTTAGAAAGACGAGCCGAGAGCTATTCCCAACCTCCAACTACAAAAACTTGTTGCAGAAACACTCAGAAATTATAGAGTTCGACCATGAATGCATTAAGCCGTTAGTAATCGGGACGAAGAGTTTATCCAACATTAAGTCGAAAACAAAACCGACACAAAATTTTAATAGACAATGCGTGAAACGAATCTTTGACATCAGATTGTGGCTCGTACAACTGCACACTAACAGGCAATTTCGTAATTACATTTTGAAATTTCACCCTAACGTTGAGGGACACGAAATTCCAAACCTTTGGAATAAAAAGTGAAGCGTTTCATAGAAAAAGTAACGATTGGATGTTTTCAATTATTTCTAAAATACTTTTATTCGCCAGCTGCCTCTTTCCGCAGCGTTAGTATAAGCGCCGTTATAAGCATATCGACATTTCCTTATCGTTTGAAGTCGGAGAGCTGTATAATAGCTAGCGAGTTTTTATGCACTGCACTTGACCTAGATGTCCGAGTGATCAGAGACTACGTGGCTGGCTACAGATATTTTCACTCACGCGATAGTTATCAAGCTATCACAAAATTCCAAAAACTGGTTAGGACTGTTTAAAAATAATGACTGTATCACGTCAATTTCGGGGTAATAAAATTCAGAGAAAATAACAATTTCGATAAAACGACAATTCTGACGACACCACAACCCCGACAGTTTGACTGGTCCTTAATCTTTTTTCATAAATTAGGAGTCCCTGATTTTTAACTGGCTTATTCCGTTTTCAAAATCCTGTATTTCAAAATTTCATAAAATTAAATTAAAGTGTGTGTCATTTTATCCCAAATTGGGTTTTAAAATGAATTTTGAAAGAAGTTCTGGAATATGGCGGCCTGGGATGGAACTCAGCCATTTCTTAACCGATTATGATGGGATTGGGTATATTGGAAACAACCTTCTATTCATGACATAAGAAATTATCTGGTGGTATACGGCACTACTGAGATCTCTTGGACTGGCTACAGGAAACTGAAAGTATCCCTTATAGATAAAATACAAGACCGCTTACACAATGAGTTTGAGAACTATTCACTGTTCTTGATGTAATATGCGATAATCCGCACATCCCACATTAATGTCGCTCATATGGTAATATAATTCAAATTTTGTTTTATTTGTCCTCATGATATGAAAATAGGATTCTCAACGATAGTACACTTCGCTAAGACCGAACTAACCGTATATGCCACTAATGCTATTTATCTACGATTCCATTTCAAGTTTCGCCATTCACAAATTTTAATACGCTAAATTAATTAAATACGCTTTATAAATTTTTAGTCGAGTTTTGTTCCAGGTGACCATATTTCAAAGCTCTCCGCAAAATTCATTTTGAAATGACATTGTCATCCGACATACCAAATCACATCATGATCGGTAAATAAATAGGTGAGTTTGTTCCCATGTGACCTTGTTCCAGAACTACTCGCAAAATTCATTTTGGAGTTCTCTTGGTTTAGAGGAGCTTGGTTCAGCTGAGTTCCGTCCAAAGTGCTCCGAAGTGGATTACAGGCTTCTTCCAAATTTTTTTTATAAAAAATCGCATTAAGGGATCTTGAAATACAGGATTTTTTAAAAATTCGGGATTTTGTAAAACGGCATTTTGAGTCGTTCCCGGCGAAAGTTCATGCTTAAGCGTTTTTTATAATTCGAGGGATCATTGGAAGTGATAGATTCCATAGACGCTTTTTCGTGTTTTGCAAATATTTATAGAAAAACTACCATGGACTAACAAATTCTTATTAATTAGCTTTGCAACAATACCGGACCAGACCATTTTTCCAAAATTTAACCGGAAATAACGGTTTTTGTCAATCAAATTTTCAGCAAAAATTCAGAACCACCCCCCCCCTCCCCACGAAACTTCATACTTAATCTTTTTCCATAAATTGGGAGCTCTCGGTGATTTTTGGCTGACATCGATTTACCGGAAGTGGTAGCTTCCTTAAAGGAACAGAAAGAATGTGCAACAATTTTGAAAAGTATATTGCATTTCTGAAAAAAACAAAAGATTTTAAATTAATTTTCAAACAAAATTATTTCAAATAATTTTTTAAATTTTACGGAAAATGACGAGGTTTGATCTCTAAAGTCCAGGCGGATTGACTATTTGAAATGAAGATACTTTAACGTTTCCCATTAATTAGGACATGCTTGTGAAATTTGGTGAACATTTTCACACCGGAAGTGGCAGGTGTTTCAATTTTTGCAAGGATGTTACTAACATTTACTAACAACGATAAAGAACCAAAAGATTTAAATAAAGTTAAAGGTTAAATTTTCAACCGAAACGTGTTCGCTTTTGACGTCCAACCTTATGCAGTTATCTCAGTCTCGAAATTTAGGCACGGATAATTTTTGATTATACAAAACAGTTTTACCTAAAGTCCAGTAAGTTTAATTTTCCGCTTTAGAAATCAAGTATGGTGTATTGGGAATCTATGTACACATTCGTGAGAAAAAAAAGTAGGGTAGTATTGGCTACAATATATTCACCCCCTCCCTCTTTTTCATTTATATAAAGCATAGGTGTATGGTGGGAGATAAAGATAGTTGCGATATTACGCAGCAGGGCTGACAGACCCACGCAAAATTTTACAAATTTTTTCGTACGAGTATCACAAATATTTTTTCCATATTCAGCTTCACTGTCAAGTTTCTGTATACGGTTGGATTGGAAGTGTTAATCTTCCATACACTATTGTTCAGAGCAGTGATTTTGTACTCTTGTTCCGTAACATTACTTTGGATTTCTGAATTTTCGGTTGCCTACTTAAAAAATCGGTGGAGAGGCTTTTACCTTTGGCTGTCCTTCATTTTGTTGAGCTGGTTGTCGTTCGGGTGATTTTTCTATTTCTGGTGAGGACTCAGCTTTTCTTTTTATTTCTTGTTTTGTTTGGCTTTTCCCTTCTTCAGCATCTAGTTAGTTTCCCTATCTAACTCTTCATCGTCCGTTGGGTGTTCAGTCTTCTGCGACTTGTCTCTTTTAGGTTGTACTTCGTTGCCTGACGCTTCTTTATTTATGGTTTTGTTTTCCGTTTTTGGATTTGTTTTATCTATTTCCAGGTAGATTAACTCGCGTTGAAGATTGGAGATTATAAGCTCCATGTCTTCAATTTTTTGTTTTAGTGCTTGATTTTCATTTTCTATATTAGAATGTCCATCATTTGCATTGCTACCGACGTTGAAGATATACAGTTAAAGTTATCAGAAAGTTTCCTGCCGAATGATGGTAATGCAGAGGGTGTATTTGATACCCAACCGAAAGATGATAATGCAGATATTCAATTTTCAACGCAAGCGGAAATACCGTAATATGTCGATAATGCAGCTTGTGCCAATAAATAAGTTTAACTTCAATATTCATTCGAAAAATCCCGGCAATACAGATTTAAAAGTAACAAACATTTCATCAATTGTCTAAAAGAAATATGTCAATAACAGACATATATAGAAAGTTAGCGGAAAGTTGCCAGCTCGAAAATGAAAAATCGATAATGCAGGTAGTGTCTTGACTACTTTAGCCGAAAGTTAAACAAACTATATATTAAATGGAAATATCCTAGCCGAAAGTGATTAACCTACAAAAAATATGTATCATAACAAACAACAAATACAATTTGCAATTTAACCGATATTAATTTATTGTTTCATGTGTACTAACCGACCAACTTTCAAAAATGTATTATAACTTAACGTTAAAAGTATTATGTTTGGAAAAAGTCTCATTTAAAGAGTTTTGTAAGAGTAATAACTTGAGAAAGTATAGTAATAAAGCGAATGCCATAAACTCGTATGTTTGTTACAGCCGAAAATTGCCGTTAAAGAAGTTTAAAAATAATCAAGCTTTTTCAAATCACTTTAACGACAATTATAAACCATTTATATAATTGTCGTTAAAGTGATTTAAAATTCAAGACTATGCCAGACATACACCGATCTGACTACGTCATTTCGATGGGCCGTGACCAATAGCAGATTTTAAATATAGGTTAGGGGTAAGTCTGATGGGGTTATAAGGGGGAAATTTTTATTTCTCCTTTCTTCTGACGATAAAATCGTTCATCATTCGAAATTTTGCAACATGGACACCAATCTGACTTCTCTGCCAATTCGATAGTCCATAATCATAGGTAGATTTTTATTATATGTTAGGGGTAATTCTGATGGGGTTATGGTTGTCAAAAGCCATATCTGTTTCATATGAGTACAGCCGAAAAATGTCGATAAAGAAGTTTAATGATTATCAAACAAAGTCGTCCATCATTCGCGATTTTGCAACATGGACACCAATCTGACTATGCCAATTTCATAGCCCATGGCCATAGGTAGATTTTGATTATAGGTTAAGTGTAAGTCTGATGGGGTTATATGGGTGAAATTTTTATTTTTCCCATCTTCTGACGATAAAATCGTCCATCATTCGCGATTTTGCAACATGGACACCAATCTAACTAGGCAGGTTCGATAGCCCATGACCATAGGTAGATTTTGATTAAAGGTTAGGGGTAATTCTGATCGGGTTATAGGTGGTAAAAGCAATATCTGTTTCATACAGCCGAAAAATGTCGATAAAGAAGTTTAATGATTATCAAACAAAGTCGCCCATCATTCGCGATTTTGCAACATGGACACCAATCTGCCTATGCTGATTCGATAGCCCATGACCATAGGTAGATTTTGATTATAGGTTAGGGGTAAGTCTGATCGGGTTATAGGGGTGAAATTTTTATTTTTCCCATCTTCTGACGATAAAATCGTCCATCATTCGAAATTTTGCAACATGGACACCAATCTGACTAGGCGGATTCGATGGCACATGACCACAGGTAGACTTTGATTATAGGTTAGGGGTAATTCTGATGAGGTTATAGGTGGCAAAAGCCATATCTGTTTCATACAGCCGAAAAATGTCGATAAAGAAGTTTAATGATTATCAAACAAAGTCGTCCATCATTCGCGATTTTGCAACATGGACACAAATCTGCCTATGCTGATTCGATAGCCCATGACCATAGGTAGATTTTGATTATAGGTTAGGGGTAAGTTTAATGGGGTTATATGGGTGAAATTTTTATATTTCTCCCCTTCTGACGATAAAATCGTCTATCATTCGAAATTTTGCAACATGGACACCAATCTGACTAGGCGGATTCGATGGCACATGACCACAGGTAGACTTTGATTATAGGTTAGGGGTAATTCTGATCGGGTTATAGGTGGCAAAAGCCATATCTGTTTCATACAGCCGAAAAATGTCGATAAAGAAGTTTAATGATTATCAAACAAAGTCGTCCATCATTCGCGATTTTGCAACATGGACACCAATCTGACTATGCCAATTCCATAGCCCATGGCCATAGGTAGATTTTTATTATAGGTTAAGGGTAAGTTTGATGGGGTTATAGGAGTGAAATTTTTATTTTTCCCATCTTCTGACGATAAAATCGTCCATCATTTGAGATTTTGCAACATGGACACCAATCTAACTAGGCAGGTTCGATGGCACATGACCACAGGTAGACTTTGATTATAGGTTAGGGGTAATTCTGATGGGGTTATAGGTGGCAAAAGCCATATCTGTTTCATACAGCCGAAAAATGTCGATAAAGAAGTTTAATGATTATCAAACAAAGTCGTCCATCATTCGCGATTTTGCAACATGGACACAAATCTGCCTATGCTGATTCGATAGCCCATGACCATAGGTAGATTTTGATTATAGGTTAGGGGTAAGTTTAATGGGGTTTTATGGGTGAAATTTTTATATTTCTCCCCTTCTGACGATAAAATCGTCTATCATTCGAAATTTTGCAACATGGACACCAATCTGACTAGGCGGATTCGATGGCACATGATCACAGGTAGACTTTGATTATAGGTTAGGGGTAATTCTGATCGGGTTATAGGTGGCAAAAGCCATATCTGTTTCATACAGCCGAAAAATGTCGATAAAGAAGTTTAATGATTATCAAACAAAGTCGTCCATCATTCGCGATTTTGCAACATGGACACCAATCTGACTATGGTGATTCGATAGCCCTTCATCCTAGGTAGATTTTAATTATAGGTTAGGGGTAAGTCTGGTGGGGTTATAGGAGTGAAATTTTTATTGTTCCCATCTTCTGACGATAAAATCGTCCATCATTCGCGATTTTGTAACATGGACCCCAATCTGACTATGCCAATTCCATAGCCCATAATCATTGGTAGATTTTGATTATAGGTTATGGGATTATAGTCATGAGATGTTGATTATAGTCAGATTGGGGTCTATCTTGTTAAATCTATAACATATATGTATATAAAATAAATTTTTGAAAGTTGGCCGTATGCTGCTATGTACACATGAAACAATAAATTAATATCGGTTAAATTGCAAATTGTATTTGTTGTTTGTTACGATACATATGTTTGCGGCTGGTTAAGTAGGTTAGCCACTTTCGACTACGATATTAAATTTAATATATAGTTTGTTTAACTTTCGGCTGAAAAATCGATAATGCAGGTAGCGTCTTGTCTACTACACTACCTGCATTATCGATTTTTCACTTTTGGCTGGCAACTTTTGGCTAACTTTAACAAGGTGTTGAAGATATCGGTTGCAGAACTGCTTCTGCCTCTACTTTTGGCATACGTTCTTGTGCTGTATTTGACTGCTGTTAAAATGGATCCCCTGTTCCAAAATTAATTTCACTAACATGTAAAAGTGGTTCTCCCCAGAATCCATGGAATCTGCCTCCGAAGAGTGTGGATTGGCTATTCGCTATATTGATCCATTAATTCGAAGGGATTGGTTACCGAAAACATTCGTGTTACAATACATTGCCCAGAGTGCGCCCGTATACTGCGCAGAGGCTGCCGTCAATCATTTGCACCCCACGCAACTAGTTGAATTAAAAGTAAATTGCTCATCCTACTCAAAATTGAGACAACAGTCGATATTTGCTCTGAATTTTACATGTAAAAAAAACTAAACAAAATACGACGTGAACTGAATGTAATTCATTGTTCAATATTTTCGATTCATATAGAATTTCGTCGATGAGTTTTAAATAAAATATGGACCAAATGAATACATATGCGGCAAAATCTCTACAACATGACAATGAAAATCAATACACTTTATTAACCGTGTAAATATAGAATGCGGATGTCATGTGCTTTTCCGCATTCGAGACGAGACTAGTAATTATTTTTGAAAACACTAGGCACATATTTTTAAAGTTGTGCAAATTTTTTTTTCGGGATATTGTTATACGCCTGTCAGCAAAGTGATTTTATTTTCATGTACTAAACTAACATTTTGTAGTTTTGTTGAACAACAAAAGTTTTGATTTGCAAGCTTTATCACTTCTCTTGTCTTACAAGTTTGTTTAAATGCAACATAAAATTGAAAAGTTGTTCAGGATTTTTGAAAATTTTACTAACACATCTTTTCAAAGTTATACACCATTCAAAATAATAATTTCTGCTGCTAATGTTGCTAATCGAAAATTACATTAATAAAATATCCCCTAGGTAATTTATAACAAAAGGTGAATCCTTAATATTCCTAAACCATAACCGTAAACAATAAATAACAAATCGATTTGAACCGACCCAAAACAAATCGATA
The DNA here is from genome assembly GCA_963691935.1 of Nephrotoma guestfalica. Classification (NCBI taxonomy): domain Eukaryota; kingdom Metazoa; phylum Arthropoda; class Insecta; order Diptera; family Tipulidae; genus Nephrotoma; species Nephrotoma guestfalica. Next base: position 33,331,464 of record OY829913.1, on the reverse strand, counting down.
TTTTTATGTATGCCTCCATATTAGGCTTTCACTCATTTAACAATTTACTCGGAATGTCGATTGGATCGAAACGAACCAAACCAATAGAAAATAGGAAAGCGTTATTCGTCCCAACACAATAGTGATAGTAATGTTTTTGTTTATAGAGGTAGACGCCTCAACAAAAATTATGTTTTTTTGTATAATCAGAATGTTATGTATACCACAGTTCGAACAAATTTCTTTCATCGATGCCGATGAAAATTGAATCCAATCAAAATCGCTTTTACATAAGGCAATCATGCTCTGCGGTAAGCGACATATACAGCCACAAAGTATACCATGTGTTGTACATATATAGTATAATGCCTAGGCGATCGATCTAAAATATCGGTTTGGATATAAATTTGAACCACACACACTGTATTTGTACACAATGAACATAAAATGTATCCGCAATTCCGCAATCCTGATATCACACATGGGAATGCAACGTATTTTCGATTAAAACGGAATACGTATTTTTAGCACATAGACTACACCACAGTGATGTTGGTGATGCTGCTACAAGATTTTTTATGTTTACAATACAAAAAAGCTCTTGATTGCTGTAGACTGCTGCACTCACTTTAACAAAAAGGAGGTTTGTATCTAAACGAGCTTTCCAAGAAGAGACGGAAACTCTACCACTAAAAAGATAGATTAAAATGACGATAAATAATGAATTAGTGTTAGGTCGTTGTATGTTATTAGAGATATTGGTTGTCTTGCCTTTTTTCCCGAGGATTAATAATTCAAGTGCTTAATGAGGGTGTCATTGTCAATTAATCAAGAAATTGATTGTTTTTTAATGTTTAGCCATTGTCTGTGTATACCACACCGTCCATATAGTCGTATATATAGAATGGGTTGGCTCTAATTTTATGGCGTACATTTTTTAAAAGAATAACAATTTATATTGTACTTGAGTTTTATTTAATTAATTTATCACGACGTCAAGTGTGATGGTAATGTTCGAAAAGGGTTGAAGTTTGAAAGAAATTGTTGGTTTTTTGATTGTAGATAAATAAAATTAATTTGGGGATAATACCTACAGCGCAGTACAAAAAATTAAAATGTGTTAAATTAAAATGTTTGTGTAGTCCCAGGAGAAAATTCATTAAACGATTCAATTCAGAATTATGAATATTCAAGGGTCTTACCAATGTATTTTATAGTAAAGTTTCCGGCCATACTTGATTCGCGCGGACTCTAGTAGAGGCGTGACGAGAGCCATGCAAAGAGCTTTGTATATAAATTGGTATTTAGGGGAATCACGCTACGGTAGAACAAGTTTACAAAATAACGGACATAAAGAAGACGCACTTGAGAAAAATAAAATATCCTGCAGTATCTTCTTAGGTGTAGCACAAGCTTTCGACAAAGTTTGGCACCAAGGACTTGAATTTAAATTGCATCGAGATCTGCCTAAGCAGTTCTATCAAATTCTTAAATCTTACATTGCAGATCGGCATTTCCGTGTAAAATATAACGGACAGTACTCTGAACTAAAGAGAATAGCAGCAGACATATCACAAGGTAGCGTACTGAGTCCTATATTGTATATCCTCTACACCAGAGATATGCCAAATACAGAAGGTGCTACCATATCAATATTTGCAGACGATACGGCTATTCTGGCAACTGGAAATAGTATATTAGAAGCAACGACAAGACTTCAAAAAGCTTTCTTTTTCAGCCAACTCAGTGAATAGCTGGACAAAGAAATAGCGCATTAGCATAAATGAAGCAAAATCGGTTCACGTAAACTTTGCAAACCAGAAAGTTAACTGGAAATGATACAATGTTTTCAAAACAAAGTGCTGCGTATAGCATTGTGAACGCACCATGGTACATCAGAAATGATAACCTACATAGGGACTTAAACATGGAAAATCTCACATTCAGTGGTTATCTCTGCACCAAAATGCAAACATACGAAGATTGTTGGACACCACCAATGCAGAAAGAAAACTTCAAATTCAGAAACCTTAACAACTGGGCAGTTGTGTTTAATTAGAACAGGGAAATATAATAAATTATGTAAATTTAAACGGGAGTACCCATTGGGGTACTGCCCGTCAAATATGAATCTTTATTTAAGAAAAATAAATTACTAAATGCCTTGTAAATCAGTTGCAATATAAAAATTTAAATAAAAAAAATATGGAAACCAAGAGCCTTTTTAACTGATACGATTAATTCCAAAGTTGAAGACATCAAAGAGTCTTCTATATCCAGTTCTATTGATCAGGTAAGAAGCTTAATTTTAGTGCTACTTTATATCATTAAGCAGAAAAGATTAAGAATACCCAGCAATTGGGAAATTACGCAGCCAAAACAAAAATTTCAAGCCGTGTTAGAGTTTATCAAACACAGAGGTCTTAATCGCCCTAAAAAGAAATTAAGAACCTGAAAAACTACTGAACGGAAAGTAAACTTCAATGTGCGAACCACATCAGTGATCGAGAACGTGCAGAAATTTTTCAAAACTATTACTCATTGGACCAGGCAGGAAAGTGTCGCTTCATTAACTCGAGTACCAGACCGTGATAAAATGAAAATCTAAAAAAGACCAAGTATCACGGAGATGGTGACAAAGCGGGAAAGAAGGACCAATAAAATTGAATGGAAACAAGCTGCAATGAGTTGAAGGAGGAACCAGTAAAAGAGAGCTTTTACAGGAATGTTTTCAACATACGGTTTAAACTCGATTTTTTAAACCAAAACCAGATCGATGCAATGAGTGTGAGTTAAATAAAATTGATTAAAAGTGATTGTCTCAGTTAAAAGAACGATAATCCGAAACCTTCAATGAAATGAAGCTTACTGTGCGCGAAATGAAGGAAGCAGATACAAAATCAGGCACTCCCATCATATGTTTCGACTTGGAGTAAGCAGGTAATCACCTACAAGTAACATCGATTCATCAAAGTACCTTTTTCATAAACCGTTATACTGTACGATGTGGACTGAAGCTAGTATGGGGAGAACGGAAAATTATATTTCTTGTGGGATATTCAACATTCTAGTACGCGTGTTCTGCGATAATGAAATTACACAACTCCTAACTTGGAGTGATTTCTGTGGTCCGCAAGATAAAAATTCTTACATGCCAATATTTTCAATATTTTTTTTTTCGGAAGCACCAAATGCCAAATATTGGCAATTGACTCTTGTATACAAGAAATTGACCATGTCCACGAGAAAACGAATATTTTTCACCGATTGGAACAATTCGAATTAAGAAACCAATTAATAGGAAAAAACGATACATTATCATTCAAATGAAACCAATTGACCAACAATTTCCAAATACCGTCAAGGAAACTGAATTATAAGGATGTGCCGTGCGTCACAGTAAAAATGTTTAGTTTTGACAGAAATTTTAATAACTTGAAGTAGAATTTATCATACCTATACCATCAATTTGGCAGAAACTTTCTATTAAACGAGTCCAAAACTCCGAGTTTAAACCAAATCCCCAAAAAGTCGCGTGACATAATTTTACAAGATCCAGATTTTTTTTTTTTCTGGATATTTTCATTTCTCTATAATGTTACAACTCATATCAATAACTATCTAGTAATAATTATTCGGCTCATCACAGCTAAGTCAGTCTTTTAATTTCGGCGACTCACAAAACCACTAAATCTAAAGGCTTTGTTTTTTTAGGCGGTTCGGTCTATTGGTGCGATTAGTATGTCCGCAGCTCCTTTTTGTCATGCTGCGAAGTACATGACTTATTCCAAATTTTTTGATTTTATCGCTGATGTAGTTTATGTTTAAGTCTCTATGGAGGTTGTCATTTCTAATGTATCATGGGACATTCATAATGCTACAAAGTACTTTGTTTTGAAATGTTTGTATGATTTTAACAGTAGTTTTCTTTGCACAGCCCCAAACCAGAATACGATATGTCCAGATAGGGTGTCTCCTCCAAGAAACCAATAGATTTCTCTGAATTTTAAATTCAATTCTTGCTTTTTTAACATGCGCTTCTCACATTTGCTTAGTGTCTAGCGTTATGCCGAGATGTTTAGCATTATCAAATAATGGAATTTGATGCGAATTCAGTCTAATCTGAATATATTCTAATTTCCTATTTGTAAAGTTTATTTGTGTTGACTTCGATTCGGTTAGTGTTACTCTCCATATTTTGGCTAGTTATTCAGTATAATAATAACATTTTGTAGTTTCCGTATTGACTCAAGAATACTAGTATCCTATTCTATCTTCCATTTTTTTGGTAGATCATTTGTATACATTAGTCATAACACAGGACTCAGAACACTACCTTGTAGAACTCCCTCCAATATTTTCTTTAGTTTTAAGTATTCCTGTTCCTATTTCACCTGGGAGTAACAGTCCTTGATGTAAGGCTTGAGTAACTCTAAATATTGATTAGGCAAATCTCGTTGGAGCTTAAATTGTAGACTACGGTGCCAAACCTTATCAAGTGCTTGGACTACGTCTAAGAATATTGTTGAACATACTTTATTTTTTTTCACAGACTCCTGAATAATATTAATGATTCTATATACCTGTTTCATTGTTGAGTGCTTTTCTCAGAAGTCAAATTGATGAGTCGGTATAAGATTTAAGCTCTCTATAATTTCTTCAGTCTCCTTAGAAACAGTCTTTCGAAAACCTTTGATGTGGTTTGTAAGAAAATTGGCTTTGGAATTATTATGATTTCCGATACTTTCTATACTGTCTCGGAACATAACTTAGTCTAAAGATAGCATTTAGATTATGTACTGTAGTTTTCTAAGTACTTTTTCTGGTAGGGCTTTGATTGTTTGCCCCGTCATCAAGTCGCACCAAATTTTTTTATCATTGAGGTCTTCACTTCTTGTCTGATTTCTTTCAGAGTAACTGATAATGCCTCATCTATTTTGCTTACAGATGTTAAATATTCATTATCCACTTATTATCCGGCAAACAGATCAGCTATTTGTTTATCAGCTTTCCACAGCAAATAGTCCATGTCAGGTTACTTAGAAAGATCTACTGAATCATTCTTAATCTCCTTTGTAAGAAGTTTAAGTTTGTTACATAAGTTGTTTAGAATTGTTTTGTCTTTGGGGGCTCTAGTTTTCTGCCAAGTCTTACGAGTTCTTCTTTTTTCGTTAACCAACTCTTTCATTTCAACTGGATAGTACATACTTTTGGTAATATTCCTTGTTGATCAGGGGTACATTTTTTGGTCACTTTTTGTAAACTTTCAATGAGGCTTTCTACTTCTTCTTCGATCTTGTAAGCGTTCGTGATATGTACCTGTTTCGGAGATACTCTTGATATATAGAAATTCATAAGGCCAGGAATTTAATTTAGATCCGCTGGCCAGTAGGTTGGCATTCTACTAAAATGAAACTCGAACTTTATTATTCTGCTTGCTTCAAATAAAATTACTACCAAGCCATTTATAAAAATTGATGTAGTCTTAATTTGCTGGGTTATATCTGGTTGGACAGCAGATTGCTGATATTATTTATGATAGCTACTTCCACAGCTTCCTCCTCTAACTTTAATTCTACGTGCTGTTTAATATTATCCTTAATAAAGATTTCTGTCACCCATCTAGCTCTATCTGCTGGATGTAAAGCTTGATAGCACTGGTGGATGTATTTTAGAATACGAGGTTCTGGTAAAATGACATAGTGTGTTGCTTTTTCAGTAGCAATTCAAAAGATTCTGGTCTTTAGCTCTGCGCAGCCAAATGTGGATTGATGGCGTTTAGCTTCTGAAGTATGTCTTGCAGGTCATGGTTTTCCTGATTCGATGCTGTCTTCATATTTTCGTTCTGCTTAGTTATTTGTGCATATTTAGAGGGATTTGTTTGGGGTAGAATTGCATTTTAGGTTGAGAACTCTTACTTGTTTGGTTTCTCTTGTTGTCTTTCTTTCCCAGATTTTTGTGTACCTCGCAGCCTTTGTAGTTTGCTGGGTGATGATTACCACAGTGTATGCATTTCACTGATTCGTTCATTCTTTATGTTGCAGTATTTTGATGGATGTATCCCAGTGCACAGTATTTGGGTGTGTAGTTATACGCCCGACAGTTAGCATTGTGGCATTAAACAAGTGTCCTTTTTTAATGTATCAATCTTAACATCCATATTAAGGTTTGCTTTGATCACATATACTATATCAATGCTCTCAGCGTTGTTAAATATTAGCATGAAAATGGGTAGGCAACTGTAGTTAATTCTCTTTCATCGTTTTCGTTTTAAGTGGTCTTTTTCTTTGGTATGTTCACATAATTTAGGATTTTGGATCCTTTCTGGCTAAGTTCCTTAATTATTTTTTCATTTAAGCGTGTATGGTGTAGCCATTGCTTTCATAGGTGAATCATTTGATGTTTAGAGCAATGCTAGCATTTGATAACATTCTGAAGGTTTCTGGGTCAAGTGCATTGACTTCCTAAACGTTATTATTTACTAACATGAAGTATTTTAATGGGTGGAGGTGGTACCACTTTATGTATTGGTTAATTTTCCTGCACACGTTTAATTGGTTAATTACGTTGGGTGTATTAACTGGTTGCAGTAGTCTCTCTTTCGGTAGCATTGATACGTGCTTATTTATAGTCACTAGGAATGATCAGGTGGTTGGGTTGTGGTTTTTTTACGGTATGTGTTGATTGTTCCACCTTAGGGGAATATATTAGTTAGTTAGTTATCGGGAATTTGTAATGTTTCTAAGAGCACGTAATAGCGATTAGGTCTAAACTACATCGAATGACATATTGGAGTACATCATATGAACCTAAAATAAACATTAGCAAATTATTAATCAAGTTTACCTTTATCAATTGGTTACCTAAAAGTTAGTTTAAATATTATTAGTAAAAAAATCGTGTTCCATATCAGCCGGAACCAAACTAACTTGGGCACAAGTAGTACGATTCATTGTGCAGCCGAAACCTAACAAAGCCACCCATACTACAGCTAAACCAACTACGACACAAGAAGCACAATGAACCACGTGAAGCACTTTTTAATAAAAATATGTAAAATAATAATAAATAAATAAAATACAAAGTTAATTAAATTTTAAAAATGTATGTGTTGCGTTAAATTAACAAGAAAACAAAAGTGAAAATAAAGTTAAAATTTTTTTATCAAAAAAGTGCATGTGCAGCGTTTTATTTTTTTCTAAATTTAAAAATCTAAAAACGACGAGTTTTATGCGATAGTGGCCCAAGCCCCCACCTGTGGTAAGCGCATTATTTGCATATATAGTCAAACAATTTCCTGGTCGTTTTTTGCGGGTCCGTTCCGACACTATTTCTAAAAATTCGAGAGTATTTCTTTTTACCTCTCAAAACCTCAAGTTTGCCAAGTCGGCCATTAACGGGGACAACAAGGACCTCCATGGAGCAAACACCCAGAAGCAAAATGCTGAACCTGAGATAGCCTCGTCAAAACAATTGACGAGGTTACCAGCGTTCTGGAAGACCAATCCAAAAAATTGGTTCTTGACGGCCGAAATAATGTTCGATGTGAACAAAATTACAAGCGGCAAACAGAAGTTTGCGCATATAGTGCTTTCACTATCGGCAACACAGACGGAGAAGATCAATTAAATATTACAAGATCCTCCAACTGTTGAAAAGTACAAGACCATTAAAAGAGTCTTAGTTGATCGTTGAACCCTCTGATATTTTGCATCAGAAAAAAACTTTTCAACCAACGTCATTACTAAATTTTGGATCAGGCAGCTACCTGACTACAATCAAATAGCGCTGGTTCCGCAGCAAGATACCCGAGAAGAGGACCTCGCTGATATTTGTTACGACACCTTGAGATGTCATAACATTTTTTCCATTACCTTTTCTACTTACGTTTTTTGGTTCAATGATGATTGAATGAATGATGCTCTTTAGTGACGGCATTGCCATCTGTGTTATAACATTACCACTAACATCATTTGTTGAAATGGAAATTGGTTTAATTTTATATTTTATATTTTTTTTTACCCACCCTATGGCATTGCAAAAGCCGAAAAATATTGAGAGCGAGACTGATATGTGCCCTTTGTGCGTTTGTGCGAAAGGCGAAAGTGTATAGAAATATTTTTTTTTTGTTGTGTTTTCTCGTTTCGTTGTGACCAAGTGATACGCGGTATAAAAGAGTAAGCGAAAAGGCACGCGAATATTTTTTTTAGTCGAGGTTTTGATTTTGATGGTGAAGTAAAGATGAGTTCGGTTTTAAATTTCGGAAAATCGAGTTCGACTTAAAATTAATATTGTAATGGCTGAATAAAGAAAATACATTGTGAGTGTTTCTTAGATAATTGTAATTATTGAATAAAGTTTTGTGAATTAATAAATACAAAGAAAAGTATTAATGTTAAAAGAAATTTATGGTCCAAAATTTATTTTGTGTTATTGAGTTAACCCTTATTACAAGGCTGGCGATACGGGTGGTTAAACAAAACCAAGTTTAATTGTTATGTTCCAAACCAGTTTTGCCGAACAGTTATTTAAGGCAAATTAAATTTGTTAAGTCTAATCAATATACCATCAAATATTCCACTGTTTGAAGTAAGGCGGCCTATCGAGGCATAATTTGGTGCGGCGCAAAGACGCCCAACAATAAGGCGGCCTATCGAGGCATAATATTTGGTGTGACGCAAAGACAGCCAACAATAAGGCGGCCTATCGAGGCATAATAGTTCGTACGGCGGGAAGACATACATATCATTACGGTATATATTATTACGGCGGGAAGACGCCCAACAAAAGTTCGGTTACGGGTGGCCAACCATGTGGCCAGCCGCTTATTTGGTTTATGACGGACGGACGCCCAACGGCAACCAGTACACTAACCTGGGAGATCGTTCTGGAAGGTCAACGAGGTACCAATTTTTTTTACTTTTCAAATTTTCATTTTTATTTTAATTTCAAAATCTTTATTTTCTAATATTTTTCTTAATTTTCATTTTTTTTAAATTTGGTATTTTGTGATCGCTTGCCACTGCGGTTGCTTGGCACGCCTATTGGGTGCACTATCTCGTCTCAATATTTTTACGGACCGCGTTTTTCGTTCAATTAATTTGTTTTCTCTCTTTTCATTTCTTTTCTTTTCGTTTATTTTTTTCTGCTTTCGTCTGACCTCATTTTTGTTCGTGTCCCGTTATTAGCATTATTTTTTGCGTGAAAATAAAATGAATTACTAAAATGTTCGGTTTGTTATGATGGGAGGTCCTCATTTCATGTCGGTTCATAGTTGCAGGTTGGGCTTGTCACTCCCATTCATCCCCTTGGCAGGACATCCACAGGGCCGAAGTGGCGAGTCTAGCGTATGTGTCGTCCATTCGTGGACGACCGTAAAATCTACACGGTCTCCCCGTGGCACTTCGGCAGTCTCCCGCTGTCGAAGTGTGTAATGTGGGAGATTACCTAGAGGTCTCTCCGGATGAAAAGAGGCTCTGTCTGTTGGAGAGACGTCCCTACTCTCTTATGCTGCTTCGTTGTAGCTGGTCATCGGCCTCTAGGGGTTGATTCGTCATTCGGGGGGGGTCTCCTCAGCAGACATTGTACTTGTCATCCTGGGAGATCCGGTCGTTCCTGGGAGGCACACCAGGTTATTATTATATTTATCTCTTTTCCTCAAATTTCGGTCGACATAATTCTGGTGTCAATTTAGAATCAGTTATTTAATTTGCTTGTTTTGTATTCTGTTCCATGGTGTAGGTCAGGAATGTACAAGCCTCAACTTCCCCACGACCCAAAACTCTGAGATCTAGTCGGCAAAATCACCGTGATAGAGGCCTCTGCATATTTAGATTGAATCTGCGGAGTGGTTGTTGAACCATCCCGTAACATATTGCTGACAAGCTACACGATCTAGTTGGCACTCGAACTCGAACTTTGAGTTCGATACAACGCAGCAAACATAAACCTAGCTCAGAGCTACAAATAGCAACCTCAACAATTTTACAGCTTGAGAATACTATCAAGAGACTGAGCGATAGGTTAGCAGGACTCGAGACACAGCCACACACGCAGCGACAACCCTTGCGTTCACAATCCCTCTGGAGACGTACTCATTCTCCTGATAGAAACACGCAATTTACCACAAATCAGGGAAGTTCTAATCGCCCAAGAAATCCACAAGTGCACACATACCAATATCCACAAAACTGGTGTTGGTATCACGGTCGATTTGGTAACAAAGCGTCTAAATGCATCAAACCATGCAATTTTGTTACCCAGCACAGAGAACCAGCAACTATCGGTTCCCCAAACCAATAAGTCTTATGGTCGCAACGGCAGACTTAAGACAAGCGCAACACAGCCGCTTATTTATACGGAATTCTGCGGAACAAATTGCAATCCCGATTTAGTTCTGTCAGCAGCAAATGGTTCCACAATAAAATACTTTTGGTACCAAATTACTCAACGTTGACATTGGACTAAGGCGATCTTTCAAACACGCATTCATTATTCCCAATGTGAACCGTTAATTTTTTATGTATTGCGCATCATTGTGCGCTATATGGATTTTCAACAGGAATCTTATATTTCCAGCCGAAATACTGTAAAGCCAACCGGAATCATGCCAGCTGGAATCAAACAAACTAAGGCACAGCAGCACAATGCTTTGTGCATCATTGTGCACTGTCTGATTTTTCAGCCGAAACTCGTATTAAGCCATCCGGAAAGGTTTAAAGAAAGCCTGAATCACAGTTTCATCAACCAGAACCATTAGAAGTTGTCATGGTTATTTTGGCTGTAGAGGGTATAGTTCCGGTTGGCTTTATTAGATTTCGGCTGGAATTATAAGGTTTCGGCTGAAAAATCATGTAGTGCACAATGATTACAATCCATTGTGCTTATTGTGTCATAGTTGAGAGTATGGTTTCGGCTGCCTCTATAAGGTTCCGACTGAAATTAAAAGGTTCCGGCTGAAAAACGATTAGTACACAAGGATGCTCAATCCATTGTGCTTCTTGTGCCATAGTTGGTTTGACAGTAAAGAGTATGGTACCCACTGGACTTATAAGGTTCCGGCTGAAAAATCCTACAATGCACAATGCTGCCCCATGCGTCGGGTTGCTTGTGCCATAGTTAGTTTGGTTCACGGTTTATATGGTTCCAGCTGGTGTGAAGGACACAAAAAATCAACCAAATACCAACACCATAATTTTATTGTCACCTTTTGTGTGTTGGATGTTTATTTGTTTGTGGTACCAGCACCTTGTACAAGTCCAAAAAATTTTGGCGTTACGTTTTTTGTTCTAAAAACGGCATGGAAATCAATCCCTATATACCACCAAACCCATTCTCCCACCAAATTTAGTTTGCAAAATTGGGTTGATTTAAAAGTCCTGCGGTACAACAATTCAGGGTTCAATTAGCGTTCGGCTGCAAAAGAAAATCGGTTCTAAAAAACACAACAATCGGTTGTAAACGCGAAACGCAAATTTGCTCTAAACGAAGGAGAAAACAGGTTGTAAAAGAACACAACAACTAATCCACATAGCTAAAAATGAGCATTACTGTGAAATTGAACATTGCTGTATTGATTGAATAAAGGTGGTCATTTGGCATATAAAGGTTATATACACAAAATGGCGGAAATTGTAACGTTAAAGAAACGACGCCCTTGTTACACTCGACCCAAATGAAGAACTAGACAACGACACCGAAGATACCTATTATAAGGTTGGAGCAGGATTAAATCTCGCATTACGATCTATAGAGGAGCCAATAATCTCATTAAAAGACACAATTGCAGAAACTACAATATTTGGAGCTCACGAAGAAGTAAAACTGCCAAAAATAACGATACGTTCGTAGTCCGTAGATTATCCGGAATGGCAATCTTTCCATGATCTATTCTGTTCAACAATCCAAGATTAACACCAACTCAGAAATTGCAGTACTCTAAAGGGACATTGAAAAACGAAACTTCTGGTCTACTCAAGTACTTCAGAGATATATCGTTCAATAATATTTGTGTTGAACAACAAATTAAACAATTGAAATAAAATGTTCTACAATCCAAGTCATTAGCAATTAATTTGCATCCGAGAAATATAGTGACATAATTTGTGATAATCCAGAAATGGCAACGAACATACTTAATCGGAAAATTCTATCAGAATTGCCAACATCTTCTTTTTCTAGAACACTTTTTGTCAGAAAATTTTTCATTCAACGGTCGTTGTTGTTCAATGGAATTGGGCCAATTCTGGATTAGCACAAATTCAGCCACTATATTTCTCGGATGGCAATGAACATACCTGATAGGAATATCCAATCAGAAGTGCCAATTTCATTGGTTTCTAGAACACTTTTTGTCAGAGAATTGTTCATTCAACGGTCGTTGTTGTTCAATGGAATTGGGCCAATTCTGGATTAGCACAAATTCAGCCACTATATTTCTCGGATGGCAATGAACATACCTGATAGGAATATCCAATCAGAAGTGCCAATTTCATTGGTTTCTACAACACTTTTTGTCAGAAAATTTTTCATTCAACAGTCGTTGTTGCTCAATGGAATTGGGCCAATTCTGGATTAGCACAAATTCAGCCACTATATTTCTCGGATGCAAATGAATTGCTAATGACTTTGATTTTAGAACATTTTATTTCAATTGTTTAATTTGTTGTTCAACACAAATATTATTGAACGATATATCGCTGTTTTTTAATATAGTATCTTTCAGGGGCTGGTTTGATTTTCCTCGATTTATGAATGAAAATTTATGAAAATTATCTTTCTATGATAAACACAAATTTCAACAGTTTAGCGGCCTTTAGAAAGTTTTATAAATTAGGCTTAAATTGTTTCTGGTTAAATCGGATTTTATTTATTCCGTCTTTCAGGCGAAATTTGACATTTTCTTTTCCCGTTTTCTCGGCTCCTGAACTAGCACTAATTTTTTCCCGTGAGCTCTAATTAGCACAAATTGGGCTTAATCGGTATGCAAAGTTTTATTTTGAAATTCGAAAGTTTCCCTGCTGAAGTTACCCATGTGGGACAAGCTTTTACCAAAAATCTTTGAAGTGCAGACGAGAATATTGACCAAATATTACACAAGTTCTGGGAACTTGAATCACTGAAGACACTGGAAATCACATGTCATGTGCAGAGAAATTCTGTAAACTACATTTCACCGAAACCAGTGTAATTACCAAAACCGGCCAATTTGTAGTATAAGATTACCATTTAAACTTACCATAATTGCGTCATGATCCTTCTATAAACTAACTCTACAGTAGGTACCTAGATACATACATGTCAGCCAGTCAGATAATTTTACATGGACTCTCATTTTACAAGATGGCAACAATTTAACAAATTTAGATTCCTAGATTGCAACTGTGCGGTGCAGTTCTATTATCAAGACCTATTTCAATGGTCAGAAAAGCACTAACAACAGACATAAAGGAGATGGTGGCCTCTGTACAGATTATACCATAATTTTAGATTGGCTTCCGTCACACCCGTCAAAATGGAATACCTTACGTCGGCAACATAACTGCGGAAATTCTTACATATATGAATCGAGCGTAATAGAGGAATATTGCTACTCAAGTCAACCCCTGATTGTGTGCCAAGAGGAGTCGGCCCAGAAAATTAGAAGTAATTGCTTTGTGGTGGCAAGGTCCAGAATGGTTAACCCGACCTTCGACAAAGTATCGAAAATGTTTTATTGCTTGGAAAATTGTCAATCAAATGCGGAATATTTTCTTTCGGCATATAATAATTTGTTGCAGAATAATCTGAGATGTTTCCAGGTTTCATTATTGAGTTGTTGTAAGACCGTGCCCATTGCTGTGTTTGGTGCATCAGCAGTGATGCTGTATTTTGGGTCGTTTAGTGATGAGCTTGAGCTGTAGGAATGTATTTTGACATAGGGGCAATTATTTCTATTTTGGTGTGAATTGGTGATAGTAAAGGGTGTTTTTTAGAGGTTTACTTCTTTAAGTTGGCAACACTGTTTTGTTTGACAACCGAGTTAACAGCTGATATTCGCCTTGTCATTAGTTTAATTTGCCATTTCATAATGAATAGAAATTACACGACAGAGCAACGCTTGCAATGCAAATTGTTAAATTTTTTTATCAAAGTAATGGTTCTGTTCGCCAAACACATCGTGTATTTCGTCCATTTTGCGTCCAAGGCATCAAACAATGCGTACCGAACAAGCGATAGACGCTGTATAGCGTAGCATTGAGGAAGACCCAAATCAATCAATTCGACGTTGTTCTCAGCAACTGGAGATGTGTTCATCCACTTTATGGAAGATTTTATCTAAGGATATTGGTATACGTGCTTACAAAATTCAACTTGTGCAGGAATTAAAGCCATCCAACAAAGATGGATGTTGGTGGGATGGGTACGTTAATAAACAGAATTGTCGAAATTGGAGGAAAGATAACCCACAAACCTTTGCCGAAACACCATTACATTCAGAAAAAGTCACTGTTTGGTGCGCTTTATGGGCCGGCGGAATCATTGGACCATGTGTCTTCAAAAATGGTGGGCGGAATGTTACAGTCCACGGTGAATGATATAGAGACACGATTTCTAATTTTTTTGTACCCCAATTGACTGGCATAAATCTTGTTGATATGTGATTCACCGTAGAGTGCCACATGCCACAGAGCGCGGGAACCAATTAATTTACTCAAAGAAACTTCTGATAAATAACTAATTTCACGTAATAGTCCCGTTAATTGGCCATCGAGATCGTGTGATCTAACTCCATTCGATTATTTTGTTTGGGAATATGTTAGGTCGCGCTAGTTTCATTGATATTCAAAATGTTTTTCTTTCTTCTAATTTAATTTAAAATTGTGAACCTCTAAAAACGCACCCTTTAGATTATAAACCTAAATACCATTTCCCGCAGCTAATTTTTGTTTTATACGCTAAAGCTATCTAAATATAAATAAACAGTAAGATTTAATTTGTGCTTTTGAAAAAGAATTCAAGAGTGATGACCTGTAAACAAATCCCAAGCAACGAATAAAAACGTATCGTAAAATCCACTTGATCCTAACAATGGATTTATTCTGAATTCGTATAAAAACTCGCATACCAAAAGTGTAAATTAGAAAGGTTAATTTTTAATGAGCTTTTTTAATATTTTTTAATTAAATCTAACCTGGCTGCCAACACACCCCTCACAGCACCGTACCGCACTGCATCGTACCACATCACACCACCACACCAAGAAACAAAAATTAAATTTAACCTTTTTCCATTTTGACATACACCATTAAGATTTTTATCATTCATCTTCGTCTGTTTTCCTCTCTGCTAGGAATTTTTTTTTTCAAAATACCCACCCCCCTAAAAACTGTGTTAATATTTGTTACACACTTTGCAGTGAATTTTTTGGTATTTTCCTAAAGTGAGTTTGTTTTGTCGTGGTTGTGCTTTTCGTTACATAAAGCTGCTACTTATGTTTGTGTGCTCTTCTTGTGTTCTGTTTATCTTTAACACTGTACGATACACCCAATAAGATTGAATAAAAAATTGTGATTGTCATCTTATTTAAAAGAGGAGAAAATGGTAAAAAATTAAGATAAATGAATGGAAAACATAAAAATTTTCATTACGTTTTGGTTAAAGTGGTTTAAACTCTGTGCGTTCTCCTTCAGTGACTTATTAATCGTTTACAATTTAATCGATTAGGAGACCCTCTTGACTGAGATAAATTCATATTCTTCCAGGCAGTATATTAGCATATTAATGATGTTATGAGTGGCTTAACTTTATAATATTCTAGTTATGTTCTATTGTACGAGTATATCCTTTAGCCCATAAACATATAAATCAAATGTTCCATTTTATCTCATACTACGTTTCCGGACTAGAATATTCATTCTGTTCTAGATACTCGTGCATGAATATTTTTGGAAGTTAACAGTTCATCTTTTACTCACGCACATACACAAGCAAATAAAAATTATGTGAATTATGAATTCATGTACATACATAAAGAGCATAAAATTTATCATATTTATGTGCCTCATCTCGTTTCTTCCGCTAGCCTATATCGCTCTAGGATTATTATATTGTTATGATAATCCGTCATATCCAGAAAAAAGAAAATTGACCCTTCCGATTCCTTGTGATCAAAATAATTCATTTTTGTTTGTTTGTGTTACATGAAAAATACCCTTCTAACCCTATTCTAATTTATTATGATGTACTTTGTGTTAGATATTCTATTTATTTCCTCTCTGCTGCCACAATTCAGATTAAGCTTTTCATTTTGTTTTATTTCTCAGACGTTTTTAAAAAAAAAAAAAATCCAGATTTTTTACCAAACTTACACAAAAGAATCTTAACCTGTAAAGTTTTGGCTTTATAATGTTGACGTGATGTTGAGTGGAATTCCATTCAATAGATTGATTGCTTGCGGTTTGACAACAAAATGTCACTTGAATTTGATTGATTTATCACCATGAAGATTTTAATATTGTGTATAACGGGATTTTTCAAATAAATCTTCGTGTTTAAGTTTTCTAAACTTTCTTAAGGTGTTTACTTGCGGTAATTATACTGCATCAGCCAAAATCGTTGACTATGTACCGGGTTAGCACATAGTAAGTGTGTTTTTAGAACCGGCGTGAAGTTTCTAACGTTAGTAAAAAGTGTAGCTACACAAATTATACAAAAAAGTGTAGCATACACAAAAAACATTTTTAAAAGTGTATGAAAATAATTTATATTTAAAATACAATTAATTTATACGACACAAAATGTTAATTAATATTCAGTTAATATTTCTAATTAAAACCAAACAAAAAAATATATTGGTTGGCGTTTGGCTGAAGGGTGTCCGCCGGGAAGGTATACTACTTTGTTTTGCCGCCATTTAGGCGAATATTAGTATTGACAGTTGATACTTGACAGTCGTGAAGTAGACACGTGGCAAATTTATTATGGAAAAATATTCGATAAACCATCGTGTTTTAATCGTTAAAACATTTTATCAAAATCAATCATCGATTACTGTGACGATGAGAAAGTTACGTGAAATTTTTGGGAGAAACAACGTGCCAACAATACGCACTATTTATCGTGTAGTGAATGATTTCGAAGAAAGAGGGTCTGTAAGTGATAGGCCCAAGCATGGGCCACAACGTACTGCAAGATCGGCTGAAACATTACTGCTGTTCAAGAAAGTGTTCAAAACAATCCATCAACCTCAATTCGACGCCGTGCTCAGGAGCTTGGTCTTCAAAGAACAAGTTTGGCCACAATTTTTCACAAGGATTTGCATTTGTTTCCATTTGAGATTCAGTTGACACAAGAGTTTCTTCCACAAGACCATTTACGCCACCGTTCATATGCCAATAGGATGTTACAGCTCGCCCATGACAACCCTGATTTTCATGAAAAAATCATAATGAATGACGAGGCACATTTTCATTTAAATGGATATGTGAATAAACAGAATAGTCGGTTCTGGGCAATGGAAAACCCTCACATTATTCATCAGTCACCTTTACATCCATTAAAAGTTTCAGTCTGGTGTGCAATTTGGTCAGGAGGAATCATTGGACCTTACTTCTTTGAAAATGAAAACGGCGTAACGGTAACTGTGAATGGGGAGCAATATCGTGATATGATTGACAACTTTTTAACGCCACAACTGCATACTTTGGGCTTGATTAACATGTGGCATCAACAAGACGGTGCCACATCGCATACAGCCAGGATTACAATGGAATTACTGCGAGAACTCTTTCCACAACAAGTTATTTCAAAAAATGGTGATGTTGATTGGCCTCCACGGTCGCCTGATTTGACTGCTCCGGACTTCTTTTTGTGGGGATATCTAAAAAGCAAGGCTTATACAAACAAACCAGAAACGCTTGAGCAATTCAAACAAAATATTCGTGATGAAATTAATGAAATACCGCGTGAAATGTGTGAGAATGTAATGAAAAATGTGCTCAAAAGGGCTCGCATTTGTGAGGCTAACAGAGGCGGACATTTATCTGATATTGTATTCCATACATAATTGCCGACATTAAATAAAACATTTATCAATATAAGATCCGTTCTCTTTCATTTAATCAAAAATCATAAACAAACAAAGTAGTATACCTTCCCGGCGGACACCCTGTATATTGATATATTTTGAACATGTGTACTCCCACTTCGGTTGCGTTAGCCAGTCGGTTTATTTCGAATGTCATCTTCATGTTACTATTTTTAACGTATCTTTGTACGAGTATATAGTTGAATCTATCGATCATACCTTGATTGATTGCAATTTGAGCGTTGTGTTGCTCATTTGATTTGACTTGATTTTCGTGAAGATTGTGGATTGCATTGCTTATCAAAAGCATCACAAGCATATCGTTTCAAAAGGTTGATGTTTTCGTGTAACTCCCTAGTTTTATGTTTGAGGATTTTTAGTTTGTTTTTAAAGGCGTAAAAATACTCCTTATTATTGGTTATGGATTTTTCAACTAGGTTGACGTTTTCCTGGATTATTCTAAGATTTTCGAATTTTTCCTGATAAGCTTCTTTAGCTATGTCAAAGACTATATCGTCACACATAATACCTGTAACTCTTTATTTTGTTACGAATGTTCTGATGTTGAGTCTAATGGTCGGCACGTGGTGGTTAGGCATGTAAATTATGATTCTATGCTTTCCGAAAAAGTATCATTTCAGGATCGATTGTTATTATCATTGTGAATTAAAATGATTTATCGGGGATGTTGTAGTTGGGACGAGGTCTTCAGAATCACTTCCCGTTTCTGTGTCCGTGGAGGAATCAGATACATCGGAAGTGTTAATGTTATTAACTGTAGGAGTTTCAGATTGAATACGTGATAATGCATCCGCATTCGTATTTTTTGCACCCTTTTTATATGCGATTTCGTAATCGTACTCCTCTCTAACTTGGAATTTGGTTCTTTGTTTTTGAAAAGCCGTGTCAGTGGCTTGTGATCTGTCACAATTTTAAACTTTTGGCCAAATAAGTACGGTCGAAAATACTTGGTTGCCCAGACAATGGCTAGAAGCTCTTTCTCTATAGTAGAGTAGTTTTGCCCCGTGACCGTTTAGGTTCTGGATGCGTAGCATATAGGCTTATCTTTACCTATAAGACCTTGTGGAAGGACGGCCCCAATGGCTACATTGCTCGCACCCGTTGTAATGTTGTTTCGCTGGTAGTATTCTGTGTAGAGAAACGTAATTGCTGCAAATTTACTGAACTTGTTCAGGAGTATATCAATGTGTATAATTTCCATGGGTTTCTTTAGTGTTTCAGTTAGACATATAGTTGAAATTGTGGAGGTTGTCGGTCGTATATTTAACCGGTTGGCCAATATCGCACTGGTTAACATGCTCCCGAATCATTTCTTTCATTTTAGGGAAGTTGTACTCTGTTTTAATGTGCTCATAATTTTCTACGATGCCACGATGTTTATTTTGCTCGTGTGTATTTTTTATGAGTTTCTGTTGTTTACCTTCATCTTCAATGTCGGTTAGAAGTGGCATAGACCGCACAACATTCTCTTTAGGATTTGTTACTCTTGGTTTGGAGGGCGTCATTGCTTTATGCGCTTCTAAAACATATGGAAACATTCCTCTGAAGTGAAAATACATGTCAGATTTCTAGTTCGTCCAAATAACTTTCGTAGCTCTTCTGTGGTGGTAGTTTTATACCTCGTGTACGTGGTATTTGTACTGTTACTCTTTTCCGAGAGTTGAAAAGCGTTTCAATTTTAATGAGAGGTTCTTTTAAATTATCGGATAGGTAAATGACTAATTGTTGTTCGAACATGTTTATGGAATTTTTTGTTGTTGGAATTAAATCAGCAGGTGTTGACAACATACTTGCTGTATCTTCTATCGAGGATGAACTTTCGATATTATTAACGTCAATATGGTTATAACTGGTTTGGATGGGAGATAGAGCATCAGCATTCGCGTTCTGACCGCCTTTTTTATAAACGATGTTGTAGTCAAACTCTTCTAACTTTAATCGCCATCTCACAAGCTTGGAATTTGGTTATTTTAGTGAAAACAACCAAGTGAGAGGTTTGTGGTCCGTAATGATGGTAAATTTTCGGCCAAATAAGTATGGTGTGAAATATTTCGTTACCCATACTATTACTAAGAGTTCTTTCTCGATGGTCGAGTAGTTCTGCTCAGTTTTTGTGAGTGTACGCGAAGCATAACAAATTGGTAAATCTTGTCTTATTGTACCCTGGGATAGAACAGCACCTATAGCGACATTGCTCGCATCGGTTGTTACCAGGAATGATTGCTCAAAATCCGGGTGTTGCAATATTGGATATTCACACAGAAATTGTTTGCACCTTTCGAAACATTTAACGTAGTTTTCGTTCAATTCAATAACAGAATCTTTTCTTAGACACTCGGCCATTAGTTATTAGTAAGAAAAGGGAAGTTTTTTATGATTCTCCTGTAACAACCTAACAATCCAGGGAAGCTTTTAATTTGTTTTCATTTCTTGGTATAGCGAAATTTTTGATAGCCTTGATCTTATCAGGATTCGGTTTTACTCTCTCTCTGAGGTGACAATATGCCCCAGAAAGGCTATTTCTTTGTGCAGAAATTCTTATTTGTCCAGTTGGACTTTCAGATTTGCATCGTGTACTTTAGTGAAAACTTTCGTTAAGCTATCTACTCGTTGAAATGTACTAGGGGTATTTTTCAGGCCGAAAGGCATTCGTACATATCCATAATGCCCGAATTTCACTGAAAAAGCTGTTTTTTGGATGTCATTTGGGTTTACCTCGATCTGATGGAACCCGGAGGCTAAATCTAAAGTGGTAAACTACATATATTTACCAAGTTTATTCAGGATGTCCGTAATGTTTAGAAGTGGATATCTATCTTCAATGGTTTTTTCATTCAATTTTCGATAGTCAATCACCACCCTCCATTTGGTTTGACCAGATGCATCCTTCTTTTTTGGCACAACCCATATTGGGGATGACCATAGGGCCTTATGATACCTTGCAATAACATTTTATTTATTTGTGATTCCACTTCCGATTTATGTACGTAGGGATACCAGCAGCTGGTTTTGGTAAAAATAGGTTTTTCGTCTTGCAAATCAATGTTGTGTTTTACACCGTTTGTAAAAGTTAGTGGGCCATTTTCTCTTTGGAAAATGTGTTCGAATTTTGAACATAGCTTTTCTCTTTTTCCTCATAGTTAAGGTGGTCCGTCGTTATTAATTGAGTGATATCATCATAATTGGTTGTCGTAGATATGGGCTCAATTGTATGGATTTATATGTAGTTAGCTTGAAATTAGCTTAACGTGGGCGAAATTATTTTCGCTTTTATAACCTCCCCCAGTATGATGTTGCTCTTCAGTATTTGAGGTTTTAAATAGATTTGTCCATTGGCAATGGTAACAGGAACTTTTGCTACTAGCTTGCTTCGTGGAGCGATATTATAAATTGAAGACATGAAATTTAATTCAAATTTTAGTGGGATTTGAACTAGGTCGAGACTCGAGAGTTATTTTTAATTTTTGCATCGTTTCCATACCAATTAGACCATTAAAATAATTATGGAATTTGAACAGATTGAAGTCGAGTTCCTCATTAGTTTTAAATTCTTTAATACCTTTTAACTTAACCATTTTATCAACAGTCGTATCATTAAATAAGGTAGATATGGTTACTGGATTTATTTTTTGTACGAATTTATTTGGAATCAGACTTGGATCAATAAAGGATTTTATAGAACCAGTATCTATTAAGAATTTATATGGGAGTCCGTTAAAGGGTTAAATCTCCGTAAGGTAACTGATAACCTTTTTGATGCTGGCTATTCAAACTTAGCTATTCGAATGTTGATTCTCCGAGGCTGGTACTCCGAGGATTGGGATACTTTGACGTTGACTTTGTGAATTTTGTTCAAAATATTCGTTCATACCGGATTCTTGTTCCTCGTATGAATTATCATATTTCTGATTTTGATATTACTCATCCTGATAATAATAGTCGCTTTCATTATTAATAAGGAATCATAAGGATTCGATGAAATACTATATATAGTTCTAACCTGAACTTTTGCTGGGCCATTGTTGTTGAAGCGATAAGGCTGATTTATTGGGTTAAATTGCCGTTGAAATGGTGGTTTATGATAGACTGGTTGTTTGTATCCGTTATCATTCGATTTAGTATCCATGGGTTCTGGTTTATAGTGTTGAATCGGTTTAGGAGTTAATCCTCTTGTGTTTCCAAATAGTGAATTATTTTGTCGAGTGAAGGGGCGAAATATTGCGGATATTGATTATATTAGGCATTATTATTTTTTGAGGTACTGGTGGAGGAAACGCTTTATTATTCATATAGACTATGTTCTGTTCTTTCAAACAGTACAGTCTAGCCGTCGGAAGACGGCTGCATTGCTCTTATCATAATTCAGATTGAGTCTCTCAAATTTGCCGTGAACACACACATGTGCCATGGAATCATGGAATCATACCATTTGGCTTTCTGTTCTGCTTCATTTTATGCTGGCATTGAGGTACGCCCAAGTTTTTAGTGTGTTGCATATTTCCAGAATACTGGTGAAATATACTTCCACGTTATCGTTTCTTTGTGTAATTGCGTGTAGGTCTCTAATTAAACTGTTTTCGTCTCGCTTGTCAGCGAAATGAGCTATAAGGCTTGTTTTAATACTATTCCACGCGTTTGTGGTGTTTTACATTGTATGGCGGTATTTCTTTAATCGCGCCGGAGGTCTGTAATAGGCTGAGTGTACGTTCCATCTGTTTAAACTGTTTCTCTTCTTCGTTTCATAGCTGTTTGCATGTGGAGCGCTCAAATATCTTTACACACGTTGACTACAATGTTGTATGCAATCGTTTATACCGTAGATGGTTTGGCCTTGATGTTGTTTGAATTAGAAGTACGTAATTTTGGCCCAATGAAATGGTATGGATTAGGACCAGAACTACTATAAAAATGTAATGGCATCGCGGGCCAATACCAAAAATTGTCGAGTATTTATTTAGCTTAATTGAACCATATATGGCCACGAGAACCTTGTTAGAATCGCACGCCCCGACGCAATGGTATTTTTTAAGCCAATTCTGAAAAGTGTTATGTTGTTTTACAAATCCGCTATTTCACAATCATAAAACTAACAGTTACGACAGTTTTTTTCGTACTTATGCACGTAATAAAATTTTGTTAAAGGAGCGAAGCAAATTTTCAATAATTTGAGTCCTTTCATCTAATGTCCAACTGTGATGAAAGAGAAAACCATGGTTGCTTTACATTTTCTGTCTACAAAATTTTAGTTTCAATTTTTATTTTATTTTCGATCGAGTATGCGGCGCTTTCACGCACGCTGTCAATGGCAACCAAAATACTACACATAACTACGCTTGTATTAAGATTGACAGAAAATTTTCAAAATAATTACAAAGTTATTTATGTTTGAAAACCGAAAAACTTTCCTACCAACCTGATGTAATAGAAATTGGTAAATAATCGTAATATTTTAATCCGCCGGTTGAAAAATTTTAAGATATTCCTATTCCTCTGAATCGTTATCTATTTAGATCAACGATCGATAACAGAACTCGCACTCATCACTCGAATGAAAATTACCTCCTTGATTGCGTTTTCTCTAAGCTGAAACATCTTCGTATTTCCGGTTTCCATTTACCTATATTCTAACGTAGCCTATCTTTCTATTGTTTCTTTAAGCCTGACTAATTTCACGTTTGATTGCCAAATCTCCCATACCTTATACTGCGTACTGTTAGTCATCATTGTCCTCTTTGTAAGTAGAGATTTAACTCTGCCTTATAATTGCCACCATTATAATCAGAAACGATTTTCTTGGTTATTAAGATTCTTAGATCCTGCTCTAGACTACAAAATCGGTTTCTGATGTTTGATAAATCCTTGATGTTAGGAAACTTAGATTTTAAAGAAAATTTCAAAATCAATTTACACTATCATTGAGACGCAAATTAAATTTAAAATTGTTTGAAACATTCCTAACAATTTTAATTCCAAATATGATAAAGTACAAAACAACTAGACAATGTAACAACCAACAACTCAAATTAAGTTACATTTGTTGTTGTTATCTCTATGTTGTTAAATAAAACCCTGTACAGCCATCCAGATTTCATTTTCTTTATACCCTGAAGACTTATTTCTCGGAAATATAATATTCGTTTGGATGTGTGGGTGGTGGAAAATGTTTCTCTTTGATGTATTACACAACTTGAAAAAGGTTTTATATTTTTTTGGAAGTTTATTTTCGACCACACACTACCGCAAATATTTCCCAAGCAAACCTCAAAGCACATAGAAATGTTTTATTGATTGATATACGACATTGATAAGGATTATTAATAACTCAAACTTGTTCGTTTCATTGGACGCAAAAAGTTGATTTATATCGAGGTACATTTAGTTCTGGCATTTTATGGTTATAACACTCAAAATTACTCTTCAAGTGGTAGTGGAACTGCAAAGTAGATTTATTTTCCTGTTTAACAAAATAAATCAAACTTAAAATAAAAGTTCTGCTCTTCGCAATGTTTTTTTTGTTTGTGGAAACTACAACAATTAAAATGGTAATTCGTAGAATTCACGTCAAAATTATTTAAGTTTATTAAAAAAGTTTGTAAAAGGTAAAATATATTAAGTATTTTATAATTTATGTTTTATTGTAGTCTAAATGTGCTGGTACATCAAGAGTTGAAATAATATTTCTGCAACTTGTACGATATACAGCAGAGTGTACCAAAGTCAAATCACAACAATATGGATGATATGTATATGTAACATTATACTCGTAATGTTAAAAAATGCGTTTCGCAAACTTTGTTACATGAGGCGCGGCTCTCACACCAAACTGTCGAAATATTAGGAGAGTTTATGTTTAATACAAGAGGTCATAAATTTTGTCCACTCGATTACGATAAAAGTTGAGTGCCTATTACAATAACTACTTTTTATAGAGGACCACGTTTTGTCAAAGCCTAAGCAACCCTGAATGGTGTTGAATTTATTATTCGAATACATCCTTGTGAAAATAGATAAATTTTTTGTTGTGTATGTGTGTGTACGTTCACAAGGATAATAATAAAACAAAAGAATACAAAAATTTTCACTTAATGAACCTTTTTGTGCTTTTTAATGATATTATTATTATTACTATTACTACTTTTATTATTGTTATGTTATTTTTATGAATGTGTAAAACAGCAGAAATGTTGAATGTTTTCCTTGTGTAGGTTATCAGCTTGTTGTATATTTATGTGCTTTAATATGATAAGTGGAAGCTTTAACAAAAATGTTGAAAAAAAAAGTTTGCTTTGCTTTGTTGTAATTTGTGGAGAGGTCAATCTGAGTTTTGGTAGAAAAATATTTAGTAACATTTCTCGACCTAGTTTCGCGGCGAGTTCAGTAAACTTTGAACTTTTTACGGCGTAATACTGTTTCACGAACGCGGTAAGGATTAGAGCTCTTAAAATTCGTAAAATTTCATTTTATTATATAGAATTAATGTCTGCAGAATGTTTTGTTAACAACCGTAATAATCTGTCATTATTTGTGAACATGCTAAATCGTCTTATGCTTTTATTTCGCATCAATAACTTTGAACATACATTTTTCCGGCAATTTAACCTCGGCGTTTTTTTAACAAAATCAGAAAAAACCTCTTAAAGTTACAACATTATGCTCCAAATTACGACAATACACCTGATCATTACTTCCAGATTCCAATAGAGGAAATTTATTTCGGTGTAAGACCAATTTATTCAAATTCTGATGAAAATAATTCCAAAAATTAAAAGTACTTGAGGGTCAAACGTCACGAGGTCTGAAATCACATTAAATGACTCAGGAAAACTTGCTCTCAATATTCGATCATCACTGATTCTGTAAAAATATGTTTTCCATCTTCACAATCAGACCAATATTTAATCAGGCAACACTAACATATAAATAACCAATTTGCTCTTCTGTGAAGTTAGCCCAGCCCAGATTTTTTATCAATTTTAGTTTATATATGATAAAAAAATTAACAACCTAAAGTACCAAAAAACTGTAAACTTCTGAATTGCATATACGAGTAGTAAAGGAAAATTACAGGCAATGTAAGAAAAAATTCGATCCGTGGCAAGTTCCCGCAAACGAACTCTGGGCTGTGAATTTCATTGATTTTTATATAATTTTTCGTCCAGCTAATAATGCAGCTCAAAATTAGCTACTATTGTATACATTTCAAAATTATGTAGCCCTGATCCGAGACATTTTTAGTTTTGGCAAAATAATTTCAGATTTATCGAGTGGGACGAAAAATTATTTAGAAATCAATGAAATTCCCACCCCAGAGTTCATTTTCGGAAACTTGCCACAGATCGAATTTTTTCTTACATTGCCTGTAATTTTCCTTTACTATATGCAATTCAGAAGTTTACAGTGTTTTGGTACTTTAGTTTTTAATTTTTTTATCATATATAAACTAAAATTGATAAACAATCTGGGCTGGGCTAAATTCACACAAGAGCAAATTGGTCATTGATATGTTAGTGTTGCCCGATTAAATATTTTTATTTTCTGGGATAGAATTCTGGGATAACTTCACATACGTCCAGTTTTAACATTTTATCTCAATTTTTGTTTATAGCTGCCTTTGGCTTTATTCTTGAATTTTTCCTATTTTGGAAGACTCAAAAGTTGTTTTTCGGATCTTTCAAGCTAATTATGCACTATTTGGTTTGTTGTTTATATGAATTAGTTAGCTAGATCTAAGGGATCTTTTCTTTTAAGGCGCTGGTATCTAGGCGGTACTGCTGTATTGTATCTGCCTCTGTTTCGATGTTGAGATCACGGTGTTTGTACCAAGGTGCGTTTACCATTCTTCGTAGTATTTTTGATTTTATTATATTTGAGGCACAGGCTGAGCCTCACAATTGTGTTCCGTAAGTCCAGATTGGTTTTAGTCCAATTTTATACAATATAAGACTTTACAGTCTATAGTTAAGTTAGAATGTTTTCCGATTAACCAATTTATTTGATCACTTTTGATATTGATTTTTTGTCGCTTTGTTTCGATATGCTCTTCCATGCCAATCTTCTATCACGATGTAGACCTACGTATTTAATGGTTTCGCATTGGGGTAGATTAAATTTAGTTAACTTCACCGGAGGGCTTTTATTCTCCATTTTGAAAGCCACTTAGCGATTTCTTCTAAGTGTTCTTGCAGGACTCTTGAGGCTATTTGAGGGTTTTCATGCGTCGCTAATAATGCTGTATCATCTGCAAATGTTGAAACTGTTATATAATTTGAAGTAGGAAGGTTCGCTGTGTAAATTAGATATAACACTGGACCCAGTATATTGCCTTGTAGAGCCCCTGCGCGTATTTCATTTAAATTGGAAGATGCACTATCATATTTCACCAAGAATTTTCGGTTTAGCAGGTAATTTTTAAAGATCGCATGTTAATTTGACGGTAGCTGGGCCTTAATTTTATGTACAGGGCGGGCCCAATATTTGTTTTTTGAACCAGCGGCTTTTTTGAGTACGATAAGAGTTATATCACTTCTGATTTGACAGAAAGTTAGTTTTATCTTTCCGCTGAACGAAAATGGTTGTGTATTCGCTTGAACAACGCTGGGAAATATTGAAACATTAATTCGAAAATTTTGACAAAACAATCATTTCTTCGGATGAGGCGCATTTCCATCTTGGCGGCTGTGTAAACAAGCAGAATTGTCGCATTTGGGGCATGAAGAACCCGCACGTGATCGTAAAGAAGCCGATGCATCATCAACGAGTGACTGTTTGGTGCGGATTTTGGTCCGGTGGCATCATTGGGCCATTTTTCTTTGAAAATGTGCAAGGAGCCGCCGTTGTCAATGGTGAGCGCTACCGCGCCATGATAAACGATATTTTGTTCCCGGCACTTGGAGAGGAGGACATAGGCAACATTTGGTTTCAACAAGTCGGCGCTCCGTGCCACACAGCTCTCGTTTCAATTGATCTTTTGCGCACTGTCTTCGAAGATCGAATTATCAGCCGAAACGCTGATGTGATTTGGCCGCCTCGGAGCTGTGATTTGACGCCGTTGGACTATTATCTTTGGGGTGCCGTCAAAGATAAGTATTACGCCGATAAACCAGCAACGATTGACGCTCTCAAGAACAATATTCGCATTGCCATTGAAGACATAATGCCGCATACCATGCCGCATAATTGGCCAGCTCCCAGAGATGTCCCACGAACATGGTATGCATGCTTAGTTAGCTTATGACATTCTGAACAAATAAAAATTATCTCCATTTTAATACGATGACGTAGACCCATTTGTTATTGACACCGAACTTGATCAATTTTTGCAAAACTAAAATAAGTGGGATTTAGACGTTCACTGTATCGAGAATTGGCCAGCTCCCAGAGATGTCCCACGAGCATGGTATGCATGCTTAGTTAGCTTATGACATTCTGAACAAATAAAAATTATCCCCATTTTAATACGATGACGTAGACCCATTTGTTATTGACACCGAACTTGATCAATTTTTGCAAAACTAAAATAAGTGGGATTTAGACGTTCACTGTATCGAGAATTGGCCAGCTCCCAGAGATGTCCCACGAACATGGTATGCATGCTTAGTTAGCTTATGACATTCTAAACAAATAAAAATTATCTCCATTTTAATACGATGACGTAGACCCATTTGTTATTGACACCGAACTTGATCAATTTTTGCAAAACTAAAATAAGTGGGATTTAGACGTTCACTGTGACTCTGTTTAGATGTTCACAGTGAACGTCTAAATCCCACTTATTTTAGTTTTGCAAAAATTGATCAAGTTCGGTGTCAATAACAAATGGGTCTACGTCATCGTATTAAAATGGGGATAATTTTTATTTGTTTGAACATTTCGAATTTTGTATTAATTTTGATTGCGGAATTCGCTAGTTTACTAAATGCATATTAACGAGCAGTTGAATTGCATAGCAAAATTTTTAAATAATCCTAACATTGCTTTTGTCAACTGTTTTACTAATCCATGTGCATTTTTGTTATTTCGACAAATTTTATAGTCCGCCATGTTTTGATATTTTTTAATTTTGTCGAAAATTTCACATTCGTCTGTATAGTTGAT
Source organism: Nephrotoma guestfalica (assembly GCA_963691935.1). Classification (NCBI taxonomy): domain Eukaryota; kingdom Metazoa; phylum Arthropoda; class Insecta; order Diptera; family Tipulidae; genus Nephrotoma; species Nephrotoma guestfalica. Next base: position 33,302,303 of record OY829913.1, on the reverse strand, counting down.
AATTGAACTCTTAAAAACTGGTTACTCTTTATAATTTGACCACTAATCACCCGAAGTCAAGAAGATTCCATTTTAGTCAAGTTTTACAGCGTATTAAGGTTGTAATCACCAAACTAGTTCTCAATCGCTCGAAACTAGAGAAGTATACGAAGGGAGCTGTTAGGAGAAATTAAAATCGTTTCCTTTTAAATGTAACATGAAACACTAAGGCTAGCATAGAACAATCCAAAAGTATCAGCATACCTAATAAAAATGATCATCAGGATTTGGTGATAATTAAGGTCAAAATATAAAATTTCTCGAAAAATCAGAATCCCATACACCCAAATTATAACATCAAACGAGACTAACAAATACTGACGAGAAAAGTTACTCGTGCGTTACATCCAAATGAATTAAAAAGCACCATTGCAAAGCTTTGAGTGTTTACCAATCTAAAATAAAAACTTGAGAAAAATCTCACATACCTCACATACGGAATATGTACACAACACACAACAAGCTGTTCGGCATGTAATCAAGACAAATAGAAAATATTTATAACAGAATGAAGATGAAGAAGAAGAAAACCAAGTTACTCCATAAAAGGGAGCATATTATGTTATAAGGAAATAGTTTTTAGTTCATGTAATTGATATCAAGATAATAAAAAGGGTGGAATTTTCTTCGTTTTCCTCTTTTTACGATTATTACGATTACGATTATTATTTTCCAGCAAAAAATAAGAAAACACAAATGGATTTAGATTTTGCTTGGTTATTTTCAATTTTTTTCCTCTTTTTCTTATGCTTCATGCTTAAACGAATTTAAATTGATATTTTTATTTATTCACTTACAAAAAAAAAACCGAACAAAAATACACAAACCAAAAAATAAAACGAAACTTTAGATCGAAACGCTGTATATTCAAATTTATATTTTTTGAACTTATGGAACATTTTTTATTTTGATAAGCGAAAGATTAAAGTATTTTCGTATGATTGGGATTTGGGTTAAATATGAATTTGTGATTTGGGATTTTACTGTTATATAGGCCAAAGCCATTCATTTTGAAACATATTTTCGAAATTTCTATTTCAGAGCTTGTAGCAATTTAAAGATCTACGTGCTTATCTAGAAACACTTTTAACAACATTTTTAACTGTTCGGTTATGCTTAAACAACGGAAGGATATATTATATGTTGTGGCCAACACGCGATTTTCTTTTACCGCGAATATATACACGAAAGGATATCGAATGCACGAATAGATATCGGTTGCTGTTTCTTCCGGCAGATATAAATTTACACCGTTAGGTAGCCGATATGGGGTTGCGGTTTCCTTGACTTGCTGTTGTAATTATTGTTAAACCACGACTGGTAGATTTTATTGAAATGGTTTGCGGCGTCCACGCCGATAAATAAATTGCATGCCTCGTTAGGTAACTAGTATGGGTTACGACCGGTGTGAAATATTTAATATTTATCAAAAGTGTACTATACAAACTAACAAACAACAAAAGTGTAGCTATACACACAAAAAATATGGCATTTTCTCATTAAAAACCGACTTTTACAAGAAAATGAAAAACGATTTTGCAAATAAAACCAAAAACAATTGGTTTTTATTCATTGTACATTATAAAACTGTACTGTACGCCCGGTCTCGAAGATATTTGATGGCCATTTACAAGTGGTGCTACAGATATCTACTAAAATCTATATTTTCTACATTTCTCAAATCTACGTACAAAAACTGTGCGTACACTTTTCATAATTTTATTTCGTTGTAAATTCGATAAAAAATTCCCCGAAGGTCGCATCGATATACCGTAAATCACTAAATATACTCGAAAGTATCGAAAATGTTTTTGTGTGTAAGCTACACTTTTTATTTTATTGTGTAACTACACTTTTGCTATTTGTTAATTTGTGTAGCTACACTTTTGATAAATGTTAAATTCTTCACACTGGTTGGGTTGCGGTATCCACTCACTGATTACCATGCCACTGCCCTGCCTGTCCGATACAAGTGCTAAAACCGTACTAAAGCCACGTAAGGAAACCTTACAACAATGGTTGCGTCGTCATTCAATACACAATGTATCACTAACACACTTTCAATACGTTTTCTTTGATCGCTAAGTACTGGACTGACAGCTGCGTTTTTCTGAATTAGTTGTTCGAGATCGAAATAATTTTTATTTTAATTGTTGCATCCAAATTAATATTATTTAAATATGAAACTAAATGAGTCTTACCCTAAATAATAATTTCTAATTCAACATCTACTAATATAATTTATACTGTTAAAGTTACCCGACTCGCTCTAGCCGGAAAATGTCGATAATGCAGATTTAGATGTAACAACTAAAATCAATTGGCCGAAAATGTCGGCAATGCAAATTCGGCTGTAACAACTAAAATTTATCAACCGAAAAATGTCGACAATGCAGATTAAAAGCAATACGGTACTTTAACATTCCAATACATATGCATTCAACTTTTGCAGTTTAATCTAACGAAGGCATAAGGAATATATAGGCCGCCTAATTCTGACCCAGCATCGTTTCTTGATTTTTTAGAACAACTTCTCAGAAACCATAAATCTACACACGATTTTATTTTAGTTGGTGACATGAACATACCTGTTAATAAAAATTCTAACTTAATCTCAGACTATCACGCAACCTTGCTCTCGCATGGTATGATTGTAACAAACACTTTCTTTACCAGACCACTGAGCCGTAATATTTTAGACCACTCTGTTAGTAGTTTTCATAATATTGAGCAAGTTCGGAATTTTACCATTGAAGCCGACATAAGTGATCATAGTTTTGTACTCTCAAAATATCGCTTCAAGCCTAAATATTGTACTCGGACACTAACGAAGAGCTACGTTAATTACAAAAAGGTTAATGAGTCCTTTGAATATTTTTTAATAAGTGCCGTGTTCGACGTCAGAAATCCTGAGTCTACGCTAGAACGGATTTTTGATATGTATAATAAACTTGTTCTATAGTTTTCCGTTTGAAAATGCAAGTGTTTGTCCTTGGATGACTCTTGAACTCTGGGATTTAATTAAACTTAAACACCGGATGTTGAAGCGTTTTAAAAGGAACAGTACAAATTTAGAACTAAAACATAAATTAGATTTGCTAAATAGGAAGATCAAAAACGGAAAATATTTACAAAGAAGCATTATTTTGACAATTTATTTAATAATTTGAGCCAAAAAGAAATCTGGAAACAGTTAAATCAGTGCATGGTAAATAACTCTAATAATAGGATCCACTCCGTTATTTGTAATGATGTTGAGTATCATGATCCTACTGCTATTGTTATTATATTTAATCTCAGTTTTGTTAATTCTGTTCATTATTCTGTATCAGCAAGTAGTTCTAGTCCAGGCTCAGATGATTTAAATAAATTTCATACTATGGTGTGTAATATTAATTCGTGTTTCTTTTCGCCCACTTCCTGCAGCGAAATATCGAATTTAATTTCAAATCTCAGTAATACAAAGGGAGGTGGTTATGATAACATTCGTAATGTGGTTCTGAAGAATTATTCGCCATTTTTTCACAACTACTAGCTGATCTATTTAATGTGGTTTTGGAAACCGGTGTTTACCCCGATTGTCTTAAGATTGCTAAAGTGACACCTATCTTTAAGTCTGGAAATTCTAAACTAGTTAATAATTATCGTCCAATTTCAGTTTTGTCGGCATTTGACAAAATTTTAGAAAAAATTATTGCTAACCGGATGATCGACTTCCTGAATAAATCTAATTTTTTCTATTCTCGTCAGTATGGATTTCGACAATCTTCTGGTACAGATTTGGCCTTAACAGACATTACTGACTTGATCTATCGTAATTTTGACAGGCAAAACTATATCTGTGGCTTATTTCTTGATCTTCGTAAAGCTTTTAATTGTATAGAACACAGTTTACTTCTTCAAAAATTACAAACTTATGGCTTCCGTGGCCTATCATACAAACTGTTAGCAAGTTACCTTAGTAATCGAAAGCAGTTTGTGATTCTAAATGGTGTAAAAACCTTGACTTTAGGTGTGAACTGTGGTGTTCCTCAAGGGAGGGTCCTTGGCCCTCTATTATTTCTAATCTACGTAAATTATATGGCCAATTTACCGCTCACGGGTCATGTTAGAATGTTTGCTGACGATACGGCCCTGTTCTATGAATCCAGAGATTGTCAGGTAACAATGTCACATATGAGGGATGATATTATTTTACTTTTGGATTTTCTTCACTTAAACAAAATATCAGTTAATTTTAATAAAACGAAATATATAATTTTTCACTCTCCACGCCTGCAACACATTGGTTTACCACCACTTCAAGTAGCAAATTGCACCATAGAGCGTGTGGGCAAATTCAAGTACCTTGGAGTAATATTCGACAAGCATATGACGTTGGAGGACCATATTAATTCTATTTGTATTAAAGTTTGCCCATTTATTTGCTTGATTAGAAAATTGGCTGATTTTGTTCCAGTACTTGTGTTAAAAAAAATTTATTTCTCATTTATTCATACCCATACGCTTCTTCTACCTTTGGTTCAGCTGTTAAAGAGAAACTGAATAAAATGCAGATTTTACAAAATAGGTGCTGTAAAGCAATGTATAAACTGCCTCACGTCTTAATTATGCTTATACCAGGAAAAAACTAAGGTCAATTTTCATGTTGAAATTATAAATAATATTAAAAAGTTATTTGTAGCTGCATTATCGACATTGTTCGGATGTCATTTAATCTTAATTAAATTTAATCTGCATTACCGGCATTTTCGGCTGGGCATTTCTGTGGTTTTCTTAACCATTTTATATGTTTTATTCAACCGAGTTTTCCCGGACTCCTAACATGAAAATTGAACTGAAATTTTTTCCAGGTATGAGTATCACTAAGACCTATAATTTTATTATATTTCCAGCCATACCACTTAAAACGGTCAATTTTTAGCAATTTTCAAATTGTGTGTGTGCGATATATTCAATCGAGTTTTCCAGGACCCCCAACATGAAAATTCATTTGAAGTTTTTAGGCACTTTATTTGAAATATTATCTGGACTTGTCACTATAGATGCATTTCCCTTTTAACCTCCCCAAACATCTAATAAAACACTTTGCTTTGAAAAATTTGCTTTGGGTAATTAGTTTAAATTGTTTCGAATATTTAGAATATTTATTTTGTATTTTAATTTTTGTAGTTGTTTTTTAGGAACAGCAAAATAAAAATTTCTAATAATAATAAATATATAATTAATTGATTTCTGACATAAAAGTTGTATCTGCATTATCGACATTTTCAGCTGGCGTTTTCCATGAATATATTACCGACAATTATCGGCTGTCATTTTCGTTTGATTAGCTTGAATCTACTTTATCGACATTTTTCGGCTGAACTTTTTCGACCATTTTCATTCACTTTAATATGTTATATAATTTATAATAATTTGAATTTTGTGAGTTCTCAACTGTTCTCAACAATTCTATGAATTTATGTAGAGTACAACCAAGTTCATGAAATATATAAATAATTGCTGAAGTGTCGAATCAGGAAAATTTTTTTAGAACACAATTGCTTCATTGTGCCAAACTTCATTTACAATTTTGAATTGTCAAATAATTTAAAAATTTGTGTCACAACAAAAGAATTTTTCTTGGCGACGAAAGATTGTATTAATAAATATAAAACAGAATCTTTTGTATCAAGATATGGAAAATAATTTGTAAGATACTGTTAAAGTTAGCCGAAAGTTTCCAGCCGAAAGGTAATGCAGATAGTGTCTTCGCTATCCCAGCCGAAAGATGAGAATGCAGATATTGTTTTTCCTATTCAAGCAATGCATCCATTTTGTTGAGAAATTCTCAAGGGGATGCAGGAGTGTAATTTTGCAAAAATTCTGTAATTCAATTTGCAAAATTACACCCCTGCATCCCCATCAGAATTTCTTCACAATTAGGCTGAAGTTGACCAACATTATGGTCTATCAAATAACCATAGTGGCATCAATGAAAAAGCACGATAATCTTGAACGACAGGCCATTCAATGCATTCTCAATATATTGAATTAGCGATGAATTTGCGAAATTGTGCTAAATTACACCCCTGCATCCCCTTCAGAATTTCTCAATAAAATGAATGCTAAATGGACGCAAATTGGACGGCCATGGATGCATTGCTTGGATAGCTCAATCAATATCTGCATTATCATCTTTCCGCTGAGCTAGCGAAGACACTATATGCATTACCTTTCGGCTGGGATAGCAAAGACACTATCTGCATTACCTTTCGGCTGGAAACTTTCGGCTAACTTTAATAAGGTATTTGTAAGTCAGTATATAAGGAAATAAATTCTGTTTTAATTATTATTTTGGGAAATCGCGTAATTAGTTTTTCCGTACTGTGTCAAACATAACCTCTATTATGTTATTTATTTATTTATAAATGATGCCTACAGTGACTACAATCAGCACAACAAAACAATTGGTAAACAAACAAGAAATTACGGCGCATGAGCTCGACTACAAAAGATTATATAAACCTTTCTTGAATCAATTTCTCGACAAGTGATAATCGAAAGCTCCGTAGACTTTGTTGAACACCCGCGATACCCTCGGAATCGGATCAGAAATACCGTAGTTCATTACCGCTCGGTCGATGAATAAAGCTCCATCGCGTTGACGCATTCGACGTTCGGGGGCGTACATGTTGATACGTGCTTCCGTTTGCTACCAAACGGAAACAATTACTTAACAAAATTTCGTGATAAACTACAACTAGCAAAAGGAGCATTCAACTTTTACCAGATGGTGCTATCATAAAAACCAAAAAACTGACCCCCATTAAAATTTCTGCGCGCTATTTATACCAATTTTCATTGATCGTAAGCGATGGGAAAAACATGTAGAAACATAAAAGTGCTTGCAATCAATATAATGAAATGTTCTAAATGTTACGAAATGTTACAATATTATCGATGAAGAAAGTAATCCAAGAGGATCAAGAACTTTAGTCGCGTTAGATATTAAGGCTCGCTTGAATGGGATGATTTCCTCTGAAAGAATAACTTTAAATGACAACACATCCGCCTTTGATTTTCATTAGAATCCTAATACATAGTTTAGTGGTTGAACTATTTTTCTCGAGCGGAATCATCGATTTGTGCTGGTTTAATGGCTGGTCCAGTAAGCGTTAGATTTCCACTTTCTCAAGTTGAAACCTGAGAAAGTATTTTGGTTAACTGCTCTTTCAGGTGATCGAATTGCTAAGAACGTTGTACAATAGCAATTGTGGTGGGTGATTTTTTTGAATGTGTTAGACACAAGAAATCCAAGTGTAAATGAATAACGTGATATTTTGTCAGTAAATGGCTTTTTGATTTTAAATAGAACCATAAAATGCTATGCAAATTTGTAGTTCAACATGAGGATGTCTCATTTACAGATCACAGATCAATGAAGTTTGTATTGAGCCTATGCAATCTAACAAACTTACTGCAAATGACAATCTCTAGAACAATTTAGAGGTCAACATGCTTAAAGTCATGGTGCAGAATTGCATGGAATATAAACAGTTATAGTTATATCTAAGTGCTTTAAACAACCCTGGATGACAAAACACCTGAGGTAATAAATTAAGAGACAGATATTTTCATTCTAAAGCCAAATATCTAAATAGCACCTCGCAACGAGATTCAACAGTTTGAGAATATCGATCAGAAACAGGACAAAACGTATTAAGTGCAATTCCTGCTGAGGATGGCTAGCTACAATACAAAGAAGATTTCATGTAAAAAGAAAGTGTCCCTCAGCATTGATGGTTTTTGAGTTGATGATCTAGCAGCAGTATCCAACGGAATGAATAGATCTTTTATCCATGTATGATTGGCCGTTTTGTAAATTAAGAATTCGAGACCGCGTTGTAAGTGTAAGATTGGATTTAGGCATTGCGATAGAACAAGAAAATTAATTAAATAATTTTTAATTTTTTTCATTAATTTTTTTTTCAAGGAATCTATTAATAATTCACTCTCCCTAGAAGTCTTTCCACAGGATCGAAAAATGGTGAATGTTGTGCCAATTTTGGTATCTGGTGACCATATACCTGTTCGTTAATGCTAGATTTTCAAATTTTTTGAATGATCGAATCTATCTAAAGGATAATATGAATTTTTCCAAAAATCATGTACCAAGCAGCTTGTCTGGATTTAATCAACATCATTTCAACACATGTTGCTGAGAAAGAGAAATAGTCACGTGTCTGTTTCTGAACCTAGTGAATGTATTTTACTCGATTTCTTGCTCGCCAAATTTCAATATTTGAAGCTTGTATCGAGGCTTTGCGCCGATCATATTTTATTTTAAATCCGGTACCCAGGTCGTAGTAGTAAATGAGGCAGAAAGTGATTGCACATTCCTCAGAAAAGAAGTATGTGAATAAAAAAATTTTGCCTGTGTGTTTTTAAAAAACCATGAAGGGCGTTTCATCTGGTTCTGGGTTCCATTTTACAATTTTTTTTTTAGTAGAACAATTTTGATGAAAACTATTTAGAAAATTGATTAAGGTGGAAGTTTAAAGTGCTTTTAAAACGAAATTTTTCATCTAGTCAGTTTTTGAGTACCAGGTCGTCCGGTATCAACACTCTAAATGGAAGGTATTGATGGGACATTTTTCAGTGAAAGTAAGCGATTGAAATGTGTCCTAGTTGTCGAGAAATTCGTTTATAGAGTCCTTCAATGAAGTTTACATCAATTTTTAAACCGTTTCTGGGCTGGAATACATCGGAAGGAAGAGTCCTCTGGTGGATCTATCAGGTTATATTATGCCGTATTATGATTCGATTCAATCATCCAGCGTCACGTTACCCCATATTGAAGATTTAAATTATGCTTTCGGGATAATTCGTTAAGCTTCCGGTGAACCCCAGATGTATTTATAAACTTTTTCGACCCTAACAATTCGGATATGATTTTGGAGTCCTGCGGTGGGGCTTGGAACACCTTTTTAAATTTGTTTTTCGGATCGAACCGTTTTGTAAAAATTAGTAAAAGGGTCTGCCGGTTGGTTTGCTGTCTTAATGCGCCATGTTGCACCGAGTTGCGTCATGTAATATCTGCCGGATAGCATCCTCAAACAAAGGTAGTAGAATTCTAGCACAACCACACACCATTATTTTTCAAAAATCGGTTACCTTAAGAATTTTGTCATTGATTTGGAAAGACTTCTGATACATAAAATGATCACAGATCTGAAATTTGTAACTAAAAGCCAATTGTGAAGCTGTTGTGCACTTCGCTATTCAAATTCCTAATAAAGTTGCATCATGTTGCGGGTTGTTGTACCTTATAAATTTCCCGGGTAAGCCGTTTCTCACTCAACCAGGATGAAACTCAGTTTAAGTTACCGACGTAGCTCTGGATTTTTTATTAGAATGTAACTAAGCTAGTTTTCAACAGATGATGATGTAATTTGGTTTATATTATAAAAATTAGATTACGATATGAGTTCCGATTGTACTTTTGGAAATGGAATTTTAGTGGAACTAAGTAATTTCCTAACCAATTATGATAAAAGTCAATTGAAAACGGATAAATTGTATTTGTATTGTAACGATTTCGCCTGTTGGACTAATAATTCCGCGATAATTAGTCACTACGGCTAAACGTTAATTCAGGACGAATTGCTCATAGTAGTGACATCTAGGGTTAAGTAGTTAGTAGTTTTATAAGTATTTAGTCCAGAACAGAACCTTTCCAAATGTTCTGGTGGAATCTTGTTCTTGTTGGCGTTATATAAATACCACCCTATTAAAGTTAGCCGAAAATGTTCAGCCGAAAAATGTCGATAATGTAGAGTTAAACTAAGCAAACGAAAATAACAGTCGATAATTGTCGGTAACGTGTTCATCGAAAACGCCAGCTGAAAAATGCCGATAATGCAGATACAAGATTTATGCCGGAAGTCAATTAATTATGTTAGAAATTTTTATTTTGCTGTTCCTAAAAAACAACTACAAAAATTAAAATAAGAATTTTTAATCCGAAACATTTAAAACAAATTACCCAAACCAAATTTTCTAAATGTTTTATTAGATGTTTGAGGAGGTTAAAAGGGAAATGTATCTATAGTGACATGTCCAGTTAATATTTCAAATAAGTGCCTTCTATTGAATATCATTTAAAAAACGTAAAGTCAATTTTCATGTTGGGAGTCCGGGAAAACTCGATTAAATATATCGCACCCACAAAATTTGAAAGTTTCTAAAAATTGACCATTTACAATTTTTAGAAATTATCAAATTTTGTGTGTGCGGCATATTGAATCGAGTTTTCCCGGACTCCCAACATGAAAGTTGACCTGAAATTTTTGAGGTTTTGCTTCATATATTTCTTCGAGTTATCTCAGTGGTAAAATAGTTTTGTATTATAGTTTTAATACATTTAATGCAACGAACTAAACATTTTGGATTTAAGAAGAAATTTCTGTTTAACACCAAATGTATTGGTCTGATTTAACGACATTTTTAGGCTGGCTATGTATACGAATCTGTTTTACCGACCTTTACTAGCGGATAATCCGTATTGTTTTCAATCTGCATTATCGACATTTTTGGCTGGTTCGTTTTAGTTGTTACAACCGAATTTGCATTATCGATATTTTTCGGCTGGAGCGAGTCGGTTAACTTTAACAGTATATAAATACCAGCAACTGAGAAAAAGTGGGTCAATTAATAATGGTCCAAATTACTGAGATAAGAGAATATTTGAAAAGTAATTCGGAGATGAAATGATGAAAATAGTATTACACAACCGTTAACCGTTGCCAGTCATATATTTTAATAAATTTTGGTATCAAGTTCAGCTTCTAGAGTAGTGCTGGGTCAACAAATTCTAATAAATTTCTAAACCTTGACTGGTAGAATAAAACTCACGAATCAAATAAAGCTAACTATTACAATTTCACCAGGCTGAATGGACCCGGTCATATTATTTATGATTATGACTGGAGCACAGGATTTTTGTTTATAGAACATGAAATTTGAACGAATACTAGGATTTGATTTCATGTCGAAGACGATTTATTGATTCACAGGATTCTAAAATCAATTTTACAGATATTTATGCAAATTCGTCTTGTTGAAGATTATGATCATATGTAATTAAAAGGAGAGAAATGAAACAAAGAATAATTACAGACGTTTTGAATATAATCGAAAATTCACTGTAAGCTGACGCCTGATGCATAGTCGTACTATAGGGACAAATTGCAAAAAATGTCTGATGCCATATTATATTGTCTTGAAACATCAAATTGACAATTTCCCGCATGAAAATTGAAATACATCCACATGGGAATTTATACAGACATGCCGCATATATTAGAATAAATTAATTATAGATTCACCATATAATGCTAAATTGAATATCGACTCGTTGCGGTGCAATGAAACATCTCGACTATATAGTGGAAGATCTGGGCGGAGAAAAATCAATCATATCTTAATCAAGTTATCTCGACTTGTATATTCCATCATCTTCTTTAAAATAAAAGCAGTAATAATAAGTTTTTCCATCCCAAGAAGACGATGGATGGATAAAATATTTAATTTAAATCTCTTCTTCTCCTCTTCATTTTATGGTTGTAGTGTATACGGTTGTTGTTATTGTAAAGAAAGCAATGAATTATTTAAGCATTTTGCCTTGTTATTTATCAAATATCCCATCATCCGCACATACGTTTCGATTGTTGTTATTTATTTAAATTTCCTTGCGTATACCACCGAGTTACTTGAAATCAATATCGGATTGGTTTCTCATTTTACACAGAAGCTTTAGATCCTTCCATAACAATTCCAAATCGTTATCTATTAAATGTGATGAATATGTGTGATATCATTGCGTAATGGCGAACATACATATACATGAACTAGTACAGATTACTAAAAACGCAATGTGTATATAAGACACTCTTTCATACGCAGAGAATATAAAGAAAATCTGTGAAGATACAAATAAAGGAAGTGAAAAGTCTTATAAGAAAATTCTTAGTAACATGAAATATGGGAATTCTTGCTTTAACCCCCCGGTATGTAAGCTTAATTCTTCGCATATATACCAAACAGAGATTTAACATCTTTAGTACATCTGACTCAATATGGTTTTTATGTGTTATTTTTCGAAATAGCACGTGTAAACTTTTTACAAACCATAAACCACTTATGAAAAATATTGAACGTGGAAAACTTTCTATTGTGTACCTCAATTAATTTACGTTCATGTACCTGCACACAAAAAAACTGAAAATCCGTAATACATCATTTATGATTATTATTTTGTACGCACGCATATAAATATTTTATGCTTTCGAGATTTTTGTGCTTTTGCAAAGGTGTATGAGGATGTGAGCTTCTTGTTTTTTTATTGTTTTTATGGGAACGAAAATGAACTTTCACACAAAAGTAAAAAAAATATCTCATGAATTTTCCTTTTATTTTGTGTGCCCATATATTTATGACATAAACGTATGGTATACTTTGACACTTTATTTATGGTGGTTTGGCTTATTTGTATCACTCGAGATAAACCTCCGTTATATATAACTAATTTTTGATACGTGTGATAAAAATATAAATTTTGAATTATTCATTCACAGAATTACTCTGAATTGCTATTTTAAAACGAAAAACTCACACGCTTCTTCTTGGACCTCACCGCGATGTTAAACCAATATCTGGCTATCCTATCACCCAGAATAATCCAAAATTCCATACAGAATTTGCATGTATGCGTCAAATACAATAAAACCCAAGCTTACGAAGCGGTTACTACCTTTGAAGAGGCATTGAGATTATATTTTGACTACAAGTTCCAAGTATTTTCAATATTTTACTGCCGTATGATGAGACGAAAGCATTTGTTAATTTAAAGAATTCAAAACTTCTTTAGATCGAAACCAAAATTCCAAACATCTTGGGACCATACATTTCTGGATCGTGGCTTTGAACGGAAGGGTAATAATTACAGTTTTGTGGACTTAAAAAAATATTTTTATAAATTAAAAAATTTCTGATGGTCAAAATATTTTAGGTCCGACGTGATTAGTGTTACGAACCAGATACACTACTTGAATACCCTGAATATAAATGAACTGAGTAAATGTCGATTAATTGTCGTTTTCTGCGAATTGTTGTTTTACGTGAGTTTTTGTTCGGTAAATTGTCATAGTACAAAGGAACCAAAAATGAAAATTCATCGAGAACGAACCTTTTCGGTTAAACAGTAATTTACGAAAATATCAAAGTAAAATTATCGATCGATAAGTTGTCAAAAAAATTGATCGAAAAAACCGACGAACAAAGATATTCGAGATAAATTAATTTTTTTCGTTGAATTCCGATTAAAATGTCAAATTCGATCATAAATTGTTATTTTAATACGATGTAGTTATATATGTGACCCTTGAAGAATGATTGCCACCGCCCCAAATCATTATCTCAAGTTTTCTCAGAAATACTGAAATCAAAGGCAGTATTCATACTTCAATTTTTTCGTTCATTCATTCAAACAATTTTTTCGACCAATCATATTGCTCATATTGAAAGAATTCGTCATTTTGAAACAATGTGATTGGTCGGAAAAACTGTTTGAATGAATGAATGAACGAAGAATTTGAGGTATGAATACGGCCAAAATCTCGAGGTTTATTTACGCAAGAAGCTGTAAAAACAAAAATTGGCTTACTTATGTCGGATAAACTATAAAAATTTTCCGAACAGAAGATGTGAAAGTTTGTTTTCAGCGATTTTCCACTAACAGTACCAGTAATTTTTTAATCTGGGCGAACAACAAGCCATTACATTTGTAAAATTAGATTCTCCACTTCATTGTCAGAGATTAGCGCAAGGTATCACCATAGAGAAGTATTCAAACCAACAACGTTTAATTATTGTAAAAACATATTACAAAAATGGTGAAAGTTTTTCGCATAAATGTGGCTGTATTTCACCAACAACGCGCGGTATTTCCTCTTTAAGATGTTCAACTGTTTCAGGCTTATTCGCATCCACCTTTTCCTTCATCCAATTCGGGCCACAAAAACTCCGTTGACATTTCGCGATACCGCACTCCCAAGTTCCTGGATTCTCGGCCACAGATTCCCTTACTGTGGCTATATTTTCCAGTGACCAACAAGGACGACGACGAACAATGATCTTCTGATCTATCAGCGTTTGGTCTCAATTTTGTAATTAAACGCCTCACTGTTTGGCGCATTATTGAGACCGAAAACTTGACGTTATTGGCGAACTGTTTTCGAAAAAACTTTCACTGTTTTTGTAATGTGTTTTTACAATAATTAAACGTTGTTGATTTGAATACTTACTTACTCCATATTTTTAAATCGCGTAGTCTGTACGTGACAACTGTCAAAAAAAAATCACAGTACAACTCGTATTAACAAAATGGCGGCAAATTTAAATTCGGCGCTCTTGCCGAGACACTCTTTATAAGAAAATTGTTTGCTTTACCGCCTATCACATAGCTTAATTCATTTAATCTTATCCAAAAGGCACCACGAGGTGGTATGAATCTCGGACTTATCCCCTTTAACATAAAAATGTTAAAATTCAATTCAATTTACTCACCTTGGTAAATAAAATTAAAATTTAAACTTCATCTGATGATTCTAGCATTATTCTGTTTTTTCTGAAAAATATTTTTCTACAAACGTTCCTATGTGATCTATATAGCACCTTGTCCAAACATCTAATAATGGCTTGTTATTGGGCAGATTGAAAAATTTCTCACAAGTCCACCGTTCAGAAAAATCTTTTTCAATAAAACGTTCCTCGTTGGTTGACCTATCCTGCCTATATAGCCTAGATATAGATTGACCTATCCTGCCAGTGGTTTCCGGCTCCTGAATCACTAAACCACTAGATCGCAAAGTTTCATTACGATATCACGGGGATTACTGGTAGAAATGATTTACTGAATCATTCTACCACTTGCGTATTATGAATTATTTCGAATATCTGTAATTTTGGAAAAATATGCAAAAGTGGTGTGGTATCTGTCCTGAGGTTAGTGAACCTAAAACCATTAACGATGTTCCGTAGTCACCTCTAAGATCCTCTCTCTCTCTCTCTTTCTCTCTCTCTCTCTCTCTCTCTCTCTCTCTAGCTTTCACATTTCATGAAAGAAATTGGCCGCGTGCACGGTACGTATGCGTACGCCGACTGAGTATTGGTGAACGCTTTTCGTATCATTCGTTCTAATGGGGATCTTTCAATTTGGCCCAGCTATCTAACTTGATTGGATTTAATGAAACCGATAATATCGCAGTCTCCAAGGAGACGCTTTATTTCGTGCTTCATTCTAATCCGGTACTCGTTGTCCGCAACCTTAACGGAACCGTAAATAGATCAAACAGCCATTTTTTACAAGTAGATAACAATCTACTCTGTCACACACCAGAGGTTGTTTCGAAATGGGTCAGATACTACCTCTTCCACTACTATTCTTCATATTGAGCAAAATGTTGTAAGCGTACACAGACTGACAACCTTCTCTAGAATTCCTAGATATATGAACGCGGTCCAAAAATTTTTGTGATTGTTGCTTACATATGAAAGTTGAAAGTTTATCTAGAATTGGTGAATGGTAGTATTGTACTACTAACATAACTCCAAGATCATATTCAACGTGAAACACTAATCAGTGGTTGATCGATAATTAAGCTTGATAATTTTCTAGGCAACCAGGGTGAGTTCAGTTCTTGGAAAATAAGCGTTGATCGTATACTAAAAGTTTACGACCAACTACAAGGCACTCCAAAATATTACGGAATGCTAAGTGTCATAAGAAACATGTTTACGAGCCAAGCGGACACCGCTTTGGAGTCCTATAACACACTACTAAATTAGGACAAAATTGCGAAATGTCTGACATTACACTATGCAGACAAATGTGATTTGGATATACTCGAGTATGATAACGCTAGTACAACGGCATCAATCAGTCCCAGAATACTATCAACAGGTATACCAACATCTGTCACTCTGATCCAGGAATCCAGAAATGTTATGACGGAATTGAATCGAGACAAAGCACTGGACACATTTGTCAGAATCTCAAATGTGATCTACCTCGACTGCTGAGCATGAGAGTGCGACAGATTTCTCAGAGGCGTAAAATCTATGTCTGAAATTAGAGAATGTGCAACAAATAAGAACTTCAGTAATAACTCCCTACTCAAACCGGTAGCAATGGCTTGACAATCCAATCGTTCGAAACAAGTCAACTACCAAAATAGACCACAAGACTTTCAAAATAGACCTCGAAGCATTTCAATCCAGCGAGCAAAAGACCTATTCAATCTGGACAAACTCACCAACCTGCCAATTTCCAAAACATTCACCACTGTGAATCTCAGGATGAGGAATCTGACTTAACATATTATAAGGACCAAATAAATGCATATTATTCACAATATGACCAGGTTCATTCGCGACTACGCGAAACTAGCCAGCCCCTGATTTCGCTTTTAAGAGGGAACAACGGACAAGTGTCTAAAGTCCTCTCGAAAACTAAACAGGTTAAGCTCGCTGAGGCAGAAATAAATGCCTTCAATAAAAAACGATGTCGAGCTCTCGTTTCCAAACTTTCACAAATATTTCGAACTCACTACCGACGCTTCCAACTTTCCACTTGATGCAGTACTTTCCCAGGAAAGTGGACAACCCCACTCAATATATATCGTGGACCCACAATATGAAAAATATATGGAAAGATTACGATATTGTACGGATCAAACCGATATTTAGAGCGATACTCCAAAGTATTAGGCAAAAGATCAGAGGTAATGCCGATGCTGCCCTGATATCAAACAAAATCTTTAGCGACGATTGGACTTCTATCAAAAATGTCTCTCCACCACGCGGATAAAAGAGACCTCAGGACATTGGAATACCAACTAAGTAGCATCACGCAGAGAAATATGAGCATAGACGAATTCTATGCAAATATTAGCCACCAATTCCCGCTGATTGCCAGCAAAATAAAAGCTGAAGAATATTCTCCCGATACAATAGAAGTTTTAATAGAAATATACCGAAACCAGGCGTTAGACGTTTTTATTCGGAGATTAAATTGGGAGCTATCTAAAATGTTAATCATCCAACGACCCCAGACGCTGCCAGAGGCATATGCTTCGTGCCAGGAATTCCAAAATTTAAACTTTAGGAATCTAGTAATACATAAGAGAAATTTTAACAATTCAATAATAGCTGTAATAAATCAAGTAGCTCCTACAAACCAACAAAACCTACAAAAGAAGCCTACGTTTACCACAACACTGCAACTCCATATGACAACGCCACTCCATATGACAATAGGATGCCACCCTCTCGGCCAGTTGAACCGAAATCACCAACACCGATGGGAATAGGGTCATCTATTAACTCAAGGCAGGTTAACTACCAAAATCGACCAGTAAACGCTAACTATCAAATAGCATTTAAACGCGAAGATTCATATCAGAACGAGCTACGAAAAACTCAAAGAGCTTATCACCTTGAAAATGTTTCAAGGCGATGAAGAAAAACAATTGTACAATCAATTAATAAGTGAGAATTCGAACATCAATGTATCCGAAGAGGAACAGGAAGAAGAAGACAACTCCTAAGCAAATTTTATGATAGCAGCCTCTCTAGCGTACCCTACCTAGAGTACAAAACTAGAGATAACAACACTCTCAAGTTCCTCATAGACACAGGAGCTAATAAAAACTTCGTAAAACCAAAACAAGCTGTAAATTCGAATCCCACAAAGGCGCAATTCAACATCAGATCCGCCGGTGGGACCATCTTAATAAAAGAGAAAATTGTGGGCCAATTTTTTAAAAGTGTTGGAATTAACAAAAGTATAGAATTTTTCGTATTGCAGGGACTCAAATAATTTGATGGAGTAATCGGGGACGACACTTTGAAGGAACTAGGAGCCCTCATTGATAGAAAAAACAACGTCTTACTCTTAACACTGAATATTACGATACCACTAAAAGAGAAAACGCCAGCTCAAGTAAATAATCTGGAAATACGAGACGATAACCTGTCATACAACTCAAAACAAAACCTTCAAAGGATCCTATCAAAATTCAAAACATTATTCGGACCTGTCAATAATACGGAACCAATCGATACCGATATAAAAGCCGAAATTAAGACGAAGAAGAGAAGCAAATTGATCAATTATTAAAAGGTGGAATCATAAGGCCCTCCAAAAGCCGGTAAACTCCCCAATATGGGTAGTAGAAAAAAGCTAGACGCTTCGGGCATCAAGAAATATAGGATCGTCTTCGATTACAAAAGACTGAATGCCGTAACTAATATCAGATGCGTATCCGTTTCCAGATATATCGAACACTCTGGCAAATCTGGGCAATTCAACATTTTTTACGACAATCGACCTCACGTCTGGATTCCATCAAATCCAGTTGAAAGAAGCTGACATATCTAAAACATCATTTTCAACGTTGAATGGTAAATACGAATTTTTAAGACTTCCCTTCGGATTGAAGAATGCTCCCGTCATGTTTCAACGAATGATCGACAACGTTCTGAAGGAGTTTATAGGGAAAGCATGCTACGCCTACATAGACGACATCATCATATTCGGAGGAAAAACCGAGGAAGAACACCTGGCTAATATCGACCGAATACTCTCGACATTGGAAACGGCCAACCTGCGAGTTAATCTCGACAAGTTTAAATTCCTAAAACATGAAACGGAATTCCTTGGCTACGTTATAACAAACCAAGATATTAGATGCGTTCAAAAAAGGTTTATGCCATTCGGAAACTCAAGAGCCTAGAAAATTTAACAGACCTAAAATCATTCCTGGGACTCACTTCATATTACAGACGTTTTATAAAAGATTACACTAAAATCGCCAAACCGTTGAAAAATATCACCAGGGTTAAAAACGCGCAAATTGCGTCCAATCAATCAAAAAAGGTGAAAACCACTCTCTCCGAGAAAGAACATTGCGCATTTCAACAAATTAAAGATTTATTGTCATCCACAGAATTACTGATCTTTCCCAATTTCGAAAATCCGTTCATCTTGACAACAGATGCCTCGAATACAGCAATTGGCGCTGTACTGTCTCAGGACGAATTTGACAAACACAGACCAATCACATTCGTCTCCAGGTCATTACACAAAACAGAATAAAATTATGCCGTTAATGAAATGGTGATGCTTGTCATTATTTAGGCTTTGGACAGTTTGCGGAATTACTGATATGGCGCGAAAAAAATTAAGATTGTCACAGGTCAACATCCTTTGACATTCTCCCTAAGTAACAAAAACCACAACGCCAAACTAAAAAGTTGGAAGTCAAGACTCGAAGAATATAACTACGAATTAATTTATAAACCAGGTTACACCATCAAAATTGCGGATGCCCGACTAGAGATAGAGGCCAATACTCTATCAACAGTTGGCACAATTCATAGCGCGGATCAGGATAGTTCAGATTTGACTCCATATTGCGATGCGCCGATAAACGTTTTTAGGAACCAATTTATTTTTACGGAGAATAAGAATGTTTACGCCTATCAAGAACCACATCCAAATTACCACATGCATTTTATCAGTCTAGGAGATATAACCAAAGAAGCCCAGATAACGCACTCAAAGAAAGGCGGAACCCTAAAACAATTAATGGCGTGAAGATTCCGGAACAATTCATTCAAATTTTGCAAGAATTATATACGGAACATTTATCTGGATTCAAAATCCGCCTAACTCAAAGACTCGTGCAAAACATCAAGAACGAGGAGAATAAATTCGTGATTATTCAGGAAGAACAAAAAAAGGGCACCGTAACTAGAAGGAGAATAAAGAACACATTCTGGAAAAATATTACTTCCCACATTTGGTTAACTTGATAAAGAAGCACACACGAAACTATGAAATTTGCCACACAAATAAATATGATCGCCGCCCGGAAAAGGTTAAACTTCAACCTACACCAATACCGACCTATTCAACGGAGATTATACACATAGACATTATTAACATCAAAAAAGAACATGTATAGATAAGTTCTCGAAATTCACGAAGCTCTTCCATATTAAGGACAGATCAGCTCCGCATATAAGGGATAAAATCAACAAAATTTTGCATTATTTCACGACACCCAAAATAGTAGTGATGGACAATGAGTCAAGTTTTATCAGTCCTTTGGTATCGGATTATATCAAGACGCTCGGAATACAAATTTATCTTACGCCATCCGTAAAGATTGAGGTAAATGGAACAGTGGCGAGAGTCCATTGGACCGATACAATAATATGATTCATTCGGTTATTCGAAGGAAGCCCAACGATATATTCTTAGGACGAACCAATCACATCAATTTCTAAAATATGTTAAACTATAAGGATAAGGTAAATGCCGATGTAATCCAACGAATTCAAAACTCCCAACAAACTAAGCTACAAAGAGAAAATTCGAGGAAACTAGAACCAACAACATACGAGGTTGGAGACACGATATACCCGTACGTCGCAATAAAACAAATCCAAGCAAAGGATAAAGCAAAGTTTAGAAAGGAAACTGTGGCAAAAAACAACAATGTCAAGTGATAAAAATATCTCTATTATTGTTAGCCAATCTAACGGTAAAAGGCATCAAGATCGACCCAGAATACCCCCACGATTTACACCTAAACAATGTAAAACACCTTCAAAATTTATTCACAAAGCATAAAGTATCAGGAATTACGGACCTTGGAGTTATAGCTGTGATTTGCATAGCTATACTGTTTATCTTAATGAAAAAGACTATCCACCACTATAAAATAAGGAGGAGCAGATCAATTCATCAACCACAGATCATCAAACAACTCGGGATTCAACCAATTAACTTGGAATACTGAAACGGTGGATCTTTAAAGGAGGACCAGGAGCACTCGGCTTAGTTATAAAAATACTGATTCTATCTATACGTATATATATATATATATATATATATATATATATATATATATATATATATATATATATATATATATATATATATATATATATATATATATATATATATATATATATATATATATATATTCTGTATATACCAATATACCAATATAAAGCTCACAATAATCTTTTACGTCATACAAAAATATAGCTTTTTGTAAGTTTTCTACTTTCCACTAGGTGGGTGCACTAAAAGCACATCATACATTTAGTTTTCGTTAGATAGCAGCACTTTAAAAAGATCTTTAAATGAAACTTTTTTGGAACTTTCAATTTTGGGTGTGTATGTCTTCAACTTTTTAAAGTGCTGCCACCTAACGAAAGTAAGATGTATGACGAGCTTTAAAGCGCTACCATCTGGAAGTGGAAAGTAGAAAATTTACAAAAAGCTATATTTTTGTATGACGTAAAATATTTTACCGAAATTTGGGATGAGACTATGCTACAAACGCCAAATTACACCTACTATGATACTTATTAATGTTAACAAAATATTAATTTGTATTCATCCTTCTTGGAGCTTATTCAAAGCTTTTAGCTTAATTAACAAAAATATTCAATCTACAAAACGGTTCTAATCGAATAATCATATAAGGCAGGGTGTGCTTTTTCCTGCATTAAAAAAATTGTTAAATGTAAATGTTATCTAAGGTTTCCATTCAAATTCATACTGAAATACCAAAATTTACATAATTTCCAGTCATAAAATAATTTCGTTATAAAGTCGCGCACTGATTTCCAATCAAATAAGCTTTAACGAAATATGTACAAGTGTATAAAATGGGTATAACACTACTTTAAATTTTCTGCATGAATTAATTTCAATTATGCTAATTTTTGGGAAAAACTTATATATGAACTTTTTGTTCAATGGCGTGTGACAAAAGCGTATAGATTTTTATGTAAAAGCTCGATTAAACAAATTTCCAAGAAATTTGTTAATTATTTGTTTTACATAATAAATTAATTTAATCAATACATACATGCTCATGTGTATTTGGTTGATTTATAGTGCTCTTAATCCCTTTTAATTATAAATCATTAAAGCATTAATATTGAACATTATTAAATACTTTCGCAATTAACCTTTGAACCTGATACAATCGACAGTTGTGTGCGGAAGAGTAAATACGAGTATACGATATATGAATACAATAAAGCTCTTGAATTTAGAATCAATAATACTCGTATATATATTTACAGCATTGGGAGAGAAAGACGTGAACAAGAAAATTAAGAAAATTAGAAAATCAATTGTGGGGTACAACAACATATTTTGAAAATGATTCAATATAGAAATCTGGGTAGAGAGCTTTCTTGTCGGATAAACGCGTCACCGAAACAATCGAATTCAAAATGACAAAAATTTTGATTTTAAATCTTCCTCAACATTAAATGTTTCAAAATTTCGCATTGTAAGGATTTCCAGGGTAGAAAAAAATAAAATGTAACTTTTCAATTAGACAGCCGCACCGCATCATCCACAACCACCCGGAACACAAAAGTAAAAAAATTATGAAATTCATTTAAAATATCAATATTAGCATAAAATAAATTTCATTTTTTGTTTTCTGTGTACACACACACACACACTTTTACCATTAGGTATGTATTGTTGGCGTGTACGATTAAATCAAAAGCTCAGCACAAAAATATAAACGAAAAGTTTAATTCACTTTACTCTAAATATAATTTTCTTTCGTTATCGTGTCTAGCGTTTCGGTTTTGTGATGTGCGTCGTCTGATTTGAAGATACTCGGATTATGGCACAAACAACAAGAACAGAAAATATTAAAATAAGGATAAATTGGTAATTTATACAGTAAAGGACATAACACAGTTTTAAAAGTTTTGGTAATTTGGTATGATGTTGTGCGATATTAGGATTGAAATCAGTTTAGTTTATTATCTGGTTCAACATAATATTTGGGAGACATCAATATTTTTTTTTTATTTTTTGTTAGATCTAATTTTGTTGTAGACGTGGTTTAATAAATTCGAGAGGGGGGATAATGTTTTCAGGCGACAAATAAAATATGTGCATATTTTGTTGACTGTTGACTGTGATGGCTTGGTCGAAATCTTTTATGGTATATTAAATGGTCTTAATGTATGTATTTGTATTATTAAGCGGAAGCTTAATGTTATCGAATTTTCCACTTCAGAAGAACTGTTATGAAAAAATCTGAACTAATTTGTAAATTATTATTTTTTTAATTAAATAGGAGTTTTGGGTTTTATTCTATGTTGGTTGGATATGGATATTAGACGAATAACGTAGTTACGTCAATTTCGATCAACTAATCTCTATTGGTAAAGCTCTTCAAATTCTTTCTATTTTTGGGATTTCCTCTTACACATTTAACATCCTTTCTAACGATGTTCTGCCTTAAATGAAAATCGGGCAAATATCATTCTTACAAAGGAACGAATTAATAATCTTTTTATGGCGATTTTCCAGTATTCAAAAATTATTAGTCACCATTTCACTATTTTGAAAAATGTTCAAATATTTATTTTCTAGGAATGACTTCAGCTCTTAAAAAAAATTAATACGTCCTAAAAATGCTAACCTACGACGTCGGCTAACGGTAGCAAAACAAATAATAATTTATAATTTATTTTTAGGAATTGTGATCCTCAGAGTATGCCATAAATTAATCGCAAGCTCAGAGATTTAGGCAAAAATTCATGATGGGTGTTGTACTTTGCAAATGGATCGCAGTTGGCTAACTGCCATAACGAGAAACCTCCAATTTATGAGCAGTGAAAGTCTACTAGGCTAGACTATCTAACTCTCTTGGATGACTTTCCGAGTTGTTGACAGTGAAGCGGCGGATCTGACAATCCAAGATAATTATTACGATACGGCAGCTCGACTTAAATTAAACATTTGCAATGACCAATATATAAACTAAAGTTAAATTACCATAAATTGTACATTCAACCATTTTCGGATGGTTATGCAGATTCGCCGTCCCTTTCTGATATATACAATTTCATGATTCTTGAAACATGTCAAGGATAGAAAAATTCCAATACCTTGAAAGACTTACGCGGCAAAGCGGCTTTAAGCGGTCCGAGAGTTACTGAAAACAACTATCTTAATGCATTAAATAAATTAAGGGAGTGAAATGGTAAGGAGGTATAAATAATAAAGAAGCACGTACATTAAACGGTATACAGTTCAATGAAATGACTTGCCGAATAACATTTCAAGCTTGAGCTCGACGTATATCAGAATAGGTAATACGTGGTTCTACGTTTATTGACAATACGGAAATTTGAGGTCCATGGTTGATTTATTTAAAGAGTTAAAAATTTGAAGAAAAACACAAATGGGTTGATTATACGGGTGGAAGTATCTAACTGTGGGAGATCTCTTAAACTTATTGCGTATTTCATGAAGCAATGCTGACAAGGGTGGGTTAACAATGTGCATCAACCAAAAGCAAATCCCGCTAATTTTAAATTCGTTATCTGTTCTAATGAGTCGCAGTCATTACTTCAATGTGATTAATTTCATGAAATGGATGCGACGTAGCGACGTGGGGTGGATACAAAGGGCTGGGACATAATTAATGAGAACTTAGGACACGCACTTACTGAGAATTCCCCAGCTTTATGTGAACAGATAAAAATTACATTCGATTTTAAAAACAAATTTATTCTCGTTACAGTGCCGTGATAGAAGAGTCCAAATTTAGTATTTGAATTTTGTGAGAGAAAGGAAAAGTTTGTTGAGTCAATACTGAGTTGGCATCCTATACTTGAGCTATGAATGAGAATACGGACGAGAGTATTGATGGGTTCAAGTGCGGGTAAAATGTGTTCAAAATTTGTAAAATCAATTTACCGATATAGAACGGCAGATTTTTCATCTCGACTGTGAAGAGGCATCGTTATTAACCGAAGTGGTGGAAAAATGTTTCCCGATTATAACCGAATTGAGTATTCTAATTATAAGGTGTGGCCTAAAATTAATATTCCCTCATTCTCAGGTAGTTATTTTATGACTTACAATGTACTACGATACATGAGAACGACTATTTTACATCTTCGCAATACTTAAAGAGCCTTTTGCGAGGCGAGGCAGCGTCACTAATGGGCCACTTTAATATTACGAAGGTAAACTTTTTAGAATCATTACAGAGATATTTACTCAGAGATATGATCAAAAGCGGTATACAGTGAATTTATTCGTTAAGGTTATTTTTCTTTCTCGGAGCAGCCCAAGTCAATAAAATCACCGCCGCTTCAATACGAAAGCTATGGGATACATCAGCCGAGGTCATTAGAGGACTTATTATTATTCTCCAGGAATACCGAGAATTAATACGTAGAGGAAGGCTTCAATTGTTTTAGTTAACCATGGAACCTGCAACTGTACATCACGAGTTCGCTGTCGCCAATTTAACAAAAAGCATCGTACGCTGCTGCATGCCGAAAGTGAAAATTCCGCTCAAGCATCGTCGAAACCATCTACATCCACCAACATAGTTAAATCTAAGATCATGCAAATATCTTCCAGGTAGTCGCAAGCAAATTTTTTAACTTCCGTGATGAAAATAAAAGACGTATTTGGTGGCTCCCGAGCGT
The DNA here is from genome assembly GCA_963691935.1 of Nephrotoma guestfalica. Classification (NCBI taxonomy): domain Eukaryota; kingdom Metazoa; phylum Arthropoda; class Insecta; order Diptera; family Tipulidae; genus Nephrotoma; species Nephrotoma guestfalica. The sequence goes on along the minus strand of OY829913.1, from coordinate 33,276,653 downwards.
GCCGAGTACACCTAGACTCAAAATCTAGGTCTCCCACGAAGTAATGGAGAACTTTTGTTGAAAGGGTTAGCCGACGCAAAGAAAGCAACTCGCGAGGAAAAATGGAATTATCTATACGACCGATTGAAGGAGAAGATCTAAATGTATGTGTGTTCAATATTTGAGCCAAATGATCAACGTACGACTTTCGGTCTGGAACAAATTGAAAAGTATAGTATACAGCAGATCCTAGCAGAAATCATCCAATGTGATAAGATTAAACTGGGCGAACGTCTGGTAGCAGAGGAGACATCCTCGAACATGATCGTAGCAGGTAGAAGCCATCGTACATGGTACATTACGAAAGTTCTGGGAAATCGAGTCCGTGTCAAAGGCATCACCATTTATTTACCGCACAAGAACAGCAATATAAAAATAGCAACTATGCATTCGTGGCAAGAACTAAGCGCGTTTTGATGGAAAATTCTTAGTACAACTGCAATCGCGAGAAACTGAAGGGATCCAACTGGGATTAACGTACAGGGTGGGCAAAAAGTCTCTATCCGATTTAAAAAGTTAATAATTTTTTCATTTTTAATATTTTTTGGAGGTTTTTTATTTCACACCTTAAACTTGGGAGGCTTTAATATTGAACAGTACACCGTTGCAGAGCGAATCATAAAGATCTTATTATTTTTAGAAAATGCCTGGTCAGTAAGTGCCACTCAATGTGCATATCAGCAGTTTTATGGAGTTCGCAATGCTCCAACAGCTCTCACTATTCGGGCTATGGTGGCAAAATTTGGGCAATATAGGAACGTTAGAGGTGTCTGACGTGCGCAAGCGGACCTCGTTCTGGACGATCGACCGAAAACATAAAGCTCATTAGGCACAGTGTTGCTAACTAATACGTGTCGTATATCATTGAAAAGGTGTTGAAGAATGCCGTATATCTTTCTAAAGCACCATAGTATTCAAAACTACCGTTGTAGGTCCGGAAGCAGTAATCATGTAGCATATCATTTAAAACGTCTTGGAAAAAAGACAAATTTGTTAGTAGCGCTTTAGTTGAAAAATTTACCGTTTTGGCGCTGGTATCTAATTATGGATTTACTATAGAATATGTAAGTGCCACATGTCAATGAAAAGGTGTTGCAAAATGTCATAAATTTAGCTGAACCATATTAGTACTCGAAATTACTATTATGGCGCTGATTACTGAAACATTTTTTTCATTCTGATATGATCATGTGGCATATCATTTTTAAGATTTTGGACGAAAGAAAGATTTTTTATCAGAAATTTATTTCACAAATTCAACGTTTTGGTGCTGCTTGCAAATTATTCCTTATCTATAGAAAATATATGAAGTACGTTAGTACTCAGGCGCTGGAAGCAGTTATATTTGGCTCATTACAATATGAAGAATCAGAAAACTTAGAAATATTTTCTTCGTGATTTATTCAAAACCCGTGATAGTAAACCGTGTTAAAAACGTGACGTCATAGCCCAATTTGCAAATTGAATATTCGTCAGGAATAAAAAAACTGCTATATGTAACAAGCGAAACTTTATTAACGTTAAAAATATTGGGTTAGCAACTGAATATTGGGACGATTGGGTCGTGTTCACGATTGTACAGAAATTATATTCCAAGAGTTTGAAGCAATGGGAAATGGTAAATTCGTCAGATGGTGAACTTCCTTCCTGGGAGAATCTGCGGTTATTCCTTCAAGATCGTTTTAGAGTCTAGGAAGTCGTAGAATTCAAAAAAGCGAAATCGACCACTGCGAAACTGTTCTCAAAACCTAAGTCAGCATCCATGAGAAGTTTTCATGCAACATCATCAAATTAGTGAAGTTTATGCAGCTACAAATATAGAGAACATAAAGAACACGAGCTTAAAGGATCGACATGAATTTGTGAAAACTAATCAGCTATGCTTCAAGTGGCCATTACACCAACGAGTAATCAGCGGCATCATTCGCTACGAAACTACTACAAAAGAGGCACCAACCGAAGAAATTCAGTCTAGCAATAGTCCCCAGAAACCTAGTATACCAGCAATTCACAAATATTACATAAATTATTTTGGCAATTGCACTTATTCAATCGGCTTTTGAGACAAAGTTCACAATACGAGTTCCAATCAACCAAGGATTCCAGGCGACTTTCATAACCGAAACAGCGGTCAAAATAAACTTGGCTTAAAACGAAAACCAAAATAGGGAGACTCAATATTCGGTCAACGTTCGGTCAAACACCGAACATTGAGTCTCACCATGAAACCTGGATTGGTTTTCTTTTTAAGCCAAGTTTGTTGACCGCTGTTTCGGTCATGAAAGTCGCCTGGGACCCTTGGTTGATTGGAACTCGTATTGTGAACTCTGTCCCATAAGCCGATTAAATCTTAATAAGTGCAATTGCCAAAATGAGCTGTTCAACGAACGCATTTATGCCTAAAATTATTACGGCTCAACTCCCCACGAAAGCAGTCACTGCGTCATCATGGCAGTATATTGAGAATATTGGCCTCACCGATCCTGTTTATTTTAGACCAGTTCGCAAGTCTAGTAGACGAGTTTGGAGGATTATTGGTCGATGGTCTTATTAAAAGTCGTAATGATTCACCCACTGAAAGTATCCAGAATAAACAAAGGCCCGTCTGAGAGCATAGTGAATTTTCATACTTGCATCGATATTTCCAACCAAAACGACTTAAGTTTTGGGAAATTTGACTAATTGGCCACTAGAATCCAAACATCAGAAGAACAAGCATGCGAAGAATTTTATATGAAAACATACCACAGATCGTCAGAAGGTAAATATATCGTTAATCTACTACTTGTCACTTCTAGACCAAATGAAACCACGTTTGAGAATACTCGAAATGGAACAATCGCCACTGATGTCAATGGAAAGACGTTTTCAAAGATATGAGCAGCGCCGCAAGGAAAATGTAAAATTCATGCAGGAGTACCTCGATTTAAATTACATAATGATTATCAAGGAATATCCTCAACCACACGTTTTATATGCCACACCACACAGTCATATGATAGACTAGTGCGACAACAATGATGAGAGTGTTCATCCTAATCAGCCTGAGCTAATTTCCGTAATTATGAATTAGCGATCGTATATGGTTGCATTCACGGCGGATATTAAACAAATGAATAGGCAGATTTAGGTGAACAATGATATTACTGACTTTCAGCGAATTATTTTGGAGTTCCAGCCTGAAGGACAAATTAGATATTTCCTCTAAATACTGTTACAACGAATGCTCCGTACTTTGTCACAAAAACATTTCCGCAGTTAACATTCAACATTCAGCATGAGTTCTATGTTGACGGTGAAATTGACTGAAATCTGGGAGATTTGAACTTCGCAAATGGTCATGAAACCATATTGACCTTCTACAATCAATTCCAAGTGAAGATCGAAAAATTATACCAATATCGAACGTTTATAATTATGGGTCCTTTAAAACGCTTGGCATATCATGGGATCCAATAATACATGGGTTTGGCCATGATATTTGCATTTAACAAAATTACAAAAATGTTATCAAGGTGTCTGGTATATCCCGACTATATGATCCATTGGGACGGGTCAAAATGTTTTTACAAAATATTTGAATGACACAGGTGGGGTGTGACGATTTCTTACCAGAAACCATTGCTAACACATGGCTAACATACCGAGATAAGCTACCATTTCGAATATAAAAATTCCTAGATGGCTAAATAAGCCTAACAATGAATGGCAGAGTGAATTACATGGCTTCTGCGATGCAGAAGCGGGATTATTCAAAAATGTTACAACTGTCGAACCATGTCTAAAATGTAAGTTGTACGGTTGGACCTACTCTACAATTGTATCGTGCGGGTTACTGAAATTCTTGATGTGCAAATCAAACCAATGGCGTATATCTTGTGTATCTGGTAGAGCGTCTCCTTCAGTACTACTGGTGGACTGGCCCGTCATGGTTACGCGAGCATCCAAAACAATTACCGATGCAGCAATATTCACTGGAACTTGACACTCAGGTTGAGGAACGAATCCTGGTGAATTTCAAACTGATCATAAATGACGCAAAGGATTTAATTCTCAGATATTCATTCATGTCTAGATTGATTCGTGTTACCGCTTGTATATACGTTTCATCCACAATGTAACTAATCATACTAAATCAACAAAAAAAAGCTTATGAACTAAAATCAGCTCGATTGACGAGAACAACTTGTGTACTTTCACGGAGAGATTAAATGATGCACCAGAAAAGTACACATCAAGGCTGCCTTAGAATTAATGAATTCTTTATTGGACGATGTTGGTAGAGTTGGAGGTCATTTGACACATAGCCAATTACCATATGCAACCAAACACCCAATAATTGTACCCCGCTCCAAGTCAAACGTTGGATTGATACGACGTGAATACTGGAACTCACTGCGATATGTGATAATGGTTGGAACTATATTCGTGGGAGCAGCTACAAAATTAAAAGCTACCAAGCTCAAATCGCTCAAAAAATTATAATCCGAAAACGCTGAACTGGTTTTTGTTAAATCAGAAATGATCCCGAAGGATTGATAGCACTTGATTGTGGTGAAATCATTGTTCACGATGGCAAGTAACATTACAAATGGACCAGCATTTTTCACGTCGTTGGACGTCGGAATATACTTAAGTCGTGTACAACAATGAACAAAATTGGTACATAATAAGCAACCCGAATGGATGCCAGCGATCTGATAATATTAAATAAGGAAAAATTTCCACCGTCTAAGTGAGAATTAGCAACGATCGTTGCAAAACATTCTGGAACAAGAGACGTCACACTAAAAATAACAGCACCAAACAACACTACTGGAGGCACCGTCATCGTAGGAGAGTGAGTCTATACTACAGCATTTTTCTCAGTATTCAATTGTGTCAACTTTGTTGACAGTGGACCAGATGTTGGTAACATAAAATTCAATATAACCATAATTGTTGGCAAATAATTTATAGTGAATAACCATAAAAAAGGCTATTGTGAATGATTCATTTTACAATATCAATCTGTTTTTTTTTGCTCTCTTACCGGGTGTCAACAACAACTGAGGCATGTTTTTCTGAGTCATTTTGCTACCATTCTTCTTACTAAAAATTTGCGATCTCTCCCAATTTTCAGTATATTTTTTAGATTTGTCAATTTCCAGACTGAAGTTCTGGAAGACCCCATCAGAAGCCTAAGTAGCACTAGGAGTTCTGTTATCTCTCGCGTATCTGTGGGGTGTACCATTTCGGGGAAAACAATTTCCATTTCATGGTTTTAAAGCTGCAACACATATACCATTAAACAAATATAAACGCATACACGTAATTTACATCGAATATAATTTACTTGCCCCAAATTACCGGAAGTACTCGTATATTACATTATGCAATGCTTAGAAAATATTTTTAATTAAAAAATTATATCGTATACAGTTTCTGTAACATATGTAACCGAAAATAAATACAAATAGCCGTAACATTTTTGGAATATTAATTCCCATCTGCCCGTTCCTTATTCTCCTTTATATTTATTAGTCGAGTAAGCAATTCATTTGGGTTGTTAAAATAAATACCCAATTCCAAAATTTTATTTTAGATGGTTGGTTCAAAATTTAAAGTAATTAAGACGGATATTGTCTATTTCAAAGGATTTCAAATTACACTTTTTTAAGAGTTATCGCGCGCGCAACAGCAACAAACATAAAACCGAAATTAATTTAAACCAGCCAGCAACAACAACTAAAAAGCTTTGTATCTATGGCATTTTGTGTGCGAACAACGCTTTTTTGTATACCCGTTATCACGTAGCACCGAGATAATAAATGGATATAATTTAGCGGTGGTGATTTATTGTTATTACAAAATAGCGCGCGGTTTTTTTCCTCGTTCGCCATCATCGTCCGGGTTCCATATATACCCCCCGTATACGACGCGTAAGACAAATAGACGACCAACCGCACACACAAAAAATTAATTTTAACTAAATTTTGTAACATTTAATTATTGTGATTATTAAGAATTATAATTTTTGTTATCTTTGCAGTTGGTGTCGGCAAATCCAAATCAACGAAACTGGCGCGGAATATTAATAGCATTATTAGTTATAATCGTTGTATTAGCCTTAATAGTAACATCAGTAGTAAGTACCAAATTTTATTAAACCTTTTTTTAACTGGCATTTGACGGTTACACACAAATAAATGAAGGTCGGTATTACATATCGACCTGAGGCCTATAATTAACTCACATACAAACAAACACCATTGTCTGTTTTTCTATCGATAAAATTAATCGAGGTCGTCCTTTATTTGGGAAAATAATTTGACATTGAGAACTAGGCTAAGTATATTGGAAAATTTGAAGCGTAAACAATTCGATTGAACCGCTATACCAAGAAGCAATTATCTCGTCAATACCACACAACAGAAAGTCAATATAATTTCGTCGTATATTTACCTTCAATTCGGATATATTTGTACCTTTTTCCATAATCCGTTCTCAAATATTTGACGAAAAATTTTCTTATCAAAATACGAGAACGATACAGCCAGATGAAGCTGCATAATAAGGGTTAGTTTTATACACCTAGCATCGACATTTTAATGGATTTAAGCATTGTTACATAGATAACTAATCGGCTTTCCACAAAAATTTTATTCAATTTCATCCGATTTTGAACAGGAAGCGATTTTACACCAACCAATTTTTTTTTTTTGTATTTTCTCATTAATTTCGTCTGCAAAGTTAGGTTGTACGTGTCTAATTTCGTTGTGGGAAATAAAATGCCGCAATAACAGAAAAAATGTAAGTGAAAATAGATAAAAACTTTCCCGCACAAATTAAATTGAATCAACACGTAAACCATAATCGATTTATGGATTTGTTTGCTAAGTTTATTATTTACCTATGTTTTATAGCACAGCTACATGGCCAGGATATGTTTTTTTGATAAAAAGAAAATTCAGGGTTCATTTAACAAGACGTAATTTAAAATTGGATTGTGACATTGTTAAAAACTGTGTATATTGGAGATGTACCGTCGTTCACTCTATACAGGCATAGCGTCTATTGTAGTTTAGTGAAGTTGATTTTGATGGTACATTCAAATTTTTCTAAAATTTCCTTTGATATCGCCCTCGTACTGTTGACGACAAAAATCCTTTCTATAGAAGCTACGAAAACAATCAAGCAAAACAAAGCTGCAGCTTGAAATACTACCTAGAATAAATCTACAACTTTACGATTGTGAAGTTTGTCACAAAAAATACCGTGTACATATACAAATCCAATAAGAAATTTGTAATACAAAATATGTATTAGTAATTACACTGTTAAACCAAAATTTTGATGAAATAACTATATTATAATAGAAAGAGACGAAAATAGGTGCCATATTTTTTTTTGCAGAAACGGTAGCAAAAGAAAGAGTAAGAAATAATCTTGAGAAAACAAAATAAAACACATTAAGTTATTTAATTGAGTTCAAGAAATTAATTTAAAACTATATGGAATTTAAACATTATATTTAAAAACATTATTCCTCATGTCTGATTTTCCACCGGGCTCAGGGCTAAAAATATTCGTTTCTTAATAAACGAAACATAACCCAGTATAGTTAAGAAATAGGTTAGATTAATTTAAAATCACAAATTTTCACATGCACGACCAAAATTTAAATAAGATTCCTATGTTCATCATGTAATCTGAGTTTCACCGCCTTAAATTGAGACATTACTCTCTCTCTCCCCCTCTCTCTCTCTCTCTCTCATAAGGTCTATTGTAAAACAAAGGCGCCATAACGGCTAAACCGAAACACCCCAATACATTTCCTGTATCATGAACCATTGCAGTCAATTCCTTTAAAAATGGGGATTCGTACCCCATCTGAGAAGAACCATCTGAACAAATGTTTCCGAATTTAAAACTCATGATAATCGATACTTAGCACTCGAAAACCCCTCATACCTTAAATAAATTTTCCGAAAGTCGGGACTCAACGCTATCCATTTCTGGTTATCTCGAATTAGACAACCCTTATCATTTTGTTAACATTCGAGTCATTGGTTTTAAAATAGGGGATCAGACCCCATCTGAACAAGTGTTTCCGAATTTAACGTGATAATCGATTCTAAGCAGACGAAAACCCCTCATTCATTTTTATAAAAATCGTTCGACTCGAAAAAACCTTAAATGAATTTTCCGAAAATCAGTACTCAGGAGGCAATCCATTTCTGGCAATCTCGAATTAGAAAACCTTTTTCAACCGCAATTGTCATGAGAATCGTTCAAGTCGAAAAAAATCTAAAAAATGATCTCGAAATGACCTCTTATGAGACAAGAATCCATCGCAATCGATGTCTGGTACTCTAAAACGGTACTCTATACGCAATATGTAGCAACGTCACGCAACATTCTACAACATTGTGCAATATGACTCACCATAGTGGAAGATCATACAACATTCTTAAACAAAATCCAACATCAACTTAATGCAATAACACGCAACATGACACAACAAATTTCATCAAAATCGTTGAAGCCAAATAAAAAGTAGAAGAAGGTACCAAGCCCAACCAAGAGCTCCTTTGCATAAGGACCCATTGTAATCGATTTCTGGTATTATTCAAGCTAAATTTATTTTAAAAAATAGGACTCGACGGGGGACCACATAAACGTTCATTAAAAATCCTCATTCCATTCATTAAAAAAAACCACTATCACCGCAATTGATTTTAATCGCAAAATTAATTTTTATCGAAATTGTTCAAGCCGAAATTTTTTTAAAAAAACCGGGCCAACAAAAAATAATCGAACCCGGCCCCCATCGGGTCTCATAAATGAATTTTCCTCGAAATCCGGATCCGTATCTATTGGTTTGTGGTACTCGAAAACGCCCGCTCAACAATTTATAGAAAATCGTGCCAGCCGAAAAAAAATAAAACGAAACTGAGCCCCACCGGACCACTCTCTCTAGCACGAGAAAGAACCCCCCCCCCCTTCTACCAAGTTTCATAAAAATCGTGCGAGCCGAAAAAAATAATGAGAGATCCACTAGAGTCCACTGGATGATACTCTCATCGATTTTGCCCCGAAATTAGGACCGATCGCTAGAATTCCTCGTATTTGAACCTCTCTCATTTTACAATTTTTATCAAAATCGTGCGAACCAAACAAAATTAAAAACTGCACCTGGCTCCTACCGGATGAGTTTCTAAACGAATTTTTCCGAGATCAGGACCCGTCGCAATCGATTCCTGGCACTCGAAAAACCTCCGTCAGAAAGTCATGAAAGTCGTTTGAGCTAAGAAAAATGGAATCCGGGTCCCACTGGAGAACTCCCTAAATGAATTTTCCTGAAACCAAGCAAGACCCATCGCAATTGATTTCTGGTACTCGAAAACCCCCTTTAGTTATTTTCACGAAAATCGTTCGAGCCGTTTCCGAAACCCTTGTAATAGATAGATTAGATAGAACGTGTAAAAAATATTTACATACATACATAAAATCAAGCAAGTATGCGAATGGTTATTTCATATTTTATGTATTTATGTTTTTTTTATATCCCATTTTTCTCATTTCACTTTATTTAATAATTTCGTAATAAAAATAAAGAACCAACTTTTTTTTTTTTTAGTTTAAATCCATGCAATCGTTTCTGGGGCCGAAGCACTCCCTACTCTTTCGCGGTTGATTTTCCCGTCTTACTTTACGCATCCCTTCCAAATCGAAGACGTACGGCTATAGGGACCGATTTAAGTTCTCCATGCTAGCCCATAGTACTGGACATGGAAGATGGGTCGGCCCATGAGGTTTGCACGCCGATAGGGGGTCGTAGTTGTGTTCCTTTTAATCACAGATCGTAATCTGTTGATGAATTTTTCCTTTTGCATCCCGCCCTTATCGGGATTCGAACCCGGTACCTCCCGATCCAAACGCCAAAGCTTTAACCACTATGCCATTTGGTCGGTGAAGAAACAACTTAAAAACTTAATTTTTTTTGTCACACATTTAAGCAAGGTCCAGAACCATTTTACTTATAACATTTAAAAAAGTTTTGTTGAAAGTTTTCTGTAGTTGCAAGTCATTACCTAGATGGATAGTAGTTTAAGTAAAAAAACTAAAAAAAATATTTTGTTCTAATTTTCTTATCTTATAACCTTTATTATTTGTGGTAGTAGACGTACATACAACGGCTTATTTCCTTTTTTCTGTGTCTTCACTTGCGTTTATTTTGGGCCTCGCCCGTGGTAACCCAAACTATTCTTGTGAATCTACAAACCGCAGATTTTAAGTTCTACATAATACTTAACAATTCGGAAGCAATTTCGAAGCGTTAACATTGGTCCTTCGAGCCGGATGACCCGTGGAAGGTGATCCGCTAAATCGTTGTATATTATTGAGAAAAAACAACAATAATAATTAAAATAATTGTGGCGTGTGCCTAGGCCAACAGAGGCACGTTTATAATCAAACAACAAAGTCGCCAGAGTCTACGAATAAACTAAACAATAAATAAAGAAAGATAAGCAGCACCGAAGAACTTGTAGATCAGCAAGTTCAGACTGGTGAAGAGTCAACCGTCTCATCAGGAATTATTAAAAGGATAGCGAGGATCGGAAAACAAGGAAATACCTCGAAGAAAAACTAACAGCAGCTCATGCCTCATTACAACAAATATTATGATACCGATGATACCGAAATTTGCCTTATTTCACCGAACGGAAGCAGATTCGCAGAAATTATGATATCTTGCTGGATGATATCCATAAACGATCAGAAGAACAACCACATCCATCGTCTGATCTTTAGGAATAATTTATGCAATATTTGCAATTGGATTATTAGGATTTATTGTTTGAGCTCATCATATATTTACAGTAGGTACACAGATGTTGACACTCGAGCATATTTTACTTCAGCTACTATAATTATTGCTGTCCCAACAGGAATTAAAAATTTTAGTTGACTCGCAACTTTACATGGACCCCAATTAACATATTCCCCATCATTATTATGATCATTAAGATTTGTATTTTTATTTACTAACGGACGATTAACAGGAGTAATTTAGCTAACTCATCAATTGACATTATTTTATATGACACATACTATGTAGTAGCTCATTTCCACTATGTATTATCAATAGGAGCTGTATTTGCCATTATAGCAGGATTTGTCCATTGATACCCCCTATTAACAGGTTTAACAATAAATTCTCAATGATTAAAAATACAATTCACTATTATATTTTTAGGTGTTAATTTAACATTTTTCCCACAACATTTTTTAAGATTAGCAGGAATACCTCGACGGTACTCTGATACCCCGACGCTTATACATCTTGAAATATTATCTTGCTACGAGCCACAGTCGACATGAAAGTAAGCTAGTTGAATCCAAGAAGGTGGAGGATTTCAATGAATTATTCAACCACAACAAGGGCAAAATCCCACTACCACCGCCTGTAAAAAACACTGAAAATACAATCAACAACAATAAGCTGGATGAAGAGTCAGTAAAACTACTTAAAAGAGCCGTTGTAAAAGTAAATCATATCAACAGTTTATTGCAGCAATCTCGAGTATGTTGAGAAGAAGGTCGTGGTACTCCTCATTTAACCCAAAAATTAAAACAGTTGGAGAACAGCAGAGTAAAGATGGATGAATGAGGAAATCCTCGTTGAAATACCAGAAGAACAACAACATACTTCGTATTTTCTCGATGAAATTTATGACAGAATGAGTCAAAATGTGGATGAAATGTCGGCGAGACTACAGGCAGCTATTCAACAACGAGCATACCGCCTCTTGAAACCCCATATTTCAATGGGCAATATAAGGAATGGGCAGCATTTTATGATAGATTCTGTAGGTTTGTACACGAAAATAAAACCCTCACTGACACTCATAAAATAAGCTACCTCAAATCATACATTAGAGGAGATGCGGCAAAACTTTTGAATCATATATCAACATCTGGATTGAATTATGCGGATGCTTTTAAAATAATTGTAAATTGCTATAACAACAAGCGTTTACTTGTCACCTTGGTCACGTAAATACGCTATTGAATCTCCCAACGCACAATTCCGAGTCGGCAAATGCAATAAAGGCTCTGCACGACACAATAAATGAAAATCTTCATTCCATAAGCAACTTGGGCATAGAGACGTCAACGTGGAATGCAATACTAATTCCATTAGTGTTAAGGAAGCTGGACAGAGAGACACACCGTCTATATAAAGTTACTCTGGTGAATCCTCGGGAAATTCAATCGTTAAGTGAGTTCTTAAAGTTTCTAGAATGTCGTGTCCAATCTCTAGAAGCATCGCACACAACAAGGCAGAACAAGAAACACACGATTTTCGATTTAATAAATTTCCATTATATGCATTTAAACAATTTTCAAACCAAAATTTTCGTTCCAAATTTAAGTTGCCCAACGTGCAATAAAAAAAACTTGCAAGAAGCGAATCGTTGCAAAATTAGGATTTGTCGTCGTCGATGTTCAGCCACTTGATGTAAGCCAGATATATAAAATTGAATTAAAATCAATTCAAAACGAGTTGCTACTACCCGATCAAAATTACAGGATTAAAGGTGTAAATCACTACGAAAGGACCTTAAAACACAACAAAAGCTATATAAAGAGACCAAATGGATATTGGGAGGTTCACGACGATTTACAAAAATTGATTACCACTGCATCAGGCTATACAGCTGTTAATTCTAGTGTGTTAATTTACGAAAAAATTTAAAAAATTAAATATTGTTATAATAAAGCTTTGACAGCATTGTTTTGAAAGTTGTTTTTTATTTAATTAACAAAAGGAATATACACGATCGCCAAATTGAAAATATTAAAATTTAGAACAATGTAGAACAAAATTTTTCATTGGAGCTTCGTGCAACACCTGTTGCAGATATTGCTTGTTATTCATATGACCGAACCCAAAGACCGACTATTTGGAATTTTTTGAATCAAAGTTCATACCAAGGTCATGGGACTTTTGACTTCTGTAGAACAAAATTTTTCATTGAAGTTTCAGGCAACATCTGTTGCAGGTATTGCTTGTTATTCATATGACCGAACCCAGGGACCGACCATTTAGCATTTTTGTATAAAGTACATACCAAGGCTATCATAAAAAACCATGTGTATAGATATGGGACTATTTACTTAATTAATTTTAATTATTAATTTATTTTAATCAAGCAACAATTGTTGCCAGTATTCCGCCCAAATGTTTGCTATTTGTATATTCGCACACATGTATATTTTTTGTTATTTGGTAGAAATTTGACTTCGGTCCATATTATTGTTAATTTTATCCACATTCTCAAAGATTCCAAAGCTCCCCATACTATCGGATACTTGACTTGAAGTTGGTGGAGTTTCTTCTGCATCACCTTTTGCATTTTCAGTTCCATCATCTGATGAAATATTGAAATCTGCGTTGAAAAAAATGTGTGGATTGTTAAGGTTTTGACAAATAGGATAATCGGTATGAAGTTAGTAGTAATTCCGTCATAGTGGAGTTTTGTTCCAGAAAACACGATTCCGCCCGGGAAACGCATGTAACTTGAACTGCAGGGTATTTTTCTTATTAAACTTTACGGCAAAAAGGATTTCTCGCAATATTGGATTTCCGCCTTAAAGGATTTTTACTGTAATATTTTAAATTATATTTATTATTAGTAACTATCCCAGTTTTACATAGATGTCTCTAGTTAATTAGAGATTTTAAATATATTTCAAAGTTGTAATTAAAAACTTGTTGTAAAAGTTAGGATTACTCCAATTACTTAGTTTAGGTCAGCTAAATATAAACTTATTTAGCCCCAGTAAAATATTGATAAAATAGGGTTTTTAAGTCTTTTCCTTGGATGTCGACGTTATCTACATTATCGACGTCAGGGAGGCAAAATATCGCTACGCCCCATATCTTGCATGTCAAAATGTGCATGGATTCTTATTAAATGACTAAATGGTGTTAACGCAATCGTAATAAACAGATTTCCAATGCGAGCAATATAAATGAAAATGCTAAAATCGATATAATTTAGATGTCGCACAAAATCCTGTACAACCACATAAACCGGTGTAGTAAAATTGTAATAAAATACTTTCTTCTTTGAAGAATATGTTGGCGGACGTGCCAAACATTTTTATTACACCACATTAATGGAACCATTATCGCTGTAGTCTATCGCTAGAAAAATTGTTTTAGGTGTCACAGCCAGTCGTTGTTCCTTTTGCACACCACAACCACATGACAATATTTACAGAATCGGAAATATATTTTCTTGTTTAAAGTGTAAATTGGTTTGGGGTTGCGTGAGCGATTTTGGTGTCATTTATTGTTATCTCACACAGCGGGAAACATGTATAGATTCTCTTCCGGTGAAAAAGCAAAATTAAAAATTTTATGGCCCACATTAACAAGAATGGTTTTTGTTCGCCAACTTTACTTTTTATTGTTGTCAGTATTTAGTGATGTAATAATAATATTTTCACGGCAATATAATTTAATTACCTTTGTACATTTTCTTTAACTACTTCCGCTACATTTCGCTCCAAATTAAAAGAAAAGCGGTTTAGTTACGCGGTGCTTTTATAATTAAAGCCCCGATGTATACAATTAATTAATCATTCGTGTGTATTATACTCGTATACTCATATAAACAGCTAATTTTCCACGTAACTTAACAACAATTTCGAAGGCATTTTATAACAATTAATCCGGCACAATAGATTCCTGGAAACGATAACCGAGTTATGTTGTTGTTATTCTCCTACGTAGCTATTCATCATTATTTATTTAACGTATAGTTTTTATTTCCCTGGGGGTGGAAAATTGCTTTGTACAGTACGCGAAACAATTAACAAACAAGTATTGTTTGTAACATTAAGTCCACCGTAATTCGTTTTGAATATTTTGTTGCAGTGAAAATACTTCCAGTATTGTTATTAAAAATAATGTAAAAGCTTGGTGGTGTACCCCAACGGAAAGCTTCGAAAATATGCAAAATATCTACACAAACGTAATATTTAATTATGTTTTGGTTTGTTCACTTTACAGCAACACATTTTTCTGGTTTCCTACAACTGTAAAGATGACGAGAAATTTCCGTATAAAATATGCAATTATTTTGTACCTGTGTTTGTGCTGTTTTTTGATAAAGACATTGTTGGAAATGTAGGAAATTTTAGAATTTAATTTAACAATTGTCTGGTATGCTCCACAAAAACCAAATTAGAATTTGTTTTTGGTTTTGATATATGCTTTAGTGGCATTCCCATGCGAAGCTAAATTACTTGCGGTTTGATTTTGATGACCAAATTATTTAAATTCACTTAAACACCTTCAGTGTGCACATGATTAACGCGTCATGTAGTTTAGATAGGATTATCCGTATTAATATTTCAAAATCAACTAAATAATTACCCGTCCGGAAAATGCCCGTTTGTGTTTTTCGATAATGAACTAATGAATTAATTTGTTTACGGTAAATGTTTAACTCATGATCGATAGACTTTTAAAGGATTGCCCACCATCCACCAGATCACTTGGATGTCGCCAAGTTTAAATTATCGCCTTAATCTCATGCAGTGTTGTGCCGTATTGTTTACACCGCGTACATAATTAATATTCTACTGTGTAAACAATGTATGTTAGTTATAAAAATGGCGTGGACAATGTCGAAAATTATTATTTATGTTAGCAAACTTCAAAATTGTATGATTTATTTGTTAATTAATGAAACCATTTCAAGATGGAAGCTAATTCTTTGATGAAATTGATGAAATTGAGAAATTGCTGGTTGCCGCGAAAATTGTATCGAAATCACTTTTCACTATACGAGTATGTTGGCCACTTCGATTATAAAAAAAAACTCTCAATACCTTATAGACAAACAAGTGTTTTAACGGCAAAATGTTGATTGTAATGAATAAATTCCAAGATGGTTCAGTTCGTGGTTTCTTTAGAAATATTCTGAAAATCATTTTTTGTTGCACGTATAAGGGGTACAGATTAGCTGCAATTTTTAACACCGGAGTAGGACAATAGTCACGAAGGAGGTAAAAAATTGAAGCTGTTGATGACAGATGCCCAAGTGAACACCAAGATATTTAAACGAGTCAACAGGTTCGATGTCAAAACACTCAGAGTGGCACCCAATAGATGCACATTCAAGCCTGCTGTGATTACCAGACAATTTAAACAACACGAACTTGGTTTTCCGGCTTAGAATCAGACGATGCTTGTCGAACCATGAGAGTAAAGTTTTTAAATCAGTATTGATCATCGAAATGACCTACAATAGGCCAAGGCTATGTCATCGGCTAACTCGGTAGAATAACCAGGAAGATTCAGTTTAATCACCGAGTTAGTGTAAATAAGAAACGTCGTTTATCTTCAATCTCACCGATCTACCATCTAAATACGATACTAACCACGTATTTGAAACTCCCCTAAACCTTATATTATACAAATTAGACAGCAGAAGCTTAGGATCGACCATGTCGAAGACTTTAGCTGTATCAATAAATAAAGCAATATTTAATATAACGTTTGATCTAAAAAAACTAGAAACTCTACTTTTAGTTGCCTTTTCAAGAACTTTTAGGATTACTGGCTGCAAGGCAATAGGTCATCGCGTACAACTCCCAGCTCAAAGGAAAGGTTGAAAATGTCTGTAAGAACGGGACTAATATGCCCAGCAATGGATTTTAGTGTATTATTACTCAGGCCAACATTATCAATTGCGTATTTAGTAAAGTAGTAAAAACTTCATAACTAGACACTGGGGCCATAAAAAACGTTGACGGACTGAAATCAAAAGGTAAATCGGAACTAGATGATGTATTGCTATAGAGTCGAATTTAGCACCTAGGTCTTTAGCAATACTAGAAAAATAACAATTAAACTCATTGGCAATTGCTAAATCACTCGTAAGAAGCTCTCCGTTCTGTGCTAGTGGCGTTTTAGGTTTACGAGTTAAGATTTCGTTCACTAAGATCCAGTTTTTTTTGTATCACCGCGGTTAACTGAAAAACGCTTAGAGTAATAAATTTCCTTTTCCTTTTTGATGTCCACAATAAGTACTGCATTACCGGGGGCGCTTAGATAACTTGGTTCGCAGTTTATTCCTTTTATTAATACTTCGCGCAATTTCAAAGGAAATCCAAGGCTGCAAGCGTTTAATTTTAGATGAGCAGTATGTGTAGCAGACTTCTAAAATAGTCGAAATATTATCCAAAAGTACTTCAAGAGGTAGCGATGGATTGTCGTTGTTAAAAATTAACCCCCAGTCCATAAGATCCGACCTTTCATATAATAACAACAGATTGAGCTTCTTTCTTCTTCTCGTGGAGTTTTGGTTCATATTAGAACCAGGTAACAGTATCTGAGAAACCTTAATCCATATTTCAATCAAATGGTGGTCGGAAATTTTTAAGTCTATAGCCGACGGTGTTATTATGGAATATTAATCAGTGATTCAAGCCTAAAACAAGACATTAGGTTTATATAATCTATGCTGCTGTTTGGAAGACCAAGAATAACAATATTAATGTCTCCAAAAACAAACAGATTTTTAGACCTAATACTGCCCAAAACCTGGGCCATCTCCCAAAATATTTACAGATGTCGATTGAAGCCGATAAATGCTTAAAAAACATATAATACTGTGGGAAAAAAATAGTAAGACTTTGTTCATAATTTTAAAATTCTTTATTCATTTCTCCAAATCTATTTCGTCCCCCTCAAAGTAATCCCCTCCCCCCCGGCCTCAATACACTTGTGCCAACGTTTTTTCCAATCCTCGAAACAGTTGTTAAAGTCAGTTTCCGGAATAGCCTCCATTGCGCGTAGCGATTCACGTTTAATGTCTTCAATTGACTCAAAACGGTTTCCCGGAGCGGTCGTTTGAGTTTGCTGGACAGCCAGAAGTCACACGGAGCTAAATCAGTCAAATGCGTCGGTTGCGGAACGATATGGGAGGAGTTTTTGACAAAAAAATTACGTAAAACCAATGCAGTATGAGAAGGTGCATTATCGTGGTGCAAAAACCAAGAGTTGTCGCCCCATAATTCCAGCCTCTTTTTACGAATAGCTTCGCGCAAACGACGCATAACACTCAAATAGTATTCCTTGTTGACAGTTTGGCCGGTCGGAAGGAATTCGGAGTGCACCGCTCCTCGATAATCGAAGAAAACTGTCAACATCACCTTGATATTTGACTTGCTTTGACGTGTTTTTTTCAGCTTCGGCTCACCTTTGGCACGATATTCGGCCGATTGATCGTCTGTTTCCGAGTCGCAAGCATAGCTTCAAGGCTCATCGCAAGTTATAATACGCTTCATGACATCCTGGTAGTCGGAAAGCATTGTTTCACAGGCGTCAACGGGACGCCTTTTTTCCAAAAAATTAGGTGATTTTGGAACCAATCGTGCTTTCACTTTTCTTAGGCCCAAATGATCTTTCAAAATGGTTTTCACTGATCCTTCCGATATTTCAACGATGCCAGTAAGGTCTCTGACTGTTAATCGTCGATTCTCGAGCACTAATTCCTTGAATTTATTAACGTGTTGATCATCAGTTGATGTCGTTGGCCGTCCTAGACGTGGTTCGTCGTCAACACGTTCTCGACCCTCATTGAACAATTTGTACCTATCAAAAACACTTGCTCGTGACATACAGTTATCACCGAAGGCCTTTTGCTACATTGTGAACGTTTCGGCACCACAAAATTGATTCCGCACACACAATTTAATGAAACTTATTTGTTGAATAATTTCACTTTTGTTGCAGTGCATCACGTAATTCGATCAATTGTAACGCTCATCTGTAACAGTTTGACCAGGTTCCAAAAGCTCGTAGTAAATGGCTTCTTTCCAATCCCACCAGACACACAGTAACACTTTCTTGGCATGAATATTCAGTTTTGCACTGATGTTAATGGCTGGCCTGGATCAACCAAAAAAAATGTTTTCCTTTTGTACCGAGAAACCAAATTCATGCAGAGGTCAATTCTTTGGTGTTCGGTCAGTTTATGAGAACCCAACCCCCCACCACTGCATACAATCGAAGTGATATTGCTTGGTGATTAACTCTTAACTGTTCTGCAAGCTCTTTTCGAGTTTTGTTCACCTATCAAAACTAAGTTCTTCGTCTCCAAATTGTTTTACTGCACCTGGACCTCCTCAAAACTAAAATTGCCATCACGAAATCTTGCAAACCACCTTTTACTGTTGAATGACTCACAGAATGATATCTCAAAGTCGAACTAATCAGTTTCATAGCTCTAGCAGCATTTTTTTTCATTTGAAAACAGAATGACGTAAATGTTGCTATCGACATCCATCTCTTAAAGTTGATGCACACGAAACGACAGCTTGTAAATGACTGAAACTTATGTCATAAAAACAGCAATGGCTAACTAAGCTACATATATCCAAAATGGCGGGCGAATTGGATGCGTTCAAGTATATTTTAATGCATCCAATTTCAGAGCCGAGTTCATTCTTGCACACCTAATATATTGCTGTGATTATTGGTGTGTTTAACCTCAGCGTCTTGCTTTTCTTGATATTTATTTTAAGACCAACTTCTTTTGCTAGATCTGATAGCTTTTGTACTTTATGTTGCAGGCAAATGTCACCTGTGTAATCTCCCTCATTAATCCGCACTACCATCTTATACTATTAGGAACAGAAATGGCCAGAGTATGCATCGATTACTTGTTCGATTATGAGTTCGATTAATTCCTTTGGAGTGTGCCAATTTCACAGTTCCATATTGTGTCCCTATGTATTGTATCGCCTGCACGTTTGCAGCCTACGAAGAGTAGGTAGAGTGGTGAATTCCATTTGTTAGACTGCTGTCGGTGAAATTCTATTAAGATTGGTATTAGTTCCGGAGGCCTTGTGGGTCTTCATTTTAGCAATGACACCGCTAACTTCCATCTCCGTTGATACATGGGTAACATGTTCGTTATTAACGCCGTTGGTGGTGTTGTCTCCGAAATATTCCTTCCATCTCTTCAATTGTGCTTCATCTGTTGTTAAGATTTGACCAGATGCACCCTTTATTGTTAAGATATTGGTGAATTTTCTAGTTGCCCGTCACACGCTCCTGCCTTGAGAACGTTTTCAGTGTACTGCCTACGACCACTCCTCGCCATTTTCTTGATTTCTCGTGCCGTATCTGCCTAGTGACGTTTCAGCTCCAACGTATTTTGGTGCCACATTTGTAACTTGAGTTGCGGCGTTCTTCAATTGTCTTCCAAATTTTATCACTGATCCAGGGTTTGCGTCTGAATTCTTGGTACCCGCCGATTGTGTTGGTAGTTGTTTCGCTATAAGCTTTTTCGATTTGTTTCCCTGTTGCTCTTCACTGATGGCTGTTTCTTGTAACAAGAACTGTTGGTGTAAGATTTTTTTTCCTGATCCGTTTTACAGTGACAGGCTTAATTTTGAATTGTGATATAACCGGCGATGGTCCTGTTGAATGTTTGCACCACTCATTGCCCCATCTTGCAATGACGTGAGAAATTTCTTGTTTATCCTTTCGTGATCTATTTGGTACGTTGTGCTGCCATCAGCTGATGTTCATATGTATTTGTGTATATTTTTGTGTCGAAATTTACTGACTCCTATGAATAGTTGTTGGTTTGTGACACAGAAGTCGATTAGTCATTCTCCATTATTATTACGCACAGAGTTCAATGCTTGTTTACCCATATTGGTTGTCATGTTGGTGTTATCTGTTCCAATTTTTGCAATGAAATCTCATTCTTGTATTATCTTGCTCATTTTTTATGTGTCCTTGTTATTGTTGCTTGTAGTTATTCGCATAATCCATCCTAAGTTGTTTCATCTGCGTCTTTTGTTGGGACATTTCACTGAATAAAATGGTTGTGTTTTGTAATTTTAAATGGAATCTTGGTACGATTCTATGATTATTGTGCTCTTAACTGGTTTCTATTCCTCTAGTGCCTTCTTTGCTTTAGCTGTTGTTAATATGCCCACGCCTTATTCATCGCATCCAGGTAATCGTATCACGCAATCTCTTTCGCTTGTGTATATTTCACCACTGTTTTTCTATCTCACTTCACTGAGGCCGAGAATTTGTAACGAGATTGTGTAACGTTTAATTTTTTTCTCTAATGGTGCTAGCCTTAATGCTTTTATTAGAGTTTCTGTCGATATTTACCGTTTTGCATTATTTATTCTATGTAGTATTCGTTTCTGTAATCTTTTGATTGGTCCAATCCTAGCCAGCTCTCAGAACGTTCCGTTCCATTCCATAATTCATTATTCTATGATACGAGTATTTCCAACATGTGACTAAAATTTATTCTAACCCCAGCAATGGTTGCTTGATGTTGGTGATGAAGTTTTTGTTATTTTATCTAGCTCTGCCAGTCACGACCCCCTCCCCCTCACCCTCACCCCGTCTCAAGCAAGATAGCTCCTGTGAAAAAAGTCCAGTAAAAACAAACTTCGATTGATAATCAATAGGACAAATGTAATACTGAGCTAACCTAAACACCTGTATTCTTCTTCAAGACAAGATTAATCATCGTTACAAGAAAATCTTAGTCTGAAAAAATCGTACCACAAGCAAAAACAGTAAAATGAATCAAAAAACTCATTTACCATATAAGATTTTTGGTAACGCCAACTACGTTGCTCAAGAAACGGACGTTAAAATCAGAAATGAAATTTCGCACGGTGAATTTCTTTTAAACTTTAGCCGAATTTAGCCTTGAATAGCGTTATTTGAACCCGAATAAAAATTATTAATTTCTATAAAGATCCGCTTTCGCATTCCTTCTCGAAGGATTACTTTGCCGACAATATAGAATCGATACTACAAATCAGCAAATGTGACAGGATTGTGCAAACGCCTGGTGTGAAAGTTACGGGAGCTAAACCTGGAACGAAAACCAATATTGAAACCATTGATTGACCAAGATATTTCAATCTCAACTATTTGTTTTATAAAAATTGAATTTTAACTGCCACAATATAGGTAAATCCCATTTTAAACTGGATAACTATAAGATGACGACATGGTACAAAAAACAATGAAGACAACAACAAAAAATCAATAATCTACATTGTCTACAAATTCTACCAATTCTTGACCAAAAATCAAATGTCTACACTATTTTTTTAACACCAACATGTAAACAATTCGGCAATACGCGTAGACGCACAACACTGACCTCATGGAAAATTTTTTAACGGTCTTCATTTGTATGATACGTTTCCGGTAAAGACCTTACAACTTCTGAATAATTGTAATTCCCTTTATAACACTTTTACAATTTGATGTATTCTTTACATTAATTTTCCATTAGGCGGACTATTCAGGCAACTCAAAATGTTTTAGTCTTTTGAGTCTTCTTATGATATTCTTTTGATGAAATAGTCTTGCAGCTTCGATGTTAGGGTGCTGGTGGAGCCTCTCCTGATGTTTTTAAACACACTTCTTTATTTCACTTGCGACTATGTCCATTCCGAGATCTCTATATGAAGGTCACTATTACGGGTGTATGAAGGAACGTTTACAATACCTCTTAGTACTTTATTTTGAAATCGTTGGATTATCTGTTGATTGCTGGTTTTGGTGCAACCCCACAGTTGAATATCACATGTTCAAAAGGGATTGAGCACTTGTTTATAGAGCATAAGTTTATTATGGATGGATAACTGAGAATTTCTTCCAATTAGCCAGTACATTTTCTATAGGCCAGTTGAAGCTCTTCTACTTTTTTTAACGTGTACCACTTTAACGTTGTATGAAGGTTCATATCAGGAATATTATTGAGAGTCGCAGGTAGTGGTTCTATTGATCTGTTAGCGAAGTTAATGTGCGCAGCCAATCTTGGATATTTTTATGGCTATTTGTCATATGCAAATGTGGTGGTAATATTATTATTCGTCTGCGGTAAGTCGTTTGTAAATAGTACGAAAAGGAATGGCCTGATGACACTTCCCTGTGGGACTCCTGCTTTAGCTTCTTTTATGCTAGAGTAAACTCCTTGCTGTTCAACTCTAAAATATCTTCTTTGCACGTACGACTTTAGAATTTCGCAATGCTCAATGGTAGTGTTTTCTCTAATTTAAATATAAATTTATCTAGCCAGACTTTGTCAAATATCTGCGCTATGTCCAGAAATACCACAGAACAAATTGTTTCCCCTTTAAGGATTTTTCTATTAGCAATGCGTTATTCTATTGACTTGAACGATTGAGGAGTCCAAATCCAAACTGAGGGGAAGGATCAGCTCCTGATTTTACAATTTCAGGTTTAATCTATTTTAATAATAGCCCTTCAAACAGTTTTATCATAATTGGAAGAAGTGATATTGGCCAATACGAGGTTATTTCACTCAGTGGCCTAGCTGGTTTAGACATAACAGTCTGAAGGAACCATTAATTATGTCTGATATTTTATTTATTGCTTTATTAGGTAGTTGTCTTATAAACTCTCCAGTTATAAAATATATTCTGATGATTTTTTAGGTACCACATGGTTCTTTATTTCTTGTTTTACTTTTTTAGCATTAGTTAATGGCATCTCTTGCCTCCAGATAGTTGTATAGTTTTCAAACAGTATATTCTGTTAACTGAGTGTTGTTAAATTGGCCTGAAAGGTCTGCTCAAGATGATCAGTGAAACTTTCTAATTTTTTGTTTTCTCTTTAGCCAGGCGACCATTATTTGTACTGATTGGTGGTATGTTCATAACTGGTATTTTCAAATATTCGGTTGCTTTTCACAATGAATAATCAGTATCTTCGCCGTGGGTGAGTGATCCTAGGTATGAACTTATTAATTTATTTATAGGTTCCCTTCTCCCCCATTTACTTGACGACTGGGATTCGCGTACGTTGCCATCCCTTTCGGGTACTTCTGCATTTGCCAGTTTTTTTTTTGTTTGTTGAATTAGTATTATTCCACGTTGCTTGCTGTGTATCTTTGACGAGTTTTTCCACCTCTTGCTCTAAAGTTTCTTCTGATGAAAGCTGAGTGTTTAAAATGATTGACATTAGCTGCTTATCATTTGTAAATATTGTCATTAAAATACACGAGCGATTAGTTGTGATTTTTTTTTTTTTTTTTTTTTCATATTTTTAATTTTCTCTAAAGTAATTTTAAATTATTACTTTTCAATAATAATATTTTAATTTAAAACAAGATGTACCAAAATATATACCAAATTTAAGTGTGTAATACTAGGCAGCTGCAATTGTTACACGCTGGAGTTACGTGTGCATTCATGATGGTCTAAAATAAGCGATGACCAAAGGCCTCCGTTTCCGTATTTGGCAGGAAATCTTCATAAAACAGCAAAATGACAAAGAAGTCATATTAGTTTTTTGGATTAATTAAGCTGCACACATCGTTACAAATGAGCTTTCACGCTCAAAATGTGGTGTGTAATAGCATTGTTCATGCTTTTGTATAATTGGATTATGTTCGTAAATAATGTTGTGAAGAAATGAATAATATAATTCTTGTTATAAAGAAATGAATTAGGTCCGGTGTTTTATTTTGATCGCTGAATAGAATTCCAGTTGCAGCTGTGTTTTCCCTTTTGTTATATTTAGGTGGGCAATACCTTTGATGTTATATTTAGGTCGGCAATATATTGCAGCTACCACTAACTTGTGGTTGCGGGTATTAATGCTCACGCTAATTGCTTGTATTTCGTGACTTTCAAGTTTTTGTTGTAGATCATCTTTTTCAATAATCGCGGCACTGCCTCCCCGTGCATTATTATAAGGATGTGCTGCTAAGTGAACTTCGTAGCCACGTATTTTTATATGACTTTGAGTAGTAAGGTGTGTTTCAGATCATCTTTTTCATGCAAGGATTTTTACATTACTTACCATTTTTAATTAGCAAAGAGAGACTAATTCTGATTTTGTTCGACTTTTTACGAGTAGAGTGACAAAGGCATTCCTTAGTCGATTCATGGCCTTTCCGATGGTCCTTTCTTTACCTAACCTTGTACGAAAAGTTAAACCTATGAATCGAGCTCGTGATATATTAAAGAGAGTCGGGGAGGTTTTCCTTCCCAGGAAATCCCAATCCAATAAGAACCTGATACAGTTTCCCAGGAATCACGTAACCATATGTCCTTTTCAATATCTAAAAATACCTTTCCTTACAATCAATTTTACACAGTTATGTGCTGGGTGGTTGCATTGAAATCTAATGGTGTGGTTATGACAGTAAATTGCCTTTCTCCAGCAATATCTTCCAATATCCAACGTACTAATATCGATACTCGCTCCAGGCATATAAAACAAAAAAATAAAATTTCTTTAAACAACATTTCATCTAATCTCAGTTTTTTCTCTTTAAACTTGTATAAGACGGAATATTTTTTCAAGTTGAGTAAAAAACAACAAAATATTCATCCCAGATTATTTCATTTAATTGTTGTTTTTGTACTCGACGTATGAATACATGATTATAAATAGCTGTCTTTATGTTTTGAGTAACTTATAGGGCGGACTAACTTTAGCCAGTCGGGCAACACCAGCACGATATGACGTGACGTCAGGTGTCAAAGGCCCAAGTGCACAATGAGTTAAAGCCGTGCAATCAGCTTGGAACGCCACACAGAACAGCACTAAGCTCACTGATGACCTAAAATAAAACTAGGCACAGTAGATTTCAAAACCTCGATTAGGAAATTTTAATTCTATGATAAGCCTATCGTTAATCAGATTAACTTCCGGTATTAATGAATCCGGTACTTAACTTGTCGATGCCCCACAAGAGCACCACGATTTTTCCGCGCTTCATCATTTTTTTCAACGCTAAGCCGCAGAACACGGCTATCTTAAAATACAAGACTGCTGTTGATTGCCCTATAAACAAAATTTTGCATGCGATTTAGTTTCGCAATTACACCTTCAAGCACAAGAAAACTCTAACGAAAATGTATTGCGGAAATCTGTTGCCGTCAGAAACAGAATTTGAAAAGTGCTCTAATAAGTTACATTTACTCAACGCGCCACATTCACTAAATTAAATGTTAATAATTTTTTAATCCATCAACTTTTTTAGACGTTTTAATCATACCAATTCTACCCCAGATTTAATAAGGCGGCTTACTCTCTTCATGAATCTTCGAAAATTGGAGTTTCTCATCTAAATGGCTTGCAGCAAGTTTAGGCAATGTTGCACAAAACACATTTGTTGATTCGACTTGACTTTTAGCAATCCTAAAGCAATCCGTTTTTATTATCGCAAAAATCTTTTTAGCTCGTGTAAACGATCAGAATACATCAAATATTTTTTATATACGAACGACAAAATTTTACGAGACATCTGAAATGTGAATACGCTCCAACTCCTCTGGGCAACCAAAAATCAATACAATTTGTATATGTTTTGTATATTCCAATTTTATTATTCTTTAAGTCTAGAATCGATTTTGTGTTTCCAAAAATACATTTGCCTTAAAAAATGGTTTTTCATAAAACATGTAACATAAAAATCATATTTTTGTTCCTTTATCATAACCCCAACCCGGCTTATATACTCGTAGGTAATAAAATTACAAAAATACCTTAAGTAACAGACAGACATTGTAATGATAATTCCCTTATGATAATACATACATAGATAAATACATATTCTATGCTATTTCTATAGACATACAAAATCATAAAACAAATTCCAATTTTCAATAAAAATGTTACACAAAATAATCAAATAAAAAACATTTTTTATGGTTCGCAACATTAAATTCCAATATAAAGGAATAACATGCTGTACAGAACTGTAATTTGATACAATAAAAGCACAAAATAGCCCATCACTTAATGATTATTGCATAAACAAGAATTTCCCAAATTACAGGGCAAGAAAGACTCGACACAGACTCACATTATAGACCCACCTTACATTACGGGATTATCCCATTATCTCCTCATGTATACCAAACGTCCATATCGAATTGTTTTAACCTTTTTTTCTATTCGTATTATTACAGGTTTTATTAACGCCACCTGATGAAGGACCACGTATTAAGGGACAGCGTATTAAATTGCAGGACATAATCGATGGTGATTATCTACCATTGCGTGTCAACGGTACTTGGATTGATAATGACCAATTTCTGTATCAGAATCAATGGGGTGGCATCAGTCTGCTGAATGCAAATAATTTAAGCGAGAAAGTTTTGATGTCAAATACAACGTTTGTAAGTATAATTTCCATGTCCCGTAATTATTTTCATTAAGCTCGTGCACACCAACATAATTAGATTTTCTATTTTAAGAATCCAATAAAACAGATTTTGTCTACCTTCACGCGTAATGTGATCTTAAAATATTTTCCAAAAAATATGCTGTATAAGATAGCAGAAAATTTCCAGCAGAAAAAATGTGTATTGCTATTCACCACTAGAGGCGAACTATCACGAGCACTGTCACGATGACTAAATTTTATCTGCTGATATTTTTTTAAACCAGCAGAAAATTTTTGAAATTTTTAAGGAAATCAATAATTCTGAGCAGAAAGTTTTATGAAAAATCAAATAATTAATGAAAATGAAGAGAAAATATATGTTTAAACGTTTTGAAACGAAACAAGTAAATTTTCTTTAAAGAACGATTTGCGTTTGTATAAGGACTCTCAAAATATACTAAAATTATCATAATCATCATAATGCAAATACAGGGGAACACAAAAAAATTCGTTTGAGCTTTTTAACAAAAATGTTAGAAAAACCCCCTGTGACTACCCTGGGTATTCATTTCATTCATGACCCCAGCTATGAGTCTTATGTTGCTCATGTATATCGATTATGATCTCAGCTACCATAAAAACATAAGCCCAGGGTAGTTACAGGGGAGTTTTTCTAACACTTTTGTTAAAAAACTGAAAACATTTCAAATTAAAATGACTTCAAAACTTTATGAAATGCTACTGACGCCAGTTATGAATCTTATGTTGCTCATGTACATAGATTATGATCTCAGCTACCATAAAAACATAAGCCTAGGGTAGTTACAGGGGGGTTTTTCTATCACTTTTGTTAAAAAACAGAAAACATTTCAAATGACTTCAAAACTTTATGGAATGCTACTGACGCCAGTTTCTAAAAATATCTGCAGATAAATTTCCTGTTTGTGATAGTGATGCCTCTAGCGGTGAATAGCAAAATTACATTTTTTCTGTTGGAAATTTTTTGATGTCGTATACAGCATGTATAAGATAACAGGAATTTAACAGTGGAAAATAAGAGATTACGCTACCCGCCGCAAGTGGCAGCACCATCATAAAAGAGAATTTATTTTGTTATTACCAGCAGAAATTTGTCATTTATTTTGTATCTCTTTTTTCACTAAATAAAACATCCCAGCGGAATAAAATATTAAAAGTGATCCGTAAAATAACAAATTGATTGATCTCCGAAGTAAAGAAACTCGGTAAATGAATAATCTTGAAATTTAACATTATCCCGTCTTTCCGTCATTTCTTAAAGAATGACGATGAAATTTGTTATATTTATTTTCCGTTTTCGGCCAACATCGCAAAAACTTCCACTAGTAAAAAATTATAGCGAAAATTCTAATCTATACATTTCCCCAAATTTTCCTTGTAGTCTCAGTATGACCTAAGCTATTGGAAAACCAACTAGGAAGTTTTTGAGATATTGGCCAAAAACTGAAAATAAATAAATAAAAAAATTAGGCCAAGTTTAGTCCAGCATGAACAGATCCTAGAATTTTGTCCAAAACTTACTTTCAAATCAATGATCAATATACTACTATTCAAACTTCATCGTCATTCTTTAAGAAATGGCGGAAAGACGGAATATTAATAAATTTCAAGATTTCATTTACCGAGTTCCTTTACTTCGGAGATCAATCAATTTGTCATTTTAAGGATCACTTTTAATATTTTATTCTGCTGGGATGTTTTAGTTAGTGGAAAATGGAGGACAAAATGAATAAAAAATTTCCGCTGGTAATTATATAACAAAAATTAATTCTCTTTTATGATGGTGCTGCCACTTGCAGCGAGTAGCGTAATCTCTTATTATCCGAATGTGGTAAAGCCTTCAGCACCTGATTGTAAAAAGCGTCATATAGCATTAGAATTTATTCTAAAAAAGATATGTAATAGAATTTTGCAAGTAGTTCAACAGTTTTGTATTGTACCATTACTTTGGGCAACCATTCTATAGCTTTGTATGGCACCACTGTGCCGTATGAGACAATGTGAAAAAGATTACTGATTTAATGGCACAGTGGTTAAAGCTTTGACGATTGAATACCGGTCTAGCACTCCGATAGATTATGATCGGTAATGTAATGTAATTGTCAATTATGATCCCTTGCAGAAATGTAAAATTACTGGACTGAGACCATTATTCATAAGAGTACTATAGGCTGGTTTAGAGATGTACATTGTGCAGCTGGTTCTGTGTAAATAAAAACTAAACCCGTATACGGCCTTAATTTGGTTACTGCGTAAAGCAGGATGTGAAAATTGAAAATGATGTATAAGCTAGATGAAAAATTTCAAAAGTAAAATGTGTTTTGCTATTAACCGCTAGAGGCACCACTTTTACAAAATGGATTTTTTTCCTCTGAGGTTCTTTTAATCGGCCATAGATGATGATAAAATTAAGATAAAATTTGATTCCGACATCTGCATACATTTTTGATGATTTTTTGCTACAAAGGTAGGTTTGCTAGTTACACCTTTTATTGTTACACTTTTCGTTTATAAATTCACTCCGGTATAATAGAATCATAGCCGGCGTCAGCACTCCACAAACGTTTAAAGTCATTTTAACGTGCAATTGAATCATTTGCAAAGCAAAATTATTGGTAAACCAATTTTCAAACGCAGATTATGTTGTAATTGATAGCTTGGTTTACATCAGTAACAGTGTCAACTATTGGAATGACATCAATTCGTTGGGCAATGTTTGTTGTATTTGGAAATTAATTTGATCAACATCGATGTTTTGAGCCGCTAAAATTGCTCGTTCACTGAACGCCATATTCGGCAATTTAATTAATTGCGTATCCTTCATGCAAACCAATTTTACCATCACCAATATCCAGCAATTGTTTAAAGGATATGTCTGCTGATGCATCGTTTTGCAATTGTACACGCATATTTATGGTCAATCGCAATATCTGTGCATTTCGCCACAAACTGGATAATTTCAAACATGCGTTAATCTCATCGGCGTACGTAGAACGTGGAGTGGTAGGCAATGGGTAAACATTCCCATTGTGAATTCGTCCTAGATAATAATTAGGCATTTTTTGAGTACATTAGCAATACTGGATCAAAGGCAGCTTGAGCGCTGAATGAGGTGTTTTTCCACCATCCAATAATGTAGCAGAAACGCCTGAACATGCAGTGGCTAATGTGATCTTACTTTATGATCGCACTCTTGCAAGATGAACGAAATGATAAATGTTTTGCCTGTGCCACCAGGCGCATCCATAAAAAATCGTCCTTGCTGACCTTCAATCGTCAACATAATTCGATCGTAAATAGCCGTTTGTTCGTCAGTCAGCAATTGATCATTAGTTGCAACAACTGTAGCTAAATCGATGCAATCGAATTGCTGCTCTCACTGTATATCGCATTATCAATTAAATCTGCTGCCGGTCGATTAGATGATGGCATACCCAAATTGATCATTGACGTATTCGAAATGAGATTGCAAACATACTCGACCAAATATATTTCCGGTATGTAGTCCATCTTTAGATCTACATTTGTTTCCCGGATTCGGTGTAGTATATCTTCGTTCATGTGATTTTTATATTTATCCCACAGATTCGATGATTGTGCCGGAAAGCATGCCGTCAACAAAATGGCAAATAATTGACGGACTTGATGTGTTGTGGGTCATTGATTTGGATGAGGGTTTGATATGGCGAAGAAACGAATTTTGCGTCTGCAAGCGTATAATGTCCCAATGATTGTCGTCTTCCACCAATTGCAATCCGTGGCACGCGTCGTGATTTGTATCGTGCAATTGACTGTTGACAGTTCGTAAATATTCGAAGGACGTTGGTCCTTAATCATTTACCAATAACAAACCAAAAATAAGCACTCACGTTGATTTGGGTGAACAGCGTACAATCGATCCAATGTAAATGTTTGAAATATGCCAGAAAATACTGGAACAGGGTCACCTCGATTACCCGGCTCCCATTTCTTTGATGGTTTATTCTATGTGAAATATCGAGGCACATCGAAATAAAACATTGTTTGTACGAATTGACCGAAAATATCTGTTCGTTTGCATAATTCGAAGAATTCAGTCGGTGTGGTTTTTGGTGGATTGTTGGCTCTTCATATTCGATGCTGCTGATGTATCTGCCCATCTGGTAGCGTGTTATTTTATTTCGTCGTTTTCGTCAAATATATTTGATTGTCTTAACAGAACTGCAAAACTCTACCAATAATGTGAGTCAATCTTATTTCGACCTTTTGACATTCGCATTGTAAATGAATACACGGTGCTGTCGTGTTCAAATCACCGCATGGACCACGCATATTGCTGATTGACCTGGCAATAAAAAGTTGAATTTCTTCCCGTTTGAGGTTACATGTGAATGTTATAAATAAATTTGGTCGTTCATAAGCGCGCACGAAAGTCATAGCATCTAGTATGCATTCTTACATATGACGTGGACTGCCAATATGTGTGGATGGAAGTATGAACGCCTTACCCCGATTTCAAAGAAGAAATATTGAAATGAGCAACATTCTCTGATGTATCGACGCTGATTGATTGAAT
Organism: Nephrotoma guestfalica; assembly: GCA_963691935.1. Classification (NCBI taxonomy): domain Eukaryota; kingdom Metazoa; phylum Arthropoda; class Insecta; order Diptera; family Tipulidae; genus Nephrotoma; species Nephrotoma guestfalica. The sequence goes on along the minus strand of OY829913.1, from coordinate 33,244,805 downwards.
TGATCACAAGTTATAATAACAGCGACTTCATTTATAGTTGGCGATTGTTCAAAAATGTCTCCAACGATGCCACTATTTCACAACGATGTCACTGCCAAAATTTGCGACCGTCGTTGATTTAAACAGCGTTGGTTGCGCCATAAAAAGTAATTTAAAAGCACAAATTGAATTTGCGAATTTTACACAAAAACGACAGTACGACTTTACCTGGCGCGCAACAGATGCCGGGCGCCTCTGATTTGAATGTTATTGCATTTGAATGCACCGACATTCCGTACAACCTTACTATTCTGCGAACGTCGATCATGATTTGTTCGTACTCTTCGTGGCATGTTTCTGTACATCAATGCTGAATTAGTCGATAAATATTTCACTCAGTATGCACGCAATGACTAAACACGCAATCGGAAATCGTAAAGGCAAAACATGCACAATGAACTTGAACCATTTCCATTACGATTTCTTACCAACTAATCAGTTGGTTCTCGACAACAGCCCGACCTACCGGATCCAACTATACCTAAGAATCATCCAGGTGACCCCATAAGTAGAAAAAAAAATTCATTAGTGTCGGCCAAGCTGTTTAGGAGGAGAAGCATTACAAACATACGCACACCTAAATTTTATATAAAAATATTAGTATTGTTCAACTTACCAGACCCAAACAGTTCGAATCGTGTGAAAATGATGAATTTTTAACGAATTTTCGCTATAAATGTTTACGGTGGCTTGACCAATCCCAAAGCTACTTGAGATGCCAAAACACTAGAAACTGTGTGGGATAAAAATTGTAAAATGCTGTGCCTCACTTTTCGTCACCAAATATGAAAATTCACTCAGTAATGACCGCTTGAAGTTTTGTCGGATTGAATTGTGTATCAATCACCTAAAAGTTTATAAGCATCGGTTAAATGAACATCGGTCGAGCTGTTAAATGTTTAATATAAGTTAACCACTTTTAGTTCAGTCCACCAAATTCTCCAAAGCCTTAATATAATATTATGAAATATTAGGAACATTTTCCTTGCAGAACAAAAATCAAAATTTACGATTCTTCCCTATTTGGTACATAATATTAAAGAAAGCAAACCGTATATGTTAAGAACATTGAAGTAGAAATGAAGATACGATACGGTCTGGTACAAATTGGATTTTAGTCAGTCTATTATAGCAAGCATGTAATTATCATTTATGTTTCCTTACAAATATCTTAATCCTAACCCTAAACAGCTTAAATCCATAAGATATAAATTTACGGTTTATATGTGTTATTTACCCTAAGCAAACAAACAACAATATACATAACAAGTAAACATAATAGACTTACATCGTACATGTATAAGACGTGTACATTGCCTAATATAAAATACAAACATCATTTCCTTTTTTTTGTTTGGCTTACATTCATTCCAGAAGACATTGGCACCAGTGAAATTTACAATATCAACCGATCGCCGATTTTTGTTACTTGCTCAAAATGTACAAAAACTATTTCGTCACTCGTACTTGGCGCAATACACTGTATTCGATATAATAACAAGTGAAGCGATTCGCCTGTCACCCAAACCGGGCGACGAAGAATGGCCTTACTTGCTGCATGCTCAATTTACACCGCGTGGCCATTCGCTCGTTATGGTATACAATTATGATGTTTACTATAGGATAGGACCGAAATCCTCCACCACATATCGTGTGACAAAAAGTGGTGTGCCAGGTGTTATATATAATGGTATACCGGATTGGCTGTACGAAGGTGATTACATTAAAGATTATGGTTAATATGGAGTTCGTGACTAAAATAGTTTTTGCCTGCATTTCATTTACAGAAGAAATATTATCATCGAATACGGCGATATGGATGTCGCCGGATGGTCATTTAATGTTGTATGGCACGTTCAACGATACATTAGTGCCGGAACAAAATTTTGCATGGTTTGGCACAGTTAATTCGGCAGCGGGGAATACAAATTTATATCCTGAAATTCGTTCGCTCAGGTTCGTATAACACCAACAAGTATTTTGTTCAGCAATTAACACAAGAATCATAAATAAATGAAAATAAAAAATTTGTGTGAAGGAATAGGCAAAAGGAACTCTTAAATTAATTTAAATTAGACATTGGGGTATTTAATTTATTCATCGAGAAGAAAAGCATAACATAATTTGCATAACATACAGAAGTTTTTGTTAACCTAGACGATACTGTTGTAGTACGTACGTACATAGACGAAAAAGTTTTCCTGTTTTTCATTTAGTAGAAGAAAAAAATTTTGTTCGTAAATTTATTATTCATCTAGGCGGTAGTTGATTTAGTCTGAGGTGAATTTTTATTTATATTTCTACACAATTCTAGGTATCCGAAACCTGGTACAAAAAATCCGATTGTTAAATTACGGGTGGCCGATTTAACAGATCCCAAAAATATTCGAACGAGAGATTTACAAGCGCCAGCTGTGCTGAAAGACTCGTAAGTAAAATTTTGCATAAATAATTAATCATTTTAAACTTAAATAAGCTTCTTATAAGCGGATTCACATGTATACTTCGTGTCTAGATAATATTTTTTGCAAAATTGAAAACTGCTAATTACATAATTTAAAATTTAAAATAAACATCGGAAGTGGTATACGAGTAGTTATTTACAGTTGTTGTTGTTGTAACTTAACAGGAAACTATTTTTTTAGTTTTTAATTAAAGCATATAATTATCCATAATATGGAAGACCAACTTATGCTAAACTCAAACTTTTCGTTTCGACTAATTTATGTTTATTTTTGGATGAAACTCGTATTATATCCTATGCACCCGAAATATACACGGAATAATTTTTTTCTAGATAGCATCTGTGCTGGTATCATTATTGGCTGCATGCCCTACTTTTATGTAGACGAGGCTTAAATAAATTACTTTAAGTTCGTTTAACAGCAAATGAGTGCAAAAAAACTGATTCCAAAAATATCTGAAATTATTTGAAAATTGGTTCCATTGAATTGAATTTGAGATTACCAAGTGTTTGATAGTTTGGTTTCGACCAAAACGATTCAGATGAATATTTTATATAAAATAATTATGTAAACTACTAAGATAAAATTAGATAAGCTCAACAGGGTCAACAAAACATTTTGAGAATAAAAACACACAATGATCAGTCTGGAATATTTCCAGTTTTTGTATTTTGTCTATTTCATATAAACTGTTTAGATAATAATTAACAACCGAGCAGTACTCACTCTGATTATTTAAATCCCACCTGAGGCCTGATTTTGCATTAGTCCTTCGAGCCCGGTCACAAGCTAGTTGACCCCCATCCTTGGTAAGCCAACTAAGCTTGTGATCCTGGTACCGGCATTACAACTCTGCCACAAATCGACTCTCCGTGTTAATATCAAACAACCAACAACAATTAAAGCTCCCACACCAAAGGGCAAACAACTGGTTCAAACAGCAACATCCATGGTGACAACAAAGGAAATTCAAGAACAATTACAATTATTTATTAAGAATGACAACTTTCCAAATGAACGCTCTCTCACCGAGGGAGAATAAAAATTTAAGAATTCTTTCAAACAAATTTGGGGTGCAATCGAGACGGAAGATACACGATAAGGATTCCTTTTAAAACGAGCCATAGGACTCTAGAAGAATCAAGAAAAACGGTTGTATCAAAAATGCATCATTCGGGCAGATGTATCACCGGTTTATTCGGGAATACATCGAAATGAAGCTCACGGAGGTTATCCGAACAGAGCCTGAGGATATCGATGTATCAAACCTATTATATACCGCATCACGGTGTGCCCAAAGAGCTTGCAGCCAAACAACAACCAGCAGTCTACAGACATACAACAACCGGCAAACAAAACAGAAACAGAATAAAGCGTCAGCCAAACAACAATCGGCAGCTATAACAGCAAAACCAAGGTTGGATAAAATTCATCATCGATGCTAAGACTGCATTATATGGTTTCTGTGAAGCTTCTACTCAACCATGTGCTGCAATGGTATATTCTACCAACAGCTATCTGACATCATGTAATGCGAATCTTGCAGACATAGGGTCACGTGGAATAATCCATTTAGCAGTCGCAATATATCCAGATTTTATCCATAACGAACTAATATTGGAACCCGATGCAACCAAGCCAGACATCATTAGTCTGATCCGCGTCCATTACAATATGTTGGATCAAAGGGGTGCTAAGCCGATTCAAAACCTTTCTGATCAATAGAATATCAGAAATCGCAGTTAGCTCTCGCTAACAGTAATTTATGGTGAAAGAGTCTAAATTTTCTTCGTAATGAATTAATGTTCGATCCCAATGCAACCTTGCCAGGCCACATTGTACAGCCGGAGGAATTAGAAGAAAACTTTATGGTCAATGTGATTGGCGTAAAGAAAGTCAAATCATTCACACATATGAAACATATCACAAAAAATCCCAAGTTTGTTGCATGCAATAAATGTTGCACAATCAATAGGTTGTTGCACCAAGTTTCAATTAAGAAATATGTTAAAAAATTTCAAAGATTGGCATTTGGGTAGGTTTTCTGAAATGGTCGGGATATGGTCCATTACCAGGGCAAACGAATCGAACGATTCCTGGGATCGGCGATACAAACGGGTATTTTACAAAGGGGTTGATGCAACAAATTTCAATTAAGAAATCTGTTCAACGAATTACAAAAGATTGACATGTGGGTATGTTTTTTGGAATGCGCGCGATATGTTATCTTAGCGGGACGAACGAAACGGACGATTCCTGGGCTCGGCGATATAAATAACGGGTATTTTACAAAGGGATACTTGCAACAAATTTCAATAAAGAAATACCGTATTAAAGTTAGCCGAAAGTTTCCAGCCGAATACCATCTTTCGGAATGTTTGTATGTTTATTATTCGAGATATAGTCCATTGAACTCAGAAATTATTCGCTGGGCGGACTATTGGGTAACATAAGGTGATAGAGGAACGTTTAACGTATTTGAAATAACTTTTTCAGAATTTTTGTATGTTTAGTATTCGAAATGTAGTCCATTGAATTCAGTATCAAATGGCCATAGCAGGATCGAAGGGATAGTGGGTAACCTAGAAAATACAGAATGTTTTATTAATTTTGTTTTTGAAATTTCAAAATTTATTGTAATTTACATTTCATAGGATTTGGACCAATTTTGTTAAACTCTTCAGCTATTAAAGAAATATGTTCAACGAATTACAAAAGATTGACAAGTGGGTAGAAAAAATTAAATTCGTTGCAATAAAATCTTTAGAAATGATGTGCAGAAAATCTATTTTGAGATTTCTGTGCAACATTTGTTGCATGCAACAAATTTGCGATTTTTTTGGGACATATTTCACACACATACGCATTCACAAAATATTTGAGTGACATTCACGTTCCAATAAACTAAAATACATCGTATATATATCGCATACAACGCTTACAGTCAACAACCCAGGAGTACCGTCGAATAAAGAAGTTCAAAATACAGAAACTACAATCTTCAAAACCAGGATCACGATCTCTCTAACGAAATTCACTGTCTCAAATCCTCAAGGCTTTAAATAAATTAAGCTGACTCATATCTTTGAATCTGGGGATCTGGGGTTAGATACCAATGGAAGACTCAGAGTGAATGGTCATCTTAGACAAACACAAATAACATCGGTGTTAATTATCGAAAACACCAGAGTACAACCATAGATAGCATTTACCGAAACCGAAATTAAGTATACCCGCCCTGTCTAATTGAGAAAAACCAAGGATAACCAAAAAGGATACATAGTATATGTGCGGCAAGCAATGCAATCCTGTCCCAAGCAAGAATAGCGCATTTATGCTCTCTCCGGCAATGGAACTTACTTTGTTGGAGCAAACCAAGCTCCGAGACCACCACATATTCAAGTAAAACTTCTAGGAGGCTGCGCCCGGTTTAAAATACAATGTCATTATACAGCAACTTCGATGGCAATACAATTATTTAATAGCAGACAACGAGCTATTATTCGAAAGCCATAAGCACCGAAAACGAGTGAAAAAAGACACGAGTGAGTGACGAGTGAAAGACTAAATACTGCAATTCCAAGAATATTGAACATTAGAAGATAAGACGATCAGAGCTAAAAACATTTTTGATATGACTCTTATAATAAAGAGGCCTCAGGATACGCAACAAGGCTTACTTGACCAGCTCCATTAAGCTCATCAAGACGACCAACATCCATCCATACTCACACCAAGTCAGCTAGATGTATAAAAATATGGCCACTACGTTGCTAACGTTGATGTCCTACATTATTTGAATTATACGGTGGGCCATCTATTGGTTGCTTTTAAATCCAAGGTTAAGACTACACTTTTTTGAACGATTTGCTTGAAGTTTTGAAAGCTCGTCAGCCTGATATTCTGCGTCACCAAACAATCATGTTTTTGCGTGAAGAGCGTTTCGAAATATTGAAAACTTATTTTCAAAGTCAGTGTTGTCTAGTAACGGACCCGTGTGAATTTTGAAATTTTGAAAAGAAATATGGGTCGTGAAAGAGCGACTAGCGGAACCGCTGTAGTGAAATTAATGAAGAAAGTTCATGAAAAAGGCTTGTTATTGGATGACAGAAGTGGTCTCCGAGCTCGGACAGTTTGTACGCTCGAGAATATTGTGGCTGTGGTCCATAGTGTAGGATAGAATCCATCAACCTCATCAATGGTCACATCTGGAAAATTTTTCAGGTCAATTTTGATGTGAGAGAGTCCGGGAAATCTGGTAAATATATATCGCAGGCACAAAGCTTAAAAAATTTTAAAAATTGATCGTTTAAAGAGTCATGGCTGGAAAAGGATTCAAACGAAAGGTTAAAGTGATGGTCACCATCCGTGATGTGATCACCACAAAACAACAAAACAATTGGCAAAAAAAAATTACGGCACATAAGCTCGACTACAAAAGATTATATAAAGCTTTCTTGAATGAATTTCTCAACAAGTGATAATCGAAAGCTCCGTAGACCTTGTTAAACACCCGCGATACTCTCAGAATTGGATCAGAAAGACCGTAGTTCGGGAGCGTACAAGTTGATACGTGCTAGTAACTCGATACAATCGAAACGGGAATTGATGATATCACGCACAAACAGCGCGGAAGCTACGTCTCGGCGATTTTCTAGACGTTGCAGTTCCAAAAGATTACATCGATTCTGATAAGGCGGAAGAACGTAGCCCACGGCAAGACTAGATGGTAAACATCGTAGCGCGAACAAAATAAACTGTTTCTGGATACTCTCAATCCTCTCAGAATGACAGTGGTAGGAGGGTGACAAAACAGCAGATGCATACTCCAAAATGGACAGAACAAAGCTTAAGTATAATGATGTCTAAGTTAACGGGTCACGAAAGGCCGTGCAGTTTCGTTTAATGAAGCCAAGCATAGTGTAAGACTTTGAAATAATGGCGTTAACATGTCTGGTAAATGGATCATCAGATTCAAAGATCACTCCACGATCCGAAATGAACTCACCCGATCAATGGTTTCGTTGTATAGTTGATATTGCTATAAAATAGGCTAGCGGATACCGAAGAAAGAAAGAGTTTTGCATCTACTCACGTTTAAAGCCAGTAAGTTGTTAATTGACCAACTGCAAAAGCGGTTTAAGTCATCTTGTAACATTTCGCAGTCTAACGTGCTAGAGACCCGGGCAAAAATCTTCATGTCATCTGAAAAGAGGAGGCAGTTGGCAAACTTAAAACATTTTACAACGTCGTTGAACCAGAATCTTAACCGATTGCCAACGATCTGCGAGATAACAACGCAACCAGTCGATGGGAATGAAAGCACAGTCGAGACTCTCCAACTTGCTAATAAGATTGGAGTGATCATTCATATCGAAAGCCGTTGCGAAGTTTGTGTAGACGACCACAAGCTGCTGCTTGGAGTTTAGACTGTCAAATAGATGACCAATAAATGAGAACAAGTTAGACATGGTAGACCTACCGGGTTAAAATATATGCTGAAAAGGAGAAATAAGTCCCTTGGTATGGAAGTGCAATACTCTGTGAAACATGGACTCAAACAGTTTGGGTAAGACAGAGAAGATGGTGATCCCACGATAATTACTTACCTCACTTCTATTACCCGCCTTGATGTCCCTTACTAAGAGGCAGTTGACCCAGAACCTCCTGTTCAGTAAATTGGAAATGATCGAATACGATAAAGGTGGAAGTAGTAGGAGACCCGGTGTCTGTTGGCCGAAGTGGCTTGTAAACCGATGCAAAAAATTAGTCAAGCAATATGAGCAATATGGCGGAGGTCTAGTAAGACATATTCCACGGAAAACCAGACACCTTTTTTTGCTGTTAATGAAGTTTCAAAATTTTTTGGGGTAGAATGTCAAAACTTGCTCGATTTGCACTAATTAATTATTGAAAAGGAACCCATTAAGGGTCTTAAATTCATTGCGGGCGTTAACGAAATCGGGATAGTATTCTACGCCGTAAAGCCTGTAAAGGAAATGAAACTTGTTGCGTTGCTTCTCGAGCAGCATCAACTCGGTGTTATACCATGGCTCCCGAAAGCCGGATTTATTATGGATAACGCGCGGTACGGGACTCTCAATACCACTCCCGAGAATCTCATTGAATCTGTGCACCGTATCATTCAAATCCGCACCGAGCTGTAAAAAATCTCAATCGGCAGTGCTGAGAAATTCATTCAAGGATGCGTAGTCGGCCATTCTAAAATTAAAGTGGATATGGTTAGAAAAATAATTAGTTGTACATTTAGTATAAAAAAAATCTATCATAATTGGTGTGTGATAAATGCTCTCGCGTCCAGTGAAATCCGAGCACGGAGCAACATCGACATGCAAGACATCGTTGGCAAATAGCAGGTCCGGGAATTTCCCCCGACTGTTGCTGAAGCGGTTAAGCTGCGTTGATATGGGCGCAAAGTAACCGATGACAGTCAATGATTTCTCGTCGGTTGAGGATAAAGAGAACACACCGTCGGCATCGTTCAAAGATATACCGGATAAGTTAAAGTCACCCACAATGATAATTTGATCACAAGAGCGAACTGAAGTTATAACGCCTGAGTCGATGTAGTTGATAAACGTGTTGTAGACTTCCCGGTTGGACCCGTACAGAATATATATGACGACGGCGACAATCGAGGTATTGTAAGCTAGTCTAATGCGAACGTCAATGACATCAAAGCAGGGATGGCTGGCGATCACTTCATTGGAGATTGAATTGTTTACAGCAATTAAAACACCACCGCCTCCACAACCGGTGTCGAAATCATATTTGTCCTCGGATAACATATTGATCGTAAGCCAGGTCTCGCTGATTATTATAACATCGAAATCATTGCTGTTGAAACGTGGCCACAGTCTGGTTTTTTTGATATGCGTGAATAATTTGTGAATGGGCGGATTAAAGCGCCAGGAGGCCTAACGTCAAAACTGTTAAGCAGGTTAAAACCAGCCTACTTCAAACCAATTTCAATTAAACGATCGTTAGGGAGCTGTTCAAAACATGGTCTTTCGGTAATAGTAGCAGACAATTTACGTCCCCTGGCGAACAATTTTGAAGTTTATCGCAGACCTAGCTAACGATCTGATCGGTTGAGGCGGATGGATCGATACGACTGATGTATAAATATTTTTTGACAGGCACTGAGACAGTTTGGATACAGTTGATGGGAAGCCCCGATCCTACAATAGCTTGCGGCGACGTCGATACATCATGGATATAGCAGGTAGGCTTGACAACTTTTGCGGATATTGTCGAGGTGGAATTATCATCAGTGAGTTTGTTTGTCAATGCTTTGATTAATTTACGGTTTTCAACCAACTCCGATTCAATTTTCCTTAAGTCCAAATTGTCAGCGGCTTTGTGATCAATGATACACAGCAGTAGACAATAAAACAAATGCTGGTGTACTTTTTAATTGAGTTAATTGCAGCACGGTTAAGCCCACTACAATCGTAATAAAATTGGCAATTTTTCCAACCATGACACTTTAAACGGTAAATTTTTAGAAATTTTGATGTTTTCTCACATGAAATTTTTTCCAGGTATGACCATCACTGACACTTTTCATTTGAATCCTTTTTTAGCCATGACATATTAAATGGTAAATTGTTAGATATTTTCGAATTTTGTGTGTGCTGGAGCAACATTAAAACCTTTCATTTGAATTTATTTGCAGCCATGACACTTTTTAGAAATATCATTTTGTGGTCAAACGAAGTTTCCCGAACTCCTCACTCGAAAATTGATCTGCTATTTTTTCCAGGTGTGACCATCACTTAAACCTATCATTTGAATCTTTTTTCGGTCATAACGGTCAAGTTTTAGAAATTTTCAAATTTTTGTGTGCGATTTTACTTAAACTCCCCAAATGGGGATTATCCACGTTTTATAGGAACAGCAAAATAAAAATGTCTAATATTACAATACTTCCCGACATAAAATTGGTATCTGCATTATCGACCCTTTTCAGCTTTAGTTTGAATCTGGATTATCGACATTTTTCGACAGTTTAACCAAAAAAATAGGTACGTTAAATTTGTCGGCTTTAGGCATTTGAGATCTGTAAAAGCATTCATTGTAAAAGAAAGTCGGGTGTTGGCTTTATCAAAAAATCATCTGTTGCATACCTTTGACTCTTCTGGAACCTTTTGGACACTCATTATATCCCAACTGCATAATTGTCAAAATAAAAAACTTTACAGTGAAGTTTTAAAAAATATGAAATTTTGAAAACGTCAATTTCAGTGAAACATTGAATTCTTTAAATCAAAAAATTCGTTCGCCTCATCAGACTACAGTGAACAAACTATAAAAATCATGAAAATAATTTGAATTTCGTATTGAAACCGTTTCTATGCGTCAAATATAAAATAAAATCGAGGTTACTAATGTCGGAGATATACTCGACGTTACTAAGACACCGAATAATGTCAAACACGTTACTAGCGAAGTAAAATATTTTGAATTTGACGTTCCCGAAAATATTACTGTGAAAACCTAAAAAACTTGAAATGAATTATAAACCGGAAAACATTAAAAAATTAAAAGTGATTAAAGCCGGATTATTGGCGTGCCTGTTAGCATTTAAATACGATATCTCGAAAAATTAAAAGAAAATTGTTGGAAGATCTCGCCGGTATTTTCGAAGGCCCGATAACACGGACAAATCGTTTCACGGGTTTTATAAGGTGGGGTTTGGTCAAATAAAAAATAATGAGGAAGAATTCTTAACTGCTGAGGAATGGCTAGTTATTACCACATGGCTCTTCACAGTCGTCAGTTGTCGCCGTCAACAAATTATCCCACTCGGTTGGCGAGTGATGCAATTCACTGTGTTTGGTTACAGAACTAAAAGAAATGGTAAAATAAAACTCATAATATATGAATAAACAAACTTCCGAGTTTTTATATAATCATTGAGAAATGGCATTTGCCCTAAATACTCTTACTCCGGTTTTAAATCCGACGAACTTCCTGATGGAAGATTTTTAGCTTTAACCTCTCTTGAAAATTTGCCACGGAGACTCTTCCATCTCTGGATGCATATTTGATCTACAATGTTAATTAAATGTTATTCATGTTTATTAACATAACCTCAAACTTTAATATTTACCTGTTTCATCAAGCTCTTCTCCTATTTTTCTTCACAACTCAAATTTGATTTTAATATTTTTGAAGGCTCTTGAGACTTTGTTGTTGTACAAAATTGGGTGTTGTTTTACCAACTCAATTAATTTTTCTTCAAACATTTTGTTTTAATATTTTGTTTGCTCTGATGGTAATCAGACAACAGAAAAATGATTAATGAAACGTCAAAATTCCATTTCATAACGTAATAAATTTTAGTTCATAAAATTTATGTGAGATGTCACTTCGCTGTAGTGCAAATTCATATATTTCAACTTTTTATTTTTTGTTAGTCACGTCGGCTGCGTCGAGTATATCTCAGGGGTAAGAGATCAGCAAATACACAGCGAAACATAATAATTCGCTAAGGCATTGTGATTATACTTTGTATGTAAGTTCAAAGTATTTCAATATTTTTGTAGTGTCATGTGATCACTGCAGTGACGCCTGATGAGGCGAGCGAATTATTTGATTTACAGAATTCAACGTTTACATTAGGTCGAAACCAAACTACCAACGTCTTGATAACCTCACCTCGATTTTAGGAAATACAAAGTGCAAAATCATATTTTACTTGAGTCGAGTTCTGGCTATACTTTCTACCACAGATTTTACATTAAGTAACTTACATACCAAATAATGCCGGAATTAAGGGAAAAAAAATTCAAACGTAAGTGGTAATTTGAACCTTCTCGAGTCGTATCTTAATAATATACAAGAAATCTTTTTATGGTCCTTTGCAAATACACAAAATTTAATTTCCTGTTTTATATCGATTTGTAATTCAATATACATACACTGTACAGGCTTATATAGGATGGGTTTGGCTTTGTGTGTATATCCTGAAAACACCATTCACACGCAGATACACGAACAAAATTCGAAAAGGAAAAAATTCTATTAATACGTAATCAACGTTTCGTATTGTCTCGAAATATTCGCAAGGGAGTGATAATTTTGAAATGATATCTCTGTGCATCCATTCTACTCACTCCCGTACACATATACTCGAAAATAAAATTAGCAGGACGAGTAACTGCAATAACAGCAACAACAACAGCAACAACATTTCAAAAATGTTATTTTTATTTAGTTTTAATGGTTTTATAGTTTTTTGTGTAGTTTGTGTTTAGCAGAAAATTGCCGCTAATGCGGCGCAATTAGTTTTTGTAGTTGCGATAAACTCACATTTTTACCGCTGTCAAATTTCAGGAAAGAAGATTTCTACTTTGCCAACATAGCGTGGGTGTCCCAAACCGAAGTGAGTGTGGTGTGGATGAATCGGCCGCAGAATATGTCCGTCACCACAATATGCAAAAGTCCAATGTGGTATTGTATTGAAACACATCGAATTAGTGGAGATTCAAGGGGTTGGGTGGACGAAACAGCGATACCATTTTTTTCCACAAACGCTACATCATATATAGCGGTTTCGCCGCTACGTGATGGTGCCTCAGGTCATTTTCGACATTTAGTTTATGTACATATACCTACCAAAAATATTATTCCCTTGACGCACGGGAAACTGGAGGTGAGGAAAATTTTATACTGGGACCAAACAAATAATTGGGTGTAAGTATAAATCAATAAATTGAAAATATGTTAATCTAATACAATAAATTATTTTGCTCGCCAGTTATTATTTAGGTACGCCTGAACATCATCCTGGCCATATACATTTATACCGAACGACTGCGCTTCCACCAAAAATCGGTATACCGTTACGTGATCCACTTTGCATGACCTGCTCATCATCAGCCGTTTTCAATTATCAAACCACTAAACCACCACCGAAATTAGTAACGACGTGGGACGATGTTTGGCAAGACAAAGATGATCATGAGGAGGATGACGATGAAGAAGATGGTTCGTTGACAGAACCACCACCCACAACGCCAATGCCAAAACGAAGGCGACGAAAAGATTCTGAAATTCGAGGGCCGGTTCCCTGTCAATATCACAACGTACTGTTTTCTCCTATCGATGGTTCATTCGCATTTATCGAGTGCCTGGGGCCTGGAATACCACAGTCTAGTATTTATCGGATTGGCGGCAATCCAAAACTAAAACCTATGGAAATAGTTACGTACCTACAAAATAACACCAAATTAATGGAGCGGGTGGCGAAAATAGCACTACCGCAAATTAAATCATTTCCGGTTATGATTTCGGGCGGTTATCATGCCCAAGTGCGGTTACATTTACCACCCGGTCTACGAGAAGATGAAATCACACGGTATCCATTAGTGCTGCATGTTTATGCTGGACCTGGAACACAATTAGTCACTGATAAATGGCGAATAGATTGGAATACATATCTGGCGGGGACAAAAGATTATATTGTGGTGCAAATAGATGGGCGAGGATCGAGCGGGCAAGGATACCAGCTGCTGCATGAAGTATACCGACAACTAGGCACTGTCGAGGTATCTGATCAATTAGAGGTCACCGAGTATTTACGAGACAATTTACATTTCGTGGATAAGCGACGTGTCGGCGTCTGGGGATGGAGTTACGGCGGATATACCGCCGCTCTTGCATTAGCCAGCCCACAATCATTATTCCAGTGCGGTATTAGTGTATCACCTGTTACTAATTGGAAATTATATGATTCGACGTATACCGAACGATATATGGGATTACCAAATGTAACCGATAATTATAAGGGTTACGAAGAAGCCGATCTAGCCAGGTACGCCGATTATTTGCGAGACAAACAGTTACTTTTAATTCATGGTACAGCTGATGATAACGTACATTTTCAACAAAGTATGGTATTCGCGAAAGCGCTATCGATGCGGGGCGCACTATTCAAACAGCAAATCTATCCGGACGAGGGCCATAGTCTGAGCGGTGTGAAACGACATCTGTACCGTTCAATGACAAGTTTTTACGAGGACTGTTTTCGAAAACAGGTAATTAATGAGACTTTATAGATAATTCATATATTTTAAAAAATTTCTTCTTATTTTTCGAAATGTACCGCTCACTTGGCACATAAATATCTTTCACTTGTACGAATACAAATTTTATGTACGCAACGATACAGCTTCCAAGAGACATAAATCCAGGACTTAGTAATGGCGGCTCGCTTGATTAAAATTTAACCAGAATTTATAAGTTTTTATCTAATTTATTATTTTATTTTTGAATCTAAAAAATTATGGTTGTGAAGCAAAATATTTAAAAAAAAATCTTAATCTTACTAAAATTTACAAAAATGTGTAATTATTGGATGACGCAATGATTACACCATACTTTCCTTAAACCATTACCGTGAATTCGCGAAAATAAACTTTAAAAGTTTTCTTTTATCGAAGTCAGTGCCACTGCTTTATTTTGTGATACAAATAAATTAGACTACAAAATCATACGGATGAAGTTGAGAAGTCAGATTACCATAAAGGTCCCGCGTTAATCGATATATGAATAGTAAAATATATGCACCCTAGACCATCCTTCACTCTTTAAAACTTACCCCACTTAACGAGCTCCCGCACACTTATAATTCGCTTACGACTTATTATTGCTCTCTCCCTTTAGACTTAGCCAAACCTTGCTGTGAAATTGTGCCTAGATGCATGCTTCATCGAAAAATTATAGTGAAATCGATGGCAATGAGTAAAATCTAAATAGTTATGTTTAAAGCAATTGTTAAAATTAATCTACCTTACCGATATAGCCCTTTCACAATGATAATTTGCATTTTCGATAGTTTTAAAAGCGATGTTTGGTTAATTTTAAATGGCTGCATTACCGACTTCAACGACAGATAAATTAATACTATACCGACGTCTTGAAACTTCTTTATTGACATTTTCTGTTTGTTTGCGATCTACCTTTTTTTGAGATTGCTAAAATTTTTTACACATTTCACACAGATCACATTTTTGGGTGCAGAAACTTTTGTTATCTCAGTTCTGTAAATACCGTTAAATTCGCCACTGTATTTACTGAAGTAAATGATTTACCCGACTATTGACCGAGAGCCATAATTCGTTTTCACAAAATATTTTGTGATCTATTACCTATTTACTTCGTTATAAATTCTTTTACGAACAACATCCTCCCATGGATCCCTCCATTCGGGAGTCTAGGAAAATTTTGTTTGTCAACAAGTCTGTGCTGCACTGATTTTCATATTACATGATTTTTTGCCAATTCCAACCGTTTCTTTTGTTTTTTATAAAGGTCTCTTTAGTATGATGACACAGAAAAAAATAACTTAGTAAAATTGATAAAATATTAGTATTATTGATAAAAAACGCAACCCATAAGTAAAATTGACAAAATTGATAATTTTTTTCATCGGTTTAAGGGGAAAAGCAAATGTGGTAGAAAGTATGAACAGTTTAAAGTGTTTATAAGAAAATTATGAATATGATAAATAGTTTTTTAAAAATAAGTACTAGTGGTTCATCACTTTGATAAATCGATTTATGCGAATGTTACAAATGTTTTCAAACTGAAGTTCAGTTTCAGTAATCTATAATAATCCTGTTTGCTTATGATGTAAAATTAATCAATTTAAAGAAACTTCTTATTGATACGATAACCTGATTTCTTGAAAACTATATATTTCGTTTTCTAGTTTATACAAAATGTATTGTCAACATACAAACCTCTTTCGATTTAATAACTCAATCTTAATGAAAACATAGAATTTTTATTTAATTTTGTGAATTTATTTTTTATAATGAACTTAGATTTTTTTCAAACAAACATAACTTTTAAAATTAATGAAATATTTTTGGTTGATAATTGCAACAATTTACGCTGGGTTTCCAGGAGCACCCCTTGTAATAAAAAATTCTGCCGGCACAAGTTTCCAAAAACCTGAAAATTGAAGTGATTAAACTATTATCGCAAACTAATAATTATTTTCCATTAAACTCACCAGTTGGTTGCGGCATTTTCGAGTGTTGAGTGGGTTCTCAATCCAATCTATTTTTGACCAAATGGATCGGGTTGCTCTAATTAGCGATTTTACATGACCCTCATTATTCTCGGGTATTTCTGCATCACCATCTGTAAGTGATAATTTTAATGAATATATTAAAATATCTCGAAATTATCGCCTATGTTTATTTTACCTGAATATTTAACCTCCAATATGGCGAAGACAACAACTTCAATTTTGCATTTATTTAGAAGAACCAGCCATTTTTTCGCTTTTTGGTGTCAACAAAAAGTTTTTGTTCACTTATCACTTTTTTCACTTAACTTTAAAGTGTTAAACTACTAGATTCACACAATATTTTTCAAAAACTTTATAATTTATAATAATTATAATTATAATTAATAAAAAAACACAAGCTTAGTGACATCCTGTCGGCATAAAATTTCGATACTGAATACTAGAATAAATGTGCTTTTGTAAACGCCAATATTTCGGTTTTCTGATTTTTACAAAATGTATGAAAATGATAACTTATTTTTGAAAGCCATAAACTCGATGACATAAAAAAATGTAAGTCATAAATTTCTGAGTTAAGTTCATAACTCGGCTTATGATTATTAATATTTTTACAAATGGTTTTATAATTTATGAACGATTTTAATAAAATGAAAACGAGGTGTATAATTTATGAAAAAAGGAGGAACTCATTTGCCTTAATGCACGGTTAAATGATACACAATTTACGAAACCGATCAGCGTGCGTGAATGCTAACTCTGACTCAATTTCTCCTAACTAATTCTAAACAAAATCCATTTTCTAACCCGTAATTTGGGACCCCGTACAAACAAATACTTATAAGACTATCAAAGCAAAAATGTAAGATGAAATAGTGATTCATCTTCGAATTACTTTGAAGCAGTTTCGCGTTTTCCAAATAAATTTTTGCATGTACTTTGTATCTGTTTACTGAGTCCGAGTAAAGTCTTAAGCCAGGCAAATTTGATTTTAAAAGGTTATTTGTGTGCCTTTAATCCCCGGAAGAAAGTATAGCTAAACATACCTGATGTTTTTTGTCAGCTAATTTTTTTTCAGAATTGATCTTATGATTGAGTGTTTAACAGTTTTGCAATGTCTTGAAACAAATTATAAATTTTTCTCTGTAACTACAGAAAAAACGACGAAATTTTTAAAGTAGGATTCATACAACGATAACTCTTAAATTTTCTCATATGAGCCTCAAGTGTGAACTATAAAAAATTTGGAATTCTGATATTATATAAATGATGTACATGAAATTAAAATTTTCTAGGAGCAATGAGGTATTATAACAGTAAATAAAAAGTATAAATTATTTTTCAAGCCAGTACGTAAATTTTATAGGCATAAAAGCAAATTTATACATTTCTTACTTTTTGTATAAAATGGCTAATTTGAAAATCATACTTTGCACATTTTTATTTAATTTGTCAAATAAAAAACTTTAATTAAAGACTAATGCCTTTTATACAAATAGTTATTGCAAGCATTACGAATTTTATCAAATATATAAAAAAAATTATACAAAATTGAAAACCAGTGATTTATCAATTTAACAAAATTTATTTTTTTCTGT
The DNA here is from genome assembly GCA_963691935.1 of Nephrotoma guestfalica. NCBI lineage: Eukaryota > Metazoa > Arthropoda > Insecta > Diptera > Tipulidae > Nephrotoma > Nephrotoma guestfalica. The sequence goes on along the minus strand of OY829913.1, from coordinate 33,226,638 downwards.
GAAACACATTAGCGCTGTCGCCTAGCGGGCGAGCACACCAAGCAGCAGCAGTTTGTTTTGTTTTAGTAGTAAAATCAAATTATGTCAATTTTATCAAAGTTATGAGTAGCAGCACGGAGCAGTAAATTGATGTTGCTATGTGTGAGGAACCTATTGATGCAGCAGCAGATGCAACTTCATTATTCATTGTTAATGACCCAAGAACTTCTACGTTTTTTGTGGCTTTCAACTGGCAAAGCATCAACATCGGCGACACGGCCAGTTCTGCGTTTGATTGGACCAGAAAGAAATGTGTACTGTGAGCTATTGAAACAGGGCGAAACTGTCAATGGGCAATGCTATCAACAACAACTCATCAATCAGAATGGGGCACGAGCCGCCCGGCCTTAATCGCCAGACCTGACTTCTCGGATTATCACTTGTTCCGGTCGATGGCGCATGGCTTGGTAGGGCTAGCCTTGGCCAATTTCGAAGAAGTGCAAAAATTGGTTGGATAAATGGTTTCGGTCCAAAGATGCGTCGTTTTATCGTCGTGGTATTCATGTATTGCCAGAGAGATGGCAAAAATGTGTAGATAACGAAGTACATACTTTGAATAAACTATTTTTTATGTTCCTATTGAAATTTTCCATTTTTCATTTTTCAAAAAAACGTTAATCGATTTTAATTGATTGCCTTTGTACGTAAGCACAACATGAATTTATGCAACGTTTTGTTTGTTTATTAATTTGATTCTGATTCTCTATATGGCACCTAAAAAATTTAAACCTAATATGGCACCCCAGCTAAATTTTTTTAAACCGAAGGTCGAATATGCATAACTAGTGGAATGGAAGCTTAATGGAAGTTTAATGGACTTTTTCTCTTCCGGTATATCTGACAATTTCAAAAATAAACTTTAACTAAAATGTTGCAACTAAACTGAGTTGAGTTTGAATTGATTGGATAATCCAAATATAAACTGGAAAAGTGTAGATGGCGTCCTCGTACTAATAAAAATCATATTATACCAATTGTCGACATTGTCTACGCAATATCCAATTGTTTACGCAATTTTCGACATCAACATGTAGACAATTTTGAAATACGAGTAGACGCACAACATTGTTAATGTAACCTTGTTAAAGTTAGTCGAAAGTGGAAAAAACGATAATGCAGATAGTGTCTCGACTACTTCAGTCGAAAGTTAAAAAATAAAACTATAAAAATTTAATATTTTAGCCGAAAATCACCACAATACAAAAGCAGCCGAAAACGTTAAAAGTGTTATATTTGAAAATGGTCCCATTTAAAGATGTGTGTGACCGGTATTGTAACTTAAGAACGCTTACAGCCAAAAATTGTCGGTAAAGATGTTTAAACATTATCAAGCCATCAACGGTTTGTAATTGTCATTAAAATGGTTTGCAATTCAAGATTATGCCAGACAGACACCGATCTGATTATGCCAGTTCGATAATCCGTGCTGTTAGGGAAATTTTAATTATAGGTTTTGGGGGGGCCTGATGTGGTTACAGGGGAGAAATTTCAATTTTCCCCATGTTTTGTCGATAAAATCATTCATTATACGAGTATTTGCCAGATAGACAGCAATCCGACTATGCCGAGTTGATAGCCCATGACCAAAGACAGATTTTGATTCTAGGTTTGGGGTGGGTCTGATGAGGTTATAGGGGTGAAATTTATTGATGTATCCATTGTTTTATCGATAAAATCGTTCGACATTCCAGATTTTGTCAGATAGACACCAACCTGACCTCGCCAATTCGATGGAACTTGAGTATAGGTCTAGGTGATTATAGGTTTTGGATGTGTATGATGAGGTTATAGGGGTGAAATTTTGATTTTCCTAATACTTTAGCCATGTTAATTCGATAACACTTGATCATAGGTCTAGGTGATTATAGGTTTGGAGTGGGTTTGATGAGGTTATGGGGACGAAATGCCATATCTGTTTCATACAGCCGAAAATTATCGATAAAGAAGTTTAATAATTAAAAAGGAAAGCCGTCCATCATTCGGGTTTTGACAGATAGACACCAATCTCACTATGCCGATTCGATAGCCCATGACCAAATTGAGATTTTTATTCTAGGTTTGAGGTAGGTCTGATGAGTTTATAGGGGTGAAATTTTCCAATGTTTTGTAGATAAAATCGTTCGGCATTCCCGATTTTGCAAGATAGACACGAACCTGACTATGCTAATTCGATGGAACTTGACCATAGGCAGATTTTGATTATAGGTTCGAGGTGGGTCTGATGATGTTTTAGGGCTGAAGTGCCATATATGTAGCCGAAAATTGTCGATAAAGAAGTTTAATGATGCAGATAGACACCAATCTCACTATGCCGATTCGATAGCCCATGACCATATGTAAATTTTGATTGTCGGTTTGGGGTAGGCCTGATGAGGTTATATTGGTAAAATCTCCCCATGTTTTGTCGATAATATCGTCTATTATTCGAGTATTTGCCGGATAGACACTAATCTGACTATGCTGATTCGATGTCCCGTGACCAAAGGCAGATTTTGATTATAGGTTTGAGGTGGGTCAGGTCCCTATATAACCTCATAGGGGTGAAATGTTGATGTTCCTCTTTTTTATCGATAAAATTGTCCATCATTAGAGATTTTACCAGCTAAACACCAATCTGACTGAGTTAATTCGATGGCACATGACCATAGAATGCTGACTATCATTCAAAATTTCAACTTACGAACGATTTTACGGTAAAACATTGAGAAAATCAAATTTTCAGTCCTACAACCTCATCAAACCCACATAAACCTATAATCAAAATCGGTTTCCTATAATCGGATCGGTGTTCTCATAAACTACCGAACTACGAACGATTGCATCTAAAGACATGTGGAAAATTAGAAATTTCACCCCTCTAACCTCACTATACCTACCCCTAACCTATAACCAAAATCTTTATAAGGTCTATAGAATAGACATCAGGCCGGTGTTTATCTGAAAAATCTTCGAACGGCGAATGATTTTATCGACAAAACATGGGAGAAATGAAAATGTTACTCATAATCTTCCCGCCTAAACTTAGAATTTAAGTCTTGGATCATATTTTATTGAGTTTTCATAGTGAGACAGATACAGGTTATTTGGCAAAATCTTGAAAAGTGAATAATTGTATCGTCAAAACAACAGAAAATTGAACATTTCACCAATATAAGCTCATCAAACCCACTCCAAATATAAACGGTAATCAAACTGTACTTAGGGTCATGGTTCATCAAATTGGCACAGTCAGATCGACTCAAAATCTTGATATACAAACCGTTCATCATCGTGCTATTGACATTTTTCTTTTAGAAAATTGATGACTCATTTGTTACTTGTAAATCTGTATTGCCGGCATTTTTCGGTGGAATATTGAAGTTAATCTTCGTTATCGATACAAATCTGCATCGGCGACGCTTTAAAATATTTTCGGTTTGGGATATGAAAACAATATCTGCATTACCATTTTTGTTTGGGATAACAAATTCACTATCTGCATTACCATCTTTCGGCTAACTTTAACAGTATGTTAATTTATTATTAATTATTAAATTATATGCATTCAACATTTCGTTCAACCTCTCAATATAAAAAAAAATACTAATATCATTACGGCCATCTACAGTTAAGAAAAGAAACTCTAGACACAAATTTAATGACGTATGAGGCAATAGTGGCTGGTACTCTCTTGCATTACTGGTTATATAGGAGCATTGTCTATATCAACATATTTTTACATCGACAATGTAGGGAGCATATTGTGTTTGTGAGATATTAATATTTTGCTTATGATGTTCCTTGATTTTACTTTATTTGTAAAAAATAGACACAGGTGGTCTTAGTCTTAGGCAGAACGATCGATCGTTACTCTTTCTACATTCCCTAGGGTGTAGCAAAAACTAGGCAGTTTGGGATCTGTCAATCCTTTAAGGACGCTAAAATATTTAACTTTTTATTTTCGTAGAAATGATAGATGTCGTGTGTAAGAAATGAACACGTTTAATTTATTCTGAAATTTTAAAGATTCTGTAGATGGTTTAAAATCATCTACCACTCCGCATTAACCGTTTCAAATGATTTAACTCTTAATAACATTTATCTTATATGATTCATAATTGTTTGCCAATTTTATTTTAAGGAATACCTTGAACATGACGAAGAATAACTCTATTCATATATCGAAGGAAGTGTGTGACCAACAAGTCAATACACCGACACTTAGTACCTACCATAAACACACATACACCAAAATTATGAATAATTGGCAATAACAAAAAAAAAATTATCAAATCCGGAAGTCAGTATTACCACAAAAATTATATAAAGAAAAGCAAAAAACCAAAAGTAATTATATTTTATATTAAATTAGAATAAAAAATTTAATTAATTTCAAATTTAATTTTATTATGGTAAAACAAAATTTTTTTTTTCGTTATCATTTTATGTAAATTTTATTAGAAAATAAGGGTCCAAAAATTTAAACACTAAAATTCGTTTTAAAAAACAAAACATTATAATTTCATTAATATTAATTTATATAAAAATAATGTTATATAATTTAATATAAATTTTCAATTATTTTATTCAAAATAAATTTAAAAATAATACAAAAAAACGTTTGTAAAATTATGTAATTAAATAGCAATAAAAATTTAATTAAATTTCCTAATTAAACCAAAATAACAAAATCTATTAAAATATTTTTTGGGTAGTGAATTTAATTAACAAAATTAATAATATTAAATATATTATAATATATCATTGCCTTCCTTTCTATATATAGGTACAATACATATATAATAGATACATAAATATATTAAATTAAATAAATAATTTATTTACATTTCTTGGTTTAGGGACGATAAATTTAATATTTATTAAATAAATTAAAATTGTTTTTGTTATTAATTTAAGTTTTACATACATTTAAAGCTAAGATAAAGTTTAGGTTTTCGGGGAACAAAAGCTGCTTTGCATATAAATAGTAAGGATACGGCCCATTTGTGCGGCCCACTTGGAGTAACGATTTTATTCAATTTAATTAAATAATTTTTATTTTTATAGGTTAGAAGCATTTTTATTAATTAATTACACCTATACATGGACAATGAAATACAATGATTATTTATAAGCTTTTATAAGAGAATTATGAGTATTACGGATATTATGAACCCAATTACAGGACACACTTAGTTCTTTACACTTATTTACACCTTCTTTTATTTGTGAACTTATGTGATATATTGTGTATCGTCAAAATCACGTCAAAGAACGGTGGGTTTACGACCAACAGGAAATTTATTTATTTATTTAAAGAAATCGTTTAAGGTTGAATTCTCTAAATTGACCAAACTACAAAAAAAATTAAAATACTTTGAACTTACGTACAAAGTATAATCATAAAGCTTTGGCGAAACATAATAATTCGCTAAAGCATTGCGATTATGCAGTCTGATAAGGCGGCCAAATTTTTTAATTTAAATAATTCAGAATTTCATTAGTCGAAAGCAAACTTCCAATGTCTTGGTAACCTCACCTCAATGTGGCTATCACCCAGAATAAACTAAAATTGCATTAAATATTTTGTTATGAACGAAAAAACTTCAATCACTAATTCTTAGTCCTTTGATAAGTTAAAATCAAATTTATGCTCTGCAGTGTTAAAAGTTTTAGCCAATCTATTCATTCGATTACATAGTATCTCCTTTTCGGAACATAAAGTGAACAATTTTCAGTTGTTTCCCCCTGTATCTCCAATTTAGGAGCATATAGGGCGTCTACTAGGCTGGTCCATCTTACTATGTTGGGGGTTACAGCTTTTATCTCTTTCCATGATTTACCGAGTTATTTCGCTTCAGCTAGCATTGTTCTCCTCCAAGTCATTGCTGGTCTTCCTTTTCCCTTGCGGGTTTCAGTCCAATGACATCCTCGTTATATCACTTGGTAGCTCCCTATTTCCTTTTTTTCTATGCAGTTCAATGTTAGTTATGGTGTTACGCCAGAAGCATTTCAGTATTCGTCGAAGGCACTTGTTTGCGAACACCTGTAACTTATTTCTGAATTTGTTGTGTGTTTACCTGTCTCAAAGCCATACAGTAGTACCGATTTCACACACGAGTTGAACATTCTCGTATCTTGGGTCTTGCGTATTCCAGAATTTATGTAACATGTTGAATGCGTGTCTGGCTTTATTTGTGCGTTTGTTTATGGCTTCCTCTGTCCCATCTGTTTTCGTTATTGTGCAACTAAGGTATACAAATATGTGTTGAGTCTCATCGTCTTTGTTTACTGATGTTTATTTTGAGACCAACTTCGTTAGCTAAATCTGAAAGCGGTTATACTTTTTGCTGCATGTCTGAGTATTTGTGTGTGAGCAGGCATATGTCACCTCCATAGTCCAGATCTTTGAGTTTACATGTTTTTTTAATCCATGCCATCTTTTTCTGGGGCCGAAGCACTCCCTGCTCTCTCTCTCTCTCGCGGCTCATTTCCCATTGCATAACTCCATGCCAGCCGGGGGGTCGTAGTTGTGTTCCTTTTAATTACTGACCGTAATCTGTTGATGAAAATTTATTTGTTCATCCTGCCCCTATCGGGATTTGAACCCGTTACCTTCCGATCCAAACGACAAAGCTTTAACTACTGTGCCATTTGGTCGGTGAGTTTACATGTTAGTCCTTATTGTACGCCATTAGGAAACGTGACATCCAATTTTCGCATTACATTATCCAATACGATCAGGAACAGCATTGGTGAGAAAACGCATCCTTGCCCCACTCCTCGAGTGTTGTAGTATTTTTCGCTTTGTTTGCCTTTATATTTAACTCGGTTTCCAGCATCACGATACATTTCTTGCATGAGCTCAATCAATTTCTTTTGGGTGCCCATTTCACAAAGTGTTTGCCATATTGCGTTCCTATTTATCGTATTAAATGCGCGTTCGAAATCGACGAAGAGCAGGTAGTGTGGTGAATTCCATTCATTGAATTGTTCATTGATGATACGGATTGAGTTGATATGATTAGCTTGTTCGTTTCTTAATTTTACATTGATGGTAGGTGAGATTCTGTCAAGGATGAGCATTGCGAGTATCTTTATTGTTGTGTTGAGGAGAGATACCTCGCCAAATTTTGCATTCTCTTAGCTCACCTTTCTTGGGAATGGTAACTGTCAAGGATTATTGGTGTTAGTGTGCTTGCAGCTGTAGATGAATCTCCTTTGAATATTTCGGCGGTTATACTGTCTGTTCCAGCAGCACCATTATTGTTCTTCAGCTTTTCAAATGCACTTTTAACTTCCCGCTCCGGTGGTGGGTGGATGTTGTAAGTTTCGTTATTGGTGTCAATTTGTGGCCAGAGTTTTCGGTGCTGTTGATTACATCTTCCTCGAAATATTCTTTCCATCTCTTTAACTGTCCTTCATCTATTCATTATGGGTGGTATGTTTGTAATTTTGCCGGTGACTACTTTCCTTACACACTGCGGTATATACTGCTCGCATATTTTGGATTACTGCTGCCTCTTCAGCAGCCTTGAGGATGTATTCTGCATATTTTCTTCGATCATTCCTTGCCATCTTCTTTACTTGTCGTGCTGTTTCTTCGCATCTGCGTTTCACCCCTGCCGTATTTTGTTGGTACAATTGTAGCTTAAGTTGTCGGCGTTCTCCAATCCTTTTCCTTGTACTCGTATCATCACTAATCCAAGGATTTCGATTGCATTCTTGGCAGCCGATTAGCAGTCTTGGTTTAGGCTTCTTCTGTTTGGTTCCATTTTTGTTCTATACTGGTGGCTTCATTTCTATGGAGGTTGAGTTGGAGCGTTTCACTGAAGATGTTTCTTGTTTCAGTACCTCACAATCAATTTCAGTACCTCACAATGTGTTAAATTTCCTCCTATTTGTTGTCTTTGAGTGTTTCACAGCGGCTGGCTTGATCACTGTGTACGTCTGCACTCCTTTGCACGCCTGTGCAAGTAGCACATTTTTTATAGAAGCGACATCCAACAAGCAGATTAATTTTCAAGAAGGCAGAGGTTATAATTCAGGCATAATGGAGGCTACATTCTAATGAAAAGGAATATTGTTGCAATACTCCCAGCCCGTTTTCTTTAATAAACACAAGATAAATATTTTCTGCAAACTTTCGTTCCTCGTAATGTGAACAGAATAGTAAGGGTTGCAGACAATTACTGCATATTCTACTTGGGATCTAACATACGTGAACTATTTTTTTACAATTTTATTTATTTATTGAATCTTTCAACTCGAAAATAACAATAAGTTATCAAACCTTAATCACTTAGGTAATTATGTAAATCTGAGGGAGCAGAATTTACATGTTATCAATAAATTAATTTTTATAATTTATGTGTTGTTGCACAGCCATCGCTTTCTTCGTGAAGACAAAGCAAATCCGGCTGAGATGCTAGTTTCCCCGCATAGCTGATCCGCACCTTTTGTAATTCGCCTTTGATAGTTAGGATGCTAAGGTCCTAAGAATTTTTGCATGTGTTGGTTGAGCAATGTCAATATTCGATTTGAGGTTGATTGATGTAATTGACATCCAAACGATCAAATTTGTTTCATCATTGTGTTATTCAGGAGGAGCATATATGCTAGGTCAATGGTTGAATATTTTCCCAACAACCACTTGTAATATGCCTTGAGAGATTTGTTTTCCGTTTAGTGACAGGCAGGCACGTAAGATTATTTAATGTGTATATCGAATACGTAGATGTCTCTTCATCATCTGCGAAAGTAGGCGGCATTTGCGAAGACGTTGGTAGGTCTGATGTGAAAATTAAATATAACGTTGGACCAAGCCCCACTGCTTTGTGGTACTCCTCCCAGAATGTTTTTCTAACGATTTCACAAATACAACTTCATAACTTTAAATTGTAAATTTCTGGCAATTTAAGAAGAAATAGTTTTTCTTTACGTATGCAGACCTTATTTCTGCATCTACTCGGTGCACTTGCTCAATGGTTCCGTCCTCGGCTCTGAAACCAAATTGTTACTCATCAATTGATGGATTGGATGATATTTCGTAGTTTCGCTTAATATTTTCAAAAATTGCTTTTTCGAATACTTTCGAGATGATTGGTAGTACGTAGGCTTATTGGTCTCTATGACAAGACTTTGGTAGAATCGTTGGGAGGCTTCGGGATTTTTTTATAGTTGACAGTATGCATCACTCAGGGATATATCCTGATTCATAAATTGAATTGAATATTTGAGCCAGTCGTCCAAAGGTGCTCAAGCAGTTCTTCTGTAAAATTTTACTAGTTGTTTGGAATTTCCTCTCAGGTCTGATTGCAACTTTTTCTGTTTGAACCACCAATAATCGAAGATTTGCAGTGAATATACACTATCGAGAAGATTAGCGAAGGCCTTAGCTTTTTCCACGTCCGTTTAAGGTATTTAGTGGATGGAAGGCCTGTGGAATGAATGGTTTGTGTCTGAATGGAGAGATAATTCCTTAAAACTGTTTTGCGTATAATCCATCTTGTTTATTTGTAGTGGGCTTTGTAGTTTTATTTTCATCTGATTAAAGTTGTGTTTTGCATCTGACAATCGATTAATTTGCCAGATGCGTCTTACGCGGCTTTTCTCTGTAACAGTTGTTTTCTATTTCAGCGGATGTTATGGTGTGCCTTAAAGACGTCAAATCGATATGCGAACTGATGTATAAATCTTGAATTTCAACCAGTTAGTGAAGGTGTTCGTTCGAAAGTATTATTTGTAGAAAATTACATTTGGTCAGCCCGGTAATGTAGTAAAACCGGAGAATGGTTTCTAAAAGTGGTTTAGCCAGGATTAATTCTCGGCTTATTTAACCAGTGACTGCAAAATCAAGGACGTCAATAATTTTTCGACGATCAGTAGACCAATAAGTTAGATGGCCACACGATGCGACATCGTAGTGGTTTTCTTGAATAACATTCATTAATTTACATTTCTTTGGAGTAGACAATCTTGAACCCCAGTAGGTATCTTTAGCATTAAAGTCATCGGCGATCATAAAACGTTGACTCAGAGTTGCAAAAAAACTGTTTGCAGGCTTTTTTATATTAATCGCAGTTCCTCCCCAACTTCTGCCCAAGGGATGTCTAGTGTCATAGACTTCTTAATCATTTATTCCGAAATTGTGTTTATCGGATAAATGAGTTTCAGAAACTAGCGTAAGATCAATTTCGTGTTTTGCTATTAAATCTTGTAATCGAGTTTTTGTTGGTTTATATCATTTGCTTGCCAGTGGCATATTATCAGATAATTTATCGGAGATATTGGAGTTTCTTGCTGATATTCTTCTTCACCTTGGAGAACGCTTGTATATGTTGGTTTGTTCATCAATCATCGCTCAATCTGAGCGAATGAGAGTCATTTGGCGTATGCGAAGGTATATTATTCTGCGCATCTGGTGTAGTATTATTATGCCGCCTGGGACGTGATAATTGAACAATATTTAAGTAGACTGCGCGTCACCAGTATTTTTCAGTGTGGTTTCCACCGCAATTGCTGCATTTCATTTCTGTTAAGAAGTTGTTATTTGATTTTGGACAACTTTTGGTTTGGTGTAGTTCACTGGATATGACACACACTGATATCAACTTTAAGTGGTCATAGTATTGGCACAGTTTAAACGCAATAGTCTGGATCTTTTCTTTAGTTCTTCAACAGTAAGGCCGGAGTAGCTTGCCACCACTTCTTGTTGTACGGCGCTTCATCATTTAACCAAACCGCGAGATATCCAACTGCGATTGCTCTAAAGAAGAACCATCTAAGGATCCTTGTAGCTATTCTAATCCTTCTAACCTCCTGAACCTAATTGTATTGCATCTTCAGGATAAGATCGCTGTTATTTAACTGAAGCAGGGCTGTAATAATAAATTTTATTTCGGGCTTGATATGCCACGGCCACGGTATTATTTAACTCTTGCTATATTTCAGAGGATCAATTACATTCCTAGGTTAAAGTTTTTACTGTTTGCCAATTAAGCAGAGCGCAATCGCGCATTTTGGTAGGATTTTCGGATTGCACCATGGTTCCTTGAAGGCATTAAGTGTGGAACCTTTGTGGGTTCCAGTCAATTTAAAAAGAAACAGATTTGGAACGGAAGGGATACATTTTTATTATTATAAAACCAGTATAATTCTGAATTTCTGTTGAATCATTTCACAAGTGTACATAAAAACCTTTGTAATTTCAGTTCTCTTATAAATCAACCACAGTTATAACATAAACCAATTCATTTAAATATATTTCCGTCACAAATAGTGTACAGTTAATAAATTAATGAAGAAGTTTAAATGAAAAATTTGTTTAAATATTTTAAAAAATCATATAATTTTTCTTCCAATGTAAATACGAGTACAGTAAACACAAATTAAAATTTATAAATAATTAGAATTTAATTTTAAAAAAAATTAATCCTGTATAAAATTCCTATAAATAATTAATAAATTCAAAATATATAAATAAATTAATAAAACAACTTGTGATTTTCTTGTTTAATTCTAAGTAGAATTTATTAAAATTTAATAGAAATACAAAATTCCAAAGTAAATGATTAGAAACTGTTTAGATGACAAAATAAATATATATTCAACCAAAAATCGCAAACAAAAAATTGTAAATAAAACCATTTTAAATAATTACAATATACCTAAACAATAATATTTACAAATTATATTAATCAAAATATAAAATTTCGAAATAAATAGAAAACAAACAAAAAAATATTTACAAATCAAATCAATCAAAACAATAAATTTAATTTAATAAAAATTATAATGAAATTCCATACTAGATTAATATTAATTAATAAAATTATAAATTAATAGACAAATAAATTTAAAATTGCAATAAAGGATCGGATCATTCATTTTAAGCAAAAGTAATAATTATAATAAAAAATCCAATAAAAATGTCAAACGTTGTAATAAATTAATAAATATAGAATTAATTTATATTATAACTTAATAAATCATTATAGATTAAATGAATTAATTAAAATATTTCGATTTGTGTTATTTTAGTTGAACAAATTTTCCCTAACCACCAACCTCTCCAAAACACTAAGAAGCTTGCTGCATAAGATAGCGGAAATTTGCCAGCCGAACATAAAAGATTACGCTAGCCGCCACAAGTGGCAGCACTATCACAAAAGAGAATCGCTTTTGTTAAGTCATTATTCGCGGAAAATTGCATTTGAACATTTACATTTAACATTTATGTCTTTACATTTAAATCAAAAATCAATCTAGAAATCAAATTTCATAAGGAATGATTATGAAACGGCCAAGTTTAGTACAGCATGAACAGATCCTAGAATTTGGTCCAAACCTCACTTTGAAATCCCTAGCCAATGCTACTATCCAAATTTCATCGTAATTCGTGAAGAAAAGGCGGAAAGACGGAATATTGTTAAATTTTAAAATTGCATGTACCGAGTTTCTTTACCTCGAAGAACAATCAATTTGTCATCTTAAGGACATTTCACGTAAAAGAAGAGATACAAAATGAATAAAAAACATCCGCTGGTAATAAAATAATAAAAGCAGTTCTCTTTTGTGATAGTACTGTCTCTTGTGGCGAGTAGCATAATCTCTAATTTTTCGCCGGTAAATTTCCGCTATCTTATGCATCTTCTAAAAAGGTAGCATTATACATCTTGAGTGGATTAATCGATTTACAGAGAGCAGACAATGACTGAATACTTAGCCTTCATCATAATTAAATATTCAACATACTAAGGGCTGAAACGTCAAAAATTGAATCAAATAATTCAATCAAATAATTGAAACAAATTTTCATGAAAATTTGTCGACAAAGACCCAAGCAAATATACGCTCAAAATACGATCGTACGTACGGCTTTACGTCATCGAGAAAATTAGAAAAGTTTTAACCTTTTCTCATGATCCGCAATGTGCTGTGAACGAACAATCTGTATTAAGGAAGCGGAAAGAGCCGACAATAAGAAATCCGTCAAGGTTTCCAAGTTGAAAATCATAATTGCAATTTTTTACAGATGGTCATATCGGTTGCCAATATTTCTAAAACGACCATTTCAGCATTGAATTGTACAGGCGGTGCTTTGATGGTGGATTCATATTTGCAGGCCAACTTAATGGTAAACGCTTTGATATCGTACTCGACCATAGCTGTCTCCAATGGAGTTTCGCCTCATTCAATTCCGTATAGTGGTTCCAAATTGGAGCCCAGCAACATCACGCAAGGCATCGAATCTGACGGAATCCCAGTTCGAATATTGAAAGAGTTTGCCAGTGAGCACGATGGAACAACCAGTTCTGAAATGTGGTTGTGATAAAACAGACCCCTCAAACTACCAGCCAATATCAATTGTGTTCGCCGTCGCAAAAGTTTTTGAGAAATGCATTAAGCAACATCTAGTGAGGTATGCTGAAATTAATAAAATAATTTCAGATAAACAGTATGGCTTTCGTAAAAACCGCAAATAAATGGAATACCGCACTAGCAAACCATGGAGAAGTCTTTGCAATTGTGGTATTCGGCTTGCATTCGATGACTACCAAGTGGATAAAAATCTTTCTCAAAAAATGAAGGATCAATGTTGTGTTTAACGAAAGATCATCAATGACACACACCTCCGTAAACCCTTTCCCTAGCTTTGCCAAAGACGCCACATTGCACTTTTCCAGATGTAGTCTACTACTTCAGAACTAAACCAAAAACAGCTAGAAGTTGTCATTTCGCTTAATTCCGAGTTCAGTTTAATCGTACTCGTACGTTGTGAGTTAATTCGTCTGGTTGGGGTTCAAATTACCAATAATTTTAAATTGTTGCGGTGGCCAAGAAACTCACAAAAACTTGGGTTCCTCAATAGATGTACATATAAGGTTCTTTCTCTAGCATCAGGTTCTCTAAATATAGAGAGCCTGATGTCAAGTTTGGAGTGGAGTATATGTTATTGTCCTCAAGTTACTGAATAGGATTCCGCGACGTGCCATTCGAATAATATGCAACCCTAGATTTACAAAAGTTCACAGTATATAACGCCGCTGAGATGTTGCATAACGCTGCGTGTTCTACAGGTTAATACATGATACATGTTTTGCAGAATTAAAAGAAAAAATAGTACCATTTCCGTGAACTTGCCGAAAACTCGGACTGAAGAAGCCAAGTACAAATTTATTTATTGGACGTCCAAAAGTGGAATTGGCTAGAGTAGTAGAGAAAAAGGAAGCGGTTTCGAACTTCCGTTGGACTATAAAATGCACAAATTTTAGGAATCCATCAACCTTTACTTGAAAAATCGCGCATTGAGTGGAGGAACTCTGACAGTTACAAGGACCAAAACGGCAGATTTGCGATTTAAAATGCTGAACAAATTGTTGCTTGTTACAAAACCTTTACGTATATCGTCTCTCAGAGTTAAAAGAAACCGTCCAGTCGATAATGCAGATTCACAATAATTAACAAGGGAAGATAGCCGATAAATGTCGGCAGGCAACAAACAAAATTTCAAAATTTCTGAAAATTAAACGTTTAAAGTGTCACAGATGGGAAGTAACAGGCCACTTTAAACTACCTTAGCGGTTACGAGGACAGAAAATGCTTGAGTATACAACCAAACTTGAGATGAAAACAAGTACAGTAGCTTTAGTACAGCAGACTGTCATCTACGTCGATGTTGACTGTGATCATATACGGATATCCAACAGCGAATGACATGCGGTCGGCCTAGGCCGCCGTAAGTTTGGTAGTTTTGCCAAATAGGACGATGCGCATACCGGTCTGCAGCTGAAAAATGTTCAATCCGCCTATTATAAACCGCTACAATTGCTGCTGCGCTGCTCGGGTATCTTCTGCCAAATTAGGAATGAAGGACCAAATTCAGTCTGCTAATCTAATCGAGAATGATGCAGCTGACGCTTTCTTACCTACGGAACTGTATTATTGACTGGAACGTTTATAATTCTCCATTCGAATACGTTTTGCCACAGCCCGTTAACTCGGTGAAAGATATATAGAGTGGTTCTAAATCAGCGTTGGACGTCCGATGGATAGCCTCTAGCACTATTTCTCGATAATCATGGTGCGCAGTCGGTATATACTCACAGTTCTGTCGTGAGTCCATTATGTAGGATCGTTTACGTATACAGCTAATACACGGGTGAGTTTGGACGAATCTTGGTCATCTATGTTCTCGGCAAAATCCTTACCGAGCAGCTGAGCCCCACACTATATGTCTGTCTCGTCTACTGGTCTTTCTGTTCTGTTGGTTCGTCGTTTACCTTAAGAATGCTCAGAGTCTAAGGCTGATATACGCAATATAGATGAGAGAACAAAGCGATTACTGATCGACATCAAGAGTGAAATTTTAGATCGAGTTTCACATGAGTCCATCGGCTAATACTCACTGACTTGAGTCCCATTCAAGCAGCGCATTGTTAACATCTTGATCATCAAATAGTTTAACTGCAAAAGCAAACAGTTTACGCCGCTAAACGTACTAAACTCAACAGCAGTTCATCTATGTGGCAGATCTAATCAGCAGAGCTACCAGACTACACAATTTGTACAAAGTTATCGACAATAATATCTCATGTCGATTATTGCACAAGAGATCCGCAACGAATTCGGGTGATTTGACCGTCACAAATGTTTTCCATACTAACCACGATCGCGCTACAATTTTACAACAACAATGCCATACAAACTCGCGTACCCATACTCAATCTTAATGTGTAAAGTCCCAGGGCTCACGCAGACGACATTGAAACACTTTATTCAGGATATTTACTACCTGGTACCACCCATTAATATGAATGCTTTACGCGAATAAATCTACGTTTCTGTGGTCACTGATCAGATAAATTTCAGTTTCGTCCGTACTTAATGCCAAGATAGAGAGATACCCAAATAAATCGGTTTAACAAAACATACTCCTATTTAGTCGACGGCATACCACTTAAGGATAGAAGGATATAAATCTTTCTTTTGCAGATCCTGATGTTCACTTGTGCTGATAATAAGCTCCGCCTTATTATTAGATAACTGGAATTTAAACGTGGTTAAAAATTGCCGCTTGACCTTTAGTTGAACTAAAATTCGAATTTAATTGCAATTAATTGGGCCAAGACATCAAATAGCCGTAACAAATATCAACATTTGCTTTGTACTTAGACATTGTAGTTTTCTTAGACATTTCATAAAACAATTGTGTAAAATAAAGGAGGAATTGATAAGCAAATGTATATAAGGATTAATTTATAATACAAAAAACAGATTAAAATAACAAAATTTTGATTTATACTTGAAGTTTTATGACTGTATCACATTAGAAAATAGTTTGTCCGTTGAATTCAAATTTTTAGTTACTAGCGCCATCTTAGGAAACTATATACCTACTAACAATTCTCGTAAAATTATAATTTTGGTTTGGACCTTTGCTGTACTAAAAAAAAAAAAAAAAAAAAAAAGTCTCACTTGTTACTGTGTTTACCGTAAGATGTCGCCATACACCAAATATAAAAATCTTATTTTGACGATTTTCAATCAAATTTATTTTATTAATTTATTCATACCAAACATTTCCCCAAAACCGAAGCATTAACCATGCTCAAATATCATAGCCAAATGTCGCGGACCAAACATAACAATTTCATACGACCAATGACAAGCTCCATCAAAAATATCGCGGAAAATCGACGATTCAACGTATTCAATCTATAGTTTTTCATTGTTTTGTTAATAAAAATATTTGTAAAAATCTTAATTAATTAAATACCTGGATCGTGCACAAAAATATAAAAAATAATAAAAAAGCCGTAAGTTTCATGATTTTGAATTTTTTCTGCAATTTCGCAAACAAGTCCTAATATTCTAAAAAAATTGCCGCAACTGTCATATTTGAAAACCACGCGGTATTTTGACAAAACTGGCAAAGGCTCTATACCTACATAAAATAAATTAAGGCGTTGCGATTACCAGGTTCATTCTGAACTCCATTCGTGATAGTACATTGCAAAGGCATTGTGGCACAGTGTCGCATACCAAACAGTTATCAAATCAGTAATGGAATATAGTATTTGTATATTTAGCAAGGTAAATTCCAACGCCTGGAAAAGTGCGATGATACAAAAGTTCTGAAAAATAATGTTGATAAAACTGACCTTGAGGAGTAACTAACCTGTTTTTGAGAAATGTATTAACCAACATCTAGTGTCTGGAAGTAGTACCTGGAAATTAAAAAATAATTTCAGATAAATGACATGGCGGAAAGTGAAAGTTGCTCTAAAATCGATCTTCGAGGAGCCTTTGCAAGCGCTTTGGATACATCAATGGATTTTGACAAGGTTTGGTAAGTCGCATTTCACAAAATTCAAAAGTTTAACGTTGTGCTAAACGGGGGATCATCAACAGCACCAAATACCAGAGTTCATCAGAGATAACGTTTACCACCGTCTCTGTATTTGTTATACAGCAATGATTTGCTGGATAGTACTGTTAACCCTATCCATAGCTTTGCTGATGACACCACCTTAACTCGAGATGAATCTACTCCTTCAGAACTAAAATCAAGGGAATTAGGTCAAGTTTAACGGGAAGAAAACACAGATATACACATTCTCACGTAAAAAGTCACAACGAATCGCTTTTGTGGTACATTAAGCTACTCAAGCCTACATTGTGATTACGTATATTTTCCAGAAATTTTGGAGACTGAGTTTACCTAAGCGTTAAGAGATTTAGTAAGCCATAAAAGCTCCAGTCAAACCAATCTCCATTATCAGCGCGAATTGACGTGACGATGGCATATTATGTGATAGCCAGTTAGTTATCTTCAATAAAAAGTCAAAATGATAGACCGCCAGTTTTATATTGGATAACACGTTTCAGAAGACGCATATAACTTGAGAAGTTAAAGGATGGCATCAAACACCAGGGTGAATATAACAGTTGCACTATAAGATGCAATTTCATGCCAACGTGATCGTCTGCCTGTTATCAGCCATTTCTTTACTGACCCAACTGACTCATCAGCCTCCTGGTTTACTGATAAATGTGCCTTGTCGTAGCCATTTTCTGCTTCAAACTGGATTCGTTCAATAACTGTGGAACATTTCTTTAGTTCCTGTGCTTACTGCACAAGTCGTCGGTACAGGAGCATAATCCTAGAAAACTTCTTAGTTTACTAATATTCTTTGGTGCTTGCCATTCCATCACTGATATGACATGATAAACTGCTCACTACTCTCCTTTCATTTTCTTAATTAACTCTGCCGTCTCCTGTTGTTTCGCAAGTGGTAATCGTCTTATAGTGCTAAACGGGTTGAAGTAGCATTTCAATGGTCATCTATTCTGCTGGAAGATAGCTGCACAGTAACCGAATGATCGTCTTTTTTCATGATTTGGTGGGCGACGTCATTGTTTTGACTGGCAGTTCGCAATATAGTTGACTCCCTCGCAGCTTTACCAATATGATGATTCAGTTTTTTACGTTTAATTTTAATTCAGTGCAGGGCGGACTTTTAGACTGTTTTAGGTCCTTGTAGCTGCAAAAGTTGATAGCTGCCTTAAATTTGTGCATTTTATAGTACAACGGAAATTTGAAACCGTTTAGCGAGGTACACCTATGTGCATTAACCGTTCCTCTTGGTACCCTTCCTGACGAAAGGAATGGTGGTATATTTTTATTTAATCTGTAGAACACGATCTGGAACATCTCTGCAGTGTTGTAGCCTTCCTAGATTTTTTGTAAGTTTGGGGTTGCCACTAAATCCTATCCACTAACTGGAGGGCAGTACCATATGCTCATCCCCAAACTTTATAATAATTTTCTATACATGGCCTAATGAAGGTTTTATATATTTGGAGAACCTGATGCGATTAATTAAATCTTCGACATCTATTGAGGAACGCAAGTTTTCGTGAAGCTGACTTGGCCAATGCAATAATGTGTTCATTCAATTTAAAACTGTTGCTAATTTGAACACCAAAAAGACAAATTGAGTCACAAGCTACGAGTATATGGTATTTTACCACAAAATTGACCTGATTTATATATCCCCACTCGTGCTCGAAATTAAGAGAAATTAGCGTGTAGTTCTGAAGAAGTAGATTCTTCTCGAATGAAATAAGAGAGCTAATGTGGTGTCATCAGCAAATCTATAGGATAGGCGTAACAGTTTACTATCCAGCAAATTATTGCTGTATAACAAATACAAAGTCGGTGACAAACGTGATCTCTGCTGGCGTTAATCTTTTCATCTTTGAGAAAGCATTTTATCTAGGTGATCCATCGAATCCAAGTCATATGCCAGACGTTTGCAAAGAAATTATCTTGGCAACTTTCATGTTGTTATTGGACGAGATTCTATTTGTTTGCGACATATGTTAAGAGATCGGTATTGGAGCGGCTTTCACGAAAGCCTTACTATTTATCTGAAAATATTTTTATTAATTTCAAGACACTTCATTAGCTGTGGGTTAATATATACATTTCTCAAAAACTTTGGAGTTTAAGCCGCCAAACATGTTTGAAAAAAATTTTAAAATTTGAATTGGAATTGGAAAATGATGATGGGAGATCTCGTATAATCATCCCTCGTAACACGGACTCAGTGAAATTGGAACTGCATCATCTATTTAATTGTTATAGAAACCATGACGCTTCCAAGGGTACTGTTTCCAAAATACAATAAACCATCATAATCATCCTCGTTAAAATGCTAAAGATGCCTTGGCTGTTGTTTGAATTCCGGTGGTGTTTCGGCAGATATTCTTAAGGTTATCAAGATCCAGAATAAGGGCCCTTGTAGAGTTTTGCCATTCAAATGTGGAATCATTAACAATATGTGTCATACGACGCGGCAAAGCATCGATTGGCGCTCAGCAAAATTTGTATCTTGCGGATTCAGCCGTTCATTATGGTGGGCATTAAAGTCACCAAGTAAAATAATTCGCAGTAGAGATTTTGGTTGAAAATTCATCACATTTATTTGAAGTTATTCATTCTAATTTTACGATTTGGGTTCTACTAGCTTCGGAATAAATGGCATGAAGTTTGGTTAAGAGCGAGTGGAGCCCAATACTTTTTAATGAGGCATTTGATTAGGCCACAATGAGCCTAAAATTATTTGCTTGTCAGTAGATCAAGTTTTTCGTTATAATTTTCCGATTTGAGTTCTGTTAGCTTTGGAATAATTGGCCTGAAGTTTGGTTAAGAACGAGTAAAGCCCAATACTTTTTAATGAGGCATTTTAATAGGCCACAATGAGCCTAAAATTATTTGTTTGCCAGTAGATCAAGTTTTTAGTTCTTACATTTCGATTAGAGTTTTGTTAGCTTTGGAATAAATGGCATGAAGTTTGGTTAAGAACGAGTGGAGCCCAATCTTTTTTAATGAGGCTTTTGATTAGGCCACAATGAGCCTAAAATTATTTGCTTGTCAGTAAATCAAGTTGTTCATTCTAATTTTTCTTTTGGGTTCTGCTAGCTTTGGGATAATGGCCTGAAGTTTGGTCAAGAACGAGTGGAGCCCAATACTTTTTAATGGGACATTTTAATAGGCCATAATGAGCCTAAAACTATTTGTTTGTCAGTAGATCAAGTTTTTCGTTCTAATAATTCGATTTGTGTTCTCCTAGCTTTGGAATAAATGGCCTGACTTTGGTCAAGAACGAGTGGAGCCCAATACTTTTTAATGGGGCATTTTAATAGGCCACAATGAGCCTAAAATTATTTGTTTGTCAGTAGATCAAGTTGTTCGTTATAATTTTTCGATTTGGGTTCTGCTAGCTTTGGAATAAATGGCCTGAAGAAAGGTTAAGAACGAGTGGAGCCCAAAACTTTTTAATGGGGAATTTTATTAAGCCACAATAGCCAAAAATTATTTATTGGGCAGTAGATCAAGTTTTTCGTTCTAATTACGTTTTTGGGCCGATTTTCTATTTACGTTCTGCTAGCTTAGAAGTGATAAAGGCTTATGCTTTTTCTAGAATTAGAAGAATAAAAAATTTAAATAGGGCATTTAATTAGCCTAAAATTAATCTGTAATTTTCCAATTGTTTTTAAATCAGTTTTTGATATGGGTTCTGCTAAATTTTGGTAAAGCTAGCAGAACCCATCGTTTTATTTGGAAGGGTTGGAGCCCAAAATTTTTAATGGAGCATTCAATTATCTAGTAATGCTCTGCTATATGGGTTCTGCTACCTTAAGGAACGTAATTTATCGTATTAGGCGCGCAATAGGGGATAACCGGCCTTTAATCGGTATTGCAAGTTTATTGCCCCAAGTGCATCAAGCGTTTTGTTAAGGAGAGTATATATATAACCCTCAGTTTCATATTACAGAAGAAGATGTAAAAGCCAGATCAAGTAAATAAAGCTCTTCAGATCAAACCTTTCCTATTGCAAACCAGCCCAATTTCACGTGACCATTACATTATTTTATATAACTATGTAACATGTTAACAAAGTCTAAAGTCATATTTACTAAGTTCAAATTTTTATTTTACTTATATTTGACTTCAAACAGTCAGTCATTAGGTGAGATAAGAATGGCAACCTTCAACTTGAATTATTAATATTTAATTTATGAATTTTTGCGTCCATTGCAAGTGGCATCGTTAGGCAATTCAAAAAATTTGGTGATTCTCCAACAGCATCTTCTTAAAGCGATAAGACAATGCATGAATAATAAATAAATAATTTCGTTTCTCCACATACAAAACAAATTCTTATCTCCCGAGATCTCGGTACACCGCATCATCGTATTGTCTTATGTAAATTGACTTATCGCATTCTGTGATAACCTTTTTGCTTTCACAGCTTCTTATATATTCAACCATTCGCTCAGTACTTAGTTTAGTGTAACTTTAAACCTCGGTGCAGATACATTACTATACGGACCGTAATATGAGTAAATTATGGGGTGGATGTTTCGCTCAAGCGACAAACGATTATTTGGCCGATTTAAATAAATCGATCGGCATCGATCGTCGCCTACACAAAGAAGATATCCAGGGTAGTATTGCGTATGCGCATGGTTTAATGCGGGCCGGTCTACTCACAGCCGCGGAATTACAAACAATTGTTACGGGATTAGAAACAATTCGCCACGAATGGGATGAAGGTCGAATAGAAATTTTGCATAGCGATGAAGATATACATTCGGTGAATGAACGACGATTGGTTGAGTTGATTGGAAGTGTTGGTGGTAAATTACATACGGGTCGCAGTCGAAATGATCAAGTGGTGACCGATATGAAATTGTGGATGAAAAGTGCTGTGCGCGATATTATTTCGGTATTGCTGGAAACGTTAACGGTCATTACAAACTCGGCAACAAAATATATAGATGTGTTAATGCCCGGCTACACGCATTTACAGCGAGCGCAGCCGATTCGATTTAGCCACTGGATACTAAATTACGGATTTTTAATTCAGTCCGATATACAACGTCTCCAAGATTTTTTAAAACGTGTCGATGTGCTGCCTCTTGGTAGTGGCGCATTAGCTGGGAATCCACTTGGAGTCGACCGTGAATATTTGGCGGAGCTATTAAATTTCTCGGCGATCACCCAAAATAGTATGCAGGCGGTTAGTGATCGTGATTTTGTGATCGAATTTAATTTTATTGCTTCGGTTATTTCGTTGCATTTGAGCCGTTGCGCAGAGGATCTTATTTTGTACACAACCAAAGAATTTGGGTTTATCACGTTGTCGGATTCATTTTCGACCGGAAGCAGTTTAATGCCTCAAAAACGAAATCCGGACAGTTTGGAATTAGTACGCGGTACATCCGGCGAAATATTCGGGTATATGAGTGGATTTATGATGACGGTGAAAGGACTTCCGTCCACTTACAACAAAGATTTGCAAAGTGATAAGATCGCAATGTTTACAGTTTATGATAAGTTGCAATTGTCACTGTTGGTACTGAATGGTGTAATCGAGTCGTTTGAAGTGAACCAAGCGAAATGTCGTGCCGCCTTAAGCTATGATATGCTTGCAACCGATTTGGCTTACTATTTGGTGCGCAAAGATATCCCATTCCGTGAGGCCCACCATACATCCGGGGAGGTTGTAGCATTGGCAGAAAAATTGTCAATCCCGATGCAAGAGTTGAGCTTGTCCCAATTACAAACAATAAGGTAAATACAAAATTATGCATTGAGATAAATTTAATTTTAAAACGTTGCTGCACACTTTTAGTTCAAAATTTGATAAGGACGTGCTCAACCTGTGGAATTTTGATAAGAGTGTCGAACAGTACGACGTAATCGGAGGGACGGCTAAAGTGTCGGTTCTAAACCAAATCGATGTACTTGAAAAATTTATTAATGAAATATAAAACTGGTACCTGAGGTTGTTATGGGGCCACCCACAATTTTTAATATATTCGATCGTGTTTTTAGGCAGACATCGGCGTTTCCCACAAATATGTATACGAGTACAGTTTTATGCTTAAACTTGATCTATTGATCTTTTTACGATTCGTTACACGTCGATCGAGTGACTCAATGGCAGAATTTAGACCAGAAGACAATGTATACACGTATTTTTTGCGCGATATGATTTGCATGGGTGGGCCGCGCGCAAATTTATTAAAACAATTGATTTTTTTTTTTATCTTGAACACACAACAAAAATGTATTGAACACTACTTTTTATGTTTAGTTTGTCGCGCGGTGGTCGTGGGAGTCATTGATCGATCTGGTTAATTTTCTCAAGCACAAAATGTAGTAAGCAGCTCACAAGAACAAATATCGCTAATTTCGGCGTCTGTGTGCGTGTCAATTCTGGAATATAATTAGCATATATGTTTATCATTGAGTTGAACTAATTTTCTAAAAACCTACGGATTTGATTTTTTGCGACATGCCCATAATTAGGCATCGAACGTACAGTAAAACGTGTATGTTTGAAGATGATCTCCGCTTAATTACATCACTCTGTAAAACTTAGTGACGCAGCCGTATACCAATACCATTAAATGGATCCGGAATCCGGAACCACGAAAGAATTTTGTTGTTTATTTTTACTTTGCTTTCGCGCAATCAAATCTTTAAAATTCCCAATTTCTTCTTATTTATTTACCTTTGAATCGTTTTTTTTATCGTCTTGTTAATTCTTATGTATTTACATACAAATAATTTAGAATATAAATGAGTTGAATGAAATTGAAAACAACAGCGACGCTAAGTAATGATTCATAAATCGCGCTACGCTTAAGTATCGCATGGTAGTTAAGAACATCACGTTCGTTACGTATTTTGGTTACGTACACGGATTGTATGTTTGTATTTAGGTTTACTTCTCAATTTCTCTATGTACAGTAGGAATTCATACAATTATCGCTCCCGGATTGTTTTTTTTTGCTGGACGTGTATGTGATCTCATTTCATGGAAATCCAAGTGATATACAGACTTTGCTTCAATTACGGCTGGCTACTAAATCCTGTTCGATGATTGGTGATTTTATTGAGATCAGTCCAGTTTAAAGTGATATATGATTCAGACCACATCCGAATAAAAGCTTTTCTACAACTTTAAACCTTCATAATTACTGAAACGGGAAAATGACCGCAATGAAAACAAAATCCAACTTCAAATATTTTTGAAAGCTTTCGTAATTCAATTGAACTTTTGGATACATTGTCTCATTTTCATGTTGATTTATGTTGAGAACAACACAACATGTAAAATAATCAGTCTTCAATGTTTCCACAGTGCGATGGAAAATCTTCTAGCACAACAACAAGAAATAGAAAATCATTGTATGCTGACTTCTTAATCAACGACAACCAGATTCGATCTTCAAACACTTCGAACACTAGAGCCAACACACCATTACCATGGTGAACGAAAGAAAGTGGTTGACACACACACACCACTATTTTAGATTATTGGATGCGTGTTCGCCAGCATACCAGCAAACACTCATGGTAAGAACTCTTCGGATAATATTGAAGTAAATGAAAAATCTAGGTGAATGGTAAGATGATCCACAAACTCGACATCTTTGAGTTTAACACAGAACTCCAGAGACATGTTGGTTAGTCTTGCTCAACAATCTTAAAATTACAAGGTGGACTCACTTCTAGAGGTTGACGGATTTAGTGACGCATCGGAACAAGCATGTGCTGCTTGTATAGCAACTAAAACAGAGTAGTGCCCTGGAAACTGAAAGTGACGTTACCACAACTAAAGCTAAACCGATCCCTTGTAGTAGCTAAACTGCTTCAAGAAGCTAAACAAGCAATAGGAATACAGCAAGCCCCGACTTACGCATGGACCGATTCTACCATAGTACTCTCATAGATTACAGGCGACATACAAAATTACAAATCATATGTTCCAAACAGAGTGTCGGAAATCAGGAACCTGACTGGCCCAATGGCATCACATCAAATTAAATGACAATCCAGCTGACTGCGCAAGTCGAGGAATGCCAACTAAGAATCTTAAGCCACAATATATGGTAGATAGGTCCACAATGACTACGAAACAGGCGAGCGCAGAATCAGAATGTCCCCGATCAACAAAAATCAATTGAAGTAAATGTAGATTTAGTCGTCAAAGATGAAGAGTCAGATAATAGAATCGTGGACTTAATTAACAAACCATCTAGTTTTGTAAAGCTGAAGAAAATTGTCAAGATATACCGGGTGACTGACACGAAGTGTTATCACCTTCAGACTGTCATTGCTGTAAAACCAGTGATGACAGAGCGCTCAAATTTACTCAAGTTTGTGTATCGCACCTTAAATCATTATAAAGATACTGGCAGCATTGCAAAACGTCATGGTGGTGGACTGAAACGCACTGAAACATCGTCGGATATCATTCGGAAGGTGAAGGCCAAATTGGCTCGGGATCTGCGCCGTAGCGGCAAAAAAATGGCTCGTGAGGCGAATATTTTGCTCGAACGGATGGAACACATATTGAAAGATTATATTGGACTAAAGGCCTTAAAATTCCATGCTCAAAAAAGTCCGAATGGAAAGAGCAAAGAAGTTGTTACGCTTGCACGAAAGTGGCGATTTGTCGAATTTGGTTTTCTCCGATGAGTCACCGTTCGTTATTGACCAATATGTGAACAAGCAAAACGACTGGATTTACTTACCCGGCCGTTCTACTGAAAATTTGGACCAACGGATTGCCACCAGAAACCAAGCGCCGTCGATGGTGATGGTTTGGGCCGCCGTAACGGCCGAAGCCGTTCAGCGCTCGATTTTTTGGACCGTGGCATCAAGATAAATGCTCAAATTTATCGGGATCATGTGTTGGAGGAAGCGTTGGAGCTTTGGGCACAAAAACATTTTGGCCGCAAAGCCTGGACATTTCAGCATGACTCGGCGCCGAGTCATAAAGCGCGCGTCAATCAAGATTAGCTGAGAAACAACGTTCCGCGGTTCATTTCCACTGCCCAATGGCCACCAAATTCACCGGATGCAAATCCGCTAGATTTCTCGGTTTTAGGTATTTTGAAGAGCAAGGTTGGGATAAAAAAATACCAAAGTGTCGATCATCTCAAGCAAGCGCTTCGCCGGGAATGTGCCAAAATACAGCAGAGCCACTTTCGTGCTGCATGCAATAGCTTTATCGGTCGTTCGAAAATTTAAATATTTGTGAACAATTTTTACTTTGATTCAATAAAATTGAATTGTTTTGTTTTGGTAACACTTCGTGTCAGCCACTCTGTAGAAAACAACTTGCAAAAGATTTTTTTTTTATAGACGCAAAAGTCGCGACAAAAGCGATAATTTCAAAATGTGTTACTTGCCATAGATACCGAACCAGGCAAGAGTGTAATCAACTGATGGGAATACCTTCTACACGAGTGCAACCATCTAGGCCGCTCATTCACACCGGAGTTGACTACGCTGGCCCTTTACAAAGTAAAACATGTAAAGGCAGAGGACACAAAATATACAAGGGGTACATGGCGATTTCCATCTGTGTGCAACATAGGCAATTCATATAGAGGAAGTAACGGAACTCACTGCAGAAGGATTCATTGGTGGCTTCCGAAGATTTAGGGCAAGACGTGGACTCTGTAGCGACATGTACAGCGACAATGCATCATCTCATTTTGGTGGTCTATGGGAGGCAGGTGTGAAATTTGCGAAGACTCATTTAAAAAAGATCTTGGGTCATACGATACTCAGGTACGAAAAACAGCCAAATAGAAGCTGCGCTAAACTCGAGACCTCTATGTCCAATTTCCGATGATATAATCAATCTGGAAGTTCTCTCCTCAGTTCCCGATATGAATTTCATGGATGTAAATATTCACAGACTTTCAAGATGACAGCTGCTAGAAAAAATTAAACAAGACTTATGGAAAAGATGGAGTAACGAATATCTTCGGAGACTACAACAACAACTAAGGTGGTTACAGATAAAACCACAAATACAAATTGGGGACCTTGTAGTAGAATTGTTGAAACTCACAAAGAAATACCAGCAAACGCTGATAATAAGAACGTAAAATGACAAGAAGATCAACAAACTCAAAATTACTAGTTCACGCGCTCTCAATATTCTGCATGCTCGGACTAGCACCATCCACTTCAAATCTTAACATAACAAGGCTTAATGCCCAACCTGGAATTGATTTGACTAAATCGGGCTAGGAAGTTTAATTAACGGGGAGTGGGAAATCATCACGTATTACAATCTTACACTGAACAAAATTGGATCACGTAACGCATTGTATTCAACAACTAGACAAGTTATGTTCGAATGTAACACTAAGTACTCAAATTACACTAAATCATTCCACATCCATAATTTCCCGAATATAAGCATCTTACCTCGATATAAAGGAAGAAAATTGATCGCGTTAGGCGGAAAAAGTTTTCGGAGACGGAGATCGCCTTTTGAGTTTGTTGGTACGGTCGTGAACGAAATTAGCCAAAATATTGAGAAAATTTTCGAATTTTCCTCGTAGTCTCAGTATGACCTAATCTATTAGAAAAACAACCGAAAGTATTGGTTACTAGTGGAAATTTTCGAGATATTGGCCAAAAACTGAAAATAAATTAATAAACATTTTTAAATTTTCAAAAGGATTGGTTATGAAATGGTCAAATTTAGTCCAGCATGAACTGATCCTAGAATTTTGTCCAAAACTTACTTTACGTAACAGCAACCTACGTATCGCTCGAACGCATCTCCACCCACGACATAGATATACTATGTATGCAAGAACCACACTCGGTCAATGATCAAATCAGTGGCGTGCCTTCTACAGCCAGAATAGTAACAGGAAGCTCTGAGAATCCCAAAACTGCAATTAGTATTCACAATGCTGGCATGAGCATGATGAAGCTAAGTCAGTTTTGCGATAGCCACTGCACATGTGTTGAAATATCATCGGATGCTGGTTCACCCTACCTATTTTCAATATAGGTTATATATCGGGTCAACAGAAAAAGGTAATGATCCTTGGAGACTTCAATGCAAAAAGTAAAATGTGGCATGACCGTTTAACAGACGAAAACGGAAGAAAAGTAGAGGACTTCGTGTCTAGGAGTGACCTTTTCATAATGAACTTACAGGGGCGCCCAACGACGTTTTCGTCCAATGGGAACTCCAACATCGACCTAACCATGGTCAATGGAGCCTTGCTGGGCTCGATAGTTGGGTGGTGTGTAAGAGAAAATTGGACATCTAGTAATCATAGAGTCATCACGTTTGATTTATCAAACTCGCCACAGAGCAGTCCGCTTGCAAGTAGCAAAACTCCTAGATTTGCCATCAAGATAGCCAGCCGACTATGGTTTATTTGCTAGGATATTTGGTTGGCTCTTGGGACAGTGTAGAAGCACTTCCGGAAATAGATTCGATAGATGCAATTGATGCTCGTGTGGAGCTGATCTCAGCACGGTTAGCCAGTGCCTGCAACAACTCAATTCCTAAGAAGA
The DNA here is from genome assembly GCA_963691935.1 of Nephrotoma guestfalica. Classification (NCBI taxonomy): domain Eukaryota; kingdom Metazoa; phylum Arthropoda; class Insecta; order Diptera; family Tipulidae; genus Nephrotoma; species Nephrotoma guestfalica. Next base: position 33,197,690 of record OY829913.1, on the reverse strand, counting down.
GAGTTGCAAAGAAACGGAACAGTTGGTGGAACTCTAATCTAAGGAAACTTAGATATTCTATGCACAAACTTAGAAGAGCATAGTTATATACAAATTTGCCGCTGGCAAAGCAAGACCTCCAGAAGTTTTCAACACCATCAGGAAGGCAAATGGAGTCGTCACTGATACGTGGCATGACACACTTTTGGAATTACTTAACTTACTTCTTCCGGACGAAACGTCAGACGAAACTGGGCCTCAATCAGAAATGCGCGAGATCGCTACCAACAGTAGTTGGAACGATGCCGAAGACCCCCCATTTACGTGGAAGGAGGTCACCAGTGTCTTAACTTTCTTTAAGCGTATACAAGTCCCCCGGACTTAACAATTTGAATGCTGAAATAATCCAGCTGGCATGGCCCATCATAGGATCTAGCATAGTAAAATTATTAAACAGTTGCCTAAAATTAGGTTACTTCCCTAAGGTATGGAAAACGGGTGAAATGATTATAATCAGGAAACCTGACGATAGAGATCCACTATGTTCGAAATCTTATAGCCCCATAATGTTACTACCAGTTATGGGAAAACTCCTAGAAAGGTTGCTTACCACTCGCATTACACCGCGAGCTGAACAGAGCGGACTGTTCTCGGACAAGCAATTCGGATTTCGACGTTGCATGTCTACTGAGGATGCGATAGTCCGGCTAACCAACACTGTCAAAACCCACAGTACTAAATATGTTATGGGTATATTCTTGGACATTGCCGGAGCATTCGATAATCTTACGTGGCAGACGACTTAATCAGAGACATGTATGGTTCTGTATCAAAGCAAATTACGAGAGGATGTCATCAGGGCTCTATTTTGGGTCCTCTCGTCTGGAATACCGTGTTTAATACAAGCATGATCAACGACTTTGACGAAATTAGATTCGCGGATGACAAAGTCATCCTGGTGCATGGCAACTCGAGACGCGAACTTTAGCGTCAGGGTCAAATCGCAATAAATAATATGATCCAGTAGTGTGAAGCAAATAAGATGTCACTATCAACAGAGAAAACAGTGATGCTGCAACTAAAGGGCAAATTTGACTCTTGTCGACCGTTCGTTCGTTAGATATCGAGGTGTTGACCTTGCTGAACGAATGGACGTAGCATCCCACGTTCTTCGAGTCTGTGAAAACGCTAAGAAGGGACTTAATCACAAAACACTTAAGTTAATATACAAAGGTGTGGCGGAGGCGCTTTTCACGTATGCGGCGCCTGGTTGGTATGATAGGTTAAGCTGTCACCATATCAGATCACTAGAAAGTGCTCAGAAGAATATCCTGCTAGGAGTAACAAAAGCTTGCCGAACGGTATCTAAAGATACTGTAGTGGTTCTGGCCGGCGTACTCCCGGTTGATATCATAATCAAAAAACGAGCGAGCTTGTACCACCTATGAAGACGTGACCAAAATGATGCAGGTAAATATGTACATGCTGCTGATAGTAGGCAGGATCAATATAATAATAAAAATGATATTGAAGCGATGGCGATTGACCTTTGGCAACGAAGGTGGAATGGATCAGCCAATGGAAGGCATACCTTGGGCTTTATTCCAGATATAAAAGAAAGACTAAAAATGAAATTACCACTGACGAGCTCGATGTGCCAAGTTATCTCTGGACATGGTAAGTTTAAAGTGTACCTGCAGAGATTTAAGATAACAAACCAGTGTCAATATCTATCCGGGTCCGAAAATTTTCCGGAAATGTTGACTACGATAAATGAATGAAAATAAATTAGGATCTATCATCAGCAAGTGATCCACACACATAACAAGTGAGATGAGCTGCGAGACAACTACCTACTGTCACAAAAAACATAATAAACCTAAGTAAAGAACTCTACACAAAGGCCTCGGAATAATTTATCGGATTAGTTTGGAAAATGTATAAACGGGCAACGCTATAATATAGGTAATATTAAACGTTCTTAGCCTTCCAAGACCCGAAGGTCTCCAAAACCTTTTGAACCAGTTGGAAATATAGACATTGGACGTAATTGCACTATTAGATGTTCTGGGAATGTGATCCATAATACAAACAATGATTACTCTCTCCGCTACAGCAGCCATCAGAACGAAGGAGAATTTGGAGTAGGCTTTCGCATCCACTGAACCACCGGAGAGTACAGCAGTATATTATCGACTCCCGCCCGTTCAACATGCTGATGTGCACGGTGTGACGCCGCACAAAAATTTTCGATATCACGATTGTCAATGTGCATGCGCCCACAGCAAAGAATTTTTTTAGTTGAGCTGGAAGACTTCAAGAGTAATATCAGGCACCATGGTTGATTGATTGATTGGGATGTAGCCAAGCCTAAACTTGTGATCCGGATGACGCCTGCCCCGCTATGCAGTCTCTTTATATATAACTTAAGGACGAAAGAATAACCTCGTTCGAAATTGTTTGCCAACTATTGGAATATTACCCTCTCAGATTGCAGAACGATCAAGCAATCCATCAAGAGTAACATCCGGCAACATGATACCAATATTATCGTGGACTGTTTCAACGCAAAAAATGAAGAGCTAAATTTGTTGTGACTAACACCCGATTTTCTTTTACCATGAATGCATGCATCGATCTCGAATACACCACACTTGCTTTCTAAAGGTGAAAATTCAATTAGCTGTACTTTTGGTAAAACTGTCTTGTATAGTCTAAAACATTTTCCATCGGAGTGAAATTTATGCCTAAATAACAAAATATACACTGTGGACCAAAAGTACTTAGAATTGAAAAAAAACTCAAATATTTCAACACTATTAAATAGAAAACATTTAACTTTTAGGAATAGTCTTGAGTGATTTTTATCAAATGAAAATTTAAAACAAAACGCACAAAGGCAATCGAAATGGTTCTGAATTAGTATTTTATGTAAAAAAACAAGTTTACGTGACCAACTGATAAAAAATGTGGATTTGTACATGTGGGGGCCGCTTAAGGGTACAAAAAAGGCACCCTAAAACGATCATTTATTTCAAAAACGTAAATTAACCAACTTTAATAACTTTTTAACACCAGACGGCTACCAGATTTTGAAAAATGTTGCTCTAGAAGTCTTGTCGAGAGTATATCAACTTTATCCAGGTGTGTAATAAATTATTTTTGTGTAAGATTAAACGGGATTGGCTCCTAACGGTAAAGGCTTCAAAATTTTAATTTAGGTCGATTTTGCAAAATTTAATAATTTTTTACACCAGACCGCCACCAGATATCCAGTCCAATGTTACTTCTTGGATATTGTGGTGGCCAAGTCAACCTTATCCAGTGGCACTATTCTGGTAATTCGCCGGGAAAAAGGAACTGGGGAAAGAATTTATATGTAATTTCTGTTCAAATATTTTTTTTCCGGCCTACTGAGGAATATTGTTTGATGTAAATATTTATAAATTGAGAATAATTTTTCCATACCTAAATTGGCAGGCACAGTAATTCCCGAATTAATTTTGTTTTCAAAAAAATTACCACTAACTTTTTACCTCAGTATGCCAGCAATTTTTTGTTAAAATTACATATAAATTCTTTCCCCAGTTCCCTATTCCCGAGGAATTACCAGAATAGTGTCACAGGTGTGTAATAAATTATTTTGTGCCAAGTTAAGCGGAAATCGAAATTCCGTGAAACCTCACTACAAAATAATTTATTACACAAGCGAATAAAGAAGACCTGCCCTTCATAAAGTCCACAAAGTAGCATTTGACCTAGATATGGAGTGGTTCTAGACCTAAATATGGGATATACGGTGGTCTGGTGTAATGAATTATGAATTAGTTGCGGTATAAAATCGACCTTTAAATTACCTATTTAAAACCTTTACCGTTCGGAGCCAATTCCGCGTATCCTGGCACAAAAATCATTTATTACACAACTGGATAAGGTTTTCTTGCCCACTACGATGTCCAAGGAGTAACATTGGATTGAATATCTAGTAGCGGTCTGGTGTAATAAATTATTAAATTTTGCAAAATCGACTTATAAATTAAAAATTTGAAGCCTTTATCGTTAGGAGCCAATCCCGTCTAATCTTTCTTACACAAACATAATTTATTACACACCTGGATAAAGTTGATATACTCTCGACAAGACTTTTAGAGCAACATTTTTCAAAATCTGGTGGAAGTCTTTTTTTTTTTTTTATTATCTCTGCAATCTGTTCTGGGGCCAAGGCTCTTCCAATTCTTGCACGGTTAGCTTTTTCCGTCCTTACTTTTACGCCCGTGTATAGGCCAATTCGAGGACGTATGGTCATATTTCCGATATTGTTACCATCTGCACATTGCATAGCTCCATTCCAGCCTATACTGGCATGGAAGATGGGTCGGCCAGTGAGCCCCGCACTCCGACAGGGGGTCATAGATGTGTTCCTTCTCATCCCAAATCGTAATCTGTTGATGAAAATTCCCTTTTGCATCCTGCCCCTATCGGGATTCGAACCCGGTACCACCCGATCCAAATGCCAAAGCTTTAACCACTGTGCCATTTGGTCGGTTGGTGGAAGTCTGGTATTAAAAACTTATTAAACTTGATTAAATTAACGTTTTTGAAATAAATAATAGTTTTTGGTTGAAAATGACCCTTAGGTCAGTTATAGGGGTCGTATTAAACTAACTTATTCAATGTAATTAATTTGTAATAAATTCTGGTACAAGAACCATCCCGATATCATAGCTACATCAAAAGTTACAATTTTGGCGGTGCAGGTTTAATTGTAAGCTAAACCGAGCATTGGTTTCTCGAAAACGGTAACTGACTAATTTGGTCGGTGCAGTTTTAGAGCACTCAGAAATCAATCAATTTGTCATTTTAAGGATCACTTTTAATATTTTATTCAGCTGAGATATTTTATTTAGTGAAAAAAAGATACAAAATTATCTTTTGTGATAGTGATGCCACTTGCGGCGAGTAGCGCAATCTCTTATTACCCGCTGTCAAATTTCCGCTATCCTGAGTGATTAGGGTACAGACTAATATTTGTAGCCTCTGATCGATTTGAAGACGCTTGAATATATGAAACAACTTCGAATGCTATGTAAAAGTCATTGATTTGATGCTGCAGAATAACCTTGGGTCCTTTATTTAGACCGACGTTTGCTGCAAACTGCTTGAGTTCTGTTAAAACTATATCAGCTGCCTTTCTCGCATTCACACATTACACTGAAATTATAATTTTCAGTATAGGTACGAGATCATATCCTATACACATACAGTTGATCTAAATGAGCTGATTAACCGTCATATGTAAAAAATATACCATATGAATGTGTTAGATACAATTTATGTGCACTAAATATGCATAATTCCGTACTATTATTTATTGTGATTTAGAAAAATATAAGAACTCGAGAAGAAAAATGTATCAACTCAATCTACATGCCGTGCGCGACTTGCCAACAACAAACAGACCACAAACCAACCACGCCCAACAAGTGAATGTTAATTTATCGAATGACAATCAAATAGCGGAATTAAAAATTTTCAATTAAACATTTTTGTACTTGGGTAAAACTATTTTATGTCTTTTATGGTCTAGATCGTAAAATTGAAGTTCAATTTTACTATTTTTAGCTTCTTATAAACAAATTCGCACAAATCTGTGTGTGATAATTGTCTTGAAATAAACGATCCGACCGCGCGTGTGTACACAGGAATTTGGTCGGTGAACTTGCGCAAACATAAAAAAAATTAAATTGGCTTTGTATTATTTTCAGTTAAAAACCGGCAAATGTGTTTTACGTGCTTCCAATCGGATTAAGAAAACAATAAGACAATGCGGTGTATGTCGTGTCTGTGTGTGTATGTGTGAGTGTAAACGGATTTAAATAGTAAAACTACTGGTATTTATATTGATTTTTTGCGATTCCCATGAGTGATTTATTGCGCTCGATTTATATTTAGTCTGTGGTTTAGAAGAAGAAACGTAATAAAGTAATTTTGGAAAAAGACAAAACAACACGAAATACAGACATAAATACCTACTACACTACATGCTACTGAAGTTCGCAGAAAATTTTCGCCGAAATAAATTTGGAATATCAATAAAAATTTATTTTTCATAATTCGCATGCCCAAACGTAGTGCGGATTGTGGGTGAAGTTAGACCAATTCGTAAATGGCTGCATCCCAAGTTGATAATTTGTCGTGTTAGTATGGACAATGAATCCTAGTTGTGGCACTAGCGAACATTTCTAAGTGGTAAATAAGAGATTTCGCTACTCGCCGCAAGTGGCAGCACTATTACCAGCGGAAATTTTTTATTCATTTTGTATCTCATTTTTCACTAAATAAAACATCCGAGCGGAATAAAATATTAAAAGTGTTCCTTAAAATGACAAACTGATTGATCTCCGAAGTAAAGGAACTCGGTAAATGAAATCTTGAAATTTAACAACATTTCGTCTTTCCGCCATTCTAAAAGAATGACGACGAAATTTGGATAGTAGTATTGGTCAGGCAGGGAGTTTAAAGTAAGTTTTGGACAAAATTCTAGATCTGTTCATGCTGGAATAAACTTGGCCATTTCATAACCAATCCTTTTGAAAATTTAAAAATGTCAATTAATTTATTTTCAGTTTTGTCGTGCAACTGTCGTGATGATTCTGGCCAACGAGTAAATTGGTCGGCTTTCGTTAAAATGTAATAATAGCCATTAAGTTGGAGCAGTGGACCAACCAGGTCCATGTGGATATGTTCGAACCTGGCGCTTGGTAGCTCGAATTTACCAAGCGCTGATTTCGTGTGGCGGTGAACTTTTGACTCGTGGCATGAGATATAAGATTTAACCCAATTGCTTGTATATTCTTGGCCAGTATTTTGAGGTAATAAGTTCTCGCGTACATAAGCCATTTAGACACTATCGAAGATAGTCCGTCCTTGTTGAGGGGAACGAGGGCTCCATTTTTATCTGTTGAAGTCTCACACCAAATTTACTGCTTGTCTGGTAAGTCGACTCGTTGCAGGACCCGATGATTTCGGGGTGCGTGCTGAAATCAATTTCTGCAATTCGTCGTCGCGTTGTTGCTGTACAAGTAATTTATTTCACTGGTTTCACCAGAACATTGTGTTTCCCTTTAATGTGATGAATGTCGGTGGTGAGCTTGGCTGTTTAATCGACATGCCGTAATTGCCGTGGACTATGTTCTCACTTTTATAACTGTTGTTAGGGGATTATAGTCAGTAAACATAGAGAAATTCCGGCCTTCGACAAAACGGCGAAAGTGTTTGATTGCTAAATACATTCTGCAGGAGAAAGCTTATTTGAAAAAAAAAACGCTAATGGTTGCCAACATCTTTTGTTGCGTTATTATAAGATAGCTCCAACTGCTACATTGGAAGCGTCGGTAGTTATGTTGAACTGCGCGTCGTTCAACGGGCGTGCCAAAAGCGTAACAGTGGCAAGATAACGCTTGACCTTTTCGAAAGATTCTGTGCAATCCTCGGGCCAAGAAGGTTTCTTCTGTTTTTGCCTTTCTTGAGTAAGGTGGCCAAATGCCCGTGAATTGTCGATAACAGTTCAGCTAACCGTGGTATGAAGCGGTGTTAATAGTTCACCATATACCGACAAACTGCTGTATTTGGCGGATTGATGTTGGCTCTGGAAAATTTGAAATGACATCAAGTCCATCTTTCGACGGGAGGATGCCCTCTTTCGAAACTGTGTGGCTTAAGAAGTCGAGTGTGAGGCTTAAAAAGCTGATCATGTATCATGTTGTTCAGATTACTTTGGTCATCTAGCCGCTTTGTAATAGTTACAATGCTGTTCATAATGTTTTGCATAATTTGGTTATTTTCGGAGCCCATATGTTTGGTTGAACCCAAACCTTTCACTACCTGCACAAATGAACTTATTTGCCCTGTATTGCATGGTTGTGGGTTTTGTTCCATCTGATTTAATATTTGAACCCTTCGATTTTTGTGATTTTGATGTTGATTTCTTGTTATATCTCTTAATTTTTGTAGTTGTTTAGCAACCTCACAGCTTCAATAATTAGCCAGATGTTGGGCCTTATAATTTGTGCACTGGGCTGGCATATCTCTCCTTATTGTACATGCCTGGGTAACATGATTACCTGAGCATTTTACACATCTTGGATCCCGGCCGCAATATCTTTGGGTGTGATTAAATGCCTGGCATTTCTTGCATTGGGGTATGCGTGTTGTGGTTCTCCTCATTGGTTCGATTTTCACCTTCATGTGAAGGATTCCTTTTATTCCATAAATATTTTGAACATTCTCTCTGTTGTCAAATACTAGCATAAAAAGAGAGAGACCCCTTTTACTGATAATTTGGTTTCCTTCCTGAATTTCTGTTCTCTCTTTTTTAACAATATTCAGCATCTAGTATTTTAAGACCTTTATTCTTTAAGTCTTCTATTATTTCTTTGCTTGAGCAAGTGTGATGCAAACCTCTTGGCATGAATTTTATAGGTCGGGCCTGTTTGTTCTCGTAAGTGAACCACTGATACTTTTCAGCATTCTATTTCACAGATAAGGTTCTATAAGTGAGTATTATTAATTTTTCAAACGTTATTGATTAACGCTGTTACCTTATAGTCTTTGTCAGTACCGAATTCATCAGTGACTGAATTTTTGGGTAACTGGTTACACCCACAATATTTATGGGTGGGGGTGATTTTTTTTTTCGGTTGCACCAAATTTGGTGTAATGCTCTTGGTAGATTTACTAACTTTTGATTGATTGGCTTTGGGTAGAACATCTTTTGAATCTGGACTAGATTGTCCCCTACCATTTAATTGCTCAGCCTCAGGTGACGATTCAGCCTTTTTTTTCTTAATCTTCCTGGACTGTTTTTTCTTCTTTAGGATCCAGTCCGTTTCTCTTTGTAATTCATCTTCATCAGTGGAATAGACGAGTTTGACTATTTCAATGCTTCCTATATCGCAATCTTCTTTTGAAACCCGATTCATTTTTAAGTTTTCAGTTTCTCGCTTTAGATACTCAATTTCTTCGCTTAGCTTGGCAAATAATTGTTCCATATCCTCTAGCCTCGCCAAGAGATTCATATTCTCCTTTTCTAGGTAAATAGCTGCTTTACTAGATTCGGCTATTTGCAAAGTAAACTTTTTGGTGGCATCACTTATTTCGAGTAATGTTTGTCCAGTACATCTAGTTATAACGTTAGAAAAACTATCTGTTTGGTCAACTACCGAGTTGCTTCTATGTTTCTTTATCGGTGATCTTTGTAAATTTGATCTTCTCTGGAACGGATTTGACGTTCCCTGATAATGCTATAGATGGCCCTAACCAGAATCCATCGGCCCAGTCTCCACAGAGAGTGGATTTACCAATATTGAGATTGATGTACCATCTGGGGTATTACTTCCTTTTGTTGGTACCATTGCATAGTTTTGATTGACTAGTTATTTATTCTGCTTCACTATTACGAAGGGATTGGGTACCACAACCGTTCGTTCTATAGAACATTGCCCAGAGTACGCCCGTATCCATTTATGGATGCTCTGCCCCAAGCAGAATTATGATCTTTCTGCCCAAGCCGGTTGACTGATCAGAATTAAATTTCATAGTAATCTACTTGTTTGTGTTTGAACCCAAAAAATGTTGATGGAGCCTTTAGTCTTTGGATTTCTCTTTTATTTATTTTGTTAGTTTAACACATGTGCAATGATATTTCGCCATGGTAATGAACACATTTTCCTGATTTTCCAAACTTCAAAAACACTTGTACAATTTCAATTAAATTTCGTATGTATACAAGGCGTTAACATTTCAACCCGTTCTTTAATTTATTTGTAAAGTACTGAATTATGTTTAACCCACTTATATACCTTACATAAATTCATTCACCAGAAAACGAGCCACTCTATGGCTCCGGAACATCGCCCTTCTTTGATCTTATTGTGGCCAACAGTGACGTCCCATATATAATTTTTTTTATAATTAACGCTTATGGTATTGAATGTAACTTTTGGTCCGCAGCTAATAGAATTGTTGATTCACGGTTTGGCGACAAATAAAATTAATTATCTTCTTAATTTTGCATTGTTTGACATCCGCCAACAATAATCCTGAGTTTAGTAATGTATGTATATAGATTGTGGGTGCCAAGAGTTATAAGGAAATCATAAAAAATCTACGACTGTACCATTAAGCCAAACATACACAAATTCAAGCAACAATCATATATTTCCGCTGTTATTTAAATTGCGGTTGCTGTTTAAACCCAACAAATAAAAATTAATTTGGATGACATTTCATCTCTCATAGATAATTATCTTAATTTGTTGTGTGTCTAGTGTATCATATCCCATATAATGCGAGAATTAAATTTCCGTTGTGGTTTCTAACATTCGTGGTTTGTCAGACAGTTTTTAGGAAATTTTCGTTTCGACGCTCATAAATTTGGACATGATTTCATTATGTAATCGGGCGGAACGTCACGTTACTTTTTGATTGCACCACATTCAATTTTATAGTACAACAGATGTGCTTTAAATATATCAAGAATGTTGAATCATAATCTGTGTGAAGTTATTAATTACTAAAATTTCCGAAAGTTCGTAAAATCTATAACAAGGCTGCACAAAATTTGTTAATGAGGTGTTAATGTGAAAAAAGGGTACAATGACACCGCCAATCAACTTTATAATTTGCAAACCGACTACTCGAATTGCTAAAAATCATAATTCTTAATGCTTGTGAAACAGTTAAACAAGGTGAACAAATAGTACCTTGGCATATAGCGCACTATCTCGACGTAAAACTGTTTTTGCGAGGGAAATGACACGATTTGCGTGGGTGGCTCTAAATTAATGGTTGTACCTCAAATTTATGACACTTTTAGAGTTTTGATCAAAAACACCTAACGGTACAGTACTTGTCACACATTGAGTCATTAATCATACGGTATCAGACCCAAACTATCGATAATATATCAAAATGGTTCTAGCGATATTGAAAATTTATTCCACGTCTGAAGAATAATTTTACATAAATATTTCACGCGTTTGTACTGATCGAGATAATATCGTGTATGTAGAAATCTGAAAAATAAATGCGGAAGCGATTCGTGTTAAAATATTTATATGGGTTTTTTAGAACATGATGTCATCGTAATGAAATCCGTTTCGTTTTCGCTTCAATTAAAAATTAATTGGAACTTGAATATTATGCACCTCATCAAGAATTATTATTACATACGAGTATATCTACATGATCTCTAATTTGTATGCCTAAGACCGATGTATTATAATATTTAATCTTAGATCACCAAATTGATTTAGGTTCTTATTGTCTACCAGTCTTGTATAGCCCCGCAGTTGTCCCTAACTATTTTACCCATTTAGAATGATATTAGTTTGTTTCTTGAGTTTGATTTTTCGAGAGCAACCATTGATTGGGTTGGTATACACCTATTTTGCCATATTCATCGGACCAGCAGGCTCACTAGATAGTATTCATTGCACCAATCATGCAGTAATTCGAAAACAAATGAGTTCAAGTTGAACTCGGCTCAGTCGACTATTCCACGTTCCAATTTTTAGCACTGTAATAATCTGTGCGGATCCCAGCACTCAACTTACGATCTACTTAGTTTCCATCATAAACCAAATATGCCAACTGTTATAAATTACAAAATTTTACTAAACTGTAAATTTGGGGCGTGTAATATGCCAGATAATAAATTTAATTAGGACGGGTTCCGATCGATCTACAGTGATCTTCTCAACACCGAGATTCCTCTCCAGTGTCAAGCAAGTTCTTTATCTATTACAGTAAGCCTATTTAGCATACCGAGTTTGATCGCATAATGGCATTAGATGTACAATGGATGGTGAAAATACTCAGTACTGAGAATGACTCACACCAAAAATACTATTGAAGTTACGCTAAAAGAGTCGTGAGATTTTATTTGCTTTCGATTAAACGCCACCTCGCTAATCTTCCAGACAAATCCTTTTGCTTCATTTACCATTTTGGGCTGGAGTGATCTGTTTTATTGGAGAACGAGTATCATTCTATGTATGGTCGAAATTTCTTGACACTCATCACTGCAGCAAGACACTCTAATTCGGCAATTGTGTAGTTCCTTTGTGCTTTGTTTAGTATCGAAGACATATAGGGTGGGCCAAATTTATTTTTAAAATGCAATAAAACAAAAAGTTCTCAATATTTTTTCAAATTTATTTTTTCAATGTAAAGAACAATCCTTGCGATTAATTATGGAATACTATTTCATTCATATGGCTGCCTCGGCTGGCCTTGACGTACCCCGTACGGTCGGTCCAATTTTTTGAGCACATTTTCGATGGTATGCGGCATTATGTCTTCAATGGCAAAGCGAATATTGTTCTTGAGAGCGTCAATCGTTGCTGGTTTATCGGCGTAACACTTATATTTGACGGCACCCCAAAGGTATTAGTCCAACAGCGTCAAATCACAGCTCCGAGGCGGCCAAATCACATCAGCATTTCGGCTGATAATTCGATCTTCGAAGACAGTGCGCAAAAGATCAATTGAAACGTGTGCTGTGTGGCACGGAGCGCCGTCTTCTTGAAACCAAATGTTGCATATGTCCTCCTCTCCAAGTGCCGGGAACAAAAATCCTCCTTGCTCATTTTCAAAGAAAAATGTCCCAATGATGCCACCGGATCAAAACCCGCACCAAACAGTCACTCTTTGAGGATGCATCGGCTTCTCTACGATCACGTGCGGGTTCTCCGTGCCCCAAATGCGACAATTCTGCTTGTTTACATAGCCGCTAAGATGGAAAGCGCCTCATTCGAAAAGATGATTTTTTTGCCAAAATCGGCATCTTCTTCAAGTCGATCGCAAGCAAGCCCACTCAGCGAACCGAAAACGCAATGAGTGGTCTCTTTGCTTCAATTCCTGAAAAAATTAAACTTTATACTGTGTCATACCAAGGTCTTTATGCAGAATTCGTCGCAATGTTGTGCATGAAATGTTCAATTCTTGAGCACGATGACGAGTTGACGTTCCCGGCGACTCACGCACATTCTCGGCTACAGCATCAACATTTTCGGGTGTTCGCTTGGTTGGCTGCTTGGTTCGTCTTGATTTATTAATTAACAAGCCTGCTTCTATAAATTTATTCACAAAATAACGCGTATATGGAGCTCCCGGCGCTTCGTTTCTTCCGAAAACCGCACGCAATTTTCGCACACATTCTGCAACAATACCATGATTTTCGAAGTAATGTTTCAATATTTCCCAGCGTTGTTCAAGCGAATACACAACCATTTTCGTTCAGCGGAAGGATAAAACTAACTTTCTGTCAAATCAGAAGTGACATAACCCTTACCATACTCAAATTAACCGCTAGTTCAAAAAAAAGTTAGATGACCCACCCTGTATATGCAATTGGATGTTCTTCATCGCCGTCCTTTTGGAAAAGTACGCTTCCCACTCCGGTAGTACTTGCATCGCAGGTCTGTATAATTGGAGCAGCCTCAGTGGAATAGTTCGTAATACCATCCTGTCATCCCCAGAAATTGCCTTGCCTGTTTTGTCGTGTGAGGTTCGAGGTATTCGGCAACTGCCTGGACTTTGGAAGAGTCCATTCTTAGGCATCCATCAGAGATTACATAACCGAGGTATTTTATCTCCCTGAGCATGAATTTACTTGTATCTACATTTATAGTGAGTTTTGCATCTCGCAATAGTCTCGCCACTTCAGATAATAAGACGATGTGATCTTCTAACGTGGCCGAGACGATCAGTAAGTCATCAAGGTAGACACACACCTGGTCATGCAACCGGTGAGATAACCTTATGCATAAGTCGACACATCGTTTGGGCTGTATTGCACATCCCAAACGGCATGACGACGAACTGGTAGAGTTGACGCCCTGAGACAGTGAAAGCTGTCTTATCCTTTGACTCTGGATCTATTTTATGTTCTACTAAATGCGTACGTCCCAATCCTAATTGTTAAATCGAAGGACATTGGCTTATTATGTTGGACAGGATGGTACTTTTTCGGCTGTTGGTGCTTCTGTAGATCAACAAAGATATTTGATGAACTGCAACTTTTCTATCTCATTTACCATAGTGGAAACCAAACCGAAAGCTTCCGAACAGTCAATGCCCAAATATAAAGATTGACTAAGCCCAGGAGCTACATGAATCCGTAATGATTTTATCTTTCCAGCGTACGAAACCTTGGATATGAAATGACCTAAGACACACTGTTTTTGGGCACTGGTTTGGAGCATGGACAGGAGACCAGTAATTTTTATGTTATGCGATGTTACGAATTCTTCCGCATTACTTCCTAACATGGTCACATTAGTTCCACTATCAAAGAGTCCACGGTACGGTACCCCATCAATCAACACATATATCTATGGCCTGGAATCATTGGCACTGGAAAGGATCGAGTTACACACCATTTTATTGGTCATTCTTCTTAGTCTGAAATACTTTATTTAGCGATTTAATCGAAAATTTTTAGTTGAAGTTTCGGTTACTGGTGGAATTGCATGATTTAGGAATTTTCTTTCGAGTTGGGATCTCTTTGCAAGATCATTTTGTACAATTCCGGGTCTGTGTTTGTAGCCGATTCCTCGCGTGAACGACTGGGTAATCGGTTTGTCGACACCTGGGAGTTCAGCATCCCAGCATTGCTGAAGTTTCTCCGTGAGTTTCCCGTATGAAATGATTTACATCTTAAGCATCCGAAACAAAATCGATGCTTTATCGACATTACACAATCTTTATAAAAATGTCCGGGGACTAGGCAATTCCAGCAAGTATTAAGCTGTATCGATTTCTCAAAGGTTGGTGTTGGATATTTATTTGTGCATATATTATTCGAAGTGCTGGTAACTGTACATACAGAATTAGGATGCTGTGGCTGCTCAGGATAATTGTATTCGAAGGCTTCCTTATCCTGGCGAGTAGTTTGATGGTGTATCGCCGGGGTCCATCCAATTCTACTCCAGGGGTCGATTTTGATCAAAATCCGAGACACGAAACATACAATTTTATATTAGTGTGTGTAATTTTTCTGTGGTTAGGTTTGTTTTCTGCGAATCTAAGCAAAATTATGAATCGATATAAACCGGTTCAGTTTTTTAGCGCTTATGTCGTTTTGTTCTCTCACTTTTTTGACATCTCCCTTGCTTTTGAAAAGGCGAGTTAACACGTTCGCGCAAATGATCGCTATAAGGGACATACAACTTTTTCGTTTTTAACACGTTCACGCAAACAACTTTCATTTGGTAAGGAATAACTCGACATATTTTTCAATTCTCAACAATACATTCCTTTCCGCGACGAAATATCATAGCAATTAGAAAAGTTATCAAATGTGTGTTCCTGAGTAGTACACACATGTAGACAGTGTGCGTGAGTGTGTTAAGAAAAAAAAATTTAACTACACATATTACGATTTTCATTTTTTTGCAATGTGAAACACAGAATTTGCAATTATTTAAAAACTAAAATTAAATTTACAAATTTTAAATTATAAATTAAAATGTTATCTAGAAATGTTTCCGCACTAACACAAACACACATACCACTACTATATACTTGCAGTTATTTTTTAGTCAAGTCTCGAATTTTGAACAAAATCGACCCCCAGGTGTCTTCCACAATGACACACTGATTTACCATTCAGTATTCACTCATTTACCAATATTGTTCTAATCAACTTGGCCTGTATGACAATGGACGCATCAATGATAACGTTAGACTACGAATAGCGTGGTATAAATCAAGAAATGGTTTGGTAAATGGTAATACTTTGTTTCATTTATTAGTTAAGAGGATGTGCTGAACCTAACGATTTTAATGTGAATAAATAATTTGGTTTGGTGAAAGTTGATCAAAATGTTGCGGTCATCTCTGAAATCTCTACCATTATACTTGAGAGTTGTGTTGTTAAAAAAAATTCAGGACTGAGAGTAAAAACACGACGTATGTCGGGGATGATAGAAAAAATTATCTCGATAGTAGTAGGTGGTGTTGCCATCTCATTTTTCATGGATCAAAATTGGGCCAACTTCACATACATTGGTGAGAGACACGAAAATGTCGACTGTCATGATAGTTTTTAACTATCGTGATAGCAAGTGTTTTCATGACTAAAGTAAAAATATGGCGATTAGTTGGTGTTGCCATCACAATATTGATGTATTTTGAAAGCCTATTAGTTAGGCTATTTAATGCATGTAATGTGTGGAAATATCTGTAAAACATATTAAGCAACACAAACAATTGAATGAGCTTACTTTTGACTATTTTAATGCGATTTTCAATCATTTTTGTTCAACATTTTGTTGAATGACATTGTTAAAATGTTGAATGCACGCTCGCGTAAATTTTAAAATACCAAGTCTTGTTAAGTTCGTCACACCGGTTTTGCCGTTGCATTTTTCGGGATAAAAAATTTGAACTATCTTCACATACATGACGATTTAACATTTTGTATGTACTCAAAATGCTGAACAATTTCTACGATTTACTACTTTACTCGCTTTTGCAATATGCATTGCACGTAAACTAAATGTCAACTATAGTAATATAGTTCTACGCCATTTCTGCACAAAAGCACACAAAGCAAATTAAGAATCTTTTCAAAGTTTTATACAATGTACATGTTAAAGATGCGGATGATGTTGTAATGGATTTAGAAAAAGATGATTCACATTTTTGGAACGGTGTGAATTTTTTACTTATTTTAGACGTTTTACCTTATTTGTATCGCGAATAATGTGTCGTGAATATCAAATATATTTTCGCGACCGTAATCGATTTTATTATTTGCTTCAATTTTACTAAATCGCACTATTTTTATACAAATACGCGCGTAGTTTTATATAAGGCCTGGTGGACGACGAATTTGCATTTTTGTGTAAGTCGCGATCTTGGCTATCAAAAAAATTCTCACGGATATTTAGAGTAAAATTTGAATAATTTCGTGTGCTGTATACCATCGTACCATATGTACGTGTGTGTTTTTGATACGGTTGCGCATATTCAGCAGTCATCACATATGTGGGCTGGTATAATGTATTCATTAATCTTAATGATAAACAAATTATGGTTAATTTTTGGATATCTTAATATACCGATAATTCTATTTTCATTAGCGCACCACCCGCCATTAGTATCTTAAGAGCTGTATGCACACAGCCATATAAGGTGAGGGCGATTGCTTTATTTCCAAACGAGATATCATTTGCAATAAATCAATTTGCCAGTAATGAAATGTATTTCTCGGCTTTTAACCACAAAATTAAAAATTTTAAAACTTTCGATCGTGCACGTATATTCGCGTAGATACATCGCGCATTTAACCAACCACCCACAATATGTATATATGTGGTATGTAAGAGTGCTAAATTATGAAAGGCACGAATTAAATGGAACAGTTTACCATTGCATGTACTTTATAAGTATTTTTTACAAATTGAAAGTAATTCTTGTTATGAACATGAGTAAAACATTTGTGTAATTGAGCTTACGAAATGTAAAGTTTCTCAAGAATATTTTTTTTTCATTCTGCTTAATTAGAACTTTTATATTGAAGAGCTTTTGATAAGATCAACAATTCATTATCTTTATATCTATAGATTAAGTCGTACGTGATTATCTGGTTTAAAATAATTAGGAAAAGGTTTCGCCGCTGAACGTTACCGTGCTGCAAATTCAAGGTTAGATTAGGTTAGGCTAATTGTCCTAAAGGAGGGGCATAAACATAAGCAGGTCCGTAGTCGTGCAACATAATTTTTTCTCCTCACCTGCTCATCGAACATGAGCTCTCGACGAAGAATCAAATCATTTAGGACGGGAGCTCCCAGAAATGTTAGCCTGCAAAGCGCTCCTTATCTTCGCAACTATGACAGTAATCATATCAGGAGACTCTGCTCCCGAATTCTGCTCGCATGAGCACCAAACTGACATGGCGCCGCCATGCGTAGTTACTACGCATGACGTACTATCGGACCATCTGTTGTTCGTTGTTCTTCTAGCTTCCACTTTATGCAGTAATTTTCACGTAGTGAGCGGTATATCAACAACCGCTCTGCTTGGTAAAATGCGGCATGGTGTGCCTTGTCGAACGAATTTATCCGCCTTTCATTCCTCACAACACATTGAAATTCCCTGGTACCCACATCAGGTTAAGAGATGAGAGACAATTCTGGGGTACTTTCAACTTAAATCAACACATCTTACATGCAGATCATTCTTTGTGCTCTGAATTCCTTATTGAAAAATATTAAGTTGAAAGACGGTTCACAACTGAAATACTTTTACTTTTCTTAATCGGAAAAACCTTAACATTTCTTTGTTGTAGAAATTACTGTTCTGTTAAAAATTTAACTTATTTACTTAAATGTGGTGTGTGATTGTTGTTTTTTGTGCTTTATAACGACATACGAGTGTAATTCCACCTACACCACATGGTGTTGGCGCGGCTGACTCGAAATTAATTAATTTTTAATATTTTACCGACTTTACTTTATCCGCTGCTATCTTGTATACACAGACGTACTTATAGCGTATATGTACATGCATGCTGGTAAATTAACTGTACCACTTTATGGGAATTTAATTCGCCATATAAGTTATTGGATTTTAAAAGGTTTTATGATATTTTGGTTATAGCGGTGTTTGATTTGCCCGTTGACATTTATACGCTTATGGGTACATAAAAGAACTGACTGTAGATAAACATGCCATATGAATATAAGTATTAAACACTTTGACCAGATTCTTATCAATTTCTCGTGTATATTGAAACCACACTACTTGCCGAACAATCAGTAGGTGTGAACAGAAACTGTAAACATTTGTTGGCAAGTAGTCGACGTATAAAATACAGATTTTTCACAATTAAAGCAGATTAAAATATAAATTCCGAATTGAACATACAAATTCTATTTCAAGGTTATAAAATCAATATTGAGCATTGAACAAGTTTTCTGTTCAATTATAATCGCAAATTGTGATTGGAGTGTATATGCAAAACATAAATCACGTATCCAAGAGAACCGACTGTGTGTCCGTACAATGTTAAGGTTAAAATTTTTGAAATTCCAAAATTTGTGTATCTCGATTTGAAAGTGCGATGTAATGATGAATGGATACATATCACACGAGAGAATGTCGCGCATTCCAAAGTTGAATGAAACCTGAACGCGTATATAGTTTTTTGTGAGAAATCCTTTAAACGAAGTCTCCGCATTTCTAACTTCCTAATCAATTTGTTGTTGTTATTATCAAGGTGGTTATTACAGTGGAATAAAATTACATTCACATATCGCATTTAACAAATAATTCAAGTCACGGACTCTCTGAATTATGGTGCCTACCGCCATATATGTAACAAATTAGAGTGACACAAAAATCCGCTAACCAGAAAAAAACTGTTTCAAGTTCATTAGACTTAGCTGTGGTTTTAATTAACCGCCAAACTCAAAATTGTTTTTGTCTCTGCCAAATAAACTCCATTAAATTCTGGTAATTTAATCTAGATCGAACAGAAAGATAAGCGCGTACACAAAAAAGCCACCAAGCGACATATAAATTTGTTGTTATTTAGCATTCTTTTGTATTTCCTTAAGTCGTTCGCTATAATACCACTTCTTGTATTTCGTATACGCCTTTCGTTTCTCATTATTTGCGTGTGTATACGAATCGAACGAGGCACAATGTTTTGGTGGCACGCTTATGTTTAAATTAATACAAGTTCGTTTATATAGGAAATAATTTTAATTTGGTCTCAATGACCAAAATAATTTGATTGTGATTAAGCCACGATTTTTGTAAAATGATCGTGATTTTTCTGTTAAGTTTGACTGCACGCATATACAATTTTGTGATCAATCAATTAATTTATTTCTTTTTTTTTTCTAAATATTTAATAATAGGTTTATTCTTGATTAATGGTCGCACAGCACTGTAGACTTTTCAAACGTAACACCTTGAATTTGTATTGTTGTCAAAGTACACACAAATAGTTGTGTAGAATTGGATTGAATCTGTGAAAAGTATACTGCTCAAAATGCCAAGTTTAACAAACTTAGTAATAAAATGAGGAGGGAACTGACGTAACTACATGATATTCAAATTACAAGCAATTAGGTCGCGTGGATCAGCATTAATTAATCCCTCAATGTCTCCCTTTGTTATACGGATGAGATTTCCTTCCGCTTTTCCGGGCCCACTTGTTTTTTATTCGCTTATGCTTCCACTACCTCCGCTTTTGTTTCCCGTTATAAATATTTTTTTATAATTTTTTTATTGACTTCTAATTTCCACCAGCACACTATTTTGTCCACTTGTTTCGTTTATATTTATTTTTATTTTGTCATTTTTTGCACTATTGGTTCACGACACCCACTGCCGTGACGTCTCTCTGTGGCGTGGTTTCAACTTAACGGTTCCTTTGCTGATAGCTATTCTTTCACTACCCGGATGCTCAAACCTCACAAGTTCGGTTCACGGTTTTCTTTTACGTTGCAAAACCTTAAAGAAGGTTTAACTGTTATTTCTTCCGTTTCAGCCGCCCTCTCTTTTTCATGGTTTTGCTGGCCTTAATAGATTCTTGTTTTTGTTGATAAGGCAACACACCCCCGCTCCAAAATCGTCCTACCTATACACGGCGCCATCTACACGCTAACTCCGACACCAAGTATTGGTGCTAAAAAGTACTAAAATTTTACACCCATCAATATAAATATTTGAATTCATTAGTATTTAGTTTGACATATAAAATTATTTTTCCGCCATTTTTGTTGACAGTGAATTTCTTACGTCCCAAAAGCTAGCAGAACCCGCCCGGTAGAACATTACAAGATACTATGGATAATTATAGGCTAATAAAAGGCTTATTTGTGTTGAATTCCATCCCTTCCAACTAAAACGATGGGTTCTGCTAGCTTTAGAAAAAGTTAGCAAAACCCACATCGAAAATTGATTTACAAATAATTGGAAAATAAAAAGGTAACTTAAGGTTAATTAAATATCCTATTAATTTTTTTTTATTCTGCTCGTTCTAGAAAAAGCATTAGGCTTTATCACTTCAAAGCTAGCAGAACCGAAATCAAAAATCAGACCAGAACCGAAAATATAACGCAATCCAAAATCCATTGCATAATCAAATGCTCCATTAAAAAATGTTGGACTCCACTCATTCTTGACCAAATTTCAGGTTATAATTCCGATTTTAGTCCGATATTTTGGTTGGGGCTCTGCTAGCTTTAAATTAAAGAGCCTGAAGTTTGGTTAAAAACGGATGGAGCCCAAAAAATTTTAATGGAGCATTTGATTATGCAATGGATTTTGGTTTGCGTTATATTTTCGGTTTTTGTCCGACGTTTGATTTGGGTTGAGCGAGCTTTAAAGTGGTAAAGCCTAATGCTTTTTCTAGAAGGAGCAGAATAAAAAAAATTTAATAGGATATTTAATGGAAAATAAAATATTGTTCGTTAAATCAAAGGTCCGTTAAATGGAGGTCCGTTAAACCGAGCGTCCGTTAAATCGGGGTCCATTAAATCGAGGGTTTACTGTATTTGATTTAAACCGATGGCTAACAAAAAATTTCGCTAACAGAAATTCAAATCGATAAAGCTAGCAATATTAATAACTAAAACGGCGGGTTTTGCTAGCTTTAGGAAAAATTAGCAAAGCCCACAGCAAAAATTGATTTAAAAACAATTGGAAAATTAAAGGTTAAGTTTAGGCCAATTAAATGCCTCATTAAAATATCTTTTATTCTGCTCCTTCTAGAAAAAACATTAGGCTTTATCATTTCAAATCTCGCTCAACCCAAATCAAATGTTCCATTCTAAAGCTAGCAGAACCCACCGTTTTAGTTATGGATTTTGCTAACTTTATGGATATGAATTTCATTGGAATTCCAATGTTTTTGTTAGTCATTAAAACAAATACTGTAAACCCTCGATTTAACAGACCCCGATTTAACGGACGCACGATTTAACGGTCGATTTAACGGACCCTTGATTTAACGGACTATATTTTATTTTCCATTTTTCGGTTACCGATTATGATGGGATTGGGTATGTTGGATGGAAATGGAATTCTTAAATGATTTTTGGAAAAAGTTCTGGAATTAGACCACCTTGAACGGAACTCGACAAATTCTTAACTGATTATGATTAGATTGAATATGCAGGATAGAAATGGCAATCTTAAATTATTTTGGGAAGAAATTCTGGAATATAGCCACCTGGGACGGAATTCGGTCAATTCTTAATCGATTATGATGGGATTGAGTCCGCTGGATGGAAATGGGGTTCTTAAATAATTTTTGGAGAAATTCTGGAATATGGCTGCCTAGTGCAGAACTCGGTCATTTCTACTCGATTATGATGGGATTGGATATGTTAGTAAGTAAGAAATTCTGGGATATGGCTACTTGAGACGGAACTCGATCAATTCTTAACCGATTATCATGGGATTGGGTAAGTTGGATGGAAATAATATTTTTAAATGGTTTTTGAAAAAAATTCTGGAATATGACAACCTGAGACGAAACTCGTTCATTTCTGAACCGACATTAATGGAAATGGGTATGTTGGATGGGAATGGGATTCTTACATTATTTTTCAAAGAAGTTCTGGAATATGGCCACCTGAGACGGAACTCAGTAATTTCTTATCCGATTATGATGGGATTGGGTATGTTTGATGGAAACGGAATTCTTAAATGATTTTAGAAGAAGTTCTTGAATATGACCGCCTGGGACAAATGTCGGTAATTTAAACTAGGATGAAACTAAGTAATATGCAGGCATCTTTCTTGAAGCAAGCGACTAGTGGTGTTAACATGTCTCTAGTAAGGGTGGATGCCTTAACACCTATTACTAGTACGCGACTCACCACTCATGGAATTAGTGGGTTGAGCGGCAGACCAACTACCTACTCTCACAAAAAATCACGTTATGAACCCTGGACAAACAACTCGTATGAATTTATAGTATTCTTATCAACAACGACCTCGAAAACTGTTCACGGGAACATGGAATATGATGTCTTCAAAGACCTTGAGATTTTCAGAACCTTTCGAACCAAGCGGGAATTTACACTTTCGAGGTACCTGCAATACAAGAGCATAAATGGTCTGGTAGTTAATTCCATAAAGCAACCAATAATTACAATCTCCACTGCAACAATAGTCAGAAAAAAAAATTAGGATTTGGTTTCTCATCCTCTGGCGAGTATCGCAGTTTATCATTTTATAATCCCATATTTATCCAAAGTGCCGAATTTCATCATTATCGGTCAAGTAACAGCCGTGTCCCGTTCTAGGTGGCCATATTAAAAAACTTCTTCTAGAAATCATTAATTAATCTCATTTCCATTAAACAAATCCAATCCCATCGTAATCCATCCCAACCCCAGATGGCCATACTCCAGAATTTCTTCCAAAAACCAGTTAACACACCAGTCAATCCCATTTTCATCCAACATACCCAATCCCAACATAATCGGCTAAGAAATGTCTGAGTTCCATCCAAGATCGCCATATTCCAGAACTTCTTCCAAAACTTGTTTATAAATCTCATTTCCATTCAACAAACAAAATCCCATCATAATCGTTTAAGAAATGAACGAGTTCTGTCCTACGTGGCCGATTCGGATTTAACGGGCAATCGGATTTAACGGACTCCTCAATTAGTCCGTTAAATCGACGTTTTACTGTATACAATTTTAAGACTTGCCATCTCTTGACATCGAGTATGGGCAAGCACCACCACCAACCAAACGATCCAAGTAATTTTTCTGTTTTATTTTTAATGCACCCGCCACAGAGTAAATGCAGGTACTTGAAAGGTGCAATGTGAAAACGACTAAAATGTTAATTTCCTTTACTTAGACTACAGCCCAATTCATGGCTGTTTTTGTGGAGGCTGACTTATTTCAAAGTCTACAATAAGTCTCCTGTCGAATAGACTTATTGAAAACTAGTTAGCATTATTTTGATGAGTTACCAGTTTGGCTGCAAGCCTTGGATAAAAGTCTAACAACTCTACAATAAGTCTAGCCAACAGGAGGCTTATTGTAGACTTTCAAATAAGTCAGTCTCGACAAAATAAGTCACCAGTTGGACCGCAGTCTTAGTAAAAGATGGTATGGTAAAAATGTAGATCTCGAGATGTTTGCAGATTTAACATTTGTTATTTCGTCAATGTTAAAGAAAGATGGTTTCTAAAAAATTTCGAGGTGCCCCGCAAACTAAACGTCTGTCGATTCTCTACAGTTCAGACGGATTAACTAGTCGGGGTGAAACTTCATACTTAAGTTTTTTCCATAAATTGAGAGGTCCTAGTGAAATATACATCCCTCCACAAAATATACACCACTTAACTTTGTTTATAAACTCTGCGATTTGGTGGATTGGTAGTTTTCATTTAATCAGTGTTTTACGTAAAGACAGAAATCATTAACATTTTTCTACAAATACGGAGATCATAGCGAATTTTGAATAAAATCGTAAGTGACCCAACAGAAGTGACAGGTTCTTTAAGAGCTATTTCGTTTTTCCACTGGAAGTGTCAACTCTGAGTGATTATTAATAAAATAAGATGTGTGAGAGATATCCACTTGGGCCACAATAAGTTGCTTATCAACGATCAGTATAGCGCTCGCCGTTGCCGTTTATGGCAATGCCAGTTCCGTTTGAAAATAGTACGGATTGATGATGATGATTCCGCACCAAGCTAGAATCCGCAAAATCCACATCAAACAGTGGATTAGTGTCGCCCCAAACCCGACAATCTTGCATGTTCACATATCCATTCACCCAAAAATAGGCTTCGTCGCTAAAGATGTTTTTAGCGAAATTTAGGCCAACTTCAATTGCTCCAGAGCCCAATCGCGCGTTATTAAAAATAAGATTAGTTGATATACACACGTTGTTACACCGTTACATGGTGATTTGCCACATTCTACTGAAAAATTCACGGCTACTATATCTTAAAAATTTCGAGCCCCTATGGAAAACCCCTTTATTTAAAAAAAAAATCACAAATTCAGCTAAAGGGTGTTTTTTAGAGGTTCACTATTTTAAGTTGAAACAAACCCTAATGGAGTTAGGAGGTGAGGTTCTCGGTGGCCAACTAACAGGACCATTACGTGAAATTAGTTTTTCATCAAATGTTTCTTTGAGTAAATTAATTGTATCACGCGCTGTGTGGCATGTGGCACCGTTCTGTTGGAACCACATATCAGCAAGATTTATGACAGCCAATTGGGGTACAATCATCTCTCTATACCGTTTACCGTTGACTGTAACATTCCACCCATCATCGTTGTTGGAGACATATGGATCAATGATTTTGCCGGCCCATAAAGCGCACAAAAGTTTGATTTTCTTTGGACATAATGTAATGGTGTTTCGGCAAAGGCCGGTGGATATCTTCATTCCAAAACCGACAATTCTGTTTGTACCCATATGCAACCAAAAATGAGCTTCATCGCTGAACAAAATTTTGTTTGGAAAATCAACATCAATATCAATTTGTGCTTTAGCCCATTGGCCGCATTGATGGCGTGTGCAATGGTCAGATGGCTTTAATTCACGTAAACCAAGATCCTTAGATAAAATTGTCCATAAAGTGGACGGACACATCTCCAGTTGCTGAGAACGACGTCGAATTGATTGATTTGGGCCTACGCACTGTTTGACGTCTTACTGGATGTGTATTATCATTTAGACGATTATGACAACCGTAAAATGGACGTAATGCACGATGAGTTTGGCGACAGTTTGGCAAGCGTTGCTCTGGCTATGAAATGGCTGATCAAGCTAATGACAAAGCAAATTTCAGCTGTCAAATTGGTTGTCAAACAAAACAGTATTGCCAACTTAAAGATGTGAATCTCTAAAAAAACACCCTTATGACGTTGTTATAGTTACGCCTGGATTGAAAGAACCGAATTGATTTCGGCCTTTGTACAGCCTAGACCGAATGATTGATCGAGATGGAACTTCATACTTAGGGCGAAATCGGTCTACCGGAACCTGTACTTCCATAGGAGCTTTTCGTTTTTTGAAAATATTTTGAAAGTGAGTAACATTTATGAATACGTTTAAATACAAAACAGGAATAATGATTTTTTATTGTAAAAGACAGTTTTACCAAGTTTAATTTCTCGCTTTAGAAATCAAGTGTGGTGCATTCGAGCATGGTAAAAGAAAGCCGGATGTTGGCCACAACATATTCAACAATTTTTATTTTGTTTGTAAAAAATTTTGTTTTTATTGTTAATGACAAGGTTCTAAGATCCATTAGGATTGGTTTCATAGAATTTTTTGTGCTGAACTAATTGTTTCACTTGGTTTTCTCAACCACATTGAATAAGTATTAATTATAACATAATCAGACGGTGAATTTTTAATTATAAATGGAAAAGTTGTAACGTTTTCAAACTTCAACGTCGATTTGCTAGACATTTTGCAGTGTTTACTTAGAACCTTGCTGACCATTCTAAGGTTACGAGTTGTGCACATCAAATTGTTGCCATGTTATTTATCTTTTTTTTGCCTCAACTTTTTCTCTTGATGAGAATGGCAACACTTATCGTAGTCGTAACCCAATAAATTTCGGGTTCGGGCTAACTTCAACGACAATTTTAATCTGCTATGTGAACAAAAGTAAATGTTTTAAAATATCGGTAACTTTACGATTAATGAAAGTTAATAATTCAAAATTCTAAGGACAAACACTATTGTCCATTAAACAATATTTACAAATTGAAAATACAATTATTTATGTTTTATATTAAATGTGGTCAAATCGTTTTACTTCCATATCAGCGATCGTTCAAGGACTAAGTTTTCAATTGTTAAGGCGACGGTAAAGTTACCGCATATACAATCGACACATTCCAAACTGACAAAAGTAAATAATTGGATACAATAAAAAAATCTGTACCGTAATACAGAGAGCACGAGATCATTCTCATTCATTATAACAGTCACCTTAAGTTACATTATTTCATATAGACTTAAGTACTCGTATATGCGCGGTAAAGGTAATTAGTCTCATATAAACGCGGTATTTATATATAAGGAAAAGTAATTGTCTTGCAATTTTACTTCTTATATAACCTTGCACTAAATTTGTTTTAATATGCTCTTGCTTAACTTAAATCTTATTATGGGTAACTCGTTGAAGTGTTACACAACATATGCAGTAATATGCATAAAAGCGTTTAGTTAGTGATGCATGTCACACTTAAAGATGATTAATTTGATAAATAAGTGACTAAATATTAAACGGGTCCCATGAACTTAAGTTTATTAAAAATCGATTCATCCTTCAATTGCTACGGTTTGTTATAGCCTAATTTATATTCCACGGGTTCGTACCATTGATCCGAGTTCATGATACCCCGCACATATATATACAAAATGTCAACTCGCTACGAGCATGTACATATTTGGTGTACTGAAATAATTTCCGGTATCATGCATGATAATTACTGTGGTATTTATACAAATTGTGAATGACCTAAGATTAATAATTGCGTTATATATTAAGGTTAACCAATGAACAGATTCGCGATTTCGCGCGTCACGAAACGTAACCGGGCGGCAACCAATCTATATATGCCTTCAAGACATTCATATTATACTTACTGTACTTTTCGTAATTAAATTGCGTTCGGCGCATGATATTAATCATCAAAATTTCTTAAGTTACCTTCATAAGTATAATAAACCATGTAGTTTATACTTTTTTTTCATAAAAAATTCTGAGAAATATCAACTGTACTGTGTAACATACGTGTATTATTATTAAGGTGACTACATTCATATTCTTGTAGTAAGTAACATTTAAATTATTTAATCAAATTTTGAATCAAATTAATATTTTTTGTTTCTAAATGTTAAATTACGAAAACTAGCTTTAGAAAAAACCCAACAACAAAAATTATCTCTGGTATCCCACGATCTTAATACACAACTCTGTATAGAAGTATTATAGTTCTCTTACCCATAAGCAAGCAGCACAAGAGCTTATAACATTATTCGCGCGCCGAGGACCATTAATCAAATTTAACGTTAGCTTGCTTAACATATTTATATACAAGAAGTGCGGTGCGTGTGGTCGGGTCTTGAGAGTCTTGTAAATAACAAGAACCAAACAAATAAAAAAAAATTAAAGTTCTAAATTACGGAATTAAATAATAAGATATCACCTTTATCGTGTTTTTCAGGACTTGATAAAATTGTTAAAATATTTCGGTGGTTATATTTAAATTTGATACAGCAGATTAATGTTCCGATAAAGTGCACGAATTCTGTTCTGTATACACGATTTTGGCGCAAGTAGCGAAATATGGATATTGTGAAACGGAAATTTAAATTGAGATTTTTTTGCATAAAAACACTGTGGATAATGGACAATTAGGCATGAAGCTTCGAAATTATAAGTAATCCAATTTGGCACGCTGACGATTTTTGACATGAAATGCTAATGCATCGCAATATGTTAAGAATAGTACAAATTAGCTTATACTATGACGCTTGGGTTATTTTTTGACTAATTGTACGTTTAACATTTTGCATTTGTTTGTTACAGTAAATAAATAAGTTAATTCATACATGGTAATTTTTCCGCTGGAACTTATAAAACCATTCGGACTCACAGCTATACCAGCTGGAAACATTTAGCTTTCTCAATAAGCTCAATCTATTTTGGTTACATATTATCTCAACCGGAACCAACAGAGGCTGTTGGTGAACCTAAACCAAATAAATTATGGCAAAAGTAGCATAATGCATTTGTATCTTAAGTTGGTCAATATTATGTCGGCAAGAACCATAGATTGAAAACCGAAGGATAGGAAAGGAAAGATAGTTTCGAAATACTTGGCCAGGTTACAGACAGCTAATAATGCCAATAGTTAGTCGTTAGTTGTCAACTGCTGACATTTGCTTTATCATTAGCTTGATTTGCTATTCCGAATAAAATCAGAATAAAATTGACTACAATCAACTTAGTTTGTATTCTCACATCTAATTAAGCCTCACCAGTGGTAACTTAATTAGATCACACCGATAATCTAACAAATCTTAGACTTACAAACTAAAAAGTGGATTGCTAGATTAACATTAGTCCTTCGAGCCATCACCATCAATCGGTGGCAAAATCCAATCCGAACTATCGATCATCTACACCAGTCAATCGGGGCCATCGAGAACAACTGACATTCATCTGCAATGGAAGATCTTCCCACCAAGCAAGCCGAAGCAGAAGAACAGATAAACACCCTTCCCAGGAACTACAAAAAAGATGGAGATAGCCGCAAAACTAAAACATATTTGGAAAAGAAAATCGAACAACTATAAACGTTGTATGCAGAGTACACTCAAATAGATGAAAAAATACGCAACCACAGTCGAGCGCTCAACAAAGAACATGAGTATCGAAAACCAGGATCATGACTTCCACATTATTCGACAAATTCATTGAAGAAATACGTGAACTTCTAACCAACAAGAGGGAATCAATCTCAACCAACAGTCGAACGGGAACAACTTTGAATCATACATTAAAAGAACAAGATGTGAAAATGAGGAACTTATACAAGAAGATAAGATCCACACAGCAAAAACTCGACAACGAGGCACCTGAGGCATCTCTAAATTTGTCACTAACTCACATGGAAAGAATGATTTACCAAATAACAGATCTTCACGACACCATATGCTTGGACGCAACGGAAGGTGAAAAAAAACAACAAAATACTTCATAGACGATTATTACGACGAAATTCGTAAAACGTATGATGACATGGTGGTTCAAGTAAAAACAACAAACAAATCGTACAATGTCGGAAGCAATCTACCAGCAGAGATTAAACTGCCAACAGTTCAAATACCACACTTCGGTGGAGAACATATGAAATGGATGGCATTTAAAGATGTATTTAAACAATTAGTACACAAAAACCATGGACTAAACAACACACATAAGATAAGCTACTTGAAGTTCTACACTGGAGGTCAAGCAGCAAAATTAATAAATCATCTTCAAACCGTGGGCGAACATTATGAAGCCGCATAGGCAATAATCAAGGAAAGGTACGATAATCGCAGGATGAATATAACCAGGTACATCCATACGAAGATGTCGCCACCCACCATGATTAATGAGCCAGCATCAGTCCTGTGGGTCTTATATGATACCACGAGAGAATATTTACATCCAATCAACCAACTAGGAGTCCACACAGATTCCTGGGATCAAATCATCATCCACGTATTGACTAAAAAGCTAGACCATGAATCTTTAAAAGTATACGAAATGTCGTTTGAAAACTCAAGAGAAATTCAAACACTTCAAGGATGCATGAAGTTTTTCGAATCACGCTTTACAGCGTTAGAAGCAGTTTTACAAGAAAAATCCTCGTATTATCAACAACTGCTCCTATAGAACTGCTCTAGGATTCCAATTTTCATCAAGTAATTTGAGTTCTATTCCCGTAAGATATGAAGAAGAAGTAATAAAACTTATATTGTAGTACGATGCATGATGTTGCTACATGAGACTGCCTTATAAGACTGCCTCCAACTCATGAATTTTCATCAAAACCGTTCGAGTCGAAAAATTTTTAAAAAGAAACTAGTGGTTGACCGGAGGACTCAATAAACGGATTTTCCTGATATACGGTCTCACCTTAGAACCTTTTACTTAATTTCAACAAAGTTAATTAAGATGAGAAAAAAATTATGGGAATGAATGCGTACCCCACAGAAGACCTCCTAGATGATTTTTATTGAAATCGGAACCCATCGCAACCATTCCTGGCATTAGCTCTTCTTCTCAAATCTTGTTCAAAATCATGCTTGCTTAAAGCAATCAAAAATGGAACCCGACCCGCGCTAGATTTTTGGTACACGAAAACGCCTCCTCAACAATTTTTATAAAAAAAGGGTGAGCCGAAAAAAATTAAGAAAAAGGAAAATTAAGAAATTCGCACTTATCGCAATCGACTCCTGGCACGCGAAAACCCTCTTACCATTATTTCGAGACGAGAAAAGTTAAAGAAAATTAACCGGGATCCACTAAACGATCCTCTGAACGAGTTTTCCTGCAATTTGAACCATTTCAATCGATTCCTTGCAATTGAAAATCCCCTTCACCAATTTTTATCAAAATGGCGAAAGCCAAAAAAAATTAATACCAGGAACCTGGCCCCGGAGATACCTCTCAGCAATTTTCAATAAAGTCGTTTGAACTGAGAAAAAATAGGAAAAGGAACCCGAGTCCCACCGAGGAACCCCTAACGAATTTTCCTGAAATCAGCGATCAATCGATTTATCCTACCCAAAAACCCCTTTTTAGCAATTTTCATGAAAACCGTTAACACATTTCCGAGACCCTATATTGGCATATAGGGATAGGGAAGCACTTCAAACTTCAATTCGTGCAATTTTGCCATCGTGACCAACAACTTGTGACAAGGTGCTTTGTTTTGGTGCAAAACCACTTTTTTATTTTTAGCTGTTTTTTCGTAACTTGATCGTTCAAACGCACCAACAACGCCATGTAATATTCGCTATTTGTGGTGTTTACTTTCTCAAGATAGTCTTCGAATAAAATACCTTGCACACCCCAAAATACGGAGGCCAATACCTTACCGGTCGACATTTGCGTTTCTTAACGGCTTTCACTATCTGCTGCCCAGTCAGAGCTAAACAGCTCCAAACAGCGCTTTGAATTATCGACGTGTTGCTGTTTTCGATCCAATGTAAGCAAGTGCGGCACCAACTTTCAACAGAGATTTCTCATGGACAAATGTTCATGCAAAATAGTGTATACATGGCCTTTTGATATCTCTAAGGTGTCAGTTATCTCACTTTACGGTTTTGTACAATTTTCTTATCTTTTCTGGAATACTTGCCAAATTTGGGCGACCGAGCGTTCAGCATTATCGGTATTTGTACGGTTGCTTTCAATGAAGCAGGGTCTCTATACACTTATCAAGCCATTGCATTCTTCTTCCTCTTTTTCGCTAACGCTGCATCCCATGAAGGGATTTGGCCGCCTCAACAATGCTTCTCCAGATAATTCGATCGAAAATGAGCGCCAGACACGAAAACCAAGAGATTTAAGATCCTGTTCTTCGTTGTCCATCCACCGAATAGGGGCACGCACGAGATCCCGTATTCATTGGTGCCGAGTCCAGGGTTCGATTTTGAGAACGTAGAACGTGTTCAAGCCATCTCATCAACCATCTCGAGATTCAGATGCATCCTGTACATTTTCCCTTTCTCAATAAGGCCTAGCATCATACGTACTGTCTGTTTGTGCTCAAAAACGGCGAACTTTTAGCTGTCCCGTGTTATTAGTGTCCAAGACTCACTACCAAAAGTGGCTACTGGCGCGATATATTACAAGACTTGAAAATGTTAATGTTAGCGTATAGAATATTCGGTAACCTGCTGCGGAGACTGAGTTCTGCACATTTACTATCAATCTACCATTCACATTTACGTATTGTATGTTGCCTATTATAAATTCTCCACGTGATGGCCTTCCCGCGTTAGTCAGGTATTTGTTTTTCGCTTCGTTGATATGGAGGCCGATTGTTGCGCTGTTGGTTCCCACGGGGATAGAACTTCTTTGACAGACACGATATTACCCAAGATGCATATGTCGTCCGCGTAGGCTGATATTTGGCTTGATTTATCAAATAAACTGGCCAATATTCTAACGAAAGGTTGAATGGAATTTTGGCTATTGGGTCTCCTTGCCATACTTATGATGTTATTTTAAAAACCTCCGAGAGTTTTCCTTAAACTACCATCTTGCTTTTAGAGCGATCCATTAATATTTTGCATATTGTTATCAATTTTGAAGAAATGCTCTAATGTAACAAGACACCCCACAATGTGTTCCTCTGTATGTTACCATATACGCTTGTCGAAAATCTATAAATTGAAAATGCATAGGAATATCCTTTTCGTAGCACTTTTCTAACACAATCCTTTGAGAATAAATTTGGTCGGTTGTTGACCTGCCTTGACGAAAACCGCATTGGTAATCGCCCAAAATCTACTCGCTGTTAATTGATAATTGTCAGTAACTATGGAGGGCAAAACCATGTAATCGGTGTTAAGCAAAACTATTCCGCGATAGTGAGCCGGTCTCTCTTCTTATGTATTGGACAAATTAGAGGTATTTCCCACAATTCTACGATTTACTCTACCAAATCGATAACACCAGCTCAAACATGTGATAGAAGAGGTTATCGCCATCGTTCTTGAGCATTTTTTTACAAATGCCATTCTACCAATTTTTGCTTTAGTATTTTGGCCGTTTTTTCAATTTCTTCGGTCATACTATACGGAGCCCAAAACCTTTCCAACCGACCAAATGGCACAGTTATTAAAACTTTGGCATTTAGATCAGGAGGTACCGGGTTCGAATCCCGATAGGGGCAGGATGCAAAAGAAAATGTTCATCAACATGCCGCCCCATCTTCCATGTCCAGTACTATAGGCTGGCGTGGTGCTATGCAATGCGCAGATGATAACGTAAATCGAACCTATAGCCGTCCATCTTCGATTTGGCATAACTGTGTAAGGTAGGACGGGAAAACCAAACCGCGAAAGATTTGGGAGTGCTTCGGCCCCAGAACAGATTGCAAGGATTAAAAAAAAATCTTCCGATTTTTTCGTTTCTGGTCCAATGTAAGCAACCGCGGCACCCAGTTTGGACAACGTCATAGAAAAATGTTCATTCAAAATAGTGCATAGATAGTGCACCTTCTGATGTATACACTCTACGTCCTTCCAAAAGGATTTTGTGAAAATTGTTTATCCTTTCTAGTATAATAGCCGAATTCGGGAGACCAGACGGTTCAGCAACATCGGTGCTTGAACGTCTATGTTAAAACACCGCAAACCAACGTTCGACGGTTGCTTCCGAAAAATCAAATTCCCTATAACACTTATCAAGCTTTTGCTTTGCTTGAATAGTATTTTTCCCATCAAAAAACAGGTTTAATCAACACACGAAAATATCGACCCAACAACACAGTGGTTAAAGCTTTGGCATTAGAGGTAGAAATGAACACAACTACGATCCCCTGACGGATTGCAGAACGCTTGGCCCGACCGACCAATCTTCCATGCCAGTACTATAAGCTGGCATGGAACTATGCAATATGCAGATAGTTCTACGCAAATTGGATCTTTAACCGGGACGTCCACGATTTGGCTGGCAACTGTGTAGTAAGTAGGACGAGAAAAGCGCACCACGAAAGACTTATTAGAAGTGCTTCAGCCCCAGAACAGTATTAGAATCCAAACATAATTTAGCAATATCTTCATCAACTTTGAAACATTATGTAACTTATACAAATTCTACGCTCGTCATTCTCCTATTCCTCACCTCGGAATAGATTTCACCTTTCATTAAAATACAAATTTTTTTCTTATATGACGGTAAAAACCGATCACTTTTATAATTATATTTTATCTTAAGAATGTGTTTTAATAATGCCATTTTGAAAGTCGAGCATTACGGTGCTATCGACCAAATAAGGATTTGGCCGAAATACAAAAATTTTCAAACCTGTGAAATATTTTAAATATTCCAAGTAACTGCGGTTTAAAAGAGTTCCATATAAAGCCAAATACTCCAATTTATTAAATTGGACCAAATTTATAAATAATGAATCCACATATTCGGATGTACATGGCCCATTCCACATTATCTCGAGTCTCTTCAGATTTGGAATTTTTGCCACGACTGGTAGATGTCTGCTCTCCACACTTGGATAAAAGTTTGACATAACCAAATGAGTCAAATTTGTCGATTGTTTAATCATTTCTTGAAAGTTTTGTGCGTTTAACTCCCGACAACTTCTTACGTTTAAATATTCCAAATTTTTGTTATTCTTAAAAATGTGGGCAAAATAAACAGGTTCTATGTTATGGCACATATCCAAATTGAGCGACTTTAAATTGTACAATTTGCTTAGACACCTTCCGGTTAAAGTAGGATTCAGCGATAAATTTAAATTAATTAAACATTTACCGGATTCTAGCAGCTCACCAATATCATCGGTCAGATAACAATTAATCAGCTCCAGTGATTCCAGTACTTCAACAATTTTCATAAATTGTTTAAGAGTTTTGTGATTTTTTAATGTTACCATGCGGTCAAATGTCACGTGCCTTAGTCGCGTGCAATATCGTGACAATAATTTGATTAGCTGAGTACCCGAAACACCTGGAAAATCCATATTCCAAATGAGTGTGGTTAAATAAGATCCGCACTGTTTTAGTATTAGACGAGCATCGAGAGTCGTACTATATTCCTTCCGAAATACATTTCTTATATTAAAGGTTTTACGGTTTCGTAACTGGTGGCGAGCCACGACACTAAAATATTTACACGTTTTGGCCACAACACATAACTCGAAAAGATCTAAATATGAAAATATTGCCATGAAACAGTCATGGTTAAGCATGAAAAGAAGTGATTCGCCTCGGTTGCAATAATTACGTAAAGGAATTCGTCCAAATTCTGTAAAAAGGTTTCAAACAATTAATAAAGCATTGAGAGATAATATCACAATTATTTTACCATTTACGTTTTGATCCATTTTAGTAATGACCACCAATTCTTGCAGCACAAAACAAATTACCCGTTTTTTGACGGGTACACAATATTACTGAAAGCTTGCTTCGCAAATTTTGTACTTACTTACATTTTAAAAACTCGACAGGTTTAGACTAATGAAGGCTGTTGGCGGTTGAAATAATGTTTACGTTTAAATCCACGTTAAGTCCATAACCGCTGTAACACAATTTATGGTACAATTACTCAAAACTATTTAGTAATTACTCAATTACATAATCTGCAATTACTATTGAAGTGAATTTGACTGCGGAATATCATAAAAATATTTAAATTTGTTATATTCATTGCTGTGCACTAAAATAATCGATTTTGGGGCAAATTGACTAAGTAATTGTGATTGTCGAATGTCATAGAGCGACCTTTTGGCCCATAAACTGTATTCTCTTTGCTTGATAGTTTGAAATTTCTCACATGCCGGATCGAGTGTTTTAAACATGCGGTTATTTCGTCGACTAACGTCGTGTCTGAATAATGTCACAACTCGTTATCATTGTAACTTTCCCCTAATATATTTTTCATTTTTGATTAAGTTCTTCATCAAGGTGGCCGCCTCTCATTAGTGTTTGGTTTTGGTTTGGCGTTTGGTTTTACATCGTCAGTTGGAAAGTTTTATCGTCAATCTTGATTTCCAAATTCGGGTATGTTATCAAAGTTCAGTTGCTGTTCTCTAACAGGTTTAATCGGCGACATGCCTGCTCGACATGTTTCACAAATGTTGCCAACGATGCTTTTATGGTCTTTCAAACATGTCGGATTTCGAAAATCACTCACACATAAAAACAAAAGATTTACATTTACTAGAGAAGAAGAGACCTCAAAAACAAATTGTCACAACCGACTCTTACAAAACCACTACTCGCAAGCTCTCTTATTACCGATAGGAGACCTAAGGCTGTTAAACTAATGGTTGTTAAATTGATGATTGATTTTTTATAAATTAGATAATTTCAGAAAGATAAAAAAAACTAACAGAAGTGGTCTTCATAAAAACTGAAACTTTATTGTCTGAGGAGTATGGGATGACGGTCAGAAGGTCTAACTGGTTCTAAATGTAAAGCTCATCCACAAGCGGTGCTCCCTGCTAATCAACCAACGAGGATATGGTAATCGAAAACGGCGGGATAACCGAACATCGGCAACCTGCTAAATGATCTTCTCCCCACTGGCTCTCTATTAATTTCACTGGTTAGGTTAGTAGCCGGTTGAGTAACCAGTGCTTAAAGCAATGAGTTCACAACAAAAAGTTATGTTTACCCCTAATGTTGCCCAAACTGCTCAGTTAGCTAATCAGTTCGCATGCGAGACCAACCATTGCGTGGTGATGGTCTACATCACCATCTAGGCAAAAACACTTCGCCACTCAGTAGAAAAAAGAAAATGCTGAACTACCCAGCAATGTAATCGGCAAGCTAAATAAAGAAAATGAGGAACTAAAGAAGACCGGGTTATTCATGCACACACTAAACGAAGAAGAATAAATTAAAAATATTTAGAATGCAAGAAATGCCAAGATTTAACCTCACCCACAGATATTGCGGGCCAGATATTAAGCGCGGGAGACTGCCTAGTTAGTCGAAACGAACCTGTATGGTATATAAACTGTAAAGAGCAACACTCGACCAACAATAGAATTAAAACTCTGTTTCAAAAAAGAGGATTCCAACTAGAACTAGAGTGCCGCCACAACCACAGTCTATGTCGGCAGAAAGGAGATCCTACTCGCAAATAACGCAAGAGCTAGGAAGAAATAATAGAAACCATAAATACATGACTAGAAAAGTATGAACACGGACTAGCAGCTATGATAGCCGAATTTTTGTTGTAAAGCAGTTTCTTACCAAAAGTCGTTATTTTTGCTTAAATTTTGGAAATTGGAAACTAATCTGGACCGAATTGTTGAAAATTGTTGTAACAACCAAAATTTAACATGTCGCGACCTACGGAATAGCCTAAGCTTCCAGATTAATGCATTAGTTTTCGCGAAGCTAACTGCCAAACGACCATATATTCCTAAGAAAAACGATTTTACCCTTTTCAGTTTTCTTATTGTTTCTCGTTGGTCAAAAAGTTAGCTGCCTTCGACGTTTGGGTAATTGTGGAGCATTGGCGACTGTTTCCACTGCAAAGTCTTTATGGAGGTTGCTATTACGTACGTATCAAGAAGCATTAAAAATATCCCTCAGTACATTGTTTTGGAATCTTTGGATAATATTCAGGTCACTCGGTGCAGTACAACGCTACAGCTGAATATAATACGTCCAAATGGGCTTTAATATCTGCTTATACAGCTGCAGTTTATTATGTGTTGATAATTGGGAATTCCTTCGCAAAAGCCAGAACATTTTTCTGTGTTTCAGTCTGAGCTTACATTTCTGTTTAACATCTTGATTCATACGTATTTTACTACGTTAGCACGTGGTAATGGGACATTATTTGGTATCACAGGCAATTGGATTGCATATCTATTCCTGTAGTAAAGCCGTAAGGACTTTGGTTCTTTCAATCTGATCCTCCATCACTTAGTCCTTAATTATGTGTACCACACTTTGAAAATTATTAGTAACTTCCTCTGTGATATCACCCACTGATCAACTGTGATGATAACAGTAGATGTGAAAGAAATGTTGAGGTAAATCTGGATGCATCCTTAGCACCAGAATCTAGAAAGAATATTGTGGAAAAATATCCTTTACAGCCAAGCTATTAATGCAAGAGACCTAGAAGGCTAATATACAGTGGGATGATAAACTGCCAGAAGTAGAACGAAAAGAGAAGAAATATACAGCGAATTAAGGTACCAAAATGGGTTAGAACAACGTCTGCAAAAAAATTGGAGTTACATGGATTTGCTGATGCTTCACAACAACGAACACTGTCGATTAAAATACAACCTACTTGTTGATGGCGAAAACCAGAGTTGCCCTAACCAAATCAAAACTGAGGGTTGTCTAGCACTAATTACAGATGTTCATTTGGACGGACTTCACCATAGTTTTGGGTTGGATAAGAACTGGCTTCACTAAGTTAGAAACCTTTGTAGTCAATCGAATGTCTCAGACCAGAAATAATACACCACGGCTATCAACACCCTCACGGCTATGCATGGCTATCAACACCCTCATAATAGGGTCCGCAAACACAACCTGGCAACGAGCTTGAGAGAGTGGAGTGCACTACTGTGAAGTTTCGTGTAGATCTGTTAACTCAGTCGTATATTAACAGCCGTTCAAAGTTGACGTGACACAGTATTTTTTACAATGGAAAAAATTGAATATCATGCAGTGGAGAAATTCTTATTCTTGGAAAGTGTAGCACCAAAACAAATTCATGAACGATTATTAAAAGTCCTTATTGACCCTTCACCTTCAATTACAACAGTAGAATGAGCAGTATGAGCAATATTTTGGCTGAAGTTTTGGGTTCCAGAAATCTGTGTGCATAATGGGTGCCGCATTCGCTAACAATGGAACAAAAAGACATTCGAATGCGACTTTCTCAGCAACATTTGAAGCGTTTTAGAAAGAATAAAAAGTATTTTGTACATCGTTTCATCAATATGGATGAGACTTGGGTCTACCACCATGGTCATGGAT
Organism: Nephrotoma guestfalica; assembly: GCA_963691935.1. NCBI lineage: Eukaryota > Metazoa > Arthropoda > Insecta > Diptera > Tipulidae > Nephrotoma > Nephrotoma guestfalica. The sequence continues at coordinate 33,158,420 of OY829913.1, read as the reverse complement.
CAAAACAAGAGACTAAGGAGTGGTGTAAACCCGGTTTTTTGGCTCCGTGGATTACCTCCAAACTGGTAAAACAATAAACTTAGATTATTATTGTAACCTTTGAGGCCAACTTGATGTAAAAGTTCGTAAGAAAAGATCTGGTTTACAGAAGAAAAAACAAATTGCCCATCAAGACAACGCACCCTCTCACACAGCTCAAAAAACCATCGCGAAAATCAGTGAATTAAGCTACGAGTTGTTGCAACCCTATTCGCCAGATTAAGCTCCCTCTGACTTCTGGCTGTTCTCACATCTACAAAAATGCATGCGTTGGAAACGATTTTCATCGAATGAAGTGGTAATAGCAGCCGTGGAACCTTCAGGGATAAAATCCATAAATTAGAAGATCACTGGAACAAGTTTATTGAAGTTCAGGGAGAGACTGGGAGACTATATTGAATAATAAAATGTACTTCAAACCATAAAATCGTGTTTTTCTTATCGAATGACAAACCTTACTGAACAACCTAGTAGATTCAAGCTGAGGCGGAATCTAACACTCATGATAAAAATAAAAAAAATTGAAAGTTTAGAAAAAATGTGTACCGGGGCCTCTAGACGCAAAGGCACAAGCACCTTTAAAATATCCTTAGGTTGGTTCTGGACATGGGACGGACCCCTCGGATTCAAACATGCCACTAATTTCATATAACTCTTTTCCTAAACTCATCCCCGTGGAAACACTTAAAAAAATTTATCTAGAAAAAAATTTGTATCGGGGTCCCTAGACTGCGGGATCCAGCCCTGATTCTACTAACTCCGAAACCTTCGTGGGCGTGCACTCAACGACTCGCTAAAGTTTCGGGACAATCGAATGAGTGGTATAAGAAGGCAAACGGGACCCACATTGAAAGATTAATTTTTATATATAGATGGCGTCAAATACAGGGTGGGCCATCTGTAAATCCATTTTGCATTTGTAAATAAAACACACATTTTGGGATAAAAAGTCAAAATATTTTATTGATAAGAGACCTTCTCTCGGTTTTATGCCATTTATGAAAAACAATATCGTGCATATGCACACCACGGCTTCGTGTACAGGCCTGCATCCGAAAAACTAAATTTTCGATTACTTTTTCCAATAAAAGCGGATCAGTGACCTCAATTTCCGCTCGAATGTTATTTTTAAAATGTGAAATTGCTTGTGGATGATAAGCATAAACCTTGTCTTTCAAATAACCCCACAAAAAATAATCAAGTGGTGTTAAATCCGGGTTTCTTGGTGGCCAAGGGGCTTTACAATTTCTTGAAATTTTGCCATCAGCAAATTTTGTTGACAATAAATGCTCGTCAACTTGTTGAAACCAAAGGTCGTTAACAGGCAACTCATTTAATTTGGACCACAAAAAACCAGTTAAAATGTTGCGATAACGTTCCCCATTCACTGAAAGGGCATTTTCCTGTTCGTTTTGAAATAAAAACGGCCCAATGATGCCACTAGCCCATAAACCACACCAAACAGTGACTCTTGGAGGATAAATTTCTGATTCATGAATAACAAGAGGATTCTCCGCTCGCCAAATTCGACAATGTTGCTTATTGACGAACCCATTAAGATGTAGATGGGCTTCATCGTTAAAGATGATTTTTGATGAAAAACCTTAATGTCGTTCAAGCATCCAGAGTAGATTGAAAAAAGGACCAACAGATGACCCACCCTGTACTACAAGTGTTTGAATATTTCATTGCCATCGAGAACTATAAGCTAATTTGTAATTTTGAGCACTTTAGCACGAACCACGCCTGCTGTACGCAAATTTGTGAAGAAAGCAAGTGAGTAGGATATGCTCGTGGACAACAGAAGCGGTCCGTGTGCTCGTAAAGTGCGTACAAATGAAACGTCGCTGCTGTAGCCAAAAGTGTGCGAATCAATCCAGGAACTTTAGCTCGGCACAGAGAGCGTTACTGTGCGATAACCGATTTTTCACGGCCAGAAATGAAAGAAGTGAACTGTGGTTTCAGCAGGATCAAACAATCGATAATAATTAGTCGTTTTGGTAATGTCAATTGGTCTGCGCGATTTCACGCCATTAGACCAAAACCAGTCAGGCTAGCCGGGGCCAAATAAAATTCTATATTCTATCAATAATCAGGAAACTTACTCTTGCCAGTGAAGCAAAACATTTAGGAAAAATATTGATTTGTGTTTATTTTATTGCATTTCCAAAAGGCAGCCGCTAAATGGCCCACCCCGTATCATTGAGATTTCAAAAACTAACATTTATAGAATTTTAAATATCACACCATCACAATAAATAAGAGACTGTAGATTTAAAAAGACACGAATACTTCGATCAGGTATTATACAATAATCAGCTGATTAATTGATTTTAGTACTTTCACTATAGCTCTCTGAATTTGGTGTGTACACGGCATCGCATGGCACGGCACACAAACACAATATTTAGAATTAGGAAGTTAATTTTTTGTGTTTTTGAATATTTTTCGCACTGTTCGCAACACCAACCGCCATACAAGGTTGACATAATATGAAATGTATGCGCGCTCGCGAGTGGGGCACATTTTTTTGTGTTTGGTATAAATGTAACTCGAAAATCAAGGTCTAGTGCGCGCAACTAACAACGAAATATATATTGTTTCCATTATTAATTATAATTAATTACTTAGCTCGTGCAATTAGATCGATACATACTCGTATATCCAATACATTTTGTGAATAATCGTTTCTTGTGTTTAGATTGTCTTAATTTATTGTGTGAGCGCGCGCGCGCGCGTTACTTTTGCTTTCTGCGCGCGATCTTGTGATCCCCGTTAGATTATAAAGGTAGTAACGCAAAAATAATCATCAATATTACGGCGATCGTAGTATTATTATTTTTGCTTTTTATTTTTATTTATTTATGAATGAAGTTTTTCAATCTTTTTTCGTCGTTGTTGTTGTTGCTGTTGCTGTTAGTTTGTAGTTTGATTCATTCATAAAACTAAAATAAAAACTATTATAAGTATGAATATATATTTCTTCTTCTGTGCTGTGCGCTCATTCTCTGTATTACAAACAGACATACGCAAATTGCAGAAAAGGCGTCTCTAAAGTTCCAGTGGTAGATAATAGTTAATGATTCTGACTTTGATTAGACTACGGTAAATAATGTTTACGAAAATATCCGGAATCACACACAAATAGTCGGGGGCATTCCAAAAATATTCATCATCCGCGCTATAAATAGAATGTAGACGACGACGTCTCTTATATGCAAAAAAAAAAGGTTGGAAGATTGTTCTCCTCTCATCACAATCATCTTTTTCGCGTATACTATACAGATATAAACATCTCTAAGAATTCTGACATTAAAATACAATTATGTCATCGCATCAGCGTCAGAATAATTAAAAGTCATGATCATCATCATCGTTGCGTGTTAACACAACATCTTCGATCATAAAAGGTATTCATCAATATTAAATTTTTTGTCATATTCGTGGATCGAATCTGTTATGTTCAGAATTTATGTATTATGTCGATCATAAATCATCCACTTTTCGGATAGATTGTTTCAGCTCTTAGTGTTGTGGTGTACATTGTGTTATAGTTTTTGACAAATTTCATTTCATAAATCTTACAGAAAGCAATTTGTCTTGTACATTGTACTTTGATTATCGTTTAGATTGCGTGTCTAATTGTTTTTTAGGTGGTTGTAGTAGTTAAACAAAATAAATGTATGTAGATTTGCGTTCGATAGCTACATAAAGCATCCCGCCGAATTTTTAGTTGGTGTTCTCGATTCGCTAGAGTTAGAAATATGATTGATAAGTAAATAAACTTAAAAAAAAATGTTACTATTGAACATTGACGAATCAATCAACGTCATGTACATATATATGTATGAAATGAAATCATTTTTGTGGGGGGAGGGGGTTCTAAACAAAAAATTATAATAATTTTGATGAATGAATCAGTTGGTTTTATGTTTCGTCATTATTCTTAAGAATAGCACACAACATCATTTTTGGCTTTTATAGAGCTTATGAATTTTGGAAGGTTACATAAAAGTTTTATTGAAAATGTTGTCTGTATTATTTATTAGCTAAGCGATAAGCTTTCGATATAATTGAAAGCTTTTGACTTTGTTAATTAAGTCATGTTCCATGTTGTTGTTGGTTTATTTTGTAAAAATGTCTTAATAAAATACAAGGTTGTGATTTTTTAGGAAAGCCTAACAGGATCTGATGCATATTTTAACACGGATGTGTCGTATGGATTTATACGAACCAGCTAAAAAGTTGCATGCCAAAATTATTTATTTTTAGACTATTTGTAAATTTAAACAGGTCAACGTTTCATCATATTACACCTTATAAATAGTTACTTAATAAAAACTGACGTTTAAATATTAAATCGTAGCCTTGAAACATATAGCTTTCTACGTATATTTGACCAAAGCAGATTCGATCGTCATATAAGCTTAATTATTTGTAAAGCTTTACCAATATTTTTTAGGTGAAAGCTTTAACATTTTCGGGGCACACATTGAAATCTTTAAATTTCTCGTTTTCTCTAGCCTCCAAAACGACTTTCTCTTAGAAGTAGGAAGCTTAGACATCCAATGCCTTTCTCCTATGTTCTGAGTACAAAAGTCTGTGTACTGTTGACAATTAGTGTTAAACTGGAAAATTGAAAAAATAATCTGTTAGTTTTGACAAATACAAAATTGGTAAACATGTCTTCACATCGACGCAGTATCCAATACAATTATTTTAGTCATTATAACGGACTTTTAAAATTTAGGGTGTTTATCCCTCTCCCACTCTATTTTCCATTGCATGATGTTTTTGTGATTTTTCCTGAAAAAGCAAAAACTAAGCGACCTTAGGACAATAAGGTTATATCTGACTTCTTTTGCAAATTGCCATTAAAGAGTATTTTATGCCTTCTTCTTCTTTGCTGGCACTACATTCCATGAATGGATTTGGCCGCCACAATACTGCTGGTCAAGATAACTCGGTCCTGTCTTCATAAGTGCCGACACCAGGGCGGTACGATATTTGGAACGTAGAACGTTTTCGAGCCTAGATTCTGATTATATCGATGTTGTTCAGATCATTTCTGATCTCCAGATTTAGCCGCATCCGGTACATTTCCCGCCCTTACGAGAGCTTAGCAAGTTACAAACAAAGTTGAGCACGCAAGCAAGCTTTTGGCTGTCAAATTTTGTTAGCATCCAAGATTCGCTCCCAAAAGCTGTTATTGGTCTTATAAGCGCATTGTAAATATTTAAATTTGTTTTTGCGCGATATATTTCGAGACGAAAAAATGATCAATCCGTCTGGGCTGCAGAGAACCAACAAGCAGGATGCACGGAACCACACACACGCGCACACACATGCACACAGAGATTTTTTTTAAAACTAAAAACTCTAGGTCAAAATTTTTCAAGATTACTGTACTTTGATTTACTAGCTAAAAGAATGAATAAACGTACTATTCAAAATTAGCAACAAAAGCTTGTAGCAATCAAGTCATTTTACCAGTTTTGTAAAGTTCAGCATTGTTCCATCTGCACTGGTCGGAGTCATCCCGTATTAAATAAAGTTTATAATATTAATAAAAGTTAATCAAATATACAATTCTTGAAAACAGATGGCAATAGTGGGGAGTGCAGTGTTGCCACACGTTACTGACAGGGCGGAGGGAGAAAAAATCGAGGATGACGTGAAAATGAAATAATATCTCCGGATTAAAAACTAAAACACGAGTATATATATTTTATATATATCGATCGATGAGGTTACCAAGGCGTTAGAAGTTGGGTTTCGAACTAATGAACCATTAAATTCTTTAAATTAAAAAATTCGACTGTCTCATCAGACTGCAGTCACCAAACTACAAAAATATTGAAAAAACTTTGAAACTTCCAACGTTTTGGTAACCTCAACTCAATGTAAATGTAATATCTGACTATCACCCGAATAACCCAAAATTTCTTATTTTAAAAATACAGGGACTTAAAACATAATAAAAGAAGACAGAATTGCAAATCGAACACAACACTAAAAGCAATAAAATGTTTACACGGAGCACTAAAATACGTAGGCTCGAACCGCCTAACAATCGGGTGGGGAACCACCACCAAAATCAACAAATCCAGCTTCTCAGTGAGTGATCATGGAAGCCAGTATAAAGTCAGCGTAATAGGTTACACACGAAAATGGGCATTTACGCGTCAACTCGTCGACAACGTAGACAACGTTGATTACTCCTGCACAACGTCAACTACTCGTAGACACCTTCGAAAACCACTTGTAATTCTTTGTAGTGATTGATTTATCTACTTATTTTTAACATCGGTTTCCGGAGATCCAAAGTATTAAAATTATAAAATATATTTCCAAGTAACTTATACTGAGTGCCTAAAATCGTTTTTTGTCTAAATTTCCAATCATTTAAATTGAAGGTTGCCGTGAGACACGCAGTATAAATTACTGACTATACTAAATTGTCGTTCATTTGTACTAGTAATTTATAGTTGTTAAGCTGTAGCCAAAAACGTACTGGGTCGAATATTTAATCCAAAATTGCGTACTAAATTGTTAATTATTCACCATATATAATAAATACTTCTAAAATTGATCAAATTTAAATTAATTATGGAATTAGAATAAAATGTCATTCCATAATATTTACGCCATCTATTCAAACTGGTACGAACTAGAAATAATTGTTAGCAGGTACAAAGTATTAGAGTGTTTAATGTTTTGCGCCTAAATTTTCGCTTAACTAAATTGATTAGTTAGTTCATACTAGTCATTGATAGATGTCTCTAATACTCATAAATCAAAATATGTTTGATATTCAGTTCTAAACTGCAAAATTAGTTAAAATATTTAAATCCCCAATTAGAAATATTTTAGAGATTTATAAATCTTAATTTCTTTAGCACGTTTTAAGTAAAAATCAGGTGAAATTTGTTTGGTGCCATCTATGAGGAGAGGCACAAAGTTTGAACGTTAATTTCAGACTAAATAAAAAATTTTCTTAGCAAAACCGCAAAATGTGAGTATCTTTTTTTTTCAAACCATAATTAAGAATTCGCAGAGTCATCCTGGATAATAAACTATAGGCAAGTTTTTTTTAAATTTATTAGTGATTGCATTAACATGTGCTTTACGTATATTGGTAAATTTATTTCTTGTAATAATCTAAGTGTGCGTTGGCTGCTAGTAGTTGGCCTCTTAATTTTTTTCTTATTTAGGGAATTATACTCTCAGATCATCGTTTGTGGGTTTCTGGAGCTCTGTGGAAAGAATGATTGGGCATCGCGGGACTCGCTTTTGTAGGTAGATCGAATCGGGTCACGATTTTCAGTTTGGAGACAAATCCATGGTATCAATTTTTGGAATTATCTTTGTGACCATGACTGATTAATTATTTAAAGTTCAAAATATTAGTACAGTTTTGTAATATTTATATAATCATGTGTTTTTTTATCACTATGGATAGGTGAGCGGCAACCAAGCCTCAGGTAGCACACTATCATAAAATCCCCCCGACTACGCTCTAGTCTAACCTATGGGAAAAACTTAAGTATGAAATGTCATCCCAAGAAATTCATTGGGATACCCCAATTAATGGAGAAAGCTTAAGTAATAAGTTTCATCTCGATCATTCAATCAAGCATAGAAGTTTTTTCACCCCAGAAAATGTTGTTTTTATTATTTACAGAAACTCTTCTATTCCATCCCAGATTATTCGATCTATACCTGTATAAGACGAGTTTTTAAATAAGCACAACAACCAAATGTCATTTCTCAGTTTTTTTCATTTATTGTTGTTTATGTAAAACAAATAAAAATCAGCTTCGTATTTTCAAATTTGAGTCAGTTCCCATGTTCCAAAATGTTAGGTTAAGTTAAAAAAATGTGTATCTCTTAAGAACTTCCTAGGTCGGAATTGGAACTTTATGTTTTGAGTAGGTAATGTGTAAATAAGGGCAAACTAAGGTGAGCTTTCCAGTGCCAGCCGTATGTTAGGACTGACATAATCTTCCAGCTTCGATATGGCCTCAAATAAATTTATATGATAATCCAAGAACTTCTTAACTCACCATATTTTGCCCTTATTATTACTCACTCAAAACAAAAAGAACCAGTTCCGGCCTAGGAATTTCTTAAGAGATATAAGTTTTTATTTACATTAACCTGAAATTTTGGAACTTAGGCATTTACTCAAATTTAAACATAAGGCTGGTCCTGACCACCTCGTCTGCATTCACCCTATCACGTACCATCTCAAATCATCAATCGCTATTTCCGGCCTAGGAAGTTTTAGGCAGTTATAGACGATTTTCATATAAATGTTTATGGGGCCATATCGAAACTGTAGTGCCAATCGGGGGGCTCACTATAAGTTATTCTTAACAATTTCAACTCATAATATGACACATTAATATTTCGAACTTAAAATATTAAGAATTACTTCCGCATATTACATTTGACCAATATGATGATCTGGAGAATACGCCACAGGCTGTAAAGCTTCCCAGTCTAAGGAGAAGATGAGTTCCTGGGTTGATTTTGCTGTATGTAGACGAGCATTGTCATACAGCAATATCACCTTCTGCCTTCCTTGTTCCCTAAATAGTCTTTTTTCGGTAATCCGAAAACAACATCGTAAACAACGACGAAAACATTCATTATAATGAAGACTAAGTTCGACAAATAATGCGTCATATATCAGAGATGGACATTTACGAGTCATCTACAAATTTTTAGTGATCGTGTCCACTAACTGCAATGAACTTATGTTTCAGGAGGTAACTTATACTGTATGCCTGATACAAATTTCTCAATTAAATTACTGATAAAACTAAATTGGCAATAGTTTGAACGGTAGTGATTGATAGTTGTTAGTGTACCCATAAACGCACTAAATTTAAACCTAAATTGCCTACTAAAGCGGACCAATGGACGGATAAATCATTTATTTTAAGATAAAACTCGGTTTAAGCACAGATTTCTCGTTCTGGCAAGCCGACCATAAAGTTCAAAAAAAACTAATTGCATTTACCATAAAATTTACCTGAAATTAATTTTTAATTAGTATCCTGCCTAAATTGCTAAATAATAATGAAAACCTAATAAAATTTTACTGTTTTGTGATTTGCGCCATCTATTATTAACCGGTATGAACTAACATTAAATTAGTTTAGTCAGTAATTTAAAAATTGGTATCAGACACGATAATTTTCGACTAAATACAAGGCTTTCTAAAAATAGTTTCATATCACATATATTTTGCTGACATCTACCGACATTAAGCCAAACTAAAACATATGTGGAGATGAATTGAACTATAAATATTTTGTTAAGAAGTTTTTAAATTCGTCTGTATTAATTAATTTGTTTATGAGTTTGTCGCCTTTTCAGACAAAATATTAGTTGTCAAGACATTTCACAATGTTTACGAGTTTTTTTAAGTCTGTAACAACAAAGAGGCCCATTTACTCACTCGCTCCCATTTTGTTCGCCCCCAGCAAGTATATTTTCTGTGAATCCCCGAATAATAAAAATATGAATTCACTTGTGAGAGAAAACAAAACAAAAAAAAATCCTACAAATTAAAATTCCGGTTAACTGAGTGTTCCGGTTAATTGGTTGCCGGATAATCGGGCTTTTACATACCAATTAATTATTTTAGTTTGGTGGCCATAGTACTGACACGACGTTTAAAATCAATTCTCAAGTAAGTGAATTATGTGTGACCTTAGGAATAATAATTATAGCGTTATATCCTATAGCTGCTAGAATTTTGCAGCAACCACTTTAAAATTGTTTGCCCCTAAAATGTTATTCAATAGCGCCAAGAACGCCCAAGTGATACCTTAATCAGAGAATATTTCACCGATTTTCTTCTGAAAGCAGTTGAACTTATACAATGGATTTTTACCATTCTAAAATTTTGGGAAAATCGACTGACATCTGCGTGCCAAATATTGTTCTGTTTAATAGGGGTTCGATAAACAGTGCACAATTAAATGAAATTTTCGAACCGAAAAAATCGCAACGTTTAAAATTACTTCGAAAAACCCACTCCATTTAAAAATGTATGACGATCACTTTAAAATAATATTCAACCGTAAAATGACACTTAAAAATAAAACTATATTTCGATAGCTGAATTATTCGCTAGAACTATTCGAAATAGAAAATGTTATATACGTTGATGGTGGCCATGGTTGATGGTTTTGACTTCGACCAACATAAACCACAAAAAACTTTTTAATAGTGCGTAACAGTTGGCGTATGAGTCTGTTATATACCAAGGAGTAATTTATGGGATTGGGATCAAAATGTAAAATTAACTTCTTGAATCATTAGACGATTACCTAACAGCTAAACAGCCACTTTATCAGATCGGCTAATATAAAAGAAAAAGAAAATAATGTGAACATTGAGCTTTTAATACGTGCAGCCAACCGCGAGTCAAACATTGCGTAATTTACCTCGCCCCTATCTCTGGTTCTATAATGAGTTGAAAATATTCAACAGCATAATCGCAGCCATATGTTAAGATTGGCAAAATTTTTCAGCCCCTACCGATTTGTTTTCAGACGGATTGATTGATCGGGATAAAAATTCTTACTTGAACTTTTTCCACAAATTGAGAGACCCCAGTGGATTTTGCCTGACATGGTGTCCACCGGAAATGACTGCTTTCATAAAAGCTTTGTCGAAATTTGGCTTTACAGCCCAGACGGGTTGATTGATCGGAATGAAATTTGATACTCAAGCTTTTTCCTTAAATTTGCAGATCCCAGTGATACTTGACCAAAATCGGTCCACCGGGAATGGCACCTTCCATAGGAAGAGAAAAGTCGATTTTTGCCCAAAAAATTATTATTCTGTATAGTGTTTGAAAATTTTAGATCTCGAATTTGTTGACTAAATGTCAGTATCCTCTCTACATCTAAGACGGACTGACTGATTGAGGTGAAACTTAAAAGATAAGCTTTTTTATAAATCGAAAGATCTTAGTGATACTTGTCCTAAATCGGCCCACCAGAAATGCCAGCTAAGATAGGAGCTTGTTCGTTTTTTGGAAGTATTTTGAAAAGTATAGCATTTACGATAAAATCGACTACGCACTAAAAGATTCAAAATTAAATTTGCAACAATACCGAACTAGGGTAGGAACCAAGCGCACATTTTATCGAAACATCGAACATTTTAATAAAATTCCAAATAAAATTGTAGTAGGCCTTTGCTATTACTGGGTGATCAAAAAACAAAACAATATAAATAATAATTTTTGATGGATATGACTTTAAAACTAAAATAAATCTAGCAGACTTCGCCTTCTCCAAATTCTCCTACAAAATTATTTTTTATGTTGATTTTTTTTATCGATAAAATGTGTGCTTGGTTCCTACCCAGATCAGTTTAATTTTGAATTTTTTTCTGAAATTACGAGTTTTGATAACAAGAAACTTATTTCACCGATATTTGACATCTCTACAGACCAGACGAATATTCTGAATAAAACTTCATATTAAAGCTTTTCCATAAATTGGCAGTTCCATGCGATATTTGGTAGACATTTGGCAGCTTTTTTATGTTTTGCAATGGAGATTAAATTTTTAACAATGGCTGACCTTACCATTTTTGATTAAACAAGACGTACACATATACAAATCAAGAGTGGTGTATTCGAGACGGGTGCCCCCCGCCAAAACATAATCATCCCTCCATTTTTCAATTCCTTTTGATGGGTATGTATGTGTACTTTGCCTTTGTTAATTGTTGTTACTGTACAGTAAATTTCCTATAATTTTCGTTTAATTGGTTTTTGAGACGTTTGGTATTTAAATTGGCTTTGATAGTACTCGTATTTCGGTAGTGCCAATTTGATTAAACTTTTTAATAATCAGCGTGATTTTTAAAAGCTAAAAGCTTGATTGATTTTGAGGTGTTTCTATATTTTGGGAATTTACTATAAATGTGTATTGGATATCTTACATTATGGATGATGTTCAAACTTCGATCTTTACTTAAAGCACTTTCAAAAAATAATTGTAACAGTAGTAAATAGAAAATTACTATGTGAGCTTTTACGAGCAATTAATGACTGTCTATTGTTTCCAAGTGTTTGGCGTAAAATTAATAAAAATCGAAGGTTTTGTGTCTTGTCTATTTATAATATAATATGGTGTCTTTATGGTTATGGTTATATACACCATAGATTTTTATAAAGAAAAATGATTAAAATCAATTTATTGTTTATTATTTAAATTAAGATTGTTACATTCACTTTTATACCGCAAATAAAAAAAAATATAACAGCAAATCTATTTCACACCTTAATTTACATATCTTTATTTGTTTCAGTTTTGAGATAGTTTATACAAAAATACCAGAAAGCAATAAATACTTGTATTTATTATTTCCCATAAGGGTAGCGACATATAATGTTATATAGCGTAAGGGGTGTAAAACTAAATATCTAGATTACAATCTAATACGATATAAACCACTTCGTAAAATTTTTAGTATCCGGTAATAAATATTTACCAAAGACAAAGTAATTTTATTTTTAACCTTGCATTGCTCAGTATTGTTACACATAAAAAAAATTTCCAAAAATTATTATTAAATTGAAAACCACAAGAAAACGTTAAACAATATTGACATTGAACTATAGAATTTCCAAAATGGCATGGCACAAACAATCCTGGTATGCTGTTCACTTTCTATTAAATCTACCTATATAAATGGCGCTTGTTGTTGTTGTTGCACTCCAGTAAAGTTCATTGAAATAACGAAATCACAGATCGTGTGCAGCACCTTCAAATCAACATTAATTGCCGTACGATAACGAATTCGTGTTTCAACTACTCATAACGGTAACACATATACGTAAATGATGAATCCGTTAAAGAATTTTTGGATTTTCCCAAAGAATTTTTTATTGTATGGTTTAGAATATTTTTAAGATAACATAGCAGAGATTCTACATGAACGAGTGTGGTATCCGGACAAGTATTCTAATTAGCCAGATATGCAAAATGCCTACGTTAAAATTGATGTTGTTTATGTTATATTCAAATGTATTAGATACTAGATAACTGGCAGACAAGAATTTGATTAGAATTCCGGTTGCTGAAAAATAATAAACAAATTAATTTGATTTATAATATTATTAATTAACATACAATTTGTCTCCGGACCTTCTAAACGGTTTTTACTTATTTGCCTAAGTTAGACACAATTTGCTTTTGTAGATGAAATTTTGGAAAACAATAATCACAATTTTTGGGGTCACACAAATTATAACCCGATCCTTAAATAAAATGTTAAATCCAGATGGGTTCGAGTACCACTTTATCCAACAAGATCTTACACCTGGCGTTTTATTTCGATGTCTTTTTCCATGTCTATCTCCTCTTTTGATGTAGGCCTGCATATATAATGTTTGGGTGTACTACGAAATCCCGGTTTTATTTTATTTTAGTTCTAAAGTCTTGATTTTGAAAAAAATATTTTTTATTAATTCGGGCCGGACCGGCCGGACTTAAAAATAACATATCGTGCCCAAAAATTCACTAGAAAAAACTAAGGCTGCGAAGTCAGAGGCGGGAGTTGGTTTCGTGGAGTCGGTGCTATTTTATCGGAGTCGGAGTCGGAAAAAACTGAACTCCCATTTTTTTGTCAAATTACAACAACAATGCCTATATTGACACCCGCTCTAGAATTGGTCGAATTCCTAGTTTTTGATCGTTTTCGAAAATTGAAATTCCAATTCCAATTTCTTCAAAAATAAAAAACGACTATAACAAAACTAAAACAGTAAAACTCGGACGCAGTAAAAAAGTAAAGGATTGGATTATATAAGTCGGGTCGTGGCGCTTCTGTCGCTTCGCTCCCTAGTATATAGGACCCTAGCTATCTATTCTTCATATGGAAAGCCACTTCGCTATTTTGTCTAATTTCTTGATGCCTTCGTTTTATTTGATTTCTTGGCTTAGGGGATTCTCTAAGAATTTCTGGCTGAGGATGTAATTTTTAATGATCACATGATCGTACACTTTATCGAAAGCTTGAGCGATGCCCAAACATTCAAGAGAACACACAAAAGAAGCCCAGTACGTCTTTTGTTCAAATAAATTTTTGATTTCTGATACGATCCCATTCACTATGGTTCCATGATCTTCTATAAGTTCGAGTAATACTTTGCTCTTGAAGATTTGGTTTTAAGTCTTTTATGATGTACTTTTTCAAAGTTTTGGCAGTATTGACAGTACACTGATTGGACGATACGAGTCTACTCTTGTTTCATCCTTATCAGAGTCAATCATCATTATGATCTGTGAGATCTTCCAAAATTGTCCTCTGTTACCACTCCGGAGTTTACTCTCGTTCGGAGTAAGTTCCTTAACTATCATCTGTCGGGCGAATATATTTTCTCATGTTGATAGCTTTATTTAGTTTTGATTTAAGTCTACCTATTTAATTTGCATTACCTGCGCAATATGCATTTTTTCATTAGGAACTACTGAATATTTTGTGAAATGTGGTTAATTTTCACCTTAGCAGAGTTTCTGCTTGCTTCTGCTTCATCAGTTTCAAATTTTGTCTTAAGTGGGATGATCAGTTCTTTGGTTGCTGTAGATTATGTATGTGAATAGAGCTCAATCATTTCGGTTTGTTAAGAGTACATTTGAATCTGAATTTAAGGCTTGCCGTGCTTAGGCGTTATTAAAATCGGCGAGATGATAGTTCGTACCATATTTCGGCCGCAACAAATATTCCAGCGATTCTATTTATGCCACAGAAGTCGAATAATTCAAAAAATATTGCGCCACATACGTGATCAAGTTTCCATTCTTGCTTATATTCCCACAGGTGGTTGACTTTTGGTGCTTTTAATCTAAAGCCCCATTGGACATGAAAGTATTTTCCTGCAAGGAATTTATCTCCCAGGGTTTTAAATAATTTGCCAAGTTGACGCGTTTTTGTTGAATGTTTTCGTCGACAGTAGGCTGCAGTTAAGGTGCATTTGCCAGGTCATTCTTCTAAGAAGATGTTATAGTTGGCGCTACATGCTAGTATCGTAATTATTCTCTTATTAATAATAATTGCTGATACACCCCGAAATTTCTCATTAGGATGTAGATTATCGTATATTTTAGGGAGACCATCATTATGTTAATAAATTCGTTCATTGACTTGTTGAGGAAATTTATCATTTTATAAATTCGCGGGACATGTATTTTGCACGCTTTTAACAATTTTCATGAGAATGAACCAAAACGTGTTAGTAGTGGTGTATGTATTCGATTTTTGTCATTTTAATAAAATAATATGTTTAGGTTTATTTAAATTAATAAAGTGTTGTGTTAATTTTCTAAATATTTTAATCAAATTCCTAGGAAATAAATCTAAAAGTTATTTCACAAAACTTGCGACCCCAAAGAAATCGGCGATATCACCGAAGAAAACAAAACGTCAATAAAGATATTAGAGATGGCTTGGGATCCACTGACGAGTTCACATTTTCTTCGGATATTCAATGTAGCCCCGTGTTATCCAAAAGGGCAGAATTGTCCCAAGCAAGCCGTCTATCTAATCCGCTTGCTTGGCTAGCTCCGGTAGTCGTGTCAGTGAAAATATTGGCAACAGTTGTGAACCATTGCCTGCGAGGAGAGCAACAAAATGGCTAACCATGTGAGAATAAATAAAACAGATTAGTCAAATTCGTGTCCCAGATCAATAACCACCCATAAAAAATCCAAAATTCAAATGCATGGCTTCTGTGATGCCAGCTAGTGCGCTTACGCAACAGTTGTATTCTTCAGAATCGAGTCAATAATTGTGGAAGTGTCAGAACAAACTGCCAAAACAAAAGTCACTCCCATCAAACGAGCAACATTGCCACGGTTAGAGTTGTGTGAAACCCTTTTATTAATAGTAAAAAGTGAAACACAAATGACAATCTCTGAAGTTCACTGTTGGACGGATTCTAGAATCGTTTTGGATTGGCTTGCAAGTTATGTCAGGCGATGGAAAACTTTCGTTGGCAATCGAATCACAGAGATTTTAAATTCTTGGTCACGAAAACATTGGAAGCATGTTCTATCATTGGATAACTCGGTCAATCAATTCTAAGAGCAGAATTTTATTAATTAATGAAAGTCTCAAATGATATTTCCGATTATTCTTTCCTGGAACTTCATTCCACCCAGTACACCTCACTTTGGAGGGATGTGGAAGGCCGGCATTACAAAGCAAAACTTAAAGCAAGTAATTGGGAAAACGATAGTAACCACCGAAGAAATGTATACAATGTTAGCAGAGGTAAGCTGTTCTAAATTCCCGCCAATATGTTATTTATGTATACTCTAGTGATATCGATGTGCTAACTCCAACCGACTTGTTGATCGAACATGCTGCCAATAAAATTCCTGAAGTTGATATCACCCATCCAAAACTAACACATATAGCAGGTCGAAATGGTCCAGCAAATTCCACATCCAATTTAGAAACGATAACACGTTGTGTACTTGATGTTACTTATAAGAATTCATCAGGGGTCTGAGCAGTGTCTGGTAACACTGAATACAAAATCCGGCGAGATGAAACGACCAACATACAAAGTATGCATTCTGCCAGTTGCAAATAATGATTTTATTGTTACTTTGTGATCTTTTGGACCGGTTCAACGGGGCCAGCATGTTTGATACCTAAAAATAAATTGTTTTCTTAACCTGGAATACCATAAAGGAAAGAGTAAGTTATTTAATTTCAAACCTACCTAAAATTCTACTAATTGATAATACTTTGTTATTAAAAGCCATGCCCGAAACAAGGGGAGGAGTAACTTTTTTCGATCTCGCAAATCTAATCGACTTTATTGGATTCAGTAGTTTAAGATTAGACAATTTCTGAATATCGTATAGTTTGCCGGCAAATTCCACCATGTTGAAATGTTAGCTGTAGGTTGTCACGAGCAAATGGGTCAAGATCCATTTCCAACAGGAGGGACAGTTATCCTTTTTCATTCCCGTAAATCAAGTCGATTTTATTGGTTTCATTATTTTTAGTTTAGATAAATTCTGGATGGCGTAGAGTTTGACGGAAAATCCCACTAAGTGGAAATGTTAACCTTAAAAATACAAGCTCGTGATTCAGGAGCCATTTTCAAAATGAGGGGAGTCTACAAACTAATCAAACCAACAAACCGATTTGATTTACGAGAACAGAAAATAATATGTCTTCCCTCCTTTTTTAAATCGCTTTTGACTCATTTATTTGTGTCAACCGAAGGCTAATGTTACCGACAAAATCTACAATATCCAGAATTTGTCTAAACTAAAACTATTCAAACCAATAAAATCGATTTGGGATTCGAGAACGAAAATGGATCTGCCCTTTAGTTTTGGTAATGGTTCTTCTTCACTCATTTCATTGTGTAAACCCAAAGTTATCATTTTCGCATAGAATAGTTTTCCAAAGAGCTCTACTGTATCGGAAATTATGTAAACTAAAACTGCTCAAACCAATGAAATAGATTTGATTTGCGAGAACGAAAAGGGATACGCATCTTCTTCTTAAATAACGCTTGACCCATTTGTTTGTGCTAAGCTAGGGCTAAAATTTATACATACTAGAATTTTCCGACTCTACGATATCAAAAATTTATGTTAACTAAAACTACTCAAACGAACAAAATAGAGTTGATTTTCAAAAACGTAAAAGATCTGATTTGCGTGAACGAAATGGGATACCTCTCCCCTTTTGAAAATGGTATCGACCTAAGGCTAACATTTCCACATAGTGAAATTTTCCAACAAATCCTACGATATCATTTTCATTTAAGAACTAAAACGGACATTCCAACTCTCTGTTTGGAAATGCCAGTTACCTCATTTGATTGCGTAAACCTAAGGCTATTATTTCCACATAATACAATTTTTCGAGAAACTTTACGATATCCAAAACTTATCTTAACAAGAATTATGCAAACTAACAAAATTGACTTGATTTACCAGAACTAAACCGGATACTCGCACCCTCAATTTGGAAATTTCATTTGATTCATTTGATTGAACGTTAGGCATTTTACGACAAACTTCGCAGTTTTCAGAATTTATTTATACTAAAACTACTTCCTACCGTAATGACTTAAATTACCAGAACAAAATTCAGAATTATCCCATTTCTATGGAAAATCCTTCAGCGATTTGATTGACTTATCGCAACGTAATAATAATTTCCACAAAATGGTATTATCTTCTGTAAAACTACTTATGATTGAGAATTTTTTGAGTTATTATGAAGAATGTAAAATATATTTTTTTGAGTTTTTTTCTAGTTTTCACTCAAAATTCGTATAAAAATTTTGAGTGAAAAGAAAAAAACTCTACAAAAAATTATTTTTTACTTATACTTGTGTATTTACTAATCCTTATTTAATTATGTTATTTTGGACAAATTTCACTGCCATATGCACAGAAGGTCGTTACCAAACGAAAAACATAGAATTACATTACCAAACAGGGTGACCCATTGAACATGCAATTTTGCAAACCGTTTTGAAAGTGAAACTACTGCTCCTATGTTGCCAATGGTTCCACACAGTTAAATTAAAAGCTAATTAGAAAACATAGCCGTTCCATTTAAATTGGTCGGGTGAGCAATTTAACATCCTATCTCAGGTGCTCACATAACCTGAGTCCAAATCATGGAGAAATGTGTTAATAGTCATTAACCATTTTCACTCAAATTCAAAATAAAAATACAAAACTTCTTAACAAATTTGCTGTTCTGGTAAGAAAGTTTCAATCAGACTGGCTGGATGAGCAATTAACCACCGCAACCTGAGTATACAAATCTCTGGAAGGCGTATTGATGACCATTTACCTTTTTCGCTCAAACTCAAAATATAAATTCAAAAATTCTTAGCAACATTGATGTCCTGGTTACCAAGTTTTAATCAAGCTACCTGGATTGCTCAAGTTAACAACTTATTTGAAGTGATTACGGAATCTGACTTCAAATCTCTGGGAAGGCGTGATAATGGCTGGTTACCATTTCACTCAAACTCAAAATAGAAAAACAAAAATTCTTCATAAATTTGCTGTCCTGGTTAGGAAGTTTCAAATCAGGCTAGCTGGATGAACAATTTAGCAACCCATTTGAGGTGCTCACGGAACCTGAGTCCCAGTATCTAGGAAGACGTGTTAATGGCCATTTACCATTTTCACTCAAACACAAAATAAAAATATAAAAATTCTTAACAAATTTGCTGTCCTGATTAGTAAGTTTCAATTAAGCTGGTTGGATAGGTAATTTAGCAATATATTTGAGGTTTTTGCTAAACCTGAGTTCAAACCTCTGGGAAGGCGTGATAATGGCCATATACAATTTTCACTCAAAATAGAAATTCAAAAATTCTTCACAAATTTGCTGTCCTGGTTAGGAAGTTTCAATTAGGCTGGCTGGATGAGCAATTAACCACCGCAACCTATGTGATGTACTCACGGAACCTGAGAATATAAATCTCTGGAAAGGCGTGATAATGGCCATTTAACTTTTTCTCTCAAACTCAAAATATAAATTCAAAAATTCTTGGCAACATTGATGTTCTGGTTACCAAGTTTTAATCAAGCTGCCTGGATGAGCAAGTTAACGACCTATTTAAGGTGATTACGGAATCTTACTTCAAATCTCTGGGAAGGCGGTATAATGGCCGGTTACATTTCACCCAAACTCAAAATAGAAATACAAAAATTATTCAGAAATTTGCTCTCCTGGTTAGGAAGTTTCAAATCAGGCTAGCTGGGTTAATAATTTAGCAACCCATTTGAGTTGCTCACGGAACCTGAGTCCCAGTATCTAGGAAGACGTTTTAATGGCCGTTTACCATTTTCACTCAAACTCAAAAGAGAAATATACAAATTCTTAACAAATTTGCAGTCCTGGTTAGGAAGTTTCAATTAGGCTGCCTGGATGGGCAATTTAGCAAGCTATTTGAGGTTTTTGCTGAACCTGATTCCAAATCTCTGGGAAAGTGTGATAATGGCCATATACAATTTTCACTCAAACTCAAATTAGAAATATAAAAATTCAGAACATGGTCTTTGTTAGGGAATTCTAATCGAGCTGGCTGGATGAGCTATTTAGCAAGCTATTTCAACTACTCACGGAACCTGAGCCCAAATCTCTGGGAAAGCGTTATAATGGCCGTATATCATTTTCACTGAAACTCAAAATAGAAATACAAAACTTCTTAACAAATTTGTTGTCTTGGTTAGGAAGGTACAATTTGGCTGGCTGGATGAGCAAACCCTTTTAAGCCTTTTCAGCTGCTACTAGCATTTCAAAGCGGAATTTAAATCACTGAGAACGAAATGTATTTACCATTTAAAAATTTTATTCAAAATTTTAGTTCAAAATAACAGTTTGTATCTATTGTTTGTAAAATCATGTACGCAGAAACTAATCGAAATTATTTAGTGCATTAAAATAATTAGTACAAAAACGTTGATCTTTCATCCGTTAGAGATTTGAAGTTAGGTTCCGCGAGCACCTCAAACAGGTTGCTAAATTGCTCATCTAGAGAACCTGATTGTGTCTTCCTAACCAGGACACCAAATTTCGTAAGAAAGTTTTAATTTCTATTTTGAGTTTGAGTCAACATGGTAAACGGTCATTAACACACTTTCTAATAGAGATTCTGGCTCAAGTTCCGTGAGCACCTCTAATAAGTTGCTAAATTTCTTATCCAGCTAGCCAAATTGAAACTTCCTAGCCAGGACAGTAAATTTGTTAAGAATTTTTGTATTTTTATTTTGAATTTGAGTGAAAATGATGAATGGCCATTAACACGCCATTCCAGAGATTTGGACTACGGTTCCATGAACATCTCGAATAGGTTGCTTCCCATCCAGCCAGCCTGATGAAAATTTCCTAATCAGGACACCAAATTTGTTAAGAATTTGTGAATTTTTATTTTGAAATTGTGCGAAAATGGTAAAGGCTATTACACATTTTATTATTGAGATTTGGCTAAGGTTACGTGAACACCTCAGATAGCTTGCTAAATCCCTCATTTAATCAGCTTTACTGAAAATTCTTAACCAGGACGGCATATTTGTTACGAATTTTTATATTTATATTTTGATTTTGAGTGAAAATTGTAAATTAATGGCCGTTTACCATTTTGGCTGAAAATCACGCCTTTTCGGAAATTTGGACTCAGGTTTCTTTTCCAGGCACATCAAATAAGTTGTTAAATTGCACATCCAAATATCACAAAAAAAATTCCCGACGAAAACAGCAATTTATGTATATCAATTGAGAGACCCCAGAAGTACATTAAATTATAATTATTGTATTAAAATGGTTGTAGTTTCGACTTGCATGTAGGTTTGCTACTTGAAAATTTTATTAATTTCTAAATCTTATTTAAATATTTAATTCGTTGAAATTAAATGAAAATGAATGAAACGGCCTGATTTACTACTCATATCTTATCTGTAAATTCATAATAGTGTACTCCATTCATAACACATACGAATTCAATCAAAATCTAATGAAAAAATAATTAATCCAATAAGATTTTTATACGTACACCTGTGGGAAAAAATAAAAATTTCTAACGTTCTGATCAGTTAAGTGTTTTATTAAGTAATTTGTGTTATAAAATACGTCCCAGGGAAGAAAATATAGTCCACTCTGATAAAACGTGAAAAAATTTGTAAAGTCGCTGAGGGCCACAATTTTCGCGGACTTAGATATTTCCGATGTAGGTTAAGAAAATTCTGATATCCGTCTATGATAAATCGAAAAAACAAGATCTGAGTTACACCACTTGATAGCATACCGTGTTACTGCCAAATCATCTACCACCGCGTATATACAGAAATTATGATCACCCAAAATCATATACAGATCTACCAAAATCAACACATTTTACTATTCACTATTTCGCGCGATCTCAGAAGGAAAAAAAAAATAAAATAAAAAACCATATATACAAAAACTACATCTCAAAGACAACAATTTATATACACAATAAAAAAATATAAATAAATAAATAAAAAAAAATCAAGAGAAAGACACAAACAACTTTAAGAAAACTACAAAAAAAAATAATAAAACGAAAACTATTTGCATAATAGTTAGCGATCAGTCTCACATAATATATCGCGGTGTAAACATCATATCACATATTATTGTGTTATTTTTAAAATTTTAAAAACACTTTTTATTAAATCATATAATAAGTGAAAATTTTCGAGGCGATATCGAGTGATTCGATTACGCGCGGTGAACTATTAGCTCAATTACGAAAAAAAAAAATTATTTAAGACAAAAATATTAGAAGATCGCGTTCTCGTACGCGGGTTCGTCACTTACTAATTTCAACAAATTTAAATCTTTCGTGCGCGTACATTATAACTAGAGTGTAACGATATTATAATTATGTCACATTTAGTTTTTGAAATATTTAAACCCACGTTTTTTGTATTTTTGTATATATAAAAATAAAAAATTATTGTTATTTCTATTTAAAGATCACCTTTTAATATAATTTTTTTAAGATCATCTTCACACAGTGTTTTTTGTCTCAAAAAATTTTTTGTCATCTTTTCGTATATATGTATTAAAACATATATGATCAAGCGTCCGTTTCCAAAAAAAAAAAAAAAATTTAATAAAAAAATAAAGTTTAAAAATAAATAAATTTTGAAATTAAATAATTTTTTTTTTATTGAATGAAGGATAAGTAAAAATATTTAACCTCGAAATAAGTGCGCGCGCGGTTTATGTCTTATATTTAATGAACTTGGGAGTAATAATAATTTTTTTGTTGTGTCATTTTTATATAGATGTGATTAGTTAATTGTAAAATATACAAAAATAATAAGTTGTTTATGTATATCTAAGCGAAGATTATGTATATAAGTGTGTCATCAAAAATGTGTTGAAAACTTAAAAAATTGAATTTACGTTTTTTTATCATATTACGACATAAAAAAAAAAAGTTTTAAGTTATATATATCGATATAGTATAAAGTTTTTAAAAATTTTTGAAATGGCACTAGTGAATTTTACGCTGCCATTCAGTGGAATAGGTGGGACACCTAGCTGGGCAACGGTAAGCCCGCTACAAACGCATCATGCCACCGCCGTCAATAATTTATTGTATGGCCCGGCGGGCCACCAAGAAAGTGATGTGCTAGGGCAACAACAAAATGCCAATCAGTATTATAAAAATGATCCGTATTCGCAGCCACAACAGCAACAAGTGCAAAATCAATATCGGCAGCGAACCAGTAATAATTATTTACCACCACCTCAATCAGCCCTACAGCCAACATCATCATCATCGCCATTAACGTCGTTATCTTCATCGCAACAACAACAACAACAACAACAACACCAACAAAATAATCAGCTGAATAATAATAATAATAACAATAATATTAACAATAATAATAATTTTAGACAGTATCCGCCACAAACGACACACAATCAAAATAATTATCCTCAAACTTACCAGCAAACGACGCGCACCTACGGTGAAGGTAGCTACGCCAATGTACAATCAAATCAGGATAACAATAATCAAGGATACTACGAAAATTATGATCCGCAAACGACCCGGAATTTTATGCAACAGCCACAAAATCAGCAAACTGTCACACCAATACCGATCACGCAGTCCGGTAACGATAACATCAACAATAATTACAATGAGAATTCACGTGGCGGAATTAACACTAACATAAATCGAAATACTAACAATAATAATAATAATAATAATAACAATGGCGGTAATATAGGAAGTGATAATAGTAACGGTGATTTTCCTGAACGCCCACCGGGATTTACACGTGTTCAAGCTGGGCAGGGGGCACGAACCCAAGTTCATGCCATACTCGATTACGACGACGATGAAGAGTATTACGACGATGAGGATGATGATGAGCAAGGAAATACTGGTAAGTCGAATTTTATGCATATGCGTGCGACATAAAATGCCAACAACCGCAGACATCTAATTAAGAAATTTTATTTTATTAAATTCATTATTGACCTTATACAATTGTCATGTAGGTAAACCGACTGTACACACATTCGATTGATCATCGGTTGCGCACGCATCATGATCATTTCACATAACCGTTGATTACATGATTTAATATAATCATCATAATTTATGGTAATTTTATGTTTTCGCGCGCGCTCGCGCGCGCACGCATACTTCTTGTTTCGATCTCTCGCGTTTCTCGTTTTCATCGACATTAACATTATTATTTTATACAAGAATTCTTAACACGAACTTTAATAAAAATTCACAAGCTGTTAACCCATTAGTTGAATCAATATTGAACAGTGTATTACTGATTGATCAATTTAAATGATTTTTGGGTGAAATAATTTCGTACCATTTAGGGTTTCAAAAATTATTTTAAAGTCGAAAATGTGTGATATAAAGGTAAACAATTTATGTAAATTTTATGCGAGAAGGAATTCCTTTAAGATTTTAAGTATTGTTGGCTAGTGATACTTAGCGTGTGATTTAAGTATTATGGAAATGTAGAAAGTTAGAAAATAAGTTACCTTGGGTTAAAGTTGAAGGTATTTACGTGCTTTTGTGTGCGTGATATTTTAGATATCACTATGCTACACTTAAACCGGAAAAGAAAGATTTTATTTCCATCTTGTAACCTTCGGCGTTATTTTTTAATCATTCGTTTATTCTTAAAGTATTTTTAAATGAGTTGTGCGATAAATGTTTCGTAGAAACTTTCAATAAATTTTTTATGTTTCTTTCCTTAGTAATTGCATTTTTCTCTTATACGAGGGCTGCCGTAAAAGTTTTTAGAAATAAAATTTTCATCAAAAAATGCTTTATTACTTTTCAAAATATTCGCCTTTAAGATCTATACACCTATAACATCTATAAATCATTTATCGAAACACTTTTGCCAGTTCGAAGATGATAGCTCCAAAACATGGTTTTTCAACGATTCAATCGCTCCTTCAGGCGATAAAAATTATTGTCCATGCATCTTATATTTGATTGTTGGGAACAGGAATAAGTCATTGGGTGCCAAGTCGGGGATGTAAGGCGGATAACCAATCAATTCGATCGTTTGAGTGCTCAAATTATCGTGATGCAAAATGATTCGCCGTTTTAGGTTGTTTTCTATCAATTTGTTGAAAACTTCGGGCAAACAAATGGTCGTATACCAACATGGCCGGTTTTCGTGTAGAAACACGCTACCATTTACTTCCCAACGCTTCGAACTCGCGCAACAACAAAAGTTGCATTTTTCTTCAAATTGGAAGACCCAAACAGACGATGGCCTTTTTCTTTCCGGCTCATACGCATATATCCATGACTCGTCACCTGTCCCGATCTTGTATACGTTTTTGGAAGTACCACCAACGAATTGTTCAAGCATTTGGCGGCACCAATCGACAGGAACCTTTTTTCCTGCGTCTGTCAACAAATGTGGAATCCAACGTGCACATAGCTTCCGCACCTTTAAATGTTCGTGTAAGATCGTATGTATCCTGGTGTTACTAATGCCTAGGCATGCCTTGATGACATGACGATCCTCTTCAAGCAGTTTTCTCACAGCATCGATGTTTTCTGGCACAACAACTGTTTTTGGACGACCTTCAAGAGGCTCGTCTTTGAGTGAACGTCGTTCGCGTTTAAATTCATTGTACCAATTATAAACACTAGCACTAGTGCTTCGTCGCCAAAAGTCGAATGAAGTAATTCGAAATACTGTTGTTGAGTTAACCCCTTTCGAAAATCATAAAAAATCATCAAACCAAAATTTGATGCGAACTGGCAAATGACATCTGAGTAACATAACCTTCAAAAATGGTACACTTTTTGACTGACATAAAGATTTGCATCGGATAACAGTAGTATTACCATTTTCTAAAAACTTTTACGGCAGCCTATGTACAAATTCCAAATGGAAAGTTATGTGAATTTCATTTTAGGCATAATCGCTACGCTTTTGATGTTAGAACTAAATTAATTTAATTTCCAATTTATTTTGACCATGCCTGCTGTATGCGATATGTGGGTGTGATTCACAAAGGAATTGGTCAATAAAACATTAAATATTTATTATTCATTCAAATCTATTGTATCGCCTTCAAAGTAGGTTCCATCCGAAATAATACACGACTGAAAACGGGTGCCTCGAGTGGTAATTTGAGTTTTGGGCAGAGAAAAAATCAGCCGGAGCCATTTCAGGTAAATACGGTGGATGTACCTGTGGATCAGGTTCTCCAGTTCAGTTCTACACTCAATGATCTATTAGGCCTCATGAATGATAAATTTGATATACTCGTATTAAAGTCAATGATTTCCTGCATAAAAGATTCACAAAAATTCATTAGAAACGAATTTGAAATAATAAAAGCTAACCTCAAGGATATTGCCGCGGAGAATTTAATTTTAGTTAGAGGACTAGTTTTAGAGTTTGGAGTTTAGGACTGATGGATATCAGCACCGGGAATTAAACAAAAATCTGATTGTTGCTGGTTTTCCAGACAATTCGATAGAACCAAACGCTGCGTATTGTGATAGAACCAAAGGCTGCGAGTTGCGAATCCATATCGTTCAACAAATTTAACAGACACAAGACACATAAAAAAATAAAAAATCGAACTTCCAAAATTAAGGCGATGCAAAAAAAAACGCAATAAAAACCAACGCTATTTGCCAACGGCATTGGCTTTGAATCGGAACAAAATATTCAACTAAATTTTGGTGACTATCTCACACCTTGACGTCCCTCATTATTTCGCGAAGCACTTAAACTCAAAAAGTTATCAAAATATAAATACGTCTACGGGTCTGCGAATCAATGACCTCAATTTCAGCTCGAAGATTGTTTTTAAGTTGTTGAATTGTGGATGATTAGCATACAACTTACCTTTCAAATAACCCGACAAAAAAATAATCAAGTGGTGTTGGCGGGGCTTCTTGGTGGCCAAGGAACTTCACATTTCTTGAAATTATGGGACCAGCAAATTTTGTTGACAATAAATGGATTGTTGCACGACTTGCGTGGCATGCCGCTCCGTTTTATTGAAACTAAAGATAGTTGGCATGCAATTCATTCAATTTGGGCCACAAAAAACAGAACAACATTCGACAATTTTGCTTATTGACGTATCCATTAAGATGAAAATGAGCTTCATCGCTAAAAATGATTTTTGATGAAAAACCTTCATTTCGGTCAAACATCCAATTAATAAAACGACGACAATTTAAATGGTCTGGTAGCTTCAATTTTTCAGCTAGTTGAATTTTATATGGATGCAAATGACCTGTACAATGAATTGTGAATGATGTCTGGTTGATGTGCTTGATTCAACGAACACTTTCACTAACAACTGCCACTGCATCAGGAGTACGAACTGGATCAACATGTTGATACGGACTACGACCTTCCACTGAACCAGTTTCTTCAAAACGATCAATAGTTTTGCCAATTGCACGCTCAGTTGGACGTCCATGTCGACCAAAACGCTCACGTAATTTACGAAATTGGACAATCAAAATGCGTTGTTGAGTTTTTAGCAATTCCATGATGATAAATGGCATATTTTTCATTTTTCATATGTCAAAGGATTTTTCGAACAGATAACATTAAGTACTAAACGAAAAAAGGAACAACAGATGGTCCACCCTGTACTTGTGGATTTCTGAGGGTAAACATTGCGATATATCTGCAGGAGCTACCATCAGCAGGATCCAGTCAAGCAGTCCAGTCTGCTGTTTCTTATTTATACTAACTCTGTGTTTAAATTGAACCTTCATGTCTATTTTACCGGGTTTGTCGATAACATAACTTTGCCTTATTGTGGGAATCCTGCCAGTAACGTTATTTCGATGATCAATTCTGATCTAAAAGTCTAACTCTCATTCGACAAGCATCGCCTGATTTTAAGCCGGACAACTAAATTCATGTTGTTTAAATTGCCATTTAACACATTGTCAAGTTAAATTGTCAGGTTCACTTGAACACTTGTCTTAATTGGAAAGCGCATGTTAATTCAGTCAACCAGTATCTGTCATCAACTGCAAGAATTTTCTACCTCCTATTCGTGACTATTGTCCTACTCTGGTGCTAAAAATTGCATATCATGCAACTTTGTACTTTTATATGTCAAACTGAACCATCTTGGAGTGTATTCATTCACCAACCTCTTTAAGGTATTGAGAGTTTTTTTAATCGAAGTTGTCAACATACTCGTACAATGAGAAGCGATTTTAAATACAATTTTTGCGGCAACCATTAATTTCTCTGTGACATTCCTAGATTTTACAACGACCAGTTCCGTCGCTCTAGTGTACGTATCTTTCGAATTTGCTTCTGTCGATTTTCGGCATAAGATTCGATATATTTTTTACAAATTAAAGAAATAATCCGAGTGCATAACACCGCGATAGTCAACGAAAACGGGCAACATTACCTTGACTTTTGATCGACTTTGACATGGTGTTTTTGATTTTGGCTCAGTTGGAAGGCGACATTCCGAACCTTGTTGACTGGTTTATATATCAAACTAGCAAATCCATATCTCATCACCAATTATAATGCGTTTTATGAATGTGTTCAGCGATCTTTACGCGATTGTGTTTTTGAAGAAAATTCGGGTCTTTCGGAACTAGTCAACTAAATGACGATTTTCTTTCACCATTTCTTTCACTTTATTGATGTTAACTTCTGTTGAAGGCTTTGATGTCCAACCAAAGCGAGGCAAATCTTCCACCACATCTCGACCTCCTTTGAATGCACTGTACCGCTCATAAGCAGGTGTTTTTGATAAAGTCTATTCACCGTAAGCCTTCTGTAACATTTTCAGCGATTCGAACAAATTCTTTGTGCGATATTTTGATTCATTATAAAAATCGCAAAACACACTTGAGGTGAACTGACAAAATAGTGCACTGTAAACAAAGTAAACAACAGATCGCGTTCAAACTTCATGTCAAGATAGAAGACAGTTGTGTCAAGGGCTTTTCAAATGATCATTTACCATCACTTTTTTGACAGAATATATTTGAAAATTTGAGTCTCTCCCAAAGAAATTTGCTTATGCAGTTCTCTATCATCATCGATACAGTTGTTCCCGTTATCACTTTTGTAAGAAACACTCGAAAACGAACTCATCCGAATTCAGAAGATTTTAGTTGTTTACATGGCATGACTTTACCGAACTTTATCGAAGATCAAAAATAGTAACGAAGGCTTTCAAGGTAAAGTAGTGTACATCAATTAGTATCAGTTGTGTTGTATGGTGGATTTAAGATAAAGTGATTGCATGCTTTGTGTAGTACGAAATATGGCTATTCTGTAGTCTAATGTATGCCTCCATTCGATCCAACATCTCATTTAGACAATTCCCGCCCACTTTAAAAAGATTTTTAAAGTTTTTAGTTCTGCTCACTCGATCTGTAGGATTTCTCTAAATAAAGAAATTGGCCACCTGATTGAATCTTAGCCACGTTACAGAGCTGCTGGAATGCCACCTACTGACCGGAACGTAAAAATCAGGAAAATGAACCCGCTATTCCAAAATATCCGTAAACCAAAACAAATTTACCTAATTCTGTTTTTACACGGTAGATACGTACCAGAATAAACCGCGCAGAAAAGACATTGAGTTCATTGAAAAATAGGGAACTGGTTACATGGCTTTAACACCTGTAAAAAATAACTAAAATACATAAATGGAATCATGTAAAAAATGTTATTAAAAGTTTTTATAAAAACCCATTATGATCTGTCAGCACACTTCTAAGGTAACATAAATTAAAAATTATCTCAAATTCAGGAACTGTGGTAAAATCAGCATAACCTTATTCACTACCATCAGAAGTCACACGCGCTCGCTTGTGTACCACCAGTTCAAAATCGCTATCATCACTCGAAGTTTTCTGTACATTCCAACAGTGGAGGTTTCTTTCACAAGAGTATAATTTTCTCGTCCTGATTGGGTATCACTGCACATCACAGTAAATTCAGTTATTAGCCGCTGTAATCCTTTGTTGAATAGCTCTTTGTATAATTCTCTGTCAGGCGAGTCATACAAAACCTTAGTACACGTACGAATTGTGCAGCTCTTTCGACAATGAGATCGTTTGTGACGAAATGTTTCCCTAATTTACTGGCAAGCTGAGGCAACATGTATTATTTCGTCCTGGCTAAAAACTTTATCAACAAACAGATCAGCAATATCTTCAAATGTTAAGTCTTCAAAGCCCTATTCGCACCCTATACTAACTGCGAGTGCCAAACCAATTATTGAGTCATATTCGTTTGTATTTGGAACCACATAATTTTTACTTCTTACACATTCCGGCCAGATTGCTCTCCAACATGCTTCTAAAGTTGACAGTGTTTCATCATTATACGTATTGTTCAAAATATGTTGGAATTTTTGCTTAATATAGTAAGTTGAATAAGAGATGTCATATTCCGTGGCAGGAACAAAACTTGAATAGTTTCGTGTACTAAATCTGGATGATCGGGTGCATTGCCTATAATCAGAAAAACTTTGAATTCCAGGACTTATATCTTCTTGTTTCTGGGACAAAATCTTTATTA
Organism: Nephrotoma guestfalica; assembly: GCA_963691935.1. Classification (NCBI taxonomy): domain Eukaryota; kingdom Metazoa; phylum Arthropoda; class Insecta; order Diptera; family Tipulidae; genus Nephrotoma; species Nephrotoma guestfalica. The sequence continues at coordinate 33,127,761 of OY829913.1, read as the reverse complement.
AAACATTCAGTGAAAATGGAAGTTGTCAGTTGCCTTTCATTCAACGAGGTTTGAGTGCGCTCTTAAAGTATTACAGCAAAGTAACAATACGACCCGATTCTTTGCTGCCTTAAAACCGCCACATACGTTCGTTGAAACATACGCTCTGCTAGGCATTTTTTTTCAAAAGGGGCGTGTTTCTTCTGCATTGAAGATCTAATCTGGACTTTATCCACCATCTGCAATTATTTTGGCAACCTTCGGTGAAAATTCTTTGGCTCCTTTCATCTCCAGAAGCAATTCCCCTTGATCTTGTAACAGTTCGCTGTTACAGGTTATTAGTTTTGTGCCATTAACCGCGGTCACGCAATAATTTAGATATATTCTAGTAGCGCAGTGTACTAAATGCAATTACGACAACGCACAACTCCTCAAGCAATCAAGTTTGCTTGATAATTTATTACAGTAGATGGAGAAACCAGTTTTTAATTTCCCCTTCATGCCAAAAAAATGTATTAAATTAAATCGGTATGGTTATTATGTGATTAGCCGCAGCAAGTTAACTTAGCTATTTAAAGTGTTTTAAAATATTAAATCGAAAAACAAAAATAATTAACAATAAAAAAATAACAAATATTTATGTGGTGCCCAAAAATTGAATTACTCCATTACAAAGTGTTGGCAGTCAATATTGATGATCGTATCGGTGGATTTTTTTTAAGTTTTCGGAGCCGCTTACCAAGTTATTCTTATATAATTTGATTCATTGTGTGTTTATAAGTTTTTCTCTCGTGCTATTAATGTTTTAGAAACGGATTGAGAACCAAAATTTCTATAATCAGACGCATAGTACAGTACGTGACGTGCAGATCCGTTTTCTTGGTAAGCGTAATTTATTTTATACTCGTAATTTTAAATTCCTTGATCACATTAAAAAAATAATAATTTGGACCGCTAACCGACAATCTAAACCAGAAAAGTTTTGTACATATAAAATATAATATTGGGTTGTTGCGGAAGTAATGGCGATTTGTGACGCCCATAACATGAAAATTTCAATACATGTTTGTGTCCAAATTAAGTTTGTGCATACGTTTATGGATTTATTTCAATTATTAAACTTCTAATTTATTTGCGTATATTTATATTTATTTGATTTATTGATTTATTCAAATAGTAATCATAATTTTTGTGAATTTTCTAACATTTTGATTTACTCTTGAAGAAGTTGTGCGTGCATTGGGAAGTTATCTTTCAGATTCTAAATTAAAAAAATGGTTAATTTAATTGAAATTTAAATACGGTGAGTTGAGTGTCCACCATACCATGGCAGGATTTCATCTTAAAGAAATCCGTACGGAGGTGTGGATATGATAACCAAAACATGTACGGTTATCCAACCTAGACCTAGTATGGCAGATCAAAAGTGAACCTGTAGGGGTTGAACGGTAAATTGTTGAGTGTGTGATAATTTTATTCATAATAGTGAAATGGTGAAAAGTAACCAACCCGACGACTGCCACCTAGCCGGCAATATGCTGCATCACTATAAGATTTTTAAGAGTATGTTAACGGTATTGATTGTGGTATATCACGAACCAAACGAAACGTTACAATGGGCGCATTCAGGGCACCCAACAGTTGGGAACATGTTGAGTAAAATCAAAGCCAACGTTATGAAAATGTTTAGTACTATGAAATTTTGAAATCAAATTGGTGATGATTTTACTAATCATGATGCCAACAGTTGGCAGTCCTGAATGCGCCCAATCTTGATGTTATGAAGTGCGTGCCTTCCAAGTAATCTAGTTAGCCATCCTGTACTTGCCGAAAATATGTATAGAGTGCTTGATGGTATTTTCATCTAGCGATGCTCTCTTTTGCGTATGTAATTTTTTGCGTATTATATGGAAAGAATATGTGCTTTTCCATTATTTTCGTTTACGGGATCTCTAGTGTATGATATCGACTTAGCAAATAGTTTCATTCCAGAAATAACAGATTGTCTAATAGAAGCTTCCTTTCTCTTAATATTTCTTACTGTATAGCTTCGTTTAGACGAAAAATCATTTCTAGAGACGTTGAACCTTCCCCATTTTTAAGGAGATTTAAACTATCGATTTTACTTTTCACAGAACTCCCTCGACATTTTTCTTAAGCTTAAAATAATTTAAATTAAATTCAATAAAAATATTATGAATTTATAGAATAGAAAAATACATCTAACCTAAATATTTATCTATATAGGGTTTTCCAATAGGAATGATATGAATTTTAAGTAACGTTTCGGCCATTTGTAATATGTCATGATCTGTCATTTTTTGTTTCATTGTATTCAGTAATGTTTACAATTTCATCATGGTGAGATATACGCAAGAACAACGTTTACAAATTATTCAGTTTCATTAGCAAAATAATCGTTCTTCAATTGCAACTTTTCGTGCGCTTTTGCCATTTTATAGTCGTAATAATCGTCCGTGTGCTCGCTATTCGTCGAATTGTTGAAAATTTTGAGCGTAAATTTTCTTTACATAATGTTGAAGTGCCAATAAGATAAAGATTCGCTCGAAGTAATGCAAATATTGCTGCCGTTCAGGCAAGTGTTGCTTGAAGACCGCAATTTGTCGATTCCAAGACGTTCTCAAGAATTGGGACTGTCTCAAACCACAAGCTGGCGGATTTTGAGGAAGGATTTGGGTTTGCATCCGTATAAAATTGTTCTCACTCAAGAACTGAAGCCATTGGACCACCGTAAACGTCGTTAATTTACTGATTTTGCCTTGGAACAACTTGAAAACGATAACGATTTTTTTAAGAAAATCATCTTCTCCGATGAGGCTCACTTTCATCTGAGTGGTGCGGTAAATAAACAAAACTGTCGATCCTGGTGCGAAGAAAATCCACAAACTATTCTTGAAAAACCATTACATTCACCTAAATTGGTGTGGCTTTTGGTCTGGTGGAATCATCGGCCAGTATTATTTTCGAAATGAAGCTGGTAACACCGTTACTGTCAATAGAGATCGGTAAAGGTCGATGATAACCAAGTTTTTATGGCCGAAATTAAAATAAGTTGATCTTGACAACATTTGGTTCCAACAAGACGGCTACGTACCACACAGCAAGTGCAACAATTTTTTTTAAAGAAATCATATCACTCTTATTGGAAAACCCTATATTTGAAAGTTATTTAATTATTTTTCTAGAACTTGTAAAACTCAAACATTAAAAAGTAAACTCCCAATTAACTAAAACTTCTGCTTTATCAGAACATATATAATCACGTCCAATCCCATTGAAACTTAACAAAAGACTAAACTTTTTAATTTGTTTCGCAAGGAAATTTTCTTTGCTACATAACAAAGGGGATTTCCCTAATTATACATCATGTTTATTATAGGTTTAACCTTTTCAAAACCGTGTATAAACATAATTGGGTGTATTTAAAAATTCCGACGTATTTTTTAGAAGATCCAATTTTGGATGTCCAAACTTTAAGACTAGAAGTTTCAGTTCCTGGCTTCGAAAATTACCTAATCAGCGGCATTTGTGCTTTCTGATCATTATGCTTGTGGCCTGAAGTCGTAGTCACAGTTTTCTTCGTTTTTCTTCATTTAGACATCATTAGTTGGCATAAGAAACCAAAGGAAGATTGCTTCGGCTTACTTTTTTCTTTATATAATTCTCTGTATAGCAATTAGCAAAGACCGGTATTCTGAATCTGCCTGGTCGCTTCATGTCTCCTTTCATCCATTGAATCGTTTTTGGTAAATATTTCTACGGTTTCTTCAATAAAGACTTTGGACATTTTTCTGTCTCCAGTTCAGAATTTATTTATTTATTTTTTTATTTACAAAAATTTTGTGAAAAACACCCCATTTTAAGCTATTAGCTTATTTTCAACAGAATACAAATCCATTCAAATCCAATTTATTATCGTTATTAATGCGTTTTAGCGCCAATATGATTTACTCCATTCTGTAATCTCGGCTTATTAAATGACGTAAAGCTCGGTTCTTCAACCAGTTTAATAGAAAGTGGCGACTTCGATGATCGATTATAATGTCATCCATTTTGGTGTGGCTCTCACTGATATTACTTAAGATAATAATTTAATTTGCATCGTTTTAATTTATGCTAATGCTAATTACTTATAAATTAATATAAAATTGTACAAAAGTCTTGGCCAACAATAGAATTTCCTTCAAGCGCCATCAATAATTTTCCATTAAAGAGGTCATCGTCAATGCTTTGCAAGTGCTTGATTACATCTCCAGTATCTACTTCGTTCATTCCTTCAAGTGCAATAGTGACGGTTTCGTTTCGTATTTTCACATTATTTTGTTACAGTTGGGAGCTGAAATACTTGTAAATACAACACCAGCCCCACATATCAAAACACCCAGCGAGAGTCCAGCCATGAGCTATCTCACAAAGTTTGATTCACAAACCGGCACGTGATTATCAAAATCCGAATTGGACAAATAGCACAGCAAATGGTGCGGAACCGGTAACAGTTCCACTCGGTGGTGAAGCATTTGCGAAGAAGATATCGTGTGATACTCATGAACTGTTAATACAAATACCAAATTCACCGAAAAATTACGATGGTAACAGTGATTTAACTTCAGTTGCATCAAATAAGAGTTTTGATACTCAAAGCGCCTCATCAACGTATAATGTAACAGCTCAGTTAGATTGTATGCGACCCGAAAATACACCGGCAGATGATGAGATTCAGCAGCTTCGAGCAGAGAAATTAATATTAACCGAAGCAATAAAAGATTTGTATCATCAGCGTGACCTTCTTGCTATGGAATACAAGACACTTTCTTCTCTTTCAAAATAATTTACTTTTTATGACAAATGTGGAAAGATTTCCAAAAAAATTGATGGCTCATTTGACAGCTAAGCATATTGTTTGTTCTTTCTGATTTGATAACTTGAGCTATGCGGTCACGGTTAAATGGCTTTCCGATATTTTTATCATTTTTCATTGATTTTTCGAGTGATATACCAATGTGCAGATGGTGATAAAATCGGACCTATAATCGTACGTAAAAGTAAGGACGGAAAAAGCAAACCGCGAAAGAGTTGGAGGAGCCTTGGCCCCAGAACGGATTGCAGGGATAATAAAAAAAAGTGATGAAGCAAGATCACAACGTGCTAGTCGCACAACTTGAACGACAACGTCGACAACAACAAATTCCGGTGAAATTGAACGTACAGCCTTTTGTTATAAGCCAAACATTCAATGCGATGCGCACCGTACGCATCAGTTCAATTCGATCAAATGTCTGTCGTTTGTCAGCATTGCAATGAAGTTAAATTTGAGAAAGAACCGCCTGAATTGTGTTATGTGAGCGGCAAGATGAAATTGCCAGAGTTGTTTCCACCACCAGAGCCATTGCGCACCCTGCTTTACGGTGAAATCTCCTAATTCGAACCATTTCGTGCAAAACATCAGGATGTACAACGATTGTTTTCAAATGACGTCGTTTGGTGATGAAATCGTAAATAAACGAAATTACAATCCAACATTCAAGGTAATTTCACAAACATCAGCAATGAATGCTATTCAAAATTACATAATTTGCCTCCAACTATACAGATTCATACGCAAATTTTTCATCTTGCTGGATCGCTGTCGTCGCATCCAGATCAAGAACACAAATATCTGCAAATATACTTTCTTGAAGATTCACATGATGAAGTAAATCGGCGTTGTGCTATCTTTAATACAACGAAAAGAGAAATAGTCCAGCATTTGCAACAAATGTTACACGAATACAATGAACTCATCATACTGTTTACGACTTCGTTGGAACAGATGCCATCCGATGATCACAGCATTGTCATAAATGCGGACAAACGACCAGCAGGAACTATATCAATATCAATTGTTGTTGTTGGTGAAAATTTGGAATCGTGTGATATAATCATCAAATGCCGAACTGGAAACGCACTACAGCGAATAAGTCAAACACATCGATCGTATGACGCACTGCAATATCCGCATATGTTCTGCCGTGGTGAAGACGGATATCACTTGAGATACAACATGATAAATCCGGCCAATGGTTAGTACAAAAAAACACTTTTGACTGTCACTCATAAATTGAAAAGTTTTAGAAGTCGAAACAAATGACAAGGCCAGTTCAATGAAATTTTACGCATATCGAATGATGAATCGCCCAGTTACTGAGATATTTCCGATTGTTTCAACAGTATGCAGTTGATATGCACGTTAAGGTTGAGTCAGATCGCCACAATTACATTCGCCGGATTTGTTTGTGAGGTTTACTTGCAATCCAAAATAGCCAGAGATTATGCAGTTATTGCATCCCGGTCAATCACCAAGCGATTGTCACAGATGCTTAATGCGCTTCATTGCGAAACAACGTGTATACGGTACTGTTCGATGCTGGATGTATTCAGTTGAGTGGCAGAAAAGAGGTTGCCGCACGCACACATTCTTCTTTGGATGGTGGACAAAATTACACCAGCCCAAATTAATGACATCATTTCCGCCGAAATTCCTGATCCTGAGATAGATCCAGAGTTGCACGAAGTGGTGAAGACCAATATGCTCTGCGGACCATGCGGAAAACACAATCTCACTTCGCTTTGTATGTCCGACAATAAATGCACAAAACGCTATCCACGTACTTTTATTTCGGAAACTCAAACAGGAAGCGATGACAATGGCAAAACATTTATCACTCAATTGAAAGGAGCGGATATCGTGGTTGACAAAGGAAGCGATATGGCGGTTATTGGCACGTGTATATGTATATACTCGTTCCTTGTTCTGCCTTCACATGCGATGTCGATATGTGTTTCTGTATATTTTTGTGTTGGAATCTTCTGTCTCCTATGAATAGCTCGTTTGTGAACTCGATGAGCCGTTATTATTACGCTCCTTGAAATCTTGACATTATTTCTGTGTCCTTGCTATTAGGGCTAGTAGTTTTTCATATAACTCATCCTGGGTTGTTTTATCTGCGTTTTCTGTTGGGGCATAGCACTGAAATAGTTCACAAATGTTGTTCGCTAATTGTGCTAGCCTTGATGCTTCTGTTAGAGTCCTGATGTTCAAATTTCCGATTTGTATTATTTCTTTTAGTATTCGTTTCTGTAATCATTTTGGTTTCGGATTAATGAATAAGTGTTCCCTTGAGTCCTAGATGGCTCCCAGGGCTGCTGTGTAAATCATATTGGTATGCCGAGAAAGAGATGTTTCGTTCCATTCTATTTATTCCAGTTTCCAGTTTTTGCGGAGTAAACTAGTGGTCGTGTTTTCTACGATAAATAAATTAGCCAACTACACAATTTGCAATTTTTTTTTTAAGTTTTTTGCAAATTATGTATCAGATCTTATTACGTAAGAACAACGACAAAAATACATTTTCAGCGGCCGGTTCAGTTTTCTTATTTGCATTTGAGGCGTCTTTATTATATTATTTGTGTATTTGCTTCTACCTTTCTAAAAGTTAATATTTCATAAAACTGCGTGTGCCAAAAATCTCTTGCATATGTGATAATGTAGGTGGTGGGATGAATCAAATTTCAGCTAAACAGCATAAAATACGTAGGTTTTATTAACATTCCTCTTCTAGCCCGTGGTTAAATAACGCATACAATTTTTACAGCAACCTCCATAATATATAGCCCCCCCTCTCACTTCATACACATAATTTAATTTATTGTTGTTTTATATCAAAACGAGATAAACCATCCAACGCGCGCGCTGCTTTATTTAATATCAAATTTCCTGTCTCATTGCAATATACATTTTGCAATCTTATATATCAATCTGCGCACCAAATCGCGTTTTTTAAATCGATCTATCTATTGATCTAGCTATATGAACAAAGTACTTTGTTAAAATTCTCACTGCCATTATACAAATACAAAAAAAAAAAATCTGCTATATATAAATACTTAAGATAGTGAATGGTCCAATTCAAGGTGATTGTTACAGTTTCGTATAGTAAAATAATTATTTTACGTTGTTATGATTTTTATTATTAAAACACGATACATGAAACGATTTTGACTAATCGAATTTCTTAGATAATAAATCAATACTGTACCATATAAAGTATTTAATTCCTTCACCTTCGCTTAAACCTTATAGACATTTTCAATATGTAAACACAAATCGCTGCTCGTTTTTTTTTTGTGAAAGTTTTGTGATCTACATTTTGAAATAGGCGTAGTGATATTCACCAAACCATGTACGATGTGCATGTATTGGGATGTATTATAAAATGATCGATCGTTAAAACCGATGCCGCTAGTGGCAGTCTCAAAAAAATAAATATATGTTAGTCTTAAAGAAAGTAAAATGTTACATTGAAACTGATCTGTATCAAATGTTTAAAACCAAATTACATAATGACATGGATGGTGGGGTACCCGTTAATTATGTATTTAAGAAGACCGCGCGAAAGAAACTTCGAAACATGCAATGAGGTGCTAAGTGATTTGATTTTTTTTTTGGTTAACGATTTAAATCAAATATTTACGAAAATAGTGGTTTGGAAAGTCTTTATAATAAGCAGGTGATTGATTAATGTTTATGCGTGTGTGCCGTCTTCTGTATGTGTGTGTGTGTATGGATGGGGTCTTTTTTCTGCTTTCTGTTGGTCTATTCGATATATTGCAATATTTGGTAAGCAAATCTGTGTATGAGGGTGAGCGGAAAGACGAAATTGCATTTTTATGTGAAATGACTAAAATATGAGCACTTTCATTTTGCCAAGGTTACGCTATAATACGCAATGGTATTAGTGTAACCAATTTAAATACTACAGCATTGTTTTGAAGAATGATATTCTGATATAATCAGGGGTAATTTCAAAACATGGAATACAATAATTTACCAAATATTTTGCTAATATACGCAGTGTATATATTTTATATACTAGGTGCGCAACTAAATTTCCGGGTTTTAAAAAAAAATAGAAAATTTCAATTTTCCTTTGCTATCTACACTCTTTGGCATCTCTCTGGCAATACATGAATACCACGACCGAAACCATTCATCCAACAAATTTTGCGCTTCTTCCAAACTGGTCAAGTGTAGCCCTTGCCAAGCCATGTGCCATCGACCGAAACAAGTGATAATCCGAGGAGATTAGGCGGCGGCGGTAGCAGATCCCATCTCAGTGTTTTGATGGTGTCCTGGACGATGACAGTGTGTGATGGCATGGAGTGTTGTCGTGCTGCAATGTCACTCGTTCGTGCCTCGTGTCCTATTCTAGCGGTTTCTCGAGCAATGCATGGTTCAGATTGATGGCGGTAGGAGCTACTGTTTCAGTAGCTCAAACTGCCCGATTCCTTTCTGGTCCCACCGAACGCAAAGCATTGTCTCCTTTCCGGAGCGATTTGGTCATGCCGTGAAAGCAAAATTTACAGCACCCATTTTAACTCCTCCTTCCGGTGTCTTCAAATATTTTTGGTCTTCCGAAGCGCTTCTTGCCCTCAATAACCAAATCGCCACTTCTGAAGCGTTTAAACCAATCACATGTAGTTTTCGATGGTACATGTTCGCCCTAGGCTGCCTCAAGCAAATGACGTGCTTCAGCTGCATTTTTTTCAAGTTGAAGCAGAAAATCAAAGCTTCCCGCAAATGCTGTTTATTTGGCACAAAACTGGATATTTTCGTTCTTAGAAAAAATATTTTTGCGTTGCGATATGTGCTGGTATTACAACTGGTTATCGTTAACAACTGTCCACGCTATGAACAAACACAACTTCTGACATAAATTACAACTAGGTGCGTCGCTAGCACCATATATGTATGAAACCCGGAAATTTTGTTGCGCACTTGATAAAATTATTTGTAACTCTCATCTTAGGAGATTTTCAGTCAACATCAGATAATTTACTATAATTATTTAAGTTCAAAGGTCGATCTTTCAAATAATAAATCTATTCTATAGCTAAAAATGTTTACAGGATATCAGCTATAAGATTAGATAGCGACACTCCTAACACTGGTAGATCTTATTCGACGCCTTCACATCAGCTCAGCCTAGGCTTATCCCTAGGACGTATGCCGACTGATTGTTGACCATGTCTTATAAGTGATTTATCAAGTGCGAGTTCACACGTCTGTGCAAGATACTTTGATCGAAACAACCTTGACTGTACATAGAAGACTCAACGTCCGGCTGCTATTCGGGTTTTATATCTGCCTGAGATATTTGAAGTCTTCCACATTACCAAATTTGTAGTCGGCTTCTTCGTGATTTACCTAGTTTTGTTTTGTATGCCATTTATTTTCAAACCAAATGTGAAGCGATATTAAACAGTTTCTAATATAATTTGGTCTTTGGCTAAGAAACAGGATATGATCTGCGTAACCTAGAATTTCGTGTAACTTGTTGAACAAGCAACGATAAGTTTCAATACCACTTTTCCTTACTACGCGCTCGAGTACGCCAGATTAAACAGAACAGGTGCGAGTACATCTCCGAGTCGCATACCAGATGTTATTTCGAAAATGTCATATACTATCCCTTCTGCTACAATTCTATAGAGCGGGGCAATCGCCCTACTCAGACAGAAAAGTTTCTCTGAATTTCCTATTTCCTAATTTCCTAATTTCCTATTTCCGAGCGCGGCCCAAATATTTTCGATTATTTCGATTGTTGCTGTACTATACCTGTTGAAATGTTTGTAGAATTGGTAAATGGTTAAGTTGTGCTACCAAGCGAAAACTTCATTAATATTCACCGATGATACTTTCGGCGAGATTGCAAGCACTTTGTAGGCGGTGTTTAACAGAGATATGCTAAGGCAGATTTCGCATTTGGGATGGTCACCTTTTTATGCAGCATTCCACGTCTCATGCAACTCCTCCTGGTCCAAGATTATCAAAACGAAGTTATAAAGATTAGATGCAAGAGCACGATTTAGTAGTAGATTTTGAAAGTAAATTTGACACACTCAAAGATCAGCCACGTTGGTTCTCAGCTCTCCATTCAGGTTTTTAATGGTTGTGGATCTTGGATGCAAGTCTTTTGTGAGATTTATGGTATTGGCAAAACAGATCCTCGAATTTCTAATTTTTCGAATATGTGGATATTCTATTTGAGAGCTCTTAGTGTTACGAGCCAGCCATATTATTGATGACACTGATGATGCCTCTGATCGTCGAACCAATCATCATGTGGCCATGTTTATCAAATTGTATTTTCCGCTGCGGTTGCTATAGCTGACTGGATAGCTTGTCATTGCTCCTGGACGTTTGATTGAACGTTCGAGGTTTTCCTTATGCCGGTCTAGATGTTCAGTGACGATTGGTAATTGTGGAAGCACTTTTCATTTTAAGAGCATCGATATTCCGGCACACGATCTACTTTGCCCGTTTATTAATTGTAGATGATTCGTTGCACTTGTATTTCAAAATTTCAAAATCGGTTGTGAAATGGCTAAATTCCATTTTAAGATCTAATTTGACCGTAGTCAGTTAAGAAATGGTATTTTCCATTCACCATGGTAAAACTCAGAACTTCCATCAAAGATTGAATCACCGATTAAATTGGAACATATAGCTGGCCGAGAAATAGACGATTTAAATCAGTACGGCCAAATTCGGGATTACGTTTTCCGGGATCTTAATATCCGGGATTTTGAGGTCCAGGCTTTTGATTTCCTGTCATTTTAATCTGGTAAACGTGATAAAAATTATAGATCCAAAAACGTTTTTCTTCCCGTTTTACGGCGGTATTCACACCAAACGTAAATTGCAAAGTATTGCGAGTAAGTTTATTCACGAAAATAGAAATTAGAACTTAAATAAATATTTCACTTGGCAGTTGCAAATGGTAGTCAGGATGTGCAATAAAAATTCACGACAAATAATAAATTAATTCGCAAGTTTATATGCGAATCTGATTTATTTTTAAATTTGATTCTTGGCACTTGTACGGATCGTACTGTTCGCTCTATTTACAATAAATATCCTGCGTTTGATTTTCCATTTTCTACTATCTTCGAATTTCGCGTCCACTGGAATGCCGCTTGAAGGTGCCTGACTCACAAAATTTAAAAAAAAAAATAGTTCAGAGAGTTGAAAACTGTTAGGACCTGGTCCATCCTGCCATATTCTTGAGATTTAATTGGATTGAGCTGTCGATAAATTTTATCTACTGTGTTATTGAAATTTCTGAACCAAAATGTTTGGAATGAAAAGCAGACTAATATTTTGGACTGGTTTAAAACCGGTGAATTTCATTTACGCATATATTTATCTGGCCCAACAAGATATGAAACAAAGTTTGGCATTGTGGTGCTTTTAAACGTTGGCTAGGAAATCTAAAACCCGCTCAAGTGTTGGTTATCACAAAAGAGAAAAGTAGTGCAACAAAACTTTTTTTTGTTCTTTAACTTTACAGCAGCACCAATTTGATGACGTAAAGTTACACATCAAGATGTCGATCTCTATACCAACGAAAGTTGAAGCTAATGCCAATTCCAGTTGTTGAGCTTCTAGATAAAATTGTTCAAGATTCCGTGCTCTTCTCATAAACGCCTAAATGTCGATAATGAAATACTAATAAAATGTACAGTCGGGTCAAAAAGTTTGTTTGCGATATGCACAACCAATATTGTTTTAAGTATACAAACAAATCTCGCCAACTGTACGAATATGAGGTTTGACAACTTCTTAATTAATTTATTAATTAATTGATTGATTGATTGACATAACAATAGTAGGGGAAAACCGCATATGGAAGCATCATAAATGAACAACAACAACAAGAAAAATCCTTCCATTAGGCACAAAACCCTCATATTTTTTCAAAAAACAAATTACTTTTGGCGCAACGTTCTCTACGTTACTTTCAATAAACATGTCTTATAATGCTCTGTCTGTATCAATGCCTGCTCCACAACCGAGGGAGATAAAATAATCCCCAAATTCATTCAAACCAAACCAACTATATTTGTCATTTAATTTGAGTTTTATTCAACAGAAGAGAGTTAAAATTTTCTCAAAGCAATTTTTTTAATTTACTTAAGTATAATCAGCAATCACCATGCAACGTGAAGTTGACTGTGATAGGAATGGTGAATAAAAATTCGATGATTTAAATATGTTAAATTGAAGAATTTAACTGAATCACATTAGTGTGAAAAACTACCGCTGCGGGAGTAGTAGGCATATTGTTTGAAAAGCCAAGCTAAAATTGAGTTATCATTAAGGTAGTTAACGAACCTACTGTTTCGATACCAGGGTTGGGCGAGGTAGATTACGCAACGTAATCTACGCGATTGTTGACACGTAATTTATTACGTAAAGTAACGTCGACAATGTAGACAATATCGATAACCTCAGAAATAATGTTAAAATCATATTTTTCCTTTACTTCACGTTAACCGGTCTGACAAAGATGCTGTTTATCTATTGGCTAATTGCCTTAATATCTTAGGGGGCAACTAAGTTTATATTTCGATAAATTAGTTGTTGGTTATTTAGGTGTAAAAGAAGTCACGTAGTCATGATAGACCTGAACAACACCTTCATAGTGCACTTAAAATTTTGTACCTGGTTCACATTTAACTAGCTTACTATATTTAAGGAAAAAGTGCATCAGCTGCTATAGAATCAATTTGACAAAACAAATGTTGCTGTAATGTTTTTACATTTAATTGCAATTTTAAATTAATTTATGCACAAAAGAAACATTTGTCAGTCCACTTAATAAACCATTTATAGTTCAATTCAACTACACATTATTTTCAGTTTGGCCAAATGTCAGTAGATGTCTGAAAAATATAAATGGTTATAACTTTGTTAACATTTTCATAGAGATGGCACTGTGAATTCTTAAATATGGTTTGAAAAAGAACATTTATAGTTCATTATGCGGTTTTGTTTAGAATTTTTTTTATTTAGACTGAAATTAACATTTAGACTGTGTGCATCACGCCGAGTTTTATGTCTAAATTTCCGTCTAATAAAATTGGCGGTTAATTCGTAGATGGTCCAAAACAAACAACATCCGTTTTTTAATTAAAATGTGCCGATAAATTAAGATTTTTTATCTCCAAAATATTTCTAATTGGAGATTGATATATATTTTAATTAATTTTGCAGTTTAGAACTGAATATCAAACATATTTTGATTTATGAATATTAGAGACATCTATCAATGACTAGTATGAACTAATCGCCAATTTTCTTAGGTGGAAATTTAGTTTTAATAGATGGTGTAAAGTATAATGTACTGAAATTTTATTCTAACTCCAATTTAATTTAAATTTTATGAGTTTGTCGAAGTACTTATTATCGGTGGTGAATAATTAACAATTTAGTACGAAACTTAGGACTAAATTTTAGACCTAGTAAGTTTTATTATAACAACTATAAACCACTAGTTCAAACGAACGGCAATTTAGTATAGTCAGTAATTTATACTGTGTGTCTTACAGCAACCTTCAATTTAATTAGTTATTCCGGTGTAATTACAAATGGTTGTTGACATTGTCTACGAGTAATTAACATTGTCTACGTGGTCGACGAGTTGTCTACGCAATCACGTAAAAATTGGTAGTTAACGCGTAAACGCCCATCTCTGACGGAAGACAAAATATTAGATTATTATAGAGAATAACTTGTCACATGTCAATTTAGAATGAGGCTGAGCAATAGTTTAGAAGTCCTTAAAGAATGTCGAAAATTTAGCTGAAACATCTTAGTACTTAAAACCACCGCTATGACACTGATCTGGTGGTATATCGTTTATAAGGTTTTGAACAAGCAAAAATTATATTGTCAGCAGTTTAATTCACAAATTCACCGTCGTGGCGCTAGTGGCAAATTAATCGTTTATCACAGTGTATACACAAATCATTGTTAATCACAGCATTTATTCATTTTAATTCCTAGAACCAGACTAGGTGGTGGCATCCAAAAATTAAAATTTGTTTGAATTTCTTGAAATTTGTTCATATTCATGAAGAAGTAAAATATTCTAAGAATATTTCCCACTAAAATCAATTTTTTACGAAATCAATGTTCATTAATTAGCATATTTTTCTGACTCATTTTACGTTTTTTAATAGAAATTCTTAATTTTTCCACATTTCACGTGGACTTTCGATTGGGTGGATCCGACCGAAGTTCGACCTCGTGAGATTTTAGCTACCAACACATTTTCGTTCAAAATGTGCTCTGCTTTCTGTAAATTTCTTCCGATACTTAGCCTAGTTTTATGATAGTGCAACTCCAGCATAAGAATTACGTATAGAAAGTTAAGCCAATGGCCAGTGTTGTTTGGCCAAATGGTTCAGAACATTTGTATTGAAAATAACATCACTTAGCCTAAATGGCAGCCGACTCCCTTTTGAAGGATCCATTAATAGAGGTTTTAAAACCGTATAAACAGCAAATTTCCAATGACATCGTTACATTAAGTTGAAATCAATTTCATAAATACTACACTGTCTTAAAAGTTTCCTTCCGAAGCATGAAGTTTAATTATATTTGCTAGAAGTAGCTGATTGGCTTAACATTGATTTTATATAATTGCATCTTCTTCGGACAATTCACATTCACGCTCATAAGCGCAGCGATATATTTGTGCTATACATTGTACTTCCGGTATCGTCTAAAATCGAAAACAACTCTTTTGAGTTGAAGACTAACAGTTCAAATTTCTTATTAATGGCGATTTCAACTACCCAACATAAAATATATTCGAAAAATTTTCCCGTAATTTAGTAGTGCCCGATATTTTTTTTCAATCTAATCAAATACTAACGATTATATGTCCAATAATTTTTCCCATTTTGTACGTCCTCATTAGTTTAAAGTTCAACCACTTTATTTAAAATTAATTATGAAAGTTTTTCTAATGACCTAAATTATTGTTATAAGGTTAAAAGTAAATTGTGTTTATCCATTTTCATATGTACCTCCACAGCTTTACATTCATTTAGTCAAACTAGTCCGCATCTAGCCGTTTTCGCTTTTGCCATCTCTCCATGTCATGCATGTCCCTCCCTCCATGTCCCTTGACATTATCTAGAATTTATCGTGATCTACAATTCATCCAGAATATTCAACAATCCAGTTCATCCATTTGTACAAACTTTCCTCGTATAAAATCGTGTAATTCGTCTTTAGCAGTGCCACTATCTATAGTCTTGCCATCTAGTCAAACCAGCCCATACAGTGCAGTCAGTCTACTTACTCTGTGAATTCCATGTAGTCCAACTGGTCATACTGGCTCATTTAAAATTTTAATTAGGATGGCAGCTGCTTTATATTTTAAAACTGTAGGCGACCAATAGTATATTACACAAAATAAAATTCTAAGGACTTAAAAATAATAATACAGGTGTCACTAAATGTTACAAACAAGTAAGACCCGCTACTCGGAAAAGAGCAGCAGCTGGGACATAGCTTCGAAATGAAAAATGGGATAGTGAATTCAGTAATTCGACAAAAAAATCGTTGTGTTAAACATGGAGTTTATGGAATGTGGAATATTTCAGGTTTTAAAATCGAATATTTTATTTATTTGTTTATTTATTTAGTTAGTCAGTTTCACACAGCAATTTTTAGACTCCACACCCCATTGTGAGCTTAAAAGCTCATTTATATGGTAGTGTGTAGTCTTTGGAATCCAAAAAATGCAATCAGAATATAATCAGAAGGGTTGCTACTGATTTGAAAGCGACATTAGGTAAAGGACACATTAACATTATATAAAGGACGTTACCTCTTAGGGCGAGAAAATTCCAGAATTAACGTAAACCAAACATGTTTGTATAACTGGTAGCATAAGTTCAGGGGAAATTCTTGACAAATAAAATTTGCAATTATTTGACACTACTTAAAGTAGAATTATGGTTTTAACCAAAATATAAAACGATATTTTTTTTAAAATTTAATATTATTATCTAACATTAAATGGACGACAATCTTGAAACAAACAATATAATTGATTTTGAATAAATCGTTTAAACTACCTCTTCTGGGCCAATATTAAATATTTTCTAGCCTTCTGATGCAATTCGCGAATTCAGTTAGAGCATGAAGTCTGTTTCATATAGTTCATTCAGTTTACAAGTCAGTAGCTCAGCCATCCATTCAGTTCATCCGTCTAGCCATTTAGCTTCTCCACCGGTCATGAAAGCGATTCGGAATTAGTTGACCATTCAGTCTATAAAGGTTAAATTTAACTACAGAATAAATTGTATCGTGTCTTGTAAATTAATTATGGTTGTGGTAAAACAACCACACATTCCAAATAATTTATTGATAATAAATTAACAATTCTCAACAGTCATGCAAACCCATTCATCTACCTTTGACTGTTGAAAAATAAAATTTGTATGCCTCCCACTCTGCAATCATATAAACAAATCACACAACTGGCGCCAAAAGTATGTACCCTACTATAAACGAGCAAAGCTAAACTAAAATAATGCATACAAATAAGTTCAAAACTTTCTCTCTTATCTCAAAATAATTTGCATCTATAATCGGGCGAACGTATTCGTCATAAAATGCACCAATAATAGTATTCCACATCGATACGAATTGCTAAAAACCACACATCGCGTCGTCTAGTGCAGAAACAACTCTAAAAAAATTCTAAGCATTTCAAATATGCGCATTTTACCAGATAACAAGTTTCTGCTGTTAAGTCTAAATTTTATTGATTTAACAATCGCATGCTTCAAATTCGAAGATCATTGACTTTGTTATTTGAACGTGGTAAACTATTTTTTTATTATGCAAGAATTTATATGCTAGTTTTAGTTTACTCATTCAGGATCTTTATATTTTAAAGCTAAATGATAAATAGCCGTGTTCCCACCACACGATATAAGCGTCACATTACAACTTTTATTCTTAGAAATTTAGTTAAAATACTGAAAAATATAAGATAAATTCCCGGCATTGAAGTTTATTATAGTAATCAACTGTATTTCTGGAAATTCCCAATATATAGTTTAGTGTTACACATCGTTTACTAACATCTTGAAATTTTTTGTGTAGTCTTTAGAAATATAAAAAAGAATTATAGAATTTCATTTCTGAATTTGTGTTGTGCGATGGGAACGCGAACTTTTATGGGCGAGGTTAATATATTTAGAGAAACAAATTGAAGTTGGTTTTTTATAAGTCCAACACCTACTGTGTAGCACAGCAGATATTGTTTGTTTATGATTATTAACGAAATCTGATGTGATATTGTTAAATGTCAATCGTCGCTATATACGCCAAAGCTGGAAGAACTATATTTTTAAATAAAAAAACAGTTGGGCCTGTTTTACTCTGAAGCGAATTTACACGATTTGGTTTATGTGATCAAAGTGTACAAGATCATTCAGATTATATTTAAAAGGCCTCAGTTAAATTGATGACAGAAAACGTTACCTGATCATCAATCTTGTTTAATTGATTGACATTAAATTATTGACACAAAGCTGTTTATAGTGTCAAAAAGGTAAAATTACCAAGCATACCAAATCTCCATTAGGAAATCATTATTTAGTCTCTCAAAGATTTTCAGTGATTCAATTAGATTTGATTGGGCCTTTACCAGTTTCAGATAATTATGTTATTGTGTAACGTTGATAGATATTAGGTGTGCAAGTAGAAACTCTGCTTTTTTGGTCAAATTCAACATTATTGAAAATATAATTGTGTATTAGGGGTTTCGAAGCAAAATAGTAATCGAGCCATTTGTGCTCATCTTCAACTTTCGTAAATCGCTGGTCTTTCAAATTTGATGACATCGATCTGAATAAGTGGTAATCAGAGAGATCCCAACCTAAGGAGAAGATGAGTTCCAATCCCACCAGACACACAGGAACACTTTCTTGGCATGAATTTAGGATTATCGTACAAAATTCACTTTTCATCGTTTTTTTGCAAACAATTCTTTCTTTTGTACCGAGAAAGTACCAAATTCATGCGTATGTCAACTAGGGGGTTTTTCTTTTCTTCGGTCAGTTTATGAGGAACCCATTAACTGAGGAACATATAACTCCTAACTGTTCTGCAACCTTTTTTGAGTTGGACACAGATTTGCATCTAGTAAAGCTTTAAGTTCTTCGTCTTCAAATTGTTTTACTGAACCTGGGCGTGGATCGTCCTGAAGAATAAATTCCAATCATCATCTTGCAAATCCGCTTTTTTACTGTTGAATGACTCACAGAATGTTCACTCAAAGTCGTATTAATCAATTCCATAGCTTGAGCGGCATTTTTCTTATCGACATTAAAATAGAAGCACACGGAATGACAGCTTGTAAATGACTGGAACTTATATCATAAAAGACGCAAAAATGGCGGGCGAGGCGATTTGGATACCTTCAAATATATTTTAATGCAACCAACTTCAGAGCCGAGTTTCTACTTGCACACTTAATCAAATAGCTGAGCATAAATAAAAATGAATAAAATGAACTTCTACGTAATAGTCCTTAACTATTTGCAGTGCCACCATAACAAAATTAAATTATTTATTTTGTGTATGATGAGCGCACCACAGTATTCTCATTTTTAGCGATACCATTGGGGTAGTTGAACTTTCTGCTTCGTTCAATCGTCGTTGTTGGTGATGCTTGAGGCAACTGCTGATTGTTCATTTTTACTTGGTTCACCATTCCAGCTAAATGCTGGTTTTAGTCGGTAAACAGACACATTGACGATGCAGTTGTTTATGTTTATTGCATAAACTTTCGGCGTTATTTTAAATACCGTGGGAAGGCTCCTTCATGTGGTGGTCATACGGATGATCCGATGGCGTCTGTGCAAACGAAGACGTGGCTACAGGTATGTGGCTCCTTACTGGTATAAGAGGTCGGTTTGATGTGGAATAATACATCATTCCGGTCCGATTGGACTTAGATTTTCCATTGATTTGCGTAAGTTAACTAATTCTTCGTTTTGATTCTCGCTTGATTTTTATCAGCTGGGGTTGAAAACAGATCTTCCTTAAACAATACTCGTAAACCCAACGTTATGATCGAGTTGTCAACTCATGCATTATGTGATTGAAGATGATTAGCGCCAATGATGTTATAAAGTTCTCGCATCAGGAAGTATTCAAATTACCTACCCTGGTCGATTGTGATATATTCTTGGTATCCAAAACCTGGAATCCAGCAGCCCAAAAGTTCACGTGCGACTGATCATAATATATCACTTAATGGAATCGCTTTTGGCCAGCGAGTAAAACGGTCGATTACGGTTAAACAACAAGCCATGTTATAATGGTTGATGTGGCTAAATCATCATTCGCCATATTTGTCTATCGATGTTTTCATCAAGTCTAGTAGTAGATGCTATCACTTGACAGAATTTCCATGTTACCTACGGTAGAATTTTTGGAGTTGATGTATCGCATCAGAACATCTCTTTAGAACCTGGCTATTTTCTTTAAATTAGAGAAGTAGCATAACCTTGCCGGATTTCGGTGAATCCAGCTAAATGGGTGGCCTTTCATTTTATTTTTCGTAAATTGGCTAAAAGTTCTCGATCCTACGTACCGTATTTTTGTCGCATATCGGTCAACTTCTTCGGAAAATAATGTAACATTTCGAAATTTCCATTTACGTTTTGATGCAATGCATGTAATGAGAGTTCCGCGTTCTTTTTCGGAAAATCAAGAATATGGTTGATGATCGAAGGCGTCGTTTGCTTTATCGAATGATAATAATTTATCATCGCCAACAAGGTTTTAATTCCTTTGCAAAAACAGGTTTAGAAAAATTTTTAATGGCCTCTAACTTGCTGTGAAGAGGTGAAATACCATTTTTCGAAATGTCGTGTCCCAAAAATTGCAGTTCTTCTACAACTATTTCACACTTAGCTACATTGGTAGGTAGATTATATTTCCATTGGCGCTCGAATACCAATCGTAGGTGTCCAATCCAAATACTGAAAAACGAATTTAAGGCCTCTAAATGCGTCATGTATTAATCGGTTTGTTCATTGTGCCTGTGACACAATAAAGGGTCAATAATTTGATGACAATTTGGGAATGTTTATTAATAATGATATGGCACGTGTGGTATTTAAAGCACCACAACCGCGGCTGTATGACCAAAATCCGATGGTCTGAAATTCCAGAACAACAGTTTGTTGTGTCGAATGATCGTGCTGAGAAAGTAAAATATTCGCACGCGGTGGGTACTCTGGATGCGAGGTTAGCAACAAAGTAGTGCATGTAATAACAAGTAATAAAGGTGATCAGCCATATTCATATTTTAAAAGGGAAGTAATTCGCATATTAGGCGAATCAGAAAAAAGAAATTTTTACGATGTAATGCATGAATTAACGTTAAATGATTTAAAACCGTCTCAGTTATTAACTAAATTTAAAATGAATGCTGGAACAACAGAAGAACCAAATAAACTTAGTAGATCAACCATCATCCAGTTCATCGAACGTCAAAGAAACTGAATAATCAATCAATTTGTCCAGATGTGGTAGCAATAGATTCCAGATTTAACTTTCAACGAACTCATAAATAAAAATGATGAATGTTTTTATTATAATTGTCGAGGAGATAAAGCTAATAAATGTAACCCAAATTGTAAATTGTTTGTCAAATTTACAGACATTGAAAAGCTAAATGACCCATTACTATCGGCGACAAGCAATAAACGTCATATTTCAAGTCGCCTGTTAATTTTTGAACAAAAAAATTTCTAATCGATACCGGAGCTGATACTTCGGATTTTCCCGTCAAATATCAACGGAAAATCCTTCCTTTCACCTATGCGCAGCAAATGGTACGCATGTTCGAGCGTTTAGCTCATGTACAAGTAACATTGCCCATTTTGGATATACAAAAAAGTAAGTTAATCAATCTACTAACTTCTTTGTTTGCCCCAGGTGTTCTATATCCAAAACAAAGTTACATCTAACGGAATTTTCAGAAATAATTAAAAGTTCATTCAATTCAAATATAATTAAACAAAATGTTACACATCATTTGGAGTCCATTATGGAACTTCAGTTTCATGTAATGCACGGAGATTGATAAGCTTAAGATTGCCAGAGAAGAATTTGAAAGATTAATGGCCCAGGGCGTCTGTCGGCCTGGTAGTAGTCCGTGGTCTAGAAAAAAACGGTGA
The DNA here is from genome assembly GCA_963691935.1 of Nephrotoma guestfalica. Classification (NCBI taxonomy): domain Eukaryota; kingdom Metazoa; phylum Arthropoda; class Insecta; order Diptera; family Tipulidae; genus Nephrotoma; species Nephrotoma guestfalica. Next base: position 33,105,657 of record OY829913.1, on the reverse strand, counting down.
GTGGAGAACGTGCGGTTATTATCGAGCACTCAATCGAATAACACTTCCGGATAGGTATCCGATTCCACATTTACAGGAATTTGCTTACCAGCTCGAAGGTTGTGCAATTTTTTATACTATAGACTTAAAACAAGCCAGCACCTAATGAGTTGAATTCTTAAAGGCCTGAATTTTTGTTTCGTATAGCTAGATGATTGCGTCAAAAAATAATATCGATGAGAATTTTATTAGCATCGACACCATTTTCCAAAGCTACAGGTGTGATAATTAATTCTGATAAATTTCCATAATCTGAAATAAATTTTCTAGGTGATAATATTTCCGTCCGATGCATTTTTTGCTTCTCGAAATCGAATCCAAACCAGAAGTTTAAACAATCACAAAATGTCACATAACTAAAAAGATTTGTTGGCATGACCAACTTTTACAGGAGATTTATTCCACCTGCTGCTATTATTACATTCATATTTAAAAGGATATAAAAAAAATGTCCAAAGATAATTGGATCTGGATCCAAAAAACGATTTTCGCATTCAATAATTTCAAGGACAAATTAGAACATGTTAGATTTTTAGCGCATCCGATAGACGAGGAATTGCAGGAATTAGTAAATTATTACTCTGCAAATTTAAAATTGGAACAAATTCCGTTAAGATATTGTGATACATCAACAGGTAAATCGAGGCCATATGTTAAATTAAAATTCCATAAACAAGTTTTTTCATAACCTAGACCATTTAGAAGTTAAAAGTATCAATTAATGACACAAAATTTGTGTCAAAAAGCGTGTCAAAAAGATAAAACTATACCAAGCATACCAACTCTCCATTAAAAAATTATCCTTTAGTCTCTCACAGTTTTTTAGAGATCAGAGTTACATCTAGGTGAGGTTACCAAGCCGTTGGAAGTTTGGTTTCGAACTAATGAAACTTGAATTCTTTAATTTAAAAATTTGGTCGTCTCATCAGACTGCAGTGACCAAGCTACAAAATATTGGAAATACTTTGCACTTACATACAAAGTATAATCACAATGCCTTAGCGAACTATTATGTTTCGTTACGCAATTGCCAACCCCTTCGTAACCTCGAATTTTATTGTATTTGACGCATACATGCGATTTCTATATGAAATTTACGTTATTCTGCTTGATAGCCAGAAATTGTTTTAACATCTAGGTGAGGTTACCATGACGTTGGAAACCAATCAATGTTATTAAAAGATATTAAGCATGACTCTGGCAAAGTTTTCATTAGTAAGGAACCTAACATATGCATGTATTTATGCGTCAGGCATGTACGAGTATTTATGCAAATATTCCCAAATGAAGCCATAATGATACTAAATTTCCGTCGCCCCAACCATACGATGAAATTTTGCGTAAATATATTCCACATCGAACAGTTAAAGTTAAATTGAGGGCGATTGATGGCTAACTGGCAAATTCTTTTATGCGAACACAGACATAATTTGTATTATCAACTATTTGGTTCTCACTCTCACCTTGTTATTTTTTATGAACCTTTTTATCGACGTTTCTAAACTGGATAATGTATGTTGCTGTTTTATATTTTCATTATCGACATTTTTCGGTTGATTGTTCTAGTTGCTACAACCAAAACTGCTTTATTGAAATATTTCGCACGAATGTAGAAATGGATCTCCTTTATCGACATTTCTCGTCTAATACTTCAGATCCACACGAGAACGCATACGACTGGTCTTTTTCTTCATTTTTCCCCTTTCAGAAAACCGGTTTCATAGGTAAAGGAGGAACAAACGAAGATAAAGACCGGCCTTTTGCGTCCTCGTGTGGATTGGTTGATACGATTGGGTTAATAATTTGAATCTGCGTTATCGACACTTTTGGTTTGCTACTTTCGCCTGACCCAAAACGAATAAGCGACGCAAATGGAATTTTTGATATTTTTTCCTTTAATGACCCAAATTTAAATAGCCAAACGCTGACGACGCAAATCGGGGTCTCTTTGGGGTGTATCTGGTGTATACTTTGGATAAATATTCTAATTGTTCGTACACCATATTGTGTAACGTGAGGAAAGAATACTGTTTTGTTCAATCAGTTTGTATGGTTTGTAATTTATAACCCGGGTACTACAAAATTTGGGGACTCAACCGGTAGTAGATATATCGTGAATCCAAAATAATAAGAAACACACCATAAGCGCGATATTTCTTAATTATCATCGAGATAAAGTTAACATTTTTTGGTATACTAGACTGAAACTGTGTGCTAACGTTTAGTGGTAAAATATCAAAATAAATTTTCGATCTGCGTTTTGGCGATTCTTTGAAGCGAGTACAAGTGGAAATCACGGAACAAGTGTTTAATAGTGTGCAAAAGCATTCGATCAATGAAAACGTGCCGGAGAATGGATCGGTTAATTTTTGTATCAATCAGCCAAACTGTAACCACTTGTCAGTTTATTTTTCGCTACGTAATTTGGATGCATGTGCAACGTATTTTGATGGTACAGGTTCGTATTCTATCCAGAACTGGTTGGCTGATTTCAAAAACGCCGGTTCTTAATGCAAAGGAAAAGAATGAAACCGAAACATTACACGAATATTTTCTCAAAATGTAGCAGCTCGCGAAACACTTAATCGAAGATACACTTAAATATAGTACAATCAATGAAAATAAACACTTGAGAAGATTGTATTTGTGTTGCATGCGCATCTCTACATAACTACCTAAAACAAAAAAATTCTGTGTGACATTTTGCAAACCCGACCAAATATTGGGTTTAGCTTTCTATTTATCCATTCTGCATTTGATTTTTGTTAGTTGGAGTGCTAAAATATTTAGTTGACTCCCTTACCTTTAAAACGATTTTAAAAACTCCTCTCGCTGACGAATTACTGGAAATAACTGACGAATTGTGGCTCAATAGTGATCAATTTGACCAACCTTTGTTCCTACAAAATTCGCTTGATAAGATGCCAGATTCATGCAGGTTAATTTTAGTGAAAGTTAAGCAACGGTTCTTTTAAAGCAAATGGCCAAAGTAGTGGAAGTTGCACGGATAAAACAGCCTTTATTTCACAGATGACTATTCTTAGAATATCACACATTCTAAGGTACATTATTTAAAATATATACATAAACATATTTCCAATTATTAAAAACTATATATACAATGTTGTAATAAATTATAATAAAACTTAAAATTAATTAAATTATCTCTGAACTTAATCTTTCAGGGTGCTCCCCTACTTTGTAATTGTATGATTCTATGTTCACGTCTAATTTTTTATCACTCGAATGCGATGTCGATTGCCCACCACTGCCACCAGCTTCTTGTTCGTCGAGCACATGATTAACACGTTTATGTACGACCAGCTGTTGATCACGATACATTTGATTTTTCGATTCATCAAATTCCTCACAACTCGATAAGCTGCGAATGCTAGTAAATAATTGCGTTTGGCTTGTCGTAACCGAATTCGGATACGAAATAGGAATACGTTCCCGCGCCATTATTTTTTCGTTATATAAATTATTTTTTAATTCAAATAATGATTTTTGCAGTTTGCTATTCGGAATTTTGAATACGCCTATAAGGCCGATCGCCAACATTACGATTATAAATTTAATGGAATGCGGTAACATCATGTGTAAGTAACTCGCTATATCAAGCATAACACTTCGATGCAGTAGCGTAAAAAATTGAATTACTCCGATAATTGAGTATTCTAATATATAGCCAGCCGCAAGCACAATCTCATTGTGCTTAAGATTTGAATACGACAAAATATTTATATCGGGGAACGAATAGCCATACGCCGAAACGGCATAAAAGCCAACGAACAAGATCAAATCGCTAATTTCGTCGGCCTCTCCAAAAAGGATACTGTACGTTAGAAGTGCAATTATTTTTGAACCACACGCAAACACAAAATGTGCTCTATACTTGACGAACGGTAGCACTAGCATTGAAGTAATTAAACCGAGCACTGCAAGCCAATTAATGGACATAAGAAAAGTATCATCACTAGATATTCGTCGTATTATTACTAGAAATGGATAGTAGAAGTGCATAATCGTAATGCCTTTAGTGAAAATAGCATACAGCAAGTGGGAATATTCCGTCTGCTTGTCAAATTCGTCAATTTTACTCAGCTCGTTATTCGGATCGTCGCCGAATGGAAAATATTTGTGATCGAAAATCGTTTTATTATCATTCTCCTTTGTGATATCATCATCCAGACTCGCTTTGTAAATGCATCTTCCATTGCGTTGTAATACTTCGGCCGTAATATAACCACCCAATAACACAAACGCTAAAAACGACATAGTTCCACCCATCGGTGACCAAATATCAATAGAATATCGATGTTTATCAATGCGTCTCGAGTGTATGATGTAGCTGGCAATTGCGACCCCCATCAAATACATTAAATGTGGAATCGATAATATTACAAATCGGAATCTCGTTTTTGCAATCCGTACATTGATGTATGATAATCCGGCTACATAGCATATGCCATGGCCCATAAATCCGATATACATTAGTGATGGCGTATCTAAAATCAGAATCAAAATTTTATTTAGAAACAAACCACTTTACGGTCATTTTGATATGCCTTATATTTGATATGACGTACCTTGAACCACTATAAACATTCCAGATGTCATAAGTGCTAGAACGCCAAACATAATGAAATAGAAATGTTCAAATATGACGCGTTTACATTTAATTTTTATGCGAACCATTACACAACCGGTCACAAGGGCACTTAATGCGCCAGCAAAATATGGATAAACACTAACACTTTTATAAATATGTTTCGTTCGTCCGTCCAAAACAAAGAAATTTATGACAAATCCAAAAAAGGTGCCCATCAAAAGGAAGGTGAGATACACCAAAACCTCTGGATACCATTTCAAAATAGATTTACTCATTTTTGATTATTTTTTATTTGTCGGTTATCATCCAAACATTTTTAAAGTGTACTTAATAAACCACCGTGCAATTCAATAATACATCACATTCTGGATTGTCAAATATAAGTTTTGTCTATTATTATCGACACCGCAGCAATGAAAAGCTGATAAAGAAAACATGGTAACTCTATTAATACAGAGATAGTGACGTATATCGTATGCAAATCGTGATCGATGTATAGTTGGGGGGCAGTAATCCGTATCGTTTGTAAAAATGTAAATAAAGATAGTAAATATATAAATCCAATATAATTTGTACTATTTCCTGCGGTTTATCACTTATTACTGGGCACAATGATGATAAGGAAATTTTTTATCAGTTTAATACTCGCGTTCAGATGTACAATCAAAACTATACAAGTGGTTTACAGTGATAATGATAAAACGTTGCTATAACCCTCGAAACGTTGGCCTATTTCTGAATGCTGGCTATCTACTCAGACTGATATAATCAGTTGACGCTTTATATGCGAATATGATTAGTAATAACCGTTGCTTTAAGCCTCAATCTGAGGACTTAAAGCTTAATTCTGGAACAGTGCACATCAAAGTTTTGTAGCAAGCTAGAAAAAAGCTCAACCCTAATTTAATTTTAAAGATTAGCCCAAGTCACATCCCCCACTTTAAAAATGTCTCATTATGTGCAAATAATCTGAATGTATGACTGCCACAACCAGAGAAAGGCTGATGTCTGATTAATGTTGAACCTTGTAAGTTCTCTAAGTAACTCGAGAATTTGGCTGAGATTAATTCGGCAAAGGTTGTATTAAACCTTTTAGTTAACAAATATTACCATTGGTGGGATCTACTATAGTGAAAACAATTGCTTAGTTGAATACTGAATTAAAACCTAATTTTTGATTTAGCATATACAGAGTGGGCCATAAGTCACTAAACATTTGTATTTTTGATATATTTTTTTCAGTTTTTATTGAAAATTAATACTTTTGATTGCAAAAGATAGTTTTGATCATGAAGAGTTTTAAAAAAAATTAAATTTTAAAAATAATATCTGTTAGATGCCTGCTGCTCTTTGCTGTACCTGGTCCATAACTGAAGCCAAAACTGGTTGTTCAATCGCAATAATTTCAGTTATTATGTTGTCTTGTAGTTGTTGCAGTCCTTTCGGTTTATTTGCATATACACGATCATTCAAAAAGCCCTACAAAAAAAAATATGGTGGTGTTAAGTCGGGTGATCGTGATGGCCAATTAACATCTCCAAATTGTGAAACGATACGGTTACCAAAAACCGTTCGCAGCAAATTCATTGTTTCCGTTGCAATATGGGACGTAGCTCCGCCTTGTTGAAACTACAATTCTTTTTTGGCCGCAATTGAATGGAATGGACTTGGACGACATGTGGTTTCAACAGGACGGGGCCACATGCCACACAGCATACGATACAATCGCGTTATTGAAGACTAAGTTCGATGAGCGTGTTATTTCGCGAAATGGGCCCGTCCAGTGGCCGCCGCGCTCGTGTGATTTGACACCTCTAGATAATTTTCTTTGGGGTTATGTGAAGTCATTGGTCTATGCCAATAAACCGGCGACGTTGCAAGAGCTCCGAGCCAATATAGATCGTGAAATTTCTGAAATTTCGGCCGATTTATGCGAAAGAGTGGTCGAAAATTGGGTTCAAAGATTGGACTTCGTAAAACGTGCACGCGGTGGTCATGCAAAAGAAATCGAGTTTCATACTTAAATGTATATGTTCAAATTCATTAACAAAAAAAAAGTTAGTTCAAAAGTCGAAAAGTTTGTGTTTTATTCAAAAAAAAAGTTGAAGTGCTCTTATTGAAAAACCCTATATATGTATATTTATTGCACTGTTGGAAAACAACACCGCTCAACCTCTCAAGTAATTCGGTCTAGAGAAAAATATTTCTATATACTAACAAGTAATGAATGGTAAATGCATTATCTGATTTAAGAAATGATCGCCATCTTAAAGGAATTTTTAGATATATTTAAGAAGGATGACCAAGACTTCCAAGAACACCTAGAAAACTACCCTGCTTTCCCAACCAGCGGAAATTAAATTGCATTGTTTATTGTTCTGCTCCTCCCTCCGCTCGATCATTTGTGATTGACGATTTTGTTCACATTAATAAATTTAGATTCATATAGATTTTAATTATTATTTGTCAAGTGGAAACTTTAAAGTGTATAATTTTGACATTTCTTCGCCACATAATTTTACTACCGGCCTTCTGTAAAAATCTGCAACAGTTTTGACATCAGCAAATCGCACCTATCCAAGTTTTCCTGGAGAAACTGCTGAAACTACTCCTTTTGGCATATTATTCCTTGTTTTACCTGGAATTACTTTTCTACAAGTAGCAAACCATTATCGTCCTTTTCTTGAAAGTTGGCAAATATCCTTTAAACCATTTTTTTTTTCAAAAACACATAATAATCACTGTTTTGTGTCTACGCATATTTCGGAATTGTCTACATGTTGGTATCGCAAATGGCGTAGACATTTCATTTTTAAGTAGACAATGTGGAGAGTTGGTAGAGCATTGGCACAGAAAAAAATAAATATAAACAGAAGTAAAGCTGCATGCAAAATTTTGACGCTTATGTTTATAGTAAAATATGGCGTCACGATCCGGTTTTGTGTTGACGAATTAAGGTTATAACCTGAACAAAAAAAACATGAAACAAAACCAACATGCAAAGTCAAAGAAACGCTAAATGTAACTGTGGGCAAAAAGTAGTAAGAGTTTTTAATTTAAATTTCGCGCGGAAAACCATTCGTCGAAATAGTTTTTTTTTCTATGTTGGTATGACTGTCAGTGACATCTGTGCCAAATGTCACATCAAAATAATCATTAGTGTTTAGTATACGCTTGTCTTTCTGAATTACAAAAACTGCATTCGGCGATTTTTACAATGAGTGAAATTATTCAACAAAGAAGTTCCAAGAAGTTACAAAACCATTTTGTAAGATTATTTGGGCCTAGAAAAAGTGAAAGCACGATTGGTTCCAAAATCACTCAATATTTTGGGAAAACAGCGTCGCGTTGACGTCTGTGAAACAATGCTTTCCGACTACCAGGATGTCATGAAACGTATTATAACTGGCGGTGAGTCTTGGATCTATGCTTACGACCCGGAAACAGACGATCAATCGGCCGAATATCGTGCCAAACGTGAGCCGAACCGAAAAAACCACGTCAAAGCAAGTCAAAAATCAAGGTGATGTTGACAGTTTTCTTCGATTATCGAGGTGTGGTGCACTCCGAATTCCTTCCGACCGGCCAAACTGTCAACAAGGAATACTATTTGAGCGTTATGTGTCGTTTGCGTGAAGCTATTCGTAAAAAGAGGCCGGAATTATGGGTCGACAACTCTTGGTTTTTGCACCACGATAATGCACCTTCTCATACTGCATTGGTTTTACGTGATTTTTTCGCCAAAAATGCCACCCATATCGTTCCGCAACCACCGTATTCGCCTGATTTAGCTCCGTATGACTTCTGGCTGTCCAGCAAACTCAAAAATTCCGGAAAATGACTTTAACAACTGTTTCGAGGAATGGAAAAAACGTTAACACAAGTGTATTGAGGCCGGGGGAGATTACTTTGAGAGGGACGAAATAGATTTGGAGAAATAAATAAAGAATTTTAAAATTATAAACAAAGTCTTACTATTTTTTGCCCACAGTATTATATTCGAAGAGTTGGACATTCTAAGTTGATTATTTAAGTCGTAAAACTAGTTTGTATTTTGACTTTACCTCCGTTTAAATTACTTTTCTCTATGGCATGGGTCTGTTACATAATTCGACCCGAGCGAGCAAAGTTAGCCAGTGTATTGTACACGGAGCGAAGGTTGTACAGAATTAAATAATCCTCAGTGCAAAAAGTATTAAATTGTTTTTTCTTGGCACACTCGTTGTACACTAACATTTCAGAGTAAAATTTGATGAACCGAGTAGACACGGTGTAAGCACGGATAAAAACGCAGTATGCAGAGTAAAATTACTCAGATTGAATAAAAACACAGGAAAATCAGGGCTCGAATCAAGGATTTTGCAAAATGCGGTGCATCACTGCAAAACCCTTGATTCGCGCTCAGTAGTTTTTGGATATACATCGCTCATTGAAATGATTTGATTCGAAGTTTATAAATCGATATTCCACGTATACCTGAAACATGGATTCGACATAAATCGTTCATTCGTATACATTTTAAGGGCACAACGCTCTGATATTTTACTATCACTATCCGATATGTTTTGTGGACTAAATTTAATTTATGTAAGAAGATTTGATTAAATTTTACACCAAATTTTTACGTACGGCTGGCTATAGGACCGATTTAATTTACCATCTTCGCATTGCATAGCTCAATGACAGCCTATAGAAACTGGAAAATGGACATGGACATGGAAAATAGATCGGCCCATGCATGAGTTTTGCAAGCCGATAGGGGGTCGTAGTTGTGTTCCTTTTAATCACAGATCGTAATCTGTTGATGAAAATTTCCTTTTGCGGTACCTCCCTATCCAAATGCCAAAGCTTTAACCACTGTGCCATTTGGTCGGTAAAAAATGTTTTTTTTTTCATTTGCTCTCTGGCACCGGATAAACGTTTAAAGTAAAATGAATGTTATTAGGTTAGTTTTGTCAAATGAGGAAACGTCAAATATTTTGTTTTTTCATTCAAATTTAACTGTGTACAAAGCAACAATTTTTGATACTGGTCATCCTTTGAATTTTTATGAATTTGTACTAAAACAGCTTCATTTTAATCAAAAAATTAAAAACCAACTGTAGAGAAGATACCCGATATAGGCGAAATAGCGTATGAGTCGTCCTATATATTTTTAAAACGGATGATCCATACTTAACAATCACATTTTATTCAAGGCCGTCTTAGATGTATCACGTTCAATTCAACAACTATAACAATAAAATATCGTAAAATGTTTTTGATCAATAAATGCCAGCTATAATTTATAAAAGAATGTTACTCGTATGCGTATCTGCATTACCGGCATCATCATAATGAATAATGAATATTTTTTTCATCATCTTCCCATAAATATTTTATTGTGAATTAAGTAATCAAATGTGAATTAAAGTTTTATAAAGAAATGCACAAGCGAGCATGTCATAAATGGGTATAGCCGGATCGTGGTAATAAAAATCAACAGCAAAAATTATCATTACGATCACAAAATAATTCAATGATTTATATCAATACTCGCAGTTGTCGTGTTAATTTTACATTGACATACATTTTATTCACGTGAAGACCGTCTGAACAGTTGTAGTAGAGTGAGGCGGAAAAACTTGCGAAGATTTATGCTTATGACGTGTTCTTCACTATACAAAAGATTTAAAATTTATGCTGTTCGAGTACGCGATTTATGTCTTACTTGTCTACGTTTTGGTGTAAAATATATACGATAAGTGAAAGTCTTGGTGTTGATGGTTATGTATATAGATAACTTGTCTAAAAAGTGTTTGGTCATTTCATTTTCGGTGTCTTCGTCAGTATAGTAATAAATAGTGATTGTCACTACATACATACATATTCGTTCTTACATAATGATCTCAAAAGAGATGTTGTGTGTCTCCTCGCGCACAATCTCTATTCTTATAATATTCAAGTCGCGCAAAAGTGCGTGCGTATTTATTGTTGGTCATTTACGGCGAACATTTTAATTTCACAAACGAGAACATGTTTAATCGTTGCGTCAGGGATATCCAAGCCTATATACTCGTATAATATACATAAATTTGGATGTGAAGCTATAAATATAAAGATAGCAGATTAAAAAATATGATAAATTGGATTTTAAAGACATAAAAATAACAATCTGTCCATTAAGTTTAATTGTAATTACGTCCATTTGCGTGACTTTTGTATATTCATCCATATACATACGATGAATATTAATGTCCAATAATTTAATGCCGCTCTCACATCTTTGTAACTTTTATTTTTGGTTTATGTTAACTTTCTTGTATACAAGCATGGAAGACGGTGATGACTAAGAATAGATATTTGTTTAATGTGCAGCACGTCGTTTGTATTATATTTGCGCGATTTAAGTGTAAAGTGTATGGGAATATAAATTCATCAAAATGTTGAATTGTTAACATATGTAACACACATTTGACAATTTCAACGATGATACCATACTAGAAAACCCACAGCAACATTTATTGTAGAGGGAGGGATTTACCCGCTACACGAATTTATACCAAATTTTCTATAAGACTTAATTAGGGCCTCGGCCCGCATGATGTTGAAATATTATTAGCTTTCAGATATAATTTGTTATTTGATTGTTCATATTTCAGGATTATGGTAACGTATCTAGGATCGCCGTTATGGCTGGCCTGTACGCCTCTATCATTTCATATATAATTTTATATAAGCCTTATTTACTATTAATAAATGAGTTAAAACTTGCAAATCGTTCCACGACTCACGTAAACATTCTTTCGCATGAAATTGTAACAAAATGTTATAAGTTATTTTTTAGGAGTTCTTGTGACTTTCACGTATCGGTGCTTGTCATTCCAGATAACGTTTTTGCGAAGGCTCGACAAAATATATACAGTGGAAAGAATAACTCGTTTCAGATGTCTGTCTTTTCATCTTACAAAACGAGTCTTGGTGATTTTAATATTCCCGATTTTCAATTTTCCCCACCGCACAAAGTGTTGCCGCTTAGATGCTAATGAAGTTAATCCTAAATTAAAAAAATGTCGGTTAGTACTATTTTAGGAAAAACTTCAAACTTCTACCGAGAAATATGAAGTTTATAAAGGGTCTTTCAAAAGTCGCGCCTAGATGTTTTTTTTAAAATGAAACATGGAAATTCGTAGATTTTTTCTGGTGTTTCTTATTTTTTGTAAAAATATGGCTTTTAACAATTATATGTGAAAAATGACATCTGACAAAAATGTCCACCACGGGCACGTCTACAGGCTTCTATACGAAAATAAAAAAATTTCAGAACTCGCTCACACATTACCGCATTAAGTTCATCAATTTTCGTCCGAATATTGTTTTCAACTGTGCAATTGTTGTTGGTTTATTCACATAAACTTTACTTTTCAAGAAACCCCCAAGAAGGTAATCTTATGACGTTAAATTGCATGATCTAGGTGGCCAGTTTATGTCACCATCACGTGAAATTAATCGACCTGGAAACTTAGACTGCAATAGCTGGATGTTTTCACGTGTTGTTTGGCTCGTAGAGTCATCCTTCCTTCCATCTCACATCCTTACAACAACTGGATGGACCTGTTGTTGTAAGGATGTAAATGCAAATCCTCATGTAAAATTCGCCAAGCAGTCGGTGGATGAATGCCTAATTCCTGAGAACGTCATAATATCGATGTTCAAGGTTCCTACACGACACTTTCGGGCACAGCAGCAACGTTCTTACTAGAACGTCCACTTTTTGGTCTGCCTCACCTTTTTCGATCCTCGATAGAACCAGTCTCTTCAAATTTGTTCACTAACCTTTGAATTGTTGCCTCATTTGGACGATTGTTTACACACAAAAATCAAGAATTTTACGATACGTATTTTTTAAAGATCGATGATTTTCATATTAAGTTTGAATAATTTTAATGCGTTCTTCTAGCAAGTGTACATCGTTAAAATTGTATATCGCTACTTCACAAATGTCAAAGATGACATAAAAAAAGGTTGCGTGTAGAAATTATTTACAACTGACATCTAGGCGTGACTTTTGAAAGACCCTTTACTTCTCTATACTTCAAATTAAACCAAAATGTGAAGTTGATTAGTGAATTGCGAACATTTAGGCGATTCTAAAATAATGTTAGTTTTTCAAAAAAATTGCATCCCAAAATAATTATTTATGTCCGATTTGATTAAAAGAATCCGCCATTCCACACTTTGATTATTTTGTCATGATTCTTTCCTCGTTTCCTTTCCCTTCACCTACAAACCGTTGTTAGTTTGTAGGTGAAGGGGAAGGAAGCGAGGAAAGAATCACGACGAACGAAACAAAGTGTAGAATTGCGGAATAACCGCAAAATTGTGGAGAAACTGTGTTATGCTAAAACTAGCTAAACATTTCAACGCATATTAAAAACGACATTTTTGTGGAGTACGGCATTTTTTAGAAATTTTGATTCTAAGAAAATTCATATCTTAAAATTTCCACCGATCGGCAAACACCGATATTTTCGAATCTCATTTTAGATATGCGAGAATTTTAGATATGGTTGGTACTAGAAGGGTGTATACTCTGGGATCTAGCAAAATCTCATACTGACATGTTTTCTGATCGTAGAAAATTTTATGATTTGGAAAATATTTCAGCATATTTAATTAAATATTATTGTTTTTATATTAAACCTCCGAATAAATAAAAAGTAAATAATTATTTGAATTAAAATATTTGTTGCGTTCCGATTTCGCCTAAATGTCTGCTTTAAACCAAATACACTCTCATTAGTTCTTGTTTTTGATGGTTTAGGATTAATTTAGGATAACTTCAATTGGGTGCCGCTTAAACTTTAAAATTTGTGACCGTTTTAATTCCAGTAGTAATGACTGTCTAAAACTTATAACACAACAAGGAGGTGTGGCGATTTTTGAACCACTCAAACCAATTCAACGCTGGACTTTCGTAGTCTTAGAGGTTTTCCCAATATAAAATTAAAAGGGATGTAACATTCAAATTCTCATGTAGAATTTTTTCTCGTATTCTGTTTTGCCCAGCAGTAGTAGAGTCGTCTGACATCATAACAAGTCAAAAACGATTATTATGTGACTTAAAATTAGTGACGATGCTTCATAAGTAACTCATCTTTGATTATTCAATAATTATAAAGGTGTTTTTTTAAGAGGTTGCCGATTTTTTTTTTGAATAAAACACATATAAAATTATGAAATGACCAAAATTTTTTTTTATTTGGTAGATAATTTTTTGGCATTTAACATTTAAACACAATTTCTGGCATATGGCTACCACGACTATTTTTCACAAATGTCATTCTGGAGGTCCAATTTTCCAGCACTTTTTCAAGCATTTGAGGGCGTATGTCAGCAATGACACGTTGAATATTGGTTTCCAAAGCGTCAATCGATTGAGGTTTATCCACATAAACCAATGACTTCACGTATCCCCACAAAAAGTAATCGAGTGGCGTCAAATCGCACGAACGCGGAGGCCAATTCACCGGACCATTTCTCGAAATAATGTTGTCGTTGAAAGTTTCTTTCAATAAGTCGATTGTTTCACGTGCTGTATGGCAAGTGGCACCATCTTGTTGAAACCACATTTCATTCATATCCATATCTTCAAGATTTGACAACAAAAACTCATTTAACATGGTTCTGTATCGATTTCCATTCACGGTAACGCGTCGTCCTTCCTCATTTTTAAAGAAATATGGACCGATGATCCCACCAGCCCATAGACCGCACCAAACAGTACATTTATCAGGATGCATTGGTAATTCTAGAACGGCGTGTGGATTATCTTTGCTCCAAATGCGACAATTTTGTTTGTTGACGTATCCATTTAACCAAAAATGCGCCTCATCACTGAAGAGAATTTTACGGTAAAAAAATGGATCTTCGTTCAATTGATTTAACGACCAATCACTGAATTCACGGCGCAAACGATGGTCGTGTGGCTTTAATTCTTGCACCAATTGAATTTTGTATGGCACCAAACCCAAATCTTTACGTAAAATTTTCCATAAAGTCGATGGACAAAGTCCAATTTGCTGAGCACGACGACGAATCGATAAATTGTCGTTTTCTTCGACACTGGCCTCAACGACAGCAATATTTTCTTCTGTACGAACTCTTCTCATTCTTGTCGGTGGCTTGGCATCCAAAAGAGTGAATGTAGACCGAAATTTGGTAATTACGTTCTTTATGGTGGTCTCTGACGGACGATTATGTGCACCATAAAATTCACGAAGTGCTCTATAAACATTTTTAATTGAACACTGATTTTGAAAATAAATTTCCACGATTTGAAAACGTTGTTCTGGAGTTAACCTATTCATAATGATTTGCCAAACAATACTGAGTAGAAATGCCACTTTGAGCTGTCAAAACAACTGTCATAAAATAAAACGACATCTATCGGAAAAACAAACCTCCTAAAAAAACACCCGTTAGTATAACCGCGCTTATTGGAAATATTAAGGGCGCATTCTCGCCAATCGTCGATATTTTTAAATAACTAGCTGAAAAAAAATTTAAAATTTTAATACCAAAAATTAACTAAGTTTAGGCATATTGATTTATGAAACAGACCCCGTTACTTACATCAATTATTTATCGAAAAAACAGATTTTTCAGATTTTTGGCCTTTTGATCATTTGTGTCGCTTATACAATTTAAACATTTGTAGTATTAATTAATCTTCCGAATAGAGTAAGTGCGTCGTAGAAAAGCAATGTCAAGTGGAAAGTACTTATCCGGAAGGAAAAAGGCAAAATACAAGATTTTTTCGAACAAAGTATTCCTTTCAGACAAATCGGGAGAAGATTAAACCGCGACCAATAAAATCGGAGAGCCAACAAAAAGATGAGTTTACGCGAAACACGAGGGTTAAATAAGGCTGCGAGTAATTCTTATAAAAGTATTAAGCGACTGTAAAGCGAGCTTAAATTAAATGTGTCTCGAAGCTCAATCTGTCGAGCTAACACAGCAAACTGATATCAGTATCCAAGCAATTGCCATGGCACAAACCCGCGCGTTTTGACTTTGATGAAAAGTAATTGAAAAACATATTATTCTGCTTTTATGATAATTAACCATTATTTATTAATAGGAGATTTTTTCCGATGAAAAAAGAGCCAAAATACTTCGTTAATGGCACGGAGGGCTTTTTCTTGCGATCACTCTGACTCATACGAGGAGTATATTGGCGTCCTAGAAAACCACCTTCTATACCTTTTTGGACATAAATAAATGAGGAAACTGGATTTTTCATCAGTACACCCGAGCCAAAAAAAGAGCCAAAATACTTCGTTAATGGCACGGAGGGCTTTTTCTTGCGGTCACTCTCGCCTTAGCCTTTTCATCCACTAAAATAAATAACGAGGAGTATATTGGCGTCCTAGAAAACCACCTTCTATACCTTTTTGAACATAAATCAATGAGGAAGCTGGATTTTTCATCAGTACACCCGAGCCGAAGTCCAAATTCATGGTTTGCAGAACATTACATAACACTATTAGATTGGCCCACTTGCTCGCTAGACCAAAACCCAATTTAAAATCTTTGGGGATTATTAATTCTGGGAGGGGGCTATGATTTAGGTGGATTTATATTTAGATTTAGAGGTCCCATAACTACCGTTCCCATTTAAATTTCAACCTTAATTGATTACAAGTTATTCTAAATAGCATATATTCACAAACAATAGACCAGTCCAATATGTTAGTCCATTATGTTGGTTTATCGCCAGAGTGAGATTCACTGTTGTTCTCGCAAGCTGCATTAAATAACTCTTTTCCTTTAGAAGTTGTAAGTCTAGGTCTCCACTAGGTATTATTTGCACTAAAATCGGCGCCTATGATAAAATTTGGTCCTAGTTATTTAAGAAGTCGGCTGTAGTCTTCGTTTTTTAACTAGTAAAATGGGGTTAATGTTCCCCTATAGAGGAGATACATTTTATTGATTGAAAAAAAAATTATAGCTTTAACTTACCTTCGACACCGAGCTACTCGTAATGTTTGATATTATTCTTAACAATTACGGAAGATTCACCCCTAACGTTTCCTCCTGGATGAATGCCATGGTAGCATTCCAAGTCACGGATTTTAATAACAAGTTTCTATTAAATGAATTTCCGATATCCGAAAAGATATATCCATTATTTCTAAGTTTAGCGAAATTTCTAGCTCTGGAACATGCCGTGGTAATCTATTCGCATTCCAAATGACAATTCTAAGTGTTCTGTTCGATTTTTGATTAGTATAGCACTGATGTTAACTCATTCGTTTCTAGACTACATTCTTGTTTTGAGGCGTGCATTTATCGTTTCTATATACTTCGGAATATAATTTCGAGTGGATTTTCTTTGGTTCCTTTCATTAAAGGCTGCGTTATTTGCAACAGGCATGGTTCCTAGGATGTTTACTGTGTCTTCAATTTGTACTTCTTACATTTTGCGGTCTTCTATTATAACATCCTTCTTGCAAGTGTGATGAAAACCTCTGGCAATGACTCAGTTATTTTCATTTTCTGAATTTCTCAGTTATTTTCATTTTCGTAGGTATACCACTCTTTACCTTATTCAGTGAGTTTTGTATTTAAAATTCTATAAGCATCGCGATCTGTGGAATTGATCTTCCAAACCCTATTGCTTAGTGCTAATACTCTATAGTCATTTATGGACACCAATTTCATTAAAGCTTGAATATTCGCGAACTCTGTTGATGCATCCAATCCGTTTCTCTTGCAAGTTCCACATCATCTAAGGAGTTTCCAAAACTTCTTATCAGTCTAGTATTCTTCAGCTCCTAATTTGCTAGTGTACTTAGGTGGTTTCTCGATCACCAGACCTTCGTTGGTTGATTAACAGGGAGCGAAGCCCATTATCCCTCTGGGAAAACATGTGTTTAATTTCTAACGCCTACTTATCGTACAATAAAAATCAATTGGAACATTTAATCATTTGTTTTGTTACCACATTTGGAAAAGGATCGACTAGAATTAATGCAACAGGAAAGTCATTGACGACACACTAATGTCTCCTCAGTGACAGTCAAGCATGCCATGTATATAGACATTTATCAGCAAATGGGACTAATTTACGTTTTTAACTAGTCTGAGATTAATCGTTTATGAGACGTCTTATATGAATCGTATGTGACGTGTCTGTGATGAGTTTTTGGTGATACATCTTACATGAATCATAGATGATACGCTAAGATAAATTTATGTGTGGCATAACAAAAATGTTTATAGGCTGCTGCCTTAAAAACTATTACAATCATCTTTCTGGCTCATGTGTTAGTGTTGCAAATGGCTGAACTTTGCAAATTGACTATACAAAATAAAAAATTATGGTTTAAAATGTTGATTAAAAAAAGAAATACTATAGATAAAGAGATGTTGTGTTGTGGCCATCACCCGACTTTCTTTTACCACGAATATATACATAGATCTCGAATACACCATTCTTGATTCTAAAGCGAAAAATTAAACTTGCCGGACTTTTGATAAAATTGTCTTGTATAATCAAAAAACATGTTAGAAAAGCAACAAAACCAATCAGCAACAGTTTTTTCCGCATAGCCAATTACGTCTGGACTCGGCCTTTCGAATTTTGGTGAAATAAAGGTTTTTTATCAAAACTCTTTATTTCCGGTAATATTTAAAAATTGATCTGAACAACTTTTGTTTGAAATTAATTTAAAATCGCATTTGCAAAAATAAAAAGCTCCTTCGAAAGCGCAACTTCCAGTGGACCAATTTTGACCATAAATCACTGGGATCTCCCAATTTATGGAAAAGCTTAAGTTTCACCCCAATCAATGAATAACCGTACAGAGCCATTTTCATCATGTTGTCAAAAATCGTCATTTCCGTTAAAATTGGACACATGATCTGAACCGGTATTGTTGCAAAATTAATTTACAATCTTCTAATTCATAAACGTTTTTCTCATAAGTGATATACTTCTCAAAATATAACAGAAAAATAAAAAGTTCCTATGGAACTGCCACTTCTAGAAAAAGCTTAGGTATGAAGTATCATCCCGATCAATCATTCCATCTAGGCTGTACAGTCCCAATTTTTGTTGAAGAAAGGTTACACAGGATTAATTTTTATTTTATTATCAAAATTAATTTTCTTACTAATTGTATCGGCTACAAACCGACAGCGGGATCGGGATTTTAATTTATTTTATATATTGAATGAGTTTTATTGATTTGATTTAATTTAATTTATATTTATTAATTTTATTTTATTTAAATATTCATTTGTTTTTTATTTTTTATCCACCATGTGTAATGGTTGACGTGCGGCAGCATCGTGGTTGCGTCGGTCCTGACGAGCAACGTCTTGCTTGTGCGGCTGATGGAGACGAACTGGTAGAAGGTAAAATTTATTTTTGTTGAAATAAATTTGTTCGTATACTTTGCTTGTAGTCGTCGTGTCCCTCTTTTGTTTGTTAATTTTTGTAAACATGGGTGGCGATTTGTAAACGGGCCACGATTTATGTTATTTACTTTACACGCGGTGAAAGAACCGGGTGATAATTTAGTGTTGTACCAATAATTAAGTTGAGTTTGCGAGATGTTTCATGTGCGATATGTACGGTTAAAATATTTGGTTGCAATATTCTAACCGCTAGAAAGTGCTGCCATCGGAAATGTACATGAGCATACTTTGGTTAAATAAAATCGGGTTTTTGGCATAAAACGAAACAATTCAAACCTAAAATTATAAATATAGCGATAAAAGTGGTGTAACACGCCTATGACCTCCACTTACGGCAGCGACGTAAGGCATTGGACGAGAAAAGCATACCGCGAAAGATTTCTTCCATACAATATAAAATTATTTATTAGAATACGCTAATAATTACTCGGGGTACAGCCCTATTGTGAATAATGTAAGAATTAATATAAACCACGAATTTTTCCACGATCATGAATTTATGAATATTCATTAAGGTAGTTTCTATATATATCTAATCGCTACTAATTCACCATAAACTTCATTGCAAATGATCATGTAATTTATTATTAGGAACTAATTAATTGATTTCATTAATTTTACAATTTTTGCGGTATAATGAAATGTTGTACCGCGCAAATTACGCTAAAACTATTTTCAATGAGCGCTACGACTTTCCAAGGTCAGGTTTAATTAATTTATATTTCGCGTAATTTATAATGACGAATATTTTACCGTAATATTAGGTATGCGTGTATAGGTAAACGAAAGTGGCGCCACTATAATATAGAAGCTGATAAGAGACGCGATAAAATTTACGAGCTATCATCTTTTCGATTATTAAATATTCAATTAGCATACTTACTATTACACAGTTTTGTTTCTTTTGTAATTCTAAGGTGTGTCTACGTGATGTCTCATACAGTTTTTTTTTGTATACTCAATAAATATAAAATACTAAATTAAACAATAAATTAAATAATAAAACGAAATAATTTATTAAAAGATATAAATTACAAATTTATTGATCTTATATAGTAAATATTAACACGCGACTGTCGGTTAATAATTTAATTCGGACTGTGGTACAAGCAACGTGGTAATCCAAATGGTCATCGTATATAGCTCTAACATATTTTAGATTTCAATGCGAATCACTAAAAATGTTAAAACTAAAATGCAACCTTAACCAATTAATTGGTGTTGATGTCTCTCGTAACGATATACGATCACACCAACAGTGCGACAAACCTCTAATATATACTATAAATAACAACAACAACAAGTCTACAAAGCAATATATCATGATATGTGGGTTTATAATACTTCCTTTTCGTGCGATGCAATTCTTTTCTTATACGTATGATGATGTAGACATAAGAATGGTCACACGACCTTTTAAGGTTATTCGCTTAGACCAAAAAACTAAATTCCTTTTCATCGATTTTTATTAAAAGTCGTCCGTTCAGCTGAGCAGTGCACGTTATAGATGTTATCATTGTAAACTTTTAAGTAAAAGTTTTGACCATCGAGCAGGTTGTCGGTCGCGCAACCAGGTAACGCAAACACGGTTTGATTAATTAAATTGGAACACGTTTTCAAGTCCGAATATAAATGTACAAATATATGTGTATCATCTTAATTAGAATTAATTAATTAATTATAGATATATAAAAATCTATTGGGTGTATTTTTTAAAAAACATTTTTTTTTTTCTACTTTTTCTTAGGAAACCAAAAAACCGCAATGCCAACAGTGACACCGATACAAGGTCCAATATTTTTAAAAAATGGTACAGTTCCCGTTGTGCCATTATTCGCGTATCCGACCGTGAATAATGGAACATTTGTACAAATACCGGTGAGTGATATGGTGTTCATATTTTAATTAGTTTTAATCGGGTTCGTCGTCTACATTACAAGTTTTTCGTTTGTAATTTATTTTACTATTCATAAACATATTGATTTATTAATGCCACTGTTTCAGGCAAAATATTTTGGTTAAAAATGGGCTGTCATATAATATAGGCCTTATGACATTTGCATATTTTAAGGGCGAGAACATCACAGTTATTTTCCCAAGTGCAACTGAGAAGCATTTTGGTTTATCTCAATGCAATGATTCCGAACCTACTTCGAAGAGATTATTGACCGAATCCACAATTCTTGTATTTAAATGGTTATATGTAAATTCTGCTCATTCAAACAGATATAAAGATGAGTCAGTTCGGATATCTTGATAGAGAAATCCGAATTTGAAATCTGAGTTAGTGTATGAGAAAATTTGCTACTGAAATCAGACTGAGGTTATCTATATAAAGTTAACCACCCTATTTAGTTAACCACCGTCGAGATTGTTTGCTTGTTCTTTGATTTTAATCTTTGCGATCTGTTCTGGGCCCGAAGCACTTTCGCCGAACTCTTTCGCCGTTCGCTATTCAAATCCTACCTTACACAGCAGCCAAATCGAGGATGTACAGCTATAGGTCCGAATAATCATCTGCACATTCAATAGCTCTATGATAGCCTATAGTACTGACATGGAAGACGGGTCAGCCCATGAGTTCGAGATGGTTAAAAAACAAATTTAGTTTTATTAATTAAATTTATTCGTTCAATCTTCTTTTCTTTGTATTCGTCGAGTCGCTTTTTGTTTTCATTTTGAAATGTTCGTCGTGTTGTTTCCGTCTTGCGCGTATAATTACGGATGAGTCACAGTGAGTGAAGAAGATGTTTTGCTTGTTGGTGTTAGGCAGCCTAGAAAATGTATAAGCTCAGTAAATAGCTTCGAATTGTGTGCCTACGCAGTAGTTCGTATTCAATATGAACTTAAGAGGTGCGCACAGCCTAATTCTCATTATGTCACTTCATGTGAAGTGATAATGCTCGTGTCACGTCACATGAACTTTGACATTCTTGGGGTCGATTTAAGTGGCGAGGGTTATATAGCTCAATAGCACGAAATAAACCATACTTAGACCTACAATTTAGTTTAAAAATGAAAATGGTATTTACTTTTGATGGATTCGAAAAAAAATATTTTGGTCTCTTGAAAAAATTGGATGACAAAACGTGTGAAACACAAAATGACGTGCCTGTTAGGTTGACCGATTCTCCGAATCTAATAATTTAGTTTTCGGAAAGTGCACTTGTTAAAGTGTCCATACACTAGTTGTTGAGATACCAAAGAATATCCGTCGCCTGAGACATCTTGTCTCTCGGTATTGGTTGAATTTTTTTTAGCCAATCGAACGATAATGACCGCAAGATAGAGCGAGTAAAGAAACTGGTATGCGGATACATTAGTTTAAATAAAAAGCCTATTTTCGTGTTGGAACTGAGACATGCTCATGGAACCAGTTAATCCTGAAGTTCCGAGTACTGCTTTTGATTTTGGGGCTGGGGTGACTATAGAGGCGATCCGAAATGGATACTTTACATGGTTGCGTCGTTCGCTGCATCATGCGCGTCCCTGGTGCTACTACACTTACCATAAGCATCCCTGGGTCATGGGCCATGGAAGTTGCTTGCTCATGATCGACGCCAAAAGAAACGAGTGTGACAAGGTGATGTTGTTTACAGCAACAAACAAAATAAATTTATTTACAACAAAAAGAAATTAATAAAAATTATTGCCTTGTGTTATTATTAGTGCTGCTTCGCAATTGTTGTTGTTGCTGCCATAGTTGTTCCTTAATAGTTCGCTGCATTGTTGTTGTCACTGCCACGATGTATTTGTTGATGAATACTGGTGTTGCTGTAGCTGTTGTTGTTCCACCGTTGTTGTTGTATTTGTGGCTGTTACTGTTGCAGCTGCTGTTATTGTTTCCGATATCGGACACGTAGTAGTGTGGCGGCTCTCTGCGCGTACACAAATTTGTTTCTTTCCCTGCTTACTTTGCCATGACTCTGCGATGAAAGATCGAATTATGATGCCGTATCATTACGATTTTCAAATGAACTCTCTGGTTCTGAAATAATTACTCTACGTTCAACATTAGAATCAGATTGAACCATGGTTTTGATAAACAGGTGAAATTTTATCCGAAAAAGTATTAGTTGTTTGGTAGCGTTTAATGGGAAGAAATTTGTTAACCTTATCGTAATTATTGTTTTTCTTCCGCTTCTAATACTTTGATTATACTGGCTGCTTTCCATTGCTTATTATTTTCACGCATCGAAACGCATCGTATACATACTGCGTTGTCTTCTATAAATGAGCTCTTGAATGGAATTTCAGTGTGGGACCAGTTCTTTGGGTCGTTTGGTTCATTTGGTGTCAATAAATCGAAACGAGTACGATCATTCCCTTTGAAAAATAATTCAGTCGGAGGTTTCTGATTGCGACAGTGTATCATGTTTCTATAATAAAAAAGGATCTTGTTCACTGTCATGAATATCTTCCAATTTTAAAATATTAAATGTCTTCAAAGCCTTTTGAAAGTTTTAACAAAATTGTCTGCGGCTTCATTGGTGGCGGGATACCCAGGAGCAGTGAGAACATAATTTATTACACACTTGTTTACAAGCGCTTTGAGTTCGTTCAAAGTAAACTGTGTACCATTGTCAGATTCAAATCTACTTCAAAACTTGATTTAATATACTTGGTCATGAATACTTCGGGCCTTTCCGAATATGAATCAATAATGGTAAAATTTTGGTTGCCAATTAAATATTGGAGGTTTTGGTGGGTTGGGTAGTAAACTAAACATCTAATACACGGGCTCACATAGTTCTCGATGTCATGATCTGTTTTTGGCCATCATTAATATGACCTTGCAAGAGAATTACATTTTACGATGCCAAATTGATTCCGAATGTGGGCTTTTTAAAATGTTTAAACGCATCCTTTTTACGATAACAACCTTTAAAACTTTATGGATTCGGATACTTCACGATCATTGTTTTTGTTTAGATTTTGTAGGGTTTCGCACATTTCAAAATTATTTGAATTGGTTTATCCTTTCAAAACTCTTGAAGCATAGTGTTAAAACTTAACGAAGAATTAATATTTGGAAATCTAAAATGACTCGGCTATATTGTTTTGAATTTTTAAGGAATTTAATTTTGTAATTGAATCCAAACATGAAATATGCCGATCTTTGAATTGTATTTGCTGACATTACAGGAATACTCTTATGTTCTCCAAATATACAGCCGGCTAAATATTGGTTTTTAAACCGTATTCCAACACTATAGATTCTTTTTCAATATACTATATTGCAGCTCAGCAGAGGTTAGAGTGCAAGAAGCGCACTCTATTGGCATCTCAATGTTTCTAGCATTTTTGGCAAATTTCTGCGCCAATTCCAACATGCAATGCACCCCACGTTAAAGACCTTGCACAAATCGACCATAATATCCAGCAGCTCCAATAAATGCCCTTGATTTTTTAACATTTGTATGTCGAGGCAGTACTAGAATGGCTACAATGTTATTTTCCATTTTAAACGAACCGTTCGTCTAAATTGTGAATCCTAAATAAGTAGTTGTATTACGGAAGACAGCAATCTTTTAAATATTGACCATAACTTATATATATGATCGCCCTCGTTGGATCTGGTTATTACAATGTTATCCAAAAAATTTATCACATCTGGTAAACTTTGTAACTGTTTTTGTAGTTCTTGGTTCTCGTTGAAACACTCCGCTCTCTGGCTTTATTCTAGATAGCAACCGTTTAGCCAAAAATATTCCAACATTAGTGCTACAAGCACACACACGGCTTGAGTCGTCGTCTAACACCAACTGATTGTAAGCAATAGTTGAGTCCAATTTGGAAAATTTTTGACCACTTTGTAATTTTAAAAATATATCCTAAATTTAAGAAATTGCAATTATGTATCGTCGTTAATTTGCTTGTTTATAGTCGTTTTGTAATATTCACATATTCCACATAATTTGAAGTAAAGGACGTTCCTTTATACGCAAATGAAATGGGTTTTGGTTTGCAAATATAGGTTTGGCATGGTGAACTAATCGTAGTTTGATTTCTGTTGGTTTGAAGCAGCATATGTCAAGTGCTTGTGAATCAGCTATGAGGAGAAATTCGTAGTACTATATCCAGATAATTCCATATAGGATTTGTCTGTAAAATATTTTAGCTTGTAGTAAATACTTTAACGAATCCGGCAGCATATGTCAAGTGGTCATGAATCGTCCTTGAGGCGAGATTCAATCGTTATTCTGTTAATCTCTCAGTTTGTAGTCAAAACTTCACACGACTAGGAGTGTCCGTCAACCACAAATTAAAATTCCGGACTGAAAATTCATGATGATCAATCACGTAGTGCTAATTGAGGTTCCGCAAAGTTTAGGTCTGACTAGGCTACCAAGTAATAGGAGTATATCTTACAAATACATAAAAGCAATTTTAAAATTTCGGTCTAAATGT
Organism: Nephrotoma guestfalica; assembly: GCA_963691935.1. Lineage (NCBI taxonomy): Eukaryota > Metazoa > Arthropoda > Insecta > Diptera > Tipulidae > Nephrotoma > Nephrotoma guestfalica. The sequence continues at coordinate 33,080,129 of OY829913.1, read as the reverse complement.
TATAAATGTAATGACAGTGTATCATGATACTATTTACTGTCGCGATAGTGACATTTTTTAGGGCTAACTTCATATATGTGGTGGGATACGAAATTATTGTTGAGATCTATTATTGTTAAAACTCGTGCTCGATCGTTGAAAAGAAATTTTTCACCTATCGTTTCAAACTTATTGTTGTTCTCCGTATGTTGTTCACATTGCTGTTGTTCGAAAGCAGCATGATTTTTGAACCACTTTGCACAACATAAACGATCACAGGATTTTTCAAACAGCTTTCCATCGAAACCAAATAAAAATTTATCACGCACCGTATTGATTGAGACTCTTGACTTTTATTTGCTAATCCGATGTACGCTCTGTTTCATTTGTATGAGCTTCGTAAAATTTTCTTCTTTGACATCAAGAATTTTGGTGATGTTGTTTTGGGTTAACAGTAAACCAATTTATTGTGTCTACATATAAATTGAATTACTATACGTTTTCTTGACGAGATATGCTTTTCAATATATGTATATAACCGATATGGTCATGTATATTGTACATCCATCAAGATGGTCCCAAGAGAAATTTTTTTTTATTCAAGGATTTAAAAGATTTCAAAAGTTTGCAGCTTTAGGACTCGACGCCTTCTCCATTAGATTACAATGATGCCAAAGGCAATGCAATTTCCAATGTAGAACTCGCATGCCATTAGCAGGCGTGTGATGTACGATTTACTACATTGGAGCTTGAATTGCCGTCAGCATCATCGCAAGCTCGTATAGGAAGCTGCCAAACTTTTGAAATCCTTAAAATCAATGAAAATCAAGAATTTCTCTTGATACCATCCTGGATTTTGCGGGAGAATTTGAAAGACGTATTTTGCTGTAATTTTCAATTCTTATACCAGATTTGGTTTCGCATACATTGCGGAGATTGAGTTGAATGGTTTCTCAGTATCTGTAAAAGTCACTAAAATTTGTCCACAGGACCATTGTTGTAACACTTGGTTGTCGATGAGCTTTAACTTCAGCATTCCGGGTTTTGCATTCAGAGACTAACGACCTGGTTAGAACAATAACCAGGCCCTCCACATTGTGGTCAGTTGTCAAATCTTCAGGGATCCAAACAATGTATTTTTTTTTTCTAGTGGCGTAACAGATATCCTAGCAATTTGCATGAACTGCAAGTACGTAGTTGTTGCACCCGGTTGTTTCAGTTGCGTACAAAGAACTCACAAATTAGGGACCAGCTGCTCCAACTACTGCATAGTATAACACACGAATAAATTTGCTATACCTAATTTCGGACATAAACGCAGAAATTATCCGTCAAATATTACAATCTTTATGAGTCAACTAAACTATGACTCATCTATTCAAAGTCTGCCAAGACTGTATTCAAAAGATTCTTTAGAATCGAATTTTTTAAAATGGTAATTATTTTTGATACGAGGACAAGTACAAAATATCGCACAGACCACCAAAAAATTACGCTACCATGATGAAACTGAGAGGCTAAGAGCTCAAAATCTTTTCATATAACGCAGACCCCCAAATTAAACTTAGGATGATGGAGTACACTGAGGTCTTTCTTCACCAGTGTGCATCGTTTAACAGTTTCGTAGTAATAAAACCCAAAAATTAAAAATTTTTAAGATTAATCCGGATTTGGCAACTAACCAACTCGTAAAATATTTTACTGTTTTTTTTCAAACTTTAAGGTAACCGCAGTATGCCTTGATGAATGGTCGTGAACCAGTTACAGCAAATACAATTAAATTAAGTTTAATGTGAATTTCGACAGCTTTCTGGATTATATTTACGTTAAATATGACCATTTGGTAGTAAAAGTAGGTTTCCATCAGGGATTCTGTTGGAACTGCGCGATAATCTTCTAGGGCTTTTGGAGCGAATTTTTGATGTCAACTGAATCTTAACAAATTAACTTACTACTACCAGGGTAGTCTGAGAAGTTCCCGACCTTAACATGAAGATGGTAGCGCTCTTCAACAGAAGTGCGAAGTGTGTTCGCGCATGCGTTGAGAGGTACTCATCCAAATATTAGCCACTTTGGATGCGTAGTTCTTGTTTAACAACCGTTTGAGTGAGTTGATGTGAGTGTATTTTGTGAAAATGGAAAATATTTATTTTTGAAAGGCAAAACGCCCACGCAAATCAAAGATGAGTTGGACGCTGGGTACCGTGATTTACCACCGTGAAATTTTGGGCAGCTGAATTTAAACATGGCCGTACTAGCTTGGATGACGATGAACGTTCGGAACGTCCAAAAACTGCAACCCCTGACGATAACATTGCTCAAGTCACCAAATGGTGCTAGACAACCGTCTAATTAAAGTTAGAGAGATAGAAGAGGATATGGATATGTCACAAGACCGTGTATGTCACATATTGAATCAATATTTAGGCATGAGAAAGCTGTCCGTGCGCTGGGTGCCACGTTTGCTCACTTTGAATATTTCCAACGCTCTGCTGGCGCAGTTTAGGCATAATAAATCAAAGTTTTGGCGTTTGCTAATTACTTTTCATGAGACTTGGATAATCATTACATTTTATAATCAAAAATACAGTCAAAACAGTGGACTGGCAAGGATATATCGGCTCCACAAAAGGCAAGGAAACTGATAGCACTGTCTTCTGGAACAGTCATGGAGTTTCTTTATCGATTATCTTTAAAAGGGAAAAACCATTACAGGAGCATACTCTACGAAGACAATGCGCCGTCTTACACCTCAGTGGTTGCCATGGCGAAAATCCACGAATTACGATTTGAACTGCTTGGTTACCCTCCTTACTCACCAGATGTAGCCCCAAGCGAATTTGTTTTGTGCCCACACAGATTTTCGTCGAATGAGAAGGTCAGACCTTCGTAAACAAATATATCGCTGCGAAAGACGCCGAGTACTATTTGGACCGGTTGAAGAGATGGGACCAAAATAAATTTGAAGAAAAAATGTCTTAAATATGTGTCAGGTGAGATGAGGTTACCAAGAAGTTGGTCTCGAACTAATGAAACATTGAATTCTTTAATTTAAAAAAACCATATTGGTATCCTCACCTCGATGTAAAAACAATATTCTGGACCCAGAATAACCCAAAATTTCAGAATAAAAATTATTTTTTATGCAATTCTAAAGCAAGAGTTCCTAATAGTTTTTTTCAATTTTACTGATATTTCCTCAATTTTACAGTGACATTTTGTAGATCCGCAAATATTTCATTTTTGATTTTAAACCTTGAATATTTGAGTTGATTTTAGATAAAACATGAGTCATGATTTTTATGTTGACTTGGCATAATCACCTTACGTTTTGTATTTCATACTTGTATTACATTGATTTTTAACTTTGACTTTTATGAAATGTTTAGATTAAGTTTTCAAATCCACACCTCAATACGTATACTATCGCTTGACGTTGATACTCACTAGGAGCTGGGCAATAATTTAATCCACATGCCCCCTAAGGCTTTAGGGCAATAAACAAATTAATTTATTGTAAAGTTATTGAATTTATAGTTTAAATATAACAACAAAATAATGAATGACAAAATTTTATTGTTATTGGCCAATAAATGATTTACACATGCGCCTATCTGCATAAAGCTCACAGTATATTTAACCAATTTTACCCACGGATATTAAAAAAATTGTGTAATTACTTTACACTTTGAAATTGAATCATAAAAGAACATAAATTTAAAAAAATCGCATATGCAAAATGCACACAACCGCAATTAATTTCTTGCTGTTTTTAACATTTTTAAATATTTATGTATTTTAAATTAATTCATATCGTGACCAACGTATTATTACACAAGATCCCGCATATGCGCGACTGTGCCATAATATTCTGAATTTAACATTTCGCAAAACTAACCTTATTAAAAAAAACAGAATAATTGTTTTACATAAGATTAACATCTTTGTATATTACCATCAACATCATCATCTTCATTTCGTGTACGTGTTCTACATTGTGTTTCTATATTTAGAATGACATCAATAATGTGTTATTGCATGATCGCGGCACACGAAATCTAATCAATTAATTTGGATGATTTTCATCATCAGCGTGATCATCATCTCGCATCGTACACGAGTCTATATTTACCAAAAGCAGCATATACATACTCTTACACATGCATGCTTACGAATTTCCCAAACATTAATTATCTTTTAGGTGTAAAATTATGTAAATCATATTCTAATAAATCAGTGTGTCAAGTTTTAAAGCAGAAGACGAAACACAAAATTTTTTTCTCTATCCGTCTTCAAATCAATTTCAATTAACATTAACATAAATTAATTTATGTAATCTGAACTATGTTTTTGTATAAAGCTCGCAATATTTGAATGGCTGCATTACAGAATTGAAAGCTGTAAAAATTTCTTTACCTTCTACTAGGTATTGTAAATTATTCCGGGTTCACAACTTTTCAATAACACCTAACAAAAGATGGTGAGCCTTTTCGGCCTTTCGTGACTTTAAGTATAAGAAATACTTATAATTAGTGCTTAGAATGCAAAATTGGCTACCTTACAATCGAATCGATGTTTGATTAATAAAATATGAATTAAAAATATCATGCAATTGTTTTTTTTATTACATAAATCGATAACAGAAAAGTTATGTTTCATCTCATGTCAAAAACGTCATCAGTAGGTTCCCATTTTCTAGAAAGACGTCATAACATCATAATTTTAAATCAATACACCTGAGTACAAGGCGGTAAGTACTGCTTGATACGGCCTTAAATTTATGTCTGCAGTTTCTTTTCTGTTCTGTAGATGGCACAGTAATGTTCGTAAAAAGTTATAAAATTTATAAGTTAAACGAAATCTTGACATTTCTTAAAAATTATTCCATTTGTTTCGTCATACTGCCATCTTTAGTCCAAATTTGGAATCGTCGACATAAAATGACATCATATAGCAGAATTTTAAAACAATGAGGCCAGTATCTAGGCGCACTGAATCTTTACTGCTAGACAGTGACAACATCCATTTTTTGCTAATGACGTAACTTTATGTCTGTTTTACTATTGTTTTAATACAACGCATAAATAGCAAATTACCATGGGCCTTTCCACACGTGTATTGAGCACAACACATCATGCCAAAAAGGCACAAGTGTCCGGAAAAATGAACATATTCCTATACTTCCATCGGTTAAGAGAGACTGGTAACCGTCGCCATCGTTACCTCATCGTTTTAGCTAATAGGCCAGTAGTAAAGATGGTTTTGACTGAATGAGGTTAGTAGTATCTAGGTGCACTGCTAAAATCAACTAGAGAGAAAAACAAAAATAATTTGTATATGAAAATATGAGATAACACAAAACAATATATTTTTTTAAAACTATAAAAAATTAAAAAGAGAATTGAAAATGTATGAAAATTAGACACAGCCCTTTGCAATCAATACGAGCCTCGAAAATATCTCTATAACTGCAGGTGCTATATCTCGTCGATAGTCCAAGCGCTGTATATTTGTAATAAATTGCAGTGATCCTAGACAGGTTGGTAGGTCTTCCGTATGTATATACAAAACATATTGGTTTTGGACCCTCGACTTCAATGTTAACCTGGGTGAAAATTTTCATAAAATCAATGAAAGGCTGGCACATAATGAAAATAGGAAAGGGGTTAAGTGAACAACTTGTGAAGGTTGGCCCAATAGTTTTTTCGTTCGTCTACACACAAGATTGGAATGCAACCTTTCTTTGAATGATGAATTTTGTCGAACGCTTTCAAAAAATCTGTACATCATCTATGCAGCGTCAAGTTGTTGTCTCGATTTTAAACTTATTTGATAGTTACAATAGAAGTTAATAAGATTCGTAACTGCAGGCTTCACGTTTTATGATTATGATTTATTTTTATTTATTATAATATTTACAACTTAGAGCAGCGGCTAAGCTAATACTCTATTACTTATGAAATGGCTAGACATCCGATACTGTTAGGATCTCTTATTCCACGGAATAATGATTTGTGCAAGTTCCTAAAAATAAAAGAGCTACTAGAGCAAACTTCCGTTATACAACGTACCTCGGTTTGGGATTTTCCTGTTAGAAGCCTGATCTCGTGCTTTACATTTCCCTTTCATTAGTATGGTTATGGAACGGCATCAGTGAACTGTTCGGTTTTATATTGGTAACGAGTATGTATGTATTGCACATTTGTAATCATTATTTGGCTCATCAAAAAGTTTTTGTGAGCTTCGGAAATACACTTCTACGTAGATTGTCTTCCGCGCAATCCTTTATAAGAATCGGAGGTGATCGAATCCTTGCTCTGAACCAGCGTGCACATAAAAGTCCGTAGTATGTGGCTGCTTATTTGCATTTTCTGCCCTAAAACTGTGTTTCAACGTGTTGCTTATGATGTTTCACTGATGCATTTGGGCAAAGCGTGCACCCCACCTCCAAATATTTCATCGCAAGATGACCTGTTTTCAAGCAGCCAGAACCTGCATAATTTATTTTGATACATTACTGTCAAACCCATTAAATTCATTTCCTTAAGCTTTTCACATTTATTATTTCGATGCTTTAACATACAGTTTTTGAAAGCACAGTGGTTCGATTCATTTATTACTCGTCGGCTATCCTTTATTCTCGGTGAATTGTAATTATCGCCATTATTTTGTCGACCAAAGTGCTATTTGCAATTTGGATATGGTCGCTGAAACGTGTTATATGGTTTATAACGATTGTCTCGATTACTACCTTGTTCAGTTTTGAATTTCCTATTGTTGTCTCGATCTTCTTGGCCCATTAAACCATTTCCCTCGAATTCACGTCAGCCTTTTGATTTCATATCTAAAATTTGTTTGAATTGATCAAATGTTGGCAGACTACTTGAACCATCGCGATTACGATGTTGCTCCCAAGAATCTAATGTGTATTTTGATAGACGTTGTTTGGTATAACGAATCCAAAATCGATCCCGCAACTGGGCTGGCACCGTAATGATCTCCAGTTTCAATTTATTACGGGATAACAGTTCACATTTATTTTAAAAGTCGAGATAATCATCTCCAAATAAAATATTGGGAATACAAATTATCGGTCCGTTTTCAAAAAGTGGCTCTGACTATAACAAATTTTTTTTAGTGACAGTTGATTTCCGTTGTTTCAGCCAGATTAGACATCTGTTTTAACATTCAGTTTGTATTGATTTGAGTTTCATACAAAAAGTGTGTTTACGGTGTTTTGAATATGTCAGATTTTGTGATAACTAAACAGCATTTGCAGGAAGTGTTAACTTTTTGTTTTAATAGGAAAAAAATACAGCTGAAGCACATCGATTGCTTGTGAAAGTGTACGGTGACAATGCTCCAACCGATAAATCATGTAGAGAATGGTTTCGACTCTTCAAAAATGATGGTTTCAGTATTGAAGATAAGCCTCGCTTGGGACAGCCAAAAAATTTGTAGAAGATGAATTGGAGGCATTGCACGATGAAGATAAAACTCAAATGCAAGAGGAGTTTTCCGGTAAATTGGGGGTGACCCAACATACAGTTTCCGTACGATTGAAATCTATGGGTATGATTCAAAAGCAAGGCAATTGGGTCCCTTTTGAATTGAAACCAAGAGACGTGAAATGCATTACGAGAAAAACAACCGGAATATGAGGAAAGGCATGATAAAGTTATTATTTTGCATGACAACGCTCGGCCTCACGTTGCAAAGTCGTAAAAAAGTATTTAGAAACGCTCAAGTGGGATATTTTGCCGCACCTGCCGTATTCTCCGAACATTTCTCCTTCTGATTATTGGTTGTTTCGACAGATGCAACACGATTTGGCAGGTCACCGGTTTGCTTCAAACTTTGATCGCTTCAAAACATGAAACGTTTTTCTGAGGTGGGATTCGAAAATTGCCTTAGAGGTGGGGAAAAGTGGTAAGCAGCGATGATCAATATTTTAATTAATCTGTTCATTCATTTTATTTTAGAATAAATGCATTTTGAAAATTAAAAAACGGACCGAATTAATTTGTACCCCCAATACTAAATAATAATAATACTTTAATCGTTTAAATCCGTCACAAAGTGGCTTCCGCTACCTCAGGCTCTTATAGAAATTTGAACAATTATTTCATTAATTAAATCAAATTAATGGGATTTTTAGGACATAATATATTCTTATGTCTTGTCCCACATTGAAAACGAGCACGCTCCCCAAACATACTCCTTTAGAACGAGTCAAATACCATCCTTCTTGGATTACTGCTCCAACATATTGGTACATCGGTACATTTTGTAGTTGCCATTTCACACCACTCAATGACCTTTTGCGTCGTTTCTATTCGTATAAATTTCTGACATACCATTAATCTTAGGGTCATTTTTTGATAATGAATAGCACAGTCTCTACGCTTGTGGTACTCACTTATATGCTATAAATGATAATGTTGATGACTCCTTGAATATTGTTCTTTGTCGAGAAGTCTTATGGGATCCTCATTTATTTTTGGCAGCAATTCAACTGCCATTGGTTCACAGCTATCTGACGCATATCCTTCTAGATCTCTTAGGGTTCTCTTTCTTCTTTCTTTTTCACTTTTATATTCCATTGTGTAGACGATTGGTTTAATGAAATTACAAAGTCGCCTGATTCTCTTGATAATCTGCTTTGCAATCTTTTAGCTAGCATATTATTGACAATCTTCTGTATTCTGTCATGACCGATTCTATGTCCTGCTCCTTGATTAGTTTTATTTGTGTTTGGATTTCCCGATGGATAAGTTCAATCTCATCTTGGATTTTTTCTAATTCTTGTTGAGCATATCGCCTGGCCTCATTTTCTAATTTTTTAATGAATGTTCTTAATTGCTCCATGTTTGCCTGCACGTAACCCACCAAAAAATGATCCATATTATCCAATTTACCAATTTAATGAACATTTTTAAGATTTTGTTCCGATTTAATGTTTTTTTTGTACAAAAATTAATTAATTAAACATTTCTGCTAGTTTGTAAAATGTCTCCAACAACCTCCAGTTCAGTATGCCTTTTGTCTGTCTTAGGGTATAGGTAACCTTTTTGATAATTAATTGCTGGTGCTTTTATTCAAATCATCAGATCTGGGCCTTATGTTCATGTTCAGGTGCCTTCGGTCTTGGGATCAACACCTCACCGTTTCTCTGAAGGAACCCAGCGGCATTTAAGTGAACCCTCAACTAATAGAATCAGAGTTTCCACTAGTTACACTTCATTTGGCGTTATGTAGCAACAAAATACAATTAGTAGCAGTGATCATGAGTATCCGGAATCTATAGATGGGTGTATTTTACGAATTCCGACAAAATCTTTAATCTCGCCAAATTTGACACATTACTAATAACAACGCATTTTAAATGCCGAGTGTTTTAACAACAACAAACAATTCGATTGTAATTATTATTTACTATTGACAATGACATAGTTTAATAATTCAACTTAAGAAATTTTATACCAAAACGTCTTATATCTGCATATAAATATTTAATGGTAATTTTTTCTATGTTTTTGTTGTTGTGTTATAGTTGGTGTACGTAATTTGAAGTTGGGCTACGTGAAGTAAATTATTTATTAATCAAAATTTGTGTTAGTTTATTCATAGTTTGCGATGCGTATGAAAATCAATATTGATTATCGTCGTGTTTTGATGGTTGATGATCTTAAGAATAATTTATCATTTTTGTATGTGTTTATTATACTGGGTATATGGAATTTGATTGATTGGAATTTTAACTGGCTCTGCACGGTTGTTTCTCGTTACAGTGCAATAAATCATGTTACGGAATTAATTATGTGCGCTGTGTTAGGTGTTATTGATTGCTGCACTTGATGATATGATTTTATGGCATGTATATTCGGCGATCGGCCATGGTAATTTATTGTTCATTTATGATCGAGGCTTTAATCCGCGATAATTACTATTACTCGTATAATTTTCCATATTACCGTATACTACATACGCATGGCGTGACAACCAACTCGGTACGTGCAAAAATGTAAACCATTTTCATTTTAAAAAGGATTTGCTGGTACCCCAAACCTTGAAGTATTTAATTAATCAATTTGTTCAATCAAATACGTTGTCGGTCTATTGTGGACAACACTTATAAAATGTGTAAACACCTCAAATGCAAATTATTGCAATGAAACGGAATTTGAATAACAAAAAAATTAGGTTAAGTGATAAATAAATATCGATTTGTTGATTAGCTGTCCACAATGAAGTTTTTTTCTGCTTAACTGTTTGATTTTTTGATAAACGTACATATTTGAAGATGCCATAAAAAATTGTTGAACTTAACAAATCTTGGGATCAATTGTGTTGTAAGATTTCTATACTTGCAGTACGATTAAGAATTCCAAAGTTTTAAAATATGATAAATTTTAGAAACCGAATTACGTGTGTCATATACGGTCACTATTTATATGACACAAGATAAAAATTTAGACGATTTGTTTTTTTTGCGTTACCTTACTTTAAAAATAAACCTCACAAAACTTCATGGATCATCAGTTTAAGGCACACTGCTATCTAGGGCCAAAAATGGTGAAAGGCATCTAATTGATTAAACATAACTAAAAGAAGAAAAGAAAATTTTCTTTAGCCAAATATGTTGTGTCTGCGAAGGTTAATAAATTCAAAGCCATGTTCAACTTTGGCCCATTCTTTCGATTGCGTTAAAGCCATACAATCTATTACGAGGTGGAATATTTTCCCTAACGCATAAGACGCTTACCTTTTGGTGCTTTTTTTACTAAACAAGTAAAATTTAATTTTTATTTATGACATTAAGATATAAGGTGGTTTGATTTAACATAACCTCACGGATGTTGTATTAGCAAGTACGGATGGCAATCGTTCGAACTCGAAAATTCACAAATTATGTTCTCTCTGCTAATGGCAAAGCAATGCCATTTGTTAATTTGAAAATATTCAAATTTTTTACAATCGCTTTCATCGATAAGATGAAACCATAAGTGCTTCGTCGCTAATACAAGACCTCAAATTTCACATTTTTGAATGAATGTGAGTACATTCTTAACATTTTTTAAAGACACTACACAAAAATCTAAGAACACCTTTCAATCGAACACCATTTTGATGTTAGCATCTTTGGATCGCGTGGCATAATTTAGTCGATTCCACAGCCATTTATTTTCATTGAACACCACAGCTCATGCTCCAGATTGATATATAAATATCCTTGTATGTATTGACTCTTAGCGTTCGGTGCGTATTGTCTGATGTATTTCTAAACAAAAATTCTTAATTCGCAACATTTTTCTGTGTCAATCTCGAGTATATGGAAGGCTTTTTCTAGAATACGTGAAAAACATGATTTTGAAGGCAATTGATGTGAATTTAGAAAACTGGTGTGAAGTTTTCAACATTTATCAAAAGTGTAGCTATACACAAATTAACAAAAAGTGGAGAATTACATAAAAAATTATGGCAGGGTTGAATTTGTTATTTATCCCACTAAATCTAATCTAATCTAATTCGCGGCATATCACTGCGACTCACTATTTCCATTTACTCTAAACAAAATAATTCCCCGAAGGTCACAGTGATATGCCGCGGATTAGATTAGATGATAAATGTTGAAAATTTCACACCACCATTCAGAACCCAGTCAATTGTAGCAATTTTCCCACAATAGTGGGCTTGCTTTAGTGGGCTGAGTGAAATTTGTTACGGGTATATCAACTATGATTTAAAACGGTGCCTTCGCAACTTTTCAATTAACTTCAATGTCATTGCTTTTACCTTTTACTCATCGTTCACTTTCTAATTTGAGAAATTTGTAATTCACCACAGATATGTCATTAAAGCGGTTGCGATGTCTCTCTATGGCAGCGCCAACGAGTTTATATCAACAAGCGCAATCGCGTACAACAATTTGGTTTCCTTTCCTCTAAATAGGCGATCGTATTTTGCTTTCGTAATCGGCTTTCGCTAAATGTCGATCAACTCATTCAATTTGTGATCACCGATTTTAAACCGTTAATCTCAATTTTTTGTGGTTCAAATTAAAATGTATACAACTTGGTGACAGATTTTCCGGCCGAGATAAATCCTGTACTAAATTGGACACCCAAGCCGGTCTTCACGTACATTACCCAACAATAATCGCAAGTAAAAGCATTCTGCATTGTTGGGATGAACGGTGTACAATCTACTCAATGCATTGTTGGTTGAAAATAAATTGTTGTATCCTTCTATAGCTTTACCATGTTTGCGTCATTGAAATTTTTTTGATGTTGCGTTCCATTGAAATATGTTGACACCTCTGAGTATCGCAAGGTCCTAGCGAATTCATTATTTTGGTTTAATGTGAAGAATGCTGTCAATGTTGTGGCTGGTGGTGTATTTGCTCGATGTCGTGCATTCGCTGCAGTGAAATACACACGCTAAATGAACAACTGTTGGATGGCGTTCATGTATTGGAAAAGCCAAAGCTCACCAAATTGCCTCATTACTACTTATTTAGCGACCGATTTGGTATCTCGGGATGGCATCGTTTCTGTTGGTCAATACAAAAACAGCCATGTCTGATTCTTTCTTAATATATTTGCAGATATATTTGATCGATTTGACCGCATTGCAATATTCCACATTATGGGCTTTGCATGTTTTGGAGAGCAATGGCGAATACGGTACAACCCATCATTTACCGATGTCGACGTCGTTGTTTCGTACTTTTATTATTGTCGAATGTCGTTCAATAGAGTGAATAACTGTCTTTACCAGTGATGGTTTCTTTAAATAATTTGTTTTGGTATTTTTTGTGCATTTTTCATCTGCCATGCACGGAGACGTTGGATTGATGATTCCGTATATGGTTTTTGGTGACTACTTCAAATACTCGTAAGCCTGAGATTTCTTTCTGAAGTTATATGGAAATTATATATTTTTTAATTTTTATTTGTTCAAATAATTAGAAAATCGAGTTAGTCTACATTATTTTTTATTATTTCATTTATTTGATTAAGCTTCACCATTTTAAATGTCACAAAACAAAATTGCAAAAATAATGCAATTCGTTTTGTACAATATTACAGGGGCAACAGAATACTCTTCTGTTCACTGAGGCGATTCCATTTCCAATTGCTGACGATTACTTTCTTATACAGATAAATCGTTTATATGGGCTCCATATATTTTAGATAGAAGTGTAGTAACGAACAATTAAATTATTATAAAATAGAATTTCTTGATAGCTCTGATTAATTTGCAATACAAATTTTGCGTATTTTGGAAAATACTTGTATAGAGCACCAGACTCAGGGACCCGATTTCTTGAAAAAAATGATGAAACCCTGGTCATTGGTATAAAATCCCTATCCAATGTTTGACACCGATTGGATGAATGGTGTGGCAACTTATAAGGTGGACCTCCTTAATCTAGGGGACGAACCTCGAATTCAAGCATCCCATTTAAAGAATTTAAAAAAAAAATAGTATTAGATAAATTTGTACCGAGGCCCCTAGACTCCGAGGTTCAACTCCTTCAAAAATACCGTAAGGCTGGTTCTGGACATGCAACTTATACACGGTCAAAATTTCAAGAAATTCGGTCGAGCGGTTCGTGATATTTGGTAATGTTTTAGATAAATTTATACCGCGGCCTCTAGACCCCGAGGTTCAACCCCTTCAAAAATATCGTAAGGTTAGTTCTGGACATGCAACTTATCCACGGTCAAAATTTCAAGGCGATCGGTTGAGCGGTTCGCGATATTTTTTAGTGTTCTAGATAAATTTGGATGGGCCCCTAGACTCCGGGGTTCAACCCCTTCAAAAATATCGCAAGGCTGATTCTGGACACGTAATTTATACACGGTCAAAATTTCATGACGATCGGTTGAGCGGTTTGCGATATTTGGTTGGAGATAAATTTGTACCGCGACCCCTAAACCCCGGGGTTCAACTCCTTCAAAAATATCGTAAGGTTAGTTCTGGACTTATACACGGTCAAAATTTCAAGACGATCGGTTAAGCGGCTCGCGATTTTTGGTAGTGTTTTAGATAAATTTAGACGGGCCCTAGACCCCGGGGTTCAACCCCTTCAAAAATATCATAAGGTTGGTTTCTGACCGACCAAATGGCACAGTGGTTAAAGCTTTGGCGTTTGGATCGGGAGGTACCGGGTTCGAATCCCGATAGGGGCAGGATGCAAAGTGAAATTTCATCAACAGATTTCGATCTGTGGTGAAATGGAACACATCTATGACCCCCTGTCGGTGTGCAAAACTCATGGGTCGACCCATCTTCCATGCTGGTATAGGCTGGCATGGAGCTTGCAATGTGCAGATGGTCTTAAAATCGGTCCTATAGCCGTACGTCCTCGAGTTGGCCGCAAGGCGTAAAGTAAGGACGTTAAAAGCATAACCGCGGAAGAGCAGGGTGAGCCTTGAGCCCCAAAACAGATCGCATAGTTACCAATAAAAAAAATAAAAAAAAAAAAAAAAAAAAAAAAAAGGTTGGTTCTGGACATGCAACTTATACACGGTCAAAATTTCATGACGATCGGTTGAGCGGTTCGCGATATTTGGTAGTTTTTAGATAAATTTGAACGGGCCCCTAGACCGCGGGGTTCAACCCCTTCAAAAATATCGAAAGTTTGGTTCTGGACATGCAACTTATACACGGTCAAAATTTCATGACGATCGGTTGAGCGGTTCGCGATATTTGGTAGTGTGAATCGTGCGACACCTATTGTAAAAAATCGCACTATGCTCACGACCCCTTTGCTCACGGCCGTATAGCCTTTCAGATTTTTGCGAACATACATACTGACGTAATTTGACTTTTATATAGATAGATAGATAGAATCTGATCGAGATAGATTAAAAATCGATTCAGAAAATTTAAATGTCAATCCTGACATTTGTGTGAACACTAACTCCGTCTGCTAATGAGAAGATAAAATAAATTTTGGGGTGTCTCGAGTTCTCATTTGAGAAATCATGGTTATGTAACTTAATGTGTCTATAGCATTACACTGTGAAAATCGTGCGTTTCTGATATGTTTTGTTGTAAGTTGACTTCGTTCTTTTATTGTCTTGTAATGAGGCCCGGCTTATTCAGCAACCACTGAAAATTCTCCATTTTGGTTTGCATCCGTATAAAATTGTTCTCACTCAAGAACTGAAGCCAATGGACCACCGTAAACGTCGTGAATTTGCTGATTTTGCCTTGGAACAACTTGAAAACGATAACGATTTTTTTAAGAAAATCATCTTCACCGATGAGGCTCACTTTCATCTGAGTGGTACGGTAAATAAACAAAACTGTCGATTCTGGTGCGAAGAAAATCCACAAATTATTCATGAAAAACCATTACATTCACCTAAATTGACAGTTTGGTGTGGTTTTTGGTCTGGTGGAATCATCGGTCCGTATATTTTTCGAAATGAAGCTTGTAACACCGTTACTGTCACTGCAGATCGGTATAGATGGATGATAACCAACTTTTTATGGCCAAAATTGGAAGAAGTTGATCTTGGCAACATTTGGTTCCAACAAGACGGGGCTACGTATCACACAGCAAGTGCAACAATTGAACTATTGCGAGAAAAGTTTGAAGATTCGATTATTTCAAGAAATTGTGATATTGAATGGCCTCCAAGAAGTTGTGATTTAACACCATTAGACTATTTCTTGTGGGGTTATTTGAAGTCATTGGTCTTTAGCAATAAACCAAACTTTATTCAAGCTTTACAAGTCAATATTGAACGTGCTATTCATGACATACGACTTGATTTAGTGGAAAAAGTGCTCGAAAATTGGGTTCATCGAATTCGTTCCTGCAGAAGAAGTCGTGGAGGCCATTTATATTAAATAAAAAACATTTCAATTCCCTTAACAATTAGTGTGTTTTTTTTTAAAGAAATCATATCACTCTTATTGGAAAACCTTATACTTTATTTTCGCCGATTTTCGTTACTTATCTACGGCACCCATTTTTCAGCTGCCCAGATAATACAATACTCTCTAATATCAATAAAACTCTGACGATTCTCCTTCACCATTCTCATAACGACAAGATTAAAAATAAAACTTCTGGCACCGTTTTGACAGATTTATCTACTTTTAAACCGGCGCATAATTTGTCTCATCGATATAATAGATCTAATATACAGATAAGAAGATAACACAAAAATATTTCTTGTAACTATTTAAAGAAACACAAAAGCAACACCAACAACAACGTCTTACACAAAAAATCTGTTTAACTTCTGTTGAATTTGCATAAATAAAATCAATACTTTGTAATTTATTTGATTTTGTCCCAAATATACAAATGCAATGAATTAAATTAAACCACTTAACCCAATCACAGCCATTGTATAAAAAATGAAAACCAATAAGTCATGAAGCAAACGCGTTCCCTACAAGCAATATAATTACAACGCTTGAGTGGAAATTAATGATTGGAAATTTATTGCAAAAGATATTTAATTACCTGTACCGCCCGCGGGGGCCAATCGGCACACATAAAAGGGTGTTGTCAATATTAGAGTTTCATAAGCAAATTAGTAAATGGCACGGAGACAAAATGTTGGCGCGCAAAATCCAAAAATCGCAACAAACACAAGAATACAACAATAAGTCAATGTATTCAATGAGTGGTTTTTGTGTTGTTTATTGTTTTGGTAAATTTATTTTGATAGCCATATCAATGTTGTTTCATATACGATGACTACAAGCTATCTGGATTTCGTTAGAAAACTTGTCTTGAATTTTAGTTAGTCGGTAAAGTGAAATTCGGATGATTAAGACGGTTTATAACATTTTTAACAAATAAATATTTAATAAAAATGGCTGGATAAAGTGAAATAAATAATTTTTTGTAGAGTGAGTGTGTGTGTGTGGCTCTGTGTATTTGTTATATAATTTTCCAAAAAAAATAATTAATCAGTGAAATGTGTTGTTATTACCCGTGCAAGAGGAGCAACATAATAATGCTACACTCATTGGTAAGTGTGTTGCTTGCTTAATATAAGCTGCGTATAGTAAAGGTTAAGAATATTGAATCATCACTTAATTATAAAAATTCAGTCGGCATTTATATACTTAAACACACAATTCTAAACGGCTTTTTATTGCTTAAAAAGTTTATCTATAAACATGCTATAGATACACACGTAAGATTAAAATATTTTGTCATTTATGCTGTTCTATGCTCTTTATATTCAAAGTAACCACCCAGCTTCAATTTATGAATAGCAATCAGAGTCAGGTATGTTTATACACCGATTCACCAAAAAACGTATGCAAATCTTAAATCTCTTCAAAATTATTTTGTGCTTCACTGTATATAAAAAAATGTTGTAACAAAGATTTTAAAAACACGTGTAAGATGTGATTCGATCTTGTTATCATTTAAAAACATAACGTAAAATATAAATAGCAACATGCACCAAACAGCGAATTGAAACAAGATGGCATATCATGAAATTTCTGTAATTTTTTATTACACATTACCGCTCTGCACGATATACATATGTATGTCAAGGAGTTGTCTTACGATCTGCTTTTATGATGTTGCGTATGCTTTTCCATTTTTCTTAGATTTTGTAAAATTAATTGGATGCTTAACATTGGGTTGTTAATTAATTAATATTGATCCAGATAAGCCTTGCTGACGTAGTAGCTTCAACCCAATCATTCAACATATTTACTACTTTATTAACAGGTCTCGATCCAAATCGAGTGTGCCCCGGTGCTCGACGTGCTGTTTAACCATCACAATCGTAATCAGGACTATTTTGTTTGATATTCGAATTAGTTACTAATCCAAAGGTTGACTGATTGTGTTCTGATATAACATTGCCCTTGCCATATCGACGTAATTAAATAACTTGTCACGTCGATTGTTTTTAATAAACGTCGAACACAGTCGTACACAAAATTATAGAAGTATCACTATGTATATAAACCCAAATAAAGCAGTCAATGCATATTCCAACATCTCCTCTATACCTGCATTCAGTCTATTATCAACTTCAATGTCAACATAAAATTTCTATTCGTAGTTACTATATTTTGCAACACCATGGAACCTGAAGAATTTAACTTCGCTTTCACATAATTTACTTTCCACTTTTGACCTTCCACCTTCTGCCCTGTCATCACCATTGGTTAAATTTGTTGTAAATTTAATGAACGATGAGTTTCACGCACTGTGTGGACAGTGACTAAGAAAACATTTTAATCTAGACCAACACAAAATCATAACTCAATTATTTTAACCTCTTAGTCTGAGGTTGGTCCATTTCGGATAAACCTTTTGAAATGACATTATCAGGTCTATTATATAATGCGCGGAACACGTTATCTAATTTTTTTCTCTAATTACATCGAGGCAGTCGCTGCACCGTTCCCAGACGGGCTCCAGACAGTTACTGCATATCCGCCAATATAACATACGCGAAGTAATGTAGATAAATCGTTGAAGTCAACCCGTCCATCGTTTGACAAAGCCAAACATTGAATTTGCTTTTGAATTGTTGAAAGTCATACTTGAAATGAACGTGACCCCAAAACCTGTTGTCTCTCTACAATTCGATGTTGTTGTTGTTGTAGGCATTGATTGTAGGATTTGTTTTTCTGTGGTATGATATTATCTTGTATTTGTTGATATTCAAATGCAAACTTATTGCAGGCACACCACTCATTAAGGTTGTTAATGTCGTTTTGTAATCGTTCAGTATCTCGCATTTCGTTGATGGTATGACATATTTTACTATCAGCATCATGATACCTGTAATTTGGTCAATGAAAATAATAAATATCCATGGTCGAATGTGGGATCCTCGGGGAACTCCCGAGGTGACTCTAATTACTTTGGATTTTTTATCTTCATTAAGATAAAATAAATTTATATGAGTTGAACCGACGAAATTCACTGAGAATCCGAATGTATAAAGACTTTCAAGCGACTTTTAGGTTAGGTTAGGTTAGGTTTCAGTGGTTGCTATCGCACACTTAGGCCAGTTTTGGCTCATTATGATACCACAGGATCCGACGTCATTAAACTCTCTTTAAACCCATATAGTGATATTCACATAGCGTAAGAGATCTCGCTTTCAATATCAGAGAGGCTGTCCATAGTGTATTTGCCCCAGTGATCATGTCTTCTGTCAGCAAACGCAGGACCAGAGCATAGGAAGTGAACAAGAGTCTCCTCCTTCTCCTAGTCCTTGCAGCTGCTGCAGAAGTCATTTGCATCCAGACCCAGCCTTTTCGAATGATCTCCGAAAAGGCAGGCCCCGGTAAGTACAAGTCGCTTCAAGGTGAGCTCAGGCCACCTTCGCCATCATGTTCCTGTATGATAATTTCTCAAGAGCTGGCCACCATACGCTCACACCATACAGTATTATGGGCCTTACCACTGCCGTGTAACGCCAGTGCACTAGCTGCGGTTTCAGACCCCATTTCCTTCCAATGGCATTTTTGCAAGAATAGAGTGCCATAGTGGAATTCTTCACGCTTTATGTCGTGTTTGGTTTCCAACTGAGCTTACTGCCAAGAAGGATCGCCAAGAATCTCGCCCTATCAGTAAGGGTCAGCATAGTACCATTTAAACTTGGTGAGACCATTACCGGAATTTTATATCTCCTAGTAAAAAGGACCAGCTCTGTTTTAGATGGGTTAATCCCCAATCCACATCTTCTGGCCCAACCCACCGTGATTGATAATGCATTCTGCATCACATCTCTCATTGTACATTGGTGCTTCCCTGAGACAGCTATCGCTACGTCATCGGCATACGCAACCACGCCTATTCCTTCCCCCTCCAGTTCCAATAGTAATCCATTGATTACTACATTCCAAAGAAGGAGAGAGGACACCTCCCTGGGGTGTTCCCCGTGGCAACAATCCTTCCCTAATTGCCTCCACCTTCACGTTACTGAAAGCATCCTCGATATCGAGAAACGCCAGCAACGAGTATTCTTAAAAATCCAGTGGCTTCTCAATTTTCCGAACCAAGGTATGTAGCACCGTGTCCACGGACTTACTCTCAGCTTCTGGCTACAATTCTCAGATGAATATGAACATCCAGCAACCTTTTCATGGCGAGCTTCTACCCGCCTTCGGGATGAAGATCACTCTAGCCTCCCTTCATTCCTTCGGGATGGACCCCAGTTCATACCCCCTTTGAAGATAGCCTCCAGCCAGGGAAGTAAAACCTTTGAGTTATTCTGAATTTCTGATAGCACGATCCGGACCAGCTGATTTAAAGGGCTTACAACTTTTAATAGCCCATTTTTTCTTCCGTGTACTCAGAATATCCTCTGAACACAACAATTGGACGCCGCAGTCACCCCTAGACCCGTAGTAAACCAAACGTCCCGCAATTGAAGCTTCCTCACTACCCGGGAAGTGAGTTTCCATCAAAAGATCAAGAATCTCTTCACTAGAAACCATCCAGTCGAAATCCGATTTTTTTTTCAGATAGCCTGGAACAGCTGGACTAGTAGAGAGAATCTTCCTTAAGCCTTTCTTGTTTCCTTCTTGTATACTCTGAGACGTTCCTTATAGAAGTTCCAATCTTGACTTTCTCTTGATCTTTTCGCTCTATTGAAAGCAGACCCACAGGCTTTGGGGTACTCCGCAAGTGCCGAGGTCCACCAAACAGGTTTTCGCTTTCCCCTCAGCTTTGTTAATAGGTAAGCTTTCCTCATAGAGGTATTGCAAGCCCTAGTAAGAGTGTCCACCATTGAATCCAGATCACTACCCGTGTCGGGGAGTGTTGGGACTCTGGATGGAATCCTGCCCTCCAATACCTCCCTATATACGCGCCATACTGTCCTCCGGAAATTTCTGAACACGCACCGATTTGTAATTTGGAGATTGAGCTTCAACGTTAGGTACCGA
This sequence comes from Nephrotoma guestfalica, assembly GCA_963691935.1. Taxonomy (NCBI): domain Eukaryota; kingdom Metazoa; phylum Arthropoda; class Insecta; order Diptera; family Tipulidae; genus Nephrotoma; species Nephrotoma guestfalica. The sequence continues at coordinate 33,059,237 of OY829913.1, read as the reverse complement.
TGTACCAGAGTAACATCCAGAACCTCCTGTCTATTGCTAATAATAAAGGTGGGTTCCCGAGCTATATTACTAATAATGAGGTTAGTTCTTAAAAGAAAATCTAAAAGTAACTCACCCCTGTCATTGATGTCCGAGCTACCCCAGATGGTGTGATGGGCGTTCGCGTCACACCATAGAATAACTCCCACCTTCCTTCTATTCGCATCCCATCTCCGTCTCTATACATACCACAGTCATGTCCTCATTGTAATACTGCGGTCCCTACTGCTCTATCGACAATTTTCTGAGACAGTTTTCATAATTTTTTTTTCTATAATATAAAATTAAAATATTTAAAAATAAACAAAACTAAGCACGAGATTATGAATTTAATTCCCATAGACGATTATCCAACCTGCATAACTAATCCTTACTTTAATAAAGAACACTCTTGAGTACATCGCCAATTAAGAAGTGCCCTATGGATATTGCTGCTAGTGCTAAGTCAGAGGCATCATCTGAGAGTGGTGTTAAAAGCGACGAATCGTTTGTAGGCATAGTAATGAAAGATTCCTTAGCCCTTGTGGGGGCAGGCTTCGATTTTCGTATAGACAATTGAGGTGCGAGATTTACTTCGGAGCCAGATACGGTACCCATCAATAAAGAATTGGAAGAGAGATTTTGTTCAATAATCTAAAAACATCGGACAAATCCAATGCTCTTCATATTTCCAAGTGATTGTGAAAAATGTAAACTGGAAAATTATAAACACGGAAAAAACTATAAACGAGGGTGCAGTATGAATGAGCTTTGAAGTTCAAAATGGGGCGTGCGGTTCGCAAAGTTGTAGATTGTAGAAAAATAAATTAAATTAAATAGAGAGATCCCATTTATTGTTCCGCTAAATATTTACACATTTTGCTATTGATATCATTGAGTTTCATGATACCTTCAGTATGCTTTACAAGTTGTGCGAGTAGTAAGGTTGCAGTAAGCTCTAGGCGTGGAATTGATAATTTAGTTTTGATAGGAGCCAGGAGCCAGTCATGTTTTCGTCATTATAGTAAATGTGTTGTAACATGGCCTATGTTGTCAGTGGTTCAATACCACCGCAGCGCACGACTCGGACACATCGGAAAATCTATGCAGCTCAATTGATGATTCGTTTGTTGCGTCAATCTTCAGTGATGATTATTGGTGGCAGCCATCCTATAGGCTAGAATAATTTCGATGAATCCAACAACAATGATCGCTTCATTGAATGACCATGTGATAGTTGCATTCTTGAGACACAAACTTAAATACATCAGCAGGGGGATGCTACAAGATTCCTAAGGTTTTTATCTTAGGTTTTTATGTAACTCGCTTGGGATAAGTTTCTACATTTTAACGGAATTAAGAGCTGATTTTCTGACATTCAACCCGCTTTTCTCCGTGAGGACCCTTAGCTCCTTTATAACTAAAAATGTTTTCTCTAACCTGTCTCTGTCTCTTGTAATAAGGCTCTTAGCTAGCCATACTTTTGGAGGCATTATCTCCCTACAAACTTCTCTGGAAATCTCGATCTCTCTTATGAATCCTACCCGTCTATATATTTTCTCGATATCGGCAGTCAAGAAAAATTTGTGCCGTCGCTGTCGAAGAAGAAAGTCCGCAAGGTCCTTCTGCAGCTTAGGTCCAGTCCTGAATGAACTAGTGATACATCTGCTTAAATGATAAATTCTTTGTAAACAACTTTTTGAGCTGCAATAATCTGGTTACAGCCACTTTTCTTGATTCTGCCAGAGTGCTATTGTTCGCTTTTAAAGAAATTACCGCACCGGGTATCATCCATCTGGGCTGTTCCATAAATTTTTATTACCTCATCGGTGAGATTCCTTTCTTCTAGAATGTTGTCATTCTCAATTAATTATTGTAATTGTTCTTGAATTGCCCTTGTTGTCACCATGGGTGTTGCTGTTTGATGTCCGTTACCTCCAAGGTTGCCGATTATAATACAGCCAAAATCTGAATGTTGTAATAATCCGCTCCAATTCGTTTGGTAGATGCTTCCATTTACTTATGTTAACGTTGGACTTGGAAAGCTATTCTGTGAGCTTTTTAAATGTCAAAGCATCGATAATTACCGAATAGTCTTAAGAAAATCTTGGTTGATGTTAATATTGTATCTGCAAGCGCCAGCTTTGTTTTCACTGATGCCCTCAATATTTACTTATGCAGCGTTTGATGATATGAAGGTGGGTTGGGACCCTGAATATATCAAGGCTCTTAAAGTAACAAGCTGTGTAGTACTGGTAGTTGCTTTAAACAGCGCGGTCAGTGGCAACACGGTTCCTCCGGATTGGCTAGAAGTGTTTGAGTTTCACCCATGATTGAAGACACTGCATTATTGCAATGATGATGTCCAATGCAAGCAATACACGATGTCGATATGCACTGACCTTTTTATGCTGGGCGAGTCAACGTACGCAAGCAGTCGTGACGTTATCTACAATTATTAGCCCAATAAGTGCTGACCTGGCGGCATATACACGTCTTAGTACTGGCATGGTTGGGACACGTAAGTGTTCGCCTTGTTGTTGGTTTTCTGCTCCCCATTCGTTCTATCGACTGGAACATTCTGTCCATGAAGAGAAAATATTCAGATATTTTTGGCAGATTCTGTCACACTTCTTTCACGGGGCCGTGCAGATTTAGTAACGCCCGGGCAACTTGTATTCTTGGTAGTGCGATAGCAATGAATTGAAGTATACTTGCCACTACTTCTAGTATCTTCACTATAGCAAGCTAGAAGCCATTTCGTAATTCTCGCCGGTTATTTAAAGGTGTCTGATCAATTGCGCTGCACTTATCGGTTAGTTCGACTTAAGATACGTTCCTGTGAATGAGCTCCAATTTTCGCACTCTAGCTTGATTTTTGGACATCCCGTTGTAGGTTTTATTTCTTTCTGGCAATGATGCAATCTAATAATTGTTGCTTCCGCCTTATCTTACAGGGTGCCGTGAGAGTTCGTTTGAAAATATTTGGTTGTTTGTTCTTCTTCGTTTCTCTCTACCATATTTTTAGTTTTCATTCCTTTGCGCAATGTGCAGTATCTAATGCAAACTCGATTGCTGCATATTTTGAAATAATTGACGCATTAATACGTTCTGCTTTTTAAATGTTATTACTGCCGCTCCATCGCCCATTGAATCCCAATCCTTGGGAGGTATTGATAAAGGCTGTTGATCGCCAGTTTCACCTGGCTTTGGGTTTGTTTCGTGGTTTGATAAAATACCTAAAACGCTGACTGGTCAGTGACGATGGTTGTGACCGATCGGGCGTTGATAACGTCGGAGTGTGGGGCGGTCCTCTATTTAGCCGTTGGTTGACATGTACCAAGCCACGGTTGACATGAGAAAGCCGTATATCTCAGCTGTTTGTCTTTTCTAACTGTGATATAGTTGATCGTTTATCGTTTGTTGTTACGTTCCAGTGACTTTAAATTGGTTATCCGAGTTTCCAAATGCGTTTTTGTTTTAGGTACTTCACCGTCTTTCTTGTAATTCCTTTGGAAGACGATTATTTTGTCAGCATTTTCTTACTGAATACGTATAGTAGCTCCTCCATACTTGTTGTTGTTTTAACGTTCGAGAGCTTTGTTGGTTTCTCTTAACTGTGTATATATGTGTATGCCGGGTGAATCCGGCTCGATGGACCAATGAAAAATCAGGCCTCTGTTGTAAATTATTTTTAATTCAGCCCTATTTTTATTTAAAAATTCTTATTTATACATACAATTTCTGCTGTCTTAACTGTTTATATGAAATAGACAAAATGTAAAAAATTATTCTTTGCTACATTGGTGTCTATCGGGTTTCATTTCTTCGGTCGTCGAGCGTTGATTCAGAGAGGTGGAAATTTACCGCGATCTCGAGTTCGATTCGAGCGCCCTCTAATTAATTATATATTACCGGCCAAATGGCACAGTGGTTAAAGCTTTGGCGTTTGTACCGGGTTCGAATCCCGATAGGGGCAGGATATGCAAAAGGAAATGTTCATCAACAGATTACGATCTGTGATTAAAAGGAACACAACTACGACCCCCTATCGGCGTGCAAGACTCATGCTGTGCTTCGGCTTCAGAAAAGATTGCATGGATTAAAAAAAATTAGATATTGGTCTTAATAAACGCTGTTGGGAGTTTCATTTCTGTGAGATCATTCTTGTCATATTCATGGTCCTGTCAGATACTTCTTAAGCCTTCAATAAGATACCAACAATAAGATTTTGATAATATGCTAGTTGTATAATAGAGAGATATTAAAATTTAAGAGTTTCGATCTTAGGAACTTCTTCTAATGTGCCCTTAAAATGGGATGTATAGTACTTTTACCTTTCCTACCTGTGAAATGTTAGTAAAATCGTGATTTGACGCAAATTTATATAACAGTATGTTTATTTCCTCCTATCAGGAATCCTCCTATTCTAATTACATTTTAAACATTGAAAATTTAAATTTGGCCTTACGAAAGGGGATTTTTCTCGGGTGACGGGTACTTATGGTTTCACTGCCACGACTCGAAAAAACGTATATCACTTAAGCCTTTTTCAACATTTTGGCATATTAAACTATCAAACATTCCACAAATACTTAAGCATTAAAAACAAAAATCTCCACTAATTTTAATCTTTGCAAAATCCGTAACTAACGACACTCTATAACCAGTCAACCAACCGCCATTTAGTGTTCTACTACCATATACAGCAGCAAAACCAAACGTAAACGTGCCGATATAAAATAGTTTTATAGGCTTATAAAAATCAACAAATATCCAACCTGCCACTACTCCGCGCAACTCGCGCATCATACACGTCCGAAAAGGTCAATTTTAAGCTGTATAGATATGGTTTTTTATATCACTCCGCGCGTACCCAACATCTTATTGTTTTATGACATTAAGTGAATGTAAAAATCTTGAAATTATAAAACAAAAAAAAATAAAATTGAATTAATTGTATTTGTCATAGAATAGTAAAGTAATAGTAAAAAACAAACTATTTAAAACTTATGAAATCACGTCGCTGCTTCGTCTTCATCTTATTCATACTCGTACATACATAAATAAAAAGTTCAATTACCTCCGCTATATTATATGCAGAGCCAGTACAGTACATAATCGATAATAATATGTTTCTAATTTCAGATATGGTGGACGGCGCTATCGGTCGCATTAGGATTAGATATACGAGGTGATATAATTCGTGGTGTACCCTGTGTAAAACGCTACCATCAACTGTTTTGTCCGACCGCGGGCAATAGCTATCCAATGTAAGTTGCGCTTAAATTCATCAATCATATGATCTAAATTAAGATCAACAATTTTATTATATGCATAAGACGTTGAGTGTGAGATGATTAAAAGCTTTTTTGTTTTGTTCTGTTCGAATGCTTGTGTCTTAAGATATTTGAAATTTTTTTTTTTTGCTTTTTCTTAAATCGACATTTAAGAAAACGAGGCCATTTGATTAAATAAAACAACAAAGTATAAAAATTTAATAACATAAAAATACCGTAGTTTAATAGTTTTGATCATCATCAGCATTACGATCATCGAGTTTGTTTTGCGCGCTCTTAAGGAATTTAGCTTAATTTTAGAACTTAAGGATTTAACGCTTTAAGAGCACTAATTTAGACACTATACTCTGCTTATCAATTAGTTTATACAATCTTAATTTAGCCTAATTCCGATTATCTAATCCTCGATGCCAACAAACTTTATTTGAGAAAAATCCCGTAACCTGAAATAAATTTTCACGGAGCTGAACACTAAAAACTTTAAGGATCGGAGAAATAAACAAATTTGAAATACAAATTTAGACAAATTTGATAATTACTGGTAGTCAATTCTAACAGCTTTCGGGGTCTCTATTCAATACTAATTATAATTAATTTAATACATTTTCAAATAAATTAATATTTTAATTATGCGTTACTGTGGAAGAAGGAAAAAAGGAGCCCTAAAGTTCGCCATTTTAATCATAAAATGGATGCGGATCCACTCTAACGAAATTCTTGTTATGTAGCTTTGGGTTTCTTAACAGGATGGACGCCCAGATCTTTCGACGTATTTCTAGCTTTGTAGGTGCGTTGAACCTTTTTTCTGTTACACCTGTTTTCACTACAGTTTAACCAAGGTATCGCTACTTGTCAACATCTTACATGGATCCTAGTTGATGTATATTGATAACTTCTGGATTTTATATTGATAACTTTCTTGCTTTGTGGATTTCTCACTGTAGACTGTTCATTTTTTGACGTTAGGACTTGACCGGACGCATCCTTTAATGGTGGTAGGTTTGTAAATGTTCCAGTAGCACTTTCTGCAATTTGTTGTAGTGTGTGCCTATTTTTATTTGCTGCTGCTGCCCAGCAGTCTCGAGAACATCTTTCTTAACATTTTTTTCCGTTCCTCAATTCTCGATCATGTTTCATCACTAATCCAAGATTTGTCTAGTATATAGTATTGGTAGCCGGACGCGTTGGTAGCAGTCTTAACTTACCATCTACGATTTATTCTCACCTCTGATCAATAGTGCTGAATTGAATTGAATTTCTTCCGATTTCTTTATACGTTTCATCGCTGCTGATTTGACCTTGAATATTGCTATGTCCAGCTAAAAAATCTCCTTGCACAATTTTGATGTCATTTCAACAGTAAGTTAGTCGTGCTAAATGAGAAAAAAAACACAAATATTCACATTCGTTCGTGAAAGTCAAGTCAGCTCGACGAAAACTTGTGTTTTCGAACCTTTACTTTAGAAGAAGTTGGAACAATCTAAAAGTCCGCCCTGCACCCAATTAATAATAAACGTAAAAAACTTTCCCAGCTTTCCCAGCCGGGATTAATAACCTTCAGCCAACTTCCAGTCAAGAAAATAAGAATCGAAGTTTTGTTTTTATTTTATCAATATTAAAATGTTTAACAAAGGCGACACCACGTTTGAATATTTATAATTCATTTAATGGTCCGGCGCTACAGATGAACGTGTTACTCCAGTTACGCCTCTGTGGGAACAATTGGATGAAGATGCGAGGGTGTAATGTGGCAATATTTCGCTGTTTCAATAAATTTCCCCTCGAGGGTAAGTTATTAGTGTCATCTCTTATTAGCGAAATTAAAAGTGTAAGAAAGATGTATACAAATATCGAAAAGTCATTATCAACAGAAAGTAGATAGGACTACCCAACTATAATACAAGAATTGCTCATGTATCCTCAACTGTGTATCTCTACGAGGCCGAAGATAGGCAACGAAGTAGTGGGCCCATCTATAAGGTGCAATAAAAATTCACTACACGGCTAAACAGAGACGCAAGAAACAAGTACTTCCATGAAGTGTTTAAAGGAAAGCAAAATAGTTTCCTACAATATCACACGGAACATTGTAATAAAGATTCATGGGATCTTGTATACAAATTTGCCGCCGGCAAATCAAAACCTCCGGAAGTTTTAAACACCATTAGGAAGACCAATGCAGTCGTCACACATACGTGACATGCGACACACTCATTCGGAGTCCTTCGGAGATCGCTATCAACAGTAGTTCTACATCCACTGTTACTGAAAACCCTCATTCACGTGGGAAGAAATCGCCAGTGCTCTAAAATGCTTTAGACGAAACAAGTCACCGGGACTTAACAACTTAAACGCTGAAATTCTACGCACATGGCCTGACATAGGACCCAGCGATAGAGATTCACTTACTTCGAAATCTTACAGACCTATATAATGTTGCTGCCTGTTATAGGGCAACTCCCTAGAACTAACTTATCGGACAAAGAATTCAGTTATCTCCAGCAAAGCATGACTGTTTTCAGGAGCTACATCAGCAATCGATGCAGTAATAAGAATCATGTTTGATTCTATTGCTAATCGAATCACCAAAAAATGTCCTCAAGGCTTTATTCTAGGTACTTTGTTCAGGAATATCGTGTTTAATGCAATGAACGACCTTGATAAAATTACATTCGTGTCTGATGCAAGACAACTCGAGACTCGAATTCTTCTGAGTAGCCACAGTAAAGGCAAATTTCACCTTTGTAGACCTCCAACAATATCTTCAACCATTTTCAAGTTTTGACCGTTTAGAAACTTGAAAATGGTCAAAACCTGTAAGATATCTAGGAGTTACTAGATATCTAGATATTTACTAGATATCTAGGAGAAACTATTCCAATCCTTAGCGAAAATGTAAAGGGAGAGATGGATTCTGAATCCCAAAACACTTGTAATAATTTGCAAAGGTTTGGTGGCACTATTTACGTATGCCGTGGCCGGTCGTTATGATAGATAAAACTGTTACTACACATCAGATCATGAGGAAATACTCAGAGCAATATCCTACTAGCAGTAACAAAGGCTAACCGAACAGTTTGTAAAGATGTTGTTGTAGTTCTAGCCGGCGTACCCCTAGTGGATATTCTAATCAAAAAGAGACTTAAAATGAAATTTTCAACGTTGCATTTTCTATAAACCACTGTAATCCTGATAAGGCGGAAGCATAAAATCAGCTGTCCGACTAGAAGGTGGACATCGTAGTGCGTTCTAAAATGAAACGCCAGAGTATTGAAGATTATTAAGAGTCGCAAAAATCTTTAAGATTTCGTTTGTAAAGCCTAAAACATTGTAAGCCTTTGGGACAATATGTTAAAAGTCGAATCGGTTGAAAGCCTATTACTAGGTCAGACATAAATTCAACTTTCTCAATAACTTCGTTGAACAAACGATATTGATGCAATATAGGGGAGCGGATACTATAAAACGTCAGATTACTCACATTAAGATGTAGTCTGTCGTCAGTTGACCATTTACAAAATTTGTCTAAAGCATTCGTTACAGTCGAAATCGACGTTAACTCGAGCGTAAATTTTTATGTCATCGGCGAAAAAAGGCGGCTTGCGTTAATAAATAATTAAAATAACCAAGGGTCGTACCTTGCGTTATGCCTAATATCACGCAAAATACTTTCGGTCTGAATACCGGTGGTCTGAAAGGTAAGAGTGCAACCACTCGTAAATTCTGTATAAACAATGTCAAGTTGTTGTCTCGATTTAAAACTACCAATGTGAAATGGTTTAATGTGAAAACTTAACACTTTATGAATTCCTCAATGATTACTCACCTTATTCCCTCTATCTACTTTAAAAATTGATTGAATACACGAAATTTAAGAGGCCGATACGTAGACTTTCATTGAATTGGAAGGTTATCGTAATACATAACGTTTTCGTACAATACGTAATAATAATGGGAGATTGGCCGTCGTGACCGACACTTTTATTAATAACAATTTGAACTTCTTGTTCTGTGGAATAAATAACGTTAAATTTTCCAAAAACTTCAGAGTGCTGTGGTTCCAATTGCTATTTTTGAGAAAATCGTTCAAACATGCATAGTCCACGTTTCTAAACTTAAAATAAGGATTAGATAAAGAATTATATTTATATTTTTCTTGAAAATTATTTAACGCCGTCGATGTATGTTAAATGCTGGAGCAGCCGGCGAAATCCACACATGCAGAAACCTAGGAATACAAAGCATTATTAGCCAAAACCAGATCCAGTAATTTACCTAACGCTATTGCGAGTACGATTTAGTTTAGTTGTCGGTATGCTAGCAATGTAATATATAATTTATAACACTTTTGCGAATGTCAAAGCTGGTGTAATGGTGCCGTCAACATCAAATCCAGTCTAGATCATGCAAATTAAAATCGCCAAACACTATAAATGAACAATCATTATAAATTACATATCGGATCCGCGCCACCTCTACGATTTGTAAAAAAAAATTGCATCTGTCCTTCATGTGAACCACATAGGAAAGTACCGCACAGAGTGCATATACTATCGTTAAGCCAAGTCGCACAGAGTATTATCATGTCGTAATTATTGTGCAGTACCCTCAGACGAAAAATGTTGGCTTTACCTCTGCTACGCGTTATGATAATAAATTAAAGTTAGGCGTAATAACTTAAGCACAAAGATCAGCGCCGAACCCAACCTTAAAGCAGACATATTTCATATCCGCTAGTTTACGCCCATTTGTAATCAGTTTGGTTAGCACAGCATTCGATATGTTCATTCACAAAATGTACCATATCAGTTTCATTGGATCGAGTTGGGACAAATAAAACCAAAACTCTGGTTTTATCATCTAGGTCGTGTCTGGCAAGGTACATAATTTGGTCGCAGCGAGTTAGTCACCAATACTACTGTAGACATTCTGGTTAATAATTACTTTTAAGGTGAAGAACCAGAAATGCAGCGACAAAATACAACGCCTGTCAAATTAAAATACACAACAACCATAGGATGCCAACGCAACCAATGTCGCTGGCGACGACGACATTGTCGCTGAACTGTTTTTAGAATCTATTCTAACCCTTCATAGCCCATATTTTTTTTTTTGAGGAAAAAAAATTTTTTACATTTAATTTAGCTCAAGCTGATTGCTGAGATACCACAGAAAATGTATTTGGGTTTCCCATTTTCCTGGTAAATTAGGTTTTTCAGTTATTGAAGATATGCAATATCGAGCTGTTAGATCACACATTGTTTATTAACAAAAAATATACAAAGTTTACAAAATAATTCAGTACTCAAATAAATAAAATAAAATAATAAAAAATTAAGTATCACAATTCATTTGACTTATGTTTCAGTTTCTTTTAATCTTCATACATATTATCAAACTATGATTTTGATCAGTTACAATGAAACGCAACAAAACAGTTGCGGTCTTTATTTAGACAAATGGCAGTCCCACATTTACTGCATTTACTGGCGCCATCCGTGCGAACTTCTCTTACGAGCATTGGCGCTGAGTTTGGCTTTTTCCTTTTTTCCGCAATCCTATTATTGAGATCGGAAGCAGGTCTACCAATGTCCATCCTGAACTCAGATAATGTCAGGAGTTTGCCGTTTGAATGTTCAGTATGTGATGAGTTGCGTTTGTACAAAATCCAGGCGTTCACTACCGTTAAATCGATTAAATGGTAGAAAATACGGTGGTACCATTTTTTTGACCTAAGTCGAATTTTATAGCGACCAATATTACTGTCTAAGCAGTCAACACCACCCATACAACAATTGTACACTTTCACAATGTTTGGGCAAGAAGTGTTTGTCATCCCTTGTTTCTTGTCGTATCTTTCAACTGCGTGCACTGGATCTGGTCCTACAAAATTGGATATTAGATTTACGTTTTTCGTATCCTTATATGATACCACCACAATATCTGAAGAATCGATGGTAGTCACGAACTCTACTGATGTGCCTCTAGTTGATTTGTTCTTTTTTTTTGTCACTCGGAAGCTTGCAGTTAGGCAATCGATTTTTGCGAACTGTTCCTAAACAAAGGAATCCTCTAATGGATAGTTCCCTAACTAGTGAGATTGTTGAAAAATAATTATCAAAAATTATTGTAAAGTTTTGTTGTTTAGGAATATAACGTAATAAACGTATGACAATGTTTGCACACGCTCCTAAGTTGGGCTTCGATTGTAGACGATTTTTATCATCGTTCTCTTATCCTATATACAATTCAAAATTATAACAAAATCCTGAGATTCCTGATAAAACAAATATGTAATTTAAATCCCCATTTGTGGAGGGCTTTGTCGAAATATATTGTTTCGTGAAATGTCTCGTCTTTGTAGCACATAATTGCTCATCAACCGATAACTAATGTTCTGGAGAAACTTTTCTAAACATCGATTGGAGGATATCGACAACTGGTCTAATTTTAAAAATCCTGTCAAAATCGGAATGGCTTTTTGGAAGTGCGTTCTCATTGTTGTTGAAGTACAGGTACTGTTTAATTTTTTTGAAATTATTCAGAGACATGGCGTCTTGAATAATTCCGTTTCCAATTTTAGGTGACCAATATTGACGACTATTTGATATTTGCACAACCGACGTTATGATGAAGGATTGCTCATTTAAAATTGCTGGTAGGTTTGGATTTTTTTGGGTAGTATATAAATTTCATCATATCATTCGTGAAGAAATAGTTGAAATAACTATACGGACTTGTTAAATGTTTAATTTTGTCGGCAAGCTCATCAGTACCTTGAAAACTCATTTGCTCTTCTGAAACATGAAACTGCTTCTTTTTCCAAATTATTTTCATATTTTTGTAATTACTCAATTGAGAAGTAAGTGCTCGTTTGTTCATTTTCCAATAACGGCGCTGGTAGTTCTTCAACTAAATCAACTGGTATATTTACTATATCAAATAATCCATCATTCGAATCTTCCAATTTATTGTCTAAATGCCCAAGTGAAATATGTCCCAAAAAATCCCAAATTTGTTGCATACAATAAACGTTGCACAATCAATAGGTTTTCGCAACAAGTCTAGTTTAATAGATAGGTTCAACAAATTTCAAAAAATTTTGTAGGTTTTCTGGAATGCTTAAGACGTGGTCTATTAATAGGCCCAACAAATTTCAAAGATTAACATTAGTAAGTTTTCTGGAATACTTATGATAGGTTCACTTAACGGGACAAATGAACCGTACGATTCCTGGGGTCGCCGATACTAATAACGGATCTTTTACAAAGGGGTTGTTGAACAAATTTTAATTAACAAATTTGTTCAACAAATTTCAAATGATTGACATGTGGGTAGGTTTTCTAGAACGCTCGTGTTACGTTCTCTTAACGGAACACACGTCAATCTTTTGAAATTTGTTGAAGAAATTTGTTAATTGAAATTTGTTGCAACATCCCATTGTAAAAGACCCGTTATTAGTATCGCCGACCCCAAAAATCGTTCGACTCATTTGTCCCGTTAAGAGAACGTATCACGAGCATTCTAGAAAACATACCCACATGTCAATCTTTTGAAATTTGTTGAACAAATTTGTTAATTGAAATTTGTTGCAACATCCCATTGCAAAAGACCCGTTATTAGTATCGCCGACCCCAGGATTCATTCGACTCGCGCTGAAAACCTATCATTTAATTTTATTTCAAATCAATCCATATATTTTTTGAGATTTCTGTGTAACATTTGTTGTATGCAACAAATTTGGGATTTTTTTTGGGACGTATTTCACACGCATGTTTAAATCTGTTTCATTTGGCTCAATTTCATCTATCAGTCGCATGCTTTCATCTATTTTTGTACATTTAATTCTATCTCCGTAGTATCGTTCTCATCTTCATCTATACCATCCTCACTGTCGGTCCACCTTTCTACTATTTCCAAAATTTCAGCTTCGGTCAAATATTTTTGGGGCATCTTCTATGAGATTAGATTTTTTGTAAAACTCTAACGGCTCGATATAGCATATATGCAATATATTGCATATGTGCAATATCCATTATTTTAAACGTATGGCACATTATTACACATATGCATATACCAAAACAAAGTGTTTTTTTCTAACTAATAATGTTATTTTATATGGAAAATCGCTCAACAAAATTAAAATTTATTTAACTATACGAGTAACTTATCAATTATTTACTTATTTAATTATTTCGAAGGCAGCCAAATTCGTGGAACGTCTTTGCACTATAATCTGGATAATACGTCTGACATTTCATTTTAATTTTCCCGCCAATTTGATTTTAGTACGAATACCAAACACTAAATAAATTCCAATAGAACATCCCAAAGAGCAATAATATACCGGGTGACTGGCACGAAGTGTTACCAAATTCAGACTGTCATTGCTGTCAAACCAGTGATGACACAGCGCTCAAATTTACACTAATAACAGTTCATTCAATTGTTTACAAGCATACAAAACCATTTTAGTGGGAAATATTCAGAAAAAAGGTTATCCGCAATGGAATTCAAGCGTAATAGTGTGATTGCTCTATATTTGGCTCGAAAACCACAGCCGGAGATTGTTAACCAGTTAAAACATCTGCATGTGAATAAAATGTTTGTGTATCGTACCATAAATCGTTATAACGTTACTGGCAGCATTACAAAACGCTATGGTGGTGGACCGAAACGCACTGCAACATCGCCGGATATCATTCGGAAGGTGAAGGCCAAATTGGCTCGGAATCCACACCGTAGCGGCAAAAAAGGCTCGTGAAGCGAACATTTTGCTCGACCGGATACAGCACATATTGAAAAATCATTTTTGCCTAAAGGCCTTGAAATTCCATAAAACGCATGGTCTCACCGATGCTCAAAAAAAAGTTAGAGTGGAAAGAGCAAAGGAGTTGTTACGCATGCACGAAAGTGGCGATTTGCCGAACTTCGTTTTCTCCGATGAGTCACCGTTCGTTATTGAGCAATACGTGAACAAGCAAAACGACCGGGTTTACTTGCCAGGCCCTTCTACTGAAAATTTGGACCAACGAATTGCCACACGAAACCAAGCGCCGCCGATGGTGATGGTTTGGGCCGCCGTAACGGCCGAAAGCCGTTCACCGCTCGTTTTTTTGGACTGTAGCATCAAGATAAATGCTCAAATTTATCGGGATCTTGGCCGCAGAGCCTGGACATTTCAACAGGACTCGGCGCCGAGTCATAAAGCGCGCGTCAATCAAGATTGGCTGAGAAACAACGTTCCGCGGTTCATTTTCACTGCCCAATGGCCACCAAATTCACCGGATGCAAATCCGCTAGATTTCTCGGTTTGGGGTATTTTGAAGAGCAAGATTGGGACAAAAAAATACCAAAGTGTCGATCATCTCAAGCAAGCGGCCGTTTGAAGGCCATAATCGCGGCTAAGGGTGACCAAATCGAATACTGCTACTGCAATTCGAAAATTTAAATATTTGTGAACATTTTTTACTATGATTCAATAAAATTCATCAAAAAATAAAAATTCTGTGGCGTTTTGTTTTGGTAACCAGCCACCCTGTAGACATTTTATCATGTGAATACATAATATTTACGAATAAATTTAATTTAAAGTGGTCATTGCAGATATGCAATACGGAGCTATAAAGGGCTAAAGCTCAAAACAGAACAAGAGCGAAGGCGGCGAGCGAAATCGCTTGTCATATTACAAAACACGGAAAACATGCAATACAAACACAACCATCGACGTTGGCGAGGACGATTTTTTCGTCGAAACAAATTTAGAGTCTATTTCTATTTTTATCGCTGGCGAAACAATGTTGCCAACTGTTTTTTATATTATTTAGGTTGGTATAGGATTACCGTCATATTATTAACCATTTTTTTAAATCGATTTCCATTTATTTCATTTCTATGCCTCGTCGAAAAAAATGTGTTATGGTTTCTTATAAGTATAGTGGCCTAACACACCAACGTCATGTGCCAAAAGCACAAAAGATAAACAATTTTTATAATTTGTCGTGGTTATGTCGTTTGTGGGTTTGTTTCATCGCCATACGTCAACGCTCGTCGTTGTCGCTCTTGTTCTGTTTTGAGCTTAATTATGACGTCGGCGCTACAGTACTACCAATATAAGTTTCAGATTATTATGTTGGTAAACATTTTTAGAACTATTTTTAAATGAATTTCAACTAAATCTGAATACAACATTCAATGTTTAAATTAGAAAAATTTAAATAGAGTGTTTCATCGCTTCAACGCTGACGCACTTGTTGTGTTTATCAAAGCGACATCGCCAACATACAAATGTATTGTGTCGATGTATCTTGTCGCTGTATCGCCGGTTCTGTTTATACCTTTAGGCACTGTTTATTTTTGTATCCAATTTGTCCATTGTTGATATAATCGTGGTAGGAACTCCTTGCCTCGCATATTGCATTTCGCGTAAATCATTGACATCGTTGTTTTTTTATTATTTTATTACACCAATCTTTTTATTACAGAACATGTATGTACCAAGGAGACAACGGATTTATGCAGTTTACTAATTTATTTTCTACGTTGCACAAACTAAAACTTTATGATTGTGTTGAAGAACATTAAATATCCAATTATCATGGGGTAATATGTTAATCTGGCTTTGGATCCATAGCGATTGTAATAAGGCTTCACCGTTGTACTCAAGGTCATAAGATTCTATATAGTTTGGCTATCGTCTCCAAGGAAATGGAATTATTTGATTAATTTCATGGTCAATGCACCATGGATAATGCATTTCTTAAAAATATTTGCAACGTCTGGCACTATTGACATTAGCCTTTAGTTTGACTCCTAAACGTGTAATCATAAAGGCATATTATGCATACTAGGACACCATCTGATCTGATTTAGTTATAGGTATAGCCATTGACTTCAGCTCCATAAACATTCATAATTCAAAAAGCTTGTAGTACCTATATATAAAAATAGCTACCTATGTACCTGTATTTAAAAATTACAATCTATATATAAGATCTCAAACCGAAAATTATGTAGGCTTCATTCAAGGGCGCCAAAAGTGTTGACCAAATCTCTACAAAATACAGACACTCACAAACATTATAATTGGAAAGTAATTTAAATTAGAATGTTATCTCAAATATTAATCTTGTTAATCAACTCGGATTAGCCATAAAGTCGTAAATGGGTATAGAGAAAAACTATAATCGTTTTTTATCAAACACGCAGACAAAAATTAGCCCAGCCTTGAGCAACAGAAAAGCAACAAATGCGCTTTTAAAAGCCGTGCTCTTAACTAAACGAAAATAAACAAAATTTGGTATTGTGTAATGTGGTTTGGCTGGCTCTCGTCTCTCCGCACAAATGCAAATAACAAACTTATGTTTTCTTAATTAATTAAAAAAGATATTTATATTACCTGATAATAATTTACATAAATCAATGGATGTAGTTCGAGCGCACGACTTTCCAAAACCCAATAAAATATTCTGACATTTTGATTTGGTATCTCTGTGTGTTTGTATCCGCGATATTAAACCATTTAAATTATAATTATTGCCTAATCTAATTTATTTGGCTTAATTAAATTTACGAGTTTTTTTCGGATCTGCACGACATCCAAATACTTCCGTATTCCAAAACACATAAAATAATAATTTAATTTGTAAATCATCGTTCGAGTAAAAGTTTTCGATAAAGACAGAAACTGGTCGTTTGGTAGTCTGCGCACATTACTCTTGGTGCAGCATATAAATTGAATCGTTTCCATTTTTTATACTCTGTTAATAATAAATTATCGGATGTCTAAATGATTAATTTGATTTTAAAATTAAAACCGGAATTAAATTCATATATGCTGAGCATAGTGTCGTGGTCGCTCGGATTGTATTAATTTTAATAGATTAACTAACCATATCAATAATATACAGGGTGTCCCAGTTTGGTATGATAATCCGCTTAAGGTGTGATTTCTTGATCAAATTTTGGTAATTAGGCATTCTCAACATAATTTAACATAATTCAGTTCATAAAACTGAGTATTTGGTTGTGTATGCTAAAAATGTCTAAATGTCCCGCTGCTAGCGTTCTCTGATCTGTTCAGCTTCCATGTCAGTATACAGGTTGGGTTTATTAATGTAAAATTATTATTGTTCTAAAATTTAATTATTTTATTTAAATTAAACTTTTATTTTTTATCCGCCATGGTGTGTGGCATCATGGTGGCGGCGATCGATCTAATTACGCAATGTCTTGCTTGCGCAGCTGTTTGGAACGAACTGAATATAATTAACAAAATTTCATTTTTATTTAATAAATTTCTTATCGTTCGTTTTACGTTTGTATCCTTGTGTCGTAAGATCGTAAGATTAGCCGAACGTAGTTGCCAATTAATTGATGATTGATTGTTTAATCGGCTGATTGAGATTCCAAAATATATCCGATCTTTAAGACATTTAATGTTTCGGTAGTGATTGTTTTGCTAAAACTAATAATGCTTACCTAATCAGCCACCTTTAGTTTAGTGCTGGCGTACTATGGGATACTTGTTTCCCTCAAAGCGTTTGAAACTAAAGCAACCAAAAAAGGTCCCACAGAACCTGGGACTAAATTAGTGAAGGAAGTAAACAAATGTTTTAATTGTCCTAGAACTTCGGATTTTCTTCAAAACTATCGTAGAAAGCTTTACTATGCCACACGAAGCAGGTTCTGATACGGATAAAAAGAAGCAATCAGAAGTGAAATAAATTGAGTTTACTCTCTTGATAGCAAAGGTAACCAGCATTGTTCTGGATTAACAATTGATACCTTAAGGCCCGACTGTTTCGTAACGTTTACTCAAAATGTTGCAAACTGTTGTGCGGCCTGAAAGCGTCCAGTGTTTCTTAAAACTCAGTGACGCCACTTCAGTGACCGACCGGTACCGCAGATATCAAAATTGAATATGTATTTGGAGTGCTTCAAACATATCGAACCTTACTGAATTAAGCATCGCGGGCTCCCTTTATCTCAAAAAGCTAAGAGAAAAAATTGAAACTACCTATAGAGAGGAAAATCGAATAGTGGTAGTGTGGCGCTGCCAACTGACACATCGTCTGAAATCATGACGCAAATATAAACAAAAGCAGTCATTATAACTCGTATAGTATACCAAATTTAAAGAACGCAAACAGACGCAACTTCCCAATTTATAATATTATAATTTATATGTTGGAATTAGCAGATCCGAAGTTTAATGAATAAGAACGAGAGATGACTCAACCAGGTTAAAGCGCATCAACTAATAACTTATTTATCTTCAACACCAGCCTAGGCTTTGTAGTAGTAGTACATGACTGATTGACTACGAGTAGTACAAAATTGCACTTGATGTTGATGGAAGTTTTTAGTACTCATCATGGAGTGAATAATGCTTTCAGTACTACAAGGACATTAAAATAAAGTCACCAAATGTAGTATACTGGACTGTCATTAAATGATATTTTAATGGTTGGTCCGGTGGTTCAAACTACAGTAATTAATATTCTATTCCGATTATGGCAACAAAAGTTTATGGTTACGGGTGACATTAAAAAGTGTATGGGCAATTGTTGCGAAACGATTGCTATTATCCAGAAGCCACCGATATAAAAAAGGACATTTATGTTAATGGTCTTATGGCCGGCATAACCGTTAAATTTAGTTTAAAGGTAGAGGTTAGGATAGGTAAGGGTGCTCGTCCTAAAAGACTGGCATAAACACAATCAAGCCCGTAGCAGTACCACATTGTTTTCTCGCCTCACCTCCTCATCGAACCATCTTGGGCTCTCAACGAAGGTTAAGAAAACTTTGACCCCCATTTTTCTAATGTCTATCAAGTCATTTAGGAGAGGAGCTCCCAGAAATTTCAGCCTGCTAAGTGCTACACTGACACAAATGCAAAGCAAATGGAAAACAGTTTCTGCCTCTCTTCATCTTCGCAACGACGACAGTAATCATGAGAGGAGACTCCCATTCTGCTCGCCTGCTTACGTATGAGACAGAGTCCCGTACTAACATCCACTACTAGTATGGCCGCTCTCGCAACGAAAACAGCTGTTTAGATCTTGTCAGGTCTATAGTTTTGGCCAGTTCGTTGTTCTTCTAGCTTCCTTTTGAAGTAGTAATTTGCACGTAGCGAGCACTATATTGCAGATTGTGCCTTGTCGAGCGTCTTCATCCATATTTTGAGTGGTGCTCCAAACCCCATCTTCAGTGAAGATCAATCCAATATCTAAACTAGGGGGGCCGATCTGGGGAAGTTTGTATTTCCTAGAGAAAACGGTCATCTCAGTTTTATGTGGGTTCACATTCAAACCGCAACTGTTAGCCCAAATGGAGAAAATGCCAAGCGTACTTTGCAAGCGTTCTCTTAAGGTACAAGGATATTTACCGAAGACACCAATCGCAACGTCATCTACATAAGCAACCACCTTGAAGTAACATTCTTCCAGGTTTAGTAGTAACATTAAGGTTTAGGGTCATTCATGGCTAAGTTCCAAATAAAAGGGGATAATATCTGCTATTGGAGGAGTCACCCACGCTGGCCTTCACGTTCCTGCTTTTAAGCATTCGATCTATCCAGCCCCAGAGTGACTCATCCACGCACGTGATCCATGCTGTCGTTCTTAAGGGTCCCCTCAATATCGAGAAAAGTTATCTTGAAGTATTCCTTATGTTCAAGGTATCGATAATAGCAATAAGGGAATGGATAGCAGTTTCCATAAATTTCCCCTAGCAGTATGCATGTTGAGATTGCGATTACATGTTTGGCTCTATATAATTCCTAGTGGGCTTATATCTGTCTTTCCAAACAATTTAGTAGGGAAGAGGCCAAACTTATATGTATTTGGGACTGCAATGAGAGTTTTTTCCCGCCTTAGATATAAATATTACATTTACTTCGGTCTATTTACAAGATTGAAGACAATTTCCAGATAGAGTAAGGTTAAGTCAACCGTTTGTTGAACATCTGCCGGTATAATGTTATCGGGTTCTGCCAACTTTTAAGGGTTAAAGCTATTTATAGCTAACTGAATTTTTCTTTTGCTTAAAACCTGGCTTATAATGCCTGTGACTATTTTCCCTAGGCTTTGGGACTTACAGTTAGACCTTAACGCAGCCTAGATGTCTCAGATGACTCCTGTATTTTACTACAGTATAGCCTCCAGGCATTTGCTTTTTGCATTTCTTAACTCATATTTGATGGCTTCCTTGTAGCAGTCCCAGTTCTTAGCGACTTTAGTTTACTTGGCTCTTTCCTTGGCTATGAAGTCCTTTCGATTATCACGGTGGTCGTGTATAACCCAGAGGTATACTAGGAGGACACACAAACACCTAATATCGCCTTATTAAAGGCGTAGGATAGGTGGTTCACTAGGACCTCAAGCTCTTGTGTTGAATTCACCGGGCTTGGAATTGATACCGGCATTGAAATAATTAGAATAGTTCTAAAAATATCCCTGTCGCTTTCCTTCCTATTTCTATCGCTAGGATTTTTGGTGGGTTTTATCTCCCGTTCAAAATGGAGATACAATAATCAGAAAAAATGATCCTGTAACACCTTCACTAAACTATCCATAATGGTATCTGAGGATAAAATCAAGGAGTAACTAGTCTAGTACTATTCATATCAGTGCTTCCCCAAATTGTGTGATGTGAATTTGCATCACTTCCCAGGATGACTCCTTCTTTTTGTTTTTACGCCTCCTTTAATAAGCTTCTTAAAATCACAGTTAGGAAAGCTTCGCCATCAAGTGGAAGATAAGCTGATATTAATTAACCAGAGATTTTGACCATCCGTCAATGCTTGTTGTGACCACATTTGAATTACTGTAATTTGATAACAAAAAATATTCAGATTATTTTTAACAAGAATACAGCAAAGAATTTTACCAACATTCAGTTTATATTTAGAAGTCCTAAGTCAAAGTACTCGGTCGCCATTGACCCAAGGTTTTTTGAACTATAACAACGTGTATCTCCTCTGCTCTTGGTTAGAGTAAGAGTGTAGCCGATGCTGCCTTGGAGGCCTAGTTACAGTGTCCTGCATTATAGTTCTCTTTGCATTATTTTGCGATTCTCCCTCCGGTTTCTGTCTTTTGGGCAGAGAACCTTCAGACCAACTCTCCTGCTTCATTTCAGTAAACTTTTTGGGCAATAAGAGCGTTTTCTTATCCCTATCCGTTCTCTCCACCAACTTAATCTAATTGAGCTGTGGTAGAGCTTTCCAGGCTCTTTTCCTGGTTGTGTAAGTGTGTAAGAGGGGACCATCCTTGCTTGTGCTCATGTCCCTAGAGATTGCATTCGAGGAAACAACCTTATTTGTACTTGTGTCTCGTTTTTTCAGTAAGTCTTGAACGCTGGCCTAATGACCTAAGACCCACGTTGGTTACATATGCCTTGGAGACCATGGCGAAAGATCAAAATCCTACCCGCATTGGTTTCCGGGTTTTTAAGAGCGCTTCTTTTTTGGTGTTGTTTGTTTCATCGATGTTTTGACGCACGAGTAGCGGAGAAAGAAATGTTCATCTGTGCAGAAATCCGCAGTACACAGATAGACTAGTTTGATCCGGATTGTGCCAGGTATTCGGATACACCATTAGAGACTGAGCATTTGTTCTTATGCATGCCCCTAGCCTAGAAGGTTATAAGCACGGAACGATTAACACTTTAATCAGACCTAGTTCGAACCGTGTTTTAGCCTAACACAAAACAAATACTGTAGTGAGCTGGTTACACAAGCTCCAACTTGATTCTTCCAGATAGCTTCATGCGAAGACCACCAAGTTTAAAGGTAACAATGAATCAAATTAGTTCAAGAAAATTTGGCTTCAATTTTCGAAAGTTACAGTCGAACGACGCACAAAATATTTGTTTCATTGGAATGATTTTACCTTCAGAATACTTTCATTCTATTATTCCAAAGAGTGTCGGCTGAGAATGTTGATTGGGATGATAAATTATTAAGTCGCAGGCTTAGAATGAGTTAAAGGCTTAGCATGGATTCGTACCGAGAGAAAGATAATCTTGCATCGGTTTAGCGGCACAAGCGATAAATATTTGTACTAATATACCATCAAGTCGATATAACAGTTACCAGTGAGAGAGCTAATTTGCGTATATGGTATACGTCATCAAGAGTATACAATAGCTCTATGTACTGAGTAGTAAACTGACTATATCGCAAGGCCTAGCGGTCTCCCAATTTCTCAATTTTTTATTTATTTTGTATGGCATGCCGATTTCACCTGTTTTAGTCATTTATATTGCGACTACCATCATGGGGGGTGACAAGGATTCTTCCGAGATGATATCAAGAGGCCAACGTATCCATTTTTGGAATAAAAACTTGTTTGAATTTATGTGTAACTAAGTTTCACTCTTTTATTATATTTTCAAATGAAAAATTATATTTTGTTTAAAACCAAAAAAAATGTTTGTAACTTTTAAATACTCGTATTAAGGGATTCCTCATTGTGACTTGGAAAAGTATGACAACGAATTAAATTTAAAACTGACAAGCTGGGGAGCTTCCGCGGGACTCCGGGGGCATTGCAAATAGATAGTCTAACAATCAGTATTAAGGACTGTTGTATCTACTTGATAACAAACTATAAACTGCTCAAGCAGGTGAAATTGGCTTACCCTACAAATTAATGGCCTAATTCACAAACTGTTTGTAAGTTCTGTAACCGTAAAATTACCGATATGTACTAAAATGGTATATTCATAAAATTTAACTCGGCTCTATATAGACGTACGCTTTGTTATGTAACTTTACAGCGCCAAATTGGATGAAAAATCGCATCAAGTTTTCGATAGCGAGATTTTCATTTTCATGTGAAACTGTTTTCGCATATATACTCGTATGTTGTTACCAATAGCATCTCTATACCAAAAAAAGTGTAAGTTAATGTCAATTCTAGTTTTTCAGATTTTAGATAAAATTTATTTGTTTAAGATTTTTTGTTTTTTTTATACGCCCAAATGTTGATAATGAAATATTGTACGTACAGTCGAAGCAAATAGTTTGTCTGCGATATACACAGAAACATATTGTTTTTAAGGTATACAAACGAATGTCGCCAACTGTACTAATATGTAGTTTGACATCTGTACAATACATGCTTATTTTTATTTACTTTTTAATTAATTTACAAAAAATTCAATATTTTTATGATATACAAACATAGCAAATTAAATTTATAACGCGAGTTTATGTCTATTTTGGAGTATAAAATAAAGCACAATTTAGTTACAGCGGCGAAAAGTCTACAGTTTTTGAATATCATTTTTAGAACGCTGTAGTTACAGCTATAGAATTTTTACATTTTTAGAATCGGGCCATAAATATAAAAATGCGAATTGGAGAGACCGCTGGTTCATGGCATAGAGACACTTTAATACTTAATGCATATGGATTTTATTTCCTCTTGGCCTCGTCTTAGAACAATTCGTGGTATCTTTATGCTTACTTTCAGTTAATGGAAGTTACTAACGGAAACCGATATATGTTTAGAAAGGAATCTCGTTTTAATTTTATTTAGCTGTCTCACTAAAAATATATTTTTACAGTGTAACACTAATATAATTGGAATCATAAACGTATGATTGTTAATTTTTTGTTAGAAACTTCACTGTCGTTACGCCTACATATTTGTTTCTTTAAGCACGAAAGCAGTCAAGTACTATTTGGAAGCACTATTATGTAGTATGATTTTTCAACCTCTGAAACCCTAACCGAGGTACACCTGTAAAGCACATTTAATTTGATTTTATAAAACTTAGTCTTTCTTTTATACAGGTGAATGTCATAATTATTATACCTCCACCGTCATCACTAGAATGCTATTGTTTGTACGAGTATATGAATATTGAAAGCGCGCGTCCGAGTAATGATGTTGTTAAAGATTTAGCTATATCAATTTCTTCATTTCATCATGATCATCGTCATCATCATCGTTAAATTCACTTTCGATTTCTCATTTAAAGGTGAATACGTTTTTTCTTTTTTATTTTATTGATGTTGTTTAGAGTTATTCACCCGGTAGTAGAAAATATTGGTGTCAGAATTATGCGCAAAGTATTTATTTTGCAGCGTGCGCATTGCCTGCATGCAATTCAAAACTGGTTTACCGCCAATTTAAATTAAAACGTATCGACATACTTATAACATATTTATTATTGTTATTTAATATTTAAAAAACTATATAAAAGAAAATAGTGACATTGGACTATAATGTCTACCTTGAAATTATATTTGCCGGTTGAATTCATTTCATTATATTTAGAGTTGAGGAAATACACGAAAAATAAACGTACTCAAACGTGATAATTGGTAACAGAAATGTATTTTACAAGTATTGTGTACAAAGATTGATTATTTAGCTGATAAGTAATTATAATTAGCGCAAGGTGGTACATCACACCGAACAGCTAAATTATACTTTCACACACTTCTGAGAAGTAATTCATATTTAAATTACATAAACACTGACCTTTAAAAATCATATATAAACATACAACAAATATACAAAATCGAAACCAAAAATCAAATCATATATCGAAATTGATTTAACCCACATCCCACATGAAACAGCAAAACATCAAACATTTATTGATCTTGACCTATAGATTCCGCCGCACAATACAAGACATTTAATCGAGAATGAATTGTGTTTGATGTATGTAAATCAGTAAAAGGTTTATTTACACCACCAACTTATACGAGTATATAGAAGAGGAGGAACATAAATGACAAAATGTGACATGACTTTGAAAGTGTTAGCATTAATAATTTTTTAAGCTTCCTTACAAGTTTTTATTGTATAGACATTCTTGAATGTTAAAAAGCCTCATCATCATCATCAACATTTCGACTATACGTAATATAAATATCATCATCATCAATATATTGATTGAATACTTTTGGTGGCATAGTATGGGCTACATATTTTTGTGTGATGCGAATGTAGTGTAGTAAAACTTGTTTCTTAAAATATTTTTGATGACTAATATGAATGATTTTTTGCTTTCTCGATAACTTATTTTATTATTATCTAATCTTTTTAAGTCCTCGAATTACATGGTTTTTTTCTAAAGTTTATACATTCATATTATGTCAAATCAAATTGAATGCTGTGACTTCTGAATAACGCTCAGCATTATTTGAATATTGGTTAGTGTCAAATATAACTTAATTTGCAGCTACGCTGAATTAGGAATACGTAAAACCATGACAAGGACAAAATCGAAAACAAAATAATTGCTCTATCGTGCGATATGGTGACACATCCTGAACACTGATATCCTCCTAAGTATCCTGTTCTATATATTTTTGTTTAAATCAGAAGTCCTAGTTTCTAAGTTGCAGCAAATATTTTGCGAATTCTGCCTGTTGGCTTTTAATTGAGTAGGTCAGGCGAGGATAAACAATTATGTAATATGCTGAACACTCGAAAACAAATATCTGGCAGGGAGAACTCATGGCTCTTCCCCTCATAATACTGATTCATTCTCTTTAAATCTGCGACTTCTTAAATGACCCTAATTAAAACGTGTAAAGATATGCACATAATGTCCTCTTCCGTTTCTATTTAAACTTGTCTTTGCTTGAATTACAATTAAATTACAAAACTTTCCAATTTAGTTTCAGGTTCTAATTCACCTACCTTTTTAGACGGCAGCTTCACGACAAATTTTATTTTAATGCAAAATGTCAGTAAAACTTTCGAGACCACATCTTCAGTTAGATTGGAAGCTTTGTAACACCCATTTCGAGCCGCTTCATAATAAAACGTTTCAAATTGTTATTTTTATCATAGGTGTGAATTCTTTACGTATCATAATATGGGTTTTAGGATTGCCTCTAAATTAATGTGCCAGTGAATTGCTACTTTACCTGAAAAACACTTTTAGAAGAAGTGGTCATAATTAAGGTTGTTTATCGACCAATTCTAGCTATATATAAGGTAACTCAACAATTCGAGCGATATTATGGAAAACTCTATAACTTTAAGTATGTAATCCACATCCTTGAAATCTTTCAGAAAGTTAGCCGACCACTCATTAAATTAACCTGGGCTAAAAGGGTGACAACATCAAATCGAATGATTTGATCCAGAATATTTTTCGTGCAAAAACAGTTTTTAACCGAGGTTCTTCCAATTTCAAAAACATTCATAAGAAGCAGAAAATTGGTCTGCGTTCTCGAAAAAAAATTTAGTCCTTGACTTGTACATTGTAACTACTATTATTGCCATCGTAGGGCTATTAGGGATAAATCAAAAGGTAGTTATTTACAAGGAACGAGTTCCTTTTTAAAAATAAAAATAATTCCAACAGACACATTTGGTTAAATATCAAACTTCACACCTTTAGAGATTTTTTTTAAAGTGGAAACAAAATCCGGATAAATAGTTCCTAGAGCAAATTCGCACTTCCAGCCGAATTTTCAAAATATCCTTAGTTGTTTTTAGACGCTCTGAGCAGCGAGTAATTTACGATCACGAGACACAAATTGGAAAAGCTTATAGCTCTTAAAAGTTTCGCGAGCTGAAAAATAATTTGCAACTGATACCCTAAAGCGGGGCAGTCCAAAACATACTTGCACAAAGTAAAGTCAAGCGCAAAATGTAAGATGTAAGGTAAACCTAATGATGTTATGAGTTACATTAACATACCAACAGGCTTTTGCGTTTTTTTGGTCAAACTTTAAGCGTCATTTCACCTGTGCCTTAATTTAGACATTGGATTTCTGCCGAAAATCTAGGTGAAAATCGCATGAACTAATGGGCCAATTGCCTTCTATTTGTGGACAAATCTCGACTATAAATTCCGCTTCAATAGCAATTTTGTATATACAAAGTAGAAATCTATGAAAGATTATGCTGTATAAACAGGAAAATTTACAATCGGAAAATACGAGATTACGCTACTCGCCACAAGTGACAGCACTACTGCAAATTTTTGTTGTTATATATACTTGTATCCGCTATATATACTCCGACCTCATATGAAGCGGTTATGATATTTGTAAACGAACAAGGCCCTCCTTTCCACCGAAACATTCATGTTTATCCGAGAAATCCAGAAGATCCTAATAAAAACTTTATAAACCTTAGCGTTTTGCGTTCAAATATGTACCCTATGACTTAAGAACTTGCCTTTCGCGTGAACCTGGCTGGCAGCCGAGTTGGCAATGTATGAATGTTATCCATGAGCTGTATTTAATCAAATGCGAAAAAATGTCACCATGCTTCAATTTAAAGCTTCACTAACAGCTATTCAAGAAGCCTTCAAACTGACACAACAATGGTTAGTTCACTCTTATCTACAATTTGAAGTCAACAACCTCCAATGCATGCACCAAAATTCGCAACATTTGAGAGCTGAGCAATATAAAATACTCGCTGATCACTGGAGAACACGGGTCAAAACGAGAACTTGGCCGCCGGTGTTTTGGTTATTCTCCAATCAAGCTCTAACATGCGATAAAGATGATGCGATGCAATGTCAATATTTGCAAATATTGGCGCTTTAAATATTTTAGTAAGGTTCACTGTAAATCACACGTCTAAACGTTTGAGTTACAATAGCGAGACCTTCATCACGCACACATTCTGGCTTTTAAAAACTGTGCTCAAATATATGACGTATGGCTCCTTAGGTGTCCAAACGCGCCTAGCATTAATCGCTGCTAATGGTCAATGGTCTTGGTTTGAATTGCGTATCTCTATAAAGACATTCCACATAATTATGTTATGTGCTGGGTAAATGTAATAAGCGGGAAAGATGCAGCGGAAAATTGTTGAGCGTTTCTACTTACGTATTCTACTTGTTCACGTGCATGGTACAATCTACTTCGCATCATTTTGAACAGTAAATGAAGTGGTTTACTCAAATTTCAAGGCAGCAGCAATAAGAGTGGGTGCATTGTTTAGCTGACGGTGATATTTCTACTTGATGCCTCAACAATTAAGCGAAATGTCAACCTGCTAAGCCCCTTAAACTTTGCCTCTCAGTACATCAAGTTCAACACGGTGAAGCTCGATCAATCAACAAAGCGCTTCATGACATAAATTTCATTCTCAATCAACATTGAATATCGTGTTGAACTATTGGATTGTCAAAGCCGCAGGGAAATCCTCTTGAAGAAAAAATATATGATCAGGCTGAAGAAACCCAACAAGCAGATGTACAAATCGAGAAGCCCAATGAGGCCCAAGCCAACGAACTTATCAAGATAATGGTAGCAATAGAGAACATGCATGAAAAGCAGAAGCTCTTTTATCTTAACAGTCCCGTTGGCTCGCTCAGGAAAGACGTTCCTTTACACAACACTGATGACCTACTCCAGAGGAAAAAGTAAAATCGTTTTAGTCGCACTTCGCCCAGCGGATTCAAATTACCCGTGCTTTTACTTGGTACATCTGTCCCTTCAATGTACATGAACTCACCAGAAGCAAAACCTACCGTTGCACCAACAAATGCATAAAACGCTTGAAATGAGTCAAAAATCATTGACATGACATTACAGCAATGATACTCTTAATTTCTGTATTCTATTTCTCAACGATCAAACTTCATCTGGTATGCAAAGAGATAACTATCATACTCTGTGAAACCTCAATCCGAAGAAGAAATTGTGTAATGGCATCAGATTAATTATCGACGAAACCGCTCCGAATTTCGTAAAGGTCATAATAATTTCGGAATGCGTTAAAGGAGCAAGTGTACTGATCCTCCGAATTGATCTGGCTCCACCGGAAACGACCCTTCCATTTATATTGCGTCACGGGCAATTTTCCGTCGTTCCGGTCTATGCGATCACCATCACCAAGTCGCACGGCTAGTTCTTTGATCGTATTGGAATTCATTTAGAGAAAGCGATATTCTCACAGGTAACCAAGACGTATGATTGATTTTCGGATAGCTTAGGTTATACTGAAACAACAAGGAAAATTTGGTGAAAATTTATTGGTTAGAATTTTCACTATAATATTTTGAGTTTCTGTAGCCGTATAAGTTATTTTCAGTTCCTGGTCTTTCTCAAACACTCCCACAGATTCTAATATCTATGGATATAATGCGACTGCATGGAAAATCTGGAGAAAATTTGCCGATTTGAATTTTCAGTATAACTTTTTGAGTTTCTGTGATCGCACAATTTGGGGAAATTTGGGGAAAATTTCGTGGTTAGATTATACGGTCGCATAAACTCAAAAAACTATAATCAACGTTCTAAATGATAAATTTTCTCCAAATTCCCCATGTAATATCAGTACGACCTTACCTGCTAGAAAAATAACCGTAAACGTAATGGTTACCTGCGGGATTTTTGGGATATTAACCAAATCTGAAACTTAGTTGTTTGGCCACAAATCTTACTTATCGAATTCTGAACGATACTCTCCTTTAATTTTGTTATTTGATCCGAATGCTTTCAATCCAACTTCAAATGCAACTGTGCACAACTATTTTTATATTTACTTGTAAAGAAGTGAATGAGTGAGGCGCTCATAAACGACTCATTTTAGAACCTTGTTAGAATTAGCCGAGTTCTCTCCAGCAAAGCCAAATATAAAAATTTCCATCAAAATGCATCTTAGAATCCATTTCAACCGTGTAGAATGGACACTTACCAGAACTTCAAATAAAATGTATATGTTTCCATCCAAAAACAATCTAGAAACCAAATTTCATAAGGATTTTTTGCGAAATGGCCAAGTTTAGTCCAGCATTGACAGATCCTAGAGTTTTGTCCTAAACTCACTTTAGCATCCCTAACCAATACTACTAACCAGATTTCATTATAATTAGTTAAGAAATGGCGGAGGTAGATGAAACATTGTAAAATTTCAAAGTTCGATATACATAATTTATTTACTTCCGAGGTCAATCAATTTGTCAATTTACGAAGCACTTTTAATATTTCATTCCCGTTGGAATGTTTTCTTTTGTGGAAAACCGGTACAAAAATGAATAAAAATGTCCATAAGAAAAATTCTCTTTTGTGACGCAGTACTACCGCTTGTAGTGAGTAGCGTAATCTCTCATTTTCCGCTGCTTTAAGGATTAAACACACCAAAAGCTGCGCAGCGTGTTCCAAGCACACTATCGGTTTTAGTAGCAAAATCGAATTATGTCAATTTTATCGAGGTTATGAGTAGCAGCAAGATCAGTAAATTCTTGCTGCTGGTTGTGAAACCTATTGATGCTGCGGCAGATGCGACTTCACTCAATATAATTTCTTTAAATTTAAATTGTTTTATTAAAAATGTTTATATTTATACTCGAATTATCAGTTTGCATCATTACGCAGGCGAATAAGCTAATTTTTAAATTTGCTGCTCGCTGCCGCTGCTTGGTGTGTTTCATCCTTTATATGCAGCATTAAAATATTCAAACCATTGAAATCGGAGTACACCATGGAAATTTGATTTTCAGTCGAAGGCTGCAGGCCAATAGTCGGGTAAAAGTCAATTTTAAGTAAATGTTTCGGTAAATTCATTTGTAAATATACGGTACGCATATTGTACCGGTACCCATATTGTATCCACACGAGGATTCAGTACAACATATAATGACTTCATGAAAGATAATTAAACGAGTGACCGATTTCATACGTTTCTACCTTTAAATGTGAGCGACATCTGACAAGTGTTTGTTTATCGATGCTGTTTTTGAAATAAATTTAACCATCATTGTTCTCCTGGTTAGGACAGGCTAAGCCAAGCGATTGTTTTTTTGTAGACGGTTTATTACATAAACGCGTTTCAGAAATTACTTGATACCTTAAGAAAAATCAAGCAAGTCATGGGTTGACCAGCGCGCGTTGACCTTTGCTAAGATGAGAATAGAAGAGACAAAAAGAACATTTGACATGCTTGATATGATTCAAAAAGAAAAAACCAAAAAGTGTTTGCCTATTTTCCTTTAAACCCACCGTAGTCTCACATTTTGTCTATTGTTGAAGACAATTAACTTATTAATGAAATTAGGTCCTAATTTAGCAGCAATAGTATCGCCCATTAAAAATTCCAATAGTAGTATTTTGAAGACACATGATCAATTCTAATCCAAAATCATTCCTCTATGCGTCTATATAACGGGTGATTTTTTAAGAGCTTGAGAACTTTTTTTTAAAAAAAAACGCATAAAATTTGCAAAATCTCATCGGTTCTTTATTTGAAACGTTAGATTGGTCCATGACATTTACTTTTTGAAGATAATTTCATTTAAATGTTGACCGCGGCTGCGTCTTAGGTGGTCCATTCGGAAAGTCCAATTTTGGGCAACTTTTTCGAGCATTTCGGCCGGAATAGCCCGAATTTCTTCGGAAATGTTGTCTTCCAAAACTGGAATAGTTGCTGGCTTATTTCTGTAGACTTTAGACTTGACGTAGCCCCACAAAAAATAGTCTAAAGGCGTCAAATCGCATGATCTTGGTGCCCAACTTACCGGGCCATTTCTTGAGATGAATTGTTCTCCGAAGTTTTCCCTCAAAATGGCCATAGAATCGCGAGCTGTGTGGCATGTAGCGCCATCTTGTTGAAACCACATGTCAACTAAGTTCAGTTCTTCCATTTTTGGCAACAAAAAGTTTGTTAGCATCGAACGATAGCGATCGCCATTCACCGTAACGTTGCGTCCAACAGCATCTTTGAAAAAATACGGTCCAATGATTCCACCAGCGTACAAACCACACCAAACAGTGCATTTTTCGGGATGCATGGGCAGTTCTTGAACGGCTTCTGGTTGCTCTTCACTCCAAATGCGGCAATTTTGCTTATTTACGTAGCCATTCAACCAGAAATGAGCCTCATCGCTGAACAAAATTTGTCGATAAAAAAGCGGATTTTCTGCCAACTTTTCTAGGGCCCATTCACTGAAAATTCGACGTTGTGGCAGATCGTTCGGCTTCAGTTCTTGCAATGTCAAAGCATACTGAGCATCTTTCTCTTTGACACCTTGTCTGAAATCCCGCGTGATCTGTCAAATACTAATGCATGAAAATCCTAACCACAAAAAAATCACCCTTTATTAGTAAATCCTAAAATTACGCATGCATGTTGAGGCTCACTTTATCGAAGTAATAAATTTCCAAAGAGTATAACCCGTCTTGCGTTTCTTTGACATAATCAAATTCAAACCGCACCAAATTCAGAGGACCGTGCACAGTAGCAATAATATTCTAATTTTCAAATTCAAATATGTAATTAAAAAATGCTAATTTCAATTTTATTATACCAATTTTTTGTGCATGGCATATCCATTAATTAATTAATGAGCGCATTTATAAAATCCAGGTAAAAGTAAAAGAAGCGTTTACTTTTATTGTATATGACATGATGTGTGCATATAGCCTTCGATCGTCAAGATCGTTTATTTAAATTTTTTTTACAACTATCTTAGTCAAGACATCATGTCTCTAAAACGATGATCACACATATGAGTATAAAAGAGATGATGATCTATATGTTGATAAATACACGGATTACACACGATTGATCTTATTAATTATTGATCTAGATCTCTGATAAATTTATGTATTAGGTATTAACGGTTTGACACAAAAAAATTGTTCAAGGAGTTTTGTTTTCTTCTTCAGTCGTTTTAGTGTACGAGTACACTAGTTCAAAATGAAATATCGATCATTGCCTCCGGCTATGACTAATCCATACTAATATTATACAATATAATTTATACTAATATAGTAAATATCTCAAGCCAAACTTGCGATCGCTAGTTGATCAATTGTATTTGGTTAAAAAATAAAATTTGGTTTTTGTTTTTATTAGTTAATTAGCATAAATTTTAGGTTTTTTCTTTGCTTTTTTTACTGCTGGTGATGATCGGCAATTCTGCGGTTTTAGCCTGCATATATAATATTTGCACATTGTCACTTACATGTGTTTGTGTAGTAAGTAAAGTGGATAAAATGATCTTAAACATTTAACAGCTACACGTACGTACCTTGAGAAAATTCACATCGATCATAATAAATTGTATTCGTTTAAAGACAATGGGCTCAATTGTATAAAAGACTCACTCACATCCACAAGTTGTGAATTATTGAATCATCGCAATTATAAAGTTGGTATGCATACTATACCTGTCACATAAGTCTGTACGAATGTCATTGGTTGGCAATGCGAGAAATGCGTTTCTCCAACTATAGGAAGTATCCTCTTACAACGTAAATGAAGTGCAAGTTTTTAAGAATGTTCCCAATTGTTAGACCTTTTGGGCAAAGAAATGTCCTTTTCGAAATCAGTGTCCCAAAAAAACATAAAGTGATGATAGCCAAAAGTGTTTGACACAATTCGACGGACCCGCTATAATTTTAACATTTTACCCGCAATTTGTAGAATTTTTGACAATTTCGGCAAGTTTCAACATAGCGATCATCTGAAATTTTTAGTTTCGGCACACGGGAAGAAAATCTGATTTATTTCTCGAAAATGCTAAGGAGTGCTAAGCCCCCACTTCGGGGTTTTACTTCCAGTGTTCCGAAACTAAATTTTTTTCGGATTGATATACAGAATAAATATGGACATGCAAACAGCTTATTTTGGTAAAAATTTCCAGATGTTCGGTATGTTGCAACTTGCCGAAATATGGCTCTGGGCTAAGTAGATCTAAGCATTTTCGAGAACTGTCATAAATTAATATGTCATGATTGTCAAAAATTCTACTGCAACTTTTAGACAAAGATTTACAGAACATATTAGTACGACCCTGTCAAATTCGGTTCGATCACTGGATTGTGAATACAGCTATAGATTTGACAGTTACAACAACAATTCTAGTAATTTACACTGCTACTGGAAAATTCTCGAAAATACCAGAAATATTCGCACATTAATTTTCCCGCTATTATCCATAAACACTAAAACACAACACCAAATAACTACCGCACAATTATTTATTTATCCGGTTAACACCATTTACAATTATTTTTAGTCACGCCACTATTTTCACATTAACACCACTTATAATTTTCCCGCGAACTGTGTTCGTCGCACTCGTATTTATATATCGCGCTAACAATCGGAACCAAACTGCAATAATCTGCAATATCACTAAACTATTATAAAACCACTTCTAAGGCTACTAGTTAAACCTAGATGTCACTACAACGACAAACGTAAAATTTAAATCAAACTTCGCTCAAGACTAAGTAAACGAACAACATCATCGAAGACAATCATCACAATCATCGAATATAATTTACAAATTCTACACGAAATTACGAAAGTTAATAAATGAACCGGCTTGAGGAGTTTGGTATCTACAAACACCAACATGACCCATTTATATTAAACAATAAATGGCGTTCAGCTAAGACCAGAGATATAATGAACCGTTGGAAATGACAAAAGGTTCAGTAGTTTAGCGAATTTGCTAAAGGCTGAATGCGCCAAACCGGTCAAATAATAAAAGAACTTTTATGAACCAAAAACACTTCGCATTTTAAAATTCTTCTTCAAAAATTTACACTAAAGTGTAGTCTTAAATAGCACATTTCCTCATTTTCCGTTTCTCTTTTGTTAAACCTTGCTTACAAGATACTCGAATTTTGTATTCACCATATTTTGTCGCATGGTAATTATCAAGCTGAAAATCATTAACGTCTCACTAATGACTCATCAGCGTCAATCAACATGACACGTATATAGAAATTTGTCAGCAAATGGGGCTAATTTTCATTTGTGACATATCTGAGATGAATCGTTTATAACATGACTAAGATGAATCGTTTATTAAAAGAGATGAATGAAGTGAGAGAGAGAGAATGAATTTCTGTATGTATGGACAAATACAATAAAAATATTTTATTTAAATGCTGACTAAAATTTCAACTACATATTCCCGTCGACGCAGTCATCTCTTTCTGAACAGCTGTTCAGTTCTCGAGCAGAAATTGAACATTGGTTTATTGATTGGATCGCCTCCAAAGACTAGGATTTCTTCAGAGAGGGAATCCGTAAATTGCCGATCCGAAAGATGAGGGAAAGTTGTAGCTGCAGATGGAGCATACTTTCAATAAATAATTCTTTCATTTTCTGAAATTAGCTGATTTATATTCTCACACCCAATACATTTTTAGTGAGATATTTTACATTTTACTGCCGTTAGGTTATGATTTTAATTTTTTTGTAAAATTTTATTTTTCCGTTATGCGTTAGCTTAAGACCAACCAGCAAAAATTGAAATCAAACAATAATGCATCATTTTTTCCACTTTCTAATAGTGGGTGTAACCCTCTTTAAACATATTGCGATCCACGCCGCTTCCACGGTTAACATATTGTAAGTAACAGCAGATAATGGATTGGGATTAACATCCAATAGCAGCAATCAACAATTTAAAAAAAGTTTCGGATTTTGGGTTTTTTGCTCTGGATATTACGCGGCACGTCTGGGACTTGATTTGAACACACAACCTTCTGAATTAGAAGGTTGTGTGTTCAAATCATTTAAATTACTTGTCCATCTTAGTGGCGGATGGCGTGCGGCATCGTGGTAGATGGGAGCGCCTCTGGTATGAGCGACTTAATCCTACGGCTGTTTGTGTTTGGAGAGAACTGACAACATGTTATTGTTCGTTCGTCTTTGGTCGTATCGTCATGTCGCGTTTTGTTGTCGTTTTGAATGTTCTTCGTGTTGTTTCCATCTTGCGTGTCCACATATCTGTTGGTGTATTTAATTTATTTGTACATACAGTGATTAAAATATTTTGGTCGAAATATTAGAGAGTCACTTATTTGAAATGCAGATTAATTGTGCCATAGTATGTCTGTAACCATCAGAGCCAACTAAATAAAATGCATCTCCTTTTGCTATGCAGGAGAATCCTCTACACGGTCGAAATGCTGAGATTAACTCCACTATGTTCCTTAATTTTACAGCAGTAGGGAATGACGAATTTGATGCGTTTCGTTAACGCGAGTTACCTTTTTTGATACTTCTCGCAGAATTAGTACATCCTCGATTTTGGGAACCGCATAGTCAACAGGAGGTCAGAATGGTAGTGGTTTATTGCAGTTTTACTAAGGTCCATTCTTAAATACTGCGGTTTAGTTAAGTTCTTCAGCCATTTTGATCTGTTTTTATAATCACTTTGAAAATATTGCACATTTAAAACGAAAAGATTAAAGAAAATTACTTTTAATATTGAAATTTCAACGTACTATTTCAACTGGTCTTAGGCTAATAAACTTTTTTATTGAGGCTAATAATTTTTTCAACAATTTTCACAAAAGAGGATAATAACTAAATGTTTGACAAATTTAAATTCGAATCTAAAATAACTGTCTATCTATATCGTATTCATGTTTTTCATGCGTTAGTGTCGTTTGCCCGCTTTGCCGGCCATCCCAAGGGCTCCCGTATTCAGAAAAAACTATATTTCAAGACAGTACAATGCATAAAATAATTCTTGAATTCGATTTAAGCTGAATTGCAATCCTTACATGCGCGTGTAAGAAATTTTGATTTTTGACCAAAGTAAATGGGTCATTTCTCAACAAATAATGATCAAATTTGAGAGTCGAACTAAACAATTTTGCAAGCAGATTATTAAAATTGTTTAAAGAGTTTGTAGATCTGGAATGACATTTGAAAATGAATTTTGGATAAAATTCTCGTCCTGAAAAGGAGTTTTATAATGGAATAAAATATTTAATATTAACATTACTAATTAGATTTAACATGGCCAAAACCAGAAATTTATTCAAAATTAATGTTAGATTCTCAATCCAGCACTAAAAACCAAATATGACTAATGCAAATGAAGTTAGACCTAACTAGAGTAGAACTAATTTTATGAATAGTTTAGCACAAATTTCACACGCCTGAGCATGCTTTTGAAGTTGGAACCAAATTGATCCTAAACCAACAAATATCAAAAATATGAGAAAGTATTGGTAAAAATAAAATAACAATGACATTTAGGCAAATTTTGAAAATATTTGAATTAATTTTTTTAGTGTTGCACTATTTTAGAAGGAGTTCATTAGAGCCATACACCTCACTTGAGATTTAATATGTTCAACACCAAGTTCAGTATGATTTTTTAGGAGGTCTAGAACTATCAACTTTTCAAATCATTTTAAAACTTAATGAGATTCACGTGGTCTAATAAATTTTTCTATTTTCTTAAGAAATTGAATATCTCGAGATTTAATATGGTTCACTTATGGTTTCCTGAGTAGTCTACTTTATAACTATTAACCTTACGGACCTTATAAGGTTTAGAAATTTTATAGTCCCAATCTAGGCCTCTTTCAAAATCATACAGAACTTGGTGTTAAACATATTAAATCTCAAGATATTAAATTCCCTAGCTAAATCCTAAATTCATAGATAGGATAGAACAGCATTTATTTGACCACGTTGATCCTATTGGCTTTTCAACTGGTTTGAAAGGTTGGTGACCTAGTAATAACCTAGGTAAAATCTCGAGAAATTTAATTTGGTTTGGAAGGTTGATAGTCCTGTCTCCGAAAATTCTATATTCTTAGGGTAGAAAAGGTAGTAAAGTTTATTTAACTACGTCAATCCAACCGAACTTTTTTTTATAAAGTAAAATAAAAAATAAGTAATTTTTCAATTCAATTGAGGAAAATTATTCAATTTCAATATTTCGCCTAAATGTCATTTTTATTTGTTTTTTACTAATACAAACACAATTTCGTTTGTTATTGTCGGTTTAGGACTGGTCTAGGTCCAGAAAAAAATAGTCAATCGCCGTTCGGAATGTTTAAATTTCACAACTTGTTACCAGTCACAACAGCGGAGATCTTACATAGGCTAAAGCTCAAAGACGTAGGCATGAGGTTTGCAGACAAGATGATGTGCTTGAGTAAACCGTGAAAAATAAAAGAATTAAATGAACAACCTTGAGAAATAACTATAAACGAAAATAATAAACTGTGTATGCCCACTCGGACACGGCGGGATCTTCCCGATTAACAAGTCTCTTGTCTGCTGTGGAGCCTCGTTAGGATAGACCCCTTTGTATGGATTGCGGCAGCCTCGCCGATACAAATATCGTTCTTGTCATGGGTTAGCAACCTGTATGGGTAGCGGTGTCCTCGTCGAAATAAATCGAAATTGACTCGTTAGACAATATGTGTGGGTTCCGGCGTCATCGCCAAAATAAATCGTATTTGCGCCGATAGACAACGTCCACGCTGACGTAAATAATTGGGCCCCGTTAGGCAACCTATGTAGGTTGCAGCGTCCTCGCCGAAATAATTTAATCTTAGGTCACGTAAGGCAGCCTTTACTCAATGGCTCGAACCCACAAAATAAATATGTGCTTAACAGTTTTAGGCTACAATTGTCGGATTAATCCAAGACGAACGTATTATAAACACAAAACTTTTCTTATAATTTGTATACATACATTTCATTTTAAGGCATCAAACTGCCAATCATATGTAAAAAAAATATTTTCACAAAAAAATTGCAATTAAGGCAAAAATCTGAACGTCAAAAGGCCACCATAAATTCCAAACTAAACTGTGTAGAAAAAATATTATATTCCTCTACCTCACATTTTTCAATAAAAAATGGACGAGCGAGACACAATTTCTTTACCTTTGTATCATATACTTATTGTCAGAACCGACAGATGTCTTAACCAACAAGCCTCATCACAGACACAAAAAACATGTTTTAATACTTGATTAATTGTGGTTTTTAATAAAATCTCGGTGTATGCGTGCGCGTGTGTGGTATCGCCCAGACGAATCGACTGTTCGGGATGGAACAGCATGTCCCATTTGAGCTATAGTCCAAGGTTCGACGTCTTGCAAAACGTGTTTTTTACTTCAAAAAGGAAATAACAATTGGCCCAGAGATTATACTCGAATAAACAAAAGCCATCGATTTTCGATGGGACAACTTTGTTGGCGGTTATCAAATTTTAATTTAAAACGGCAGTCAACAGAAATGCAGGTATCCTGAAACACGAATAGCGGTAATTTTGTGTCGGAAATTCGTCGGATTCAGACAGACAACAAGAAAAGTATTAAGCTGGCGTCACGCGGTGGTGAACGAAGTGGTGACAGATTAACAAAAAGAGGCGATGTTGAAGGGAAATTTATATGGTTACTTTAGACACAGGTGCCACTCACACGATTGTTTAAAAAATCTCATCTCACATTTATCCTAAATAAAAAAGCAGCGAAAATAAAATTTCGGGATATTAGGTTTCAAGAAGAAGTCGTTGTACAGATCGCCGATATTGAGGATAAGGTCATACTAGGTAAAGACTAATGAAAACAAACAAATGGCTTCGTCTTGGAGGGGTTGAACGGGATAAGAATCGTTTGGAGAAACAATTATTCGGGGAAGATTAGATGTACGTTTTGGGTCACCCAGGTTTTGGGTTGTGGAAGCCAATAAACCAGAACAAGAATGATGAGAAGTAATGATCGGAAAAGCCGCTGTAAAACTATGATTGAAGTTAGAGCTCTATCTAAATCTCTGGGGCAAGTCAAAAATAGTCAAGAAAGAGATAATCGTTGTAATGTGAAGTGTTATGTAATACCATAGTGAAAGCCAAACAGAAAAATCCAGCACAAAAATGAAGAGCAGCACCGATCGTGTTGATGAAAAAGAAGGACGGTAATGGATAGTGACGAGAAAAGAAACATATCTAATGATTCGACGACACAATAGACATATTATCGGGCGCTACAATATTGTAATCATCGGAACTGCAAAGCTGCCGACAAGAACGTAGACGTCCAAGCAGAAGATTTCACATACAATGTATGGACAAGGAGTTTTGATAATTTAATGAAATGTCATTTGCCCAGCGACTTTTGTAGATTAATGGATCATGAAATAAAAGCATTACATTAGAGAAAGCATCCTCTTTATTAGACAACATTATCATCATGGGAAAATTTTCCAAGAGCACGTCAGAAATATAGCGGAAGGTTATAAGCCAATACAATCCGCCCGGGTTAAAGTTAAGTCACGGAGCATTAAAGTGTTTTACTGATACTTTATCATGACAGCGATGTCAAGTTGATTTTAAACACTGCGGACAAATGAAAATGTTACCGGATGCAGAATGGACAATTGAATCAATTCAAAAAGAACAATTACTAAGTAGACTCGGATTAATCAATACTACTGCGATCTGAAGAACTAGTCCTTATTAAAAATGACGGACTTTTGCTCTGTGTACTATAAGCAAAACGAATTGATTAATTTAACTGCATTTTTAGGAGTTTAGCTAAATGGCAAAAATCGAATAAAATATTTTCCGGCACTGCACAGAAAAGGTTGACCACCACTACACATACCAACACATTATAGATTTGATAAAATTTGTTAGATAAATATTTTAATTTTGTGGGATTTTATTTTATTTTTTTTTTTTTTGTATTCTGTAACTATTTAGAGAAAGTTACGATCTTGCGCACACATTTGTGTATATTAAGAAGATGGCACCAGCTTATAAAATAGATACATATATAATTAAATTACACACATACGCAAAAAGATTTTTGTTTACACTTAATTATGCTGCGATATCCCACGGTTCTTAAATCAGATCCGGTAGGTCGTCATATACCACCTAAAATTTTATCACGATTTTTTATGTAATCAGACATTTTAATGTCAATCTTATATCTGCACACATATTATAACACCGTGTTTACTTTTTATAAAAGAAATATTATAAAATCGTTAAGATAAACAAATTGGATAATCTCGCGTCAATCGTGAGTTTATCCTCCAAAAGCAAAACAGATTTTTATAAATGTATCCGCACAATATTGGAGCGCGCCGAAGATGTAGCATACGTTTTTGAATTTTTAATTTCACTTTCACTTTACACACAAAACTTTAATTTGACTTTAAGAGTATGATTGGGCAGTTAACTGCTAATAATTTATTTTATTCTTTTAATTTCAGTGACAAAATAGAAAAATTCATTGACGATAATAAAGCGCTGATGAGGCGAATGTACGGTGATTTTGAAATGTCAACGCAGTATGGCCCTCCATCGCAGACATCGAGTAAAAAACGGAAACGACATACCGATAATTTTGATTTTGATGTGCCCGGTGTGCCTGATTTTATTGGTAAACCTGGTTTTGAACCGGACGCAGACACAAAGGGCGAATCGTATTTTAATAAGTGGCGACCAAAGAGGCAAACACAATCGTTTCGTAATACGAATAATAATAGTAACACTAATAATAGTAATAGTAATCGAAATACTAATAGTAATAGTAATACGAATCGTAGTAATCAGAGTGGCAGACAAGCAGCAAATGCTAATAATAATAGTGAAAATACGGGCAGGTAAATTTATTAAAACTCCTAAATAGTAAACTCCTATAATTATTATTTTCTATTTTATTTTATATAACACAGAGTTGATGCGTGTGAATCAAAAGTGGAAATCGTAACTCCATATTGGGCATCAAATTCTGCCGGAAAAATTCGTGCCATTGTAAATACACAACATTTTGAACAGGCTATTCACCAAGAAGTTTGTGTGTAAGTATTCATATTCATAAATAGAGCGATATATAATTTAAAAGGGTCGTAACTTTCTTAATTCATTCACGTCAAACAATTTTTGATCATTTGCTTATTTTGTTGGTACACGGCCACGTCATTAAAATTCTTTAATTGAGGTCAGACCAGCCGTAAAACATGTAATCGTAAGATACCTAATCGTAAACCACATCTTCAATGTAAATTAAAATATTTTACTTCAATTTTGTGAGAATAGGAGATAACCAAGATTTGTGTTGTAGCACATGCCACGTGCACTTTTTACTTCTAATATTGGCCCAAAATTCCAATATAGGAAAACGCGTTCTACGCCGTCTCTGCATACAACTTTAACATGTACTCACACTACCTTGTCGCGGTTGATTATCAAATCACGAAAAAACTGGTGGTTTGTACCCTCGAATACTGGTTCGAATATAAAATAAGGACAACGTTATAAAGTTTAGATCATAATAGGAAATGTTCTTAGCTTAAATCGTTCGAAAACCTCCCAGCAACTCCCCGATCTGGCACCTTAGTATATAAGCTCCATCTAATAAAATTTATCGGCTACAAATCGTTTTCATGAATTCACAATGGATACTAGAACCGTTAATAGGACATGGACACTAACACAGTAGTTCATCATACACTTCCTGCCTTTTTTAATACGAGGATGGACTTAGAGAAGAGCCCTGCGCACTCCGACCGTTACAGCTATTGTGTAACTCAGCTAGTCTATCACGTAACTATCA
This sequence comes from Nephrotoma guestfalica, assembly GCA_963691935.1. Taxonomy (NCBI): domain Eukaryota; kingdom Metazoa; phylum Arthropoda; class Insecta; order Diptera; family Tipulidae; genus Nephrotoma; species Nephrotoma guestfalica. The sequence goes on along the minus strand of OY829913.1, from coordinate 33,016,628 downwards.
CGTTACTTACATTCACTCTCTGTCTTGAAATGACCTCAAAATCGGCCAATAAATGTTACCATACTAGCGGTCTTAGTGATTGGCGGTTCAACTAATGTACTCCGTCTAGATATCCGATGTTGTATTTAAGAAATTTTTACGTTTGTCTCCCAAGCGGCGTTTCCCAAGCTGCCTCGGTGGTATTTTTACCTAACGCCGGATTTACCGCCAGTGAAGATGCCACGTCTCCTAGTCTACCGAAGTGACCGAGACAAGACATAAAGATACTTTTATTTTATAGTTCTGTCAAAAATCAATAGCAGCTCCATCTCAGCGTAGAAAGGAAGACCGCCAATGCTGTGTGAAGAGCTGTGTGACTTATTTTAAGAGAATTTCCGATTGAATTTTCCGAGCGCATTTGGTTTTGATCTGAGATATATGACGAGGAAGTGAGGATATAATTTACTCCACTTTCCCACAAAACTCGTTCTTTTTATAATCAACTCTGCTACGACCTGGTCTGTTGGGTTGTATTTGATTTTATAAATTATATCTTTAAATTTTATTTAGTGTTATACAAGTTTTCGGTAACTAACTCCGCAACTGGGGTAGGCTAAGTGTGTGAGAGCTGTGACCTTTCTACATGAGGTTTGCGTTGGGATAATAATTCAACCTGGAAAAAAATTGTTACGAAAGTTCAACAAAAGCCTCGGATAATTAACTTGGATTTACAACAATGACCTCGTACTAGAAATAAGAATAACGGCCATCGGAGTAATCGTAATTTTGATATACTCGTATCTCTATAAATACAAGAAAAATCCACAATTTTCAGCCGAATGCATATCACCACCTCAACAACAGCTAAATCCACAACCAAGGTTCAATCACGGATTTGGACATGGTTTTACGGGTTTGACTTATAGGTCTAAGGCCTTTGGGAGTGCAAAGAGAGCTTTTTCCTACCGTAGTAGAAATATTACATTTACTTCAGCATTTACTAGGAATGTGACAGAATTCTAGGCTGCCCTTGAAGATAACTTTCAGCCAGGGTAAGATCAAGTCTGTAGTTTGTTGGGTATCTTTCGATATAATGCCATCGGTGCCATCGGCCGACTTAGAAGGCTTAAAGCTTATTATATCCCACAGGATTTTTTTCCTGTTTATAACTCATTTTTTCCTGCTTGCTTTTGTTTCGCAGATTCGGAACTACTTGGAAAGTGAGTTTTCAGTAGTAGCACCAAGGATTCCACACTAGTTACGGTTAAGGAACAATCCAGCAATTTTAGAAAACACGGAGTTGTGGGACTTAGAGATAGTACTACACGCAGGCTAGATGTCTCAGAGAACTCCTATATTTCACTACGGTATAGCTTCCAGGCAATTGTTTTAACATTTGTTAATTCGTATATTTACATGTATTAAGGACTTCCTTGTAGCAGTCACGTTCATTAGAAGCTTCAGTTTCCTTGGCTGTGCTAAATAACAATCTGCATTTTTACGGGTCTATACAAGGAAAAGTCTACTAGAAGGGCACGCACCTAATATGGCCTTATTAAAGGCATCGGATAGCTGGTACACTAGGACATCAAGCTCTTGTGTTGAATCACTCAGTTTGGAACCGATACCGGTTGTAAATTTTTTAGAATAGTTCTAAAAATATCCCAGTCAGGGTCCCTTCAGTTTCTATGGCTAGGATTTTTTGAAGGATTTTGCCTTCAATTCAAATTGGCGAAAACAATGATCAGAAAAGGAATGGTCCTTCTCACCTTTCTTCTTATCTATTTCTAGTTATAAACGTTGGTTAACTTATTCGCGTTTAGCAGTTTATATTTACTTTATTTGAGTTTGTTTTATGAGTTCTAAGTCCAAGTGCCCAGTCACCATTTACCCAAGGTTATTGGACTAGGACAATGTCTATCTTCTTTGCTCCTAGTTTGAGCATGAGCGTTACCGAAGCTGCCTTCGAGTGATGGAGGTATAATGTGCAAAAACCTCAACGTAAGGTTAGCTCCTTTACTTCAACCTCCACCACAGTTGCATCAGAGCCCTCCTCCGACTGTGATTCCTCCAGGGATCCACAAAGACGTCCCATCGAACTGAAAATCTTCGTGTCTGTAGAGAGTATTCCCACCTTCTCACCCATATCCTTGATGTTCAGGTTGTCAACCGAGGCCTCTACCGGTTTCGGCGCGCTCAACCCTACCCTCATATTTCTGAGGGTGACTGTGCTGAAACCATAGCTAATTAAACCGTTAGTTCCCGCCAGTGCAACCAGCGACACTCGATTCAATATGATAATAGCTTACCTAAAGTCAATCTTTGGTTCTTCCAACTTGGCCACTCTCTAGTCGACGGTCGCCAATTCCGCTGGGATTCAAGCTCCCGCTTAAAATTTTTAGAAAAGTGGCGGCTAAGCCCACAATATTTCTTCATGGGATGTGAAAGGTAGAGGGAGAGAGAGAGAAGCGGCTTAGGAGTTCTCCACTTCCTCCAATTACACCACCTTCGTGGGTTTTGTCAATGACAGCCACCACTAAGTGCCGTTTTAGAACCGCGGCCTAGTTACAGCTTCCTGCATTCTAGTCCTCCGCATTCTTTTGTAATTCCTCCCTTTGTAGAGATTGTATTCGAGAGACGATCAAAGTCTCACGTTGGTTACCTATGTCTTGGATACCAGGTCTAAAACCCAAAATCCCACTAGCATAAATTTCTGGGCTTTTAAGAGCGCCGGACTTGTTTTTTGTACTATTAGTTTCGTCCATGTTTTGTCCCACAGTGGCGTAGAAAGAAATGTCCATCTGTGCAGAGATTCGTAGTGCAAAGATAATGCAGTTTGATCCGAAGGGTACCAGGTATCCGGATACACCGTCAGAGACTGAGCACATTTTGATATACTGAGCCCCAAGTCTGACCTGTTATCTGCACAATACGATTATCAACTTAACCTGGTCTAGTACGTCCCGTGTTTTAGCCTAACACGAACTCTTCTAGAAACTGAAAGTTACGGAGCTAACACAAGTGCCAACTTGAATCTTTCAGACAGCTTCACGCTAAGACCACTTATAGTATTTAGTTAGTTATCCCATAAATTTTACCAAACTTTACGACTTTGGCAATAATTGGGAAATTTATCATTGATCCTGGTCGAAGGACGAAACTTTTTCATAAATTTGGGGATCCCAGTGATTTTTAGCCGAAGTCGTATCAACAGCAGAAGCAGGTCGAATAGGAGAGTTTTCCTTTTCCGCAATAGTTTGAAAAGTATTTCACCAAAATACGATATCTCTTCAGTCCAGGCGGATTGACTATTCGGGATCAAATTCATAATTAAACTTTTTCTATTAGTTGGGAGACCCTTGCGAAATTTAGTGGAAATCTGTTTATCGGAAATGGTAGCTTCCATGGGACCTTTTTTAATTTTTGCAAATATATTCTGTCGAAAAAGTGACAGAAAAAGCCCGCTTAAAGGGATTGTAAAAATTTTTTGTCGCTAAGTTCGTACAACTGTCCTCTATCTTGACGTGAGTCGTTTGAGTGTGATCTGTCATTTAGTGTGTTTACAGTGCCCTATTTTTTCAGTTCATCTCAAGTGTGTTTTGTGATTTTTATAATGAATAAAAATACCGAACAAAGAATTTGTCTCAAATTTTGTACTACACATGGAATTTCGTGTGCCGAATCGCTAAAACTGTTACAGAAGGCTTACGGTGAATCGACATTATCAAAAGCACATGCATATGAGTGATACGGTGCATTCAAAAGCGGTCGAGATGTGGTGGAAGATCTGCCCTGCTCTGGTCGGCTATCAACGTCTTCAACTGAAGTTAGCAACAATAAAGTGAAGGAACTGGTGACGAAAATTGCCATTTAAATTTGAGAGAGATAACCACTGAACTTTATGTGCTTACAAGCTTACAAATCGATTCGTACCATTGTCCACGATGAAAAACCTAAATTGTCTACTTCAATCGCGTAAAGGTCGCTGAAGGCGTACTAGAACGAGTCAATTACGACCCCACATTCATAAAACGCATTTTAACTGGTGACGAGACATGGGTTTACGACTTTGACATTTGGATCGATAGGTTTCGACAAGCTTCGGAATGGCGGCTTCCAACTGAGCCGAAACCGAAAAAACCACGTCAAAGTCGATCAAAAGTCGTGTTGTGCTCTCAGAGTTCTTTTCAGAAGGCCAGACGGTAAATAAAGAATATTATCTGAGCATTATACGGCGTTTGAGAGGGCAAATTCGTCGAAAAGGGCCAGGTTTGTGGAAAGTAAACTCGTGGATTTTGCACCACGATAAATCACCACCTCACAAGGCTATCATTGTGAACGAATTTCTGGCCAAAAACTCAACCAATATCATCGAACAACCACCGTATTTACCTGATATGGTTCCGGCTGACTTTTATCTCTTTCCAAAACTCAAATTGCCACTTCGAGGCACCCGTTTCCAGTCGATAGAAGTCGTAAAAGGGAATTCGCGGCGAGAACTGAAGTCGATTCCGGAAAATGCGTTTGAAAAATGTTTTGATTATTGGATTATTCGTTGGCATAAGTGTATTATTTCCACTTTGAAGGCGATACAATTCATTTGAGTGAAAATACAAAATGTATGTTGCACAGTTTATCATTTACAAAAATCGACAAATAATTAAAAGATTCAAATAAATTTAAATATTAAATTTTCAACAAGGGTTCAACAACCAACAAGGCGGTTAGGCAGGCTATAACGATTTTGATTATACAGTTTTACCAAAAGTCCAGTAAGTTTAATTTTTCGCAATAGAAATCAAGTGTGGTGTATTGGATGTTGGCCACAATATATTCACCCCTCCATTTTTTTTTGTTCATAATGTATGTTCTGTTTAAACCAAAAATAATAATAATAATTGTGTTTTATTTAATTTCAGTAAAGTACAAACAAATCGTTGCGGCGGTGATTGCGGATGTGAACAAAAATACAAATGGCACCGTTTACTGGCGTACGATCCAGACAATGATTGTAAAGGAATATTTATGGATTGGTTCTTATTTCCATCTTGTTGTGTATGCAGATGTAATCCTTAAGAAGTACATTTTTGTAAAAACTTTAAATCAAATCCATTTTACAACTTTAAACTATAAATGATTGCTATTTACACCTACCTATGATAGTACTTTACCTAATAAGTTTAAAATAATATGTAATTAAATTATATAATAAATGCATATAGAGTTTAAATCGCACCCCCTCCCCCCCTCCCCCCCCCTCCCTTGCTCATTTTGTAATTTTCAAAACAATTAATTAAATTTGTATAATCATCATTAAATTATTATTTTATTCTTTTTAATATTTTTTTCGTATACTATGTGTAATAAATAATTTATTATTAAGTAAAATGTGTAATTAATTAATAGGTAGTAAAAAAGTGTCAATACATCGTAAAATATATATTGTAATATAAATTTCCAATTATCACTTCTAAAACTAAACTTTATATCGTATGCAAGCAAATTGATGATATTTAACAAATTAGGTTGTTATAATTTTTGATATTCGCAATTTAAGTAAAAATGTCTATAAAATAATTTTATAAAAGTTCTAAGCTATTATATTACATATATAATTACTTAATTAGCGTTAACTAGTATTTTAGTGATTTTGTAATAGCGAACTATATAAGCAACGAGTAATAATATTGTACAAGTATAATTTTGATGTAAATTTAAAAAAAAAATACGTTGCTTATTTTCTTCTTTGTAGTCGATTAATTAAATTGTAATTAAATAATTTTATTTTACAGAATGTATTTTGTTTTTTTTTTTGTTCGATATTATTGATTTACAGCATTGTTTATCTTAAATAGTAATTCAATGGTGGTTTTCTACATGAAATTTGAGATGTCGCTACGTGTCCTGAAATCTATTTATGATATATGATGGTAAAAAAGTACTGAATGATAACTGGCGTATTCTTTACGTTCCGCCTTTTAATTTGTTTAAAAATTGTTGAAGGTGATGTACATTAATAATTAGTGATAAAGTGGTTGTTTAAAGTGTGGTGATATGGTTAAAATTGAAATAATTAATTGTCCATTGAGTGAAAATCGTAAATTTTAATATTATTATTATTAATTAAATTGAAGTTTGATCAAGTTTTTCATTTTGACATTAACACTGTAATTTTAAATATCATTTGTGCCATCTACATAAATGTAGAAATACTCGTATTATAAATAAAAGACGGAAATAAATTGATTCTAAGTGTTCGCAGAGACATCAGTGTTAATTTGCGAAATTACTTGATGTCTAATTTTACAAAAAACATAAGAAATTTTTCAATTTTAATTTTATTTATTTTTTGTTTATATAGCATGGAAATGTCGATGAAAATCTAATTATGTTTATGTTTAATTTATTTCTCCATTATTGTGTGGTAAATTACATGAATGTTTTCGTCGTTGTTTTCGATGTTGTTTTCAAACTGTAAATTGTTGTTGTTGCATGTCCCATATAAAACAATTATCTTTTCCATAGTAAAAATTATTGGTATGGGCGTTGACAGTGTACCAATTTTTGGTTGTTTTCGAAAAAAACTTATCGATAATATTTTGAATCAAAATTAATTATTTAATAAGTTAAATTGGTTGTAATATATATATATATATATATATATATATATATATATATATATATATATATATATATATATATATATATATATATATATATATATATATATATATATATATATATATATATATATATATATATATATATTTAATACCTTCTTGTTGTTTTCGTAAAATAAAATTGAAAACTTATCGATTCATCAAAGAGAACGATCAGTTTACATAATCAAAAAATATAATTTAATATTTTGTTGTTGGATCACGATCAGTCCAAAACAACATAGAAAACAACGACGAAAACATTCATGTAATTGTAACATTAGTTTTTAGGCTGTAAGTGATGTTTGTGCAACATAATTGTGTGTGATTGTGGGTGGAATTTGAATTGTATTTAGCTTAAATGTAAAAGTTGTGTTTGTTTTGCTTTGTTTGAGCTATGTAAGTGACAGTGGGGAGAGCTTTGTGTGGTGATTGGGGTTTGATGTTGAGTGCAGTTAGTGATATTGGTTGGTGAATGTAATGTTTTGGGTTGCATGGGCTTTGAAGCTTGTGCAAGGTGAATTGTGGTGAACTAAGACGAATGGTACCTATAGACGACTGCAATTGTATCATGTGTCGAATGAAATATGGATGTGTTTCTGTGCCAGTTATGTGTGTAATTGTTGGTTGGCTTAAAGGTTTGATAGAATTTTTGTTTTGGTGGAAATAGTAATAAGTAAAATATTAGTATTTTAATTTTAATTTTGTTGTTTGGAGCATAACAATCAGCAAACAATTTGATACACTCACAATTTATGTGACTTCTAAAAATTGTATTTTTACTAAAACCAATATTGTTACGAATTTGCCCTGTAAAATCCGGTTAGAATCACTCGACTGTGAATATCGTTGTAGAATTTGACGGTTACAACACCCTTTACAGTTTTTAAATACGCCACTATTTTCACCTAACACCACTTAATATTTTCCCGCTATTCACTTTCGCTTTTATACAAAATTTTGCAGAACAACTTTTTGGGCCACTACACCGCCAAATTCACTATAAAAATGAAAATGTTGCCATAAAATATATTCGATCTAAAAATAAAATATAAAAATCTAAATTTTGCGTTTGAATTAATTAAAAATAATTTAATAATAATGCTATAAAAAAATTATTGTATTACTATATATGTTTATTTCTTTCTCGCATATTGAATATTCTTATATAGCGGATGCTTTTCATTTACCTGCAAAAATTTGCAGAAGAAAACAATTTTCTACATGTAAATGCCCCATCTTTCGTGTACCGAATCTCCCTAATGGCACACCAAGCCTGACTTATTGTTTTTGTCGCACTCGTATTTACACAACGGTCGATTATTCTAGATTCGCCTAGATTTATTCTAGATTCTGTTCTAGATGAAACAGTTATAAAACCACCTATAGTGCCCAACTAATTGTCACCAATGTCGCAATAGATGTAATTAAAGTTCTAAACCTTAAATGAATAATTATTGGTGGATAAATGTCTCGCAATGCCGAATTAATTGCCCATCAGTCCAATAGACTGGATCGTAACATTACCTCCCCCACCCCTTAAACCCCTTAAACCTGTTCTTCCCTAACAGGATCTAACTTCCGCCTCTATAGGTTAGATCGTGTAACGCAAACCAATTCAATTTCACCTTCGTCCTTGCCTCCGGACGCCACCCAACCTTGCAGCTACACTCCATGGTACACTCTATCTCTCCATCCTTGACACCAATCCACTCCATCCACCGCTGCTGGCATGCCACGCGCCTCTTCCATACGCCGCAACATCCGGCCCATACATTCATCCATACTGATTTCCTTGCAAATAGCCAAAGCCTCCATTGCCAACGTCCTCTTTGAACCGCATTTCATAAGTGATATTTTCCGCCTTTGTATATGTCTCTCGAATTTTAGTGACATGGTATAGCCCATTCAATCCAATGTAGCTGTCGTACCAAAGTCAACCAAAAAATATCGACTATTCTTTTTGAATGTAAAAAAGTTCAGTGGGCAATTTTTTCACTACCCTTTTCCATTCAAATCAAGGATACAAAAACGGTCGATATTTTTCCATACAAAAATTGAGTAATGTGCTTTCTGTTTATATTCTGTGGTTTAGATCTTGTTTTCTAGAATAAAATTCGACTCTGTTTCAGTTTTTATATCATTTACCAGTCTGCTAGATTACAAGATTATGATATTTTTGCTTTATTTCCATCACAATATAATTTATTTTTGATATTTGAACGAAATTAGGGAAAGAGAGATTGGTCACATTTATTCTAGTAGATTGTGGTAGCAATGGAAAAGAAGTAATTGGTAACCTAAATGGTTGTCCTTTTAATTCAAGGAAAAATGGACACAAACTTCGATAAAATACGAAAATGTGATGGTAGAACACATGATACAAAAATTTCTTTGTACAGATAGGCTCAATAGCTTGTATTCAAAATAAACAACTAAATTGGTGAAATCGATTTATTATTGAATTATCTACTCAAACACATTAAAAAACTTGAGATTGTGGGGAATAAAATAAAATGTAAAATTTATCGGATATACCCGAACTATAATTGTGATAACCGGGTAGCAGCTAGGGAACTTTTAAATGTGTATTGAAAAAAGTGGTTACACCAAAATACATATAGTAGCAACAACCAGGTTCTATTGAGCAAACCTGCCCCCCTCTTTGGTGCGGAAATTGAGAGATGAGCCCACAAATTTGTGTATACGTATACGACGTATAATACACAATTTTGAATATGCGCGCTATCATTTTTTATACAAGTATGTGTGTTTTTTTTTTTGTGATCATAAGCAACAAAAGTTATCGAACCGGATGAAATCGGTTCAAATTGTTGGTGCTTCCACTCCTGCTTTGAGACATTTTTCCGCGGTATTGTGATGGGGATTTGACTTTCAGTTTCAGAAAAAAATTATTCATTTCAGTGTTTCGGGCTTATCGTTAAATCAAAATCGTTAAAGCAAATGGTTTTTTGCCTTTATATTTTATATTTTGAGTGTCAAATGGTGTGGCACAACGACCGAACAAATTACACGTGTTTACTAATCCAAACAAATTTAAGCCCCATTTACATGTAGAAAATTGTTTCGTCTGCAAATTTTTGTAGGTAAATAAGAAGCATCCACTATATAAAAATATTCAATATGCGAGAAAGAAATAAACATATATAGTAACGCCATAATTTTTTTATAGGAAAATTATTAATTTATTTTTAATTAGTTCAAATGAGAAATTTACATTTATATCTATGGCGTCTGTTTTTATTATGATTCCTTAATCTTTTGTAAATAGAAAATAATTTTTTTTTGTTAATTTTAAAAATGTTGCCATAAAAATACTCGGATCGAATATATTTTATGGCAACATTTTTATAGTGGTTTTTGCAGTGTAGTGGCTCAAAAAATCTTCTACAAAATTTTGTTGGGATATATTTCTTTTCTTGTCTCTCATTTGCAAAAAGTCAATGTTATATCTCTTTCATTTTGTAGAAGAAAAATGTTGGTCTCATGTAAATGCCCCATTATTCAACACTATTGCGTTCCGGTAATTTTTCTCTTCTGTCATTATTTTTGGACCAAAATGGGCGTTCTGTATATCGATTTTGTCCCGTGAGTTACTCATTTAAAATGAGTCAAGCAAAAAATTTCGAATACGTATACTCTGTATAATACACAATTATGTCTTTGCATTTGTATTTTTCTTTTGTTAGGATTTGTGTCATTTTTATGATGGACAGTACCAAAATAACGAGATCCGGGTGAATCGGTTTAATTATTATGGTGCTTATTTCCTTTTCTCAACACATTACGTCTGCTCACGAGCTGTGCAGTGTCATTATTTAACATGCTAATATATTTTATATTTAATATTTTTTTATAATAAATTAATTTTATATGTTTATATGTTATATGTTTAAATTTTATAAATAAATTTAGTTTAAATTTCATAAATTTTAAAAATAAAATATTAATTATAAAAAAATCGAAAATACATAAATATATATTTAAAAAGTAACGCACTATCTTGTAAAGGCGGAATCAGTGTTGAATTTTTTCGACCAAACATGTTGTTTGCAAACGACGAATTTTCTTTTTTTTTGCAAACAACACGAAAATATGACGTTTACAATGGTTAACCCTTTCAATGCCAAGGAGCGCAATCGCGCTCCTCAATATAGGAATCAAAAATCTCATCAAGGGTTAATCGAATAAACAAAAAACAATGACACGAGGTTTGCATGTGTATAGTAAAGCAAACCAACTACTACTATACATAAATAATACTACTATAGCTTTCCGGTTACACTCATTTCGTTTCACATATTTTGGGACAAAATCGATACACTGATAGAGAATTTTTCTGGATCATGGTAAAATATGTCACAAATTCAAAAAACGCGTCTCTCTGTGGTTTTGCCATATTATTGGTAAAGGACATATCATTGGTAAAGGATATTACAATAAATTTATATTGGAATTTAACTCAACTTCTTTACAAATTTAAATAATTAATAATTTTGAAAATTAATTTAGTAGTTCAAATAATAAAAATAATCGACCTAGCATTGCAAGATGTCAATTAAGTCAATCAATGCTACGGGTAAAATCACGGAGAAGTTTTTCCTCTGAACAATTTCTTGGTATTATCTCGCTAGTGACCGAAAGTTGTAATGTTTGCGATAAGCAAGACCAACAAACGATTATCTAACAAAATCAAATCTCAAAATTTAAAACAATATCCAAAAAATAAAATTATGGGCTAATTAACACCCAATTTTATTTAATCAATTATGAAATAATTAATTACCAATAAATCCTCACACAGATGCAACACCAAGAAACGACCAACAAACGTTCGCTATCGAAGAAATCAAAGATTTGTGGCTAACTTAACGTTGTGTAATTTTGTAGAACGAAAATCGAAAAACCTGCTTAGCGCTGCTAGCGCATCTATATAAAAATGGGTTAACTATTTAGATGAATTTAATATTTTTCTTAACAAAATTCATCATGCTATAAAAATATACAATCCGTCAAACAAATTCACGCTCATTATTTTAAGCTTGTCGCCATTCCACTCCTACAATCAACATTTGAAGCAACGCGACAGTTCAAGTTCAAGTGAAATAAAATGAATAAAATTAAAACGTCGTATGGAATTTGTATCCAACCTTGTGTAATAGTGAATCGCAATTCAAATAAATCTGAAAATTTACGCCAAGGTGATTTAGTGCGAATTATAGAATCAGGTTGTATTGGGTCTGATAAAATTATAATTAAGTTGTATAATTTTGACCAAAACAACTTTAAAACGGATTTGTTTGAGTGTCCTAAACGAGATACCGATGTAATTGAGGAAAATCTGTGGTTTTACATGATTGGAGCTAAAGAAAATCGTGTGCATATCGAGATTTACAATGAAAGAAATTTGGTCCTGGGATTGAAGTGTGGCCATGAAATTATACTTAAATCTTTCCAAGATGATTTAAACGCAAATATTACAGGTTTGATCAAGTTAATAGGTCCTGCAAAGGACGCAGGAAATGGGAGTTTTGTTGGAATGGAAATTTTGGTAAGTTTTTTCTTGTTTGTCTTTTGGGGGTTTCCCATTATTTATAAAAAAATTACTATACATTTTTTTTAGGTTCCTCCATTGAACCGAAAAACTTTTGAGGTGCTATATAAAAATCATTTCAATTTGTCAGCCTCCCTGTTTATATTTCGTATTGAACAGCTATTGGATGCCTTAAGACACACTCGGCAACAAAATTTACGAAAAATGTCCAATGAGAATATCGCATCACAATTTGCAAGGTATCCAGGTAGCAATGTAGTGAACACGGATATGGTTAATTATGCACGAACTAACGCTATGGAAAGGTTTTCGACTTCGGATGCCCACCAACAAAATAAAATGTTAACCCCGCCATCAGTATTATCGGGTAATTCAAGTACATATGAGTCGAGTAACTTTCAAATTACTCCTACTTACCTGAATATGGTTAGCTCTTACTCTAACCAAATTGCTAATAATAGTGGTACAAATGGGGCAAGTCATACTAATTATTTACCTTCTGTACTAAGTACTAGTAATTACACGAGGCAGATTTCAAATAATTCGGCAGAAAGTTCACATAATTGGGGGATTACATCGAAGCCGACTAGTGGTACAATTGGAGCAACTTATACTAATTTTCCTCCTGTACTTAGTACTATCAATAATACTAGGCAGATTCCAATTAATTCGCCAGAAAGTTCACATAATTGGGGGCTGATGTCGAACCCGACAAATGATATGCATTTCCAACGTCCAGATTATGCTTACAATTTAAATCAAAATCCAGTTTACAAAATGTCAGAAAACACTAAATTAGTTGATATACCTAATAACGAAAAAGTGACTAGTATGAAGGTAATGGATAATAATTCTGCGCCCTTTAAAATTAGACGAAATCGATACGACGGGCAGAGAAAGACGAAGAATCCCCCAAGAAAATGGAACGCTCAATATCAAGGTCCATGCCAAATATGTAAAAAGGAATTTGGTACAGTCAAATTGAAATGCAATCATTTTATTTGCTTTAAATGTTTGTCCATTGGAAGATTAAAAAAACAGGAAGACTTCCAAATACAATGCCCATTTAAAAGTGTCACTAAAATTCGATGTCGATATATATTAAATCCCGCCGAAATAAAAGAAATACAACGAAATTTGAATGATATAATTCAATCTGAAAATCAATCCTCAAGTAGCGAGGACAATGAGTCCGACGAGGAAGAAATATTTGAATGTAAATCGAGCAGATGTCAAGCTAAATGGGTTATTTCAAAATCTGATTCAGTTAATTTATATAAATGTCCATTATGCAAAGAGAGCAATTGTGTAGCTTGTAAAGCGATACATGACAACATGACATGCAAAGAGCACAAACAATCGATAAAAGTTCCTGAAAAATCCAACGCTTTACAAGCACTTTACGAGACGTTTACAAATTTTGTAGTATCGTTAAACTCTGAGGGGGCTGGTGCCGAATCACAAAAAATTCCCGATAAGACTAGTAGTCCTGAGGGGAATGAAGTCCTTATGAAATGTAAAACTAAAAATTGTGCAGGCCAATGGTTTAAATTGAGAGACGATAAGAACACGATATTCAAATGTCCGGTATGTCAAGCATGCAACTGTTCAACATGCAACACTATTCATCATAATCAAACGTGTTTTGAATATCAACAGAACCGACAAAAATATATACCAAATTTCCTAAGAACAAATAATCCAAACATTAGACCACCGGTACCTGATAACCGTGGAAATGCAATCCCCGTTGGTGATCCGGCCGTTAATCCGTTAACAAAGCGTAAATGGAGCTGTACAATTTGCACTTATGAAAATTTTAGTTTTGGTTATATTTGTCAAATATGTCAGCACAACAATTTGGGCGCCTAGATTTATTATTTTTGAAGAATTGGGTATTTTTATTTTGTCATTTTTTCTGATTCAGTTTTATTTTTCAATCGTTGGATTAAGAAATTATATTGAACTGATGCATAGTTTGCACTAATTAAATAAATAACTATAATTGAATTTTTTTAAATAATTTTTTATTGTAACATGTATATGTGGTATGTACGTGTTAAAAATATTACACAATTGATATATTCAGCCAATGCCTCCTAAACTACGTAGTTTAGGAGGCATTGATTCAGTCCATGTATGTTTGGTGGTTTAGAGCTCCACGTAGATAGGTAAGTTACGTCCGTCACCCGAAATAATGACTTCTGTTTCGCGAGTCGGTAGAATCCAGTTTGTATAGTTGGTGCGTCCGTAATTTGTAATTGATTGTCCGAGTAACATGGAAATTTTGGCGTGTCCTCCGTTCAGATCCAAAGTGAAAAATTTGTCTGTACGATCGATAACCAAATACGGTCCAGTATATGGTGGTTGCAGTGATCTGCATACTGCGTCAGTCGGTAGCAAAACGTGCGAGCAAGTCAGCAGATCTTTAATGATGAAAATTTTGTCCGTAGTTTGTCGAGAAGCCGGTACAGGTCGAATTTCGTCAAAATGTCGTACGTTCGTAGTAAAGTTTGATTGTAGAATTTGATCGTTCGTAGTATCCAAAAATGTTCCAGGAACTCGAGTTGTACATCCATAAACCAGTTCAGCTGGAGTAGCTTTTAGTTCGTCATTGTAAGTCGTTCGTAGTCCAAGTAAGATTGCAAGAAGAACAGTAGTCCAATCAGAATGCCATTACATTTTGAAGAAGAATGTAATGCCATTACATTTTGAAGAATCAATGCCATTACATTTTGGATTGTAACTGGCCCGTGACAATGAACTCTGGAACACCAAAGCTATCCAATGCGAGTAACAGCAAAAGCGACGATTGCAGCAGTTATACCCGGAACTGGAAGCACCTCGGGCCAGCGAGTGCATCTATCAATCAATGTAACGCAATACCGCTGATTATCAGACACTAGTAAAGGACCAGTGATATCGAAGTGAATAATCGAAAAGCGTTGAGAAGTTAATTTATAGTTACTAAGTGGAAATTTTGTATGTCGAGAGATTTTAGCTTTTTGGCTAAAAAGCTCTCTTGTGTAGCTTACAACTTTGAGCCATTTCCTGAACGTCTTTTTAATCGATGACCAGATGGCATTCTGAGTCAAAAGCTTGATGGAAGCTTTGACGCCAGGATTATGAAAAGCCTCGCAAAATTGTTTTCGGAAATTAAGGGGAATGAATGGCCTAGGTATAGTGGTAGAAATATGGCAATAAATTAATTTTGTTTTAAAAAAAATTCATGAAGTTCTTCGTAATTGGTCTGAGCATCTGCGATGAAAGCTGAATATTGATCGTGAATTGACCAATGAAATCTAAATGTCGAAATTGAGGAGGAGATGCTTTTTCCAATTTCTGATTAAAAGCGTAGACAAGTGGCTTATGATCAGTGTAAAGCATGAATAAACGACCTTCGAGAAGATGTTGAAAATGTTTAATCCCCGAATAAGCGGCGAGAAGTACACGATCATAAGCACTGTATCTTTTTTGCGTATCACTGAGACGTACTGAAAAGAAACCGAGTGGTTGCCAAGTGTCTGATACAAACTGCTGAACCACCGCGCAAATCGCCGTATCGGAAGCGTCAACCATGATGGCCAGAGGTGCTGATGATGGTGGATGAATAAGTAAAGTAGGGTCCGTAAGTTTAATTTTAAAGTTATCAAACGCTTCAATAGCCACCGTTGACCATTGTATTGGAACTCGACTGTTCTTAGTGTAACCTTTTAGGTAGTTATTCAACAATTCCCGGTCAGCAGCGACACCCGGAATGAAGCGTCGTTAAAAGCTTATCATACCTCTAAGAAGCGTTTCAGTTGTTTAACAGTCTGTGGTCGTTCGAAATTTTTGATGACTTGAACCCGTTCATGCGACGGTAAATAATATATATACCTTGTCCAGTTACCAAATGGCCTAAAAAGATAATTTCGGTTTTACTTGTTGTACAGGGTTTTTCAATAAGAGCACTTCAACTTTTTTTTTGAATAAAACACAAACTGTTCGACTTTTGAACTAACTTTTTTTTTATTAACGAATTTGAACATATACATTTAAGTATGAAGCTCGATTTATTTTGCATGACCACCGCGTGCACGTTTTACGAAGTCCAATCTTTGAACCCAATTTACGACCACTCTTTCGCATAAATCGGCCGAAATTCCAGCAATTTCACGATCTATATTGGTTCTGAGCTCTTGCAACGTCGCCGGCTTATTGGCATAGACCAATGACTACACATAACCCCAAAGAAAATAATCTAGAGGTGTCAAATCACACAAGCGCGGCGGCCACTGGACGGGCCCATTTCGCGAAATAACACGCTCATCGAACTTAGTCTTCAATAACGCGATTGTATCGTGTGCTGTGTGGCATGTGGCCCCGTCCTGTTGAAACCACATGTCGTCCAAGTCCATTCCATTCAATTGCGGCCAAAAAAAATCGTTTATCATATCGCGGTATCGATTTCCATTAACAGTAACGTGGCGATCGTTATCGTCGATGAAAAAATATGGCCCAATGACGCCGCCGGCATGTAATCCGCACCAAACAGTGACTTTTTCGGGATGCAACGGTGCCTCATGAATCACGTATGGGTTGCTTCCTGCCCAGTAACGCATATTTTGCTTGTTGAGAAATCCATTTAGCCAAAAGTGAGCCTCATCGCTGAAGATGATTTTTCGGTGAAAATCTGCATCATTTTCGATTTGCTCTTGAGCCCAATTCACGAATCGACGTCGCTTCAAATGGTCAAACGGCTTTAGTTGTTGTGTCAGCTTGATCTTATACGGATGTAGGCCAAGATCTTTACGTAAAATTCGCCACAATGATGTCACAGAAAGGCCCAATTGTTGCGAACGTGCGAAACGTAGACTTAAATTTTGCCACTATACGGTCGATTGTCGACCGGCTTGTTAAATGGACCGTAAAATGGCCGTAATGCTCTTAAAGTAGCAGCAACAGAACGATTATTTTGATAAAAAATTTGCACGATTTGCAATCGCTGTTCACGTGTGTAGCGTTCCATGATGAAATGTATACTAATGAAATTTCCAAATGACAAAAGATTAATAAAAAATATGGCGTCGTTCGCCGTCCCTATCGGAAAAAAGTTGAAGCGCACCTGTTGAAACACCCGTTACATGTTCTTCTAATTTAGAAAAAATAATGTTAACATGTTCGAGATGTTCGTCAGAAGTCAAGGCCGCGTATTGCTGAATGCATAAGACGTTGGAACGACTGTGCTGCATTCCTAAGACCGAAAGTCATTCTACAAAATTCAAATAGTCCAAAAGGTGTCGTAATTGCTGCTTTTGGAATGTCCGTCGATTCAATAGGAATTTAGTGGTAAGCCTGGTCTATCGTTGTGAAAATAATGCAGCCCTCGAGTCGATGTGTAAAATCTTGAATATGTGGAATCGGATACCTGTCTGGAATTGT
Source organism: Nephrotoma guestfalica (assembly GCA_963691935.1). Classification (NCBI taxonomy): domain Eukaryota; kingdom Metazoa; phylum Arthropoda; class Insecta; order Diptera; family Tipulidae; genus Nephrotoma; species Nephrotoma guestfalica. The sequence goes on along the minus strand of OY829913.1, from coordinate 32,998,991 downwards.
GAATTTATTTAGTACACGAAAGTATATCCACACGGTCTCCAAGTTCCATTATTTTTGGTTACTAAATGTAGCGGGCTGGACCAAGGACTGTTACTAGGTCGACAAATCCCAAGTTTCGATCATGTTTTCGAATTCTGTCTAGTGATGATGAATTTGTCCGATGCTAGACGTCGTGGTTTGCATGCAACCGGTGGTCCGTTCATTTCAATTTTGTGAGTCACTAGTATTGTCAATGTTAATGTTGCCGTGAGTGACTGTTACAAATTTTGATATCACGTTGAAAACTCCTGGCTGGATTCATTGTTGACTTATCGATCCTAGATACAGTAGTGTTATCGTAGGAGGAAGGAGTACCATTTGAATACAGAGAGGTTAACGGATCTATGAGCCTCTGTCTCTGTATATCCATTCCATCCAAAAATCCAGTTTTCCTCAAAAAAAACAGCGCCGATGATAGGCATCGACACGTCAGCAACTATGAATTCCCAGGAGAATTCACGGCGCAGTCCCGTACGCATTTACCGAAGAACCGTTCGTTGCGAACAACCTGAATGATGAGGCGACACTTGTATTCCGTACAAAACGAACTGGCAAGACTGAGACATCTGCATCGTTATTGGAGTTTGATAGGAGTCGAAATGATAATGAAAAAACCAAATGAAATTATTCTCAGCCGAAGGTTCACCATAAAATGGATTGATGGAATTTCGAGAATTTGTCGGGTTTTTCCGTGAATAGTTAATTTTAGAATTTGATCGAGAATTGTTACGACTTCGTGAATTTGAATTGGATCGTGATCTAGAATTTTAATTAAAGATTTCCGAAATCTCCGATAACAATGTTATTTTGAATTCCGAAAGTTTATTATCTAGTGAAAAAGTTGAATTTGGGTTAGTAGAGCAGGATGCAGAAGCCTCGATAGAATTTATTTGTGTTTGGGTCATAGTCTAACTAACGAACGAACTAATTGACGAAGTGTTGCTTCGTTTATATTGTTACTAGCATTCAACTTCATAACGCTCAACAGTTGGAGCGGCTTCCTGTCCCCAAGTGTCAAACCATACATAAGATTAGTAAGTTTTACGGATCACCTTAGCCTTGTATGTAGTGTAAGGTGTATTACCCTTCGAGCTAGTGATTATAACGCAAAGGCGTCGTGGAGTCGTGCGTTCTGCGCTCCCACCATATGAGCGTATTTAGTTGCTTCGGTAATAATTTACGCCAATGCGAATTGCTGCTCGAGTATTTCAAACCACACATAAAGATTTTATGAGTGAAGTGGCTGTGGAGGTTTGAAAGCCACTCGAGCAATCAATCCAGTACTGGCAGACAAATTAGTACTTGCTCGCGATGTCTCTGGTAATTCATTTGAGTTTACATTTATCCGTGAGATAGCATTGTTGATGAGTCCAGCCAGCTGAGTGATCGTTAGCGTAACATTGGACTCCTTTGTTGTATCGCTGCTTGATGCTGATGTCAAGTCTGCTTCACATAGATTTTTAATTGATAATTTAGAAGCTTTACAATACACAAGGAAACAAAATATAAAAAGGAGCCGCCGTCAATTTGAACATTCTCGATTTAAAGAGAATGAGGCGCAAGAGCGATTCCGAGTATCTATGAAGGAATATTTTTTATCGTTTGTCAGTTAGAGAGGAGCTTTTCCAGTTGCTGGAGGTAGGATATTTAATGTAGCACTACGTAGTTACGCTTTGTTCGCACAGAGTCAAATAATCTTTAATTTATCCGGAATAGTCAATCGGCATTGAAAGTAGATAGTTATAAAGCTTTAATGGAATATATAAATCATAATGCAGCCAAAAACAAGCAGGTTGGAAAATCTGTAATACTGCCATCTAGCTTCCAGGCTAGTATATACATGCCATATGCTACCATTATCATTACCATTACCATGATGCTAAGAATGAAATGGAAATAAATTGTAGAAAACCTTCAGCTCTGGCAAAAAGTGGAACAATGGTCAGACTTGGTAGCTAAAGTTTTTCGGTTGAAGTTAAATAATTTGGTAGCGGACATTGAATGAACAAAAAAAGCCTTTTTGGAACTGTGAAGGCAATCGTTCATATAATATAATATCAAACGTGAGGATTGCCATACATGCTCATATTTTAATCTTTTTGGATGATTAATCAAAATTTCGCGTGGAGAAAGACATCGACAAAATCGTTAATGCTGAAGTTCCTGACGATTCCGTGCGATGGTGCAAGGGAAATGTTCCAAAGGTTTTATAAAAGAATTTCAAGATGTTACATTGGGAAACGTCAACGGATATCCCAAGTGCAAAGGAAGATAGACAGGCGGAATAGAAGATTTTCTTCTCGGTCATCGCATTGACAACAGGTGGGTGGTCCCATACAATCCATACCTTTACCTAAAATATAAAAGCCATATAAACGTTGAAATATGTGCCACATAAGAGAGTGTGGAATATGTGTACAAAGGACATTATTGTGCTAATGTTTCGGTGCTCGAGATAAAAAATCACGACGAATCTTTAGTATATGTGGATTTGCGGCACGCCAGTGCACCAGTAGCTATTTGGAGAATATTTTGTTTCCCAATGCATGATTAAAAGTCATACCATATACCTATTGCCAGTTCCTTTGCACGAAGAGCAGAACGCTTGTTTTCACTTAAGAAATATACTGCATATTACAGCATACCACGTGCCACTTCAAGAGATACGAAACTTAATGCTTGGTTCAAGCTCAACCAAAATGATCCAGATGAAAACCAGTCCAAATATTGGGAAACCTCCCATGTTTGGGACAACAAATACATCTTCTGGAAGAACTAAGTATCAAGAATTCTGAATGATTTTATTTTAGACTCTTGCTTTAATATGAGACGAGAGCTAAACCATTTGAAAATATCAGAACGATTGCAGTTAGTGGAGGGATAAAATTATGTAAAACGTACCAGGAGCAAAAGAAAAGGTTATTTGAAATAACTATGAAAGACGGCAAATCGCACGGTATTTCTACTCAAATGAGAAAGTTTTTTGCATGTAAATATTTGTGCCTTTTCCTCGCCATATAAGAAGGAATTTGCGATAAAAGAAGGAAATTGCAGAAAATATGATCTCCTCTTTTAACCCCAAGCAGTCAAGTGTATTTCACAAAATTGTTAGTGCAACTGAAGATAAAAACCAAAATGATATTTTATTGATGGTCCTGGAGGTAGTGGAAAAATGTATTTGTATGAAACACTGATTCGACATTTTCGCACAAGAAAACACTTAGTTGTTGCTACGGCGACAACTGGTGTAGCTGCTAATTGATTTGAGCTGGATAACACTTGATTGTGGGAACAACTTACTACCTGCGACACTATTGAAATTGAAATTCTCCAAATTTTTGAAAAAACAATTTCTTTAAATGACATCCCTTCTTTGTCGAGAAAAGTAATTTTATGTCCAAAGAACGTTCATATGAACAATCAACAATCAAATTAATATTTACTTGCCTCCTGAACAAAGTCGAGTGTATTTAAGTTAAAAAGTTAAAAATGAAGGTAAAAATGAAGTCGATACAGAAGATGAAAGTGAGCATCTTAACTTTCCACTTTAATATTTGAATTCCATCAATCCGGTGGGTTACCGCAACATACTCTCTGGCGTAATTTACTGAAAGTTATGACAGGTTTGACTTATTGTATCTATAAAAATGTGTACCGTGATTTTATTCTCGGCCGCTGTACTCAATTAGAAACACGTTGAAATTTTTTTTGATAGAAATAAAATTTCGTTGTACACTCGTTAGCTTTTATGTTATTCCTTTCACTGCGCACTAGTAGATTTTTGTCGTTTTTTATTTGGAATATACAAAAACACCCCACGCAAAAATCCGCAAATGATCAATTTTCACTTTTTAACGTGCCATAATTCATACGGTGATATGTCTGGCATGGTGCTCGTTCCCGATCGATTCAGTACTTGCCAAATTGGCAGCCTCCGCCCAGAATTTGCAGTCCATCTGATTCGCATGAATGATTGTTCGCGCAGATTAAACAATTGTACAATTGTCACGTTACACACAACCATTCCGCACTGATGAACAGTGTCCTTATGTCCGTTTGCATTGGCCCACAAACATCCGCATGAATAATTTTGCCAAATTCCTTTGGCTCCTCTTCATGAGGTTTATAATTTACATGATGATGCTTTCGTTAGATAGACGCGCCCAAAAATTTATTCATGTGTGCAACGTTATCTGATGTCCGAGTCGTTCTTGCCATGCGTGAAATGAAATTTTCTTGATCGCCATATTTGCAATGGGCTCATCGACCTCCGACGATTCCTCAACTTTGAACGGCATTTGAAACAGCCTGTTGTGTCGAACTCCCACTACAAAAATGTTTCCATTCTTCAGTAGATCGCAGCGCTTGCTATTCGATTACAATCGATAGCCACGATTCGTAACCTGTCCCAACGAAAATAAATTCATATCAATTTCCGGTACATCTTCCGAAACCATGAATCCCCGTCGCGCTCAAGAATGTTGATATCGCCTTATCCTCGAGCCATGATCTTTTCGCCATTTCTCATCGTTATGTGTGACGATGTCTGCACAAAGTTCTAGAACCATTTACGTCGATAACACATATGTTCACTATCCGGAGTCCACACCCAAGAATTCTTGTCTCCACTTCGTGTCGAGCTAGAACACAAAAGTACATCGTTTAAAAACTTTCTCTGTGTTTTGTTATCTGAATTATTCTTTTTATTCTTCTGTGTACAGTTGCGTTTTCAATGACCGCTCTCGCCACAATGCAAACAATTGCCTTTTGGCTTGCTACTATCGCCCATAGCTCTTCGTTTGTTGTTCTGTTAATATTAATGACCCGTTTTTGAATTGAAATTCTTCTTCGAAAAATTCACTTTGGCCAATAATGCTTATGTTCTTTCAATCTGACCATTGAACCATTTGACCTACCTCCCCTGCCATTAATCGCACACGCAAATTTTTCTTAGTATGATTGTCCTTACTCGTTGGTTCACACGCACTAAGAAAATGGTTATATTTAGCTAGCGCAAACATTAAAATCTTCGTCATAACGAAGAGTCAGTTTCCATCACTTTCCAATTTTTTAAGAAAACAGTTATTACCTGATATATCCTTGCGTTGAAATGAAGGGATAAATTGAAAGCTATATTGTACAGAATCTTAAGTTATCCCTTAAAAAATACCTCGATGTAGATCTTGGAGCAAGATCTGTAAATTGTGAATAGCCATCAACTAAAGAATCTATATGTTAAGTTAGGTTGTCACGTACGCAAAACTTAATATCACCCAAAACCAACTTCTAGGTTTATGAATGGTTATTTTTAAAAGGAGGTGCTAGATTATGGAATTCAATACCAAGAAATGTCATATAAGAAAAGTGACCTAGCGATGGTGTGAGTGACAGGTTAAACTTAAAACTATTATATTGTTTAGTAAAAATTTGGTATTACTCTTCAACAGAACACGGCACGCGGGCGTGATAATCCAAACATGTGCGCACATAATCATGACATATGCAAATTGCATTTTTTTTTTATATTTTATGTATGTAAGTAGTTAACGCGCAGCACATTAGCTTAATTAGCATAATGTGCGACCGGATGTAAAGTGTATATATAACATGAACATTTTCTAAATAAAGTAGAATTGATGAAAACGTAAAAGTAAAAAGTCGTTCTCAATATAAGAAGCCTAATATTCACACATCAGTAATAAGTTTGATAAGCTTTCACCAAACCACAAAAAAATCTAGGTAGAGCGTAGATTTACAATCATTGATCCGGATCAGTTCAAATTTTATATGGAAAGCCTGATCCTAATAAAAGCGACTTTGCGTTGTTTCATGAACATGAGCTGAACCGAATCAGATCAAGCATCAAGAAACAAAACTATTGTTACGTTACGTTAGATTGTTACGTTTCAATGTGAGGTTAATAAAATTGGTTGTAAATTAATTTTGTAAAATGTAATTGCATAAAACGACATGGTGATCGTATTATATTATAAAATAAATGAATAAATAAATTTTGTTGATTAAAATTTGATTCATTTGAATCGACGTTTGATTTCGTTGAATGTTTCATTAGTTTTGCAACCATGAATTGAACAGTAACGACAACTATTCTCCATGAATGTGTTACAGTTAAAGAGCGAAATCGATTAATATAAATTTTTTTTAAAATCATTTACACGATTAAAAATCGGTTGTAGAGAAGTCTAAAGTTCACGAAATATTTGCTGATCTCCCCTAATACATCCCCGCAGTTTAATTTACTCCACATGCGCTAGCTTGTGAGAATTATTAAAGCCCTAACTTCTACTATTACAAATGATGACTTTGAACCACAGAATATAATATCTTATATATGTATTCTGTGTTTGAACTATTATGATAATAAAAGTAGTAGTAATAAAAATAGTCTGAGTAGTGAAGGATGAACAATTTCTGGTATATATTACTCCTATTTAGTAGATTTTGGAGGGGAATAACCGATTTCGCACGTTCACAGTAATATACACACAAACTTCGCGTCATAGCGGAAAATGGAAAATTCTGTATTAACACTACCTTCAAATTAAACTAATTAAATAAAAATAAATAACCAAAGTTTGCGTTCAACCTATCATTTTGCATGGCCGTTATTTTAATGTTCACGTTTTATAGGATCGGATATGTTATCAAACTCAAGATTTATATAAGTGGCCGTATACACGTAGAGGCTTTGGTATATTATTATATTGATGAGTGACTGACATCTAGTGGGATATTATTGTGATAAAAAACGCCCATATTTCTATTCAACAACAGAGGCGCTCGCATTCACAGCGGATGAATTAATTTGTGTTCTCAATTCATCGTGCTATAAAATATCACACGTTGATCATGTCAAACGCTGAACACATAGCATAGCAAGAATTAATCAAATTCAGTCGCTCTCAAGTCTCGATTGTCGAAATCGTAATTGGATACTAATAATAAGTTGCGCAAAAGTGTATAATTATTAAAATGAACAAAATTAAACTGTCTTTCGGTATTTGTATAAAAAAATGTGAAATACAAAATCGTAACACCAATAAACGAAAACAATTACTCGAAGGAGATTTGCTACGAATTTTGGAGTCGGAATATCAGAATGGAAGCGGTGATACTACAAGTGATGCGACGATTATTGTAAAATTATATAATGCTGAAGATAACAACTTCAAAACCGATATGTTCGAGTGTTCGAAAAAATATACGGATTATATTTTCGACAACCTTTGGTTGTATCTGATTGCCGCAAAAGGTAGTCAGACTCGTTTACAAATTTACAAGGAACGAGAATCAGTACTAGCCCTGAGTGTTGGGCATGCAATTCTCATTAAAAGTTATGATAATGATAACAACGCGAACATTAAAGGTGTCGTTCAGTTGCTTGGTCCGATAAAGGAAGCCGGTATAGGCAATTTTGTAGGGTTAAAATTGCTAGTAAGTTTTGTTTTATATGTTAATTTCGGGGGTTTACCTAAATTTATGTTTGAACAAATAAAACTTATTGTTATATTTTTGTTCAATCGGTGATGTACATACGTGTTTTATCGTAATGAAAATTTAAGAAACAAATTTTTTTTATAAATTTCCAGAGCCAGCCAGAAAAACCACAAACTATGCTAAATTTGCATAAAAGGCATTACAATGCTAATTTATCATTGCATATATTTCGCATTGAACAATTGCTAGACGCTATAAAAGATGAACAAAATTCTGGTCGACACCGCAGTGATAAAACGGTGCAAAATAAAAAACCTATCGAATTAAATCTTACCCCTTGCATTATAAGTGAGAAGGTTCCAATTGAGCATAATAATAATACAAACCCATTTTTGCCAATTGTTACGAATGATCCACCCATTATATCGTCTAATACGCAAAAGATTCCTGGACAAGATGAAATAGTTTCTAATGTAAAATTATTTGCCACTCAAACAAGTGAAAGTCATCCGCCGGACAGTTCATCGAGGACAATATTTGATTACGCTCCCCTATCAAAAGATCCACCTTTTCCAAGTGAGTTGTTGGCCGTATTTAGGTCATTCAAAGAAAGGGATCAAAATAGTTCAATAAACACAGACTTGAAAATGCCAATTTATACTTCGCGAGAAACAGTTTCTAAAGCAATGATAATTCCAAGTGAAAATGATGACAAGTCTACCTTTGTTAAATTAGCGGACCAGCCTAAGGAGATGGGTGCTATTCCTAAAGGAATTAATTCAACGGCTGTTGCAAAGAGGAAAGGGGATTTTAGAGGATCTAAAATGGGTGGAAACGTCCATAAACTTCGAACAAATTATCCCGAAACTACTAAATCTGATGCGACTCCAGTTGTTCCAACTAAACCGCTAGTAACAAATGTATTGGATTCAGTTAGCTCATCTAGTTCAAGTGGATGCACTTTATTAAAGCCGCTTAATGCATCTGATGCTAAAATAAATACAATTTGTACTCCGACTAATAACCAATCCACTTGTATTAAACCAGCAGATAACGAGAAGTCTACTATTGCGAAGACCGATGCATTATCCGGAATTGCAAAGAAGAAAATACGATCATACAATGGTAAAAAACACGAAAAAGGTCCACTACAATGTGACAATTGTAACAGACCATTTGGACGGGATATGCTCTTATTGAAATGCAAACATCGTGTTTGTGTTCAATGTTATGGTACTAAAATCAGTAGCTTGATAGGGACCAACCGAGTTCGATGCCCGTTTACAAATATCGAAGGTTTTTGTAATTATTATTTAAAGAATTTCGAATTGGAGCAGCTACGTCAAAAAATAGCCAAATTTGTTCTATCGCCTACAGAAGATAATCCATTGTCGCCTGCTAAGCGTATTTATTCCGATGGTGAAGAAGAATTATACAAGTGTAAAACTGCTGACTGTGAGGGTAAATGGTTTATCTCAAAATTTGGTTTTGCAAATTTATATAAATGTCCTCTTTGCAAAATAAAGAACTGCGTCCATTGTCTTGTTATACATGATAATATGACTTGTACTGATTATCAAAATAGGCTCATACCGAATGCACAACAAAATGAGGCCGGAAAGATAGAAAATATCATTGTATCTTCGGAACCCGAGGGAGCAATTGGCAGTGAATCGGTTCAACAAAATATTGCTGAAAGTTTAGAGAATATAAAGATGTCTTCTGAGCCTGAGGCAACAATTGCCACCAATCAACAAGCACTTGAAGATTCCAGTGGAGCTAATACCGGAAGGCTTTATAAATGTCAAAATGAAAATTGTGCGGGACAGTGTCTCATTTTAAACATTGATGAAAATATGATGTACAAGTGTCCAACGTGTCAGTTGTACAACTGTTTTCAGTGCAATGCAATCCATCAGGATCAAACGTGCAATGAATATCAAGAAGCTAAACGACCAAAAAATACTCCAAAAGCGAATAGATCTCCATACTCGGGTACTGGACCAAATAATTTCAACGACCGGCAATTGCCACCAAACGCTCGCTCTAAGTCGAGTAATAATTTTCCCAAACGATTGTGGACTTGCACCATTTGCACATTTGATAATTTTAATTCTGGAAATAGGTGTTACATGTGCCGAAAAATCAATTCTTAATTTTTATAATATTGAATAACACATAATATTTTAACCACAACAAAAAATATATGTTCCTTAGCAGAACATGTTAGTTAGGTTATCTTGTATCTAAACGTATCAATTTGTAGTAGGGAGCACAATAGTCATCTTATAAATATGAGATGACTATTCAAATTAGTCTTCCTATAGCAAATTTAGATACATTTTCAGATGATTTATATTATGCAATTAGTATTTAATTACACAAATAAAGATAAACATTTTGAATTATATAATTAACAAAATTTCTTATTTATACATAATATCACAGAATGCAAATATGTGATATTATCTTAAGTGAAAATTGTATATAATAAAATCGTTCAACATTAAGCTATTGTTACGAATTTGCACTGTCAAGTCCGGTTCGTATCACTGGATTGTGAATATCCGTATAGAATTCAACGGTTACAACACTAATTCGCGCAATTTAGTCCACTTTCGAATATTCACTATTTATTTATTTTAGTTAGTTGCACACAACAATTTTTAGACTGCACACTCCATTGTGAGCTTAAAAGCTCATTTATATGGTAGTGTGTGGTCCATGGAATCCAAAAAATACGACTTTCGATTTCTTATGTGTTCCCGTTTTGAATTTCTGTTGCTTATTTTCATCTTCTCGTCTAGATTTGTATTTTCAACGTCGATTACCAGAGCCACACTTCAACTCAAAATAATGCATTATAAAAAATTAACATCCTAATCTCGCATTTTACCGAGCTATTTGATAGCTTCATGACTCAATCTATAATGGATATCTAAGCTGCGCTTGGTTTTTTCCTTTTTTATCCAGCTTCCAACAATTTATATTAGTTATTTTTTTATTTTTGATAAAAAGAAGTAGGTAAAATTTCTAAACAAACACGTGTCACGACATGAAAGTCAAATACCGGAAATAATTTCCAAATATTAACGAAATTCTTACGCCACTACTGAAATATTCCGAATACAAACACAGGTCCAGTTACCTCGTACAATAGTTGGTTGTTGGTTCTGTGCTGTGTCTATCTAAGTGGAGGAAGTCATGTTCTTAGTTGTCTACGTTTATTTTAATTGAATTTAGTACATCCTGTGCGTCGATTAGGCCTAGTAGGAGATTATCAGTAAATATACTTTTTAGCAATTCGCGCCTGTTTTGTAGCGTTGCCAAATTGTGTATCTTACATCCAATTAAATATAGTGGTTATCGCTGTATGTTTACGTGGTATGGTAGATCACAGTCTTAAACCCATCCGTCTTTCCAGGTCAAGTAGCGTATAAACTTCTTTTGAATTTCCTCAATACTTTGGATATGTTCTTCGTAGAACGGACACCACACATTTACAGCATATTTCAGCTGGGGTCAAACGTAAGCACAATACAGGATCTTAATTGTCTCCGAATGTCACCCGTTCAACATTTGATGAAATCAAGCACGAAGTTAGCGAGGCACAGTTTAATGTGCTTAGTAAAGCCATAGAAAAATAAGTTTACCATAGATTTCTCTTTTTTATAAATCGAGAGATAAAAATGAGTTGAGTAAAACTTCCGTTAATTCCAATGGAATTATCAGAAGTTTTTACTCAACTCATTTTATCTCGCGATTTATAAAAAAAGAAATCTATGGTGAACTTATTTTTCTATGGTAAAGCTCATGTTTTCAACGACGGTCGAGTTTTTCGGTTACTTCCCTAGGTTTTTAGTTTCACGTACATATATACTACCTAAAGATGTACATCATTTATCTTATAGTCTTGTGTAATGATAGAGATTTGCGCTTTTCAATGTTGAGACTCAGAGAATTAAACTCGCACCATATCGCTAGCTTGTCAATGTCTTTCTGCAGTTTATTGGCATCGTCGTCTAACTGGATGGATTTGTAGATTTTAAGGTCATGGCGAACATCAGAATTATGAAATGCTTCATCACTTCAGTACTAACACAATGAATACTAATAAATGAAGATAGTGAAAGAACATGGGACCAACGTGAGAGCCTTGTGGTACACCAGAGGTTCCTTGTATTGTAATTGATCTTTTATCTCCTATTTCAATAAGGAACCTATTGTTTCAATTTCAACCAGGCTACGAACTGGGTGGAAAATCCGAACTTGAAATTGGGTTCCAAACTTGGAATTAGGGTGGCTGTTAGAATCGAAGGCTTTTGCAAAGTCGGTGTATATTATTACATCAAATTGTTTGTGCTTCTTAATTTCTTTAATAGTATAGCTGGTAAATTATATGAGATTTATCGATATTGATCTAAGCGTAGTGCTTTGACTCAGTTGCATATTGCTAGTTCAACTAACAGGTGCATCAGATATAGATATAATACCTCTGTAGGAGGTCGTCACTATAGTTATTTTCGCTTATGCGGTAGTTGTGCTTCAGATATTCAGAAAACGTACATAGAACACGTGCCACTTTAAAAACATCCAAACATAATTTTTTTTTGTCTGTTCACCAGAAATCGAGCGCGGGACCCTCGAATAACCGAGCAAGCGCTATACTTACCCTATTACAACTGTGCGCTCCAACTATTCACACATTCCTCGATCCACACTGCCATCCTCGAAAACATTCAACACCCCCATTGTCAACGCCCTCATTGACCAGCATTTTGTCGGTGATCTTTTCAGCCGTCACCTGACCCTCCTGATAATCGCTCCGCCTAATTCCCAACCAAGTTCTCTTTCGTTCCCCCGCTGACCAACAAATTGCTAAGACGCCGATTCTGTATACATCTAAAATTCTGAGAAGTTAGGCTTCCTTCTCTTGAACTGCAGTGACACTATCCCGGTTGAATTGTTCATCATTTTCAAGCTGGCTCAGTTGATCTTCCTTATTTGCTGCCACCTCGCCACCACTCGATTCCACAAAACCCAATGGTTCCTCCTGACTAATAACACCCACTACATGATTTTCATCATCCGGTTTCGCCTTATTACCGAGAGTCATTTCCACCATCTGCTACCCATTGTTATGTGAATGCTCAACCTTCTGCTCCGTATCGCCTACATCATCATTTCGTTTGCCAAATATTATGTCCACCATTTTATCCAGTTTCTTGTCGATGTGTTCGTTGACTATTTTGGTTTCTTTTTTCACTTTTCGCGTCAAACCTTGTATTATTTCTTGTTTTGATCTTTTTATCTTCCGACATCTAACTTATAGCAGATGATATTTGTGCTGTAGCGATGGTTTCAGGTGACCCGAATCAACTAGTTTTTCCTCTATTACCTCTTCAAACTCATAATTATCTTGGATGACCCTTCTTCCTCTACAACCTCACGTAGTCACAATATTAATATATTATTATGACCACCGCGTCGATAAATTATGCCGCTTCAATTGGAAGTTTAATTCCGGAACCCTCAAATCTACTACACCCATCTGCTATTATGTTATATTTTTTTAACGCATTAAAAACCGTCCGCGGTTCTGCTAGTTGGCTTTAAGTTCGAGAAGCACATTTCTATTATAGTTTGCCCTTTGTTGATAAATTTTCATGGGTTGCTAATAGGTTATCGTGAGTATTAATTATAGACGTTTTGTTCGATGTTTCGATAAAACCGTGCTTGCCAGATTAACATATCCAGGAATTATTTAATTTATTACCAAAAGGATCGCCGATGAATGAGATATTTTTAGTAATGACGTGATCGTCAATATGCATTCTTTCCGAAGGATTATAGCTGAAAGCTTTTACGGAAGTTATCTCAAGGCGTCTGTAACTTCCTTCACCGAGTTTCACCCAACATCCTTGAAAAGAAATTTGTATCATTTGGCAACTGGCGTTGTCGTCGTTGTTTGTACGATCTTATATGCTGCTGCAAAAACCCTTTGTACAGTTTTAATTACTTTCTGCTTGGGTGCACTTCGATGTAACTACAAACTTCGACCGGACTCCGGTTACCATGCTATTTCACATTCTTCAATACTAAAAGGATTAATAAATCGCAGAAACATCTAACTGTCGTAATTTAAATTTTTCTCTCACATTACTATTTGAGTGTTATTTAAATATAATTATGTATTTATAATTTTATTATTTAAATTTTCTATTTAAGTATTAATTGTCGTAAGATACTCGAATTTTAATTTTATTTCTTTACTGATTTTTCAAAGAGGGTTACATATTTGTTATGTAGGCCGATTTAATTCTGGTTATATGCTTATTACCTATATGAAAATGTACAAATTATATGCCAAACGAAAATGGTAATTTTTGGAAGTAACATGATTTTCTTGACTAATATCAAATATGTTAGTTAAAACATACACACTAAAAATTATTCCGTTTTATTCGCGACTCCTTCATTTACCGTTGATTGGGATACATCATTTTCCTTTGTTTTGGGTTTTCTTGATTTTTTTGATTTGGCAATCATAAGCCCACCAACATACATCAGAATCCACAAAATATAACCAAAATGATACACTGAGCTATAGTAGTGCCATATTTTATCCATAGTCATCAGCAGGAATGCAATTCCCATGTATGAAAATGCGAAGAATTTTGATACCCAAAAGATACAATCGATAACTCGGCGGCGCATTCCAGTTTCATGCGCCCGGAATAACTTATTGTACAAATCTTCTATCGGTAGGTAAAACGGCGAAGCTAACATACACATATAATATCCCGAATAAACACCGTGCCAGTACGCTGATACAGCTAAAGTAACAAGAGTGCGGAATTTTTTATTCGGAAACCGTTTATAAATATTCACAGCCAACCAATATTGTATACACATATTCCAGCTCTTCATGGCCTCGCGGAATGTCCAGCATGTATCCGTTTCGTACGGATCAATATTATGGATAGTTTCAAAATCGTATTCGAGTTGCTCTGGTGCACTGTAATTCATGTAACAAAATAGTATTTTGATTAGTCTATTAATTTATAGCTACAACCAGTATCCGTACTTAGCATAATGAAGATAATCTTTAGATGGTCCGCCACCAGATCTCGATGCTACTTCTTTTGGATATGCACCAAATCCGGCCATTGTACATACGCATTCGCTTAATGATAGCCCTGCATAAATTCTCATACGGAATATAAAGAACGAAGGCCAGACATACCATAATCTATAAAGAAATGATCGTTGCTCGAAAAATTCCGGATCGGCTGCATACTGCGAAATAAATCTTTTAATATTGAGTAAATTATCCAAATCTATACATACCGAAATTGGCCAAATGTAGCTGACTAATAAAAATAGGCCCGCAAAAAGTGGTACCCATTTAATTTTATTAATTGTTTCTTGTTTGCAATTAGCGTAATCGCAAAACGGAAGGTTCCAGTAGTCTCTAAATGTTTTATAACTATAGTACGGTCCTAGAATTTAATTTAAAGAATAAATAATATATAGTCAACTAGAACCCCGAGGAAGTCACCTGTTAGGACACCGACATAATTAAAACTGTAGTGAATTATATCGATAAATTGGAGTTTTAATATTTCGTTCTCAGCTGGGGTAAGCGGTTGAAGGTCGCTCATTTTCACGGTATTATCTTTACCGGCAGCATCAATTGCTCGTTTCTTAGTGTAAGCGTTATTTTTTTCGTAGGCTAAGCCTACAAGCTAGAAATGGATCCGTTATTAAAGTACAAACAATATTAGAGTACTTACTTTTAGCGTTAATATCATTTGAATCAGATTAGTATGGCCGGGTGGAGACGGTATACCAAAGTATACAGTGGTACGGAAGAACAGTAGATATGAGAACAGCACAGCGAAACTTACTAGATGGCATTGTCTGAAAAAGAAATTTTATTAATTGGTTTATGGGTTTGCGAAGTAGATCGAATGCTCCAAATCAATCTCAAGCTCGCGCTCATTATTTGTGGATCCGTAAATTTGTAAAACAGTTTGTCATTCGAATTATTCCGTACGTTGTTTTTTTATCGCCTTGTTACATCAAAATGACCTTTGTTCAAAGAATTACAACTACATACTTATCTTTTCTGTAAAACTATTTATTTATAGAAATTGATTATAAAATTGAATTATCACAAAAGAAAATGGAAACACGCAATACACGCACACTTAAAATTTTCACAAACCTTGCATTCACGAAGAAGAATATTAGACTTCCCAGTGTGATCGATAGCAACGTATGTAGGATATGCAAATTAGATACAGTCAACACTATAAATAAGCCGATAAGGGTTCCCGTCCATTTTTTATACATCGGGATTTTTATCTTGCGATAGTAATGCCCGAATCCGATGCAGAATAGCAACAGGGACATATAAATTATATCATCGAAATTCATGGCTGCGATTTTAATTAATTCAAATTACACAATTTATAAATTGTTGGGAGGAATATTAATTCCATAAAAACATTATTATTATTAATTACTATTTGTTATTGTTTTTATTTGTGTTATGTCAAAATTTACACGAACAATTTTGAAAATAATCCGACTGCTGTCCAGTGTCCCTGTCACGAACGAAAACTAATGAATGAAACAAGAATGACAAACGGACAAATGATATGTAAATTTTGGAAAATGAATTCAGATGGTATGTGCTAAATGTTAGTGCGTTGTAATAAATAAAAACATATTTAATAATAATAAAAAAAATTAATTTTATTTATTTCTAATTGAAAGTTTTAGATAACTCATCT
The DNA here is from genome assembly GCA_963691935.1 of Nephrotoma guestfalica. Lineage (NCBI taxonomy): Eukaryota > Metazoa > Arthropoda > Insecta > Diptera > Tipulidae > Nephrotoma > Nephrotoma guestfalica. Next base: position 32,982,693 of record OY829913.1, on the reverse strand, counting down.
CTTACTGGCATACTATTAATGCCCAATCTCTACTAGTGACGCCGCCGGTTCTGATATCCCCGACATGTTTTTAGATTATGCTCTTACGCTCCCGGGATTTAAATGCAGAGCTCTCTCGGCGGCAGAAGGAGCACGGGTCCTCCCGAGTTTCCGTGAACCGCGCCCTATAATTCTACTAGTTTCAAAGATATCCGCACATTTCATTTACCGCACAAAGTTAAGTGGGTGGGCGATTCTACAGGTATTCCGAAATTTTAAAATATGTACAATTATCAAAAGAGAAACCAATATGTAGAACAAATCTTTAGATATTAGTGGTGTCCGTACAGCTCTATAAGGCTTAAATATGATACTCGTAATTTTCAGTTTAGATTAAATTTTTCTATTTATTTTTAATTTTGTTATGGATGGGAATTTATCGAACGGTGGAACATGGTTTTCATTTAGTGCTTCTATTTATACTTTTGTCATATTTAGTTAATATTATTATTTTGTATTACATTTTTAAATTTCTCGTGTTACTTCTTGCCTGATAGGCAGCCACTCAAATATAAGTTTTGTGTTTCCGTTAAAACTCGTACAAACTGGCAAGTCTATTGTATTTTAATGATTTAATTACTTTAGCAGTACCAAAGCATCGTAATTGTCTTGTGCCTTAATAAATAAGGAAACAATTTTGAAATCGAACAATACCAGTTAACACTCACACACAGCAAATAAAGCTTTCCTATTGACCTTTAAGTCTATTAAAGTTTATTTTATTTTGTAAAGAAATAGACGGTTCGTCGCCAGATTTGTTAGAGTGTGTTTCAATTGGTTTAAAAGCCGCATACAAAGTTAAATATTTATTATCTGTTTCAGTTGTTAAATTTTTTTGACAATTGTATGATTGCTATTTAACGTAATTATGAACGTTTAAAAGATAAAAAATGGAAATTAACTAAAATTATATTTCGAAATATATTTTTCAATTACATACGGTCAGTTTAAAACTAAAAATTACAATTTTTATCAAATTTTGTACATGTCAAACTTCTGTTTACAGAAAACTATTCTGTGTTAGCCAAATGTGTAGCCAATTTTACCAGCTCTTGAGCCTTGAAGCAGATTAGTTGTTTGACAAGAGTTTGACATTTTTGGCAAAAATTAAGGTGAATAATTTTTAACTTTCTATGTGGTATGTAAATCAATTGAAACACACTCTTATACATAAAACAGTATTCAGGGTTTTGCATTATTTTTCAACAAAACTTGTGCATACATATTTAAGATTTTTACGATATGATATTTATCATGCTAATATTACCGACAAAAAATGCACCACCAATAACATAGAATAATAATCATGAAGTTATCAACAAATGAACAAAACATGGAAAATATGGTTGCAAACAAATTATTAACACATTTTTGCACAATTGTAGCTCACTTCATTCGCAATTATTCGGCATATAATTTTTGTTTTGTCATCTTTCACACACAAAAAGACACAAAAAATAAAATAGAAAATTCATTATTTCTACAATAAAATCAGTCAATTTATATAGTTTTTCTGTAATAAAAATAGTGTTTATATAAAATGCCTATCGAAAATTTTGAGGAACAGGGTTTAGAGAAAAATCCTAATTTGGAATTAGCCCAACTAAAATTTCTTCTAACCTTAAGCGAAAATAAAACGAATAAAGAGCTAAAAGCTAAATTAATTGGGGCAATTCAAAATGATAATATGGCACCATGGTACGAGGAAATTATTGCGGAATTTGGATGGCCAGCAGATAAAAAACTACTTGATAAAATGAAGGAGGAGAATCGTAAAAAATTGGAAGAGCTGGACGCAGCGATCGAGGATGCCGAGAAAAATTTAGGTGAGATGGAAGTGCGCGAGGCTAATCTACGAAAATCAGAGTATTTAAGCAAGATTGGTGATAAAGATGCCGCTGTATCAGCATTCCGTAAAACTTATGAAAAGACTGTCTCGTTGGGACACCGTTTGGATATCGTGTTTCACAATATCCGTATCGGGCTATTTTACTTGGACCACGATTTGATTACTAGAAATATTGAAAAAGCAAAAACTTTGATCGAAGAAGGTGGTGACTGGGACCGCCGCAACCGTTTAAAGGTGTACCAAGGTATTTATTGTATCGCGATTCGGGATTTCAAGGCCGCTGCAACATTCTTCTTAGACACGATCAGCACATTTACATCGTATGAGCTTATGGATTATCAAACGTTCGTCCGATTTACAGTTTACATCTCAATGATAAGTTTACCTCGGAATGAATTACGTGACAAAATTGTGAAAGGTGCTGAGGTACAAGAAGTTTTACACCAACTTCCTGACGTTAAATCGTATTTATTCTCGTTATACGATTGCCACTATTCTGAGTTCTTTAGAAATTTGGCAACGGTCGAAACCATCTTACAAAAAGATTTTCTTATGCATCCACATTACCGTTTCTATGTGCGTGAAATGAGGATTTTGGCGTATACCCAGCTACTCGAATCGTATCGTTCGCTCACTTTGCAGTATATGGCCGATGCGTTTGGTGTTACAGTTGAGTATGTGGATACTGAGTTAAGCCGTTTCATCGCAGCAGGCCGATTACATTGCAAAATTGATCGTGCTGGTGGAATTGTTGAGACAAATCGGCCAGACAGTAAAAATTGGCAGTATCAGGCTACTATAAAGCAGGGAGATTTGCTTCTTAATCGCATCCAGAAATTGAGTCGGGTTATTAATATTTAGAGATTTAGCGTGAAATTTATCATTTTTTGTATTTCTCAGTTGTATTACTATTATTTGAATAAAATTATACAAGAAAAGCATTCTGGTTTGTAATTATGTATCCCTCTTTTGAACTTCTTGGGTACGAACGGGTTTATCATCTGTATAATTGCTGCTTTTAGAAACAACAAAAAATCCTCCCCGGCGGGGAATCGAACCCCGGTCTCCCGCGTGACAGGCGGGGATACTTACCACTATACTACCGAGGATATGAAATAATGTGAAAAAATTTCGTATAAATATTATTTGTATAAAATTCGATTAACATTAAACCATTAAGCATTTCCAATCAGATTATTACCAAAATAAATACATCGTTCTTCAATAAATATATATTATATTTTCGAAATTACAATGTGCAACAAAATGAAATCACAAGAAACATGAAAACTATTTAGGGTTTGGTTATTCATTAGATATCCACCCGTTGTTTATAGCTCAAACATGTGCAACCTACTGCTAATACAATACTAGTACAAACTTGTTTTTTTCATAATCCTTAAAAACTCCTCTTTACTAACTTCACCATCTTCGTCACGGTCCGCTTCATCGATCATTTCTTGTAGTTCCTCATCGGTTAAATTTTCACCCAATTCTTTTGCCACCCGCTTCAAATTCTTAAATGAAATTTTGCCTGTGTCGTCATCGTCGAAGAGGCGAAAAGCCTTAAGTATCTCCTCTTTGGTATCCTTCTCAGTCATTTTCACCGTCATCAACTGAAGAAAATCAGTATACGATAATTTACCAGTACCTTCTTTATCGATTTCTGCTATCATTTTTTTGATTTCCTCTTTCTTTGGTTCGAATCCAAGTGCACGAATGGCCACTTTGAGTTCTTTAACATCGATTACACCACTCCCTTCTGTATCAAACAAATCGAATGCCTCTTTTATGTCAGCCTTTTGCTCATCGGATAATTCAAATTTTGGTCCAGATTTCTTACGGGACGCGACACCCGTGACCGTCTTCTTCGATGTAACTGTAGTTACGGAGCCGGAAGACTATCGAAAACGAATAAAACATGTTACAAAAAAAAAATAAACTAAATATATTTAGCATAATACCGTTTTTATTGTTCCTGCTTCGTCTGTCATTGATATTTGTATTTACTCGTAAACAAATCGATTAAATAGTCTCAAGTTTATGGATAGTTTTATAATTTCTAATTTTTATCTTTTACGGCCACTACAACACAAAACAAAACATTAGCAGAGCAAAAAAATACAAGCAGCTGTCAATTGTTTGTTTTTCTTGTTTTTCAATTTTTTGAAATAAGCATGCGCAACCAAAAAACGAAAAGTTTTATCGAATATTTACTGGTTTATTCATTGCTAATTTTGACATCTAGAAAATTCGATATAAAATACGAAAATGTGAGCATGAGTAGATGTTTGTATTAAAAAGAGAAGGCGATTTGTTTACATATTGGAGCACGTGCGATTTATTTAAATGTCCTCATTATTTGTATAAATAATGATAAATGTCCTCTCGTTCGTTTAAGTTTGCAATTGGAATAAATTTCTTCCAAAAATGAATGACATAGTCAACAATTAATTTTCACCCACAGATTTATTTTATATTGAACATAATTTTATTTTATTTCTCAATTCCACTAAATTAAAATATAAAATTGACTTTTGATCTCAGAAGAACCTATACGAAAGAAGAAATTATTAAAAAAATAATTCTTTCGTTATCACGTACTCACGTCTTCTATCTAATAACACAAATATAGTTTTATTATCAATTATGTAACTCCTTTTTAATCAACTTTCAATTAAAGCGAAAACGAATAAGTCAAGGGCATTTTTATCAGTTTCTTAATTAGATTAGAATTTAAAGAGTGCAGACCGACAAGTTAGATCATTATTTTATGTTCCGAGGTTCCGTTTGATTAAACAAAATTGAAGAATTAGTTTCAATAGGTCAAACATCTCGTAAATAGGGTAAGGAAAACACGCTCTTGGTGCTGTTTTATCATAATTTCAGGACGAAAGAAGGGACATTAAAATTTTTCTCAATATCGGCGGTCAATGTTCTACTTAAGGTGGATGTAGAATACCACTCCAAGAATTTTGGGAAATCGAAGATTCCCTGTAAGCGAACATTCACTAACTAAGAATTAGAAGGTGAAAAGTTATTACATATTATTACATCATCGTAACGACGATGACCACTGGTGAAAATACTCCCAGAGCTGTATTATTCTAATCCTCTGTCCGTGTCTCATTTAATCGCTTACTTTCGCCTGGAAAAACCCCTGGTAAAAATACACAGCTGGGAACTCAGCACAGAGACTAGATGGATGAATTCTTACAGTTATGGCTAGCACGTGTTTCCCGGAGGCGAGGCTCTACTATCATATTTGGCTTCGAACTGGCAAGAATTCAAAGGCACATTGACAAGAATTCGAAAATTACAACTCGACCAAAGCTTGTGACCAAGTGAGGCTCCCACTTAAAAAAGTTGCTCCAATCAAACAGACGTTTGACTTTTGTGAAGCCCAGTTACTCAGTTTCAGTTAACTAATGAATGAAGTTAATGAATTAACACAGATTACAAACACCAAACCTGCTATGAACCGATTCTATAATCATATTGTGTTGATTTCGTAGCTAATCATCAAGAGAGATAATCCTGTCGATTGTACCTCAAGAAGATTCGGTCCAAATCATACAATGAATAGATAGCGCCGTTTGTAGGGTTTGATAATAAATCAGTGCACGTGGAAATTGTAAGCGATCGGACTTCCTTGGCCTTTATCGACACCCTTCAAAAGTTTATATCTAGAAGAGAACTGTGTTAAGCCAATTTTGGAGTCGACATACAATTAGAAAATGACCAAGAAACTGTACAACAAGTTACTCTTATCCTCCAACAGTAATGCTAATGCTATTTGAGATCTACAGTAAAAGTAGTAGTCTACAAAAGTTCATCTACACGGGTGATTGAAGACACAACCGTCACGTATGAAGGAAGCATTATCAACGGGTTACATCGTAGAGAAGCATGGCTCAATTCAATGCCACGTACAGCAGTTTCATCTGATCCAAACGCGTTGCTACTACAAAAAATTGTTCAAGATTTTTGAAATCACTGGTCAAGTGATTACATAACTAAGCAGTTATTAGTAGATTAAAAAATGGCAAAGCACACGGTCACGATGAGATCCCCTTTATGAGCTCATCGTATAATGATGTGGGACCAGGAGGAGTTGCCTGACGAATGAAAGAACGCACTCATATGTTCGCTGCATAAAAAAAAAAATGATCGCCTTAAATATGAAAATTACCGTAGCATAGCTCTGTTAAACACCGCCTACAAAATGCTTGCTAGTGTCGTTCTTGTCAGAATCATTCCTCTCGCCGAAAATGTCAGCGCTGACTGTCAATGTGGTTTCCACCCTCAACCGATCCCCTATTGATCAGGATTTCACTCAAATATAACCATTCAACAACTCTACAAAGACTTACAACAGCCCTATGATAAGCATGACTCGGGCTGTGCTCATATATGTCTAGGAATTCCAAAGAAGCTTGTCTCCCTGTGTAGGCTAACAACATCTGGCTCTATATATAGAATCGTAATGGAATTAACAGTACCGAACGCCTTCGAAATAACATCTGCTATACGACGGGGAAGCGCTGGTGGCGCTCGAGGATGTAATAAGTAAAAGTGATATTGAAACTTCGCGTTGCATATTCAATAAGTCAGGCCAAATTCTTGGATATTCAAATGATATCGTGCTTCTTGGCCGAAGGCCAAATGATGAGACCAACTAATTTTGTTTGCAATTAAATTTACAATCTCTTTGTTTTTAATCGTTTTTTCGTAAACGTAACATATACTTTTCAAAATATTTGCAAAAAACGGAAAAGCTGCCTTCGGAAGCCGACACTTCCGGTGAATCGATTTCCCAAAAATCACTGGGACCTCCAAATTTATGGTAAAAGTTTAAGTATGAAGTTTTAACCCGATCAATCAATCCGTGTGGGCTGTACAGAGGTCTGGATTTTTCTCGAAAAACAGATTTGTCAAAAATCGTCACTTGCTCTTAAATTTTGGAAAACTGGTCTGATCCGGTTTTGTTGCAAAATTGCAAAGATCATAATCGTTTTTCTTGTAAATAAAAACTTTTCAAAATATTTGCAAAAATGAAAAAGCTGGATTACCTACATCTCTACTTAGTAAGTCCGGTATCGGTATCTCTTTAGCTTTTTTGTAGACTACTGTGGGGTTGTATTTCAAACAATATTCCTGGTAATCGCGGTGGGGTGATCAAAAGGAGCACTTGATTACGGTCCTTTCCGTATTCAAATGCCCTTTGTTGATTGAAATCCCAATCAAACTCTGTGTTCTTCTTCAGGCTCTCTGATTGGTGCCGTTGTGGAATGAATTTTGCTACATAATTTATCCCGCCCATCACTGAATTTTGCTATATAATTTATCCTGCCCAACCTGTGAAGCATTTTGATCCCTTTATATTTGATTCCAACTCGTCAATGGTTTTTAATAGGAAATGACGCCTAAGTTTAGTTTTTTTAAAGTTAGATGGATCTCTTCTTTAATTTTTTATGTTATTTCACAGCTACTAATGGTGAAACGATTGCTGTTCCTTCTGAAATGCTCTTTATTATTCCCCATTCATCCATTTTGTCTGCCTTTTAACTTTGGTTCGGAAATAAATCTATGTCATATGGGAAACTGTTTACTTTACCAATGATTTTAAAAATTTCGTCATCTAAATGAAACACTTTATCGAAGCGCTCTCTCATTATCATCCCTGTCTGTTCGTTTGATCAACTTTAATTCATTTGTAGTATGGAGGCCAACTATTGGAATCCCTCCTTCTTTAACGATTTTGAACTTCACTATGTGACTTTTATCCCTAATTGTACAACGGGGTTGAGCTTCACCGATAACTTTTATTAGACTTTCTAGAAAGACTTTAGACTTTAAAAATTCTTCCAGATTTCTGGTGTTGGATGTAACTATTTCCAACCCAAGTTCGTCTATTAATGGCTTATTTAAAACTTTACACATGGCTCCCGTATCTATTTTACACTTAACCGTCACTTTATTTATCTTTGTTGACCGTATGCATCGTATCGTGAGACTAAAATCTGCCAAAACCTCGTCATCTCGACAATCGGGATTCCTTTCTGTCTCAAACATCTTATCTTTTTACTTTTTTCGCATCCATCACTAGTTTACTCTGATAAGAGTATATATTTTGATTATTAGTTTTTACGAACATATCCGCCGTCTACAGTTCAGAAAAGAAATCGTAGACATAAATTTGATGACGTATCACGCTGTACTGCCTGGTATTCTAGGTCAGGTGCATGGATTGTGCCTTTCCACACGAGTATTGAGCACAACACATCATATAAACAAAAAAGGTGAGATAAATAGATGCTCGTAATTGTTATATTTTTTTTCTAAATCGTTTCGTGATATCCACTGAATTGAATTTGTTATATGCAAATTAAATAACGTGTATTTGACGCATGTTTTGTTCAATGTTGTGACAAACTACAAGCAATTTAAAAAATAATACAATTATGGTGAACACTCGTTTCAATTTGTTGTCATGATGTGTTGTGCTCAATACAAGTCTGGAAAGGCCCATTTGGTTCAACCAATTTTTCCACTAATTTGCAATGTTGTCGTTGACGATCAATTGCTTATATATATATATATATATATATATATATATATATATATATATATATATATATATATATATATATATATATATATATATATATATATATATATATATATATATATATATATATATATATATATATGTGTTTTTGACGATTTAATTTTTGAGATATTTCAAGATTTTACACGTTTTGTAATATTTGATTATTGATCATGGTTTTTATTCTTGCGTCTTTATTTTAGATAATACACTTTAATTAACACATTGAGTGTCACGTGCATCGCCGGCAGTACACACTTTTATTTTCCTGTTGTGCCATCCATGTCTACAGCCGGCGGTGCACGTGCAGAGGTAATTTATATTGAATATTTCTTTTGCGGCCCTATAGGCACCTAGAGAAACACATTTTTTTAAAACTTTTGGTTTTTTTATTTTACGGGAGTTATGAATAAGATTATGTTGAACCAAAATATGTAATTTTATTAAAATGTTTCATCCAAGAAACTAAGTAATAATAATCAAATTCACTTTAAGGTTTTAGAAATAATAAGAAAAATTAGAAAATTAATGAGTTTTTGTAATGCATGGTATGCATAATCAACACACCCAATCATTTTTACGTTTGGTTTTATATCTCTGTATAAAACCAAACTACTGGCAATAGCTGTATTTAAAAGAAACTCGAAACATATTTTATGATACCATCGAATGGTCTTACGCAATGGCGTGAAATACTTAGACATTTTATCTGACAAATCAATTCCTTGTTTTATTTTATTGTAATCAATGATCATTTATAGTTTCTTGATCTCTTCATTGTTTCGGTTTTTTTTGCCTGTGGAATTTTCGCTCATATCATGTTTGGCACGAAGCATCAGTACTTCTCGTTTGTCCATCCATTTTGCGACTACAATTCCTGTTCTCTCTCTCTCTCTCTCTTTCTCTCTCTCTCTCTCTCTCTCTCTCTCTTAGGATTTCTAACTTGATTGCTTCATAGGGTTCCAAGAAGATGAGTTTGCCGATTCATCAGTTCATTGGCTAATAGTATAAATGTGTAGAAATTATCCGTTTCTACTGTTCGCCCTTGTCAAGGTACAGCTCCACAAGATTTAAGACAAGTTTGGTGATATGAGGAGCACCAGGTGTTGATCGTCCTCTATGTATAACCATGTGGATCGCGGAGTTTGTATAGTGTCACTCCATACTTATGAGACTTTCCTGGATTGTATTGTCTGATATAAGTTTACCACGTCACTGTATGATAGATTCATCCACAACTAACTTTTCCCCAGGTATTTTGGCTGCAACAAAATTTCTTCGCAACACCTCTAGCAGCTGACTAACTTTACTCAATCGATTATTCGGTACAGTACCATCATCAGAAAAATGAGTGAATCTAAAGAGTAATTGAAACCGGTTTCTTGACATAATTTTTTGAACTAAATTATTTTTATAAAATTCCTCTCTGCTCCAATACATTTGTATAGATAGATATTTTACAATTTCCATGTAAATTACTATTCCAGGAAATTGTTTTATTTCTGAAATATTTGTATATACCAAGTTTTTCAGGCGAGACCAACGACTCATTCAAAAATTAGAGAGCCTTTTCTTCGCATTCGAATTTGTTTGCTCTACCAAAAGTTCATACACTTCATTTGCAACCATAGTATTATAAATGTCTATAAGTTTTGTGTTATTTGAGAAGGTTATCACCGGTGGCCTGGTATCGTCAATACATGGAAACGTTTTCATGGTGTTTCCAATCGCTCTTCCCTTATTCAAATAACTTGCACTTCATAGTATCGCGTATTTATTATTTAGAGTTATTTTAGAGAAGAAAACGAAAGAAAACGACTAAAACCGAATTCTTTCATATTAGAGCTAGTTTTACAGAAATCAAAAAAACACGTAAAACGTACGCAAAACAAGAGATGGATGAAATAAATAAAAACAATTATAAAATAATAAATTAGCTGCGCTACACGCGGCGTACGAGTAAATTGATGTTGCCTAGGTGTCACGTGCATCGCCGGCTGTCACGCGTTATAACGGTACAATAACGGAAAGGAAAAATAATCGCTAATAGAGGACCTTACTTTATCAATTTAAACATTGTTTGTCGCGGTGTTTACATAAGTTTGAATCCTACGAATATATTTTGTATCTATATGGGGCACTCAAAGTGTTAATTATTATAATTATTTATTAATTCGAGAGTACTGAAGATAGACCAATGTACGGAACAATCACAATAAAAACCATTACAACAATAGAAAACAAAAGTAAAAAAACATAAATTCGTAAAAAACACGAAAAGTTAGTTGTGAGAATAGATGAAAAATATGAAAGAATCGATTTCGTTAGGCTAGCAGTAATTCGCTAGTACTACATACATGATAATGTCCTATATATAGACAATGTATGTAATATAAGATCAGTCGTCGCGACCTAATGAGAAGACTGATTTTTCAAATCAATATTCTCATCTGTTTGAAACCGATTGTTTGGGATTCTTACAAATTTTCCATCTATGAGTCAAAAATTGAAATTAATTTTAAAATACTAATTTAATTTAAATTTATTTTATTTTATTTTTATGTTCGTGCGTTCGCTCACTTCTGACATCATGTGATGAGATTCTGGTTATCAGTTACATTCGGTTGATATTTGAACCCGGTCAGGTTTATTCAGTTTAATAAAACTTGAAAAACAAACAACATTCAATTTGAAAGGTTTAAAGGATTCGAAGATCCTCGATCTCCACATACTCCTTAAAAATTGAATCTTCATCTCGATCAGTGGTAATTGGCTTTCAAGCTGCACTTTGCAATACTTCTTTGTAAAAGCTAAAGCTGGATTTTATTTTCATTCAACCCCCAAGTGCTTTTGTAAAAGCCGGTTGACGTCTGTCAGCTTCTCTTTTTTACGGTCACTCCTGGTTGAATCGTGGCTGATCGCATTGATCTGATTGTTTTACCTCTTTTCTGAACCGATCTAGCTACACCAATGTCAGATTTATAAAATGTTTCTTTTCTTATTACACATTCTCCATTCTGTTTCCTGGTTAGTATCATTTCTTTTTGGCTCCATACATTTAAAGTGCCATGTTCCGGGTGGTCTTAGGTGATTACCTACCTCTGTTTTAAAATCAAGAACTGGCCAATAGTTACCAACACTAAAAGTTTTACCATGTCCACGATAAATATTTATATAATCTGCAACAAACAACTTTGTTTGTTCGCTTTATATTTCTGGGAGCTTGTGATCCCAGTCAGTAAAACAGTATGCCAATCATTGTGCTGTTCTTATTCTGATTAGCACATCCATCAGACACTAATCTGATGTTGTTTATATTTTGAAGGTCCTTATTATATAGGCGGTGATAGACACAAGATGAAATTTCGTTAGATCCTTTTTGGTGTACGTTTTCCATCCAATGGTACAAGAAAACATTATTTTCGTTAATAGCCCATCAATTTCGAAATCTAGCATCTGGAAGAATGCTTTACCACGTAATTGTGGCTTTTTTGACGAATCTCGTTCTATTTTGAAATTTTCTTTAAATTGTAAACAAGTTGAGCACATATCGGTTGAGGGTTGCTTGTGCAACCAAGGTCTTAATTGATTTAATGCAATTAAGACCTAGGTCTATGCAGTTCCATGGTCTTAATTGATTTAATAAAATTAATAATTGTTTTGTTCCGATCTTCATATTTAATGCTCACTCTATCGCCACCCTTCCTCCCGATTTTCCACTGGCGTTTGTCCCGTCTTAGCATGCAATTTGCAAATTCGTTGAACACGCGCTTTGCCAACATTTAATATCCTTAGGAAAAATTTTTGACAAACTGTTTTGAGGCTACCATTAGATTTAGCGAGCAAATTGAAGCGCATCGGTCTCTCTTAATTTGTCGCATTTACACTGCCTTTGTGGTTGCATTTAACCATTCGAGGAAGCTTTGTAGCAGAATATATCTGACACGAACCCAGCAATGCTTAAACCTTGAAAAATTATTGGCCAGAATGAAATCTATCTTTCCCTCGTAATTTCACGTTTCATTTAAGTTTGTTGATGATTGTTTTCCTAGCTTTAACTGGGCTTTCGATTGGGTATTCTAAGGATTCCATGTTTTTGTTTTTAGACACATAAGTATAACAAAACAAGGGTTTTGGTGAAACAATAAGTTAATCAAATTACTATTTTTGTATTAAATAAGACTTACCGATTATTACACCTGATCACTAAAATAAATCTAACGACAATGGATATATTTTTTGCAACACACACTAATTTATACAGACGCTTTATCCCGATAATGATTATGAATAAATATTTTCTAATAATTTATTATTGTAACCGATGAGGAAGGTTTATTCCGTTTCGAGGTACCGGGTTCGAATCCCGATAGGGGCAGGATGCAAAGGGAATTTTCATCAACAGATTACGATCTGTGATGAAATGGAACACATCTATGACTCCCTGTCGGAGTGCAAAACTCATGGGCCGACCCATCTTCCATGCCAGTATAGGCTGGCATCGAGCTATGCAATGTTGCAGATGGTGATAAAATCGGACCTATAACCGTACGTTCTCGAATTGGCCGACACTGGCGTAAGGAAGGAAAAGGAAAACTGCGAAAGAGTTAGGAGAGTCTTGGCACTAGAACAGATTGCTGCAGGGATAATAAAAAAATAAAAAAAAGATTTCAATTACTCTATCGGCTCTTGATTATCAGAACTAATCGCTACAAAAAATAGAACATGACTGAATAATTTTTTTTTTTTTTTTTTTTAACAACTTTATTGATATGGCTACTACAATCTTAAACATTATTAATTCATTAGTAAGGTTGACATTAGTACTTATGAGATAAGCATAAACTTGTGTGGGTCTGCTGGACCAGTGTCCAGTTCCCTTGGTTTATAATTTTCATACGGTTAGCTCATGTGGTTTGATTCGTTTGAGCCGCCTTACTTCGTTTGTACTGTCCAGTAGTTGTACGGCCTCAAGATTGGTGTGGGTAAGAAGTCTCTTCTCATGTTTTATGGCACATTCGCGGATAACGTCGTCTATCAATTGTATTTCTAAATCATTGTGGATTTCCTTGTTAGTCACAAATCGGTAGGCGTTGGTGACCATTCGAAGAAATTTATTTTGGCTTCGTTGTATAATGTCTCTATTGGATTTATGTGTACAACCCCATAGCTGCGCACCATACATCCATATTGGTTTGAAGATAGTCTGGTATACCAGTCTTTTGCAATACAGGTTCATTTTGGAATGATGTCCAATTAACCAGTACATTTGACGTTGTTTCAATCGTATCTGTTCAGCTTTTTGTCTCACGTGATGTTTCCAGTTGAGCCTGGAATCTAAATGTAGACCAAGGTATTTTGCCGATTCAGCCTGCGGCACTTGCACTCCATTGAGGTGTATATGAAGAGTGTTATTTTTATGTCGGAGCGTAAATGTCACATATGTTGATTTGGGCTCATTCAGTGCGATTTTCCAGACAATTGTCCATTTAGTAACGTTGTCCATTGCTCGTTGAAGATTTCCCACTGCTCTTGGTTGAGATTCGTCTACTGACATAATTACAGTGTCGTCAGCGAACGTGCCGATGAATGTTTTATTCGTTGTAGGTATGTCCGCAGTATACAGAAGGTAGAGGAGGGGACCCAATACGTTTCCCTGCGGAACTCCCGCAACCGCTGGATAAAATTCAGAACATGTTTCTTCATGAATGACTCTGAATTGGCGATCAGAGAGGTATGATTCAAGCAGCTGGCAATAGTTTTGTGGTAGAATTTTGCTCATTTTGAATGTCAATCCCCCATGCCAAACCCTATCGAAGGCCTGGGATACATCCAGAAATACGGCGGGGCAATATTTCTTTTCTTCTAACGCTTGCTCTATTACCGCAGTTATTCGATGGACTTGATCTATGGTGGAGTGGTTATTCCTGAATCCAAATTGGAAATCAGGAACGTTTACCATTGGCTTTAGACGTTTTAGTAGCAGTTTCTCGAACAGCTTTGATAAGGTCGGAAGCAGTGAGATTGGTCTGTATGATGTTACTTCTTCATCTGGTTTACCTGGTTTCTTTAGCATAATTATTTGGGCCATTTTGAAGCATTTGGGTACATACTTCAATCTCATACAGGCATTAAATAAGTATGTGATCAAGATGATTGCTTTACGTGGAAGTTCCTTGAATAGACCCGGTGATATTTCATCAATTCCTGGTGCTTTTTTATGATTAAGATTTTTGTCGATTTCTTTAGCAATTTCCATTGGCGTGACCCTTTTAAAGTCCTGATTTGGTTGATAAACAGGTGTTACATCAATGTTGGATTGAATGTCATGGGGTTGGAATACTCCTGCTAAGTGTTGAGCAAAGAGTTCCGCTTTTTCTTTGTCTTGTCGAACCCAACTGCCTTGAGCATTCCTTAAAGGTGGTACTCGAACTACAGGTCGTTTAAATCTTCTGGTTGCTTTCCATAACGAGTAGTCTTTATCCATTTCTGGACCTAGCCCGCTTAAGTAGTTATCGAGGCAATTCTGTTTGAAATTTTTGATTAGTCTATTGACTTTGTTACTTATTCGATTAAAAGTTGTCTTGTCAGCGGGATTTCTGGTGAGGTGCCATATTCTCCTCGCCCTTCTTCTTGCCTTGATTTGTTCCCTGATTTCAGCCGGGTATATGACTTCAATCTTCGCTTTGTCCTTTGATTCAAGAGTAGCTAGTCTGGCAGCCATTCGAGTGTATTTAATAAAATTGTTTGTTTGTTGTTACAATTCTTCATTGCTTTTAATACTAACTTTTAATTCAACCAGCTCTTCCAATTTTTAGCTGAAGATGTCCCAATCCGTGAATCTATTAGTAAGGTTTTGCTTTTTCTGTTTCTTTATTACTGTAGCGCTTACTGACAACAGTACAGGAATGTGGTCAGATGTTAGGTCGTTAATTCCTTCGACTCTAGTGTAACTTAGAGGAATACCTTTTATGATGAAGAAATCCAGTAGATCTGGTATTTTTCCTGCATCCGTTGGCCAATACGTTGGCCCCCTGGGGACAGATATTCGCATTTGTTTTCATGAATAGCATTGAAGAAGGTGTTACATTTCCCAGGAGAAATAAGCCTGGAACCCCAAGCTGTATGTTTTATATTGTAGTCCCCTCCAATAATAAATCTTGGGCCGAGCTTATTGAAGACGTTATTAAATTGTAACTTCGTTGGTGTATGCCGTGGAGGACAGTACGCTGCTGCAATATTTAGATCTGCGCCATTATATTGGATTGAGATAACAGTTGCTTGCAAATGGTTTTCACGAACATCCTCTTGTCGATTGTGTTTGATATTATTTTTGATTAGTACAGCTGAACCACCTCTAGCTCTTTCACTAGGATGGGTTGTCCAGTAGGAATTAAAACCCCTTATGCTGATAAAGCTTTTGTTGGAGAAGTGCGTCTCAGAAATCAGCGCAATATCAATGTTGTTTGTATGGAGAAATATTTCCAGTTCGTGGGCTCGTTGGTTGAGCCCATTAGCGTTCCAAGCTACAATGCGTAGGAACGAGTTAACCATTTGTGAGTATGCTGACTTTTTTGCTTGGTGGATAGACATAGGTTTCCAGTTTTGCCACCCTCTCTGCTAGATGACCAAGTGACTGTTGAATTTGGCTAAGCATTTTAATAATTTCAGTGTTATTTGACTCGTTGGCGATTTGCGCATAGGATAATCCAACTGTGGATGGTGTGATTGTTGTTTGTGGTTTAGCAACTTTGGTTTGTAATTGCTGCACTGCGCTTGTTCTATTATTCTGTTAACTTTTAATTTTATTCTGATATACACGGCATCCTTTATAATTTGCAGTATGCCCTTGTTGTTGACAAAGAGCACAAGAAGGCGCGATATCTGGTGTTTTCTTGCATTTTGTCGTGTGGTGATTTTCCGCGCATTTAACGCATTTGGTTTGACGATAGCAAAAGCTCTTGGTATGTCCAAGTTGTTGACAATTCGTACATTGTGGAATTCCTCTTGTCTTGTTAGGTGGCTCAATTTTAACTATACAGTACGCAACTTTCTTGATATTGTATACTTCTTTATTGTTGTCTTTTTGTTTTAAGTCGATGTAAAACAATGGAAAGTGTTTCCTGACTTTTACACCATCAATTGTGACCATTTTGTATATGTTGGTAATACCTGCAACTTCATGTCCCATTTTTTCTAAGTCTGCTTTCGTGACTAATAGAAGAAGGTAAGCCTCTGATAACCACTCTATAGGATTTTTCACTCTTCAGCTGGTAGGTGTGCTATTGAATATTTTCTAGTTGGTTGCTAGATTCATTTTTTAATTCTTCCAGTAATTTTTTGCCATTTCTGTAATCATTTTCATTTTGAAAGGTAATTCTAGTGTCACTATTTGAGAGCGCCTTAAAATTAGTTGATTCACTAGTGGTTTTTATTATTTTTTGTCGAAAAAGTTCGAAATTGTTGATATTGCTCACATTAATGGGTGGAGGCAGTGGTATTTTTGGGTTTTTCTGTTCAGTGTTACTGTTCACACTTTGTGTATTATTTTTTGGGGGAGTTTTCTTTTTTGTGCGCCTCTGTTTCTTAGGATTTCTGTTATTAGCTCTGGAGAGTTCTTCTTCAAGTTCTTCCTCATCTGTGAAATAATCCTCTATACTCAGAGCATTAAATCTATTATTCTGTTGAGAGACTGTAAATTGCTGCAGCAACCAGTTGGTATTATTTGAATGATGTTGACTTGTTGATGGCTGAATATGGTTGACAGGCAGGTTGTTAGCTCGTGCTGAATTCTCAGCTTTACTATTTTTAGCCTTTTCTTTTAGTGTAGAGTTTTCTCTCTTAAGTTCAGCAACCTCATTGCTCAGCTGCGCGATTAGTTTCTCCATTTTCTGAAACTTGAATAACAGATCCTCGCTGTTTCTAATGTTTGCACTCGGTATTTGTAATGAAGTTCCTTTTTCAATGACTGAATAAAATGTCAATAAAAAGTAATTAGTAAACCGTTACTAAAAAGTAAAAACTAACAATTAATCAAAATTGGCGCGTTTTTTTGGAATAGGCTTTGTTTGTTACTCAGTTTTTCTTAAATATATAAATGCAAAGGAATAGGCACGATTTGCAACGACTTATGACTTTTGAAGGAGATTTTTGTCCGTTGTCCATTCTGAACAAAACCCAATCACTATCTCCATTTTTTTTTAAAGAAAGCCGAAGTCGCTTCTAAACGACACATTTATTGCACACAATATGCACTCATTCTGACACGATTCACATTTAATGTTTCATTAAAGCGAGCGATGAAGGGTCATTGTACCTTCTTATACCAAATCTATTAACTCAATATATGTCAAACGTAAAACAAATTTTGAATTTTTTGTGACGCGGAGCCCAACTAGACAACAAAAGTGTTA